>CM067086.1:6034006-7295506 GCA_034008185.1 Gorsachius magnificus | reverse complement strand
TCAGAGCTATTAACCATCACTTCAAAAGCTCTACTGCTGGAGAATTTGAAATAACCTGTGTCTGACCTTCCTGTTCTGGAAGATACTTGCACCAGAGAAAGGTCTGTCTTCCAAAATTTGCAGCTGAAGAACTTTAATGCTGCCGCTTGTAGCAGCGGATTAAAATTAACGCTGTAAAATAATAGAATTTCTCTGTATGCATGTTGCAGTTCTTGCCCCTTTGAGCAGTAGCATCATCATCCGCAGTACTGATTCTTGGTAACTACAGTTGTTAAATATAGAGGTTCTGAGATTTGGGCAGGTGTGAATGGATCATTGATGGCTCTCACCCTTCTGCATAGTAAGCCTTGAGTGTCCAAAAAGAAAAGAAAATGATCGGGGTACTGTGTGCGCTTAACGAGGACATAGCTTTCCCCTCTGCAGTCGGTAGGAGACCATCCTCATGCTTTTCTAGCAGCTAGGCGAGATTTCTATTTTAGAATTTTTCCTGTACTTCTTGTAACAAGAAGCCATCTTGTTTTCATTAATGAAAGACGGTAACTTTCCTAAATCCTGATCATTAATATTTTTTTATTCTTTCTGATGTACTGTTCAAAAGACAGCTCAGGGTTTTCTCCATTTTGGGTAATGCTTACTGTGCTTGTGAGTTGTATCATCCTACTGCCACCATAAATTACTGCATGAAAAAGGAAGCACAGCAATGACATAAATAAGAACAGCAGTGAGCTAGTGTGTTCACCCTCACAGAAGGTAGAATGAGCCACTTGTGGGATAATTGTGCATTCACAGATTGCACACTGCAGGGTACTGTGCTAGAAGCACCGCGGTTGTAAAGGAGAAGTTGCTAGCTGCGGATCATTTTCTTCTGTAGTCAAAAGACTGGTTGTAGGTGGGTGAAATAGCATGGTAGAAAAGCAAGGCAACTTGCATCAGAATAAGCCTGACTATGGAAATGCTTTCCTTTTCCTTTCTGTTCAGTACAAGTTTAATTCCTTTGCATTCTGTGGCTTTGTCTCTATTGCATTGGATAATAATGACCTTAAAGGACTGTAAAGTAACAAAGGGAGAAGAAAGTAAAAATCCTTAGTCTCGCATATGTTGAGGTTTCTAGTCTGTTAGAGTCTGTGGCCAGCTGCCTTTTTCCGGTAAGGATAAGGTGCTGATGAGACCTGCAGCAGGAAACTCTACATAAAATGGTAGTACAAATAGCACTGAAAGAGAATAATGCTGCTGGGGAGACTGTAATGGATTATGCTGGGAAATGGTCCTGAAATCACACCACGCAGTTTTCTTTGAGAAAGAAGTATTAGCAGGGCTGCTCTGAATGTGGCACGGCGTGTTCTGGTGACTGCTGCAGTGGTGCTGATGTGAAACCCCACGTTCAGCTCAGCATCACTGAAATCTTTGGCAAAGCTTTGGATGACTGAAATGATGAAGGAATGAAGCTTAAATGCAGAGCCCGTTTGCCATTCAGTCTTTCCATTTAGTATTTTACTTAATTCATTTCAGAGATAGGCTTGTAAGACTTTTGCTGAAGAGAATGCTATGCTACTGTCCATGCTATCAGAGGAAAATATCCTCTCTTGCTGCTGTTTTTTTAAAGGAAAAAAAAAAGTGAATTTAAATGCTTAGAATTACAATTTTGTGATAGCTACTAGTAGTGCGATAGCTGATGCAGGTTGCCATTTGAAGTTTGATGCAGGCCCCAGCAAATATTTTAGGTATTCTAAAGCACATGAAACATGTGTATCAACATTTGAAAATACTATTTTCCATTTCAATAGTAAAGTTTATGATGTACAAAATACAGCAATTGGACAGGCTAAACATTTACAGCAAACATACCAATGATGTAATTTTTGGATAGGTGTACCACAGTATGTTAACAGAATGTAGTCATACTTGCAGTGTCCTTAATCTCCTGAGAAATTTAAGGCTGTAGGGTGAACCTGTAGAGAGGAATGATCGTGACTGCTGGCGAGAAGAATGCAGCAAGTATCAAAAGGCTTGTTGATGTGAGACTGGTGACAAAATTACCATTGTGTTGAAGAAGGTTTAACATTAGTCCCTCAAACTTTGGGGGAGAGGAGTAGGAAACTGGCCAGCTGGAATCAAGTGTACAAAATGTAGTTCCAGCCTTGGGCAAAAACCACCACCATAAGAACAGGAGTGTAATTGGGCTACCTTATCTTTAGCACAAAGAACCGAAAATCAGGGATTTTTGACATACCTTGTATCCTTCCCTTTTCTGAAATGACTTAACATCTGCCATTCACACTGAAGAAGGGAACTGCTGCCAAATACCAGAGGAGATTGGGAATTTGTGTCATTGCTTAGCTTCAGTATTCTTCGGAACTTTAAAAACCAGTAAAGGAACATTAAAACAGGAAAATCTGGTTATCAGTGTAAATGTAAGATTTGTAGGTCTCTTACTGGAGCAAAACCAGTATCAGCAAGATAATTAGATTAATTATTTAGTTAGCTGGCAATATTTTGTTTAAATAAATTTGCTGATTGCACTGACAGAGGGGAGCATGTTTATCTGGAATGTTTCAAAAATGATGTAGGCATTAACAAGTAAATGTGTGTTGTAATACTTTGATATAGATAGGAGTAGTGAAAGAGTTACAGCGAAAATAATTATACTAATCAGCTCAACGGTATGTTTTTAATAGCTCCTTACAGCCACAATGGCAACGTCATCTGAAGAAGTGTTACTGATTGTAAAGAAGGTACGTCAGAAGAAGCAGGATGGAGCTCTCTACCTTATGGCTGAAAGGATAGCATGGGCACCTGAAGGCAAGGACCGATTCACAGTCAGCCATATGTATGCAGACATAAAATGTAAGTGAACACTCTTCCTATTCCACCTTCAACAAGCGGTAGTTCAATAAACGTTTAAATACAACCCAAAGCTTATTTGCCATAACACACTAGTAGGTAAGTTAGGAAGGTTGCAAGGATCTGGAGCTTTGACTAGGTTATTCTATGGAGCAGCAAGGATCAGGACTATATTGAAGTTTATTAAGGATGCTACTGCAGAACTTCTGTAGCCTTCAGATGTTTAAGTTATACTGCATTTACTATTAACCTTTGAGGAACTTCTGCAATAAATTGAACAGAAAAATAATCTATGCCATATGCTTGTGGAGGGAAGGGTGGGAGGAAGGTTGAGGAAGAGTACAGGATTTTCAGGGTCTAACACAGAAACTATGTGGCATGTCATCTGTTAAACTATGCATCTGAAGCTGTTTCAATTTCCATATAAAAAATGAATCTCGATGGTTTATTTTCATCCAACAGACCATAGCTTCAGAAGCGCTAGCTTCTGTAGTTTGGCCTAACTGGTAGCATTCCGAGTAAGTGTTTGCTGTTGCAATAGCAGAGTACTTGCAAGTCAAAACTGAATAGTAAATGTCTATAGCATGCTGCCTTTCTGGCTCCAGTTAGTGCTCGTATTCCATGTGTTGTAATGCCAAAGAAGGAATAACACGAAAGTTGTATGCGTCACTTGGTAAAGGTTTAGTGATCATTGCTGTTGAAAGTCACATACAAGTACTGCAGCATGATCAAAAGTGTGTGTGATGAATCAGAACTAATACGCTGATTTCTTAAATACAAATGTGATAAGGAGTTTAAAAGCTCTGTTCACGTATAATGTTCAACTTTGTGAAGGTTTTATTTAGCTATTTGCTTACACTTAAGCAGCTTCTATTTTAAATAGTTACATGTGTAGGCATGGAAGTCTTTTTAACTTAGATGAAAGATGCTCTTTTTTGTCATCTAAAATAAAAAAAAGGGAGAGTATTTGTAAATTTGTAATAGAGATGATATTTAGTGGTGACATCTGGTTCCTGTCTCCCACGTGCACTGGAGAAAGGGGTAAGATTCAGAGTTAGGTTAGTGCCATTTGCAGCGCTACACTGAAGTCAGTATAGCACAACAGTTCATGAATGTAGTTGTTCTGGCCTCTGCTCCCTCTGGTTACGAGAAAGGAAGCAGGAGTTGGGTTTTTCTTATGAGTCATGAGGGTGTAATAGCACCTTGGAGGCATTGGTGATTGACTTCCGAGAGTATTAACGGCTAAATGTCCTTACCACACCACTTGAAACCAGCAGACCTTTGCTGTCAGTAGACATGCTGTTACCCCACCCTGCATCTGCTTTCTTACCACTTTTCTTCTGTGGGAACTGGTCCAGCTGGAAAAACAAAAGGGGGGTTACTTTTCAGTGGATCAGTTCCTTGGTTCAGCTTGCTGCGCAAATGCTAACACTGGTACAAGCAAGGCAGCAGGAAGACGTGGAAAGGGGGAAGGAGGTTGTCACCTTTCAGCAGCAGCCTGGATTGGTACCAAGTTAAAGGTGATGACAATCCAATTTGCAGCAGTTTTCTAATGGAGGATGTGGGGAATGCAAAAGATGAATCAGGGCTTCTGAGCAGTAGCTGAAGGATAGTAAGCAATTGGCTACTGGTGTCAGTGTCTTCTTTTAGAGAGAGCAGGGTGCAGGGTTCAAACTAATTTAAGGGGAAGACTGTCTGTTCCACTTCATGGCTGGAATTCACACACAGGATAATGGTACTTAATTGGATGATGAGGATAACTGCTTGTAAGCAAATACTCTAGGGAAGAGAGTTTCTTGTATAAGCTTACTGTCTGTTGCTAATTAATACTCTCTGTGTAATCTAGGTCAGAAAATCAGTCCAGAAGGTAAAGCTAAAATTCAGCTTCAGCTAGTATTGCATGCAGGGGACACAACCAACTTTCACTTCTCCAATGAAAGCACAGCAGTGAAGGAGCGAGATGCGGTAAAGGATCTTCTTCAACAACTGTTGCCCAAGTTCAAAAGGAAAGCTAATAAAGAACTTGAGGAGAAGAACAGGTAAAGGGAAAGGGGCCTTAAAAGTTTTTTTTTCTGTTTTTTTTTTTGGGGGGGGGGGTATTTAATTGTTACCTAACTATAGTGTATTTCTGCTAGCAGTTGTTGTTGCTGCAACATTATTAGTGATATGTCATTTGTTTCCCTAGTAAAAATCTCTCTGCTTTCAATTTAGAGGTAGTTCCTTGAGACTTACATAACTGTAACATGTTGAGACTATACTTCTGTTCTCAGTGACACGTTCTTGAGGTGTAAAGGCAGCCAGCCTGGCTGCCACCCAGTCTTTGTGATCCATGGTTATGAGATGAAAGCACCCACCTGGCAGTCTGTCTTTTTAGTTTTCTTAAGTATATATTTATCAGTTAGAAAAGCGGCTTGAAAGATTATTTATTTATTTATTTATAAATTTTCCCGAAGTGCTCACCTTCCTTGATTTGTGATTTCCCCCACACACCCACCCTTCCTATATAACCTCCTTCCCTTAAATCTTGTTCCCTGGTGTTTTATATACTCTACTAAATTGCCAGGTATTTTCATGCATCTCACTTGAGATGCAGTCATTTGTTATTTGGTATACAGGATGTTTATTCTAAAAAATATGTTGAGAAGATGCTCAGAACCTAAGTCCTTTTCCCAAAAGGGCTTTTAAGATACTCTTCCATTCCTTTAAAATGTTAGTGTTAAACCAGTCCTTGTGGCCTTAGAGCACCCTTTTCTGCATATCCCCAGATGAGTTTCACTTCATTGTAGCATCTTCTGTGAATCCTATATCTACGAGCTTCTCATTTCCAAAGACTGTTCTAGCTTTGAACTTGGGTAAGTTAAACCTAGATTTTTCAAAATGCAGGAGCATTGCCTCATTGGGCAGATTGGATCTTTACAAAGAGATTTCCCAGCAGAAGGGCAAGAGCTCTTGTACTGGAGCTCTGACACATCCAGGATTAACTGGTTCCAGTACTGCAGCGACCACTAGGGTCTACAGCAGTACAGACTGCTTTGGCACTATTACTGTTACAGTTTCTTTATGCTATGTGCCTTATTTTTAAACAGTGTTCATACTGAAAGTACCTGGGCAGTCTTAGCTCTGAATTTTTGTATCCCTAAATGCAGTTTTACAGTATTACGCCATGCGGCATTAAGAGCTTTTCTAGTTACAGAAAAGCCAGAATCTCTGCACGTACTCACTCACAGTCTGTTCTACTGATGATTAGAAGTCCAAGTCTAGTGATGGGGCTTCATTAGTTTAATTTGCAACAGATGATGCAAAAAAGTTTCAAACCTGGTCCAGACGGGTACGATATCCAGAGTCCCTGTGCCACTTCCTCCATTTATTGATATGTGGGGGTCAGGTATGTACCAAAATTCCAAGTTTTAGTGAAATAAGTAGAATAACAGGCTGCTTCCAGCTGCACTAATTTGTAAGAATTGCCACTAATCCATATTTGTACCAACAAGAAAAACTGGGAAAACCTTGGTGATTAAAACATAATAGGGATGTCGTGCCACTAAGTTTTCACTTCCACCTCATCCTACCTACTTCATTCTTAGAGCAGCTACAGGCTTTCAGTCCAGATTGCAGTTTATCTATGTTCTTCCCTAGACCACATACTATGCATTCATAAGATTCCAATTTATTTTTTTTTTTTTTTTTTTTTTGCTTCCAAATGATCAAGACCCTGGGTACATGCTAAAGATTGTCGAGGTTATTGGCTGATTGTGAACATGCATGCACGTTTCCCTGAAAATAGCCTAGTGGGTTTCAAATTAGGTACACAGCTGTATGAAAAGCTGCTTAAACATGAATTAACTGACATTTCAGGTCCATACATTCTTTGCATTTTGGATAGTAAGGGTAATACTTGATATTTGGATGATAAATTTTGTAAACATTATTCCCTAGTGGAAGTAGTGACACTGAATGTGCCTGTAGCACTTGTGCTGCATGTGATAGTTAAGTGATGAAGATCCTACTGTCGCCAACAGAAAATGTAAATGAACAAACAATTCAGGGTAATGTGTGTTTTAAGGTATCGTATCCCGCAGGTATTTTGTAATCTGTACTCTTGCACTAGATTAGAGACCTGTAACTACTGAATTTTAAGATCTTAAACAAGAATTGGATAGTGCTGAAATCTCCTTCCCCCCACCAAGCCCTTTGTTGTGGAAGTTCAAGAAAATTCATTGTGCTTTTACAGTTCAGGAGACTCCAGTCCTGGATCTGCAAAGACACAAGAGCACCACAGAATATTTTAGGACAAGACATTAATCCCACATTAACTTTTTCTTAGTCATTACTGTTTTCTAGCAGTTAATGCTATTTCTCAAACATTTTTTTAGTTCCTTCTTAACTCTTTTGAGACAAATATAGCTATTGAGGTTGGTTGTTTACACAATCTTATTAAGAAATGCACAACATTTTGAAAGAAAAGTTGGTTTCTGTTCCTTTTGTGAACTCATGTTAGTTATGGAAATCCTAGTGATTTATTCTGCAGCATTTCAATTCTATTCAATACATTCTTTTACCAGAATGCTGCAAGAAGATCCTGTTTTGTTTCAGCTCTATAAAGACCTTGTTGTGAGCCAAGTAATCAGCGCTGAAGAATTCTGGGCCAACCGTTTAAGTCTGAATGCAGGGGATAATTCTGCAGCACCTGCTAAGCAGGATGTGGGCATCTCTGCAGCATTTCTGGTACGTTCAACCTCTAACTTAAAGGATTTTAAAGCAAACAAATGGGGGAAAGTGAGAGTTCTTCATGTACTTTATTCCCATATACTTTAATGTTCTTTCCTGGTTCCTCAACTTAACATCTCTCCTTGTGTTATTTAGAAAATTGCAAGTGTAAAGGAGAAAAAAAAAAGGTAAAGGTTTTACGCAAATCTGCAACCTCAAAATTTTGTCAATTTAAGGTGCTCAGTTTGAACTTTACGTTGACTGTAGGCAGATGTTGCATATACTGTTGCTCTGCCTTCTGTAAAACAGGAATAGTGGTGAACTTACAGTCACTAGATTATATTAACTCAATAAGTTAAAAAGAGTATCTGTTGCAGTACTGACATGCCTAAATTTGCACACAAAAGGTTTTATTCCCTCCCCAATTTTTTTAAACCAGTACATGCTTTCAGCTACTTGAAGAACAACTTGTATATCTGAAAGCTCATTTCTCTTTCCCCAGTTTTCCAGTTGTGTTACCCATTTGTAGAAGCCATGCTTCAGTAACCTCAATGCAGTCTAAAAGTAATCTAGGTACAGTCTTCAGATTCTTCCCACAGAGGCATGTTTCTACTTCTACAACAAAGTTCATACAGATTATGACTCTCTAGCTGGAATCCCATTTCTACCTTTGTAATGACTGCACACATCAAGGGTTTGGAAGGGAAGGAAGAGGTGGGAGTTGTTTTATGATTTAACTGCTGTACAAACTTGTTTTTTCCCCCTAGAAATACCTGAATCAGTTACCAAATGAACTTGATTGCTCTGATTTCCTGTCTCCCGTTATTCTTACACCTTAACATAAAAAAAGCCAAACCCAAACCTTCAAAACTGAAGCTTTCTTAAAATAACTGGTTGTGTTTGTGTTCTCTGCATTTGTGAAGAAGAAAAAATCAGGTATTTGTGTGTCCTAGTTCAAGTTAAAATAATTTAATTAACAATTATCTGGCTCTGCTCAGAAAGAGTGTTTCTCTAGGATATTCCTAGGTGGTACAAAATCTAGAATTCAGGTGTGCAGGAAAAGGAAGAAAAGAAGGCAGCATATGCAACCACATACTTTTTCCTGTTACTGAGAATTGGACAGAATGCTTGCTTGCTCCAGAGCTTCCTAAAGAGATCACTGAGATCTAACTTGCATAAGGCTTACCCTCGATTTTTAAATTCAATGTTATTTATCAGTTATACTGAGATGTTTTTGTTGTATAAGGAAATAAGGTGTAACAGCCATAAAACCTTTTTTGTCACTTCATTATCATCACTGATTATTCACTAGCTGAATTGTTGAATGAAGAACAAAAGATTAGGCGTATACGGCATATACAGTAAATATGCCTATTTTTACTTTGAAACAAGGATATATTAAATTTAAGCATACCTTCTCTTGACTGATGGAGTGGTCTTCATTTTTCATCTTCCAAGGCTTATAGTCTACTTGTTGAATCATCCCTAAGTGGCAAGTATAATAAAGTAATTAATGCATGCTCTTTTATTTCTCATTCTAAAAATACCTATTTATGATCACATATGCTATGGATTATTGGAGGCAGAAGATTACTTTATCTTCAGCAGAATTTGATTGCAAGATGCCAGGTTTTTGTCCCTTCTCCAGTTACAGAAGGCATTCAGACATGACTGTTTTCCCTCCCTGTATGCTTTTTCGTAGGCTGATGTACGGCCTCAAACAGATGGCTGCAATGGTCTGAGGTATAATTTGACTTCAGATATCATTGAATCCATATTTCGAACATATCCTGCAGGTAAGAATAATGCTTTACATAACAAATACATGCATTTAAGATTTGTTTTTTACGATCTTACTGTGGAAAAACTAGAATGTTAGTCTGAGCCTGGAAGTATAAAGGACCGTCTCCAGTCTTCTGGATGATTTTCCCTGCCTCTGGGGGATGGGAAGAAGTATGTGTTAAAACATGCTTTTGAAATGAAAATTTGATTTTGTTAAATGAAAACATTTTAACTTGTTGCGTTGACTTTTTTCTTTTTAAATTGTGAATAGATATTTGGTTCCCATGATATTTCCCTATTCAGCAATTCAATTAATTGTTATTTTCACAAAATCACCTTTGGGAGGAAGAGAATCTGATTTCCATCATGCCTCTGCACTATATTGAACATTGACACTGGTTCATTTTGGCCCCCGGTTAAAAGACTAGATCCATTTTGAGAATAACTAGAACTCCAGACCACTGTTACATGCATTTCTTTTCAAAGCATTAGCTAGCATTGCAGGGCATAAAAGAGTACCTGTTTGCTCATGCTTAAGTACTGCATTCCCTCACATTTAATCAGCATGAATGAAGGCAGCATTAGACAGAAAGCAAGGAAGCAGGCAAGGAAATTTTAACATAAAATGCCATATTAAGATTTGCAGAAGAGTTTGTAATCATGGTTTTTGTTCACAGTAAAAATGAAATATGCAGAAAACGTTCCACATAACATGACTGAGAGGGAATTTTGGACAAGATTTTTTCAGTCTCATTATTTCCATCGGGACAGGCTCAATACAGGCTCAAAAGACCTCTTTGCAGAATGTGCCAAACTGGATGAAAAAGGTAAGCTTTTTGACTGTTTCTTCAGTAGGCTGCTACGGTCTTAGCTATATTGCAGAGCACAACATTCAAGAGGTGTATAGATGTGTATCTAGTATATCTAGCAAGCTGAAGTCAAAAGTTTTCTTATGTCTACTTACTGGGCATCTTGTGTGTTGAACTGTAAAAAGTGTGAAGTTACAGATTGTCACTGAAAGTTAGCTGTGGCTTTGCTGTTCTTAGGATGTTTGATAATGAGTGCATTTCTTGAAAGAAATTAGCCTTTGGAAAGTGGTAGCACTAGAAATGCTCCTTATTACAACTCATGCAACAATACATCTGTGATAAATTTCATAATACGCTTCCATGCTAGATTGAGTATGCTCTGCCATCAGTTACTATGGAATGATTTTGTTTACAGAAGGTTTTGGTTTGTGGTATGTGCACAATTTATAACAGGTATAGCTTTTGGTATAGATCAGGTTTTAATAATAGACAAATATGGATCCTGTTTAAGATTTTCCAAAGGAGTTGCCATCCCTGCTCTCTGTCAACCTTTTTACTGTGAAATCTTAAAATATTATCTGACTTAAGTTTTTATTGAACTTTTGAGGTAGGTTTGTGATACAGAAATGTGGAGAATTAAGATAACACCATTCCTTAATATGTATTCTGACTAATGAAAGCATTCTATTAGGAATTCACAAGCCTTCACAAGTAAAAGCTATCACCAGATATAAATTAATATTCTACCTAAGACAGGGCAGCAAAATGGTGCTGAAATTAGAAGAAACACACAATTAAGGCTTTCCAGTTCCCACTAATACAACTGCATCTTCACTTTTTTTTTTACCAAACAGTATTCAGTGATGTGTAGAAGTTGATAAAAACTGCACTAATTAATAGGATGATCTTTTACAATAACTTTCCAAGTTTATTGCTTATTTTAAATGGAACTTTGAAAAGGGTTGAAGGTTTTAGTCACAGTGATACTTGGGCACCTGCAGAACCTTTGTCTTCTCCTTTTAAAGGTTAAATATAATCTAATAAACCTACAATTATTTGGTTGATACATTTTTTCATGTTTTTTTTCTTTGTTTCATACAGGGTTAAAAACAATGGTGTCTCAAGGAGTAAAAAACCCTCTGATAGATTTAACGGCTTTGGAAGATAAAACATTAGATGAAGTAAGTAGTTGGCAAAAAAACCCCCACTCTTCCCCCCCCCCCCAGTTTTATTTAAGGAGGAAGTGGGTCCTTTTCCTATTAAAGTAACTACAAATGGTAGTTCTGAAGTTCATCGCTTAACTAGGCTGCTGCAATGCTTGGGCAGTCAACATTTATCCAGTTATATGTGTGTAAAGAAATGAAGACTGTGCCTGTAGACCTGTATGTCTGCCTTAGTGTGCTGGGACTTCCCTTTTTTAAAGAGTTATTCTTTCACTTGGATGGCTTTTTTGTCTAAAGTGGACTATCTGGTTTCTTCCTACCTTTTGGAAGCTGTGACAATGTACAGAAGAGTAGCACAAACTAGGAAAAAGTCTTTGCATTTGTTCTCACTTTGTACATTGCTATTTGTTTGATTCAGCTTAATTTTAAGGACACTTCATTCAGTTTTATTTGTTTAGCTTTAAATACCTTGTTTTGCTAAAAATATGACTAACTTAAACTATTACCTGCCTCTAATTACAAATTAAAACAGTTGTTATAAATGCTGTACTGTAATGTGAAATAACTTAAAGATGCACTTTTCTGAGTTGAATTAATCTAAACTTTTGAGTTGTAATTAATAGTGATGCATTTCGAAGTTAGTGGAGGTTTTTTGGTAAAAGTTGCACAAAGCTACCAGTCTGAAACTGGACTAGGAGTTTAGAGTAGGTATGTTTCAAGTGCTATGCAAACTGCCCTGGTTTGCTTTTGAGGCTGGTTAAGGGCAAGGATGAAACTGAGCCTGGGGTAAAGTGAGTTGCCTTCAGCCACTATCTAAGAATTTTTTTCTTCTCTCAGACACTTCTAAACAGAATAAAATAGTCTATGGAGACTTCTAGAAGTACATAAAGTGATGGTGGGGGGAGGGTAGGAAAATACTGCTTCAGATGATGATGCAGTATCACTCAGTGAAGTTAAGAGGAGGTGGCACACAGGCTTCCTGACTCAGTGGAAAACAGAGAATTGTCCTTCTGGTTTTGTGGCAGGAGGTAGCTAATGTTGTTTTCTTTGTAGGGCTATGGTGTTGCTTCTGTGGCCTCTACATCAAATGCCTCAAAATCCGCTAGAGAAAGTAGCAATGCTGCCATTATAAAACGCTTTAATCATCATAGTGCCATGGTCCTTGCAGCTGGCCTCAGGAAACAGTAAGTTTCAATGTTGTGTAATTTTAAGGAATTTCTAAAATGAAAATACATCTTCAGTTACTCATACAACCTTTTCTTTTAACTTTTATGAATGAAGCATTTTGCTCTAGAAATGAAAATAACTTTAGGTTCCATTTTACTTTATAAAAGTTCTTCAGAGCTGTCTGAGATGGCAAATGCTATTTTTAGCTGAGTTGCTATCATACAAAGCAGATTAAAAAGGAAAGGATGTTTCTGCCTTAGTTCTCTAGCCCTAGCGAAGGCTGCAGAAGTAGTATTCTGTTTGCTGTGCGGAGGTGAGGTCTGGTGCAGGGAATTCCTATTGCCTGCCATCCAGGAGCAGGTCTGCTGGGGCTTCCTCTAGTGGGTTGCATGGACATAAGTAAATGAGGAAGCAAAAGAACAGTGTGGCGTGGGTGGATCAGATGAAAGATTCCTCCAGTGCAGTACCCTGCCCCAACCGAAAAAATGTATCAGCTGGTTACATATACACCTACAGTAACCTTAACAAATGAAACCTCTTAAAAAAGGCATGAAATGGGCTTGATGTGAAGTCTGCTTTTACAGCTGGTTTATGGACCAACCACTCTACCCCAATCTTGCAGACCCTACCTTTGAGAGATCTTAATTAAATACTTTCTTCCATGTGGCTGTGCTCCCTCATGTTCTTCTGTCTTGCACAAATTGAACAGTGGACCTTAAACAGTCTCTTCTACATAATGTGTATTTCTGTTTCTCAGTTCAGAAAGAGGCAAAACAATAGCTCTTATTCTGAAACAGTAGTGTCTCCCAGAGCTCTGCTAATACCTGTTTGGCATAAGCATGTATGCAAAGTGTTTCTAATTTAGGCGTGATTTTGCTGTGTCCCACTTGCATGGTGGGCATGCTATTTCTGAAGAGAGGGAGAAGCACCCTCCCCTGCTGTTGAATTTCCTTCTTGACAAACAGGGTTATTTGAGGATTTGATTTCCTTCTGTCTAGATCAACTTCTAGAAATGAAGACATAAGGGGAAAACAGTTGATATACAGTATATGAACATGCATATAAAATTTTTGAAACGGATGTATTTACTTTGTCTCTAGCCTGTATCTTAAGTTTCCTGTGAGGTGAATTCTTCTTAATGCTGTTTCTCTATTTTAAGAGAAGCACAAAATGACCATTACAGTGAGACCAGCAGTACGGATGGAAACTCCAGGGATTCAGATTTCTTTCAACCACCAATGAAAAAGGTATAAAGTTAGCTGATGCAGTTCAAACTGAATGGAACTGGAAGGTCTGTCTCTCAAAAGATTGCTGAAGGTTCCTTACTTGTTTTCTGATGCATCTAAAGTAGTACTGATTTAGCCTTGCTTAGAAGTAAATAGAATAAGAACCTGAGGGCCTGTAAGAAGCTTTGTATCTCTGTTAGTAAACACAAATAAATTACACCTTGAAGTATAGTTCTGTTTACCTCTTCACTAGTGCCCAATGAAAGTAAAAAATTTCCAACATGCTTCTGATTGGACCCAGAAATCTGGTTCTTTCCATGCAGTACAGTTCTATTTTTGTGGCGCACACCCCCCCTTTTTTTTTTCTTCCAAATGCTTGAAAATTTTTAGAGAACATCCATCTGAAAGGGTGTTGGTGTTCAAGCACCAGTGTTAACCTATCAAGTGCCCTGTTTGTAGAGGGGGCGATTAAACTGGCACATGGCAGCCTTCACCTTAAGGTGAAGCTGAAGTGAGGTTAAACTGAAAGCGCAGTGACCTGGTGCACTGAAATACAGGACAACAGCCTGGTTTGGACTAACCATAGCAGCTCACAAAGTACAAGAGAATACTGTAATTGCTACAAAACTGAATTGAATACTCTTTGCTAGAGTTGACAGCCTAAATAGAAAATGCCAAGGATACTGCAGATAGTGTGAGAAAAGGTTGTGGACTACATGTGGTTTTGAACATTGAGGTTTGACTTTCTTGAAAGCTGCAATTTTTACTGGGGAGTAAACGATATACCAGGAGTGCAATAAATGTGATGAAAAGAGGAGTGAAAGAGTAGCATGAGAGTAGGAGGCTTCAGAAGTAGTTTTCTTATTGTACAAATCGGATATCACTGTGCTGTTACCTCCCACCACTAATGCTCTAGCTCTGCTGTCACCAAATAGCTTGGGTAACTATCCTGATTTTACTCTTACACTCTTGTACGCCAGCCATTAAATCATTACTATTTCTGCTAATCTGGAGATGGATGGACATAAATAGAGAGCACAAAGAATGAATGATCTATGTATAGCAGAGCACTTTTTGGAAGTGGCAGGGACTGCAAGTTTTGGCCAGAATTTGCAGGGAAAGTGGTAGTGCCAAGACTTCCAAATCGCACGCTTTAAACAATTTGGGGCGCTGTTACCTCTGGAGGGTAGACATGAACCATTCCACACTTCCATTTTCTTTAAGGTTTTAGTAACCCTTCTGCTCAAACTTGGTGAACTGGAAAAGAAGCACTAGATGCATTGAATTGTGTCTTCATTAGTAATGTGTATATTTGGCTTATTTTAGGTGAAACTGCAGGAGTCCATCGAATATGAAGATTTAGCAAAGAATAATAGCATTAAAACTATTGCACTAAACTTAAAGAAGTCTGATAGGTAAGTTGACAAAATATGCACAGCTATTTCAGCATATTCAATCTAGCAGGTCTCTCATCACAGCTTGCACATGATCAGCCGATTTAGTCTCTACTGAGCCACACTCAAAAGCGTTTAGGCTAAGTTTAGAAACCTAATATGAACTGCATAAATCAACTTCCAAGTAATTCCCATTTACATTTGTATTTTTATTTCATCTTGCTTTTTTCCAGCAAGTTAAGTCTCTGTAAGCCTACCTGAAGAGCTTTGACGTGTAGTTTCTGTAAAAGTCCAACAGACCCGTGTTCACAGTTCAGCAGTTTTTTGCAGCTTACAGTGGAAAAATGTGTTACTTGTGAAAATATATACTATTCCAAGGAAAATCCACTCCCAGGCAAAAGAAGTGCTATCAGGATAGTTTGGACAGCTCACTGGTCTAGTGTTTTTCTAGTAATAGTCTTGTTTTCTAGGCTTTTGAGAACCATAGATGTAACTTCAGCAAATAAGTGATACCACAGGAAAGAGCACAGTTCCAAATGTGAACCTAATTTCATTTAGCTTAGTTCCAATCAAAAGTGCTGTGAATTCTTCCACTCCAATGATATTCCCAGGACTAGGTGGCACCCATAGCTCTTCATTAGCAAAATGACACTTGCAGATTCAACAATAGAAGCTCTTCTCTTAATTTGCTGTCATACGATCCCAAACCCAACCTCTTCCCATGTGGCAATGTATTTTAGTTTGTAAATAAATAAGATTGAGATAGTAGCATCAACTGGAAACATTTGAAGATCTGTCCGCTGAGTTTGGCCTCTGTTTTACCTACACTCCCACTAATACTTTTCTCTTTCCTTTTCTCACCTCACAGGTATTATCATGGTCCAACTCCAATTCAGTCACAGCAATATGCAACCAGTCAGGATATAATTAGTTCTTTTCATAGTATTAGGCAAGAAATGGAAGCATATGTACCCAAACTAACTCAGGTATGGAAGAACATTCCAAAAATATTCCCTTCCTGATGTTAGCATCTTGCCTTCTATATGATTTTGTGTCTCATGTTTACTGGAATTTTAATTTTTCAGGGTAAACTTAAGTTGAATAACATAAAACTATTGGAGATAATTATTTTACAACTTTAGGCGATACCTTTTGAGCTACTGTGTTTAAAATCTAAACAATAGGAAACTGAGTCATGGCTGATATTCAGAGTTATAGTTTACTATTACCATATTCTTTTGAGGAAATGGTAAAGGTATAAAATAGTAAAGCAGGACAGTCACGCAAGATGAAGCACAGGCCAATATTATTGATGCCACCCTAAAATTTAGGATGTAATGGTCTTAGGAGGTCATAGTAAGCAGATCTATAAGTGAACAGGTCTTTTGCTCCTAAATGCACTTAGCATGTAGATCTCGCTGTGCGCTGCACAGAAGCTCTGCCCTGGCAACTGGAGGGCAGCATAGCCATGTAGTCAATCTATCTCCCCAGCCAATATCTGAACTTCCTCTGTTAGTAAACCTAGACTTGGCCCTAAGTAAAGCAGCCACAACTGTGAGTGTGTCACATTTCTGTATAGCGATTCTCTGTCTCTTTTCAAAGTAGCTGCACAGCCAGTTCATGTACTAGATAAAGAAAAGGTTGGTTTGTCCATAATTAATTGGAGAGCTTCCATTGAAAACATGAGTTATAGGACTTAAAGGCACTGTGTGTAATTCTGGAGAAGAGCAGACTCTTAATCATAATTTCCACTGTATCTGCTCAACTGTATCTTTGCTGTTGGAGTTCAAACACACCTTAAAAAAGATTTTGTTGGAAAAAATTATCAGAAATATCTGTTCCCTCTCTCCCTTCAGGTTCTTTCAAGTGGTGATGCTACTAGCACTATTGCAGTCCTGTCACCTGGAGGAGCACTTATGCAGGGTGGAACACAGCAAGCCATAAACCGTAAGGATTTAGAATGTATAATACTTTAATCGTATCTTTCTGCGTTATACAGCAGTACCTGTCTTGCTGTTTCATCTCCCTCTTAGAATATGTTACAGTGGTAAAGGAAATTATGGAAACACGTAGCTGGAATAATACTGGGTTCCAGCCACAAACCAAAAGGAACAACCCAGCCACACCGGGGGGGGTGGTACTGGCTATACCAGTGCTGAGACAAATGAATGAGAGAAAATTTTATAGAGCAAAGGATGAAAGATACACTTGATACTAAGTCCTCGTAGTGGGTTTTGCTTCTCTTCTGATGGTTTTTTTTGCCTGGATTTTAGAAAATAAAGGCATACTCTGGGAAAGCCCTGAGGTGGTGAGGCCTAGATAATTGTCTGGAACTATGTTTTTTGCAGGCTGCATTTAGATCCACAGCTTGCTGTGAAAAAGGACAACTTTCTTATAGACTGCAAGGGCAAAATAGACAACCCCTCCTTCTCACATCTCTATTCAATGACGCCTTTCCCTGCTGTCTCATTCCTGTCAGTTTGCGTTCCTTGCTCTATAGTCTCGCAACAGATGAATCCCTATTCTCACAAGGCAGGGTTTATAACAGTTTTCCAGTTTAACTTGTGCTACGTGGTCTGAAGAGCAGCAGAAACTAATTCAGACAGCTGTAAAAGCAAGTTATGAGTGCTTTATGGTACCAAAAGAAAAGGAGTCAGCAAGCAGTAGTGAGGCTTCCTTACCCATCCCAGCTGACATACTGGGTGCTACACTCCACTTCTTTGAGCCTGGCCACCACTTTTTTTTTTTTTTTAAACAGCCTCATCCTAGAGTTCACTATTCACTGTTCAGTTCACTGTGCTCATGTCATCCTCAATGACTGCTTGTGCTTTTTGTCTTTGGTTTTTACAGTTGTGGTTCCTTCCCTGTTCTTGAACCCTGTTGCCCTTTCTTCTTTAAGAGTGTTTGGGATACAGTTCCTTGTTCCTGCCTGGATTTTTAATCTTCCACATGCTGTGGCCATATTCTCATTGTCAACGTAAGAGAGAGGGAAAAGCTTGCAGTATCCACCACACAGTATTTAGAACCATGCTGTGAAGAGAGCAAGGTGCTGGTCCCAGAAGCAGTACTGCCGTGCTCTTATAACAATACAAATATACTGCTTATAATCCTGGATTAAGTTTGGTGTCTGTTCCTTGCCTGGCATCAATCTCCCTATATAATATACAAGCTTCCAAGTATAAAGCGAAAAATAGTGGCTGACCTGATGTAATACTGCTGATAGTCCTACTTCAGGTGTGAGGCACCTCAGCGTTCCCTCCCAGCCAGCCTTTCTGTGATTCTAGTAGAAATGTATATTGCTGAACTCCTTCATTAGCCTTACATTCTCATTTTTCATATGACAGTTTTGAGTGATGTGACAAAATTTTTTCCTGTTGCAGAGATGGTGCCAAATGACATTCAGTCTGAACTAAAACACTTGTACGTGGCAGTAGGGGAACTGCTACGACACTTCTGGTCCTGCTTTCCTGTTAACACGCCATTCCTAGAAGAAAAGGTAAGGTGGAGCTTCCTGATGTGGCCAGCTCGTGATTTAGAATGACTGTCATTAACTTCAAGTAAAGTACTAATACACTTGCTTTAAATCAATGCAGCACTTAGTCATCCCTAGAAGTGAAGGTCACAAAACAATGTAAAACATTACTTTTTTCAGCAATTCTGCTGGTGCTATTGGTTAAAGTCATCCTTGTCCCTGCACGCCTGTTAGCGCCCTTCAGGAGCAGTTGCTGTAGGCTTGTTTAGAATAGAATGGTCAGCTATATTCCAGCTGCAGATTTCTCACTGCCAGTTTAAAACATACAAACTTAAAGCCCCACCCTTCCCCAACTCTTAGACATAACCCCTGCAGCAACAGTTACAAGAAATTTTTCCTTATTCTTCTGTCCATTGCAAAATCACTTAGTCGTAGCTTCAAACCATACACTGTTTTTTAGAACAAAGTTGCCTTCAAGAACAGATGTCTGTCTACAACCAAGTACATGACTATAACCATTTTTCTGTTCCTATTCTTTCTTTTCACAAAAATAAAAACTGGCATTCAGATATGTTGGATTTTCTGCTGCAAAACGTCACCTGAAAATCCATGGTACAGTCTTTGCTTGAAGCAAAAAAAGATGGTTTTGTGAATACCTTACCTATTTACTGACAAAGTAAAAATTATCAGTGGCACAGTGCGCTTTCAGTCATATTGCACTTGCCTCAAAAATAAATACATGCTCAAGAATTGTTAGAGACTAATACTTTAATAAACGGTACATACTTAAGTAGTCCCCAGAATTAGTTACAAGGTGTTTTGTTGGAGAATAATTTGTTAAAGGAAATGAAACTTCTGTGTAAGTGACTACAGTACTGGTTTCTGTCTCTCTCTCAGGTTGTGAAAATGAGGAGCAACTTGGAAAGATTTCAGGTTACAAAGCTCTGCCCATTCCAAGAAAAGATTCGGAGACAGTATTTAAGCACAAATGTAAGGAGAAAATACTCTTCAATTATGTGGGCGCATATTAATAATTTTAATCGTAATTATCAGAGGATGGTAGCTTTGTTACTTCTTATCCTAGGGCATTTTACGTTCTTTCTTAACTAGGAAACAGGTAGAGGGAAATTGGGTACGCAGTTAAGCAGGTCTTCTCTCCCTGTCTAACTTGCTGAATAATATCAGAAACTGTCAAGAACTATAATTTGAAATTACCCAAGCGAGACGAGCAAAATGGGAAGTCATGTTTCACTTTTTCATTTCCACCATGAAGTAGAACTTTAGCAACTTCAAAGCTGTCTCCCACCATGTCAGACTTGAAGTGGTCACAGACTAAGTACTGGAACAGACAGCACAGTCAAGTGTCGCTTCCCTGTGACCATCTCAGCTTAGTAGCTCTCTCAACTGCTCCCTCTACATGTACTTTGCAGTAGACCCTCATGGTCCTGTCTCTATTTGGCACACTTCTCCGATTTTAGCAAGATTGCTCTTAGCAAATAAAAGGAAAAATCCAACTGAGCATCTGATGAAAGGGAGGGGAGGGGATCTGTTTTTCAGTAGCTGGGACATCTTTTTTTCCCCTCTTAATGTTTCAGTTGATAAGTCACATAGAAGAGATGCTGCAGACGGCCTACAATAAGTTCCATACATGGCAGTCCCGGCGTATGCTGAAGAAGACGTGAAAATGCATGCTGTACAGGTTTGAGAGCAAAATCTGCAATAGGTATAGGAATACAACCTAGCATATGTGCAGATCTTATAGTTGTTGCAGGAAGACCTGCAAGCTGTGGACTTCTGGAAACGATGCTAACTGAACTTGCACATTTTTGAAAAAGAACTGAGATTAAACTTGAAAACTAGGGAGAAAAACAAGGAAGAACCAAAACAGAAGAGCTGAGGCGCAAAAATATTTAAAAGACACTGTTTACTGCAGTTACTCAGGAACTGCTTTTGATTTGCATAAAGAGCTGCTTTCAGAAATAAATTTAAAGAGGGTGTATTAATAAAATCTGTTTTTCTGTCTAATTTTTTTTATTAAGAAGTGTATGGCACAGGGTAGAATTCAAAAGTTTTTCTTCACTGGATTCTGACATTTTATTGAATTCTGTTTGTACTTTCTGCAACGGTTTAACAATATTTTAAAATATAGCCGAGACTGGTTTTGCTTCAGACATCTGGGAGAGCGTAGCTGTCAGAAGACAAGCTTCTGCCATGTTTCCCCACCAATTGGAAGCAAGAGACATTGCACTGAAAGCTGTTTATGGTCTGGGGTCCCTAAAGACACATGGGGGCAAACTTTTGCCTGAAGTCTTGGATTTTTATGCAGAATTTTTTTCGGCCATCAGTTTTGCATGTTTTCCTTTGAGTGCAAGCGTGTGCTACTGCAATCTTTTTTTTAAGGTGGCATTTGTTCTGAGGAGAGAGTGCATTTTTAAAAATGAAGTTAAATAAAGTTTCTTACAAAAGAAGTCATTTATTTTCAATTGTTAGACATTTTTTATTTCTTATCCTAAATCTGTTTTCCTTCACTCTTCCCTTTTGACTGTTACACTATTTTTGGCGAATTGATAATCATTGCAAAGAGAAAAATGTGTTATTTACACAGTGTCCATAGATATTGGGAATCTGTGCCATACTTTGTTCCAAATAGAATGAGTTCACAGTTTCAGACCAACTTGTCTTGTATTAAATGTGACTTAAATGCAAAGTAAACCTGTTTTCTATAATATATGCAGTTTAATGACATCCTTGTATTTTGTTGTCATCTTGACTGTACTGAAGCCCAGTATGGGCGACTGACCTTTTTTACTTCTGACTAAATGTGACTGTTAAGATGCATTTACTACAAAGACAAATCAGAGTGACAATACATATTCAAAGCAAGCACAGCAGTGCTAAGTGCGGCGGAAGAAATTCCCATTAGCCTGCATGATGGCTTAATACTAGATTTTGCCACCATTGGTATGATGCTAAAACATGACAGTATGATGTTGGGTAGAAAATTCTTGCAAATTCCTACAGAAGAAAAGATGTATTTGTATAGCCAAGTCTGTGTTCTGTGCTGCTGCTCCATTTATGCAAGAGGGATTTTTTTCTTTAACTGGTGCGTGGAAGTCAGCAGCTTCTTTTTACCCAGTATTTTTGGATTTTTGTATTATGCTAATATTTTGGTAAAAGCTGAGTTTCAGTTAAATGTCACTGTCTGCACCAAAACTCTGTCTGGAAATGTATGCATATTGTTAAGCCTAGTTTCCCTGTCTGCTTTTGCAGATAGATGCATGATACCTGCTCTGTGATGTTTATGTGGTTCTGCTATGAGAAATGACTGGGCTCGACAAGAGAGATGCTTGTTATTTTTGACAGGGTGAAAATGTCACTAGGAATAAACAGATGTACGTACAGCATTTGGGGGATGAGGTGCGCATCTTGTCAAGAGTTACCTCTTGTGATAAATAAACTGTTTCTCTAAAATTTAGGCTTAGGGTATGGCTTTATTAAGCCTAATCCTCTTGTAAGTGCAGGCAGCTCTCAGAAAGAAAGGGTAGTTTTGTTCTCCCCCACTGCAAAGTGTTTCATCTAGCAATTCTGTGGCCAAATTTCAACTGTTTAGAGAAAGCTATAACACCTTTCATCATATCAGAGGGCTAGGTTCAAAAAAAGTCCGATTTATATTCTAACTGTGCCTGAAGCTATGAACAACAGATTTGAGTATTAGACTGCATTGATACTTCATTAAAAAAAAAAGTCATAGGAGAGTTTTGAATTTGGAACTAATTAATTTTTGATTTGAATCAGTATTTAGTGTTCCTGGAAACACTGGGCAAGATGGTTAGCATGGTGGAAAAGTTTCAGTGCATCACAAGGGGATTTTACAGTTCAAAGGACTGTTTATAATCATTATGGGGGGTGGTGTTGCAATAGCTTTAAATTATTATAGCAGTATCAGGCCATCAAAATGTACCTTAATTAACAGAACTAGAGGGGGAGATGACTATGATACTAAATTCAACAATTTTGCCTAGAGACTGTACAGGCAAGGCTGCTATGCACTTCATATTGCTTTTTCAGGTATTGTGGCAATAAGGCACAGGCCCCTCCTAAAGTAAGGGAGGTAAACGAAATATTCTTTCTTCTACATTGTGTTCCCCTTTTCTGTAGCATGGTCCAAAACCCAGATTCATTCCTTAAGTTTTGAAACTGAATCATCATGCATTATATTACTATTGGAATCTTTATACTGACTTGTATTTTTAATGAGAATTCATAAAACTTGTATCATTGGCATTGATCTAAGGTTTGTAGAATAAACCCTACTGAATTCTAAAGTCAAGTCTTCTCTAATGCTTAGGCTGTGTTTGCTGATGTTCAGTTAAATCCCAAACAGGCTCCATTCAGGTCTAAATTGCAAGCGCTGTGTATAGCGCTAGCTCAGCTGTCCCTTCATGCTGGTAGAAGAGGTCAGGAGCCAAAAGTGTTACAATACAGTTATTGTCAAATTATTTCAGTTTTAGGGGTCGAGAACTTTACTGCCGCACAGGGAATCTACACCATCACTAGTGCTACTGTCCCTCTGTTCCTGATCAAACAAAAGCCAGTTTAAGTCTCCAGGGATTAGTCCTCCGCTTGTTCCATATATTGATCCAGCAGCTGTTGGTTCAGGAGAGCTGCACAGGCTGCTTTGTCAGCCCTTCAAATCCTAGCTTTGCTTGTAATGAAGAAAGGATAACTTAAAGCAGATATTAACACGTCTGGCTCAGCTTATTTGTAGCCTGTGAATTTCAGCAGATAAAAATACTTAGATGCACCACAGAACAGGCTGGGCCATTTCTCTCTCAACAAGAGCTCTACCCCAGCCAAGGATGGGAAGCAACATCTTTCCACTGGAGCCATTCCTACAAGTAGTTTCTTGCAGGCTCACACAGCTGCTCTCTGGACGATGGCCTTCAGCTTCCCAATGTGCTGTCCCAGATGGGTGACTTTCCCCACCACCCCTTCGTTTAAGATGCTTTTTTACAGCTACAACTATTTTCCCTTATTTATACTGTAACTAACTACATCCCTACAACTTCTATCATGAAGTATTGTTATCAGCTAGAAAGCTTACCTTATCCTTTGCCAAAACTCCTATCAAACAGCTGCTTTATTGAGACAGTCACTTGGGTAAGCAGGGGAGGTGACAAGAAAACTTAAGAGCCAGTTTTCCATTATCCATCCCATTTCCCTCTCAAGAGAAGAGCCCACACACGCATCCCTGCTATCCGTAGGCAGCGTATTAGGTGGGTTTGGAGCCCTTGTATTGCAACACAGTTTCAGTGTGTGAGCCACAATATTCTGAACCTGTTTCCAAGCTCTCCCTTACCTTGCAGCAAGAGCTGGAGCACAATCGAAACAGAACACAGCAACTTCAGTTTGAATAGCAATCAGACATCACCAGTGAGCTAACAGTGATCCTCCGTGAACCCTGAGAACTAATGGCAGATGTGCCCTGCAGGAGAGTTTAAAGCCTGGGGAACCATTAAATTACCTAAATCCATCTCCTGGCTCTTTTTCAGGACACTGCATTTCCCCACAGCTAACTCGGAACGCATCATCTCCCCAAAAGATATCCACGTCCTTGTCTGTAACACTGAAAGCAAGAGAATTCGCTGCTCTCCTCAGTAACAGCCTAGCTGGAGGATAACATATCAGGGCTCTTTTGCGCTGTCTGCCATGAAGAGACGAAACCCAAAGATACGCGATGTAGCCAGAGTGGTTGACCAGACTGAAGGAGCAGTTTGGCTGGAGAGCGCAGTGCCCGCTAGAGAGCCCAAACGCCTCCCTGCCTCCAGCCCCTGGGCAGCGAGCACCCGGCGGGCAGCCCCAGCTCGCTCACAGCGGGAGGTCAGTACATTTGAACCCCCACTTCCAGCCAGGCCATGCAGTGCCACTTCAACTTTATTCTGCCCTCCAGGCAGCTTTAGGATCACAGCCGGGTGGCAGAGTGCCACAACAGTGACGTGAAAAGCGAAAGACGCCTTGAGGAATGCAGCTGAGGCTGGGGCTCTGCTGGCATTTTCCCAGCCCACATGCCCTCAGCTGCTGTGTTTCCTACACAACGAATGTCCCCATCCCCTCCAAAACCTGGCAGCCCTCTGGTCTTCCTCCCCCCACAAAAGTCCACACGCCCTGCATCCTGGTAAAGCCAAATTATTCCAGTAGTTCAGGTGTCAGCATATCCCCAAGGAAAAAATGTCCTGGACTTACACAGACCCTGTCCTCCCTGCCTGCTAAGATCCCCTTTAAAAAGGTTCAGCTCTCACAAACCACAAATTAAATCTGAAGCTTTTAAAGGCAGTCTCCCGCCCCTGCAAACACCAGCTAAACCTGGACACAGTTTTGTTCTCTAGAGCATCAGCATCTGCACAGCCCCACTCCGTCACCTTCCAACCCAAGTTCATTCATGGGCACAACATGACAAACCGTCCCCTTATTACAATTACTGCACCCAGCAGAAGCATCCTCAAGCACAGCTGACATCCCCCACTTCCCTACACCACCCTCCTTGAGCAAGCTCCCACCCTTTGTGCTCACCCACATGACTGCCCATCGCCTCTTCAGCACAACCCTATCTTCACCACACTTCGACCATGGCCAAGCACCTTGTAGCCTGGGAATCCCAGATCTCTTCTGTATAACCTCCCTGGGACTCGGCTGCCAACACAATCTACATGTACCCACAGCTGTGCACTTCATCCCCTGAACCATAAGGGACAGTGTTGTGCTCCTTTTGGCAACACTTGTATTCTCTGTTTTTTATCCTACAACGATCAGTCTGCATCACCTCAGCAGGACCCTAACTGCAAATTCCAGAGAAAAGAGAGAAAGATTTGAGCATACCCAAGCTTAAGCTCCTGTTAAAAAGACAAGAGCCGAACGCTTAGGGAATTGGCCAGGGATGACCAGACTTTCTGGGGCAGGAGCTGCCTCCTTCTAGGTACTGCACAAGGAGCGTTGGCCCCAGGTGGGACTTCCAAGCCTCTCACATGAATCACAGCAGCACGTTCACTTCCTCCCTGACCTAACCTGTGGCCTCTCCACCTACAGCTGACGGGCTGACCCAGATAAAAGAGTGTTGATAACAACTTTATTTGACATATGGCATGTCCCGTGATCAGAATTGACAACTCAGATGCAACAACCCTGTGGTAGCCACTTCCCTGTAAGCAGTCACCCCGTTTCTCCATTTGCCCTACTTCTGCAGATAGTATGTTAAGGAAATAAGCGCCGAGTTGTAATACCTGCAGAGGCGCCACGCTCCCCTCCCTTTCCGGCCACAAGTTGATCATCAAGTGAAACAGCAGCAGCGACGGGCAAGGGGGGATTGCTGGCATCAGGCTGAGTGGTTTTGCCGGGTGTGCACCAGGCAGCAGATACCCCAGCCAGCAAGCACTGAGCATCCTGTTCTGCAAGAAGAGGCCACACAAAGCATGTTGCTGTAGAAAATGCTTCACAGGCACTTGGTGCCCTCAACATGCTCTGTATGGAGACGTTACCTCACCAAAAGCAGAATGCTTCCTTTTGCCCTGTTGAGCTCAGGAAATTACGCCCTCAAAGGTTTTCTGCCTGCCTCAAAGGCTTTCTGCCCTTCCTAACCTTTCAGATGACCAAATCGCTCCATAAAACCTGGCTTGTGCACACCATACCATGATTCCAAACAGCAAGAATTTCAGAAGTGTGGTTATTGGCGCTGTTAAGGTGAGCATGGTACCGAACACACCAAGTATTATAACTGGAATACAAGGGACCAGCTGACTGGTTGAAAAGGGTGGAATTAAGACAACCGAGATCTCATTAGTAACTCAAGGAGTCACAGCAAAGGCCAACCACCAGACTAAAAGAGTGCCTGATAAAGGCCGTTGACAAGGAATGAGCTCACTCAGACTCCCAAGGCCTGTCTATCTCACTAACACCTCTTCTACCCAAGAAGAAAATGGGATCTCTAGGTCTGACATGCCGAGTGGCTGAACATGGCACTGTTCTGCATGGTACGGACATGGACAGCAAGGGAGCAGTTATGGGGAAAGAGAGCAGTCCCTCAAAAAAGGAACAGGAAAGAAAGAGCTAAGTTGGACTCCAAATGCACTTAAGTATGCCTCCTGCCATAATTTAGAATTTACGTTGATCAAAAGCACCCCAGGAGCTATAGAAAACTCAGGAGAGATCAGATATTCTCCTCTCCACCCTCTGGCTAACTCCACCAAAATGCCAGTTTCCCTGTGTCAAGTTCTGTCTCTAGCTCCCCGACTGGCTTGTATTGTTTTACGGCAGACAGTGGAGTGCTTCTTTAGGGACCTTGGTCTTGGGTGGGGATCCTGGGTGCTGCAGAAATGAAACAGCCTTTCTTCAGGGCTTGCCACTCCCTTGGCACAGCTCCTCAACTTACCTTAACAAAAGCAAATATATACAACAGTCCAAAGATGAACACAGGAGTTACTTCTAGATTTTGTGATAACCATTCTCAGGTGATAGCCACTACCTTATACTGAGTAAACACCAACACACTAGCACAATAAACCAGAATAAGAACCAGCTGTCAGAGCTACGATCCAATCCTTACATGAGGCCCTAAAGTAATGGGGATGTCTATCCAGGGTTTTAAGATCCATTTGTCCTCAGGGGGGAGATTTTTCCCCAGGAGCAGCATTTTTCCCCAGGGGGGAAATCCCTCCTCTTCATCATGCTCCCATCCACCAAGCACTTCACATAATTCAAACTTAATAGTCACAATTTCTAGGCCTTATATCACAGAAAACAGACAATCCCCCTTTAGTTCTAGAAAGGGGCATGATCCCAGGTCACAGCCAGCCCAAGCCACCGCCCAGCTGGAAGCAGTCAGAGATTGCCAGGAGCTTTCTAGGTGCTGGTCTCTCTCACAAGGAAACACTCCATTGAGAGCAGGTTCGAACCTCACTCTCCAGACACACCAAGCCACACCACTGACAGCTTGACTCGCTGCCAAGTAACCTTCATACCAAAGCATGTGGGGAGCAGGAAACTAACAACACCCACCCCAACCCCAAAAAAACCCCAGTGTCCATTCTCTTACCAGCTCCAAATTCACTGGTGCTGGTGATTCCCAGCCCTTACTTGGATAAGTACTGCGACAGTCATCTGGGTAGCAATACCTAGTTCTTACTCTGCTCTATCTGCAGACAAAGGGAAATAGCTGCTCTGTTGCCTCTCTGCTCCCCCAGCCTTCCTGCAGAAGCAATTGCCTTTTGTGGGACTGGAATGGGAACGCGGTCTCAGGGCTACTGGTCCTGGGAGAACCATGAGGCCATGGACAAGTGCCTTAGCAGCCGGATTGGCAGAGCCTGGCCTTTACCCCTAGCCCCCACCCCTGTTAAGTGCGGGCAGCCTGGTTTCTGAGGCCACTTGCCCACACAGCCTTGCAGAGGACCCCTCCCTGTAATGCCCAAGCTAGCTGAGAGCTGGGACAAAGCACTGCCAACCTCCATGGGCTCTTTGTCTCGATGTACAAAGCCTGGGAGAAGACACAGAAGACATAGCTAGCTTCTCTGCCACCTGGGATGGAAGCAGAGGTGACCTAAATGCACAGTCCAGTCTCCGTGGGGTCAGTTTGAGCACACTTTGAGACCAGCCAGAAAAAACCCTCTCACTGTGCAGAGCTGCTTCTCGGGAAGTTTACCACATCACACCATCCGAGTGCAAAGCCAGGCCCCTCTACGCTGCAGCTGTTTGCTGTACCCAGGCGAAGAATGACACAGGCTAATGAAGCACTGTCCTACATTCAGAAATAGTGTTCCTAGGGAGGCAGGCACGCCAGCAGCAGGAGTGAGCGATGCCGACCTGACAGGCAGTCCCCTGCCTGGCCTGCATCTCCTCAGGGTCCAGCTGGAGCTCTGCAGCACAGGCACTCACCCACGTGGGCAGCGAGACACCGCAGCACATAACAGTGCCTTTCGCAGCCTGTTACCGGTTTGGATTTGGCTCTGGCAAGAACGGCTTTGGAGACTTGGTGCTCTCCTCAAAACACAGGCTGCAGCTGGCATCAGGTCCCTGCCAGCATGTATAAGGGCTCTAACTTGCCCTGTTATTCAAAGAAATCTCTGTTCACAGAAGTGTCAGATGTGGCAGTCTTGATAGCAGTAAACCTGACTACGACCAGGAAATCTTCCACTAGAAGTACCAGATAGAGAAGCTGCATGTTACAATGCAGTGGCTGATTCCCTGTCAACTTGGTTCAATCCATGGTTTAACTGCAGCTCATGGGATGGGAGGAGCATCATGCTTCATGTTTCTAAGTAGAACTACCCAATAATTTTTCCACCACAGGAAAACTCACAGAAATGAGGGGGAAAAAGCTCATGAGTATAAGCAGCAAGCAGTTTTGTTTCTGTTCTAGTCAGACTCCTATTTAACCCTATGAGACACAGCACGACCATGCCCAGAAACTATGTTCAAACGTAGACATTTTGTGCTTTGCCACTGCAAGAATGCCTCTCCCCTCCAGCCCTGACTCACAGTTGTCTCTTCCCTTTATGCAACACCACTCTGCTTCCTGCACAGCCAGCGATTGCTTGGCGCCGGCAAGAAATGCTGCCACATCAGTGCAGAGGCTAGAGAGACAGGCTGCTAGTAAGGCAGCTTTGCTGCTTCTCCATTCACGCTACTGCCTAAGTTACATTATTTCATTATTACTCTCCCCTAAACATACCCCCCTTTTAAATAATAAACATCAAGCTATCCGAAATCAGAATCTCACGCTATTATTAGCCACCCCTAAAGCACACATCGCTGTGTTACACAACACAGCTCAGAGCTCCTGGGTACTGGGTGAAGCTATATTAGCATTTTAGTCACATAACGAACAAACTCTTAAAGCAAAATCTCCCAAGTGTTCTTGGTTACCAAGCTCTGGTTCAAATGACGAGGCAGTCTCAGAGCATGCAAACAGATTTTCCTGGTCTGAAACTAAACCAGAGATGAAGTCCAGTCACTAGTGGGTGTCAGTCCACAGGACTAGACCAGAGTTAGCCAGAAGTAAAACCTCCAGCACACACACAAAGCAGATGTCAGGTCCTTTGCATCAGCTGTTTGCTCAGTATCTGACCCCATTTATTGCACACAGCTTCTTAACGCAGACACAGCTGGTCACAGTCCTGTGAAAATCTCAATGCCAAGCACTGCTGCCAGACCAAGAAATGTCTTTAATTCATTTAAAGGATGAGTTCAAAACAAAAGCCAGGCTCCAAACTCTAAGGCTTCATTGCTCAGCCCCATTTCTGCTTTCTCTTCCCAGCAGCAATGGGGCAAGCTCCTGCCTGAATTTGTTCCTACAGCAGCACCAGGAAGCATTGGACTAGCTGCAGTAACCCACATTAATAAACTGGACAAATAACTTCATATTACTAATTTTCAGCTCACTAACATGATGATAGCTCCATCCTTTTTAAAGGACTGGGTGTAAGGAAATGCCATGCTACAGCAGCGCATGCTTTGCAGGAGGCCTATAGATACCAGTGGCAGCGAGAGCCATATGGCATGTCCAGACAGCAGTGCGGCGAGCTAGAGCCACAAGCTCTATATGCAGCTCCCCCACCTATCTGGTATGCTTTATAACCAAATATTTGCACATCTAACTCCCACTGGATGCAGCAGGATTAAGATACTTGATGGTTCTTTAAAAATCCAACCCTGGGGCCATCCCTCCCACTGACTTTGCTTGGCACGAACCTAGCTCGGTAGCACAGGGCCCAAACCTTGCTGGCTGCACACCCAACCTGTACAGCTGTTTTGGAATCTGCATCTGCCAAACAACAGCATGAGGAAAAAAAACAAACAGGGTCAACATTTTAGATGTGTCATTTCCCAAGATTACCATCAACTGTTAAGAATATTTATGTAATCAAAAGGGCAGTACCAGTGGTCAAAGACAGCCTTTCAGCTGTCCCTAGTCAGCATCAAACTTTAAAGAAAGGAGAGGATTACCTAATTCAACCTAACATTGAGAGCATTCTCCCAAACTCAAGTTTTCTGCATTATCTGCAAGATGTGATCTAAATAATTCAAAACTTTACTGGATCTAGGTGACTCACTGACAGAGGTTTGTTCTTCAGCAAGATGTCCCAGAGAGATCAGCTGATGCTTTTGGGTTTTTTTTAAATTGTTGCTGACTTAACTATGTCATACTTAAGGATACCCAATAGCAGACGGAGTGGATGACACAAGAAGTAGGAAGGGTACTGACAAAGGTTAAATTCAGCTTGTTGAAGCTGGGCTCCTTCTTACTCTCACAGAAGATAAAACCATGGCTGCAGAGGAGTCACGTCTGTGACCGCTGAAGGTCCCCAAGGTAACTGCAAGACATGTGAAAGAAGTCTGAGCAAGCGCTTATCTTCCATTTGCAATGCAAGGATCCGCACATGCATCTCTAAGGGTCTCCAAAACCACAATGGTTGAAAATTCATCCAAGGAGAAAAGAGACCAATTTCAGCTCTTCCAGAAGATGAGTCCATGGAATGACTTCCCTTGGTTGACTATGGAAGGAGCCCTAGTGGAAGTGTCGCTGCTACATGTACAGTAACCCTTCTGAGCATCTCCCACAATAGCCCTCGGGCTCGTTAGCTGTATAGAGTTTACATAATTGCAAATGCAAATCTTTTTTAACCCTGAAATATTATTTGCATGTTTGCAACCACTACATCAAACAGTCCAGAGTCCAATGGTTGACCTTACTTTGGGGTATGCTGTTTTTTTCCTCCCCATTATTTATTTGCATGTAATAATAGCAAGTTACATAGAATCGGGAAATGGCATCAGCACAAAGTTCAAACTAATTTGCCTATTAAAGGACTTACACAACCATTTTTACAGCAGGCCTTTAATGACACCTTTAGTCCAGTTACAAGGCTGAGATTACAGCCATTTTCAGGTAACTTCCTACATTCAAGATGCCATATGAAATAAACAGTTTATTGCTCTGCTCAAGGTTTCCAGACAGATTAAGTCAATCCAAGGACAATAAACTTCAAAGAAACACTGCACAACAGCTTAAAAAGGCTGTATTTAGAGGAAGTACTCGCGGTCCAGACACAAAGTGTCAAACTTCCAAGAACCCCATCTCTTTAGGATACCCCAAACTGCACATAAGAACTGAGACATTCCTATATGTTCCATTTTAAAATCCTAACATTTTATTCCTCACTCCCCAAATTCCATGGCATGTGTTCAGCAGAACAGCATGGGAAAGGATGAGAGGTTTTAGGTTAGAATTATCCCATTTCTATTAGTCAAGGAACTCCAGCCCTATGCATCTCGTGCAGAACTCTGTGGGCCAAATTAATCCCATGCTGTCATATGAGTGTTTCTAAAGATTATTTTTATTTAGTGCCCTGTGTATTTAGGTTTTTGTACCAGTACTTTCTGCAGAATCAGACCTTCAATGCATTAGATGCCTAGTATCTTAAATAGTTAAAAACTTAACTGTTTGGGAGCAGAAGTTGATATAGCCAATGGCCCTATCAAAATCATTATCAGCAATTAAAACTGAGGCAGATATTCTCAAGATTCTTCATCTCTAAACTTCCTATTTCTCTCTCATCTAAAACCAGATCATAGGAGAAGACGTCTGAAATTTATTCAGAGTGCTGGGGGTCTTTTTAATTATTTAAGAACTTATACTGCTTGCACACCTCTCCCACTGGTCCAGTAATTACCTCATGATTTGATTGCCGTGCACACCATGAACCATGTATTTGTAATACGCAACTCCCTGGGACGTGCAGCCCTATCCACTAGGGCTTCTGCTTCTGCTACAGCAGAAATCAAACAATGGAGCCACTGTTTCAGCCCTTGCCTCCTGGCCCGCCTTCTCAGCTAAGCTTTTTGCCTCTCAGCTTCCTTTCAATGCTACTCTATCTGAGCAACTGCTATGGCTTTCCTTAAAGCTCCACTTTCTGGAGTCCTGGGACTTCGTTAACAGACAAAAAAAAAAAAAAAAAAAAAATCAAAATAGTTCCTGGCTTGTAAAAAAAGAAGCTTGAAAACAGGAATTAAGGTTTTGGAAGACAGAAAGACAATTAGAAGTACACCAGATGGCAAATCCAGAATTTTTAAGCCAGTCACATTACTCTGGGAGCCTAAGTCTAGTTTGGGGAAGGCTGGAGAGGAGACTTATGTATATATTTGTGCAACTGACAGCTTTTTTACCTGGCAGTATCACAGAGGCATAGAAAAAGCCTCCTGTTAACCTGCAAATAATCTATGAGATCTGCTCTTTGGATCATGCTGTTGCTCAGCCTTCAAGTCAGACATAGATTTCTCTGTGTTTGGGTGAGCCTCCAGGCTGCCACATCGGGCACCATTCTCCTTCCCCTCCTCCAAAAGGCAGGATGCCTTCCTGCCTGCACGAAAGTGGCAGCTCCCCACAAGCCGGCTAACCCCGCAGCAACAGGGCTGCTAACCATCTGCTCCAAAAGCACTCCCACGCACAGGCTGGCAAGGCAGACTCCTACCTAGCACAGATTCGAACCAAAGCCGCTCATCACAGAGCTCAGCTCTCTCCCCTTGCTTCCTCACGCACACACAATCGACTGTCGCTCTTGCAGTGCAGGGGGATGCTGTGACCATGCCCTCCCGCCTACAGCGGTTAAACCAAACAGCAGCTCTGCGGAGCAGCTCAGCCTTCCTGTTCTTCACTATTCCAGAGAAGGATTGCTCAAAGGAGACCCAAGCACGGCAAAGCCACCGTAACATGCAGCACTGGTCAGTGTCTTACGGCGACAAGCAACCAGGCCATGGCAGCACACTATGTTGGGGCATTGGCAAGTTCTGGACATGCACCACAACACATGCTTGCCAGCGAGCACTGCGCAGTGGGAACAAGGCATCCGGGATCCCCACGTGGCTTGTAGGCACCTGCAAGGCCTGGGTCTGCAAGAGACGGGGGCTTGCTACACCTTGCTTTTTCCACAGCTCTCTCCTGCCAAAGAACGGTTTCTGGTGGTTCATTTCCTGCCTGTCTTCATTCTTGTGGAACAGGAGTCCGTGGCCACCCAGTTAGCTCTTGCTCTGTGCTGGGGAACATGTAGAATCATGTCATGGCTCCGGTATTTACTATCTCAGGTCTGCAGTTGCTGATGGTTATGCTTTTGAAAGAATGTCTTAGCATTCACCTGGGTTTGAGCTACAAAAATGTTTCTGATCTATGCTGTTAAGAAAGAGAGGTGCTAAAAATCTCTTCTAATACATATGTCTGAAAGGAACAATGCACCGTGATCCAAGCAAAGAAGCCAGCACACAAGACTGAATTAGGCAATGCTTGTGTGGCTTGGCACTTCCTGACAAAACCAAAATGCAAGCATCGGCTGACGTTCAATTCATCCTGAGCCAGGATCAGAGCATTAGAGAAGCAGGGTTACATATAAACTCCCTGAAAATTCATTATTTGGTCTATAAAGGTTTGCATCCTTCTGAATTATTTTCCAGGCTCCCCAAATCACCCAAGTTACTGCACTTAATTGTCCCGTCAAGACTTACCCTATTCTCCTAAGCCTGCCCAGACCCAGACCTCAGAACAAGCAATTTTTCACATTTCAGGAGTGGTTTCAGCTGCAAGCTTTGGGTTGAGACACTGGTCACAAAAGAGCTTTGGACCTCAGTCTCCCAGTCTGATATTGCGCATTATAATTGGGGATAAGAGCATTTCCAAGGCGTGCACCCATATGAAGAACCACCAAAACTCTAGCACACTCAGAGCTAAATTCCAGGATCACCAGACTTAAAGGAAACTTAGATTCACCAGCACACAGGTCAGCAGTGCTGTCTGTGTGTGCGCTGGCTCCCTGCTTCTCAGAGATGCATTTTCCTTTGGTGGGTCCCTCCGCATTATTTTTCCGTGGCTTGCCGCCACGCGCCCAAGAGGATGAGTGCAGCAAGAATTAAAGGCTGTGTGACTGTACAAAAGCATGCAGCACCTACAGCTCTGTACGTGCATATGTGTGTGCATGTACACATGCACTACCCCCCGTCCGTCCCCCGTCCCCCCCCCCAACTAACCACTGCACTTAAATGCCAGGCAGAGTGTGTTCCCCCAAGGACATCAGTTACTACCTCCTAGGTGCTCTTAGCTGAAGCAGGCTGTTGAGTGGGTGTTTGGGGAGGGAGCTGTTGGCTGCAGAGACCACCAATGCCTCCAGGTTGAGCACAGACAGGCAGGCTCCCGTCACTGCCCTTTGGCACATGGCCTGGGATGCGAGATCATGCATGTCAGCAAGTGTGACAGGTCACAGAGACATCCCACAGCCCGAAGGCATCCTGCTGCGATCTCAGGAACCCTGCCAAATGAAGCTTTCATTTCTGGAGGATCCTCAACCCACTCTTGCTTTCAGCATGCCCTTCTCCTCCTTCCCTTCCTCCATTTCTAGCAACACTGTATTCTGCTTGCTCCCTGAGAGAAATAGGGCAAACATAACCTGATTAACCAAGGGGATTTGGGCAGGAAGGGGCCAGGGCGGGGGGGGGGGGGGAAGAGAGATTAATACGCAGAGAAACACAGCCTCTCCCTCTCACATTAGCTCTCATCTATTCAATAATTAAAGTGTTCTGCGGTGACTCTGACTTTGGGATTTGCTATAAAAGCTTCTCATAAACTCTGTCTCAGTGCGTGGATATCAAAAGAAAGAGAACATTTGGTCTGACAAGCTGAAATTTCTTTTAGATTCTGGGGTCAGTCAGAAGCTTAAAATCACTTGGACACGAGCCTGTGGCTCAATTTTAAAACATAAGGGTCCATCTTGGTGTTGTTCATCTATTGACAGTTTGAATCCAGACTTTGTTTGGCCAGGCTGTCTTCGAAGCGCGGTTTAGAAGTTAATGCAGCCTTTCTCCATTTCATGTACGGAAAAAATCTCCAAGGCTGGCAGCAGTTTGTACAGGCTCATATAAATAAGGAACATGCTACACAGGCTCTGGCTGCCCTCCAAGTCCGTTTTGGTATTCCATTTTCTTTCCATCCATTCTTGCTTGCTTACCATAAGACATATAGATGTCTCAGGTCAGGAAAGCAAAGCTATCCACATGCAGAAAAGATGCCTTCCCTGACCTTCCAAGGAGCTATTTTTGACTGCTCTTATACGCCTAAGAACTCTTACAGAGGTCATACGCTGAACTAACTGGCCCTCAGTAACCCTTGCCCATGAAATGTTACAGATATTATTTTTTTAATTATTAATTTTAATTCTCTCTGTAACCTAACACCCTATTGACTCCAAATCTCCAGATGATGGGAGCATATTTTAAAAGCGGATGTCAGACTGAGATTATTACTAAAGGAATGTATGTTCAACATTATGGCTAAACATATACAAACAAGAAAAATAAGGAAATATCTTTAATCCAGAACTTTCCAAAATGCATTGAGTACCCTCAGCCTTCAATTGCTTTCACTTCTCAAGACCAAACCTGGAGACAGAAACACTACTTTGCTCCAGAAGTTTCCAACTGAAACAGATTTATTTTCCTTGTTGTGCCACTCTGGAGGCACAAACGATGAGATTAAAAATGAAAGAACGCTGGGTTAGCAGCCGAACGCACACACAGAACGATACTTCATAAAGAAAGCAACGGACCTAGCCCCTTCTGTCTGAACACATAATTGCGCCACATCACATCCTGGCAGCCAGAGGCTTGGGCTCTGGTCTGTCCTGTGTTTCATGAATTCCAATACTGGCATTCTTCCACCAAACTGGCACCGCCCTGACTGCAAACATTCCAGTCCAGAGGCCGAGAGGGAAGCGATGGGCGAGCCCCACTGCCCCAGCAGCTAGTCCAAAGGCTGATCATGTGGCAAGGAGTTGGCGCAGACCAAGGGTACTGCACATCCCTCTTGCCACTCCAAAAATCATTTGCCATCACACAGTGAGCAAAAGATAAAGCATGCTGGTATCTTTTCCCTTCTGACATCACAGCATTAAATATCAGAGATATTCCACAAACACGCAATGAAACCTACATAGATTATAGAATGTGTAAAGCAGAAATGACGTAGATATGGAGAATATATTGGGGGTGTTCAGGAGACCCAGCCTCCAGAAGTCCAGCTCTTGTGCACACGCGCACACACACACACAGAATCCATGAACGCTATCACCCAGCACCTCACTTTTTCATCATATTGGTATCTTCTAAAGGGGTACCTGCACTGAGATACTGCCTCTTAAGGCCTCAACTGCACAGGTTCTAGGGATACAACTGAATGTGGATAAATTATGAGAAAAACAACACAAGGTTGGACATAGCCAGTGAGAAATGGCATACCTTGCATTTACCACCCAGGACACAGGCATGCTGTTCCTCTTACTGTAAGGCCTTAGCTAGAGAATAAACAGATTCTGCAAGTATCAGGATTCCCCACACAGGAGCTAAAAGTCAGGTGCTTGTTCCCTTTGGCAACACCCACCTCCTTAAATGAGACTCACCATAGTTTGCAAAACAACAAGGCCATGCCCTGCAAATGTTTGCTAAACATTTGTGCGATTTCATCCAAATACAGGAACAGAGAGTCTACAAGCCAGAAACTCCACACTTAGCATAGCACTGTGAAAATGGTTCATTGCCAGTCCGTAGGCAAGCAGCAACCTTTCCTTTTCTATTTAAAATTTGAGTGTAAACAAGAAAATTGAATTAATTGGTAGAGATAAGGGTCATTATTTGTGTAATATTCTTGAAAAACACAACATACTAAGACAACCATATTTGGCGATCATTCTGCCTTACTTTGCTTCCACTTTCACTTCCCTGTTTTGTTCTTCCTCTTTAATTGATGAGCTCTTTGCTGAAGAGAACTGCTGTGTGTCTGTACAATGCCTGCACTGTGAAGCTGTGCTCCCGACAGAGATGTTCAGCTTGGTACCTGCTTGAGGTATATTAATGATTTCACTATGGCTGCATAATGAAGCAGAGTCAAAAGACTATTGCATGTTAGCAAAGCAGGCTGCACCTCTCTTGATATATCCACTTTTATTTTCCTTTGGAACCACTGCCACAGTTTAAACCTTTGGTACCGAGTCATGGTGCAGCATACTGCGTTTTAATTAAGAGACATGGGCACTTAAAACTAAAAAAGGATCAGAAGAAAATTAAGACCACAAAAAAGTTTTTTCTTGAAAAGGATGAGAAATCACTCCCCTCTTCCTGCCAAGACATGCTTTGAACCTACATGTGACCTCAGGGCTCACATCTAGCTTTGCCGTGAGTGAGATGAGGTCTCCAGCACTAACCCCAAAGCCTGGGGGAAGTGCAGGCCACTCAATGCCCACAGCGACCAACTAACACACAGCTACAACACAACTCAGTGATGGCATAACTCCGTAAAAGTACAACCTAGGAGAACATTAAGGAAATGGGGTGTGTCTTTCTTTCCCTTGGCTACCTTCTGCTTATAAAATAAAATTAAAACAGAACAATATTTAAAAGCCCAGGGAGGAGGCCTTTGGAAGAGATGAAGCACCAGTTTCCCCCTAGGGGATAACCCCACGTCCACTCCAGAAGTGTGTTCTGCTGGCCATACATATGATATAAACAGTATTTAAAAACTGCCTGGTAACCTCTCAGGGCGGTACAGTCGCATGGTCCCCCCACCCCCTCCCAGGCTCTATGTTCACCCACAACCACCACCACAGAAACAAAGATCTAAAACAAGTATCTTGCGCAGAAACAGTAAACTTACTTTTCCCATCTGAGCGCAGCAGAAGAGCTCAACTCGGTAACACAAGCCAAAGTCACCCCTCAGGCCTGCCATCTTAGGACTGAGTCAGCCCAGCTGCAGCTCTTTTAAAGAGCCTCAGGTGTGGCCCAAGTGTGGGCACTGAAATGAAAGCAGTGAGTTGCCTCCTTTCATTCTATTGCTGTTTGTTGAACTGCAAGTTAAACTTCATCTTCCTCGTCCAAGGAAGGGATAATCATTTATCACATAGTCATCTGTAGGCACACACATTTTTCCATGTTTACTGGGCATTATCTGAGAACACCAAGATGTGGGATGGACTGTGAGGCTATTGTGGCATCCAGGCTCTAAAAGGAGACTGCAAAACCAGAATGGGATCATCTCTTGGCCTTCCCACTCCATTCCAGGCACAGAACTGGGGTTTATTTACCAGGACCCACAAAGAGCTCTAGAAGCTAACCCATATGTTACAAGCAACAGAAAATATCAGGAGCTGTAAAAGTTACACCTCTTTGAAGAGAGGTATCCTTCATGAAAACACATACCAAACTATTTTAAATATCTAGGGCTTCCTTGACCCCGTAACTTTATGCTGCTAAAGTGAGAGCTTCCTTTGCAGAGTCCCAACTGTGACACTCCTGTCTGCTAAATGGATGAAAGAGATGAAGGGATGAATTCACACCTTGTGCACTGTTTCTGTAGACTGGGCAGGGCAGGAAGTCCCTCCACCAAATCTGTGTGTCTGTGATGTTGAGATGTCCTCTCTACAGTGGTTGTATGGCCCAGTAACCTCTCAGCCACAGGGTGCTGATTTTCCAGCAATGTAACTTGAAATTTTGATTCACAGAAATGAAAGTTTATCCACGGTGATTTTTGGGTGGGAGAGAATACATAACCTGCTATCATTTTGAATACACAGAGGGTCAACCAGATATGTAAGGCCTGAAATACGAGAAGAGTATCCTCCTCTGTAGGGGAGGCAATATTGTGTGGTTAAATGTACTGTGTCCCAAATGGCCCGAATCAGTAAAAACTTGTCTCGGCAGGACTCTGCAGCTCTTTTCCCTGAGCTAATCAGCTTCTTGGCATCTGATGTGCTGAGAAGGTATCCTGGGGAAGTCAAAACTGACAGCTGCAGAATAAATATGAACATTAAAATAAGGGCAAGGGAGTCTCTGCTCCAGATGGAGTGCAGGGACATGCCTCTGACCTTTTGCTGCTGAACCTGCCTGCCCTCTTGAATTGGCAAGTAGCAGTGGCAGCAGTCCGCAGCCCTCCTCTCATATCCCTCCAGCTCCTTACTGTAATTTATAGAAAGTCTCCACTTACTGCAACTTGTCAGGCACTCAAGAACAAGTTAGATAACAGTAAGAGTTCTGCTGCTGCCAGTTTAGAAGGCAGCAGCAAGGATGCATTAATGATTACACTCCTCGTGACAGTCAACAGTGGGCAGGTGCTGAACTGGCTGAGATTCCCTTGTGACTTTGTTAGGCGAAGACTGAATAGTGGCCTCTGCCCATGGGAGTGCCCTTCCATCTCTCTCGGACTGTGTGATTTATCTGAGTGTCCCATTTCCTGCAGTTCCTAAGTAAATCAGTAAGTATTCAGAGTTGCATCAAGGGAATGGGTTTGGCTTGGAGAATCCTGCACAGTGACTCATGCTTCCATGAGTAAATTAATTTCCTCAGAGAAGCAAGGCAAAGTCACACACTCTGCTTAGTCCAGCTACCTAGAGCAATGATTTAGGAAGCTATTCCAAGAACTAGTTTTCTTTAGCTTTGTATTAAGAAATTCATTGCGCGAAATACAGTTTTATCTAGCTTTATACCAAATGCATTATCCATTTCTGTTGTACTTGCAAACAACCAACCTTTTAAGGGAAAAAGAAAAATTGGTGTAACTTGGAAGTTCTGCGTATTGAAACATGTCAGCTAGAAAACAGTTTGCAAACAAAACCATACATCTGACAAAGGGGCACTGTGGAAGTCTGGGATCTTCAGAAATTGACAATTATTTACACAGGTCACCATATATATTACCCTGGTGCACATTTAAAAATAGGTTGTAGAAATACGTGTGTATAAATATCCGGAAATGAAAATTGCATCAGCTAGCCTCTCCCCCACAATGACAGTGCAAAGCAGAAGAGGGTGTGAAGCAGCAAAAGCACTGGATCTTTGTAATACCAGCACCCTTACCATAACACGCATGCATGGAAGCAGCCAAGAAGAGGGACCCAGAGGTGCATGGACCATGGCTAATCTGTTACGTGCAGGGATACGTGGTAGCGGAAGCCGAGGTGAAACTCCTCTTTCAGCTTCTCGTTTTCTTAGGAGATCAGTTCAAATGGTTTGATGTGGCTACACTGTCCAAATTTGAAGAACACAAAATATGGATTTTTATGGAACCAACTTCCTGTATCCTGTATTTTAAAACTGCAAGATTTCTGGGAGCTTTCCTGATGCTGAGAATTTAGCAGAGCATACCACACTTTTGGTGCCAAACTACTCCATTTTGGAGTCTAGGCCTCTCTGGTTTAGGTAAAGAACCTCCATCATTTTCATTTTGCTTTATGAAGCTGAAGTGTTTCATAATAAACTAATCCCTACAGTACCACCATCAGATTGGTAGACAAAGACCCTTCCCATTTTACAAAGGAGAAAAGAAGCCATTAAAGTTGTTCAGGCCTCAGAATAAATCAAAGGGAAAGACAGGACAGGAATGTGATGTAGCTATGTCTACTACCAGGTCTTTCCCTCACACACTAATATCATATGAAAGCAAAGCCCTTGATGATGTCAGAGCAAAAGCAGGACTGATTGTGCCGGGAATAACACAATTTTTAGGGGCAAATTAGACCTCAAATCTCAGGTAGAGCAGGGAAATTCCACTGACCTTTCCAGGGCCCGTCAGCATCAACGGTGGCTTTGGGTTACTGCTAACCTCCTAGCTGAGCTGTAGCTCACACAGCAAATATGTGCAGGTCATGGCTTGGTGTCATTATTCACCCCAGCAGCACCATCAGATTTGACTTTGTCATAAGCCAGGACCTGAGCAAACAGCAAGTGTAGAAATTAAATATCACCATGTAAAACCTCTTGCATATTAGCAAAATAGAGAGACATTTACCAAAACTTTGTTAAGTGTTCTACTGAAAATAGCGAGACGCACATGTTGAACTCACCTTGTATAACTGTCTCTGGACATTATTTTCGAGATAAAAGTTTAATCAATATCTCGTAGTTTAAAGACAAACACATTGTTTAATAAGAATGTGGCATTGTTTCCTTCTGTTATCAGTGGAAGCCTGATCAAATGCCACCTAAGGCCAGTGGAAGGGTTCCGCTTGTAACTCTTGGAATAAAAATATAAATGTTTCCACATTCAGCAACTTCTATTGCTTTATTTTTCATGTTTAATCTGTGACAGCTAATATGGAAAAGAGAGCAAGCAGGCTGAGGAAGGGCCAAGCTTCCCTGGAGAGATCCTGTCACATTTCAAACATTCCCATCACTCTGTCAATGCCATTGCCCGCTACAGCAATGAAAGACAGCAGTGGAAAAAGAATAGTAAGAATAAAACTCCTTATGTATACAAGTGAGGAAAGTTGGCCCCATCCCTACAATCAAAGTCAGTCACTTAAAAGAAATCAAAACAGACCTGTCCTCCATCTTCCAAGTGCAAGAAAAATGCCCTTAATTTTCTCACCCCGTTCTGTTTGTGTTGTTCTGAGCCTTCTCTGATTGAAGCTCTCTGAGGCAGAAAATCAATGTCAGTCATGCCAGATGACTGCTTTCCTCCTGAGCATCTACTGCTGCTACTAAGATCACAAAGGACACATAAAAGGAAAAATTTGGCAGTTGTGGCCTTCTTCTCAGTTTTATAACCCAGGCGAATTAACACTGGCATATTAAGAGCCGATGCTATTTTTTAACAAAACAAGGCTTCTGATCTGTTTATCATTGAGGACGTGTTGAGACCAGGGCGGTTTTGAAACATCCTAGTTAGCCTGCTTTGGCCTACTCTGGTATCTGAATAGGCACCAGAGAGCTAAGGACAATCTGATGCCTTATGTTATAAATCACAAGAGATTTGGTCTTGGTTCTGTTCTCGGTAACGAGCAAAACAAACACAAGCAAATGAAGATTTTATTGGAACTTATACCCTGAGAATCATGTCCAGTTTTATTTTGCCTGAGCCACAGGGTAAGTACAATGTTACAATACCAACATTCTTCTCTAGGAGCCTTGGTCTCACTGTGAAAGTAGTAAAATACCACTTGCTCTACAGTAGTTACATATTTTTAAAATGTTCATTAATCTATCCAGCCAGTCTTGTTTTAGAAGCCTCTTATCTTACATTTAAACTCTTCAGAATTAAAAATTTTCACAGGGAGAAAATATTTCTTCTTAATCTTCATTCCTGTCAAATATTAATTTTCTGTCCTGCCAGATGTCTGCGACCCAAACTCTGGATGAGATGTTTAGTCCCATTCACATAAAACCACTGTAAATACAGATTCCTGGGATGCAGAACTAAACCTCCTAATCCATCCTTGAGACTTCTAATAAAGATGCTCAGTGAACCCAGCATAATGCAGAACAACAGAACTACATGAAGCGGTTTCCTTTTATTCTGCATTCATGCGGCATTAGGCCTACCCAGCACCTACCTGCACCTTCCCTTCCTTAGCTACCAGTCTCCTCTGACACGACACATCTCACAAGCATCACTCATTCCTCAAGCAGCAGCAAGGAACAAAGCACACCTAGTTTTGCAACCGAAAGTTCATTGTATTTAACCTCCTTTGGTAGAACTGCTGGTCTTTGTAATAAGAACCAAATTTTGTATTTTTCTGGCTTGTTTCATGCAAATCTCCTTATTCTATGTTTCTAGCATTCTTAGATGTTTTCTCACCTGTGTTTTTTGTTTCTTTTGCTTCGCCAATGGACTGCCAAAGAAATGATGAGGCACTGGGCTACCATTCCCATCGGATCACCACAGCAGAAGGGAATTGTCAGCGGGATGGTCGGTGACAAGGCGTTAGCGTGCCTTGAACAGCAGCAGAACATTCCTTCAGTTGTAAAGCAGAGTTCGGTAGATGAGTAGAAGCCCTAGGTGTGATGAAATATACCCATCTTCACACCATCTGCTTTGGTCTAGCATGACCAAGGGCCATTTTTTATGCTTGCACACACTGTGAGTGGGATGAGGTCGTGGAGAGATCGGGACCTCCATGACAACCTCCTCATTTGTAAATTGGCTAACTCTAGTGACTAAGAAGTAAACTATACAGAGTGATTTGAGGAGAAAAGACATCCCAGGCAAAAGCGAGATGGAAAGGCTAGTATGGGTAGAGGAAGACACAGGGGTTAATTAGTAAAGAAGGCCTTCTGCCATAGCAAGATAAGCACCTCAAACAGGAAGTCAAGTACATCCTAGAAGCCGTGAACAGATACTGCCAAAAATCAGCTGGAGTTAGAATTTCCAAAGGAAACTACAACAAACATCACAAAGGTACTGGAGTCACAAGAAATTAAAAAAAAAAAAAAAAAAAAAAGGAAAGAAAAATTATCACTGTAAAACAAGAATGGGAAAATAAAGGTAACCGAGCTACTCGCACAAGATTAAATGCATGCTTCCCTGATTTTCATTAAGGATGAATATGTTAATCCATGGGGTAAAGACAGGATGCCTAAGAGGAAGGGTAGAAGGGATAAATGGATGCAAGATAATAAATGAATACAGCTGGTGAGCAAAACTCACGGAAGTCTCCTGTGCTGCAACTGGAGGAACCAGACACTCTCAACCCCAGCATCCCAATGCACAGTAAACCGTAAATCCAGGTGCAAAGATTTTAAGTAAATTCACTGACTTGGAAGCATTGCCACAGGACCAGAGAACAGCAAGTACTAAAGAAGTGAGCCATGGTGGAAGCGTTTTGGGCCTATGCTTTTGATGTCTGTGCAGGTCCTCAGGAAAACCTGCAAAGGAAAGTTTAACTAAAACCATGAAAATCAATGAATAAAGGGATAAAAGGTAGCATGGGTTTACTAAAAGCCATTTTTGTGGGACAACCCTGTAGCATAGTATAAAATTGAAAGTTCAGGCATCCAGGAAATAATATTTTTTGCTCTTTGGTAGTATCCTAGCAAGAAGTAAGAGGAGAAGGACTTGGCTTTACTCAGCAACCACAGGGTGATAGGGAGCTGACAGCGTGGCGTGACTGTGAGAAAGACAAGCGTGAGTCCAGTCATGGTATTTCCAGTAATGACAGGAAAACATTCCTGTTCCTGTTTGAGGCATCGCTGAGACGCCTCTCTAAAACACTCGATACGGCAGCCTCTCTGAAGAGAAAAGCATTCAAACTGAGAGAGTCCTGCAGAAAGGACGTCCCAATGACCGAAGCACAGCTTGCATCATGCTTATGTAACTTAACAAACAACAAATGAGTGGGAATTGGATATGTAAATGAATGGAAAGGGGAAGTAAACGTCAGAGAAGGATGTCTGTAACAAAAAACCAAACATCTATAGATTTAGATGGAAATTAGAAACGGGTTTCTAGCCACCAGGCAAGAGGCTCCATCCGGAACCACAGCCATAAACCTAAACGGCTTGTGCCGGCGAGGAGGAGCGCAGGGCTGGCGGCGGAGCTGGCCGCGGCTCCCCTGGGGGGGCACGGCCCGGGCGGCGACGGTGCGGCCGGCAAAGGAGGGCAGGAACACCTTTAGCTGCCCTTAACTCTCCAGAGCAGGCACCGTCGCTGGTCCGCATACTGGCTGTGGCCGGCATGCGGGCACCTCCCTTGCCCTTGGGAGCTAACGTTTTTAATCACTTTCACCCATCCCGGTTAATACCAGAAAGAGGGAAATCTCCCCCGACGACACGACTCCCCGCCCCAGGACGCCGGTTCCATACCGGCGCGACGCGGAGCCGCGGCGAGGCCAGGCTGGCAGCCCCCCCCGCCCCGCCTCAGGCTTGACAGCCCCCGGAGGGGCTGCGGGACGCCAGCCGAGACCGAGCTCCGCCGCGCGCGCCTCCGCTTCCCTCACGGGGCCGGCCGTTAGGGCCGAACGTTCCAGAGCGGCCGTTAACGGGCCGAACGTTACCGGCCGCCTCGCCTCCCCCCTCCCCCGCTCCTATACCTTGCCCGCCACAACTTCCCCCTCCTCTCCACCCCGACGTGTCTGCGGGCACGTCTCCACCGTCGCGGCCCGCCCGCCTCACGTCAGCCGCCCGGCCCCTATTTAAAGCCGGCGGGCCGCCTCCCCGCCCCGCCGCTACAGCCGCCACCGCGCCTAGTTGAGGACGCTCGGTAGGTGCGATTGTTTTCGCGGGTTGGGGGGGGGGGGGTGCTGGTGTGAGGAGGAAGGGGGGGGTACGGGCGCCGCTGGCCGCCAGCCCCCCCCCCCCCCCCGGAATGGGGCGGGGGGGACTCGGTGGAGCAGGCGGTGCTGAGCGGGCTGCAGTCCCCCGTCCTCCCCCAGCCGATGAGCCACCAGGCACAGCCGTGGACTTCAGCCCGGCACCACGCCCTGCTCCGGCGGCGTTGTGCAACCGGTGTGGTTTCCACATCATCCCCCCCGCTGAGAGACCGCTGTGCGCTGCATTGCCCGCCATTTCTCCTGTCGTCTTCCCCCCCCGCCAGCCTGCCTGAATTAACTTGCTTCCCCTAATCGGCCATTAAAAGTGCGTGTGGCCCCAGGAACCTGGCTGTTGGGAAGGGTACTGGGAGTGACCCTGCAAAGGGCTGCATTTAATATACCATCTCTGGCTACTGGCTCTCCCCTAACCTGCTTTTTTCAGGGGAATAGCACTCTAAGACCAAAAATTTTGAGGATTAAGTGTAACTGAGAAATGCCTGAGTGGGTCCCCCTCACCAGCCCTGCATGTTAAAGTTCTTACGGTGCAAAGGGAAAATTTGGCACATGGAGAGAGTGCACTATGCTGGGCCATGCTTCAGACTTGGGCAAACGAAGACTGACGTATCTTGGTTAACTTTTCCTAAATATGGGCACTGCTGGCTTCCTGTTCCCCCGCCCCCCCAACTTTCCTTACCTGCTCTGCCAATGCTGCCTGGCCTTTCCTGCTCTGAACAAGTTGCCGCCTGTTCAGCACTAACTTTAGAACCACGTTGTGTCTATACTTGCATCCATCTGTAAGCCCCTGCCGTGGGCTCTTCAGGCAAGGCAGAAGCTGGGAAAGCTTGGTGTTGGCTTCTGCAGGGACCCTGGGGTAAAAAGCACAGTACTCCCATCATCATTGTGGCATTTCAGTACACGTGTGGCTGTCAGATTAGAACCTGTACAACCAGGCTGCTATGCAGCTGGTAGCTAAAAAAAACTGAGGGTGGGAGAGACCGTAACACCAGACTCTAGACATCTTAATTCAAAACTATGCAGTTTCACTTTAAAACAAATCCATAAAGCTGACTTTGAGGATAACACTGCTTAAGAAGGGCTTGCCTAAGCATTGTACAACTTCAGCTCTGGAAAAGCTTCAGGGCACAGAGTACCAGTTTTTCAGGGCAGTAGAATGGAGATTGCCAGACCACGCTGTGCTTAGCAGTATTAAAATGGCTTCCTTTACCTAAATGTAATATGGATGATCGTTTAGAACATTCTACTAATGCTGCTGGAGTGCCACCCAGCTATATAATCAATGGCTGTACTTGAGGAAAAGCTATAGAGTTTTAATGGTGCATTGTCATCAATAATTCAGTTTTTTAATCATTTTGCTGCATACAGGCAGTACTGCCAGATGCTTTAGGCATGTGATTTATATTCATTTTCATATCAGCCTGGAATAAAGTCCATCTTGCTTGATGCAAATATTTTGGTGTCAGTAAAAGCTGCAAAGCCTGGAGAAATAATATGTTGCTTTCTTTGCAGCAGTGCACCATGTCTCTCAAGGATCAGCTCATCCACAATGTCCACAAACAGGAGCATAGTCATGCCCACAATAAGATCAGTGTGGTTGGTGTGGGTGCAGTTGGAATGGCCTGTGCTATCAGCATCCTGATGAAGGTAAGTGTCAAGCTTGGGATGAAGTAGCACAGTTGTGGTGACTTGAGGCATAAGAGAGGGGCAAAAAGTAATCTTCCTCATTAGACTAATTGGGCTAGCACACAAGATGAACTTTTGGTTGTTTGTTCTTTTCTTTGAGCCTGAAATGAAGCAGCAATCTTCAAGCTATTGACAGAGAACAAATAGCTGTAGCTCTTGTAAACCAAGTTTATCCTACTATCAGACAGAACATGCTCTATGCATCGTTTTGACTTAAGAGCTGCACTTACTTTTGAACGACTTGCAGAATTCCTTCTAAGAACTGAGGCGTCATTTTGTCTGAAGCAAAGAGTGTCATGGAGTACTTCTTTGAGTGTGGACTGGAAAAAGTGGTCCTAGACACTCGGACTTGTCCTCTGCATTGCATTGTTAAATTGAAAATGCTGTGTTCAACATCAGGCTTGCTTTTATTAACTGTAAATCAGGTTGTTTATGAACAGCTATTAAATTCTCTTCATCATTGTCATGCTAAATTGCACAACTATTCCACACAGAATGTGGATGTGAAAAGTACAAAACTAACTCAATAAAGTGGATATCCCAGGAGACTAATTAAAGTACTCTGCCTGGGAACATGTGAAGTGATACAGATGAGCAAAGTTGCTTAAATAGATAACTGCTTTTAAAAGAATTGTAACTTCAGAGTTTACAAATCATGTACTTTGCTCAAAGAGGCAATAAACTTACTGTTTAATCTTGGTCTCTTGTAGGACTTGGCTGATGAACTTGCCCTTGTTGATGTTGTGGAGGACAAGCTCAGAGGAGAGATGCTAGATCTCCAGCATGGCAGCCTCTTCCTTAGAACACCAAAGATCGTTTCTGGCAAAGGCAAGTAGTTGGCTCTGATGTGCTTGTTATTTCCAAATGGAGATAGCCACTTCAGATCTCAAACTGGTCATCCAAGCCTAGCACTTAGCCTGTCATCCTAATTGTCAGGAGGAAAGCTCACTTTGTTTCTACTCAGCTGACATTCCATTTTGTACACCTTGTTAAGGCCAGTCTAACTAGGACTCCTCTGTTCCAGAGTTCATCACTCAGTACAGAAAGATGAATTTCTTAAGTACTCCTGCAAGCTTTGAGAATTTTTTTTCACAGCCAGTTAGGCCTGGAATGTGTTACTGCTTATTTCTTGGCCACACACGTCTGACAGCTTTAAGTTTAGTGGCAACCTGACTAGGGCAAATGCTAGCCATCCCATACCTCAGTTAATGTGCAGCTCCAGTGTCTGCAGGCAGTAGGTTATGAGGGCAGAGCCTTCTTCCTCATCTACACAGTACTTGCACTGGATGCCATCCTGACCGCCACCCCATACCCGTCTGTGCCTGAGAAGTATGTAATACCACTGCCCAATTCTACATGTTACTATTTTGACATACCCTTAGGGTTGCTGCTTGTGGCAACTTTCTATAGAAGCAAAGTCTAGGGTAACAATTACCAGGACAATTTCAGCACCCTCAAACTTGAGAATTTTAGATATCAATACTAAAAAGAACTGAGAACTCTTATTCCAAGCCATGTGTAAAAAGAGGTCATGTTTCACACAGCTTTTTGTCTGCAGATTACAGTGTGACTGCACACTCCAAGCTGGTCATCGTCACTGCTGGTGCCCGTCAGCAAGAAGGGGAGAGCCGCCTTAACTTGGTCCAGCGCAATGTGAATATCTTCAAATTCATCATTCCCAATGTTGTTAAATACAGTCCTGACTGCAACCTGCTTATTGTCTCAAACCCAGGTTTGTCTTGTGTTGCCTTAACAAGAGGATTTGGCTTAGAGAACAGTGTTTTCTTCAGTAAGGTGACATTAGTATACTAATATGACCAAGCATAGACTTTTAGAAAACACTTATGCCGCATAGTGAAAAGTGTCGTCTTCCCTCTCTGCACTCAGCAAGCTGGTCCTCTCAGACATAAACCAAGTTGCCTCCAACTTCGGTCTTCAGCTGCCTTTTAAGTGACCTTTGGCACAGGACACAGTAAGGGGCACTGATAATTGCACCTGTAGCATAAACAGCCTCTCAAGTCTGCTTTTAAAACATTCTGTTAGCCCACTGCAGGGCCTGGCAAAGAGCATTACTTCTTTATTCTCTATTCCACATAGCTAGCGTGCAGATAAAATCCTCACAGATGAACAGAAGATACCATCCTAGTCGCAGACTGCTCATGAGTGGCACTTGTTATCCTCCCTTTTCTACTTACAGTGGATATTTTGACCTATGTGGCCTGGAAGATCAGTGGCTTTCCTAAACACCGTGTCATTGGTAGTGGCTGCAACCTGGACTCTGCCCGTTTCCGCCTTCTCATGGGAGAAAGACTGGGCATCCATCCTCTGAGCTGCCATGGATGGATTGTTGGAGAGCATGGAGATTCCAGTGGTAAGGGTGAAATCTGGCTGGCTGTTAACACAGAACTCTTTCTGATAGTTTGTTTGCAAGAAACATCTCCAAAAGCTACAGAAAAACGTTGCTCAAAAGCCTTTGCACGGCAGGACCTTAAGAATGCAAGTCCTGCTTTAAGTCATCTGCTGCAGAGAGTAACCCTAGATGAGCTATATTTGACCTGAGTTACTCTGCTTGAAAAAGGTCATTACTGTAACTCGAGGAGGCTAAAAATTTTTAGGCTAAGTTGTTCCCATGACTCTCCAAAAAAAACAAACTGAAGAAGCAAGAGGGTAAAGTTCTCTGCAAGGGACTCCCAAAGATCGGCACTAGACCTGTAGGTAGTCACTCAGTTTGTCTTCACTGGCGTCTCCTGATTACTTCAAAAAATATATATAGGAATTGAAGTGCAGAGGCAAGTCCAGAGGACAGGAGAAGGAGCAGCTTTCTCCTTACTTCATCTGTACTTTCTCTAGCAGCACCAGAGCAGTACTGGCTGCTTCCTGACGCTCAGGAGGACTCATTTGGAATACATTCTTATTTTGAGAAACCTTTGCAAAAGACAGTTACTGTCATTTTAGTTCATGTTGCTGAGGTGTTTTGCTTTAATAAAGGTATAGTCCAACATTGTGACACGATGTATAAAGAAAGATGTTTATATGCTCCTAGGTTCTCAGCCTGCATTTTAGATTGGCCTCATAAGTCGTACTGTATTTAACGTCCTATCTAAATCATAGTGACTTGTTGCAGATTAATCCAACTAGATCTTACATTAACTGTTAATTGGAGGAGGACAAAATTAAGTGTGTTCTCCTAAGGTAATTAATCTATGTGCAACTCTCAGTACCTGTCTGGAGTGGAGTGAATGTTGCTGGCGTCTCCCTGAAGGCTCTTCATCCAGACTTGGGAACTGATGGAGACAAGGAACACTGGAAGGAGGTTCATAAGCAGGTCGTGGACAGGTAAATACAGGTATTTTTTTTTCAACATGAGAACAAATGATTAAGAGCTATAGTACTTCTAAACTGCAGTATCCATCTCTGTTTTCAAATATACCATAGTAGCCCAAAACCAAATGTCAAGATGCAGACATAATAGAACTTGAAATAATATTTTAAGGCATAATGTAGATTTGGGAGAGTTAATTTTTCATGGTTAGTGAACTTCAAATTAGGGAAGTGCTTTAATTTACAAGTTTCCAGTATAACTGCTGGGAGTAGCCCTGATCTAGTTAGTGGTGTCCCTGCTCACTGCAGGGGGGTTGGACTACATGACCTCTAAGGGACCCTTCCAACCCAAAACATTCTGATTCTATGAAAATGCAAATAGAATTATTCACTGCTGAGTTCATTTCAGTCCTGTCAGCAAATCAGTCAAGTTTCTGATGTCTCCAGGTTGATTAAGGCACTTCCAAAGCCCTTCTTAGAAACTTCAAAAATTTCAGTTGATGGTACTTGTGTTTTAAGGAGTAATTTTCTCTCTGCAGTGCCTATGAGGTCATCAAACTGAAGGGATACACATCATGGGCTATTGGCCTTTCTGTGGCAGATCTAGCTGAAACTATGATGAAGAATTTGAGAAGAGTGCACCCGATCTCTACAGTTGTTAAGGTGAGCAGCCCTTTTTTTGCTAAGTTTTGTCTTATTGAGAACTAAAAACCTTGTGAATTCTGAAGAACAGTGATAACTTTCTAGTTTAATTTCAGCTAAATTTAGTTGGGTTTTCCTGATAGGATATTTTGTAAAATACATAGACATACATGAATTCTAGCCTAATTATCTTTACCAACTTTTCAGGGCATGTATGGAATAAAAGAAGATGTCTTCCTAAGTGTTCCTTGTGTACTGGGCAATAGTGGCATCACTGATGTAGTGAAGATGATCCTAAAACCTGAGGAAGAGGACAAATTAAGGAAGAGTGCAGATACACTCTGGGGAATCCAGAAGGAACTACAGTTTTAAATCTGCCTAAGCAGTTCACTCTTTGCAGTTTAACGGGTTTAGTGGTTTGTCTTATGTTGCACTTTCTAAGTAGGTCAAATCTTTCAATGTACGTATCTCAACTAGAACATGCAGAAAGCTCAAATCTGAACAAATGAGCTTCCTGAAGATAGCATTAGGAAACTATTCTAGGGCTTTCCCTGTTCAGACACCCATGTTCTTAACCACAGCTAGATAACCTAGTCAGTCTTGTACAGTGAAGTGGTGTGGCAGAAATCCAGCATTCAAAGCAGCACTGCCTAGAAAACCCTTTGCCTTTTCCTCCTCTTGTTTAACGTTGTTTCAGAACAATAACTAACTAATGATTACACAATGTGAAACCAAAGACTATTTTCTTGCAGTTAAAGGATTGTCAAGCCAATTGACCAACCTTCTCTGCCAGCTGAATAGCTTAAATATTTCACTGTTGGTAGGTCCAAATATATTTTTCCTAACACTGCTTTGGAATTTTTGTGTGTACTTTTTTTTAGATAAATTTGTGTACTGTATCAGCCTTGTTGTAAGTTCGTTTCCTGAGCATGTTTAAAAAATGTTAAGGTTTCTGTATGCAACAAGACAGTAACTGTCCAACTGTAGTACCAGCTCCAACACCAAATAAACCACAAACTGTTACTTCTGTCTCCTTGTTTTTCTTTATAGGGATTTGTCTCCAAAGTGCAGCTCTACTTGTACCCATTTAAGTCAAACAATTCTATTTCTTCAGTCAAGCTAACTCAAACCTCACCTGTGTAATAAGGCTGTGTGCAGCTGCTCTGTTGTAGGCTCCAGATATTTATGCAGTGAACTTTCTAACAGTCTCAAGGTAGGCATGAAAAAACAGTAAGAGCAGTATTTAAATACTCAGAAGTTAAACTTGATTCCCATCTTAATGCAAAGAACCAGGCTCTACTGACATCATGTTAGGGGAGTAGAGAATGCAACAGAGGAAGTGTCTTCCTTACCTGTACAAACAAAAACACATGTAGGAAGAAATGTCTCTGCATCAAGTACTTGACATCCATAAAAAGTGAACTTGCTGCCAAGCACAGAGAAGCATCTCCTTTGGAATAGTAACTGTGCATAGAAACAATGACCAAAGTTACTTCTAAAGCCCATAGTAAGTTAGATAAGGAAAAGTTAACCATCTTCTCTGCATTAATACTTTAAAACCTAATATACCTCATTACAATTAAGAAGGAAAGGCCTTATTTGGAGCTTTTTCTAACATTAGGACACAGCACATAGCTTAAGAATGGAAAGCGATCACCTGATTAGTCCAGGGTAGATGTTTATTGTGGACTGCAGCTGGTGATACTTCTGACACCAGAGTATTTGAGTAGGCTGAACAGTGCTCATGAAGCAACTTCAGTAACAAAGGAATAGCTATAGCTACTGTACTGCTTTCTCTTACATCAATGTGACCAAAATAGCACCTGTAAAGAGAGCACATTGCAATACTGGTTTATGCAGATGACTGAGCTGGTGTGAAGCCATTTTCAAAGCTTTCAGAAGATCCACAGGACTTAAAATTTTTACTACATGAAGTCTCACCTAGATTTTCAATATGAACTCCAGTCTCTTCAGATCCAATGGTAACCTGAAAAGCCTTAAAACACTGCAGCACCATGAATCCCTACAGCGCTCCAAGTTGGGAGACGCTCTGCACAACGTACCCTCTTGCAGACAGCACAGTGTTTAGCCACCAGGCTTGTCGATACGAGGTCTGTCCCGGCTAATGCAGCCAGAACCTGTGCCTCCCGTGGCATTCTGGTGCGTAGTGTTTTCTGCCTGGCAGGTAGTGCAACACCAAATGTAGTAGCCTTTCTTTTTCCTAGCAGTTTTCTAGTGCAAAAATGCAACATGCATCTTGAGGTGCCCTCCACTATGACCATGACTGGGTGGTAGAATAGGTGAGTCAATGTAACAATTATTAAGCTCACTTCAAGAAAACAATCCTTGGATGTCAACAGTTGGGTCAAACAGCAGGACCTTGAAACTTTGCGTTTCCAGCTTTCATTGGTCGTAACAAAGGTTAGTTATGCTGAAATATGAATTTTTCCAGTTCGGGACACTGAAACGCCTTCCAGATCTCCGAAGTAAAGGGGACGTATGATTAAGCTGACACTGCGTGAGCCAGCCCTGTTTGCAAAGAAAGCGCATCGTACACAGTTCCGTAGAGGAAGAAAGTATGCAACAAGTTTTATTCAGCCTAAGTCCACCAGCACAAAGATTACAGGAGATAGAAAGTGCATTAATAAAAGCTAGTCTTTACCAAAAAGAAAATATATTATTGATTCAAAATATCTTACACTTGAATGATGTAATAATTTATTCTGGGCACCTACTGATTAAGAGAAATATCAACAGAATGGCTGCTTCTTAAGGAAATCTAACTTCCCAGTTAAAGTCTGAGAATTCAGTAGAGATCACTGAGTCCAGCAGTCTTCCTTGCTTTCTGCATTAATGCCCTCAGCTGGAACTGCTTGCGAGACAGAAGACGTACATGCTGCAGAAAGAAAGAACAGCTGGCTATTGGGAAAGTTTTGATATTATCTTAATTCTATTGCAATACAAATTTTCAAAGCATGACACATTCTATAACCCAAACGGGATGCTAGTTTCTTGGAAACACTAAATACATTAGTCTACTAAATGGCATTTTCTTGGCTTAAAATGACTTGCAGATGGCTACCAAATGCAATCACTATAGCATATTTTTGTGTGATACTAATAATTAACTCTGCACATATTCTTACCAAAGAGAGAAGTAGTAATATGCACTGCAAGGTGAAGTCAGACTAATGCACTTCCCACGGGGCAGAGAATGGTTCTTTTAACAGCAGATAAACAGAACCAGCCAGCTACATAAAAAGGAAATAATGTCTCTACATAGTGCGTTATACACTGTACTCTGCTTAAGCAAAGCTCAAGCGGTTTAACCTTGGGGGAACCTCAACTGTTAGAGAAAGGAAGGACTGGTAACTCTGGTTATACAGTGGCCCCAGTACAGACTATTAACGCTTCTGCACATTAATCTTTCCAGATCCAATGGCAGCACTAATTATTCGGACCTATACATTTTGTGTAGATTTATTCCATGTTAAAAAGTGGCTTTAATCTTTTCAAAATAACAACAGATCTATTTTTTTTTTCACGTGCCATCAGCATGCACATAAGTTCAAAATAAAGGAAGGTTATTAGATCAGACATTATGAAAACTTTCAGCATTAAGGACAGCAAAGAAAGGAAACAAATTGTTTAAGAAGGTCTCTGCTAGAGACACAAAACTAGCTGGCTTTTTCCCCCCCTATGATTCTAACACTCCACTGGCTGACTCAGCAGATGCATCCATAGACTGCAAGTGAAAACCTGTCCAAATACTCTAATCACCCTTCAAGTTAGTTTCTCTGGAATTAGGATGCAAGCCCAATGGAAAGCTTCTGTTGACATTACTGCACCTGTCTAAATGATGCATGACAAATTACTTCATATCTATAATGCTTTAAAAATTGGTATTTTATCTTAATTCTGAAATTCCTCTTTTAGAACTTATGTTTCAACATATAATATTCATGTTCTTACAGGATCCTCTTCAGTGAAGAAATCACTAACATTAATAGATGAACAGAAGAGTTCGAAGTATTTAAACACATTTAAAATGCACATTTTAAAAACATCCCAAGAAACTTACCTTTAAAAAGACATCTAGGTCTATCACTCCACGTCTCAGTGCTTCCCCAAGATAGAAGATGGTGTCTTCAATTGCATTTTCCTCTGCATATAAGTTCAGGATCTGCTTGTAAAGCGGTGCCGTAGGAATAATAACTTCATCTATGTCATTATTTTCTGACTGATTTTCCATTTTTTCTAAGGCAGAACTGAGCTCCTCATCCTTCTTCTTGAGAAGTTCAATATTCTTGTCAACTTCAGCCTAAAAACAATGAAGATGTTTATTTATTTATTGGGTCTCAAGAGCTGACTGTCTTCTTGTGATACAACTGTCAAGATGGAAGATTTTTAGACACGCCAGTTGCTTCTTTACTTCTCTACTCATCTCCATTATGATTTTTAGAAAAGAAAGAGCTATCAATCTATACATCTTGGGTTCTTTCATTTTAAAAAAGTAAAGGCTCTTTTAGATAATGTCAATCCCTTACCAATTTGTAACTGTAGAGAAGGCATGCTAACAGTCTGTAAGTATTCTGAAGGTGCCACATAAAGAAAAATAACCATTTAAACTAGCTAAAGATAATAAAAGCAAAGCCAAAATAATTATTTTCTTTGGCAATGTGTCTTTTGGAGTAAGTTCCTATACAAGTTTGCTGAGCATGGATCACACAAACACTTAACTGTATTGACAGGAAACAAAGCATGCTGGCTTTACCCACTAATGGTAACTATAATTTAACTGCATCTGTACAAGTACCACCTCCTTTTGCTACTCTTGAATTTGCCTCCTGATATTTTTGATGTCCCCCAGCCGACACACTGGAAGAGACTGTACACCACTGTGTTTTTCCTCATATTACTCAAAGCCGTACAGACCATTATCATATTCCACTATCTCTGTTCCCACTGTCTTTTTTCCAGGCTGAAGTCCTAGCTTACTTAGTCATGTCTTATATGGAAGCTGTCTGGTATGCTGGATCATAGAATCATAGAATGTTTGGGGTTGGAAGGGACCCCTAGAGGTCATCTAGTCCAACCCCCTGCAGGGAGCAGGGACAGCTTTAACCAGATCAGGCTGCTCAGAGCCCTGTCCAACCTGGCCTTGAATGTTTCCAGGGATGGGGCCTCCACTACCTCTCTGGGCAACCCATAATCATCATCTTTCTTGCTTTTGCATCAAACATCTGCAGTTCTATTATGTCCTTTTTTTCCACGACAGGAAAGACTAAAAGCACACACTACGTTTAAAGTGGGCACATCTTACTCCCGAGCAGTAATGCAAGGAGCAGATGGACCAAGCAGAAGATGTCAGGCCTTTGTGAAAAACTGCAGAAATTTCTGAGCATATCGAGTAGGAGAGACTCTTGTCTGGGAAGGGAAAAGTCTGTAGGTTATACAAGGCGGCTGTGACTAAAATCAGTGTCTCTGCACTAAGACACTGAAATGTTCTTCAGTGCTGCTGTTACACATTATCATCCAGAAACTGAGACGCAATTATGAAATAATCCCACACCACTGACAACTTTCACAGGGAGGATGGAGAAAAACAGCACTGTTCCTCTACTACTGAAAAATGACATTTGTAAGATACACGCAGGACAATGCATCTTATGGTCAGTGCTATTTCTGACTAAACACGTGCACCTCAATTTGGAAAGAGAATATACACTTAAAAAGCAGCATGCTGGAAGCTTTTGATATTTTTATCATGCTTAATAATGAATTAATTGCATGCTTCTGTTTACTACTAGGAATACTCAGACACAGAGCAGTGTTTCATCTCTGCTTACCACTTCTTGATCCAGTCGAGTTACCATCTCTTCCAGTTTCTGGTGTCCTTTCTTCAGGTCCTCTTCTGTCCGTTTCAAGGCATTGAGTTCAGCTTGTGCACGATCCATTTCTTCTTTCATCCGCCATCTCAGTTTATCACTGACTGCTGAAATAAGGGAAGCTCGAATAGTGTCCTCACTGATAGTTCCATCTCTACTGGGTCCTGCACAAGAAAATTCACAAGAACAAAATTAACTCTGTTCTGCACTGGCTTCAGTGTAAAGCCAGTCTGAAAAAAAAGTGGCTAACTTGCTGTATGTACTTTAGCAATATGAGACAGCAAAATAAACTGTTTTCCACAATAATTTTCAGAAGCAGTGAAGGGACCACAGTGAGATAAAACATACTAAGAAGTACACAAGTAAATTTAAGACATTAATTCACTTTACTATTCCCATATCCACAATACTCCTTTAATTTAAAACCAGGCTGGCCATTTCCCCTGAAATCTACAAATGTTAGTCCGAAGACTTTAAAAGAAGAATAAATTTCTGGTAAACTCTGCAGGAATTAATGGATACATGTGTTCAACCACAATTAATGTAATGGCTGGCTTGAGACAGTGGATTTGCCTATAGGTGCCCTATCTTGAGGCTTGCCAATTACTGGTTTTTTGTTCATTTGGTTTTTGTTTTGTGTTTTTTTTTTTTTTTTTTTTTTTTTTTTTTTTTAAGATTAATAAAATAGATGAACACCAAGCTAACAAAAATAATTTCAATGAAAAAGATCTTAACTGCTGCCCTTTTATATTTATGAAGATCTAACAGCAGGGTCTGTTTAAGTGACAAATTATTGGACAGTATCAAATGACAATATGATCTAGTCCTTCCAATTGCTTTCACTGTTATGATTCAGCCATCCTGGGGCAGTGAAACAATCAGCATTAATACAGAACATGTTATTGAGGTAATCCTACTTTCACAAGCAACATTTATTAAAAGATTATAAAGCAGAGAGAGAAATGCTAATCAATTGTAACAGCATATGGTTTATATATATCTTCTAGCAGACTAAAATCAGATGGCAGTCTTTTAGGCACATGTTCAGTGTTACACCAGGCCTACCATTTCTTTTTTTAAACTTCTGCAGGATGGTACTGGAATTGGAGCAGGAGGGGGGGAGCGTGCTTTATAAAATTAGGTAAATGGCACCCATGAAGAACCTGTAAAAATTCTCTCTGGATAAAATGCTTCTTTAATGTTAGTTGAATAAAGACTATTAGTCAAGCATACAGAGATTCTGTGGAGTTCGTTATACAATTTGATTCTAGCAAAAGCATGCATAGCTATTTTAGGTAAGCATAAGACAAAGGTGATGACATACAATTTGATTGCAGGTATACTAATTTGCCAGTTTCACTTGGTCCATCGTGCCCAGAAGCTCAGGGTAGTGATTTTAGTAGCAGTGAGACAAACTACTCACCAATATTGTTCTAATGTTATATAACTAGCTTCTATAAATAATTGATGTTACAGTGAAGCAGCAACAGAGGCTGCTATGTAACGGAGTTACAACAACTGAGGTTACTACCTTTTTTGACAGTTTTTATTGCTAGGTACAACTTGTAATTTCAGTTTATTAAACCACATTTTGATGCAGCAATACTAGAAAACAAAACAGAAGAAAATAAATTCTCTACTATAATTCATTAGTCACTCTCCCTCTGAAGCACTAGAGGCTTTCACATTCAAGCCTGAATGTTACTATTGCTTTTGCAAATCAGCCTTTCAATGAGATTACCTAACTTCCAGAGTATGTCACTAACACCTTTTTAAACAGAAAGGTAAATCCTTTGTGTCTGTCATAGGAAGCGTTGTGCTTCTGCAGACTGGGAAACTCTGATTGCTCTAGAGAATGTGAAGTGGTTACTGGTTGCAGAACTGGATCTGTATTTATCATAAACCACTTCAACCATTCTTCTATGAGAAAAACTGGAGTGTCGCAGTTTCCCCATGCTTGTGCCTCACACCTTTCAGATCAGCAAAATTTCATTGTAACAACTCGTAATAAAGCAAGGATTATAGCAGGTTTTGCGCGTAAACTTTCCAACTTTCATGGATGAAGTGTAGAGAGATTTGAAGTTCTGTAACTGGAAATAAAACTTGCAAAAACAAATTTTACCACAGTATCTTTTTATCCAGAGACAGAGTTATGAAAGCCCTGAAGTTGTTATGGCATTAGGTACATCATATTTCCCAGTACCCTAGATATCAAAAAAACCACAAAGTGAAAAAATACCCATCGAGGCTCCCGTGAATCCTACATAGGTAAAGGCAAAACCACTAGCATATCTTTTGTTTCTCCTTCCCAAAGGTTCAGAAAAGTGCCTCAAGTCCCCTGAAATCCAATCAACCTCTTCACCTTTCCTAATAATCACAGGCTCTCAGAAGCAGCAAAAGCAAACAAGTGACTCAAGCCATACATTAATTTTGCCATTTAAACACAGTATTTTAAAGATTGGTATTTTTAGAGGGGTAGGTTGGATATCTTCTTGATAATCAGCAACAATCCAGAACACAGTTTAAAAATCTAAACTCTGCCTGCAGAAACAAGCATCTGAATGGAAAAATTAATGTTCTGTTAGGGTCTCATCATAATTATAAATAAATAAATAAATAAATAAATCTATTTGGAGCATCTGTTGGTATTGTTATACTAACAAATGCAAACTGTGCAAGACTGCACACCTCAGAATCCTTAAAACACCCAGAGGATTTTTTGGACTTCTGCTTCTAACAGAACAAGACTGCATAAATTCCTATCTCTTCCCTATGCCTTCTACTCTACTCCTGTCCACAAAACCTACACTGAGCCAGATATCTAGAAAAATAAAGCTATGCAAATGACATGAGAGGAACTACGGGAAGATGCACATCATGCTTGCTAATCCACCAAATTCTTCTAAAATTAAGAAAACATCAGATTTTGATAATTACTAATGTGAGCACCTTACCTATATATAAATTGCACCAGAATATGTGCAATTTTTTAAAAATAAGCTAATTACTGTTGGAAAAGAGAGACTGAATTATTAATCAACTGCTGCAAAGACAGCCTTATGAAAATATAGATGTCCCAACACTTGATCTGACTTACAGTTCTGGCTTAAGCAATTCACCCTGTTGCCCGTCAACAACGTAATTTTCAATATTTGGTTAACTATCAGAATCAGCAACAGAGGCTGGCAAATGGCACCATACACACAAACCCAGGAATTCATCATCGCTGCCTCTTATGAAAAGGAGAAAAGAACAGTATTTTCTACACTGAGAAGTAAAATTTAAACCAAGTCAGCCAAACTGTCTGGGACAAAGTATTTATTCACTGTTTAGGACTTCCTGTTTAAGGCAGACAATTGTAAACATCCATGTTCCAAATCAAAACAAAAAGGTCCAATTTCACTTCAAGAATAGCATTAGCATGATTTCAGTTACTATTTACTTTACATAATTAAGCACAAAGTCAGAACCAGTCATCAGTTCTACTTTTTTTCCCCCCCTCATATCCCTCACTCTAGGATAGTTTATACAAGGCTCACTTTAACAGTAAAGGAGGACAGAGAAAAAAAAAATAAATGACAATACACCTAACAATTAAAGTTCACATAGAGGTTGCAACAGATAGCAAAGAGGTTTTTGATCATCTGAAGGATCACTTTAATACAACTCAATTAGTTTTTATGTATCTTCTTAAAGAGCATGAACCTTTAGCATTTTCTGTCACTTCCATAATTAGCCCAGCTTGGGGAAGATTTTATGGCACGTAGCCATTAAATCCACAAGAACACTGAAACCCTTAACCTTTACCAGGCAGAGTCTGGTTTCAGAAGTGACCTTACAGAATCATCAAACTAGTAACTGCATCAGAAAGGTAATGAATGGCAGATGATTGAACATACAGAAAAAGCCTGAAGGAGTATTTGAAAAACCAGCTATTATTAAAAACTTAAGCTACTCTAAATGAGTATTTTCATTCAATTCAAAACTAAGCTTACTGTAGGAAACCCCACCACCACCCACACAAAACTCTGAAGTTGTAGCACCTAATATGCTCCTAAATAAACTATCACACGGACACAAAGGATGGATCAGGCACAAGGAGAATGCAACTTACTGTTTTTTCCAAGTTCTGTAACAAAAGAACAACTCCTCAAATATTTTAAGAGTAAAGTAAAAGCACCTATCTTCTTTAGCCAAGCTGTGAACTTGCTTTGTCCCTATCCATGTGAATGAAGATTTCAAAATACACACAGTTCTGGAGGGAAAAGTGTGTATAAATAACTGGGAGTCCACACATTAAATAAAGAACCTATGGGTGCACTTTTAAGTTATAGCGCAAGAGACTACACGATTGCTACTCTGAACAAGGTCACAAAAGAGTCTATGTCCTTACCATGTAACTTCTCCAAAAGGACTATCATCCAATTGGAAAGCTACTGCACCAATTTCCTACTTAACTAGAATACCTTTATCACTGGTTCTCAATCTGTTTACACATACAGTAAAAATGAGGTGCAGAGTGGAAACAAGCTGGTGTATTTTGCCAGCACAAGGCCATGGAGGAGCAGACTGAGAAAAGACATACATTAATACCCTAGATCTTACTGCTGAAGGGAAGAAGGAAGGAAATAACAAGTAAGGACCATTAAGAAGCAACAGTGAAGAGGCTGGAGAAGAAACTCAGTAAAAATGAAGCTCATTCCAAACACATTGGAAACTTCTGATTTAGATAGCTATGACTTCTGGAGTAAAGAAAGTATAAATAAAGAGTAAATAAAGTGAGTCCAGTAGATGATTAAATGAGGACAAAGGCATTTTTATAGACCACGACCACAGCAATGCAGACAATCAAAAATCACCTACAGCTAAAGGGTGAAAAAAAAAAAACTTAAGGTAGTTACACACAGTGTTCTTCAAAATACTCATAGAGCACACACAATACATTGTATAAACCCAGGAATTTATCAAGTTCCAGACTGAATAAAATATAAGGCAAAGGACATAAAATGTATTTTATTCTTCCTTTGAATAACTTTTTTAATTGAAGATCAATACTTTGGAAGGTCAGATTAAGAACAATACATTCCTTTTTCCATTTTCTTTACACATCAGTTATAGAGGGAAACTTCACTTCAGAGAAATCTTTTCAAAGCTACTCACCAACAGTAGTCACAGGAGGCTGGGAAGGGTAGTATGGAACACTAGTGGTTGCTGGGAATGGAACACCACCCGGATAAGGATAGTTCGGGTAGCTGCTTCGACAAAGAAAGAGATACTAATGTTATGTAACTATTTGTAAAATATTATTCATGTATATTATCTTTATGTGACCATGGTAAACATTTGTTTACATAATAAAATGTTTAAATTGCAGGCCAAGTTATACTTTTTCTCTTTTCATGTTCACATTAATATCTTCCACAATTTATATTTCTGTTATGATTTAAGAAGATACTGTTTTATCTGGAACCCTATCTAGTTATTGCCTGGTCAAGAATTTGGATCATTCCAAATTCTCTTCACTCCTACCATACAATTTCTAAATTGCCATACAAAACCCCAAAAGTATCCAAAAGAAATTATTATAGCTACAAACTCACAAACAGCAATTTCAACTTAATAATTTTTAATACCAGAATAGTTAACAAGATGATTGCTCAACCACTTTACGTAAACCTAAAAATGTGCAAAATATGGTTGCAAGATGAAACTCCTCCAGAAATTCTCAGCCCTGCTCTGAAGGATGCGGGAAAGCAAAAGTATTCATTTGTTCACTGAAACAATTGCAAGATGACATGTAACATGACAGTCTACAATACCTTTCTAAGATACATTTACTATCAACTGAAACAAGGGCTCAAATTAGTCAGTACTAGACTGGCAAACACCTCCATATTACAGAGTATTAACCATGGCTATAAGTAAACTAAATGGTCCAAGAAAACATGTGAAATATAAAATAAGCATACACTGTGCCTCTCCAGATAACTGCAAATTTAATAGCTGTTAAAACCTTTCTGTTCATTTATAAATTATATTATTTCAAAAATAGTTCTTCAATTATTCATTTTTGTACAAACATTAAGAGCACTTTAAATAAACGTGTTTAGGTGGGAAACAATTGCCATGAAAACTTATCAACCCCTCCATTTTTCACTTCTTAAAACATAACACCCCACCTTCCTAATGCTTCCAGAGTTTAATTTTTTTTAATTTTTGTTTTAAATCAAAATGTTATATACTACAGCAGTTCCTCATATGCTCCTCAGACAAAACCAGGTCATAAGGCTATTAATAATAAAAAGAATTAATTCATGTTGTGAAAAAATGTAGGTGCACACTAGGAGGCAGCAATCAGTATTTTACTACTTGCTATGACAGAACTGCAAGTCTTCTGGAAAAGCTTGATTCCAAACTATTATACAATATACTTAAAGAAAAAGTCTTATTTTAGATTAATAAAAAACTTCACAAATAATTTTTTGCCCTTCAAATTCTCTTAAGAGTGCTCTGAACTAAGTCCACATTTATGCTGGAGTCAAGGTCTGTATTAATCCAGCAATTGTTTTGTTCAATGTTTTGAGTTGCTGATTACCCCAAACAATACTAACAATGCTAATAAAAAACCCCAGCTTGTAAGAGTACATTTCTCTCTGTATCAGGGAAACATATCAACCTTACAAAAGCTAATTGGATATACAAGTGAAGCAAGATAACATCTGGGAGTTAGGTAATGATTTTCAAAATATATTTATCACCCAAGTATATTGTATTTGAAGGCAGCAACACTAAGGAAGTGAAACCTTTCTCAAACTTTCTTTTGGCTATTGACAAGAATTCAGCCCTCGCTTTTAAAAAAACCTACTAACATGATAATTACACAACAAACATACCATAAGAAAATACAACTAAGACTAGATCCTATTCAGTGAAACTGTTTATTATGTAAATGATGATGGTTTAAAGGGGTTCTCACCTCGGGTTTGGAGTGCTTCCTGCTGGATAGGTAGGTATTCCACCCGTAATGCCCGGCACATAGGAAGCTAAATAAAATAATTATTTTGTATATTTTTACTTTCAGAATTTAATATATATAAAGATCACACTAGTGAGATGTACTTATGTTGCAGTTAGATGCTTTTCAAAATATTACTGAACAATAAATACACTATCACACAATGAAACGACAAGAGTCATTCTCTGGCCAAAAGAGAATGACAGAAGTCATTCTCTGGCCAAAAGCCCTCAGTGACATGCACCTCTAACCCCATCACTTCTCATAATGTTTCCCATGCCACTCTTGTGCAGCTTGGCAAGAGGGATACATGCAGATGTTTTTTGTGAGCTGTCTCTGTGCCAGCTGACCAAGATGGCTGCTTCCCCTCAAAACACGTAAAGGACTAAACTGCAGCAAACCTTCCCTCCATGTGTTAAGAGTTTCCTTTCTGTATCCAAACTCATTCTCATAAAACACAGGAAAATTTTGCATTTCTGAAGATTCTACCTCTACCTATCAACTTTGGTTAAAATATTTTCAAGAGTACTTTGTTTGGAGGGAGAGTATGAGAACTGTAATTGAAGTCAATTATGCATTCCTTAGAACAACTGGCTAGAACACCTTTCACTGCGTATTTATTTTTTTTTCTTAATCGTTACTTTAAATTAACCACTGCACAGATAAAAATGGGTATCAATTTAAAAGTCCACAATGAGTATTTGTACTAAGTAAAATGTGGATACATAAGAAAAAGTATCTGCACCTAGGGAACTCAAAAAAATGGCATGTTATTAAAGACGACACACCTGAAGAGCTGTCTCCATTTTTTATAATAACTGCAAAAAGAAAATAACCTTCCCAATGGAGCCCTTGTTCCCTGCTCACTAAATAACAAGTGTATCATTTAAGTACCTTCAGGATAGCCAGACTTAAAACAGTTGATTAGCTGCTTAACAATCTAATCACATTCTTATCCAGTAATTTCTGCCATTTACAAGTTACACTTTAAAAAAATGTTTATCAGCAGATATAAATGTCTAAGGCTTTAACAGTCCTAGCAATTTAAAGTTTCTTCTTGGAAATCTGACAATTCTATTATAAAATTATGTCTTGAATATATTTATTCCACATTTCTAGTAATTTTAGGAATATTGCATCAAATAACTTTTTTTTAAGAGACAAGCTATTTTCATCCTTGAATGCTTTCAAATTATTCAATTTTTTAAGAAGGGCTTAATTTCTTCTTAAACAGTGTATCTAGAACTGAAAAAACCCCAGACCTAAATGTCTGTAAAATATGGAAAAACTGACTACACTAGTAAAACTAAGCCGCTATTAACAATGTAAAAATCCAGAAACATCTCTGCTAAAATGACTTCAGCTATGCTAGCATTGAGTGACTACAAGAGTAATCAAGTGTGATGCAACTGATGGTCTTTCCTTAAAGCACAATACAGATCACAGTCTCTACTAAAACTATACTTGTACTGACACCCGCTGTTCTTAGAAAATCAGAACAGTAGAATCATCTAATGCTCCTGGACAAGCTAAAAAGTCCCATACACTTACCTTTATCTAACTATCTCTAATGGTCCCATTTATGTTTGCTACCCATTTTCTCACGTGTTAAGAACCTAAGACCTTGTGAAAAATGGTTTCCACTGGAAATTGTAATGAATAGTACTTCAGCTTTCCAGATGCAACACTATGATCTGATGAAAGCTGTATTTCAACAGGAAACAGACACAGCCTTAAAAATACAGCAAAAATATATAACCCCAAAATACAGCTACTCTACCATTAAATTAATGTAGAACTGTTATAGTATCATTAAACAACCTGCAGCTAATCTGCTCCCCCTCCCCTCCTGCCCCAGTGTTTGGCTTGAATAGGTCAACTGTAGTCAGGGGTTTTTTTTCCACCCAGTGCAGAGTCTTCTTTTGCAAGGATTTCTAGGATTTTGTGTTTTCCACTTCCCCTTTCCCCCCCCCCCCACCCAGCCCCAGTCTTTAAAAGTCCCAAAGTTTAAATAAATAAGGCTTTAAAAAGCCTTGACAATTTTTGCAAGAAAATAAGTACAGAGTCACAGTACCAAATCAACATAGAAGAATGAAACATAACAAGGCGGGGTTGTTTTTTTTTTTTTCATATTCAGCCAGCAATTATTAAAAAAACAAACAAACCAACCAAACCCAAACAGAAGTGTGGGAATAAAAACCACAAGCAGTATGTTTTTCCTTTTGAAATCAATGGTTACAGGAAACTTAACAGATGGACTTATATTATCAGAATAAAAAAAAAAAAAAATACAAAGACAGTTATCCGAATAATCTCTTTTTAAGGTTATCTCTGAATGTTGACAAGTCACTGGTTGTTTTGAGGGGCTTGGTGGGGGGGATGTGTCATTCTAGAGCAGAATACATCCTTTGATGCCAACCTATGCAGACCAACAATACACCCTGGAATATTAATGTATTTGTAGAAATTAGTAGCCATGACCACTTACTAGTTGGTGGGCCTGTTGCCTGGTATGGTGGGTAGCTTGATGAAGCCGTAGGCCGAGAAAAGACTGGAGGTTCCTCACCAAACACAACAATCATGACCTGAATCAGATCTAGCAAGTCTGACTGTGGCTGTGAGGGTAAGCAAATCACAAGTTGTTCATTTCATTAACAGACAGTTTAACTGACTATAATAACAAAACAGTACCAATGCATCAGTTCTCAAAAGCCATCCTGTTGTGTATTTTAAAATATTTATATATATATATATATGTGTATTTAGCTTCCTTTACAGATTTCTTTACAGATTCCAAACCCAGCCAGACAGTATGCAAAATAGTATAGCAAAATACAGCTGCAGTAGTGTTTACACTCAGAGTAAACTGGGTAATATATGGTTCCACATCAACTGCAGGACAATAAATGACTGAAGATGACTGCAATGATGGATTATAATAATTTTTTAAAACTTAAATCCACTCTCCAACATGAAGAAAGTACAGATCACTAAGTTTTCAGACATTTCCGTTTCATACAGCATACAGCTGTAAACCACATAAACATACATAGCATTTGCTCAGGTTCAGAATAGCTCAAAAAAAAATATTCTAACCCACTGTGGGTTAGTGGCACAAACCTTCTTTAAATATACCTAAACTAGGCTTCTCAGTTTATAACTACATTTAATATAGGCATGATTTCATTCTGCCAAAATAAGGACAAGCATCATAAGTGCAGAACCAGATTAAATATCCTATTTCCAAATTTTCTAAACTCTACAATCCACTTACTTATTTTTACCAACCTCGCAAACTGAATGAATTCTGTATCATCTGTATCTTAGATGATGATCTTGCTGCACATGACCTACATCCTGATCTGGGCAGTCATTTTCCACTATTACCATGCAAGTGCTGAACGACCACCCATGCTTTAATAAATTTATTCCTGTTAATCACTTGTTACAGAACTATGCATCTTGTACCACTCTTCTGACCTTGTCAGTACAGTTTATATTCTTTACAAGACCATGCTTTGGTCAAAACTTTCATGAGGCCTGCACTGCTCAATGCCTGTATTTATTGGTAAAGCAAATATATCCACATACTTGAAGCTGCAGCAATGTCTATATAAAGAAGTCCAAGTGCGCACACAAGTCCATTTTAGTCAGAGGGATCAATTTCAGCCCAGAGATGTTTCACAAAATTTATAATTTCCCTTCTGTAAATATTCTTATCTCACAGATCTTCATATCAGTGTCCTGCCAGGGAAGGATGCCTATGCTGCACTGTTTAATCAGACAAACTGTAACTAAAGATGCAATTAACCAGGCAACAGAATGCAATACCCTGAACTTTAAGACATTACAAATAATAAGCAGCTTTTTTCGTTAAAAAATGGTGTAAGATCTCAAATAAATAGGATTATGGTTTTTGTTAAAAGTGATGCAATTATCTAAAGGAATTCAGAACTAAGCAATTTGAGGATTTCAAGTTCCGTTTACTTACATATTTCCACTCATGCAGGTAAGGAAGGTATATCTTTCCATTTGCATCAACATGCTTCCCAGTTTTTATTGTCATAGAGCTAGTGGGTTTAACAAAACAAATTGGCGGGTTGAAAGGGTAGGTGTCCAGCAGCCACAAGCAAATTGGGATATTGTATGTGTTACCTAGAAAAGATATTTTTAGAGATTTTAAAAGTTACTCCAACTCTCTAACTGCCCTCTTGTACCCAGATTTATAAAAAAAAACCCTAAACCCAGTAAATTCAACTGCACAGACTCAGAAGCCAGAGCTGAAATCTAATAACATTTAACAAAGAGCTCATAATGTGGCTATGAACTCAACATTTTTCAGAATAATTTAACTTTGAGTTACAATTATCATTTGCCATGAATACGTTATCTCATTTGTTCTACAATGCAACATTACTAGACCCTAATCCAAATTATCGTTAGCTACAGCAGTAAATGGTTTGCAACCCTCATTCACTTGAGAAACCTGAAAAACATGCAGTACTGAAAGAAAAGAGATGTTACAGAGCTGTACAAGACTGAAGAAGTAATGCTCAACATTAGAATTTTATTTCACAGCAAAAATAGAGACCAATTTCTTTAAAACAGTATACTTTGGACAAGTAAAGGATTTTAAGAAGGTAGTGATCACCTAAGTAGTGAAGTTGAACCAGTACAAATCCAAATAGTTTTTCATGTAATTTGGGAAAATAATGGTGGTGGTGATGATAACAACAAATGCATACCTCTGTAAGTCACAGGAATGGTTCCACTGAGGCTCATCAACTCCCTAGATGAGCCGTCGTTAAACACTGAAAGTGAACAAGCAGTATTTTTAAAACAAACATATTTGCTACAGTAATGTCTGTTCAGGTTATACCCCATCTATTTATTAGCATAAGTTTTCAGTTGTTACACATATATAAACTCAACTTGAAAGGTTCTGCTCTTGGACATTTAAGGACTAGCCAAATGATTGGCTACAGTCAGGTAACTTCTTATGAATAACATATTTCTGAGAAATTAATGACTAATTATTGTCAAACTACCTTCACTGCAAAAAAACCCAAACATTTCCTCATTCAGAGGCCAAGTAAAACACGTTGGAATCATACAAACTGCAAATCATACAAATTGCTGCAAAGATAATCAAACTTAATTTAAAAAACAACTGTCATTTTAGGATTACAAAGAATTCCTTAATGTTTCTCCAAACAAAGTCAGAGGTCAGCAAGAATACTCAAAATTACTGCGCCATAGCCATTTATTACTAAACAGTAAAGGTAATTTAACCAAACAATACTACACTGAAGAGGAAGAAAATGCGTAGCACTTGACTGATTGCCACATCTTAGTCGTGGTTCACAAACTGCACAGGAACCCTGACCTCAGTTTACTGAGTTGCTGTATTTAGTTTTCCCATCCTTTCAATCCAACACTTTATTCTTGGCTGAATAAATCAACTTCTGGTAATAAAGCTTTTATTTTTCTAATTTCACCTGCAAGTTTCTAGTCATACTTCAAATGTAGCTTATTGTGTACAATGCTTTTGGTGCTAATGTTCTGCAAAAGGCAGGTAGAACTCGCTGGGACTTAAATAGGGATATATATTTCATTATTAATATAAACTTGAAAATTATCCCAACAACAATGTAACCATTTTCTTCTTGCTCATTTCACTGCTCCAAATAGTGTAAATTATCTGTAAGTGGGTTTGTGCTCAGCCTTTCTGAGGCAGCTTAGAATGCTAACACAATGCTTAGGAAGCTAACACAAATGGGCTTCTTGCTACAGCGCAAAGCTATCTGGAATTCTGATCACTGTCATCATGCAAACTTGCTATTCCAACCACAGACCTTTCACTGTTGTTTTTGATTCTCCAGTCACTGGATGAATTTTTATTTCTGTGACAGCTGCTGGCTTGCAGCTATTCAAATTAAAATTAATCTGTCTTTTACCTGTCCATGTCCCTTCTTAATACTTCTCAGTAGAGATTTAGAATTTAGAAAGCAGAAGACTATAAAGTCTCCGATGATGTACTAGTAATATAAATTAGCTCACAGAGGAATCCCACAGGTGACAGTCAAAAAAAGGCGATCAGAAATAGGATGACTTCAGCAACTATGGTTGCTCACTCTATCTTGTGAAACCATGCCTTCAGCCTCTGGAGCTGACCCTAGATATCATCCTGATTTAACACTCAAATTTAGTCAGAGCCTTTAAAATAGCTAAGAAACAGTGACTGTCATTAATTTACGTTACAAAAGCCCTCATACCAATTTTCTATATGCTTGACTATGTTTTCTTTGCACTTTTAAGGACTGCCACAATTACTTTTAATGAAGTATTTGTTCATTGATTTACAGTTCTTTCTAAATAGAACTCTAAAAATATCTTTATATGACAGCAAAGCTGAATTTCTAAGATATCAGTAATCTCAGGACAGCAACTGATTTGACGCCACTAAGCGATTAACTAAAAGTTAAACTGTGAAAAATGCAATGTTTCTTGGCAGGTTAGATAGACTCAGTAACACAGAAAGGTTATTTTAGAAAGTAACTGTGTGTTTCTAAGGAAGTATTGATGTCAAAGATGAAGAAGAGAAACTCAAATTATGTTTTCTAGTTTTTATCTCCTTTTCCCCACAAAAACTACCAAATATATCTAAACCATCAACAATTCAATAACAAAAATTTTCTCATGCACAGACTAACCATATGAATCCATGACAGGTTTGAGGTCCTTGTACTGAGTAATAACACTGGTCGTCTCCTGTACAGTTAGGTCTCGATACTTATACTGGAAAACAAAAGTGAAAGAATTACTTTAGAGACTAAATTTTCAGTGTGATTTAATTTTGTTTTATTTTACCCAATAGACTGCATTTATGAGAGTTTACATTGATATACAGACATTCTTCTCCACTCTTATTTTGGAATAAGAATTATTTATCCCTATTACTTAACTGAACACTACTTACATAACCTACCAAACTTAAACAAGGTGTCAAGATGCTTTTAGTCTTAAATAGAGGTCCATACATAAAGTGATTTGGGAAAGCTGTTGCATTTTCATTCATGTTCTACCATAGCCAACAGTATCTAAGAGACATATGTGGATCTTAAAAATACATCCCTGAACAAATATAGTGACATTTTGAACATTCCTGATACACAGCTATCTAAGATCTGAACCACACAGATATCTTTCACAGCACTTTTCAAAGCATCACAGTATGATTGATTAGTATTTTCATGTTATTTTATCAACTAGGAAGCAGATGCTTCAAAGCACGATATTATCAGTAATAATACTGGTTTCACCCCCTTTTATCATGAGCAGGACATAACTCGCAGCACAGACAATCAGTGTAACACAGATACACTACTACAGAATTTAACAGTCTCAGAACTATAATCCACAGACAATAAAGGAGATGCTCCTGGGCAACGGAGAGCTGGTTTACCACGTGGCGCTGCTCTTTAACCTTGTAGCCATTCCTCCTGATAACTACCATTAAAGAGAAAGCTAACAATGTCCCTTGACAATGTTTTCAGTGTAATAGAATTTAAAAAATATTACCATCTTCAGATATCTTAAGGAACATAAATGACAGCATCCTTTCATTCAAGCACGGTAGGAAGACAAAGAGCCCAGCACAACGAAATGTCTGATACCCAAAGCACATAGATGTTAACAACATCTGAACAAATTAATTCAGACATTATCCAAGAGCAAAACCTGGTGCCACAGCTAAAGGTCACCTTTGCTCCAACAAACACTCATGAGTTGTGAAGCTTAGAAACTAATTCTTCTTCCTATTATCTACAACGATTGACAAGGATGCTACTCCTGGGCATGAGAACTCTTATTTAACGAACAGAGATGACCACACCATGCCACTTTGCATCATGCCACATCAGTCTACAAAAAGCACCTGTGCTTTGGGGGATGCTGTGACCTACCTTCCTGAAACGACCAAGGGCAAAACAGCCATACGGTCAGTCTGCAAAACACTGGACTGGGACAAATGGTAAAGGGATCGGGTGCACAAGTAGTGTTCTCCTCTGTCATTCCCATTACAGGGAATGATGAGGGAAGGAACAGGAAGAGCCAGGAAATAAATACCTGGCTCCAAGCACAGTGTGAGGAGCAGAATTTGGGGTTTTTTGACCATGGGCTGGCCTACACACCACGAGGCCTGCTGGCAAATGATGGGGTACACCTGTCTCCAAAGGGCAAAAGGATGCTTGCCAAGAAGTTAGCAGGACCCACTGAAAGAGTCTTAAACTAGATTTGAAGGGGGAAGGCGATGAAACCAGGCTTGCTAGAAATAAGCTTGGGGATGGCATGCCAATGTGTGAGGGACAGTGTGCCAGCAAGGTCCTTTCGTCTGTCACCTCAGAGGAAGTGGCGGATAGTAATCCAAGTGGCAGCAAAGATGCAAAGGTAATTGATGGGTTAGTAAAAACTGCGGTTAGACACTTAGGAATTAAGACTTCTCCCCTCAGAAGAGTGGTGGGATCAGTCCAACTTAAGTGCATCTATACCAATGCTCACAGCATGGGCAACAAACAGGAGGAATTAGAAGCCATCATGCAGCAGGAAAACTATGATATAGTTGCCATCACAGAAACGTGGTGGGACAACTCACGTAACTGGAGTGCTGCCATGGATGGCTATAAACTCTTCAGGTGGGATAGGCAAAGGAAGGAGAGGCGGTGAGGTAGTCCTGTATGTTAGAGAGAGAGTGTTTTGATTACCTTGAGCTCAGTGATGGGTTGAGTGTTTATGGGTAAAAATCAGGGGAAAGGCCAACAAGGCAGGTATCATGGTGGGAGTGTTATAGACCGCCCAACCAGGAAGAAGAGACAGATGAAATATTCTACACGCAACTGGAAGAAGTCTCACGATCGCTAGCCCTTGTTCTTGTGGGGGACTTGAACTTAGCAGATGTCTGCTGGAAGTACAATACAGCAGAAAGGAAATAGTCTAAGGAGGTTCCTGGAGTGTGCACAAGACAACTTCCTGACACAACTGGTGCGTGAACTAACTAGGAAAGATGCCCCACTGGACCTGTTGTTTGTGAACAGAGAAGATGGTTGGAGGATGCCTGGGGTGTAGCGATCATGAAGTGATAGAATTCTCAATTCTTGGACAAGTAAGGAGGGGGGTCAGCAGAGCTGCCACCTTGGACTGTACAAAGAGCAGACTTTGTACTGTTCAGAAGGCTGGCTGACAAAGTCCCTTGGGAGGCAGTCCTAAAGGGCTAAGGAGCCCAAGAAGGCTTGGACACTCTTCAAGAAGGAAATCCTGGAGGCACAAGAGCAGGCCATCCCTATGTGCCGAAAGAGGAGCCGGCAGGGAAGACTGGCCTGGCTGAACAGAGAGCTTTGACTGGGTCTCAGAAAAAAGAGGAAAGTCTTTGAGCTTTGGAAAAAGGGGCAGGCATCTCAGGAGGACTACAAGGATTGCTGTGAGGTCATGCAGAGAGAAAATTAGAAGGGCTAAAGCCCAACTAGAGCTTAAATTGGCCAATTCTGTGAAGGATAATAAAAATGTTTATATAAATATATTAACAACAAAAGGAGAACCAGAGAGAATCTCCATCCTTTACAGGATGCAGGGGGAACCATAGTGACAAAGGATGAGGATAAGGCTGAGGTACTTAATGCCTTCTTTGCCTCTGTCTTTAATGGTAAGGTCAACTGTTCTCTGGCTACCCAGCCCCCTGAGCCAGAAGACAGGGGCGGGGAGCAGAACAAAGCTCCCGTGATCCAGGAGGAAATGGTTAGTGACGTGCTTGGCCAATTAGACATACACAAGTCCATGGGGCCGGATGGGCCCAGCCAAGGGTATTGAAGGAGCTGGCGGAGGTGCTCACCAAGCCCCTTTCCATCATCTATCAGCAGTTCTGGATGACTGGGAAAGTTCCACTTGACTGAAGGTTGGCAAATGTGACACCCATTTACAAGAAGGGCCAGAGGGAGGATCTGGGGAACTACAGGCCAGGGAAGGTCATGGAGCAGATCATCTTGAGTGCCATCACACAGCACATCCAGGACAAACAGAAGATCAGGCCCAGTCAACATAAGTTTATGAAAGGAGGGTCCTGCTTGACCAACCTGATCTTCTATGACAAGGTGACCTGCTTAGTGGACGAGGGAAAGGCTGTGGGTGTAGTGTACCTGGACTTTAGTGAAGCCTTTGACACAATCTCCCACAGCATTCTGCTTGAGAAACTGGCTTCCCATGGCCTGGACAGGCATACTCTTTGCTGGGTAAAAAACTGGCTGGATGGCCAGGTCCAAAGGGTGGTGGTGAATGGAGTTAAAACCAGTTGGAGGCCAACCACAGGCAGTGTTGCCCAGGGCCATTTCTGTTTAACATCTTTATCAACAACCTGGACGAGGGGATTGAGTGTACCCTCAGCAAGTCTGCACATGACACTAAGCTGGGTGGAAGTGTTGACCTGCTTGATGGTAGGAAGGCTCTACAGTGGTATCTGGACAGGCTGGATTGATGGGCCAAGGCCAACTGTGTGAGATTGTACAAGGCCAAGTGCCAAGTCCTGCACTTGGATCACAACAACCCCATGCAACGCTACAGGCTTGGGGATGAGTGGCTGGAAAGCTGCTTGGCAGAGAGGGATCTGGGGGTACCGGTCAACAGCTGACAGCATGAGCCAGCAGTGTGCACAAGTGGACAAGAAGGCCAACAGCACTCTGGCTTGTGTCAGGAATAGTGTGGCCAGCAGGACTAGGGAAGTCATCCTTCCCCTGTACTCGGCTCTGGTGAGGCCACCAATTGTGTTCAGTTTTGGGCCCCTCAGTTCAAGAAGGACTTCGAGGTGCTGGAGCGTGTCCAGAGAAGGGCAATGAAGCTGGTGAGGGGTCTGAAGCCACAATAAGGAGCAGTTGAAGGAACTGCGGTTGTTTAGTCTGGAGAAAAGAAGGCTGAGGGGAGACCTTATCACCTTCTACAACTGCCAGAAAGGAGGTTGTAGCAAGGTGGGCGTTGGTCTCTTCTCCCAAGTAACAAGCAATGGGATGAGATGAAATGGCCTCAAGTTGCACCAGGGGAGGTTTAAATTGAATATGAGGAAAAATTTCTTCACTGAAAGGGTTGTCAGGCACTGGAACAGGCTACCCTGGGAAGTGGTCAAGTCCCCATCCCTAGAGGTATTTAAAAGACAGGTAGGTGAGGTGCTTAGAGACACGGTTTAGTAGTGGACAGGTACGGTTGGGCTTGATGATCTTAAAGGTCTTTTCCAACCAAATGATTCTATGAAATAAAACCAACCCGTCCAGAAGGGATACTTGTGTGTGCAGGGAGGCACCAGCATAGAGGTCAGTCAGGCAGAGGGTCAGGGCAGCCCCTGGATGCTGTTTTGACGGGAGGGCTGCAGCAAAGCATCTCAGCCTCCTCTGGAAAGTGGGTGCAGGATTGGGAGCATGCAGGAGGGGCTTGACAGAGGAGAGACCAACTTTGCTAGCATTTGAGTACGTTCCTCCCTCCTTCCCCCATACTTAGCGGAAGCATGAAATAGCTTGCAGGCATTGCTAGAACACGGAGACAGAGGTCTGTGAAATTTCAGCTAGGCCAGCCAGAGACTGGCAGTACATACCCACATCACTGAATGTGTTACTACAGCATGAATGACAGCATGTCACCAGCTACTTTAAAAAGAGGGGGTCTTTTTATAGGAACATACCTTATGGTACAGGATATAAACTCAAGAAGATCGGTGTAATCACTATTGAAAAAAGAACTGTCTTCCGCTAACAGAAGTTCCTAAAAAGCACACAGATTCAGAGTCAAGATTTAACTCCACTTTTGGCACAAGCATCTCAAGTCAGCTTGGTCAAGGAATAGATAAAACAATGCCTGCCTGCTCAGCAGACATACTGGGAGTCTGGTACACGGTGGTTGCTAAAACCTGGATTTCGTTATCTGGGTTGCTTTTAAAAATTACGTCCAACACCTGAAAATTAAAAAGTATTTTCATAAGTCTCTTAAAACTAAGAAAAAGAATATTGCTGCAAATAGTTTTTACACCGAGTGATGCACAGTTACTTATTTGGTAGAGATAAGCTTGTGAAATTCCAGCTACTGCCACAAGCAAAATTAAGTGCTACATCAGCTATTAACTTCAGTACTAAGATCCAGACGGCTAAGATGACCAAAGTTCTGTATATTAAAAATCACATATGAAGAAGTTTTTCCTAATGAGAATAATGGCTTTTCTAAAATTTTTTATTATTTAAATCCCAAAGTATACTCTTCTGTGCTTATTTCTCTTTTCCATTCTAAGGAGTACTGGAATACTACCAATCTTTTCCTGTGTTCATACAGTACGTAGTTGAGCATTTCCAAGAAATGTCAAAATCTCTTTGGAAAATATAACATCCTAGTGATTTCTACAAAGGTAACCAAAACTGATTAATCTGAATCCTTACATTTCTAAACTCTTTTTCCCCCTTTCTCCATTCTTGGGTGGCAAATGCACCCTCGTCAATTTATGTATCAGGAAACAGGTCACAGAGAGATGAAACTTTTCAAGATCAGACGGCAGGTAAATACCTGAAGCTAGATTAAGTGTTTACATTCACCCAAACTCAGGCTTGTCTTTTGTTATCTCACACACTGCACTACTCAATACAGGAAGTATCACTAAGCTTCCTTCTACAGAACAGAAAGTGTAACTACTTTTGAAAAATAAAGTAGTGAAACAGTAACCTCATTTTTCATCAGCTATTAAGTACGTTGCACTTGGAACTTAACTACAGAAAGTCAGATGGCATTGGGGGTATAAAATGGGCGAGCGTGGGGGAAAAAAGGACGTGGGACTACCTTAAACTCAGTTTCTTCTGTGGTATGGCAGTAATTCATTAAGGGAAGACAGGTGTATACATATACACGATCTCATTTGCCAGCATTGAATTAATATTCAGCACCCATATTCAAGCTGACAAAAAAAGTCTGCTTATGATTCCACGCAAGTGAAAGACCCTTTACTAAGGTTTCTTCAGTTTTGATCAGATCCTCACCTATCGTATTTAATTTTAAAATTGTGCAAATATGATAATTAAATGTTGCTAAAATATCCCCCTGAACAAAACCGTGACTCCCCCTAAGTATTCAGCCTCAGGGGTTTTCATTTCAAGCTGCTGGACAAAGCCCAGTTTTCACCCGAGAAGTGGCACAACTACACGTGGCTCCGTCTGATGATTTACCTTCCAAGAGATTTTCTTGTTTCCTTAAACAAGGGTGACAAACACCCACCCTTATCCCAGTCAATGAAGTTGAACTTGCCTTCCACCCTCATTTAATGGGCGAATACAAATGACGCGATACGACCCACACCGCAGCGCTGATCCACTCGGACGCACGCCAGCCTCGGCTGCTTTCTGGTCAGCTCTTACTGGCAATATCCTAACCCAAGCCTAAAGTTTCGTAGGACTACAAATAACGAAATATTTTAGGTTTCGGTGCACCGTACTCCCCTTTACAAACTCCATTTTCGGTCCCCAGGTGGCCGGACACAACCCTGCCACCACCGCTTCGCCCAGCCGCCGACACGACTTCGCCCGCAGCTCCCCGCAGGCTGCAGCCCGGGAGAAAGCGGCAGGCTGGCTGCTGTCCGTGACCGCCCGTGCGGAGGGAAATGGGAAAGGGGAGCCCACGGCTCCCGGGGACCAGCGCCGGGGCTGAAGGAAAGGACGGGGCCCCCGCTCCGCCCCGGGCGCCGCGGGCCGCCCGCCCCAGGCCGCGGGCAGGACCCCGCTCCCCTCCGCCCAAGCCCCTCGCTGAGGCCGCCGCCTCAGCCCAGAGGCCGCCGCACCGGGCAGCCCGCCCGACGCACCAGGGGCGGCCCGCAGCCACCGAGCCGGGCCGGCGGGGAGGGGAAGGGGCTCTCGGTGCCCCCGGCCGCGCCGTTACCTTGGCGAGCATTTTCTTGAGCTGGCTCTCGGAGACCGCCATGGCGGCCAGCCCCTCCTCCGCCACACACCGGCCCGGCCCGGCCGCCCCTACATAAAAACAGGAAGCGGCCCCGCGCGCGCGCCCGCTTCCGGCGCGCACCCCGTGCCGCCGGGCAGAGCCCAGAGCCCGGTGCCCGGGGCAGCGCGCCCCGCCGGGAGCTCCGCCGGCAGCGGCTGGCAGCCGCTACCCCCCCCGCCCGTCGGCATCCCCCCGAGCCGCCCGGCTCCAGCAGCGCCATGTGCATCAAGCATACTCGGCAAAATGGCTAGAAATTGGCTGTAGTGCAGTTTATTGTTAACAAGTATTTTTGGTAATTCACTCCCCGTGAGGATGTAAAGTGCCGTTTCCCACCGCGCTGAGCAAGCTGCTGTCCTTCCGTTACCGTGCAAGGAATCCGGCGCAAACGTGAGCGCGCAGCATTTCCTTCCAAAGAGCCAAGATTAGTTATTTTATAACACAAGCATCGATCCAACAGACATCCCTGGAGGAGTCTGCAGCTCTTTATGATTATTGATAAACCCCCCGAAATAAACAAAACACCTGGACTATTCGCATGAGAATAAGAGCTCAACCCATTTAACACAGCACCTTGATGAACAACATAAAACTGTAACTTGATGCTATTTTTTTCCAAAGAGAAGAAAAAAAACCAACCCCAAAGTCCAGCCAGAGCATTGAATGCTTTTTTTTAAATACAGCAGCAAAGTTAGTCACCTGCAGCCATCGCTAATTGTGTCCTATTGCTGATGACCACAAAGGAGGAAATTTGAGTATTCTATGAAAAAAAACCAACTGAATTACTGAAGGGTTTTTTCTTTCTGTTTTTATCTTAATTCCGAGATTAATATAAACTCAGAACCCCATGCAAGTCCGGCTCTTTGTGAGACACAACCGTAAGGCACAAAGGAACAGATCTTTCACTCCAACGCATATCCTACTTTTGCTTACAAATCTTCATCAATATTTAACCAGTCACACCTCAAAACGTAAACGTGGAATGACATCCTTATGACGCACGCGCAGGAGTGGAGCCCGCGTCTCCGGTGCCTGCATCGTGACACTGAGGTATAACTGGGATGAATATCTATAGCCTTTTACCAGTGCAGTGAATCAAGAGCATAGAACCCCCCCCCAAAAAAACCTTTACCTTAAAAAAAATCTGCTTTTTCATTTATCTAAAAATCCACACCCTGCTTTTTCACCACACCCCCGGCCTCCCCCAAGGAGGGTTACAGGTGCCTTCTCAAGCAGCTGTATTCTCAGGCTGACGCAAAGCTTACTGACATCAGCTGGCTTTGGATCAAGGCCTGAACTCACAGACACTTCTGCATTACTTAACTGCCAGATTTTAGTCTTATTTTAAAGCGCCCCTCCCTGCTCCTCTCCTCTCTCTCAGGAAGAGGACCTGTTCCAACGCTTCACTGGGTAAGAGTGTCGCATGTACGTACCCAGAACTGCAGATGCCTCAGTGCTCTGAACGTCCTTACAAAATCAAGAGCGAACAAGTCATGACTGGACCGTCTCAGACATCAGTAAACATAGAACAGAAATTTGTATCCAATACTTCAGGTTTGAAGGATATTGCTGACGTCATGCTTTTAGCCTTTCTTCCCCTTAGCAATAAGCAGGAGACCATTGGCTTAAGAGCATTTGTGCTAGGCATGAAGGATCGAGCTGTCGAACTGCGTCCCCCAGTGCCCCGCAGAGCTGAAGCGTGACTGTATTCTAGACTAGCCCCTGATGCAGCACATGAAAACCAGGAGGAAGTATTCTAGTTGGCTCTGCACTCTGGAGTTTCCGCAGATCTGGGTAAGCGGCTCTCCTAGACTGTGTCCTAATGCAAAGGTGCAAAGAGCTAAGAATAACCCAAGAATCAGGCTGTAATTAGCAACCAAAAACCACAGGCAAGTGTCACCTGAATTTAGGTAGAACATTCTTGCACGCTACCCTCCTCATTTAGGCTACCAGAAGTGCACTGTTCAAATAAGAAATTACTGTGCAGTGCAGTATTAAGTAATTTAAACTAAAACTGAGAAAGCACTTTTTGAAAGTAAAGTAAAAAAGCTTCTTGTTTTCCATAGAAATCCATATATATGAAGCAGCCCTTTCGGCCTAGCAAATCTCCGACTGCCGTGAGCAGACACTGGGGCTTCCCTTGGGCTTGCTTACAGTTTCAGTTGCTGCTGAAGGTCATGAATTGATCCTGCACTGCTTTGCAGTTTCTCTTGCGCTAGTGGGTCGTCTTCTAGTTTGACCATTTCAATCACTCCACTGGTTCCAAGAATACACGGTAGACTTAAGAATACTTCAGTGTTTATACTGCAACATCCCTGAAACAGCACGCAAAGATGATGGTCACACAGTTACTTATTTCTGCTCCGTCTGAAGCATGGAACTACACAAAATAACTTGATTTTTTTAATTAAGCAAGGGTATTCCATCATATGGCGTGTTTTGCATAGGTCAAATTCCAGTTATTTTAGATCCTTTGCCATGGCTTACTGCATAGAAATTGTAAAATATTACTGTACAGATAAAAAAATCTTGAACCATGCCACACTTGGAGGGGTCTCCTGGTAGAGATATATCAGACCTCTACAATGCAGGCGAAGCCTATGCTACAAAACACCATTTAATCAGTTTCTTCGGTAGGACAAGCAGGGACACTTGATAGTCTAGCATCATTAGTTCTTTTAGAAGGGAACAAAACAAATTGAAAAATGCAGCCAAAGAGCGCTATCCAGGGCATATTTTTCAAGCACTGATCCCATAATCATTCTGTGAGAGACAATATTAAACTCACATCCCTATAAATTCAAGTTTACGCTGTAGATTTTGTTTATTTTTAGGATCTGTATGGGAACATTTATGTTCTGTAGTTACTCTGCAGTTTAAGAAACTTGTCACTCCTATATCTGCATTTAGTTCATAAACAACTAAAAACTTTATTTGAAAACGCAATGATGAAATGAGGTGTATGTTTGTACTTGACAAAATAAGCAGTCTGCTCAACTTCCCTGCACTGGGACATGCAAATCACCCTTCTGAAGCCTGTAAATACAAGTGAATATTTCTACGTGGGTTTTTTCCTCATATGAAATGACTTAATCCTTTAATGAAGCCTCTGAGGATAAACTTTAAACAAGCTTCAGGCTACAATTTTAAGTTAAATATAGCTTCACACTCTTCTCAATCTAAAGTAACGAGGAGTAAGAAAGCAGCTGTTTCAAAGCTGGTGAAATAAAATACCGGCAGAAAATGCATTTTATACTTTCATATAAGATACTGAACTCTTTTGGCCCCTGGAAAAAGCACTTGGAAACTGACACACACACATTTCTCTTCATTTGCCACATCCAGCTATTCCAGGGGAGCTGGTCAGCAACCTTGAACGTATTTTCCCCCTGGACTTTTATTTTTGGGTAACAGTCCACTTTTAATATTCGTTTCAGATTAACACAACAATTGGTTTTTGTTCATTTTCGGCCTAGAATCAAAAGCTTTGTTGGAATAAAGTAACGGAAGTTGTGCTACTTCAGAACAGTTACTTTAAGTGAGATGTCAGTGCTTGCTAAAATTAATGGTCATATCCAGTATAAGTAATATAATTACAGTGCCAACCAAAAGATATTAGTAACACATTTACCTTTGCCAGGGTGGATACAGAATGAACCTTTCTTTTATCTTTCAGTATACTATCAATCAAATCAGCAACCGAGAGCCCAACAGACCAAGATCTCTGACCTTTTCCCTTTAGAACTTCCATCGCTCTATATAAACCAGGAAAAGGAGAAAAACATGATGTTTAGATTTTAATTATTCATGTTTTGGTTTATATATAAAACCCAAAAGACAGATTATGTGTACTGTATCAGGTAATGTGTACTATAAACCCATGATTCTCTGTTTTGGAAAACAACAGAAGGTAATTAAGAATTGCTTTAAAGAATTTCTCTATGTGTATTTTACCCACACTAGTAAAAATTCTCTTTTCTGTCAAGAGGTATAACTGATATGTGGCTAACTAAATCAGGTGAATTGATCCAAACATATACTTTGCTTTAAAGTAAACTGCTTCCACACAACCTCCAAGGAAAGTGTGCCAGAAGGCTTGTCTACTATTTTTTTTAAAAAAACCCACAATCCAACTGACAGCTTTAATATTCTAGCATAAATTCTACAAAGCTTGTCTTGTCCTTAGATCGTCACAGGCACAACATTGTTGAGAACTTCAAAAAAACATGGTCATATACACGTATATGAAAGTGAATGACACCCAGACCTACAATTCCCTATAAACTCAACGCATGAACATTTTAGAGCAAACTTCCCTCCCCTTTATAAAGGGCGGAAGGAAAAAACACTGCAAACATCAAGTGCCTAAACACAGACAAAAAAAAATTAAGATTATAATGGTGTTACCTGTTAGCCACCTTTTCCCTTGAGGTACGAGTAGCCATTGCTTCCGTTTGATTTGCAACTGAATTACAACTGGTCCATGATGGTACTAAATAGAAACAACCCACATTTAAATGCACATCTAAAGAGTGACTAAAATAGGTGCCAGATAAGGTGGGGAGAAGAAAAAAAATAAAATAAAAAAATTTGAGGCTTTCCAAAATTTCCTTCCCCACCAACAACCCAAATGTAGTTGATAACCTTCTAACATTCCCTGGACTGCTGAAATATAAACTCTATAGTAGAACCTGGCCAGGGACACTTGCTTAAAAATGAAGTAATATGTAGTAATTCTTAAATTAGCAATAACCTACCCTATGTTATACCACATTTCCTTCCTCTTTCCATACCTTTAATACATAGTTATACCAAATAAAAAGCATTTGAGGCTGTATTTTCTAGTTTGTTTTTTTTTACTGTGACAAATGTCAAATACTTTTCCTACCACTCCAGGTCTACAGTCTCCGGCACACACCAAAATTGTATTATTTAGAACCATTATTATGGAAATCTACCACTGTGCACATGACTACCTTCATTGTTTTTCTCAATTATTCTTTAACTACTCAATTACTTAAGCACTGCCAGGAGGTTATATACTCATAGTCATAATAAAGGATCACTTTACCTTTGTCTTCCCCTTGTTCACCAATAATCCAAGCATCTTTTGCCAGCACCTCAGCTTTCAAAAGGTTTGTCAGTATATACTGAAACCTCTCAGTATCTAGGTTGGCACCTACTCCAATAACTCTACTTTTGGGAAACGCGCTCAGCTTCCATGACACATACGTCATTACTTCAACTATGTATGAAAGAAAAATAGGTCGACAATGAAGGACCATTCTAAATTCAACACAACTGCAAACTACAAATCACAATTATGAAAAACTCAGGACCAAGCTGTTTACTTTCGAAAAGATAAAAGCATGCAAGAACATATTCAGTAGTTTATCTCACCTAAAACACCAAGTGAGGTGGGAAGAAGGAGAAGAAAATTCACAGCCCAAGTAAAGTTTTAAGAGAAGTGAAGTGAAACTTCAGAATGAGTCACTACGCTTCCCTCTCCAAAAATCTCACATGCTTCTAAATTTAATTCAGCCAGTGTTTAATTTATTTTCATTTGGCAAGCACTCTTTTCTCCACCTCCACACAGCTCTAAATGATACGAAGGGTAAGCAGCACTTGGAAAATAGAAAAGGGCTGTCTTCAGTGCATTTACAGGACAGAGGCTCACACTTCTTTCTCTTTTAAGTAGTGTTTTTGCTATGTCTTAGTTCACAGTATCACTGACCCAACAGATTTAAACTTTCTACCAAAACATAGCTGCAATATTTACTGTCAACACTACATTGTGTCCATGAGTAGTCTGTGAGTCTGATCATATGGCACATAACACACATGCATCTATCCTTACTGCACAAGAGAAACGTACATATAAACCTCACAACTGACAAGACAACAGCCAATGGATGCTAATCTTGTAGATACAGTCAGGTGGAAACATACAGAAATACATACCTTTTACACAAAACAAAGTACACTATTTTCTTTTATCTTGGTAACAGAAAAGAAAAAACCCTCAAAGACAGTGTCCTGCTCAAAGCTGAAAAGGAAAACATCTTTCAGAGTAGCAAAAATTTTTTGACTAAGTGGGTGTATTTGGCAGTAATATATTTTTAAAACAGGCCAAAGAGAAAGCCAGCTGAGGGACAGAACATTAGGCAAAGTACCAATGTACCTGGATGAGAAGCAACCAGGAGAACGGTGTTCTGACTGTAGTGTGATATTGCTGGGATAATTCCTCTGAACAAATCCACATTGCTTTGTATGACATCAAGATAAGTCTGAGCATTACCCAGAGAATTAACTGTAAGTACCACAACTTTTGAATCAGCTGAAGCAGAAAAATCTGAAAATATAAAGAAAATATGTTTTTAAAATGCACATCATTCTATCAAGTTTTGGATGCAAGACAAAGAGCCATCCTTAAGACTGAACTGCAGCATCCAGCTTAGTTAGGGATTCTTCCCTTCCTGTCTCCCCCCTTATACCCTGATGTGGAACCTGGGGTACTTCCACAGCACCTGTAAAACACAGCTCTCCCATACAACTGCTTTTCCTGTTTCATAGTTGGCAAACACGTAAGGCAGACTGCAATTTGTCCAAGGTTACAGAGCAGAGACCAAAACATATCTAGATCGGGTCAACAGATAAGCTTTTCCACGATTTCTCGGCAAGAGGAAAAAAAAAAATCCATGAAAAGGCTCCTTCATTTCTATTCTGATTTTTAAAAAAGGGTAAAGATTTTACTCCTTTATCTGAGGATTCCAGAATTTTTGATCTTAAAGCTCAGTAAAGGACATGTAGACAACTGTAAGAAGCGTTCCAAAAGTTCCAAATTTATTAACTCAAGTAAAAGACATGTATTTATTAGCCCAAGAAAACACACAACTACATTTGCTGCAGAAATTCGTAAGTCAAAGCTGCCTTGAGTGCGTAACTCTGAATATCTGAGTACCATATAGGTGGTCAGCTTGGACAGAGAAAAAAGGTAATTTGACTGTCACCACTTTTGGAACCAGCTGAAGCCAAAGCAGAGGCCTAGTGGACTGACAAATTGGAAGCACACCAAGGAGGATATCGTTAATATCGGCTTGCCCCAAACCTAGATAGAAGCATACTAAAGTAACAGGTGACAGCGTATAAGCATTTCGTAATATTTTAACACTACTAATAGCATAGCCAGCAACAACATACAAGCTTTTTGTGCCACAGCTAAACATAAACACGTAATAGGTAACCACAGAGGCACAAGCAGAGATTTGTGGTATGGTTGCACAACCAGGGTTCAGGATAAAATGTGCTAGCAGTAAAACCTGCAAGATAAGGTCACAAGATGTAGAGCAGGCAATGTCAGGTGCAGAATAAGCAAGTAAGATGGCTGGTGGAACCAGAACAAGTCTCCGTCCCCGAAATAAGATAAGTTACATCAGAAGCACAAGAAAGCCTCCCATTTCATCTTGCAGAGGACGCAAGGGACATAAAACCATCACAGACAAGCAAGGAAGAATGGGGAAGTTGCTCAATACAGTTCCAGCTTCCCCTGCGGAAGAGCTTTCGAGCCACATCACCTCAACCTCCATGACTAAGACCACCAGAGACCATAGCATCACCACTAATTATGGAGACATGGCATTGACTCTGTTGAGTTGTACACTCACAGCTAACTGAGGACAAGATTGTTAAGAACTAATTGTTTGAATATGCAGTAATAAGGATTAAGAACTATCGGCCATGTGCATGTTTAATGAACACCAATCTAGGAAAGCAGTACTTTGAAACTTACCTTTATTTATTAGCCTTTTTAACACTGCTCTCACAGCTATCTCTAATTCCCTAACATACACATGCTTTTCCCCTTCCTTCCCTCTCTCCACCTATGACACTGAAGCACTAGCTTGGCTTCTCTATTTCTGCACAAGTCCAATTTCAGCATTAGCCTCTTACCCTGGTAGTACAGGCTGTCATACCTCTACCTCTATAAACAGAATGAAAAAAGCCTGAAGTAACAGAGATGCAAGCTTTGCTTAACCTTCCCTTCCCAATTTGGCCCTGAAAAGACAAAGAAAAGCAAGAAGCTATGAAAAGATAACAGCTTTTTAAAAATATGGCCTATACGCCAGAGCTTCTGTATCTCCCCAAGTGTCCTGCTCTCATTAAAACGAGCACAAGCACAGGCAGTACAGTCCTTGCTCCCACTCCAACAACATCTAATACCTTTGCTGATCTCCACATTTGGCAAAGCAAAGATCTCCAAGTCCATGGTCCCTCCTTTTGCTGCACCTTCAGAAAGATCCAAAAGAACCACCCTGTCTGCAGCACCCTGTATGAATAAAAATAATGCAGATCAACAATAAATCAAACAAAAACTTGTTCTTGTGGGAGTGAGGAGTCAAAACCAGTATTCCTCCAATTCCAGTGTTTGTTGTACTGTGTATAAAACAAACAAAATTACTGACCCAAACTACTGCTGAATCACACGAAAAATAATTTAATTTAGTGAGTTTAATTGGAAAATGGCTCATTATGAAACAAACACAAATAACTCACAAAAACATCTCTGGGAAGTTATTAATGTTGATGTTACTCTTTTCACAATTTTTTTCACAATAAGAACAGTCAACCATTGGAATAATCTCCCCAGGGGAGTGGTTGACTCTGCCACACTGGACACTTTCAAGACGCAGCTGGACAGGGTGCTGGGTCATCTTGTTTAGACTGTGCTCTTGCCTAGAAAGGTTGGACCAGAAGATCCTTGAGGTCCCTTCCAACCTGGTATTCTATGCTGCTTGTCTCTGAGCATATAGCCGTAATGAAGCACAGAACATCTATAGACTGTCCTATTCCAGGGGACTAGGAGATCCCAGTTGTAAGAGACCACTGCTCAGGCAGGAATCCTTTAACTAAGGATTTTCAAAATAAGTTAGTTCAATATTCAACCCTTTGTATTTAAAAAGCTGACTGAGAAAATAAGGCAGAAACTAACACTTCTGTGCGTCCATAAGGGGCAAATGACATAAGCTAGAAATGCCTCAGCAGTTTTACTATGTGTCAGACACAAAGAACTAGGTTAGAAGCCTCTCTATTAATCAGGCCTGTTGCTATTTATAATAATTATGTACCTTTGCTGCAACTGCTAGCACACATGCAATGCCAAGATCTCCAGCTCCAACAACAGTGATTTTATTAAAACATCCTTTGGTTTTGCCTCCACCAACTTTACTCTTTGATTTCATGTCAGTCTCTCCTACAATTAAAAGAAAACCACAAACGTAAGTGCTGGCCCACGCTGTATCAATACAAGTATTGCTGCTTCATAAGGGATCATGGTTGTGCCAGAGTTAAACCAAATTACATAAACTTCTTCAAAACAGCGGTCAAGCCTGACCACAGAAAATTCATTACAACTTGCAAGTTGCAAAACACAAATATTCCTCTCTGGATGAGAATGTTTTTTCACTAAGTGGAAAATATGAGCATAATAACACCAAGCAGCTAGACACTAAGACCACACAAACAATACTCCCTTTGCTACTGTTACAAGTCCGGATATATACCATGGCCATAAAATTTGTAAAATATTTCGTATTTTCAAAAGACATGCAAAATGGAATTTGATTAAAATACAACTATCTGAGGTTGCTTAGCCAATGCTACTGGTAACACAATGATTCGCATTCTGGGTATAACACAGAGATTTGTAACAGAAACACTATGATTGATTAGAAATGCGTATTGTGCGCACACACGCGTGTGTGCTCACAAGCTTGCATGTGTACACAATTACCAGAAGAAACAGCAGAAAAAGGTTAAAGGGTAAGGTTTGCACTACTTGCCACAGATGACCATCTGTGATTTCACTAGAAGAAGGAAGAAGAAGAGACTGACCTGAAGAAAATGTGTCAGGATGAAGAACAACAGGACTGGAGCCATAAAATACCCAGATAAGGAAAACATGAGAACCATGAAAATCAGGAATTTTGCCCAAGACTTACAATGGGTGAGATAAAGTAATGAGACAAAAATGCCAAATAGCATCCACTCCTGAAAGGTGTAAAAGACAAGTCCGAAATCAGCTTGTCATCACTGAACAAGAAGAACCCAAGAGACATGATACGGGCTCAACAGCCAGCGCTCCTTGTCCTCAGTGTGGCACACCAGTGATTGTGGTCAGACGGGTCTCAGGGCTTGCGACTCTGGATGTGAGAGTGTGAGTGAATGAGAGCTGAGAGAATGAATGACTATGATTGGGTAAAATCAACTTGTTTATACTAAAAATCACATTTCCCTTCCACAACATCTCACACAGAGTTTTGCAGCAGAAATTTCCAACAAATGAGTAGTACCACGCCTACAGCATTTTTCAGCAGGCTTAAATGCAAACCTGCAAAATGAGCTGCTTATTCAAATAAAGAGTATCTGAGCTCTTGGTTCAAAAAGAGGCACTTTTGGTTATACAGAGAAAATACCAAACACTGTGGACATGCAAACACCAAAAATTCAGATATTAAAACTGTGTAGGCATCTTTGTGATATCAAGTAATAACAATAAATGAAATAAGATACTGTGTAGGAACATTACAAACAAACAAATGAAAGCATCCACACCTTCGGTAATCTTTGCAATGTAGGAGAGAAGTTCCAATTGCCTGTCTGCATCAGAAGATGACAGTGAATACAAAGGGAGCTCTTCCTCAAATTTTGCAATCATTTCCTTGATTAATCCAATGACAGTTGAATTAGGCTGAAATATAGCAATACAGAAGAGAAAACAGTTGACTAACTATTTCATATAGTGGTATCTGCTGTAAATTGCAGTATTTCATAAAGAAACATATATATACAAAATTTAATCAAATTATAAATATTGACACCCTTAACACTTACATAAACACTTAGAGTAAAGAAAAGCCAGGGAATTTCTGTACCAATAATGAAAAATATATTTCATCCATTTCAGGAAACTAACATTCATTACATCATTTTTACTGGCCTGGAAGTCATATTTAAGGAAGTTATTTAATACAGTGCATAAAATCATTTAGCAACAGCACTGGCTTTTGAATCTTCATGCTAACGTTTCAGAGTTCTGTGGAAAGAGACATACCCAAAAGGTAGGAACTTCCATTGAACTTTCTTGAGGGATACTCAGTTGGTCTAGTATTATTATTCACTGTTCACAGCTACAAAGCAAAAAGTATCAATGGGTCCACGTGAGGTTTATACTGCTTTATAAAGAAGTCAGTCCCTTTTTTCTTCAGCTTAAAATCATTTTCCTTACAACCACTTATAACTTCCTTTACAGTCACTTCAGACAGTCTGAAAGCTGTAACTTCAAGAGACGTAATATTCTGCTTCTCTTTGCATAATTGTTACATATTTAAGGTTAACAAAAAATGCAGAAAACAAAAAGCCCTGAATGCTACCCACGCCTCTCCACTGATCTCCATATGACATCAATGCTTTATTCCCAAATACTTTCCTCCCCTGTCAGCCACTCCACCTCTTACATGGCTCCAGTTTTGCAGGTAGGGCAAATAAATCCTGCCATGAGCATCAACATGCTTCCCCACTGAAATGCCCATGTTCACTGTTGGCTTCAAGAAGCAAATGGGGGGAGCAAAGGGATGAGAATCCAGAATCCACAGACGAATAGGTATGTTATAGGAATTACCTGTTCAACACAAAACAGAAGCCATTGCTAAATTCTGCATTGAGAAGAGGCACTAAAAACCAGGCGTGTGTGGATGTGATCCACACTTCATAATAACAAAGAAAAAAAAGCCTGACGGTTCACTTTCTAGATTCACACTGCAAAGTATTTATGTTACTCAGGCCAGTAAATAAAAGCAGACTTGTCTGGATCAACTTGATGTGCTACCGATGGTGTTGTTCTTAATATAAAGCTTTGTTGTTGCTTTGTTTCCCAGGGTATTCTATCAGCCAACGTGTCCCCTTTTCCAGGCAAAGAAAGCTCTTACAGCTCCCCATTTCATACTTATTTTAGGACTTAACAACCGATGCAAAGAGGCATCTATTAAGAGCTTTACCTCAGACTTCAAAGGCTTTAAGTTAAAAATAAAAAATTACCTACTAGTTATTTTTGGACACTGCCTATACAAGCATAGGGCTTGTAGACTTCATGCAACCTCCATTGCAACCAAAGTTTGCCTACACAGTCTCAAATTACATGATTTTTTTAACAGTTAATTGACTTATCTAATACCACCTTATTTCAGCACCTGTAAGTGCACAAAAGCACTTGTTTATGGAGTAGAAGAGGCCTCTGCCCATTCATGCAAAATCCTTTATAGACACCTTTAAAGAAGCTGCACAGCACATCGTTAAGAGGCAGTACCCAACACGTTTTACAATTAGATTCATAACTGGTAAGGAAATCGTATTTGACTTATCTTACCATATTTCACTGGAACAGTACCACTAAAATTCAGGAGGTCCTTCTGGGATCCATCCTTGAAGGCTGAAATTAAAAATGTGATTTTAAAAAATAATGATAATAAATCCTTTTGAATCTGGCATGGCAATCCCATCTGCAACTACCAATACATAACACCAATTTTTCTTTAGAAATCAAATACACTGCTCCTGAAAGAACCGAGGCTAAAATGTTACTAAGGTCCCCCTTTCCCACTCCGAGATAATTCCTTAACGGAATCTGAATGAAAATCGCATTGTTACAACTAAGCACATCATTAGTCTAAAAATCCCTTGTCCCAGGTAATTCTGGTGTTGTAGGAACTTTCCATCAGGCTGAGGGATTCTGGAAGTTACACTTGCTAAGCTAAAGACATCAAAATGCTTTAAGTACACTCATGAGATATGGGAAAAATGCTGTGACATATAAAGAATTTAAAAGAATATTAATCTTCTGTAATTGCTGACAAGTTAAAATAAAATGAAACTTAGTGAATGAGTAGCTTAGGTTTTTATATGTGTACGTTCCTGGAAGACCTTTCAGAAACAGTCATATGGCATGAGAAATTTTACTGCAAGTCAAAATTAAGATAGGAACACAAGTGAAAGATATTCACACTATTTAGATTCTATTACACGCAGTCTGAATCTATGGCAAGTAAGAATCACAATTAGTTCAAAGTAACTGTATCACTTCTTACTGTATGTGTTCATGGAGAACGTGAAGTTTGGATAGGTCTTGTTAACATTCTTTAGTTCTTCTATGGTCAGGTCTCTGAACTTATACTGGGAAGGGGAGAGGGAGAAAAAAGATCAGAAAAAAATGTTTCATTTCAAAGGCTTCATTATCAGAGATAGGGAAAAGGAATGAAGAGAAAATAGAAACACAAGAAGGGGAAGGTAATAATTACTTGTAGTATTATAAATAGTTTTGGTGTGAAATAAATTATCAAAAAATTCGTTACAAAAGAAAAGCTTTAAACATATCACAAGTCCACTGTTGCTACATTACAACTCAAATTCTGAACATCACTCCTTATATACCATTCTTTCCCCTTTACAGCCGTGTAAGCAGAGGCTTAGTAAAATTGTCTCTTCTGCACATGATAATTAAAAACAATATAAAAATAATAAACCTTTTAGAAAAAAGAAGTTGTCTTATCACCGACACAGTTAATAAAACTCAGATCCACCTGCACACATTTCAGACGAGTTTCCCAAGATGTCAATTTCCGCAAACATATTAAAGGGCCTTTCCCAATTTTTTTCCACGTCTAAGCTCTCCTTGAGCTGAGAAAATTCAAACAAAATAATGCATCCCTCTTTCCTACCCGCAGATTAACAGAAGCACTGCTGTTTGAAATGTGATCTGAAAGTAATTAGCAGCAAGAATGAATCAGTGCTACTTTTAGCTATTAAGTTGTCATTTAGACTGTCTCCAGCCAGTCCAATACCTGAACTTCCAAGAGATTTGCATTCTCCCACATCTTAAAGTTATGAAGACTATTTTCCACTTCCCCCGATTAGAGCATCTGCTTCTCGTTTTAGGAAGTCTGGAGTTGTCCTGGAACCCTCGCCTAAGCAAACACAACTGTGGCCTGACAACGGCTTGAGGAGCTGCTCGCTGCACTGGAATACTTGTCACGAAGCAGCAGCTAAAACCTACAACCTGTTCAGTAAGGCACCCAGCAGGAACGGCAGCAATACTACAGCTACGTGGATGGGATGACTATTTTCCCCTTTGTACAAGAAAACTTGAAGCTGCTGAAAAGAAACACCTTTCTTCTAGGCAGCTTCTCCACATTCAATCTGAAAGGATACTGCAAAGTCAAGCAGCAAAAAAATCAAAGGTGCTCAAATTAGGAATGGCTACACAACTTAAATTTAACACATTTTCAGAAGCGTTGATACATTTGGTTATGAAATCAAAGCCATCTTTCCCCGGCTGACCCCCTTCTTATTCATAATGCAAAACGAGGCATTCCTATTAAACATTTTGTTCTTTTCTAAAGATCGGAAGATTTATGACGCGAGTCAAATACAGACCTTTCTCATGTTGCAGCTAAAATTATTTGGCGTGCCCAAAATTGAAATATGCATACCTCAGAGGGATGCTATAAAAATAAATCAGGTGTCTAAAGCAAGGAGATACGAATGCAGGGATCGTCACAAAAAATCCCCAAGGAAATTAGCAACTCCCCACGCAGAGTAAGGTCCCAGTTGCACGCAGCACATCACACGTGTTACCGTGTCCTGAACCACGGGCATAAACTAACGCGAGGCGCAACTTTAACCTCAGTCGCATTAAGGCAACGTAGACCCCGAACAGGACAGAAGCGTTTTACAAGCGACGACCGCGCAATGAAAGACGGCACCGCGCTGCCCGCCGGGCTGCTCCGCTCCCTCCGCTCTGCCCTTCCCCTCGCAGCACCTCATTTTTTTCACCGGCGGGAACTTTCGTCGACCGGGGGAGGCGGGGGCCGCCGGGCCATCTCTCACACCGCACGCCCCCCGTCCCCTCCTGCTTCAGGTGAGCCACCCCGCCTAATCAAGACGCCATTTTCCACAACCCTTCCTCCTCCTCCGCCTCAGCCGCCCCGGAGGGGCCTGGGCGCCCCCTCCCCACCTTGCCCAGCTGCTTCCTCAGCGCCTCCTCCGGGAAGCCCATGATGGCGGCGGCGCGGCGGGAAGGAGCCGCCACCCAAAAGCCCTTGCGCGAGCCGCTGCCCTCTCTCAGGGCGGCCGCCTCGGCGTCGGCGGCCTCCCACGGCGTTCTCCGGGGAAGACGTAAAAAAAAAAAAAAAAAAAAAAAAGTACTTTTTAAGTTTTCCTTCTAATGGATTTGCCAGCGGGCAGTCAAATAACCGCTTCAGTAGGTTACTGCGACACCTGAACGCAGAGAGCTCTCGGCTGGGTGCCATTTCCACCTGTCATGGTATACACCCACCTGCCAGACAGGCCGCAGCCTCTAAAAAAGTCTGAAATCTGTGGAAAAAAAAACCCCTCACAGCTATGCAGGAGCACACTTAGATGCGCTCTTCAAGCTGACAGGCAAGGCAGCCATGGCCAGAGAACAGGGGTCTTGCAGGTTCCCCGCACACACCCGCCTGGCAGGTGCAGATCCTGGAGCATGGCTGCCATTTCCTGCCCTAGGAAAACGAAATCTGTGGAAAAACATTACATCTGGTAATATAAGACCATACATAGATACTATAGGGATTTCAGGATTTCTTCCCTCTGTGTTGACAGTATCACAACTGATTTGCAACTTTATGGAGTTAAAAGTATGTCAATAAAAATCTGAAATTAACTACTTTCCCTACATTAATCTACCTCTTATTTTTTAAGCCTCCCTACCACACAGTAAAGATACCAGGAAATTGTCTTTTGGAAAGTGGGCCATGCAAGTCTGATTGTCAGTTCTGTGGAAAACACAGTGAGTTCAGCTAGGTAAATGGAGACAAATGCCAGTCCTATGCCCAAAACCTACCAAAAAATTGCCAATTAGAACAGAACAGACCAAACATCATAGTAGCATGTTTCTACAAGGAGTGAGATCTCCTCAAGAAAGCTCATACAATTCTTTCCTCCCTTGCTGATGTGAGGTCGGAGGCAGACAGTAACCAAAAACACAGGTTGTTAGTACAGCCATAGCAGAAAATAATTAGGTTTAGAAAAACCTTTATCAAGTTTTTCCACCATATGTATTGTTTACTGATGCCATTCTGTTTCTGTGCTGAAATTGTTGCCTGTGACGTAATGAGTGACCTTACAATTTCAGTGCAGTTCGGAGAGTACCACAGCCTCAACAGAAAGCCACAAAACTGGACCGCTCAAGATGAGTCCGTCAAGAATTGGCGTTGCAGATTCCAGCACGTGCTATGCATCATTTACCCAGCAAGGACAGTACTTCTTTGGTAATTAAGTTCTGCAAACAATTGTACAATGGTCATTACCTTTTACATGTTGTTTGTTTTCTGAACTAATAGAATCATAGAATGTTTTGGGTTGGAAGGGACCCCTAGAGGTCATCTAGCCCAACCCCCCTGCAGGGAGCAGGGACACCTTTAACCAGATCAGGTTGCTCAGAGCCCCGTCCAACCTGGCCTTGAATGTTTCCAGGGATGAGGCCTCCACTACCTCTCTGGCAACCTGTTCCAGTTTCTCTGAAGGAGAAACACTGTGAGGCAAACTCAAAATAGATCTGCATCCCTGCGAAGGCGTGAGCTGTTTTATGCAAAAGAAGGTCATAATACCATTAGCAGAAGTCCTAAAAGGACACTTAGATTTTAAGCTGTTTCTGTACACTCCACTAACAAGGCAGAACCTGAGATAGGCTTTTTTTCAAGCAGCAGCACAGGCCCTCTGCCAGAATAAGCTGCTGTATTGAGCATGACGTTCAGTTAACAACTGACAGTAACTTACACACACTGAGGATCTGCTTTCTGGCCCTTTGAGCTTTCTCAATGAATCAGCATCTGATTAGCTTATTAAGACCATATCAGAGGCTGATGTATAATGTAGCACAGATGCTTTAGTTTCCAGCTGTCCACATTCAATGCAACTAAGTTTCAGGAAGAAGATATTAACAAACTCAGCTTAAAGGAGAGAGATTGACCTTACCTTTTTCTGTGATAGGTTGCTAGGACCATTACATATTGGTCTTTTTTGCGTTTGAGAATCCCAGGTAGGTAGGTTCACAACAGCGTCTTGTATCCAGGGTTGTGAAAGCCCATCCAGAAGCTGAAACCACAGCTTGGCATTTAGGAGGACAGTATCCCATGGCTGAAGCAGCAGCAGTGGGAGTGGTGGAAATAGCCAGGCTGGCACTCAGCCCCTAGTGAATGACAGCTGGGGCTTTGTGAACCCCAGGGCAAGGGAGAAAGGGTTATGGGACCTCTTGAGCAGGCGAGACATACGGTAGCATGCCAAACTCGCCACAGACTGGCGCTCTGTGAATGGGAGGTATGGTGAGGACCGCCTTTCCTTTTTGAGGTGCTCAGAGACATGGTTTAGTGGTGGGATGGCAGTGCTAGGTTAACAGTTGGACTCGATGATCTTAAAGGTCTTTTCCAACTGAGGTGATTCTATGATTCTATGATTCTATGATTCCTCCTTCCTGGTGGCCTCACTTCCCTTGGCCCTACCTTTCCTCAAAGCCCATATTTGTGCAGAAGCTGGTGACCTCCAGGGGTGTGTTTGCAGGGCAGGGTGTGTGAAACACCAGCAGCGACCCAGCACATCACTTCCAAGCCCCCGGCCTTACTCTGCAGTGTAGGTGCGAGGCCAGCAGCGTCCTGGGTGTTGTATCCCTAACCCCACTGGCCCAGAGAAGCTCCTGCCCTGAAAAGGGGAGGGAGGAAGTTTGTCTCTGGGACTGTCACCAGTATAACCTTGCACACTGCATTCTCTGGGGTGTGGAGACCTTCTGTAAACAGGGAGAAGTATTCTGGGCAACCTGGATTTTGTGGTAGAAGGAACAGGAAATTAAAGCTTTACTGGGACCCTGAGAGCTGTGGTCTGAGACACATACAATGACAGCTGCTTTCACCCCAGCCTCCTACAGACTCTGTGGCTACATGCTTTTTTGGAGGGTGGAAACACAGCAAACCCTACGATGAGTCGTTACAGAATGATCTGCATGAACATTCATCTCAACCCTTTTAAGAGACAATTTGAAAATAATTTTGTGTCATAAAGGTCCTAGCACAGACTAATGTTTGAAATTTTTAATCTCGAGCATTTAAATTTTTAATTTCTGACTATTTCACAGTAAAAACAACCAGGAAAGTCTGATAGATATTTATGGTTATTAGCAGGTTAGGTGTTTGGAAACACTTTTAAACATCTCTATGTGCACAGATAACCAAAATAATCATAGAAACCAGAACAGTAACAGCATCCCCTTGGTAGTGACACACCACTATTGTCTCAAGAGTAAGAGCGGTAATATCATTTCTGTGCAAGGCTTGGAGGTCACCCTCACCCTTGACTAAGCCTGCACCCAAAGTACAGATCCAAATTTCTTAGTACTTACTGTTCAAACTCATCTTTAATTCAGAGTTGTGGCCTCTGACTCAAAATCTGCTCTAAACGTCATTTGCAATGAATAACTCTCTATTAAATTAACAGATCCTAATGCCAACTAATCTCAAGATAATGAAGTATCTTGCTAGCAGGCTAACGTTCTGCCTGCACAGAACACAGCCTTGCTATGCCATGTACCACCCTCTACCAGTCCTCTCGTAGTTCCTCTCCCCCCATCACTTGAGCTCTACTTTTCGTTACTAAAGTTCCCTTCTATATTTCAGTTTCTGAAGCTAGCTCTCCGCATCCCCAGCCCAGCACCTCCCAAGAATTAAACAAGAAGGAAGCCAGAGCTACAATTGTAATTTCTGAAGATATTTTCTGCTGGTTATTTACTTCATCCATGTATGTTGACACTCTTCAAATCCACCAAAATAGCACAAGGCAGGCCAGAAGCACTCGGGGTAGGACTGAAGTTTAACGTGGCCAGATGGAGAGATACCGATAGTGCCATGAGCAACGAGGGTGTTCTGTTAAATGCAGTCTTGAAGATAAACACACCTCACCTTACACCATCCGTGGGGGGTTGCGAGACAGTGCTGAGAGGTCCTTTACCGGACATACTAAATTTTAATCTGCTACAAAAAGATTCGTTCTTTTATTCTATTTGATTGTCTATTGGCCAGAGTTTTGACTAACATCTCTTTGATTGGGTGTTAATTCTAAGTTTGTGTGATTTCTAGAGGTAAAAATATGAAACTTACCTTTCAGGATCAAGTCATACATTATCAAACACTGTCCCTGCTCTAGAAAAGCTTTCAAATGCATATTAACTTGCAACACAAATAGTCTGGTAAAGCCAGTACAACTGGTAATGCTGTGCTCTTCCACATGAGGTCATAGCATTTTGCATATATTCTTACCAAACAGCTACAGAGAATTCCCCAAACTGGCATTTATTGAACAATAAATCCAAGTTTATTTTATTACAATTCCTTTCTCCATAAAAACTCACCCTATGTAGTCAAAACCACAACATTTTGCCAGCAGTACGGGCCCTCTTACTGACTGAGACGTTTTCTCTGAGACTTGGTAGAAAAGTTAAGCATCTTAACTACACAGAAAATAGGCGGCAGTTTCTCAGATGCTAAGGGAGAGGGCAAAATAAAATGACAGTCATGTGGAACATGGAGCTAGTTGTACAGCACGTGGCTTTTGAATTTTATTCAGCTCCACACACGAGGAAAAGGGCATAATTTTTACTGCCTTAAACTTTCATACTCTAAACACTAGTGTCATTCTTTTGCTTACCTGTGGGCATCCTGTATCTCTAGGTACGCTAGCTTAGAGCAAAGCCAAGGGAAAGGGCTCTTGGTGTAAAACTACAATTCAGGAAGCATTTCAAAGAATTTTCTCCAGTGGAGAAAATCATGCAATACTACAAGTTGTCCAAATTAAGAGCAATGGAGTGGAAATTACAAGCTGAACTTACAACTACTAAATGCTATGGGCAAAATTTGCAGTTCTGAAATGTGCTTGAGTGATCTTCCCAGATACTGAAGTTTGGGGAATAAACAACAGCCAGCTGCAACATAAGCAGCAGGAGCAGATTTCCTCACAACCCCAAAACTGGCTTCAGCTCTGGAAATATCACAAGTAAGAGCATCTCAGTGTTTACCTTTGTTCTGAACAACCAGTAAGTCACCTGCGTGGGTGAACCACTTTATACGTCATAACACTCAGTTTAAAAGCACCACCAAACCAAGGCTGGATTTAAACCAGCAGTTCTGAGGTACATCAGACCTCATTGCTAACTGCATACAGCAGCAAATAACCTCCTACAAAATAGTTAATTTTTCCTGCAAGTTTCAGCATCTCTCACACTGCCCTGGGCACACATCACACACTATACGCTGCCATCACCGCGTTCCCTTTGTACACGCAGCTAGCGAACAGAAGCCAGGTTAATAAAGGGTTTGCTGGTTCACTCATTTTGGCTGGGGGAAGAGGGTTGTTAATGACAGCCGTCACTCTGCATGAACTCTGGAGATTCACCTTATGTGACTGGGCTGCCTATCTACACATAATTCATGATCACATTTGACACTGCTGTAGAGGTCTCAAAAAACAGACTTCCTGCACATTCTATAGAAACCAAGACCCAGATAAAGTGGATTGACTCACGTTAGTGCCCCTCCTGTACAAAAATAATGACAAGCAGAGGCCTTTAGCAACTGCAGAGCAGCAGGTCAGTCGCCAGGTGTAGTGCTCCAACATATACACCACTTCTTGGTCTGGGCAAATCTCATCACATACTGGATGTGTTGGGGGACCACGAAGTATTTATGCAACACAAGAGCTGGCAGGGAGGAGAATTATTGTGAGGTGGGAGGGGGGATTGAGGACAGACCCATAATAAACATCATATATCCTTAGCGGTATCATTCAAGGAAGCTACTTGCCTCCCATGATGAAGTCCACAGAAGAGGTTAAATACATTGAGAAGTACATGCAAGGTGCTCAAAAACATCCTTTAACACTCAGCATGTGCATATGTGTGCTCTCACAGTTACACCGAGCACACTATAAAACCTGCAACACTACACTCAAGTGGTTTTCAAGTCAGAATCAAGCCCATTCCTTTAACAAGGAAAAAAAAACAACAAACAAAACACCAAAGCTCTTGATTCTCTTTAAATTGTCAGTTGCCATCAACTTTCACACACACAGTATGATAGGAGGTGGCATCAGAATCTTGCCTTTCCTCAGCTGAGGAACATTGAGAAACCGGGCAGAAGTTGCATCCAGCATACAAAAAAATTTATGAATTTGCCAGTGCAGGAAAAAGGATATAGGTAAAAACCGAGACTCCCATGAAGGAACCGAACAGCTCCAGTAATTTCAACTCTTTGCTGTCCAAGCCAGCTTCTCACCATCTTGTTGTGTCAATATTGACATTTGGGCTTCAGGATCTATTAGGAATTTTATTAATCATTGTCAAGGACCAAGTAGGATTTAAATATATGGGCATTATTTATCCATCAATAGGATTCTACTTGCCAGACAGACTTCATCAACGGTTTATATCCAAGGATAGCACATGCCTAGCAGCAGTCTAAGGCTAATTCTGTAATTAAATCACATATTTGCAGATTACTTAAATTGATTTACACATGCATACACACTGACATGATTTTTTATATATATAAAGGTATACCTGCTAAAAATACCCCTCGAGTTCAGTGAAATACGTCAAATGTCTTGGCATTACTCAACAGGCAAGGGATGAGCCTCAAGGAGTGAAGGGTTTCAGCCCAGGCTCCACTGTCCATCTTCGGCAATGGACCTCTGATTTTTGCCAACTTAAGAGTTTGCAAACTCCGAGAGGTGTCCCACTCAGAGGGAGATACCAGTCACAGCCCACTTGTGAGAGCTCAAGGGGCCTTACTTTGAGCCGCTGTTCACAGCATCATGAGATGACTGGCTTTAGTCGTTTGTAAACTGTCATCCTGACCACAATCCGGCTGGTGATTACTGGAATTCCAGTAACAATGGCACCGCTCCGCTTGGGTTGTGACCCAGGTGAGGCGTGTTCCAAGGCTGTCAGGGGAAAGCCGATTGCTCCTGTTCTGCTCCCTGCCTTGACCAGTCAACCGCTGCTTCTAGCACCGACACTGCCTCTCCCCGCCTCAGCCATGTAGGGAGTTTCTGGTACAATTAAGGGTCGCCTGACTGACCAACTCACTACACAAAGGCCGAGGTCTGGCAGGAATTCCTTTGGTCCTAAAGCAGTGGAAGAGAGAAGGGGGGGATGCACCACCTCAGTGGTAGCTCACAGGAAACCAGCAGAAAAGACTTCTGAAAAGTCTTCCATAAAGTAAACCAATAAGAAATAGCAGTAAAGTGTTTAATGCCTGCAATTTATTGTATACATACTCTGCAAAACTTATATGCATTTGGTGTGTGCAAAAGTATACACTTTCTTGACAGCACCAGAAAACAGTTAAGCTATGTACGAGATTTTAACCTGATTTGTCACATTGTGTAAAAAGACACTGTGCACAAATGATATCCCCAAAGAAAAAAATCATTGGCTAAACCTAGAAGTACCTTTACTTACACACTAACATCTTAATATTGCATCACACCCACTCACCAAAATAAATAGAAGTACATTCATCACAATTTAAACACCAGTCTTTCCATATATTTATTTTCTGACATGTTTTGGTCTCCAGAAATATGCTATTATCTAGAAATATGCATCAGCTACTAGATTGTGTTACAAAATGCAAAAAAAAATAGAAAATTAGTTTTCCTGGACAATATTTTGGGCTTTACACAAAAATAAATCCAGATTTCCATAGAGATCTCATATACTTCTTGAAAGATTTTTATTTTAAAGCACAGCACAGAGTTGCACACTAAGGCTTCCTGTGATATGCAAAACCCTGGCCTCCAAAAGACATCGCTGTAAAGTGAAATACAGCTCAAATGTAAATACAAGACATTTTCAAAAAGTAGTCATCAATAGAAAGTGCCCTTCATTTGATTTAGCATTAGCAGTAAAGAAGTAGTGTGCAATCAAAGCCAGACCTGGAAGGGTTTTATGAGAAGTGTGTTATTTCACACTATCAAGTTTAAGGATATAGAATCTGAGATAGCAGAAACCAGCCAACCTTTTTATACTCCTACATTCATTTTTTTTTGACACAATTTAGTAAAAAAGGCACATTGTCAGACAGTGAATTAAAAATCTAAAAACCAAACCAGAATTCCATTAAATACAATTAAATCTTTAGCTTAACATCAGATCCTTGTAAACCAATATAAGCATTCTTCCAGTTTTTCTTGACCTCAAATTCAGATGCACTTCGGATGAGTACTGAAGCACTCTCATTAGATTAATACTACTAATCTGACAAGCAGTAAACACGTTTTTGGATACAAGGTCAGGAACTAAAACCCCCAAAATTTAGTTCCTTCCTAGCCAATTTACAAATATGCAAATGCAAACACATTAAACCCCAAACATTTGTACAAAATTTGAAAACCATTAGCATCCCATGCCAATTATGAGAAAGTACTTCTCTACTGTAAAATTACAAATGTGTCCTTGAGTAATTTTTCATGAGAGATGAAATTTAAGCAATGAATAAACAGTTACACAGTGCCTTAGGGAGGCTAGCAGAGTACATTCCAGTCACCATCTAAAAGACAAATGACAAAGTGCTTTACAGATTAAGAAGTTTAACTGACCTTGCATGGTTAAATAATCAAGAAAGTGGTGAAATAATCAGGTTTTATTTAGCCTATATTTATCTGAAATACAGATTTAATTCCCAACTGAACCAATTTTGAATTAATATATTTCTTTTGCTTCTTAAGAGACTGTTTTTCCCAACTTTTTTTCCAACCAGGCAGGAAATTGCTCACAGCTGATCTATAACTGTCTGGGTTGACAGACCCAGAGCTTTCTCCAGCTAAAGAACTAAAAAAATAAAAAAAACAGTAACTTGATCATGGTCCCAGGGTTCATTGTCTTGAATGGATAATTCTAGGAACTACAACAGAAAATCTTAGATTGTCCCAATGAAGCAGAGTGAGTACAACACTTCTAGACAAACAGTGAGATTTAGCTATCTTGCATGATCTCAAGTGCATACACTGAGAAACAGCTTTTGTTAGTTAATAAAGAAAGTTAAAAATACAGAGGAGCAACGATTGTATCTTCATCTGGGCTCCCTGTCAGCTAATACTGAATTAGTTTATAGAATCCATCCCAATAGCTTACTCATGTCAGTGTTTTACTGAGGCAGTGAAATGCTACACCATTGACAGAAAACATCTTAAAAAGGCAAGTCTGCTTTTTCTTACATTAAGAGTCAGATGTTTAAACTTCAGCAGCTTCCAAGATTGTTCCTTACAGGTTGCTATCTGAACTGCTTCCTAGAAGCAGCACTGTTAAGAATAGCCCCCTGATAGGAAAGGTTCCTTTGTCGTTTTTCTACACTGTAGTTTTTCCTTTTTATTCCTTTACTTTCCTCCCCGCACCCCAAACACCTTTTTGTACTTTTCGAAGTACTTCTAGCATTAAAACATAACAGCCTCAGCAGCTGAAGCCAGAGGTACTATCAATGGAGTCCTGGAGCTTGAGGCCAAGCTGAGTAGTGGTAACTGGTGAGCTTTGAAGGGCAACCTGGGGAAATCAAAGTAGATACAACACCAGATTTGAGCTTCAAACTCTCAGTACAACTCCTGTAGAATTACATGAACCCTGTGCTGATTGTAAACAATTTCAGTTACTGAAAGAAACAGTCTTTAAGTGCATAGTTAGAAATAATGTGCAAATATGGGCATTAAGGTAAGTAACTGAACTAACTCTCCTACTATGCATTTTAGATTTTTGGTTTGATGAAATTAATCACAATTATTAATGAGCTAACATGAAGTTGTTAAATGCTGAAGAGCTGCAAATACATTCGAACAAAAATTAATTCTGATGTGCTTTCTAAATAGCAAGCCTAATTAGATAAATGACTGCTTCACATTTTAAATCATTTAACACATCGGATGTTTAATGCAAGAAAAAACATGTGCACTGTACACAATTTGTAAAAGCAGCAGAAGCTGTTAAACAAATGTGAAGATTTACAGGGCAGGAAAAGAATTCCCAAGCATATGCTTGAGCCCAAAAGCACAAGTTACATACAAACACCAGAAATTCCTGTTTTCAGAGTGTGTATTTATCATACTGAATTAGATTGGCATTGGAATTCCAGACACAGCAAAAGCCAACATAATCTTTTGGCCATACTTATAACTGTACAATTTGCAAATGACATGCACTCTTCTGTTTAGAAATAAAGAGGTTCAAATTCTTTTATGGGTCCTCAGATCAGAAAATATGCAGCACTTTATTGCTTTGAACATCTGTGGCAACAGCTGAATTTACACCCAAGCTGCTTCTGTACAGAAGATGACATTTGAATACTTTGAGGCTCAAGTTGGGAGACAGAGTAGGATATAAAGCAATTTCTCTAAGTCTCAAGAAATATCAGGGAACAAGAATGCTATTCCTTTCTTTCAAATGAATGCAAAATTGGTTTACTGGTATATGGGCCTACACAGTTCCAAGTCAGTGCATAGCTAGTCATTATTTCTGCTGGCATCTTGAACTGGCTTAATCAATGGAAACATCTATTAATTTTATTCCACTTAATAATATGCATTAGTGCATTAATTTCTTCATAAAAAACCAACCCTGGCAAGTATTAAAAATAAATATCTTATTTAGGTCAAACTAAAGCCTTGCTTTTCAGTACTTTAATCACTTTAAATATTCTTTTGCCCTCTAACAAGCAAATGGAAACTGAAGTAGAATAAAAGATGTATGGAGGCAGAGGGTAGCAGAAACATGAAAAGTCAACACCATAAGTCAGTTAACGTGTCCTCAGCTTCTTAGACTGTCTCTTGCGTTTTAATTCCTCTTCTTCCCGTCTCAATTCTTCTAAGTCCTCCTGAACACCGAGTCTCAAGCTGCCAAATAAGATGAAATCCTTTACATGCTGCTACTCAAGAAACATGACATTTGGACTTCTACCCCTCCCCCAAGAAAAGCAATCCTAAAATTACAGCCAGTTTGAGCAAAAATTTTAGATCAGTTCAACAATCATAAATTTTCTTTAATTATAGTGAGAATACAGCTTTAAGAAAAGAAATCAAGATTTCATCATCAGATTAGAATCAAGTCTTTTGAAGGAAATATTATTTAAAACTTTTGTTAAAAAAAATCAAGACTGAAAAAACCTGATTTTAATACAAAAGGTCATTTTTTCAAAAAAAAAAAGCTGCTTAAATACATCCATCAATTCTTGCCAATGTAACTCTTAGTACAAGTCATAGCAGGACTGACTCTCATGAACTTGAGATCCACCTAAACCTTTTTACATTGGCAAGGGAGAGAATGGCTATGTCAAACAGCAGAGAAGCTAAATTTTGTTGCAACTTCCTGGCTTGAGGCACCATTCCAGTAGTGACAAGCACCACATGGCTCCACCCTCAGCCCATCTAACTGCCATGACACCTGTGAAGAGGCCCATTGGAGAAACTCTTCTAACAGAGCATGTTCAGCTGTGTCCCTGAATATTTTCTTCAGCTTCCTAGAAGTCAGTATGTTGAAAGTGATACTTAAACCAGTATCTGCAATCATCCATCTCTTCTTCAATAAATAAGGGCTGGAGAATCTTGCTGGTTTCATACTAGGAATGGGTGTGGCAAAGCTACCATTTTGTAATCAGCTACTGGCTCGTTTGCAGCCCTGCCATGTGCATTTGTACATCCATAGTTCATTCTAAAGTGACATAAGGCAGCATTGCAAATGCCTCCATGCAAAAGGTTCAACCACGTAACAATGAGGATTCAACTGTTCTCTAAAATGGATTTTATGCCTAAACAAGCATAGCAAAGTCACCTTTAATTCAGGAAACTGCAGTCATATGAATTAATAGAAACAAACACATCAAGGATCTATGTGATAAAACTCTGGCTTGAAGCATCATTTTTCATTTCAACTTAGAACTTAACTATAATTTTAGTGGGCTTGCTTGGTTAGAAAAGGTTCCTCATTTTAAGTGTCACAACGCTTTTAACCAAAACTCCCAGTGAAAAGTATCTGAGCATTGAAAAATAGTTAAATTCAATTTTACTCAAGTTTCTTATCTCCTACTCCTTTATGCTAGGACGTGTGTACTTGAAAGTTAGCCAGGTATAGCAAAGCCTCCTTCTACATCTTCAGAGAATTCTGTCAACAGCTACATCACTGTAAAATACCAGTAGTTTCCTCTAACTCCATTCAATAGACTATAGCTTTGCATGAGCTGCAGCTATTCCCCAGGAGCAAGGAAGAATAAGAACCCTGACTATAACTTCAAATAGATGCAAGGTTCCAACGCTCAAGGCACCTTCTGAATAACAATACAAAAATTTCAGTAGAACAAAAAAATTGGTAACTCAGTATATTCCAAAAAAATTGGTAACTCAGTATATTCCAAAAAAATTGGTAACTCAGTATATTCCAAAAAAATTGGTAACTCAGTATATTCCAAAAAAATTGGTAACTCAGTATATTCCAAAAAAATTGGTAACTCAGTATATTCCAAAAAAATTGGTAACTCAGTATATTCCAAAAAAATTGGTAACTCAGTATATTCCAATATTTTCTGCTACCTATAAAAACCTCTTATAACTTTCAAAGCTTGTTCCACCAGCCATTAAAAACTAAAAAGAAAAATCAGTTTATGAATACCGCTTTTTATAACAGCGACGTAAGACTTGTGCAGGTCAGGAGGCCAGAACCAATGGTCAAAACCAATATGAAAATACAATCTTCGTATTTGAAATCACTGATTACAAAAGTTTGCCAGAGTTACTTTTTATACATACATTAAATATACACACACATATATATAGACAAAACAAAATAAACCTCCCTCCAGTCCTCAAACAGGCAGAATATTGTAATGTTTGGGACAAGCTGAAGGGTTTAGCATTTCAACTGAAGTTTAAAGTATTTTTACAAAGATTTTTAGGTATAAGTTGGTTTTAGTTTGGGGCTTTTGTGTTTTGGTTTTTTTAACAAGCAAAGTTTATGATGCATGAGAATGAACATACAAGATTTATTTACTGTACCCACCACTGGACAGCTGAGTTTCATCTTTACCCAAGCTTTCTTATAAAAAATGGTAAGGCTTATTTACCTCTGCTATAAAAAGCAGCAAATATCCTCTTTAACTTAGCCCCATGACTTCCCACCCGAGTTTAAATCCATGCATACCTCCTAGCTTCTTCTTTCTGTTGCTCTCTCCAGCTGCTCTCCATATAACGTAAGGCATAATCACTTTCATCTTTGTATCTGGAAAGTAAGTATTAGTTTTCAGCACACTAAAACCCATGCTCATGTACAGTTGAGTTATGAATTCATATACCTTCTTAGAAAGAATAATTACCTTGCTATACACAGATTTTAATGTTTTGAAAGAATCTAAGTTACAAACCTTTAAAATGCTTGCTTTTTGTACCTTATTGTCAGACAAGAGGGAAGTATTTAAGTAAGCTAAATAAAAGCCTTCATTTTCCAGCAGTTTCTAGTCATACCAAATTAGATCCTCTTACAGAACAGCTAACACCACTGCATTTAGCAGTTCATATTCAGGCAGCTATGTTTGATGAATTCCGAAATACTGCACACTGCTATAGAAAGCATCCAATAACATGAAAGAGTTGCTAGGAATTACACAGGTGAGATATTGAAGAAGCTGTGTGGTTTTCCAACTATGGTCTATTGCATCAAATTTTATTGTTCCCCAGAAGAGCATGGCAGGCAGTGTGAAAATTCAAGGCCCCTCCTGCACAGAAGCAGCTCTAACGCTTGTTAAATTTCTGCAATGCAAAACCATTTATGGATACCAGCATTTCCCCTATTTCTAAAACATTTTTATTTGTTGAACAGTATTAATTTCTGTTGTTCTGTGGTTGTTCTACAGTATCTGAAAATTGACATTTTTCTTACCTTTTCCGGTCATAGCCAAATATTTCCCGAATATGTTTTGATATTTCTTCTTGGGGTTCCCCTTCATCTTCAATGAAGTCATCCATTTCAGAGTCATATTCATCATCATCATCATCAATTTGTCTCTTATAACCAATAGGTGGTCTTCCAAGACCTGAATGACAGGGAGTGAAAAGAAATAATTAGCTAATAACATTAATATAACATTAATTTAGCAGTACTTCTCCCTGCTATACCTTGGGTGCAGCCATTTTACAGCTCTGGGCTTCAAGGTGGAACACTTCTGCCTCAGGTTAACTAGCAATTCTTAGAAATTCAGTAAAAAGAAATACTTCCTCCTCTAGGTTGTGCTATAGAAGATGACATGTCAGTATCACCAACTGCATCCTGAGGAAAACTAAGAGACAGAAGTCTATGTTCTTGATCAGAGTTTCCTAGGCACTTCTTTGCTAGAGTCCATGCTGCTTGTTTCTGTTCAGAAATAAATTTTTAGAATTGCTTGCTTACTGATAGGGTGAATTTGCCAAAACACTTAAATATCAGGTTTGCTGTCTATTTTTAATTTTCATGTACCACTTTAAGCATCTGTTATTTAAGACACCAGGAAATTTTAAAGACTAAGTGTAATTAAGTGAAGTAGGAAGTGAATCCTTCAATTCTTTTCCTTCTAACAGCATTCATTTACCAACATCCATCACAGGCTGCTTAGTTTTCTTTCATGTAATACTTCACACCCCAGGCCTGTATTTCAAAGAATATGAGCGTAGGTAAAAATCAATAAAAAGTTGAAAAGCAGAAAAAAGCATTCTACTGTTAAATTTACTCTAAAAGGCAAATATGGTATCTTGTCCAAGTCTTCCTAATCGCATCTATAATTGTCAAAGACAGTGACCTCAACTCAGACATATATAAAAAAATACAAAACAAATAACTAAGTGAAAAAATTATTTTGCTCTAGAACTTTATACCTTGTGGATGAAGCACAGGTCTATGCCCTTGAAGAGATCTCATTCCATTTAGCTGTCCATTGCTAGGTCTCGTGACTAGGTTTTTAGAAGAAATAGTTTCTGATACAACAGTACACTTCGGTTTTACAGCTGTACCCAAGCCACTGCCTGGTCGCCCAGGTCCTGCACTTGGGTTGATGCCTGGTCTTCCTGGTCCTGTTCCCAAGCTGCTGCCTGGTCGCTTGGCTCCTGTGCTTGGACTGATTCCTGGCCTTCCTGGTCCAGTTCCCAAGCTGCTGCCTGGTCGCCCAGGTCCAGCACTTGGGCTGACTCCTAGCCTTCCTGGTCCAGTTCCCAAGCTGCTGCCTGGTCGCCCAGGTCCAGTGCTTGAGCTGACTCCTGGCCTTCCTGGTCCTGTACCCATGCTGCTGCCTGGTCGCCCAGGTCCTGCATTTGTGCTGACTCCTGGCCTTCCTGGCCCAGTGCCCAAGCTGCTTCCCGGTTTCCCAAGTCCTGTGCTTGAGCTGCCGCCTGGATGTCCAGGTCCTCCTTTTCCTAAGCTGCTCCCTGATCGTTTTGCATTGGAGTTTATTCCATGCTGAAGGGCTGCAGCATTTCCTGATTTTGTATGGGCAGACTTTTTCAGGCTGGATTCTTTAGTGGATGGTAGCCTTTGAGCCCCATTGGCTGCTGGTTTTGAGGGTAGCACATGAGACCTTGAGCCAGACTTTCCAATACCATTGACAGGTAATTTACTATGACTGCTACCAGCAGAGCTTTTTAGGGAGCCATTTTGAGAGTTTTTTTCCATTTGATCAAATCTGGAGGAAGATGAACGTGAGTGTTTTTCAGTCAATGCTGGTGCTTTGGATTTCTTATCAGTACCACTCATAGAAGATGACAGACTGCCTTTTGGTGTGGAATGTTTATCTACTGAGCTTTTGTTAAGTTTTGCATTTACAGATTCTTTCTGAGAAATCACTTTTTTTGAAGAACTGGATATCCCTGTATTCTTAATCTCTTTCTCACTTTTCTTATGACTTTCTATTCTTTTGTTTTTGCGTCCCAAATACTCCCTCTCTCTCAATTCTTCTGCTGTTCTGGGTCTCTCTTCTACCTTTTTCACTGCTTTTATTTCCACTGGTTCATACTGTTTTTTTTCAGCAAGCCTTAAGAGTTCTGCAAAGTTCAGAGGTGCTGGTGCACTTTTGGGAGGCGCCTTTGGTTTCACTGCAACTTTGGATGGTGTCTCTTCATATTCTTCTTGCTCATGCTCAGATTCAGTCTGACTGTATTCGAGTTGCTCAGTTTCATCTTCTGTTGCATACTCAGCCTCTGGGGCCTGAGCAACATTCTCACAAGTCCTCCTCTTTTTAGGCTTCTCTTCCACAGGAATGCCATTATAGCCATAAAAATTATCCTTTGTTCGTGAGGCCATAGCTCTTGCCTTTCTGTCATGTTTCAGTTCAATACGTCTAGCCAAGAGTTGTTCTTTCTTTCTTCTTTCTTCCAGTGCTATAAAAGAAAACCAGGAGAAAGTTATGCAAAATACTTTTAATTTAAATTTCTTCCAAATTGATAAACATTTAGGACAGTAGTTTAAGGATATCTGGCTAACAGCTATTCAAAATAGACCAGAAAGCGATCAGAGGTCTGCCAAAAGGGCAAGCTAGCTCACATGAATTAGCTACTCTGACAAACAAAGGTGAACAACTAAGTCAAATGCTGCTATTGCAAAACCCACTAAGGTGATTCAACTGAAGCAGCTCTGCAGAATTATATGCAAACTAAGGAAAATTACTGTGTGAGGAGGTACAGGACTTAGGGATCTCTGGGTAATGGAAGGAGTTCCAAGACCAAGCAAGAGGATTTTGAGACCATACAGAACTTACTATCAGATGTTTAAGGTAAGATGAGAAAAGGGAGGGAATCAAAGAGTATTGAGGGGATAAGAATTGGAGAACAGGCTGAGTGTGTGTGTAGAAGGGTGTAGGGGAGAGAGAAGCAGCCAGCCACTGGTAAGCAAGCTGCTGGTCACTACTTTTATCTGATAGAGTCCCATGCCCCATCTACACAGTCTGTCCTATATTCTTACTGAACTGTTTTCAGCTATTTTCTGCATAAGTATGGTGTCTATCTTAAGTCTGATTGTGATCAGCTGACAGAGTTCAGACTGAACTAGCTGGTGAATAGGATGAGAGGTTTGAACGCCAGATACTGGAGAGACCAAGGGAGGGCCAAATACCAGACTCTGGAAAAGCATCAATTCCTAGAAAATTGATTGGGCTACTCATGCTGTGGGTGACTGTAAAGGTACCATATCCCCTGTCTGTGTTATTCTATTGTCAAGGGCTATGACTGTACAGAGCGTTAGTGTATGCATGCCTATGTGGAATGCATGCTCAGCCTTGCTTCTGGCTGGACCTGTCAGCAGGGATAAGGAGCAGGCTCATGACTGGCCCAGGAGAGGAGGAATACCCTGGGCCATCCAGTCCATCAGATTTGGTTACCTTTAACAAAACATTAACATCAGAAGCAACACAGTACTAGTTTATTCTATAGGATATTTAAAGGAAATATAATACAGTGGAAAAACTGTGGCTCAAACAAAGCCTCTGCCATACAAATTTAAACTTCAGACTTTATTGATACACTAGATTAAGACACAACAACAGGAACTCTTAGCATTTTTTCACACAGGTAAAGCTTTTAAAAGTTATCAAATGTCCAGATCTCTTTACCTTAACTACTTCTTGATCTCCAACAGTAAATGTTAGTGCAGCTGATTAATATTTAAGTCCTTAGTAAGCATGCAAATATCCCTAGTCCTTACTTAGTCTTGGCTTTCCCTCAGCATCAGTTATGTGCGTAAATTCCAGAAACAGATGTGTAGCTGTATTTGCAATAGCTTTGAAGAAGGTGACAAGGTCTCAAAGAGTCAGTGAAAGACTCCCATAGGAAATATTTTGGACTGTTACCTTTTTTTCTTTTTTCTTCTTCTTGCCGTCTGAGAAATGCTTGCACTGCTGCAGACTCTACACCTTTGACTTTTGGAACCTTTTTGGGAGGACCAACAGCCAAACTGTACCTTTTCTGCAAAGAACAAAGAAATATGTCAGAAAAGCTAAGAAATGTAAAAATCTTAAAGTTTTTAAAATGGAGGAGTTGTGTAACAGTCATGTACTTGACTTTAAGCATAGAGATGGTACAGAATAAACAAACAATGAATTCCCACTGAAGCTGAGAGTTGTGACAGATACACTTGACTCCTGGCTGTACTTTGGTTCAGGCTGACTGAGGAACAAAAAGCCTCACGTCCTTGGGGTGAATTTGTGAGCTAGAAAGCCCCTGGGTCACGTACAAGGGAGTGAAGGTGTCTTGAAAAGGTCTCTTGTATTTGAGAGGTGGTTTCAAAACCCAAAAGTGCAAGATAACCAAACTACAGAACAAGATACCAGAGCTAAAACAAAGACATCTATCTTGTCTATATTACTGACTAGCAGCCAACTACTTCATCCTATAAATATTACCAACAGGATGGACCCAAATTGAGCTCTCCCTGAATTGCAGCTGGACAGCATCCCAGGTGACTCTCCCCTTGAGCAGGGACACCTCTCAAGGTTAGAGATTCCTTACCTGAGACTTAAGATCCTGCCTTATCAAGACAGAGATCCCATACCGGTGACAGATCCTTGGTTAGCGACTGATAGCATGCTGAATTAATATTATGAAACATCACTAATGCGTGTAGCTACTCAATATTATTATAAACATTGTATGTTTAATTCCATTAGACATAAACCATTGACCAAGTCAGAGACTAAGATTAGATCCAGCCACACCTAGGCTTCAAAAGGATTTTAGAAAGCAAAGGGGTCCACTCTGAACCTCGTGACTCAACAGGAGGGTCCTCCTTACACTTTGCATCTCCGGTCTCTATGTAAATCATTCTAACTCAGTTCTAACTCAATTCTCCTTTGTATGTTTCTTCCATGCAGTAATTAATAAGGTGACCCTTGCCATGAAACTTACTGAACCTTGTCAAACCATTGTTAAAACTTTGTTAAATTCCATCAAACTTATTGAACTGTCAAATTATTATTTTATCTCAATAAAATGTATTGCTGCTTCTCTCTTTTGAGAGGTGCATTCCACTCATCCATGACAAGACTGCATTCAGCTTTCCAAAGGAATGAACAGGAAACCAGAGGACAGGTAGGGAAACCAACAGAAATGAGTAAAATGCACTAGACTGAGAAGGAATGCAACAACTGCATCAGTAATGGAATAAAAATATTTCAGTTCAGCCTCAGTCTTTAACCAAGCAGGAAACAAAAGCAGACTACAGCCCAAGCTGCCAGAGTCTGTTCAATTCCAGACTTCAGGTTTACAGGTCTGTTAGGGCTTTCAGCTTTTTTTTGGTGGACATTCATTTCAGTTTCAGGTTATCTTACTCAGTGAAAATAAATCAGCTCAGAAAATGAAAGTATTCCAAAAGTTGGAACTGACTTCACCAGCATAATTAGTAGGTTGATCTAAAACCAGTGGTATTGATTTTAGTTCATGCTGCAGTGATCTTAAACAGAAGACTATTGTACATCAAGGACTCCGTGATCTGCAATACCAGGTGACCTGAACAGGCTCAGGCCTTACCACTCGAGACCACTGGATGAGCTCAGTAGACTGATTGTGACAGAATATGCAGCCCCCACTTGGCGCCTGGCAATTACACCACTTACATGTGGTGTGATTTTGCGATTTGCCTGGAGAAGAGAAGGCTCCAGGGAGACCTGATCGCAGCCTTTCAATACCTAAAGGGGGCTCATAAGAAAGGGACAGACTTTTTATTAGAGCTTGTAGCAATAGGACAGGGGGTAATGGTTCGAAACTGAAAGAGGGTAGATTCAGACTAGATAAAAGGAAGACGTGTTTTACGATGAGGGTGGTGAAACACCGGAACAGGTTGCCCACAGAGACAGTAGATGCCCTATCCCTGGAAACAGTCAAGGTCAGGCTGGACTGGACTCTGAGCACCCTGCTCTAGTTGAAGATGTCCCTGCTCATTGCAGGGGTGTTGGACTAGAGGACCTTTAAAGGTCCCTTCCAACCCAAACCATTCTATGATTCTAAATCTCATCTTATCTCGAAGTGAAGCAGCATGTTTTCATATAACATCCTTTGCTTGGCAGTGGAAATGATAAAGATAGAGGTGTTTACTTCCAAGAACATCCTATAAAAGCTCTGAAGACTATAATGCAGGTGATCCTCACCACAGACAGGATTTGCACAGCTTGCCATGCCTAGATGTCTGTCTAGTGCCCTACAACTCAGGGTTCCAGCAGCTGAACCGATGTAAAGTTATCTATGCTATCCCCTTTTTTCCTTCTCCTGTTATCTCCAATAAATGTTATTTTAATCAATGTTAAGAGTCCAAGTGCCTTTCGTACTGGGATCTATAACAAACACTTACACTCATGTGCTACACCTGTTCAGACATTGCCTTTTATAAACATACCAATTATCAGATTGGGCTTTAGAATGATAAAATGGAAAGAAACAAAGAGTTTTTTGATCTCCTCCCCCAAAACAGACTAGAGAAGATAAAGCAATGAGAAGGACAGAGACACTTGCAAAGATAAATACAATAGAAGCCAGTTAAATCCACAAGCAGATGGAAAGCAGAAGAATACATTTAGAAAAAAAACCCTGAACAACTATTTGGGGTTTGAGAGGTTTGGGGCTTTTTTGGATTTCAGTAGTAAGCCAATAGATCATAACCTAAACAATATCTCTCACATGGAAAGTTAGGATCCTCACCAAATGAGAGCGCTATGAAATATAGTCCCAAATAAAAACAATATCGCTAATAAAAAAGCCACACAAGTCAATATTGCTATAAATATCTTGCTATCTTCACATAGCCTTATGAAACTTCACTAAAAAAGTTAAATTAAAAAACTGGTAAAGATACCTACATCCAAATGTTTTAGAAGCAATAATCAAGCAAGCTGGTAGCATATTTCCCTATCGATTTCAATATCACTCAATGGAAGCCTTCGTTCTAATTTCTAATTCACTGAAACAGCAGCACGTGAATAGATCTTTGGATTACTTTCATTACTAACATGCAAACCCATACATTATCTTGTATATACATACACTAAGAAGCAAGGTTCAGAGACTCATTTCTGAAATACAGCCAAATCTGGCTCCGAGAAGGGCAGCTACAATAACAGCTATTTGTAGTCACCTCTAGTAATTTCAGAAATTACTACAACAAAATTATAAAGATACAGCATCCACTTACATTGCAGTAGTAAAACCCAGCATGTTGCCTCATCACATTAAAGACTGACTTACTACAGCAAACTCATTTACCAAGATTAACCTCCATGCAAGTGTTTACCACAGTCTGAAGAACTGATTTTGTAAATCCTTATCACTTGGAGAAGCTCCAACTCTGAACAATTTTTCGTACTTAAAACCAAAATCATTAGAGTTGATCACCATACCTAGGACTATTTAAAGGATAAGAAGATAGCTGAGCTGGACCACTATCTTTTGGGAAGCTGAGGTCCTTCCCTCCCCAACTTTTATGTTTACACCAAAAGTATTTCAAGACCTAACTGTTCAGGAAACCTGAACCACGATGCAGTACTGCCTCTCAATTTTTGCTCAAATGTAGCCCATGACTCAGTGGCCCAAAGTAATCTGGTGCACTCCATCTAAATCAGAACAGGTGGAGAAGCAAAGCAATCCACACATTATCAGTGAAAATCCTTTCAGAAAGAGATTTGTTCTTTGAGGAACTAATTTGCTTCAATCTGAGGTACCCTGTAGTATACTCATGTTAGTATAACATCTAAGTTATCTTACTCCCAAACTTAAACATGTCATGTTTTGCCATTGATAACCTAATTTGGCAAAACTTGGTTTAATTATTCAATTTCTACACAGTTTTTAAACAGACAAAACAGAGCATTTTCAAAACAGAAGATACGGTTGGACTTGATTTTCCAACCTAAACGACTATGATTCTGAAAGTTTTAGGCCTAAGGAGTACCTTTCAAAACTGCTAAACAGCAGGGACAAATGTAGATTGATCTATCCTGTTAGGAAGCCTTATAAAGAATTAAAGTGATGGGAAAGCAGTTTTCAGGCTTTGTTTTGCTGCACTACAACCAACAGTCCTGTCCAGGAGCAGGACTGTAAAGCAGCTTGACAGACCTACTGTTTTCTCACTGCCACTAACATTGCAAACTGTGCAAAATTCAAAATTTCAAAGTCTTCCTATCAGTAGCATTTCTTGATATTGACTAACAACTGAAAACATAGCTAAATGGTTCATAAATGAATATGAGTTTTCTGTACTGTGCTTCACTACTATTGTTGATAAAGTTTTGTTCGCCTTCATTTAGAAATAGCATAAAATAACCAGCTTAAGTTTAGTGTTTTTGAAAGCACTGAACCATGTGCATGTTCCTTAAGTGCTGATAAAGAGGTTTACTCCCAGTGCAAATGAACATGCATCAGATTCCAGGTAAACCAGGCAAAATAAGGGAGGGCATGTCACTTTATCATCCAAGCAGCAGCTGCACTATTATGGCTTTTTTATAGCTATTGCCAAGTTAGTTAAATCAACAGAGAAACAGAAATGTTTAGCCTTTAGGAGAGAGCAGGTCAAGCTGTTCCCAGAACACAGCACTGCTCAAGTTGTAAACACCAATTATCTCTGTGGGTAGAACCTGGTGACAGCTCTAACTGAGTACTGCTGAGATACACAAAGTGGGCACCACTCTACCCAAACGAAAAAGTAAAGGCTGCGGAAGTGCCTTGCTTCAAACTGTGTATCCTCAAGAATTAACACTTCTACCAGTGAGTAGATATTTCTCCTGAGGTTTCTCATTTTTACCTTCATCTCTGCAAACCTTGCCATAACTACCTACCCAGTAACTGGCTCTCCCTGAATCTGACCAATGGTACTGTAAGAATATGGTGGAAAGTCCATTACAGCGCAAAATCTTATTTGTTTTCCACTTACAGCCAGAATAAGCTGTTTCAGTGGACTATCTAGCATGCAAAGTTACATGACTGAAAAAGCAACAGACCACTCTCTGAGAAGCATACCTCAAAATAAGACGAATTAGAAGAGATTGGTATTAATATGGCAAACAGAAAACCCCACCAAGCTGTACGTGCCTATACATTCACCCACAGGTGTACTGACTTGTGAGAGATACATATCAGATGTAGTTAATATACTTGTAAATAAGATAGATATCCATCCCTTAAATGCAGAGTGCCAGTGCCTAGTAGCCAGCTTTGGCCAGCAGGTAAGCTCCAAGTCACAAGTTTAACTGTGTAATCTGCAACCAAGGTTTTGCGCTTAAATCACTGACTTTAAAATGTAGCACATTATCCTGATACAGTTGCAACTGTTTTGATGACAGCAGTCAAGTGCCGAATCTTGGACTGTGGAACAGATTATATAAAATTGTAAGCTTTGCAGCATCAAAATGAAGCCCCAAAAGGTCTAGACCAAATAGTAGACCCAGACACAAGCCGCAGAAGTAGCATTGCTTTTAACAATGATCAGTAATTACACAGGTATCAATGCAAGATATAAGCGACCAATTCTGTCAAACCTGATGCTCAAGTAGGGCACCTGTGCAACTAATTATTTTTGCTATGGGATCACACAGACAATGGAAAGACAATTCCACCACCGCTATCCAGTATGGGCAACTTGCAGAGGTTCTCACAGGGTAGGTTTTTTTGTTTGCTTGTTTTTCACTAGCAAGTTGTGACCCCTGTACAATGTTGTACTTTTCCTGTTCTTCCTTATCATTCATCAAGACATGTAGCCTTCTCCCATAGGAAGTCCCTATGTTTTCTATTTTTCCCTAAATATTCTTTGGAATATAACTTTCTGACAACATCACTAACGGTTCACTCGCAGTTAAGTCACACACATCCTTGTTTGTGTCACTCCTCTCGCAATACCCTAATACTAGTTCCTCAAAAGGCAGCTTTCCAAATTGGTAAGTGGTCTGTTGTGTTAACTGCTATCATCCTGTGCTTGTACTTCCAAGGCTTCTGCTACAGTCTTAGCACTGTCCAACTCTGCAGACACCACGCTGGGGTTACCACTTTGCAGTCAGACTTTCTTAGAATACGTGCATGTAACGCTTTCTCAGCTACTGTTATCAATATCTAGTTACGACAAAGTAAATAGTAGTTACCAAGCATGCTTAAATTTGTTTGATTCTCTTCAGGTTCTAACAACCCCTACCAAGAGAAAGGCTTTACTGATAAGAGTATTTTAACTATCAGCTCATACTGTTCTCATCTCCCAAACCCAGTTTAGCAGGGTCATATGTTTTACTCCTAAAAATGCAAAAATATTTTTCTTAGGATTTTGCAACTGCTGTCACAACACCCAAGCTGAACCATTAGCTGAAAAAATGCAGACATTTCTTCTGTTAAACGTTGCTTCACACAGTAAAAAAAAAAAAATTAAAAAGCATACTTTATGCTTTCCTTTATGTAGTGGCGTTGCAGTCCCCATTTTTCTCTGCTTATGCAAAAAGAGAGACCAAGAATAGGAAAAGCTCAATTATTTTTTTTTCCTCCACATTTTAGTTACTGTTTGCAAGTGCCTTGAACTTAACTATTCAATTCAGTCACGTTGAAAGGAAGAGCCCTCCTTACTCCCTGCCAACTTTTCACATTGCATATCTTGCAGTTCTCCTCCTGTGGATGCTGATATAATACAAAGCATTTCTAGGCCCTGTTTTGAGACAAGTTTTAACCACATAATAAATGCATGCACACCAATCGAATAGGAGCCTGATTCTATGACAGCAATCTGCACTTCACCATTCTCCGTATTTCTCTTGAAGGACTTCTCATGCCTATGGGCAAACATTCAATAGTTTCTAGATTACAATTTCATGGGCAGGTTCTATAACACACAGGGTCATCTGAACAAACTCTGGGATTTTGCTACTGCTTTATTTTGCAAATAATTTCTGTTAGCTATGTGTATCTATCAACTTTACTGAAGGCTATTTTGAAACTATCCATCAGTCTGACTTAAAGTGAGGCTTCGGCAAGTGCTGACGTGGATGACAAGCTGTTTCAGTTTTGGGTCACCTCTTTGTGGTTAAGTGCTATTCTGTATCAGATTTTTTCCAAGTCCCATACACCAAAGACTCATCCTTAGTTAAAAGGAGTAGGGAGCTGTACGAGATAATTTATTAGAAATTATTAATGACAATAGAAACAAGGTGAAATAAGAATTACTTGGTTCCAACTATGCTCAGTGTTTTTTTGAAAAAACTGCAATACAGTTTTATACTTTTAAGAATATCCTCCATACAAACATCTCCAAGTGCTTCACCACATTCACTATGTTATGTAAAACCTGCGGCATAAAAGAGTACACCAATTTCACCAAAAGGAGAAGAGTGACATAGGAAGTATTTAAATTTTATTGAAATCCACATTACATCTCATAACTGGTATCATGTCTAATCAAAGCAAGATCACATTGGAAATACAATGAAATGCTAATATGAACACATGTAACAAGATGTATACACACAACACTGAAGCCCTTATGGAACATTATGTGAGAAAAAACCGGGGCTCTTTTCAGCAACTGCCGTAAAGATTATTTGCAACACATCATTAATAACTTATACACTAGCTCATATACATGCGGTTTTATTTAGAAACAAAACCTGATGCAACTAATGGGGCATTGAAAGGCTAATTTCAGCAGTGTTCCTTTGGAATCTGGATTTCCATAGGGAGATGAACAAGTAAATCCATTTTTACAGAGACATGATGCAATACCTGTTTTGCACAGGTCCCTCTTTTACAGTACAGGACCATATTATTTCTTAAATAGAGTTTTTCTATAGTTTCTACTTTTGAGATACAGATACACTACTTCCGCATGTTACCGTATTTTTCATTACAATAGGCATGGAATATTTAGTTTAGTGGACTGTAAAGTTTAAGATAAACTTCTCAAAGGGAAATTTGGGGATATGCTGATTAATGCAGCAGCTAACATTTCTGGAAACCTGTTAACTTTACACACCAGTACATTTTATAATTAGTCTACATGGTATTTTTAATAAAAATATTTAAGATTAATTATATTCTTCTTATATGAACATATTTTGTGTACTAGCTTTAATCTAGTGGAGTTACTTTGATGTCCATCAATCAGAAGATCTCCACAGGCCCTCTTCTGAAGCCTAACAGCTGCACATAACCTCAAGCAGTGCCAAGTGCAGCTCCACTTTTGCTGAGAGACCAAGGCCAACTTCACAGTTAAAAGCTACACCACTAACATGCTAGAACAGCTTCAGCTGTGGATTGAATTGCACTCTCACTCCATGAGTTAATCAGGTAAGCAAATCCTAATCCTGCCTTTCCTCAAAAGAGTACGAAACCCCTCATCATCCATTGCACACATAGGATTGCCTCCCTCCATCAGCTCTGCAGTGGAGAACACAGCAGGTATCTCATCAACCCACCATCATGCTTTATAACTACTTGTGACAAAAACCAGTGGTACAGTACATTAAAGCTGCATGAGAAAACTAAGGAGGTAAAAAGTTTTAAACATCTAAAGTAATAACAACACCTCAATGACAATTTAGTGGGACAGCTTGCTTTAAGAGTCATAGAACAAGCATTTAAATACATTGTTTATATATTTGCTATTTTCATATTTATGTTACAAACTGTGTTTCTATGTAGAGTCAGAAACAAACTAACTTGCACTAAATATTAAAGAGCACATTTTATATGATTTATAAACCACAATGGAATATGACCAATTACACATATTTACCATATGGTTGGTCCATATTATCAACTGGTCACAATATTAGTGAGCATTATCAAAGTTTTACTAGCAACATAGAGAGACTGAGACACTCTCAGTTCTCAAGTGTCTCCATTTCAGCAGTGTCAGAACTGAAGAGTACGCTTTTTCTGGCTTTCCTGTAGTTTATGCTAAAACCAGCTACCCCTCTCATTTACGCTGATTTAAGCAAGCTCATCATAGAAACACAAAACTCTGGCACTCTGTTAAAGACCAGACAGGAAAAGTGTTTCCCTAGGTGGTGGCTACCAAAAAGAAAACATTTTTTTATCCAGATAAGCACATCTGACTTAAAATTTGGGTCCTGCCAAAGGAATGAAACCCAGTATACTAATGCACCAAAAGGGCACAGGCCCTTCCTCCTGCCAGACTTCATTCAGCCAAGTAAAAGGGTTATTTCGTACTGAGTCACCATAAACCGGATAGCTTGAGTTAAAATACAAACTGCTGAACTACAGACTTCAGAATAACATGCATAACAAACCAAATGCCTCTCGCCCCATACAGTCGTGGCAGGCTATTCCTTAGCAATGGATACACAGGTATTGGACAACGCAGCACATTCACCCCAAACTTGTCATTCTTTGTCTCCCAGCCGCGTTTGAGACGTGGCAGACTTGTTTTCAGAGGAAACAAAAGGAGTGAAGGACTTACCCGACTTCTAACCACAACCACCACCTTCCCCTCCACCACCGTCTTTGCTCTCAGGATCCCGGCATTTTCGGCGACCCGAAGACGCAGACCCCGGCTGCCCCTTCAGCCCCAACCCCCGACGCGACAGCCCCCCCCCGACGCCCCCCCCCCCCCGGGCCGGCGGGCAGGCTCTGCGAGGGCCAGCCAGGCCCGTGAACCGCCTCCCCCGGGCAGCTGCCCAGGCGGGGGCCGAGGCCCAAGCGAGACCCTCCACGCCCCGCGAGGTGAGGACCCGGCCCACCCCGAGCCGCGGGGAACCGCCCCCCCCTCCCCCGGGGGCCACCAGGGTGCGGGCAGCCAACGGCCGTAACGGTCACCGTGCCCCGGCCTCGCGCTTCTTCCCCCCGCCCCCGCGCTCACCGGCACCGAGTTCAGCCCTTGCTGCTCCGAGGCCATCACGAGAATGTTGCGGAAATCCATGGCTGGCTCGGGGAGCGGGCGCCTGAGGCAGCCGCCCCGCTCCTCCCCGCTCCCCTCCGCGCCCGGCAGAGGCGACGCCGCCTGCCCCCGCCCGCCCCGCCGCGCCGCTCGGCTCTGCTCGCTTCCGGCCGCCGCCGCCTACCCTTTATATCACCTCGCCTCGCGCCGGCGTCACACCGCCCGCGCGTCACTTCCCCGTGACGAGCGCCTCGCCGCGGAAATGCGTCGTCGGGGAAGGCGGGGGGCGGAGGAGGAGCGGCGCTGGCGGGGCCGCCTCTCCGCGAGCCCCGGGGGAGCGGCGGGGCCCGGGGCCGCCTAATGAGGGCTGCCTAATGAGGGCCGCCCCGCCCCGCCCCGCCCGCGCCCCCGCTGGCGCCGCCGTGGGGCTGATGCCTGGCTTCGCCCCCTCGGGCTCCCCCGGCCGCGCACCTCGGTTTTACCCAGAGAAGCACCTTGCCAGCCCCCGGCCCTGGCGCAGGGACGCGTCAACAAGTTGACATAAATCACTGCTTTCTTGTTTCCCCTCCCCCCCCCCCCCCATTAGCGGCTGTCGCTGCCCCGGTGGCGGTGAGGTTTGCGGGGTTTTGAAGGGGAAAATCTGCTTGGGGCGAGGGGCGGTTGCTCCAAGGCGCTCCCCGACACCTGGCCCTGTCAATGGGAGCGCCACCAGGCCAGCTCCGGCCGCCAGCTCGGCCGCTGAGGGGACGGCGGCCAAGCAGAAACCCTGTTGCGACGCAGGAACATGTATTAAGTTTCCGCAGCGAATCTTTCTTGGCATATCAAGGCTCCAAAAACGGTGCTTGGCTTCTAGGGATGTCACGGTTTCAGCAGCAGTGTGCGCTCCTGGCCGCGTGAATACCTCCTGGTAAAACAGGGCTCCCAGGAGCAATGCTGACCTTCGGAGTGGCCAAATAAAACCCTCTGTGTGTGTGTGCACAAATATTTTTCCAAGTCTCTGACAACCCGGAAAATTGTGCAAGAACACCAGATGACTGAAGACTCTTCCCTTGCCTCAGTTGTCAGCTCTTTTCCTATTACTGTTACATGAGATCCATCTGACAAAAATTTCCCTGCTCCACACTGCTTCTCGTAGAAATCTGGGTACTAAAAGGAAGCTTTTTCTTAATTTTATCCTTCTTTAACATAAATTCTTCTTTAACATTGGCATTACTTGACCACTTTTCACTTTCAGTTCCTCCAGGTTCCTGCCTTTTCCAGTCTTCCTTTCCCTCTTTGCTGCCATCACTTTTTTTTTTTCTGCATCTGAAATTCCTTTCTGGGTGGAGCCATAAGCCACATTGCAGCCTAGTTGTAAAGACGCCCAGTGTGGCCCTAATTGAGGGGAGGAACAGGACAATTTATTTGAGGGAGGCACTGCACCAGTTAACTCACAGTGCTTTTGTAAGTTCTTGAACTACAAGAGACCTGAAGTTGTTTCTGTAGCGCTTGCTCTGGTATCTCTGCGTGGCTCTGTGCAGGGCCGACACTCCTCCTGACCTCCCACTGCTTTCTTTCGGGCCACAGTCCTGATTTAATCCCTCGTCCTGTAAGAACTTAATCTTTCTCTCTCTTCCCCTTTTAATTCTCATCTCCATAAGACACTGCATGACTTTTTACTTCTGACTCGGACCTATATCTCCTCTTCTGGCTTGTCCTCTTTATATTATTGCTTCCTTTACATTTTCAGTTTAAGACTTTCTAGTCAGTCTCACTTCCCCGGCAGTGAGTGCTTCACCAATTTTTCTCTCGTTTTTGGCATTCTGTTATCCCCTGTGATAGTGTCAAGATATGATGCCATTTTCTGGTAGTCTTATCTGCCACCCCATCACTGCTGTGGTGCTGCTTTCATCAGAATTTCCCTGCTCTGTCTTGAATTTCTTGTATCTCCACTGCTCCCTTCCTTGAGACGTCTTTTAGTATGACTCAGATTCCTGTATAACAACAGCAGCATTGAGAGAACGATGATTGTTGCTCTTTGGCTTTTATGTTTGCTTACTTTGGTCCATGTGAGAGTTGGCAGGAGTATTTGGCTAAATGCAGTCTTTATTCTGCTGACTGCAATCTTGAAGATGAGTGGAGAAAGTCTCTCCCTGCATCTCAAAGAGGAGTTGCGACCAGGATGGGGGATGGCGTTGCAGTTGTTTGCTGCATGCCACTTTTTGGAAACCTTTAACCACAGTCGTTACCTTTTCCTGTATATGACAATACCGTGATACCACATATCCTTCAGCAGAGGGGATTTACGTCTGCATTAGGGCCAATGGGAGGAATAATAGCACTGTGTACGCTGCAGGCATTTGATAGGGCCGTGGCGAATGACGCTGAGCTGAGTCAGGATTCCCAGATGGCACCCGTGGCACTTAAACCCAGATCTAGCATAAGTTACACGTCAGCACCATGCCTTGATGTGGTCCAGTCTCTTTTTCTGGCAGATGCGCAACAACAAATGGGAACCTCCATGACGTACATGTACACCTCCTGCTCTGTCCTCCTGTATCTTGAATCACTTCCCAAATTGTGTTCACTCTTCATAGTCTTTTCTTACATTTGCAATGGGATGAACTGATCCAGACTAAGCTTCTCAGGATTCCCAAGTACTGCTAGTCTGTCAGCGACAAGAAAAGAAACAGCTTCTGTGCCTTTAAGCCAAACTGATATTTCTGCTAAATAAAAGCCAAGATAGAAAATGTTTCATCCTCGTTTTGTAACTCTCTGATGTGTCTGATTCTGTGCATGTTTAATCTCAAACCTGCTTTGAAAGAATTGTAAAAGTCAGTGAATTTAAACTTGCATTTTCCAGAAAACCAAAATAACTCCTCTGAAATCTCCCAAGAACCTGTGATTTCTGCCTCTGAAACAAAGTTCAGATTGATTTATTCTTTTTGTGTACACCATTTTAAGCAAGAACTTGGTTAAGTTTTGTTTTTATTAAATATCTTCACATTAGGTAATTACTTGGGATGAGAACTGTATAGAGAAGACTTAAAAAATATAAGACAATATTCTACCAGAAAGTGTCTTTGTTGCAAGTTTTTAATCAGCTGTACTAAACAACAGTTTTTTGCCCCAGCCATGCACACTTCAGGCATGTGACTAATCCTATTAACTTTAAGTTAAGTGTGTTTGAGTGTTTAAAAGGATTAGAGTCTTAATTACAGGCCATCTGCGGAGGTCAAATATCAAAGGCTGTTCAGAGCCTGAGTTCTAACATTCTCTGAATGAGTAATATTTGCGTGCGTTTCCCTTTCCCATTTTCATCCAGCATCCTTTCTGCAGTAAGTTAAATGGGTGTTCCAATATGGCCTTTATCAAGTGAACTGGGTCATCTGCATGTCCAACAGACAGATGAGGAGCTGTTTAGACCTTAGCAGAGTTGGCAGCATCTGCTCAAAAGAAGCCAAGGACTTGGAAAACACAGGTTCGAACAAATCAAGTTTGCATAGCATGCTGCCAGCCTACTTTATAGCTGCTTCTGATTTGAATTATTAACCACTAATATTTTTTTCCTAATGATATATTAAACAGAAGCAGAAAGAAAGAGTCTCAGGATGATAATTAGCTGGTATTGACGCTATAATTTAGACATCTAACTTAGGTGTCTAAATTATGACCTTTGGCTCCAAACAGGAATATCAGAAAAACAAGGATAGGAATTGTCTCCTTCCTCCTGCCCCAAAAGTAGGAACAATTATTTTTAGGTAATTTCTGTTAGATAATTGTCCAATCTGTGCCTCAAAACTCAAAACCCAAGGCTGTCATACCCCATAGTAATCTCTCCTGCTCTTTTTTGATACACACCATGAGAAAGCTACTTCTAACTGTGGTGGTGCATCCCCCCCCTTCCCCTTTTCTCTCTTCCACTGCTTTAGGACCTCAGGAATTCCCACCAGACCTCGGCCTTTGTGTAGTGAGTTGGTCAGTCAGGCGACCCTTAATTGTACCAGAAACTCCCTACATGGCTGAGGCGGGGAGAGGCAGTGTCGGTGCTAGAAGCAGCGGTTGACTGGTCAAGGCAGGGAGCAGAACAGGAGCAATCGGCTTTCCCCTGACAGCCTTGGAACACGCCTCACCTGGGTCACAACCCAAGCGGAGCGGTGCCATTGTTACTGGAATTCCAGTAATCACCAGCCGGATTGTGGTCAGGATGACAGTTTACAAATGACTAAAGCCAGTCATCTCATGATGCTATGAACAGTGGCTCAAAGTAAGGCCCCTTGAGCTCTCACAAGTGGGCTGTGACTGGTATCTCCCTCTGAGTGGGACACCTCTCGGAGTTTGCAAACTCTTAAGTTGGCAAAAATCGGAGGTCCATTGCCGAAGACGGAAAGTGGAGCCTGGGCTGAAACCCTTCACTCCTTGAGGCTCATCCCTTGCCTGTTGAGTAATGCCAAGACATTTGACGTATTTCACTGAACTCGAGGGGTATTTTTAGCAGGTATACCTTTTTATATATATATTAAAAAAACAGACAAATATAATCATGTCTGTGCATACACATGTGCAAATCAATTTAAGTAATCTGCAAATGTGTGATTTAATTACTGTCCTGGTTTCGGCTGGGATAGAGTTAATTTTCTTCACAGAAGCTAGCATAGTGCTGTGCTTTGGATTTAGTACTAGAAGAATGTTGATAACACGCTGATGTTTTTAGTTGTTGCCAAGCAGTGCTCAGACTGCTCAAGGACTTTTTGAGCTTCTCCTGCTCGGCCAGGTGCATAACAAGCTGGGAGTACAGCACAGCTAGGACCCAAACTGTCCAAAGAGCTATTCCATACCATAGAACGTCATGTTCGGGGGGGTTGGTGGGTCGGTCGGTCGCTCGGGTACTGATCGCTGCTCGGGACGGGCTGGGCATCGGTCGGCGGGTGGTGAGCAATTGTATTGTGCATCATTCGTTTTGTATATTCTGTATATTTTGTTATCATTCTCATTATTACTATTATTATTATTTTCTCTTATTAAACTGTCTTTATCTCAGCCCTCGGCTCTAACCTTTTTTCCCCTTCCCGATTCTCTCCCCCATCCCACTGAGGGGGGGGGGGGAGTGAGCGAGCGGCTGCGTGGTGCTTAGTTGCCAGCCGGGTTAAACCACGACAATTACAAAGTGAGTTTGTCATGATTATAGTTGACTCACTCTGTGAATGTTTATTTAGCCAATGATTAAGTGCTGTTATAAATCTTGTGGTCCACCTTCTGTGGATAAACTGTAGACTGCTGCTAGACACATATTGTCCTTAGACATAAACCGTTGACCAAGTCTGAGACTAAGATTGGACCTAGCCGCACCTAGACTCCTCTCTGAGAAGGAGTTTAGAAAGCAACGGGGTCTCCTCCAAACCTCGTGACTCAGCGGGAGGGTCCTCCTTATCCTCTCTGTGAATCATCCAAACTCGAGTGTAAATTTATTTCCCTTTGTGTACTTCTCCCATGCAGGAATAGAGTGAACCTTGCCACCTTTTGAATCTTTAACTTACGTTGCTGTGTTAATTATTTTTGTCGAATCACTTTGTTAATCGACTGATGACTGAATGCTATTAAAATATCACAATCCAATCCTGTGATTTGCCGTAAAGGCACAAATAAATTCTAAACTGCTAATAAATCAAATTGTGTAAAGATGGTAATTCGTGACACTAACATCTAACCCAGATCCCTCTTGCCCACTGAGCCTTTTCAGCAGATGACATGAGTTTATTGCCCTCTCCCTTAAACATAAGTGCATGTATTTAGGCCCCCCCCATACTGGGTCTCCCCTTTCTCTAGGACAAACCACCCCAATTCCTCCAATCTTTCCTCATAGCATTTCCACGAATTCTCCATTCTAGCCAGAGCAGAGTACAGTACTCCAACTGAAGGTTTACTAGCCCCGAGCATAACAGAAGAATAGCTTAATTTGCCTGGCAAACAGTATTCCTTTTTATATAGCCTCTGGTGCTCTTTGCCAGTTTTTTGTAGTGGCATGGCTGACTCCTGTTTGGTTTGTGATCCGTGCTAACCACCAAGCCAGTTTATACAGTGATGCTATCAGACCAGTAATTCCACAACTTGCATTTGTGATGTTGGTAATTCTGCAGAGAGTGAAAGCATGGCCTTCAAATCACTGACTTTCCCCTGACTGTGATTTGCCAAGTTCATTGAGATCCTAGCCCCTCCCAGCCGGTGGGTTTGGTGAGAAAGTTGCCTGTTCTGCCATCCAAATTATTTAATGATAATATCAAATCGGTGCTATGGAGATACTCCTACAGAATTTGGCTTGATGCATTCAGCCAAGTTAACAACGTACTCTTGCTAAATATTCTCTGAGCCCAGTTTACACCCAGTTGTGTACTCATCCCTTTGCATTTTTCTGTGACTTGCTTGTGAGACAGATGGTTGTGTGAGACAGTGTTAGAAGTCTTTCTAAAACCAAGATATCTGGCATCTGTGGCTTTTCTGCTATACGCAGGAGCAGCTACCTAATCAGAGCTGGAAATGAGCTTGTTTGACATGATTTATTCTAGACAAAGTAATCTCACTGATACTGATTTCTTTTATAGGTGCTTAAATGTGTCAACAGAGGGAGAGGTTTAACTTGAGCAGTGCCTTGTTTAATGGCTGAGCTGGTCACAGAAGGGGTACAGCTTCCTAACACAGGAATGCAAGCTAGACAAACTAAATTCAGAGAATGTGAGTTCCTCTGTATGTGATCTAAAATTATCAGTCATCTAAAATGCATATATTTCAAATCCAGAGCAATCACAAAGTATAACTTTTGCACTGCTGTACACAGGGGACAGAAACAAACTGAAGAGGCCAAGAAATAAGCTTCCCCAGTCTTTAAAAGTGATTTTAAGTAACTGCCTTGGATTTTTCAGGACAATTTTCAGCTTCATGCTTTAAACAAAGGTTGTGAAGCTTTCTGGTCCAGAGATAAGTGCAAACAAATACATTTGCACCCCACCAAGCAGTTAGCTGTGTAGCGCCCTGTGACTGCCTGTGAGTATTCAGTGTACCCTAAAGTCAGTGGGTGAACTGTATTACAAGGGTGAAGAACTGGGCCCTGTGGATCACCTATCAGGTGCTGAAAATATGAATATCTTAATGAAAAAAACCCACAACATGAACAAAAAGTAGGTCTGCCAGAAAGTGAGGATAATGATACCGAGTAACACCAGCTAGTGGAATAGCTGTATTTGCTAAGTGTTCTCTTAACCAGAGAAGAAAGAAGATTAAGAATGGGAAAAAGAAAACACTTATATTTAATTTAGCTGTTTAGCTTATTCAATAGTTTAGTCAGCTAAAGTATCTTGAAAGTGCCTGTTGCTTAAACGTGTCAAAAATACAAAAAGATAAGTCTACAGTATATAGACAAAAAAAACCCCTGTATAATATGTGGCATAAGGATATATACAGTAGGTTAAACTATTTAAGCAAGCCATATATTAATAAGAATTGTGAAAAGAAGATGCAAAGAAAGTTTTGTTTTATAAGAGTAATCTCCTTTCCAAAGTTCCTGAAAAGAAGGCAATGAAAAAACCCCACCATCACAGTAAATGTGAAAAAGCAGCATTTAAACACTGAACAGCAGCCATAGTGCCCAGATATTATTGAAATTGAAGAAGATGTGTAAGACAGACTGCAAAGCGATAAGGGCTTTCCTCCATGACGGGACAGATGGATTTGGATTGCTGGAGAAACATGAGCCTCTGGGGAGAGCAACCCAGATAAGAAAACCTGGACTGAGAGACAGCTGCCCCAATTCAGCGAGCTGTTTCCAGCAGATCCATCATTCAGTGCTGCCAAACTCTCTGCCCTAGAAACTACTCTGAAACAAACCCCCCGTCTGCATTTCATCTGAGCTCCCAACTAAGAGACTAAGTATTTCTATGGAGTGTAACCTCTGAGAAAATGGTATCTCAGGTGCATAGAAAGCAACAGGTAGCACTATTGAGCAGCTGTGAGCGCGCACATGTACGTACAGACATATACGCATACGTGCCAGCTGTATAGTTACTTTGACTGGGAGTGCCCCTCCGTCCCCACCTCAGACGGTGGGTGGCAACCCCAGAAGGACGTAGTGCAGTGCCACGGTGGGCTGCTCATCTGCACGTCAGCGCATATGGCCGGTAACAGAAATTTGTTCTTTCTACCTGGGAGCAAAGAAATAAATAGGCTATAAGAATGGAGAGCAACACTTGAAATGACAAAATTGAAGTTGAGAAATTAAGGTGCTAGCCCATGGGAGTTGCTGGTGGCCGGGGCCTCTTATGGGACTTTCTGCTGCTTATTCATGCTCCCTGGTTCAGGTTGGGCTTACGGCAGCAGATGGCGGCCGTGTCCTTAGCACAGCAGAGCTGGAGCCTATCCTGCTCAATAGCATGTTCAGGCAAGCATCTGTGACCCTTCCCTGGTGCCAGCCGTTGTTGTTCATGTTGGCGGCTTCTCAGGCACTTTTGTACGCAATGTCTTCTGCGCTGAAAGGCTCAGCAGAGCCCCCCCGCCCCGCACCAGAGCCTTCCAAGAGGAGATCTTTCCACAATATGCTGCTGAGATAAGTAAACAACAAAAAGAGCATACCAAAGGTTTATCTATTTTACTGAAAGTATTCAAAGCTCTTCATAATCATACGTGCCTGTGAAGCTGAGAAATGCGTGTTTGCCACATGCAGTTGCAGATGGTTGTGGCATCTGAAGCAGATCAAATGGATTGTACATTTTCTTGTATCACTCTGGAGCCAAAGTATCTTCTTTTCAAACACTTAGAGAGAAATATTTGGATTTATTTCCCAAACAGCGCTGAGAGCCTGATTTAAAGATATACTTTGGTTTTTGGGGCTATGGCATTTCTGAAAGTTAGGCTCCCAGCTATTTTTACAGATGTCTACTATATTACACATGAAAATAAAAACAATATGATAAGCTGCCAAATGAAAGCAACATAAAATTAACTGTTTCTTGAAACTCTGTTCCTCCACCTATTGCACCTCTTAATCTCATACCCTCCCTGCCTTGAAGAAACTCATGACCAGTTTATCAAGTACTCCCCATCCTCTGATATTAACAAATCTAATCTCTTGCATATTATGAGGGAACAAGCTTGAGAATCAAGGGCACAAAAAACACCGCACCTCTCTATCAGATCAGAGTTATCTTGAGTGTTTCCTTCACTTATGTCCGGCTAATGTAGCAAAGCTCAATTCAAAACCACATAGAAGGAGAAGTTTGTTTCATTTTAAACTGATTTTGTGCATACTTTCACAAACTGTTCTTACTCCTTCTTTCATGTGTATGAAGATGGAGATGCGTATGGCCAAGTAGCCTTGACAGGACTCTCTGTGATGCAAGCCAGGAGCCGAGGGTGACCCAGCACAGGCAGTGCCTTCACTGACTGGGTGCTGTCCCTAAACATGGCACGCAGGCCTGGATATTGATAACAGGGTCCATCAACAGTACCAAACAAGGCAAAGTTAATGAATCAGGTCCAGGAGCCATCCAGGAGTAGGAGGAGATGGGACCAGAGACAAGGCTTGAAAAAAGGACCGAAATAGGTCCAAGGTCCACCTAGGAGACATGGCTGTAGACAAGCTATCTCCAGGATAGACCTGAGGTTCATCTAGGGGTCAGAGCTGGAGAAAACCTGCCTCCAACATCAGTCTGAGATCCACCCAGGAGGCAGCCCTTGGTTTTCCGGACCTGGGTGCCTTCAGAAGCTGCACATACCATTCCTTTTGCCCTTTCTTGTTGGATCTTGATTTCACACTTGTACATTGCCATTCATACCTCACCCATAAAAACCTTAACGTACCTATGTCAAATCCCTATGGGTGTACCGTCACGCTAGAGGACAAGCCTTTAGCTGGCGGCCAGGTTGTAAACAATTCAATGCAAACCAACGCTTCAGTCATCATCAGGAAGCTAATCAAGAACTAATGCAGACTGAAAACAGTAGCGTAAGATGTTACCTATGTGAAACAGAATTTAGTAAACAGGCTGCTGTCTCCTACATGAGCTCTGTCTTTTGAGTGTAGCCCCCATATTGAGAACTTCACAGTAGTGTAATCTCACACACAATTTTCTCAGCATGGTTCTCTGCAGTGATAAGCTGTATTTACCGTGCAGTTAGCATAGTCAAAAATGGAGAGTGCTATATTTAAAACTAATAAAATAAATTCTTGATTATCATCTTCTGGTAAGCCTGGCTTTGTGCGGTGTGCTCAGCCTCAGTGCAGGGATTGTGGACTTTGAAACAAAGAACATAAGGTCATCTGGAGCCATGTAGTTTCAGTTAAGCAAACATAAGGGCATATTCATTCCCATACACTCTCAGCAAATCATTTGGCTTCATATATGTAAGCTTTTATGCAATTGCTTGTTAGCTAAACTTACTTCAACCTCCATTCTGCAGATTTATCACAGATTTCCTAGAAGGAGTTTGTCATTTGTAGAGCATATTGTACTCATTCGGTATAACTTTAAGAAAACACATGGCATTGTGATGAATGATCTATCCTTTCTGACTTCACTTCAACAAAACTATCTTATTAACAGTTCTACATTGAAACAGACCACCATTTTATCTGTGGCAAAAAATTTAAGGGAAAAGCAATCCTTTTGGCAACCTTGGTAAATCTAATTCCATTCCAATAAATGAGCATTGCAAAGAGGATTGGAGCTTACCATGAAATACTGAAATAAAGGTCAGATTTGTAGCAAGCAAAAAATTTTTTAAATGCCCATTTATACTAGGCAAGAATCTGGCTCATTACCACTGGATGAACTACAAATAGAGCGTCAAGCAGGAGTTTGAGTTTTAACGCTTATTTCCTTGACTTGTTAGCTTAAATCAGATTCTAAATATTTTGAAGACTTTTTGTTCACCGTAACTGAGGAGGAAGTTGGTCTGGAAGTTGGTTAAATTCCCTCACTTGAAAGTAAGCTTTTCAAACAAGGTCTGTGCAGCGCTATCAAGCAACTTGAGCAGAATGAATTGTTGTCAGCTTTTCCAATCCATACATTTCAGGTTTTGAAATGTAGCCTTTAGGGCAACATAAATAACACAAAATCAGTTAATTGATTGTCCAAGTCTGTGATGATTTGGTGGTGCTCAGCAGGAGATGATTTGATGTTATAGACTCATTCCCCTTTGAAGCACTCTCCTCCAGATAGTGTGGTGTGAATATTTAAAAAGCATGCAGCATGCAGAAATTGAGCAAAGTGCAGTACAGGGAGGAGCAAGCCCTTGCTAGGATCTGTGCAGAATTGCAGGAGAGTCTGAATAATCAACTCACAAGGTTTTACATTCAACATGGTTGCATCAAGCTGTTGTTGGAGCAGCCATCCCACAAGCATTTGTGGATAGCCTAAGCCAGTGCAGATGCTGAGAGAAGAAACCTCTGCTTTGCCTGCATTGCTGGCTTTTCCATCACCCCTTATTTGTCCCGGCATCAGGATTTGTACAATTGCACAATGAAGCCGACCGGGAACCATTCAGCTGGAAGCAAACCTAACAACAACAACACAACAAGTCAGTTCCCCTAAGGCCATGCTTTCAGCAGTGCAGCCAGACTGTTGTTCATTGAACTCTGCTCTCCCAGCGGGCTGGAGAAGGAGGTTAAGGTCACTGCTCAGCAGAAGGACGGCTACCTGCCATTTTCCCTGTAAAATGGGCTCAAGTGCAGCTGGGACAATGGGTCCCAGTCCTGAAACACCGACTCATTGGCCCTCAGCAGGGCTGGAGAGAGGAGGGGGAGGGACATGCAGGAGAGAAACCTGGGCCATGGGGAATGTCCTTGTTGGGCAAAAATGCAGGAGATCATAGATCAAGCACTTCCCCTATGGGATCTCTGCCTTGAGACCAGCCAAGCTCTGGCAAAGTCAGATCTGGTTTGTGAAATCCCAAAACTGCTCACAGTATTTTTTCCCCTGGGTATCAACTAACGACTAAAGAATGTTTTTATGCTGTGCCATTCTCTCTATTTCCTTTGCTGTTACTAAAGCTGTCTGACTTGGAGAGGTTTTTTCCTCAGCTCAGTGTCTGTAGCCAGGTCCTCTAGCAAAGTCAAACTCCTGGATATCATTCACTTCCACAGAAAGTGAAAAATCCAGTGTTTACTGCATATTGCTAAGAAGAGTGAAGAAAACCTCTGAAAAAACACCACTATTTGAACAGAAAGGTCCTTTTTAACTAGCAAACGTGTTCAAAAGTACTTTTACTGAAGCATTTGAAAAAAACTATATGCATATTTAGGAACAGAATAGCCTGTTTGCTGAATTGTGCTGTTATATCTCAGAAACTTCAAGGCAGGTCTATGGCTGGAAGGGAAACTGTGCAGTGAAGCTGCAGACACTGCAAGAAGCCATGTTGATGAGCAAGCAGGAGCACCCTCCAGGGGATCCCTTGCCCACCTCATCTATCTTTTAGATGAATCACAAAGCAGAGGCCACTTCCACTTAGAGATGTCAAATAGCTCTTAGTATTTCCCACAATCGGGGGAGTTTTAGCCTTCATGTCTGTCTTAGCTAAATACTGCTCTCAGTAATTCTGTTTCCCTTGTATAAATTCCCTGGCAGTTTTCAGTTCAGTTAGTTAAATAAACCATCATTTCCTGCCTCAAACATTAACTATTGTGGCCCAGGGTTCCCTAAGGGTCTCGCTGCCTTTAGATCAGCTGCTTCACAATCTGAGCACATTCTCTTGCTTCTTTAAAGCATTTTCTCTGCTTTTTCACATGAGGACTTCCCCTGCACAGGAAATCCAGGCTTTAGCAGTAAAGATAATAGGCAAGACATTTTCTTCGGGGGGGGGGGGGGGGGGGTGTTTCACATGAGGACTTAGGGTTGTAAGGCATTGCAAAGGGGGTTTGCAGGAAGCAGTGCAGCTATGGCACTGAATTGTAGATTCAGCAAGATTCAGTTCATGTCACTCAAGGGATACATCCTTTGGTTGAGGTTTCAAAGGGTTGTAAGGCATTGCAAAGTTATTAGTTGGGGCATGTACACTTTTATTGGTAGACGGAGGCCTCCACCATGTTACAACATCTTTTTTGGCCTGTTTTCCCAGGCCGCCTCCCTGTGTGGGTTTCTGCACTTCCACTTTTTGGTAAACAACCCCGAAAACTTCGGACAGTATCTTTGGACTTCCCTCTACAGGTGAGGAGGTCAGGGCTCCTTTATCAGGCAGACTGTTGACCGAACAACACGGTGCAAATAGCTGCAGATTTTGAGGTTGCAGGTACAATTTTAACTCTTTCTGGAGAATTAGCATGCTAGATGTGGAGAATCAACACCCTCCTTTCTGATAAATAATATACGAAATAACAGTCTCGTATACTTTGCAAATGCTACTTAGCATTCGCTTAATAAATGCCGCTTCCTTGTGAAGGTGCTGCCACGTTTGAGCAGTGGAGTGAAGGATACTGATCCCCATTGGGTCCAGCGGTAGAGGAATGCAGTGTCTGACATAGACTTTCCCCTCTTGAGAAACCCCCTGATTTACTTGTTCAGTAGTGGGTGGTTTTGCTGGTCTGCAGGTCCTTCTGCTGGGAGCAAAGGCCACAGATTTGTTTGCATGTTTTGAAATATGATACATTAGTCAGACACTGATGATGACTCTTACCTAATGCACCATTAATACTGCACTCCAGAAGCAGTAGTATCTCTTTCTTAAACATTTTTCTAAATGCCCAGCTATATGAAGATCCCAGGCAAAGGCTCTCCCATGGTGGGATCTACAGAGCGCTTAGGGCCCTGGCTATAAAACTGAGCAGCTCTTCACCATTCCGGTAAGGTAAGGAGGTCTCTGGCCCTCAGAGAAATGACTGGGCTTGGCTGTTGTAGGAATGGCCTCTGCCTGCTACTTACTTCCAGGTCCTTTTTATGTGGATGGTTTTTGTGACGAGCGCAGTGCAGACAAATTGTGATGGCTTGTTTATACACTCACACATTCAAAATTAAAGGTCAAACCCCAAGGTGCTTAGTGAGGCGAAACTCTCAGCCAAGTGTGTGTTTCACAACGTAGGCCACACTGGATAACCAGTTTGTCTGTGGGAGAGCTCACTGCTTTCTCTAGAGTTAGCTGAATAATACCTGGCTTAAATCCTATCATTGTTGGGGCCCCTGTCAGGTGCAAAAAAGACGACCTTCCTGATGTCTGCTCAGTATAAACCCTTGTCCCAAAATTTTCCCAATGCCTACACAAAAGAGCAAGCCCCTGGGTCTTCTAATTTATGCTTTTTGAGCCCAAAGCAGAAAGAACCTCCTGATGTGCAGAGCAGAGAAGCTTAACGGGGCCAGGGATCTCTCTGGTGCTGGCCATGCCCTCTCCTGCACTGCTCAGCAGCACTAGCAGGGAAGGGAGCTGTTGCTCGCTCTTTGCTGTCCTCTAGAAGAATTTGGTTTTCTCTACCTCACCTGAGTTGACTCCGATTTTATGTCACCTCCTGGCAATTGTCATATAATGCATGAGCTACTGTGATATCAAAGAAAACAAAACCCAGTAAGGGCAGCATCTTTCCTTCCAAGTTTGTTTTCAGAAAGTTTGCTGCTTCTTGAATCTTCCATGTCAAAAGCCCCCACCAAAACACACTTAGAAGCCCTATAACTTTTGTGGTGTAGGGGAAAAGATTTGAGGCAAATGTGTCCATGTAAATGCCTACGTTGCTGTAGAAATGAATATTATCAAATCAAACTTGGTACCAGTTTTACTGGCATTTAAGTTCAAGTCTGTATAGTTTGGGACCCTCTGCTTGAGAAGTACCTGTAAATACTTTGGGAAAAGATTTATCTTTATTTGGAATAAAAGGAAAAGTTTACAACCCAGCTTTGCAGCACTGAAATCTGGTTCTGGAGCTAAACCTGGGGTATGGAATTGCTATTAATGTCTCTTCTCATTCATCTATTTACCCAAAATTTGGGGGAGAAAATCTCTTTCAACTAAGCTGGGCCATGGTCAAGCCTTTGCTGATAATGCCCAGAGCAAATTCACAACTCTGGCATTTAATGAGCATAACTGATAGCTCTGAGGAGTTTGACTAGCTGCCAAATTGATATGCCTGTGTATCCCATCAGTGACTGTCATATCTCATTTGGATTTTTTTTTCTGATCTCTGTTAAATTGATTTTTGGCCAATTTGTTTGGCAATTTTGCTGAACCACTGCAAAGTGGACATGAGATAGGAACAATGCTAAGCAACCAGATATAAAAAGACTGGAGCAATAAGACAGTGTATTTGTTTTTCACTGTTTAAACATGATTTACGAGCTGGGAAACTGTCTTGCAGGTTATACTGCGGTTCCATTAAACTAATCCAGAGCACAAACACATCACACAATGTGGTTGTACAAACACACCTCACGCAAATACCCCTGCATGCAGGAAGTGATGTGGCAGGAATGGCTTAGGCGATGGTCGCTGGAGGCACGGACGGGAACGAAGGGCTGGCTAGGAGAAATGGGATGTTATGTCAGATATGTCGTATCTAGGTAAGGCTACATTTTCCCCATATGTGCAGGATCTCCGTCCACTTGTCAGCAGCTGCTCTGAGATCCTGTGGGATCACTGGAGCACTGGCAGAGCCAGGGCTGGAGCTGGGATGAAGAGAGAGAGATAAGAAAAGTGCCATGAAAGAAGGGCTGAAGAAAGGATGTCAGCCAGTCACCTGCAGTATTGCATGAGTGCCAAATTTGTGACATAAGCACAAAATCAAAGACCCTAAATACAGGCAGCTAAAAAACTAAGGTCCTGCTATGGTGGATGATGACAGATATTGCATTGCTTACTTCTTGAGTTACAGAGCCTGGCCCTTCTCGTGATATTTGTCCTGCCATACTGGTTGGCTTCTCTTCCATCAGCCAAGAAATTTCTGCCTCTCCCCCAGTGATGAGGAGGATGGTGACTGTCAGAGAGGAAGGAAACACAGGCTACCTGCTGCACTGCTGTTGATTTTACCAACAAAGTTATCTGGACAAGTAACTTCAGGTAGGCACCACTTGAAAAAACAGAGAGAAGATCATTAATGGCAGAGATCTCTTCTGCATCCCCACCCTACTGGCTGGCATCCTTCCAGCGTATAAATGTTGCCTTTCCTTGCACAAACAAAACCCTTTATGCTTTTCCTCTGAAAGTCTCTTCTCTTCTTGATCTGAGAAAGAGAACATGCCAAGCAGAACGGTATAAATTGCGTCATTAGGTGGGATAATGTCACCCAGACCTTTGCTTGCCAGTCATGAAACTGCTCCTAGTTGCAATATCAGAAAGTAGCTTCTGAGGCAGCGGGTCCCATTAATGGGCCCTGCTTTGGCCTCTCCTGTGTCTACTTTGACACACGTGCAAGATTAAACACCTCCACCCCCACTATTTCAGCCCTTCCCTGACTTCCTCCAGCCTTATCCCCACCTCTTGTAGCTGTCCTGTCCCTCTTGGCCCAATATCCTGGCTTAGTGGCTGCTCTCCTACCCCAGGCAGGCCATCTCTTCAGCTCAGTTACCCAGAGGAGAGCAGCAGGGAGTGGGCAAAACATTGGCTCTGCCACTGCCAGCTGAGCTGGAAGGGTCCCAGGCTGCTCCCTGAGCTGCTCCCAGAGCACCGATGCTGGGGGCACCTGCTGCAGACCTTGCTTGGAGCTCCCCTGGCTCAGCAAGGTGGTCCAAACCCTGTATAACGGAGCCCTGGTTTCAAGACCTTAGGTAAGGTTACTTCCACCATCATGGAGTTAATAGCTCTTCTTCAGAGCTGTTTTATACCTGATGGTCTGAAAATTTTAAGGATAAAAATGGCCAGTGCTCAATATTAGAAAGGGGAGATTTTTTACTTTGCTTTGTAAGATTTATTTCTAGGCTTGTAACCTCGCAAGAAAAAAATCCATCAAAATTGCATCGTTCTGATTCCCGTCACACCCTTTTCTTTCTTTTCTGTCTTGGTTTTAGAGGCTGCTTTTTTAATAACTGTTTGCATTTGAAATCAATGCCGTGCAACACTGAAAAGGCTGAAATCGTAGCTTTCCCAAGGGAAAACATTTCCCCACTGATCCCTATGGGACAGGGCAGCGTTCAGCCATGTGTGTGTTCAGCAGCTCGGGATGCCTCTTGGACACGCTGTTTTCATCTCATCTCCTTCCCCGTGTCACTCTGGACATGGTAATTCACAACCACAGCAGGTTTACATGCCTCCACTAATCTGCCTAAGCATAGGGACTTCAAAGAGCTGAGGTATAGGGAAATGTGGTGGTTAAACACTGTTGTATGCATTACGTTATTGCGGGCTATTTTTAGCAGCTGTGGTCACTGTGTATTGCAACCCTAAGTCACCTCTGAACTTACAGTTGCAAAAATGAAACTGAAAAACAAATTAATTGGATCAGCAGACTGGCCAAAGAGGAATCCTGTCTCAATATTTATAGAACAAATAAACATAAACAACTCTAAAAATGTCTTTTTGTTCTCTTTGGTTAAACATAGACGTCCTCTGCTGCTGCTCTTTTGGCTGTAGAGTAAATGCCCCAGCGTCCGTGCTGTGAATAATTGTTGCTGGGACTTTTTTAGGTCAGTGCCACAAAAATGTTATGGCTATTGCTAAGTGCAAGGGCTGACTGCCAGGATTTGCACCTATTCTTTTGGGCCTGAACCTTTCTTTCGCTTAAATAATTTTTACTTTAGTGTACCTGTGCTGACATGAGTTGCTTGAGCGCAGTCGCTCCTGATTTGCATCAGTGAAAGTCAGGAGAGCATCTGCCCACTCATGCTTTGTTTTCTTGGCCAGTTTGAGAGAGAGTCAACCCAAATCGACAATTTTCTCTCATCGGTGGAGCGACGTGGTTTCTCACCTCACGTGGGTTGCTTTGTTAGCTTTGTTCTCCGCTGTCTGTGCATGCAGAGGGGCTTTTTCACAGTTTTTCTATTTGATTTTATGTTTTCTCATGCCCAGTCTGTCTGACTGCCTTTTCTTTTCAGTTACTGTTTCTCAAAATGGCTCCGACAACCCTCTTTTGCCATCTCAGAGGAAAGGCACAATTGCATTATTGTACTGAGTGAATGCATTTTCTCATACATGTAACTGAATGGGAGATTATTTAAATATCTTAAACATGCTCCTAATTGGAATAATGACATGCTAGGAATGGGAGTGTGAGGAGAATTTATGTTCAGACTCCTGAATTTCAGTGAATGAGTAATCAACACTCCACCACTTCCTACAAGGTTAAACAATTTTTTCAAGCAAATGGTTACTGTAAAACCACAATTTGACTGCGTTCAAACAAACGTAACCCCAAGAATGGGTACTTCTGGTGATCTTTAAATCATGTGAAAGCTTTGGTGGACCTCTTAGCAAAGGAGAAGCTGACTTGAAATGCTGAGGGCTGGCTGGTGCCTCAGGGCTGCCCCACCAGCCCCTGCTCCATGTCCGTCCCAGCCACCTTGTGCTATCCTGGTGCTGGTGTCCACACCAGCGCTCAAAAGCCCCTGTTCTGAGCCAGAGCAAGGGGATGAGTTGGGTTAAAAAATAACCCAGCAAAATATGTTTGCTTGTCTCTGTGTGTGCGTGTTTGCAAATGGGCTCAGTTTCCCCATGTGATTCATGGAAAGGCTGTACCAAGGTCTGTGCTGGCACGAGGGCAGGCAGGAGCAAGGGGGGGAAATGGAGCAACTCCAGGAGCTGGGAAGGAAAATATCGCTAACTGATATTGCTGCCAAATATTGTACCTTCTGAAGCCACTGCCTTAGACCAGAGCAGCCGAATTAGTGCCTGTAGCCTGTACATTAGCAAGGCTGTCCCATCTTTACATCTTTGCTTACAGCCTTATTCTTATCAACAGGTTGGTCATTCTCTTGGTCAGTTTATTGCTATAAAGTCAATTGTATGCAGTTATTCAAAAGTCAGTGTGTAGTGGTCTAATCTAATCTAATCTAATAATTCTTATATACAAAATCTCCTTTTCCCATCGTCATATTCACAATAATTACATCAACACCTTTGACCATTTAACTAAAAAAGCCTTTAAGCAGTTCTGAGTGATTAGGCTTTGTTGCTACTATTCTTTTTTGCATCCTCCATTACTAAGTTTTTCTTTTTATTGTTTCTTTCCCGCAGATTGTTTCTGTAATTAATTTCATTGGGCTTGATCTGAAGCCCATACAGGTGAATGCAGAGACTTTGATTAACTTGAATAGGCCACAGATCAGACCTCCTCTAAATGCTTTAACAGGCATAGGTCAAGGACCTTAAATGAAGAACATTGGTTTTACTGTGTGTTTCTATTGTTATTTCAGCTCGCTTCATCAAATTAATGATATTGATGCAGCCGTCCAAACTCTTGTAGGCACCACACTGGAAAGTAAAGTCTGTACTACATTCATTACAACAGTACTTAGAAACACCAACCAGAACACAGGTTGCACTGTGCCTCGCTCATGCACCCAGCAAAAGACAGATGGGGCGAGACAAACAGGCGGTTTGTGGCAGAACTGTGACTTAAATCTAGGTAACAAAGTGCAAGTTTAGTGTCTGTCCCCCTCCCTGCTCCCAGCTATACCTCGACTTCTGCTGAGGTGCAACAGCAGATGTACCTGTACAAGTGCAATATTCTGTAATTATTTCCTTGTCTGATAATGTTACAGGAGGCAGAATGTTAATCCAAAAGGAAGGACTGACCCTTGGCTGTTTCTATCAACCCCAGTGCTGTTTGCTTGCACAGCAGCAATTATGGACTCTGCCACTGGCAGCAATGAGTAAGTCTTTCCAGTGTTACCCTGATAAGAAGACTCTTTGCAAGAGATCATGTGTATATGTCTCACGGGGCTCAAAGTTTCCTAATCTTTTTGCTGTTCAACTTCTCAGCGTTAACAGATGCACTGCAATATCCAGCCTTGGAGAAGAGGCTTGAGCTGAAGGGACTTTCGCTGCCCTGTTTATATGGTCCTGCTAGAAAGCACCCATCCGTGACAGAGTGTAGCAAAAACATAAAAATTCCAGCTCAGGTTGAAGCAAATCCTTGTTCCCTTTAATTACTCAAAACAAAACATTAGTGTTAGTGCACTGCCCCTGCTGGAAAGTATACCATGCTCATGCTCTCATGTAACTACAAAGTTAGCCTTAACTGCTAGAAGAGCTGTGGTTTTTTTCACAGCAGCAGCATGAACACACAGGAGTTACCATGAGATGGAACGCAGGCACTTACGAGTGTACCTCGAAGTCAGCAGTTCTGGACAGACATACGAGCTGATCTCAGCACGTTTACTTTACAGCAAAACCACATCGTCATCTTCCAACTGTTTCCGCCTCGGGAAAACAAATGAACGTTAACTATCCAGAAGTTTTAAAAATTAAAAAAGCTTTAAAAAAAATTAAAACCTTTTTCAGCACTGAAGGTAAGTTTCAAATCTCTTCTTTAAGCTTCTCAAACATTTGTAACTCGCCTCTTGATCTAAATCCAGATTCAGTTATTTATGCTGGATTTATTGTCCATTATGCTTTGGCCACTTGCTGACCCTGTCTCAGAGGCTACATGAACTCTGGTGACAAACAGAGCTTCCTCTGTGCCAAACAGGAAAAATTTAAAACTGTTTATCTGATATGACAGTACTGATAACAGCACAGAGAAGCACTTTGGACTTCTCCTAAAGGGTACGCTGATCTTCATTATCTTCTATTTGCATTTCTTTTTGCCCTATGGAAGAAAGATTAGGAGAAAGCCAACTTAGCTCTGTGCTTAGCAGAAACACTGAAGATGATAACTGCAAGAACACATCATTTTCTTGATCAATAAGAGTGACTTTGGAATGCAGTCTAACATGCTTTGTGAATAATTGTCTTAGACTTCAGTTCTTAAATGCTGCCTAACTCCCAACTGCCAAACCAGGGATTTTTAAATTACTTGCCTCCTACAGCTGGCTGGTAATAGAGACAGGAATTTGTAGGCACCATACAGATCTTCCTCTGTAAAAGAATTTTTCTTCTTTAGCTAAAGATCTTCAATAGTCAAAAATTCTGTTTTAACCACCTCAGTCTTGCATAAGGTGAGGCACAAGACAGGCAACGGACATCACACAGACTGGCTATCGTCTAATGAGCAAGGTACAGCTGTTGTGTTCTTTCCTAAAATGAAAAGTGCTTGTTAAAAAGCAGTCTTCTGGTAAGGCAGTCAGAGACGGCCACCCCAAGAAGGGAATCACGGGTAACCAGATTTTTATGTTTCTCAGGACCTGAAATTGTTTTCCAAAGTCATCAGTTAATGTCAGTGTTGCCTACTTCTGATCCTGTTTCTAATGTTCCTCTGTATTTTGCCCACAGGCAAATGTCTGAAGCTTGGACATTTTTAAGGTATACCTGTGGAGGAGCTGAAAAAAATCCCAAATGAGCTTAAAATATTTCCATACTTCCAAGAACAAAAGATAACAATTGAATTACTTCACATCCCCATGTTCCTGGGACAGAACCTTTACAGAGGCAAACTTGAGGTCACTGTCCTTCTCTACCTGATGCCCCGGGAGCGGGAGGTGGGTTGGGAGGCAGCCTAGCAGCCTTGTTGTGCCAGACTGGTGTTACCGCACTGCTGCTTAACCTAAAATTTCCTCTTGCCTTCACTCTCTGCTCTTGGCAGCTGTAGTAAAGCCTTGCTGCACAATGTGGAAAGGACTGGCACCAGTGCCAGCATCTCCCCTTCCCATCAGGAGACTCATGCCCTCTATTTGCAGCATTTATCCTCCTTGCGCAGATGTGGGACCACAAATGGTAAAGTACTTTGAAGTCTAATGGCTCAGTAGCATACCGAAATGTTAAAAAAACCCACCAAGGGTGGCAGGGCAAAATCATTGTCTTTGAGGCTGCTATCACAGATATTTATGGTAAAGAAATGCTGGCCAAAATTCAAGGCTGTGACTTCCAGCTTAGCAACTTAAAACAGGTGAAGCACAGGGGCAGTGTGGCTGAAAAAGGAGCAACTCCTGAGTTAGTGTACTGCAGCATCTAGGATATTATTCATAGACAAAAAAGTGTTATTCCAGGTAAGAGGGCAATGCTAGTAGCTATCCTAAACTACTCTCCAATCTCTCCTTTCCTGACACATTGGCACACTGGTAGTTTCTGAAAGGAGCTGGATGTGGATCCTGCCTCACCTCTCTTGTGATGAGCGGATGGCTGCGTGGGTGCATTTGCTTGTTGAAAACTGCCACAGTGCAATTCTGGCTGGAGGAGACTGGAGCAACGATGCTGGGAGCAGAAGTTCCCAGGCTGAGGCACGGCATGACCAGCAATGCTGAACTGCACTTCTGGCAAAGTGCCCAGGGCCTGACAGCATGCCCAGGGAAAGAGAAAATCCTAAGGGAGAAAAGTAAACCAGACCAAAAATAAGTGCAAGCGGAAGGGGCCTGCAAAGGCTCCCTTACATGGGCTGGTAGCTGTTGGCTTGTGCCTTTGGTTTAAGGGTTCCTGAGGGGCACCTGGGGCTGAGAAAGCCCTTCCCACCACGGGCTTCATCCTCTCCAGCAGTCCCCAACCATGTCATGCAGGTTCCCCTGGAGGTGGTGCATTGGCCTTGGGCAAGGGGCAGCCTCTGACATTTGGGAATTGCCCATGCGCTCCAAAGAAGGGTCTGCACCCATAACGCTGTGCATGGGCAGGCACTTTGCTGCAGCGGCACCTTCCCAGGTGGACTTGCTCACAGTTCTCCCCAGGCATCTTGCAGGTTCTTTGCAGAGCTATGGGCTTCATGGCAAGATGCTGACACAGCAAGTGGGAAAGGATGGTGAAAAGGCTTGAGAAGTCCCAGCAATCTAGCACGGCCACATGATAATGGAGCAGCACTAACTTTGTTGGAAAAAGCAAGGCCAGATGCTTACTTCTACTGTTTTTACTGGGTCAGTACTGTATGGGGCTGTAATGTTTCTATTCCTCCATTTCTGTCTCCTAACCATGAATTTATTGTTTCAGGATGGGATGAGGGAGTGGGGTTTGAGTGCTGAAATTTCAGAGAGAGAAAGAAACTCTGTGCTTTGTCTTTCCAGCTCTTTATAACTACTTGGCTTTCTGGGACTTCCCCAGGGGAATCTTCACTTCCTTCTGCCAATTGTATATGGAAATTAATTACTCTGAATCACATCCTGGACCCTGGCACCTGCTAATTAAGTGTCTGTAAGGGCTGCAACTGAGGTATGCCCAACGTAGGGCTTCCTGAACTCATCCCGGAAAGGTAGTTAAGACAGAATTTCCTCTAGCGCTGAAGTTCATTCAAACCCCTCCCTCCCTCCTTTCTCCACCTCAGGCTGCTCATTGCCCCCCTCCTGGACTTCTCCAGCCTTCATTTTTTTTTTGTTTTTAATTCAGCAGAGCCCCACAGAGAGTTACATGGGCACAATGATGAAATCAGGAAAGGAGCAGGAATGGCAGGGAGAAGAGTGCTTCCCCTCACTAAGCCTCTGTAAAGGGCTTTTAGGTTCCAGTGATGCCTCTGGAGCTGAAAATATGGGTTGCAAGTGCTTTGCGATTCCCAGGGGACAGCGTTAGTGTCAAGATTCAGGTGTGATTCTCTAATGCTGGGCAGTGATGCATACACTTACCATTAAAATAAGGGCTGTGCCACCAGGTCTAGTCTGGGACCAGCACCCACATGCAGGTCTCTTGTGTGATTTTTGCAGTGACAGGACTAAAATGCTTTTTTTTTTCTCATGGCCGGCTCACTGGAGCCAAGCATGATCTATCCAAAGCGTTATGAACACGACTAAGTCTGACCTGTAGGCTCCAAGACAAAGCCATTTTCAATAAGGACGTTTTTATAGCCCACACATGGAAAGAAAAATCCTTTTGGTTACCCTCATCTCTGCTGTGTTTGAAGTAGACTGTGAAAGGCCTAGCAGTCAGGATGGGGGGAAGCCCCCCCATACCATTGTCCTGTTCCTTCAATAACTGCGCAGTAGCGTTTGCTCCTGTATCTAAGCTTCGGCAAGACTGTAGAGAACAAAGTAATGTAAAGAAACGTCTCCTGAACTTAACACTCTCAGATGAACCTGTCTGAGCTGTACATAATTTTATAGCATATCCTGCGGCTGTCCCTGGTGGGCTATGTGACGGCAGGAGAGACAGACAACACCATGTTACTTCAACACTGGTTTTGGTTCCTCTCGAGCTATTTTGTGGGGCTTTCCTGCTGACTTAACAGCTCTAGTGGTTTCTGCCCATATCTGTGGAAAAACCAGCTGCTGATTCAGCTGTGGCTCTCTCGTGAAGGGGAACCTGAGTTTGGGTTTTGAGGAGGCCAGGCCAGCCTCCGGGAGCCTTCCCCAGTTCCCAGGGGAACCCCAGAGCAAGGGATGAAGACAAAGCACAAGTTTCGGTTTCAATTCACTTTTTTAAAGTAGTGCCTTTTCAAAAACCAGTTCCCATAGTGACAGGGAACTGTGGCACCATTGTGAAGGTCCAAAAAGCCCAGGTCGGGTGCTAGCCAGAAATTCAGCAGTGCAAGCCAGCTCCAGAGCAGCCTGCCCCCAGCCCCTGCTGCGTTCACCATGGGGCTTTGCTTCAAATGCCTTTCCTGCCCGCCAGCCACACTTTTAGCTGCCCATAGGCTGTACCCTGAGCACTACAGCTTCACTTAATTGCAGGTAAAATGATGTATTTCCATAAAAGGGCTTGTGCTTTAGCTGGGTTTAGCTGTATTCAAGCTTAACTTGCTATAAAGGGAAAAGCCAGATTTGAAGATGGCTTTCAACCATTGTTTCCTGATGCAGACTGGTGTAAAAAACGACTATGTGCTCCTGATCATCTGGTGAGTCAGCAGAAGAGCCCAGCTGAAAGCCCAGGCCCCATTTAATTCTTATTTACCAGAACTTGCTGCCTCCCTCCTTCCTTCTCACTATTTGTCGTATGGGGTTCTTCCACACGTGCATATAATCCAGACCTTCCAAAAAGGCCTAGGGAATCTCACACAATCCTATTTTTCTTCTGGTCCTTGCCATAACACCTAAGAAGCATGCCAGAGAGGCTCAGAACATCCACCCGGCTAGTCTCAATGCCAGGCGATGGAGGTTTGCAAGTGATGGACGCCGCGACTCATTCAAAGTACTTGTTTGCCTGCATCTTTGTTACCTGCTGGATTGTTGCAGTCTGTAGTATGCAAATAAATACAACTACAGCACTCTTACAGGGCAAGTCTTGCCTAAAATTACAAGTACCTGTCAAGTGCTTATGTTATTTGTTGCTTCTAGGTAATGTGCACTATGCATGTGTAGGAGGCAGAGAAAAGTGTGGTTGTGCTATTTGTACACATCTCAGGAACCCTTTCAGTAGGTCAGGTACTTAGGTCTTCCCTCAGGAATACCTGAGGCCATGGACATCAGCAAATGTCTCTGTGGCCTGTGGAGTCATTCGGTGTGCGTACTGTTTTTCAGCAGACCCAGCCAGCCGGATGGGGACAAGGACACCTGCCCAAGGGGCACAGGGACGTAATGGCCCCAGCAGGTACTGCTGTGCATGCACCAATTTCAAAACAGAAAGGAGCCGCGGCATGGAGCCGGCCAAGGCTCTTTGGCACCAAAGGCAGGGCACCAGGTCGACTCAAAGTATATACTGCCCACCTCCTCCAGCCGCAAACCATGCACTATCCCTTTCAATTTTATGATAAACTAATATTTTTCTTAAATATTTTACAATCATTATTCCCTTCCTACCCCTATTTTTGCCCACATATCCGTGTGACACTTTTGGAGCTGAGATCACACACAAGAAAACAGAGTGAGATTGGTAACAAGCATAGTTTTTTGTCAGAGAAGAATGTTTTGCCTGTTGTTTCCAGTTAAACCACTGGAAATGGTATATCCAAACAAAAAATTACCCTTCGGGCGCAAGATTTTAACTCAAATGAAAAAGGCCGTGTTCTATAGGAAAGAAAGCAGAAAGAGAGGCATATTTAGAGCAGTTCTTATTACAGTATTTCTAATGTAAGGGTAGATGTACTGCACCAGGCCAAGGGTTCATCTATCCTAAGGCTGACAGCAGCTAACCGCTGCAGAGCCCCAGAAGAGGCCAAGAACCTAGACATACTTGCTTTGTATATTCCCAGCCTCCAGCAACCAGCAGCTCAGAGATTTAGTAAGACAGAGGTGAAACAGTGTATATATTGCTGGGACAAGCTAAATAAAATAAGGATTATACATGTTTTGAAAACTAATCTTTAGGATTCACTAAAACTTGAGACATGCACCACTGTCTTATGATTGCGAGTGAAGCAGTGTCTTAGGGAGGTATTTCCTGCAAGAGACGAAATTTTCCCTTGCTTCCTCGAGACCTTTGAGTGACCCTACTGAATTGTTAAAATTCCATTAGAAAGTGGCTGCTGGGAACATGTGCAATAAATAGCTGCTAAGATCAATGGCAGTCTTGCTGATTTAAAATCAATGTATTGCTTGCTGATGGTGCTGGCAGTGTTTTCCTCTGGGAAATGTAACAGTGATTGGCTTTAAATAAACATAGTGGTAAAAAACTTTATCTGAACTCATTAGTGACTCAGGCTAATTTTAGGAGTAATTTGGAAAATGCCTGCTGCCCACAGACAAGACTTTGAGGTGATCAGTGACTTTGGATACCACAATTTATGGTGGGCCACTGGAAAATATCATAGAACAGAGCAGAACTTCAGAAAATGCTCTCTGAAAAATAGGTACTTAAGGTACCCAGACCATCCATTGAAAGGCACTGATCACTTTTGAAAACCTGAGATGAACAATATCAGGTTACTATGGCTCTAATGACTGCCATGCACCTTACCCAGTCCAGTTCCTTGCTCCCCTCCCAGCTTCTGGCTGGCCCTCATCCCATGTGACACCATGATGGGTATAAGCCCACCAAAACCTAAAATGCCACCAAAAGTTGGTCTCATCCACCGGCACTTAGCTTTGGGTTGGACTGGAATCCTCTCCCTTTTCTTCCTTAAAGCTTCTCCCTCACCAGGGGTACAATTTTTCTGCCAGGTGCTCAGCTAGATTGCTTTAATGAAAATAGACATTTGCCCTACCTATATTCTGTTTTGTAATCTAACCATTTAATTGCATCATGTTCTTTCCCTACAAATCATCTGATGGTGTTTCCCAGGACAAGCCTTCACCTCTTTTAGTATATGTTGTAACTCTCCAGCTATTACCACCTCCTGGTTCTAAAGAATTATATCACTAAATCACTAGTGAATCGATTACTAGATAAATCAGAGCTGTTTTTGGTGGGTTTCTAACCTGGGAAACAGAAATTGTAACTGCATCAGAACTTTTATTTGAGGTAGGCTGTTCTGGATTTTTTAGTTTATTTAAGAGCTTCTATTGAACCCTCCTCAATTTCTTTTAACTTGTTACATGTTACATGCAATAGCTTTAAAGGATAGTACAGAGATATAAAACTGTTTGTTGGATAACAAACAGGAGGAATGGGAAGCCATTGTGCAGCTAGAAAGCTACGATCTAATCACTATTACTGAAACGTGGTGGGACCAATCACACAACTGAAGCTCTGCAGTTGATGGCTATTAACTGTTCAGAGGGGACAGGCAAGGACGGAGGGGCAGCGGGGTTGCCCTTCATGCAAAAAAATGGATTGACTGCACAGAACTGTCTTTGAAAAACAGCAATGAACAGGTTGAGAACTTAAGAGTAAAAATTAGGGGCCAAGCCAACAAAGGAAACCTCGTGGTTGGTGTTTACTGCAGACCACCTGGGCAAGGGCAGCCTGTTGATGAAGCCTTCTTATTTCAACTACAGGAAACATAGCGCTCACATGCTCTGATTCTGCTGGGGCACTCCAGTCACCCTGATATCTCCTGGAAAAGCAGCACAGCAAGCTGTAAGCAATCCAGGAGACTCTTGGATGCGTTGAGGATAATTTCTTAATCCAGGTGATAGACAGCCTGACCAGAGGAGAAGCGTTACTAGACCTGTTGCTTACCAACACGGATGAACTATAAGTAGAGACTACAAGATTGGTGGCAACCTGGGCTGCAGTCATCATGCCCTGGTGGAATTCACAGTCTTGAGGGATATGGGCCAAATGAAGAGTAGAGTCAGGACTTTGAATTTTAGGAAAGCAAACTTTAATTTGTCTAAGGAATTAGTGTGTGGGGCCTCCTGGGAAAGAGCCCTTAGGGATAAAGGAGCTGAACAGAGCTGGCAGCTCTTTAAGGACATTTTTTCTTAGAGCACAAGAACTCTCAATTCCCATGTGTAAGAAATCAGGAAAGGAAAGCAGGAGACCAGCATGGCAAAGTAAGGACCTCCTGGTCAAACTAAAGTGTGAGAAGGCAATGCACAAGCAGTGGAACCAGGGACATGTATCCTGGAAAGAATACAAGGATGGTGCCTGGATGTATAGGGATGAAATCAGGAAAGCTAAGGCTCAAGATGAATTTGGCAAGGGATGTGAAGAATAGTAAGAAGGGCTTCTACAGGTACATTGGGCAGAAAAGGAAGATTAAAGAAAATGTACCACCACCACCCAGTAAATAAGACAGGAGAAGTAGTGACAACTGATATGGAGAAGGCTGAGGTACTCAACAAGTTTTTTGTCACAGTTCTCAATGGTAATCTCTCTTCCCACATCTCTCAAGTCCCTGAATGTCAAGGCAGGGACTGGGCGAATGAAGTCCCTCCCATCATAAATGAATCATAGAATCATAGAATGTTTTGGGTTGGAAGGAACCCCTAGAGGTCATCTAGTCCAACCCCCCTGCAGTAAGCAAGGACACTGCCAACTAGATCAGGTTGCTTAGAGCCCCGTCCAACCTGGCCTTGACTGTTTCCAGGGGTGGGGGGTATCTACGGCCCCTCCAGGCAACCTGTTCCAGTGTTTCACCACCCTCATCATAAAACATTTTTTCCTTGTATCTAGTCTGAATCTACCCTCTTTCAGTTTCAAACCATTACCCCTTGTCCTGTCACAGCTGGCCCTACTAAAAAGATTCTCCCATCTTTCCCATAGGCCCCCTTTAGGTATTGAAAGGCCGCAATCAGGTCTCCCCGCAGCCTTCTTTTCTCCAGGCTGAACAAGCCCAACTCTCTCAGCCTGGCCTCATAGGAGAGGGGCTCCAGCCCTCGGATCATTTTTGTGGCCCTCCTCTGGACCCACTCCAACAGTTCCATGTCCTTGTGCTGAGGGCTTCAGAGCTGGACGCAGTACTCTAGGTGAGGTCTCACCAGAGCAGAGTAGAGGGGCAGAATCACCTCCCTTGACCTGCTGGCCACACTTCTGCTGATGCAGCCCAGGGTACGGTTTGAAAGATCAGGTTTGAAACAGTCTGAGGAACCTGACCATATATGAATGCATGGGACCCAACGAGATGAATCACAGGGTCCAGAGGGAATTGGCTGATGCAGTTGCCAAGCCACTCTCCATCGTATTTGAAAAGTCATGGCAGTCAGGCAAAGTCCCCTGCAATTGGGAAATGGGGAACTGTATCTATTTAAAAAAGGGTAAAAGGGAGGACCCTGGGAACTACTGAACAGACAGCCTCACCTCTGTGCTTCGGAAGGTCATGGAACAGATCCTCCTGGACGGTATGTCAAAATATATGGCAGACAGGGAGGTGAATAGAGACAGCCAGCGTGGCTTCACCAAGGGCAAGTCTTCTCTGACCCAACCTAGTGGCCTTCTAGGGTGGAGTGGCTACATCAGTGGACAGGGGAAGAGCTACAGATGTCATCTATCTGGGCTCCTGTAAGGCCTTTGACACAGTCCTCCACAACATCCCTCTCTCTAAATTGGAGAGATATGGATTTGATGGATGGACTATTTGGTGGATGAGGAATTGGCTGGATAGTTGCATGCAGAGAGTAGCAGTCAACGGCTCAGTGCCCAGATGGAGATCAGGGACAAGTGATGTCCTTCAGGGGTCCATATTGGGAGCAGTACTGTTTCATACTTTCATCAGTGACATAGACAGTGGGATTGAGTGCACCCTCAGCAAATTTGCAGGTGACTCCAAGCTGAGTTGTGCTCCTGCAGTGGACAGTGTCCCTGCCCATGGCAAGGTAGTTGGACTAAATGATCTTTAAAGGTCCCTTTCAACCCAAACCATTTTATGGTTCTATAAACATTTTAAATTTTATTGTTTACTTCCATGCTATAGAATAGAGAATTTTAAAAACTAGAGGATATTTTTCCTTCCATATTAATCTTTCTTATAAGATTTTAATGTACTTGTTTGGATGGCTATTAGGATATAAATAAAGCACAAACAAGCAAAGTTCCATAGTGGACCTGCATTCTGGATGCTGCTTAGCTATACACATGCTCATCTCTAGAAATACTAACTTTTCCATATACATGTACATGCACACGTACACATGGCATTTATTAAGCACAAACTGCAAACTGATTTTATGTCTGGGAAGAAAACTTTCAAATACAAAGCCTATAAATAGATGACGTGTTGCCTTTCTGGCTCAGTAAATAGCTTGAAAAAGTGCTCCCAGGAGGCGTGAATTTGCAGTGTCCTCCCTTTATTTTACTGAGATGTTAATTCTGCAGCCTAAATTTAATACTTTATGTTTATTATCATTACGGGAATTGCCATCATGAGGGAAGCAAAGGCACTTTCTGAATTTCTTTAGGCATCAGGAAATAAATCTGTATAGAAAAGAAACAGCCCTCATGTGCAGGGGGAAACACCAGATTACTTGACATGAAAAGTATAGGAAGTAGCGCAATGAGCAGTACGCAAACCACAAATGGGCCTAAATAGAGTTGGATATGACAAAATAGAAAGCCACATTGGATGTGCCCTGCAGTGGCTGACATGAACACCACCATCCCAGGATCTGGGTGCACTGCATTCGGAGCAGCCAGCAAGGAGATAACTTAGGAGCATCTCACACAGATGAGTCTCAAATAAAACTTTTCCAGCACTTAACGACACACTTGTTTCTGGTTCCTCAGTAGTTCAATTCCCAGGCACTTTTGTACTAGCAGGAAATCTGAAAGTGCAAACCGAAGCATGTGCCTCCATGGCCCATTGGCAGAGCTTGTTGCAGCAGATGGGCCCTCCCCTGGTTCCAGAGGTGCCTGAATGTGAGAAAAGCTTTATGCTGCTCTTCCAGACATTGCTGGAGGTAGGACAACCTCCCTGAACAATGAACAGCTAGAAAACATAGAGCTTTATGGTTGTCTCAACATTTTCCTATAAACACCCATATATTCTGTTTCACGTAAATATCCACAGACCCTTGCACTGCAAAAGCAATCACTTTTTGGAAGAGCGTGCCTTTTTTGGAAGTGTATTCAGCAGCGTAGAGTTCTGAGTCTTCCTGATGCACTGGGCTTTTGGGGGGGACCCAGCTAGAAGGGGTTGGTGGAGTCCATGGACTGACATTTCTCCAATAGGAGAATAAACCAGTGGGAAAAAAAATACAGAGAGGGGAACAAAAAGGGTCAAGTTATCATTGAAATTTATGGCAGTTAATTTTAAAAAGAAATAATACGCCCGCATGAGCCATGGAGCTACTGCACACACACGGAGCCACAGGCCTACGTACAGTAGATTGAACAACATGGGATCCTTCAGAAAAAAATTGGCTGTGTGGCAACCTTGCTGAAGATGGACTTCTCTTGCCTTCTTTTTTTCCTCCCACACACCACAAACACGGCCATGCAGAAGCATTTTCAAGCACAAACATGCACAGAAGTACTTAAAGCTGTTTTGCTATTCCCAACCCCCTTAAATTTATGCTCATGTAATTACTGCTGTTTGCCTATTGATAGCAAGTTAAAAATACCACACACTCCCCAAATTAGAACTATTTTCTATTTTCTGTTAAATCCCTGCAGTTGATGTAGAACAAAATGTTGTGATGAGCCACATGAGATCTCTCTTGCCTGCACTGGCCAGGACAGGAGACTGCAACACTACCAGCAAAAACACACCCCACCAAAAGTGTGGCACGCCCAGACCAAGACAAAGTTGATTGTTTTTTGAAGCCATCGATCCTGCATTCCCCTTGCTTGCTTCATCTGTTGCTTGGTGTTTCTACAGGTGGAATGGATTTGTGTCAGGACCTGTTCTATCAGAGCTTGCATTTAGATAAAATGTAAAATATTTCTGCTCTATCCAAATTCCTAATTTTTACTCCAAGGTGCCCCTCACTTAGACTCAATGTAAAATACTTCTGTTTTTTAGATAAGATGTAGATAAAATGTAATTTATATAAAATAAAAATGAAATGTAAAACATTTCTGGTCTGCCCAACTTCTGAATTTATACCCCAAGGTGTCCCTCACAAGGAATTACTTATCGTTGATGTAGCACTTATTTTGATGGCGGAAAAATGGATGTCATCCTGTGAATAATCTTGTAAATCACATGAAATTAATCTAGTATTAAATAACAACAACTTTTCACCTTCTATTCAGGTTGTAAAATCCTTGTCAGAGGAGCCATCTCTATTACATACAAATACTGTATTTGTCGTTAGAACTTCTGAATATCTATTTTTAAAGGGTTTGTGGAAGGGACTGTCTGGAAATCACAAAAGGTCAACCCTCTCCCAAGCAAAACTAGTAAGACCGAGTTTCCCAGTGCCTGTCTGAGATGGGAAGGTCAGGACATGCACGCAGTTTTCCCTTTACTTCTGATAGTTTCTTTGAGCTAATAACACAGCATGAAAAGCCACCCCCAAGTGTTAACATATTTTGAATGTCTGCATCCCTCCTAATATCACCTCCCACTTTTGGAGCAGCAGAGACAATACCCAAATGCAAACATGTCGGTGCACGTTGCACTGCCTGGCTCGTCACTTAAACAAAGGCCACAATACGCAGATGAAGACTTTGGTTAAGGACCAAGGAGCAGATTTTTTTTTTTGAGGTATTTAAATGCCAAGACATAATCAAGTGCTCAGAAGGATTTTCAAAAGCAATTGGGAATCCAAGTTCTGAGAGTTCATTGGTCCTTCTGAAAATCCCGTATGGTATCAAATTAACTGCATCCTTTGACATCTGAATACCTGTTCCCTTGTGCTGCTTCCGTTAGGGACCGTCCTCCTCGATTTCAGCAGGGCAAAGCCGTCATTGTGAAAAGCTGTGAAATTTCTTCCCTTTCTCTTCCTGAAAAAAAAGGGAAAGCTTATCCTTCTCTTCTTGCCTAATGAAAATGTTACTGCCCTATGAACTCTTTTAACCGAAGCTGTAAGAACACCACTTGGTCCCCCTGGCCGTGGCCATGCGGGTCTTTGCTGTACAGAGAACAGTTTGCTTTGATCTGAGGTTTACTTGCCACAGATTTCACTGCAATGCCTCTCTGATCTGATTGTGCAGATTTGCAGGGGTTTCGGTTTTTTTTTTTTTGGGTAGAAATCCCTTCTAGATCGGTAAGTGACGCAAAGGCTGTAGCATCCATCCCAGTCCCATTGGATGGTGACGGGCCAAACGCTGCCCTCTATTTACATGTCTCTATTGATATAAATCAAGTTGCCTGTGTGGGATCTCGGGACTGCTGTTTGTATACACTTCGTTCTCAGAAACATGATACCAATCTATTGCACAAAGACTGCAGAAGAATTGCACATATTTTTTTTTTTAATAGAAGAAAATGTTCCCTTGATGTGATAAATACTGGACATGACTTTTGCTCAGGCTGCAAATAGCAGATTACTTAATCATCTACTATTTAAGTACCTGTTTGTTTTGTTATGAAGCAAAACTTTTGAGCAAGATCATATTACATGTAAAGTGGCTTCCTGCATCCTTAAATATTAATCCTCAAGTAAAACCAGATTGAAGGTAGTCCCAGGGTCACTTTAATCAGCCTGAGGTGCTGCATCCCACTCTCTAGTATCCCACATTGCATGTTCCTCTCCCTGTCTTCGTGCCAACACTAACGTTTTTGCAGCCTCTGGATGACCTTGGCAGGAGGCTGGGGGTGGGGAGGTGAAGGACCTGCCCCTGGTGGGGGGAACAGGGGCCATCACCAGCCGCTGGGAGCAGGGACAGGGCTGGGAAACATGGGCAGCCCTGCAGGGCGAAGTTCTGCCAAGCACCTGCAAGTCTTAAGAGGGAGGCGATGGAAAGCGTTAAGGGGGCACTTCTGAAATGAGAGAAGCCCCTGGAAAAGGGAAAAATGGGGACACGCCGGGTGGTGAGGAGTCAAGGTGGAGCAGAAAGAGTAGAAGGCCACAGGGGGCTGCCAGACACAGGGATGCGAAAGGCAAGGGCCGGAGCGGGAGAGCGGCAGGCAGGAAGCCACAGGAAGGCAAGGGAGGGGAAAGGCTGGGGGGCACGGGCAGGAGGCCGGGCGTGCCGGAGGGAGACGCTGAGGCGGGAGGGGCCCGAGACAGAGCAAGGGACACGGGCGGTGCCACCCCTCCCTCCGTGCCTGGCACCGGTGACTCTGGGCGGTGCGGGGGCAAATGCCGCGGGCCTGCCCTGCCCGGCGGGGCGCTACGCGGCCGCCGGCACCCCTCGCCAGGCAGCCAGGCCGTTTTGCCGACGCTTTTCTCAGCCAAGGCTGGGCGGCCGGAGCAGAGAGCCCTCGGTAGTGCTCCAGGGGGCAGGGCAACGCGCCCTGCTCCAGCACGGGGTGCGGGGCCGCCCGCTGTGGGGAGGGAGCCCCCGCGCCTCCCCCAGACCCGGCAACGGGCCGCACCCGGGGGTCGCAAGGGCCGGCGCACCCCGCCGCCTTCCCCCAGGAGCCCGCAGGCCGCGCTCCCGCTGCGGCCAACCCCCGGGGAGGGGACGCGGCGCAGGACCCGGCGGCTGCCGCCCGCCCGCGCGGCGCCCCGCCAGGAGGGGGACGGCGCCTCTGACGCGGGCCCGGGGTGCGCCCGCCCGCCCCGGGGCGGGGCCGGGGCCGCCCCCAGCCCTCTCCCCGCAGCGCATTCGCCGCGGGGGCCCCCGTCACTGTGGTGAGTGCGGGCCGCGCGGCAGGCGGGGGGAGCGGGACCCGCGGCCCTCCCACGGCCGCTCGGCAGGGCCGCCCCCCCCCCCCCCCATCGCCGGTGCCGCCCCCCCCCCCATCGCCGGTGCCCCCCCGGCCCCCGGGGGGCCGGGCCTCCCCCGGCCGCTGCCGCTCCAGCGGTGCGCCTGGCCGGGCGGCCCTCCGCCTGCCGCCGCTGAGCTCTCTGAAGGAGCCGGTACCGCGTCTGCCTCGCACGGAGCTCACCTGCTCGGAGCGCCTCGGCTCCCGCTGCCCTGGGCTTCCGGGCCCCCGGGCATCCTCTCGCAGGCACCCCTGCCCGACCGGCCGGTGACGGCTTCGCCGTCCAGGGGATGGCTTGGGCCAAGGCTTGTGTTGGCCACCGTGTTGGGCAGGCTTTGCCATAGGCTTGGGCAACCTCCCGCCGAGACCTCATCGCCCTGACAAGCCAGCCTGGCGCTTGCAACCATCTAACGACTCGAGTGGGGATGGTGTCACTGCTCGTCTCATAGGGGAGTCATGATGCTTAACGAACACAACCAGCAATAAGGTAGGGACTCACCGCTGTCCTGTCAACAGGCGAGGTGTGCAGCAGCACAGCTGGGTCGATGGCGCAAAGCTGGTAGCTGAAGTAGCCGTGGCTCGTGCCAGGCTGGACCAGCGATACCGGGTCCTGGCCCTGCGGGTGAAGGGGGAGATGTTTCAATGCTGAAAGAAGACAAAATGCATTCCACCAGAACAGCAGAGAAGCTGCGCTGTTCGATGCGCTGCTTTGCGTGTTTCTAGAAAGCGAGGGATTTGTCTGAATACATCAGCAGACTAATGCATGCTGTAAGAATAGCTAACTGTTGGTGGGAAAGTTGCCTGCTGCTTTGCTGCAGCACTGAGCACCTATTGCTGGTATCCTGGTTCCCTGCAGATCCATCGTCATCCTGTTCGGAAATACTTTGGTGAATGGCCAGTCCGTTGCGTTCTCTTTCACAGGTAGAAATCCCCTGCCTTCCCCATTCTTAACTCACAAAGCCGGGGTTCAACACTTCTAAAGTGCTTTGCCGGTTCCGCACAGCAGCGTTTATTGTCTGATGCTTCAGTTGAATTTTCCCCCAGTTATTAACATGTACCTGTTAAGTTCATCAGCAGCCTGGGGGTGATTTTTATCTTTCGAGGCAGAGGGAAGTAGCTTGCAAATTATACCATTGTCGTGCCAAACTTTTTTTTTTTTTTAATACTTTTCAAAAACAACTCAAGAGGTTTGGTATCTTTGTGCTTCTGTGCCATAAGCTAAATTCATCCTTAAGGAATGCTTTTGGTTACAGTGCATTTTGTACGTCAGAAGTAAAATCTTATGTTGGGACAATACTGGAATGGCTCAAAAACTGGCAGAATTTGTTTGATAATCCACGGGAGGCAGTGCTTGGCTTTTAAGGCTAGGGAATTGGCGTGGTCTTGCAGAGTGTATTTCAACTTAGGTTTGAGAGGAGGCAAATGACTAAAGCATGAGTATGTGTTGGGAAGGGCGTATATAGTTCAGACTGGAAGGCTTTACCTACACCAGAAATTACGCTTCAGGAAGGTAACTTGGGAGGGAAAATGGGGGGGGGGGACGACACCAAACCTGCTTTCTTCACCTGCCCTTTTGACGTGTAACAATGCATGTTTCTGCTTTGGCTTCATCCCTGACATCCCTACTCTTTGCTTCACCAAAGGCAACTAACGCAGGTGGGAAGCTGTGGAAAGCTGGGGGGATGATGAGACCAGGAGCGGCGACCAGAGCTGCAGCTGTTTACCATGGCTGTAGAGGTGGGAGGAGAGAGGTCTGATCCTCCAAAGGGCCCATAAAATGTAACCAGAGCTGCCAGCCTTCGGCCTGTTAAGGAGTTCTTTGCACATCACCTTCAGAGGGTTTCCACATTGCTCTGCCTCTGAAGGAGCGCACTGTGCTGCTCCGGCATCAGCTGTGCCGCGGTGCGAAGGGCAGGCTGGAACGGCATCGCGCAGCGGCGTGGCTGCCCGGGAGCCTGGTGCAGCCCCTGCACAGCTGCCAGCTGGAGCCGTGCAGGGGGTGAGAAGCGGGGTGGCTGTACAGCCGGTGGGCTCCCTCCGGCGAGCCACTCGCTGAAGGGAACAGTGGCGGGCGATCGGTCTGGCCACAGCTATGTGTTCCCTTGGGGCCCAGGCCTTATCTCTGTACTGCACTGCCTTTTGCTGCATAGATAGACCAGGTGTTTGGAGCCAGCATGGCTATCTCTGCTATGACACATGATGGGGATGCTGTCTGGGGGGGGCAGCACCTGAGGCATAATCAAATTAGCCAGCAGAATTGATTTGTCTACAGCGTATGTCCTCTCCCAGTACACTGCAGCATCACCCTCAATGGGGAGGATGCTAGAAGAGTACAGCAGAGAGTGATGTGATTTTGCTTCTTCTTTTCAAAGTGATGGCCTTAGTACATAACTGCAGCAGATGGCCCTGACGACTTACACACACCCTGGTCTCCTGCGTCTCCCCCTCTTTCCTTCTTTAGGACACTTTTGTAACAAGAGTCAGAAACCCTGAGCTCCAGGTCTGCTGTACAACTGATAGCTGGAAGAAACCATGCAAGGAGGCATGGACTGTGGAGAGGAAGCTAGGGAGAGATCGCGGCTAGGACTGCTTGTTCGCTGGCTGCCAGGTGTGCATCGTGGCCCAGGGCTTTGGTATGTCCGCCCCATGCGCAAGGAGAGACTGTGGCATTGTGCAGAGCTAGCCAAGCTGTTGTCTCTAGTGCTGCACGATTCAGATGTGCTGGGGGGGAGCATGCCTACAAATAAACAAGTCTGGGGCCAAACTACCTTTTAACGTATTGTGCCAGGTCCGCAGCTGGGATAAAGCTCTGAGGTCCTGCTGATGCCAGAGTCTAGACTTGCATGGCACTGGGCTGTGGCAGAGAAGATGCATTTGTCTGCCGGTCCTGCTCCAGCTGGTGAGCAATGCTCGCTCTGGTTGGAAGTCACCTTGGAGGGAAGCTTTTGCTGCTTACTCTGCTAGGCAAGCAGGAGCATCCTGCTTAAAAATTATTACTCTTGATACTGCTCTGATTAAGAGCTATTTTTCCTGCATAAAGCTGTGTGGGCTGAGAGTCTGTGGTTGAAGAGCAGTATTAATAAATGCTGCATTTGCTTCATGGATACATGAGTTTTAATTCCCTTCTTGTTCAGTCATCACTGGTCCCATATTAATAAAAGTCCTTTTTGAGACTGCCTCGTTAGTCATTTTTGTCGTGTGGGTTTTTATTTTTTTTTCCCCACTATTGGTTAAGCAGTTTTTAGCGTGAGCTTGTGGAAGATGGCTCTTGCCTTAGAGACCTCTTTGCCCAGCAGGCACCATGATTGCAGGGGCTGCAAGTGTGCAGGAGATGGGCCTCGAGACATGCAGTCATTCTGGTATTGACATAATGCTTCTTGCTCAAAGGGACTTAATTTTTCCCTGAAGTTAGGGCTGAACTTAGTATAGGGCTTCCCACTACCTCGAGGAAAACAGGGCATGGGAAATATAAAGACACTAATTGGTTGAGAATAGTTCTCTTTTGGGGGGCAGTTATAGATGATACTGTCTTCCTGAGCAAGATGAACTACGGGCTCTCACCCCTACAACATCCCCTGACTTTTACTTAGCCTAGCATAGTCCTAAGCATGGGAGGGAGGCAAAACCCTGTTTGGGACAGATTTTTGCCCAGAAGCCATATATTACCAATCTCCATCCCTTCCTTTTCGTCCTCTGATGTATTTGCATCTTTAGACAGAGATAGCTGGCTTAGGGAAGAATATGTTGTTTTGGCTGCATCAAGCAAGTCGAGCCCTCGGCCCCTTCCCTGCTAGGTGGGAAGCAGCCAGCGACCCTCCTGGGAACAGCCCTTGCCGACCCTCTGGGTAGATGCAGGATGTCACTGGGGGGAGTACGAAGGTCACTTACAAAAATTGGGCAAAAAAACCTGACAGGTATGATCTGGAAATCATGAGTAACAAGTATTGAATAGGGCTAGAGAATTGGGTGGGTATTATTTTGAATTTCTGAGGAGGAGCCAAACCACACTGAAACAGATGAATATAGAAACCTGATGTAAATCATGTTGCTTAGAGATTGTGCTATGGGCAATTGTAGCAGTAGGTAGGTCTAAGCATAGTTTTAAAGGTTTATTATTAGAAAGTGGGCTCTATAATCCTTAAACCGCTGTTGAAAATAAGAAAGATCACACTTTGAGCTATGTAGCCTTTGCTTCTTAAATAGAGGATGTATTATTTCTGTGTTAATGAATGTTAGCAACTATCTAAGTCGGAAGTAACTCTTACGGTAGAGAGGTTCATTTTACTTGTTCTCTTTGTTTATACCCAACATTGTTGCTTTCATTGTAATTTTCCCCATTACTTAAATACATCATAAATTGGGCTTTTACTATGCAGGAGGCTTGTAAACATGCACATTTATATACCACATAGACAATTACGAAAATATGGGACTTGTATAAAAACCAAACCAATTTAAATGAATTACAGGAAAGATTTCTAAACATCTGAACTCAATGAAGTAAGGGAGGGAATCATCACCTTAGGTAAACTTAGCAGGATCTTAGTAACATGTATGTCAGTCACACCTTTTGGGAGAAGTCTAAAAGCTTTGGTCCTAAGCAAAGAGCTGTCCTGATTTATGCCAGCTAGAGCCCAGGCATAGCGTGACATGCCACGATTTATTTTTTCAGAGCGAACTTGCGCATTCTTCCTATGACATTGACATTCTTTGCTGTAGCTGTTGCTATGAGAGGGTGGGCTTAGATGTGGGTAACTGAAATTGGAGGCTAGAAAGTGCAGGCTTCTCTTACACTCTTCCCTGTCCCAGTGCAGTTGCATTAAGCAGTTAGGGCCAATCGCTGCTGCAGGCAGTGCTGTATATTAAAGGCTTCATTAACTCGAGTATTTCATTCAAGTCACACGCGTCTGTTGTTCAAAGTGGGCTTCGTGCATCAGGATTATGGGTCCAGTTCAGAAGCCTGTACTTAGACATCATTCTGCTGAAGGGATGGAGATGCATTTCTTCCGTTCTCTTTTCCTGTTCAAGTATCTATATCCAAAATACACACCGAGTGCGACAGAAGAGCCAAATTTATCTTTCTCTGTGGGTAACTGCATAATGCTAAGGAAATAGTAACTCCAGTGAAATTAGACTCTTGGAAAAAGATGGCATCTGGAACCTGTCTTCTGCTAGCATGTGGAAACTCTTGGAACAGCGAAAAGATTATTAGTTATATAACTCTCTCCCCTTCTGGAGGCCTAAGCGGCTATTGTATTAGCACTTAATTGTCCTACTGCCCTTCGTGTCAGGCAACAGCCTTGTGATACAATAGAGATGTAGGTTTTGCTTACTGCCGCATGCCCAAAATGAAGGTGATGGTTATCAGATATATCTTACACTGCCATAATCTAAATAGCATTTAAGCTAATGGCAGGTTTCCGTATGACAAGTGTGTCAGTCTGGAGCATCGCTCCCTGTAATGCGGAATGTGAACAAGTATCCAGGCGACATGGAGCAGAAAACCGTGTCTAGGAGAAGATTGCACGCCACCAGAGCTGAAAGGTGGTAGGTGGGCTGAGCGAGAGCTTTACTGGAAGATTTCAAGTGTGCTGGGGCGGGAAGGATCTCAGATACCTGCAGAGAGCCCGGGGGCTCACACCGCAGACTCTGACCCAGAGTTGCACAGGGCACAGTTTCTCTCTGGGTAAGTGCAACTTGTGTCTCTTCTTCTGTTAATTTAATGTTGCAGGCTGACTCCTGTGTTGCAAATCTGCCTGTTAATGAGGACGGTGGCTGTTTTGATTCACCTTGCTGTGAGTTATGGAAATGCCTTGTTTCTACCAGCAGCCTACACTTTCTCCCAAAAACTAATTTCTATAGATTACTGCAAAACATGTATTTTCCCAGGCTGAGGGAAGATGAGACAAGCCATGTTACTGAATTGGCCTTGGGATTTTTGTCAAATTTGAACGGGGAGGTTTCATTTTTTGCCTCTCACCAGACATCAGCTTTGGAGACAGATATGGCACCAGTTGGCATCAGGCATTAAATTTCCAAGTATGTATCAAAATGGGTACATTTCTGCTAGTAGCAAGTAGCCTCTGACTGAGCTGCTGCTTAAGATTGAGGGTGAGTTTGAAGTTAAGCGAGCTACACATTTTTCAGCACATACTAGACATGCGGGGTAGAGTCATTTTGTCTCCTGTGGCTTCAGGAGAACTGGGCTTGTGCCAGCTGAGGGCCTGTGACCATAGCTTGGCTGCTGTATCCCTATTTGCTTGTGTCTTTTGGTTTTGTTATGGCATAAATCAGAGCCAGCCAGGGTACTTGGATAGCAGTGCTGACTTGTGCTCCATTGCAAGAGAAACTAAGCAAGTTGCATGGCTTTTCCCTGTAACCCTGATATAAAAGGAGCTTGATGACAAGTTTATCACTTAATTGATGTTTGTGATATTTCCACTTGGCTAACGTCCCATGCATCTGTGGACCTGCACCCTGCTGTGGTTTAACCCCAGCTGGCAACTAAGCACCACACAGCTCCGGTGGGATGGGGGAGAGAATCGGAAGGGTAAAAGTGAGAAAACTCGTGGGTTGAGATAAAGACAGTCTAATAGGTAAAGCAAAAACCACATGCACAAGCAAAGCAGGGAATTTATTCCCTGCTTCCCATCAGCAGGCAGGTGTTCAGCCATCTCTGGGAAAGCCTAACCACGTAATGGTTACTTGGGAAGACAAAATGCCATCACTCCAAATGTTCCCCGCTTCCTTCTTCTTCCACCAGATGCTGAGCATGATGTCATATGATATGGGATATCCCTTGGGTCAGTTGGGGTCAGCTGTCCCAGCCGTGTCCCCTCCCAACTTCTTGTGCACCCCCAGCCTGCTCACTGGTGGGGTGGGGTGAGAAGCAAAAAAGGCCTTGACTCTGTGTAAGCCCTGTAGTAACTAAACCATCCCTGGTAAGCAGCTGCACGCTCATTGTGATCGTGGTCCGCATTTGTATATGCAGCCTGATAACAGCAGGGGTTTTCCAAGTGGAACCCTTGATATATTAGTGTGAATCCTGGGAGTGCATGGGTTAGTGTTTGCACCTGCCCGCCCCACATCTGTTGAGATTGGCTGGGAAAGTCCAATTATCTTTATGTAATTTGTGTCTGATACTGACTTGCCCAGATGACAACATCTTGGCACAAGAATAGATATTGGAAATAAAATATCTGACTCCACTGTCATACTTTGACCTTACCTCCTCCTGTCTCTTAAAGCTTGCTGGTCCCATGATAACATGAGGAGGGCTGCTGCTTTTTTTATAAGGCACCAGAGTGGCACCTCTCTAAATACACATCTTGATTGGGGTACATTGCTATTTTCCCTTCTAATTCTCTTTAACATCAGTGTTTCACAAGCTTTCAGCCTGCAGGACATGATATGCAGGTAGAGCATTTCATTAAGCTTTCCATTAGGCACAAAACAAGCTGAGCTGTGCCTCCTGGGTTTCCCAGAACAGCCCTGCTTGCTTTTGCCAGATTTTTCTGATCTTATGGCAGCCCCTTGCAGGGATTCATACAGTGAAAGTCCCTTGTGTAGAGCTGCCAGCTTTCCCAGCTACTGGCAGCCGCCTTCCCCTCCTCTCTCAGTTCTGCCTTCCCATTGTTTTTGCAAAAACCTCACCTGCACAAATCTCGTGTGTGAGCCAGAAAGGTGAGCTGCAGAAGTGCCTTTTGGGTGCCAGAGGTGGTTTCACCCTTGGCACAACTTTGGGAATGGCTGGTAGGGCTGGTACAGCCTGGCACGTGCCACCTGCCTTCTCTGCTACACTAATGGCTCTGGAGCTGTTACCGTAAGGGGCTGTGACGGCACCAAGCCCTGCAACGCTCTTCATTTAGACCTGCATTATGCCCCATAGATGGTAGGTAAAATGAGGTCATCTCTGCTGAAGAAGTTGCTTTTGGATGGAAGGGCCTCCCTTTCCTCCCAAATACCAATCCTTACTGGCAAAGCAGCATGTGTCAGGGTAGAGCTTTGCCAAGTGCTCGTTTCCCCTGAGCTCCCAATCTTCCATGCATCCCCTCTGCTGTGGTTGAGCAACGGGGTGGCTGGGATCCTTCCAACAAGTACATAAATGTTGCAGTGGGTTGTGGGGTGCAAATAAGGCTGGAAATGTAAGAGTGAAGGGAAAAGGTGGATATAAGCTCTGGGGACAAATTACTCCGTGTGCAGACCCCTCACTGCTATTACCTAGAGGCTCAGCCTGCCCTTGGTGCTGACAAGGAAAGAACTGACAGGTCTCCCTGGGGCATATTATTTTAGGTCTGCACCCATCTCAGAGAGACTGGAGAGAGGCCCCAGTCTTGCCACACAGCTGGTGGGGCAGATGTCAGTGTGTGGCACTTGTCTGCAGCAACAAGCCTTGCAAGGGGGTGCTGCGTTCTGCTGTGGCCCTGTGCCCCACAGCCAGCGCCTTGGGCTTACCCAGCCCCTCCAAGGTAATGCTTAGAGCAGCATAAAACCTAACACTACTTTTTCCTGGGTAACAAAATCTGCATTCTCTTTCACAGAAGAGCGTGATATAAATAATGACAAGTCTCCTGAGAACATGTGCTCGTAGCCTGGAAACCATCCCCAGGATGAGCTGTGGAGACTTTTCCATAAGCAACAGAAATTTTTAAACTGGATTTTAGTGTGACAAGCCAAATAACTGCCCCTTCCTGTCCTGAGAGGAATTGCCTGGGACAGCCACTGACTGCACATTTCAGGGTGCTGGCTGGCTGGCTCCTGAAGTTCCCTGTGGCTTCATGGCATCCCCCTGAGGTCCTGGGCAGCACTAGGGGACGCAGCCCCACTTGACCTCACTCAGTGAGGAAGGGTGCATGCCCTTGCGCTGGCAGCGCTGCAGCTCTGATGAGCAAGATGAAAAGGCAGATCCATTGTGGTTCAGGTTTTTAAACATCTGCAAGGGGTTCTTTTGTGAGTGTTACACCAAAGGAAATGTTCGGAGAGGCTTGCTTTCTGCTACACAGAAAAGGAAGGTCTGGAATCCCAGGAGGGAAAAGCAATCTTTGCTCTGAGATAAGATGCTGGCAGGCAAATGCTATTTTTTTGCTTTCATTCCTGTGAGCCAATGGACTACCCTGAAAGCATTAGTCTGTGGCAGCTCCTACAGCCCTGCAGAGACATTTGAATTCTTGACTGGTTTAACATCGTTTGTCATTGGCAATGGTACATTGCCAACCGTACTCAAAAGGCAATCTCCAAAATTGCTGACAGCTATAAGATTGCTATAGAGTCAATCATTACTACCTCAGATTAAGAAAAGGTTTTCAAAATAGCCCTGCTTGTGGTCCTGTGCCACTCTGGTAGACAGGACAGATGATGCTTGGTAATGGAAAAAAGCAAAACCAACCCAACCTAAACAAGCCCTAGCAAAAACACATACATCCCAGCTGAGTCTTCAGTTCAGGGTGAAATGTGTTTGTCTGTAATTTGATTTTTATGAGTTAACGTCTTCTAAAGAAAGGCTTTGCCATCTTGAAGGCTTCCTTGGAATGCCAGAAAGCCAAGGGCAGATGTCATAGAATCATAGAATGTTTTGGGTTGGAAGGGACCCCAAGAGGTCATCTAGTCCAACCCCCCCCCCCACCAGTGAGCAGGGACACCTTTAACCAGATCAGGTTGCTCAGAGCCCCGTCCAGCCTGGTCTTGAATGTTTCCAGGGATGGGGCCTCCACTACCTCTCTGGGCAACCCATTTCAGTGTTTCACCACCCTCATTGTAGAGAATTTCTTCCTTATATCCAGTCTAAACCTACCGTGTTTTAGTTTAAAAGCATTACTCCTTGTCCTGTCACAGCTGGCCCTACTAAAAAGATTGTCCCAGTGACTTGGTAAGGTATTGGCTGGTGTAGTGGTATCTCCCTTTGCCTGGCCTGATAGCAGTAGGTCCTGCATAGTAGAGGAAGGTCCCAGAGACACTGTTGCATAGCTTGTTGACTGCAGTTAGCCAAGCTAATGCAATTTCTTCTTCTATTCAGTACAGGAGATACCTTTATGGATGCTCTAACTTCTTTCATTGCTGGAGGGAAACATTGTGGACCAATATCTCAAGATAGCTTTGGGCAATATCATGGTTTAAAAGGCAAGAATCAGGAGTGGGCTCCTGATGCAACACGTGGCACAGGCAGTGCCCTGATGCGGTGGGGATTATTTCCTTGGCTCCAGAACCACCTGTCTCTATTTTAGGCTGTTATGGGATTACATTTCTAAGGCCTCCTGCAAGGAGTCATTTGAAGGTGAGACTCCAGTTTCCTGTTTGCGACTTCTTCCCACATTATTTTACATCCCAGGTGTTTGCAAATGCATTTTTTTTTTAACTTGTGGGTATCGCAGCAGAGAGCTGCAATGTTCAAGAGCTCCCAGGTCAACACTGGCTGCTGAGCCAAACTGGACTCGTCAGCAGCCCCATGAGCACGGTCAGTGTGACTGCTCAGCATTTTTAAAATTTCTTCATTAAGCAACTGGAGACAAGATGAAACTGCTGTTGTATTTATATTATAGATTTGCTAACATGGGCTTTGCTATTTCTACGCGAGTGGCAGTTTGGATCCTTCTGCCTTAACTTGGGCAGAAGTGAAGGCTGCCTACCACATTTGCCTGCTATCACTCATCTCCCTCCCTGACCACTGCACAAGGATTCACGGCTGTAGCTATTTTCTTGTCCACTGGAGAAGGCCACAAAGCTTGTCTAATGCTTCTTTCTTTTACCTTCCTGAGCCATTTATTTAAATATCCTTCATACATTGTGCATTCAGTGCAGTTTTCTCCTAAAACCTATCCTAGGCAATCCCCTTCAGAAATTTACTCCCATTCAACAGATGATAGTGGGTTTGGTGGTAGATCACAGCATGGCTAAGGTAAACCATTGGGTAAAGCATTGACACTTCTCCTGAGCAGTGTCTACAGCTAGGGACAGACAGTGGTCTGTGCCAGAGGAATCGCATGCGGAGAGCAAACATCAGGAAAGAGACCTCTGCAACAGCCGCGTCTGCCATCTCGCATCGCTGGCACTCCCGCGACATGATGAGCCTTGCTCACATGCTCCCCAGCTGGCTCGGTACAAAACATCCCGTTCTCGATGCTTGCCTGCTGCCGCTCAGCTGGGTGGCCGTGCCGTGCCCCCGCTGTGCCCAGGCGTGCTGCTGCACTGCAGGGATTTGAGCTGTGGTTGCCCCTGGGAGAGGTTGGTGCAGGCAAATGTTGCCCTGCTGCCAGGCGGCTGTGAGGAAAGTGCCGCTACAAATTTCCTCCCTTTCTGCATCTGGGGGGGAAGACGCTAATCTTGAAGATTTTAATGTCAGTGCTAAGTTTTTCATCCCCCCCATGGTTAATCCGGAGATTAGGTTGAATGTTGATGAATCCTGCAAGTCGGGCAGGATTTTGGCTTGGAAATGAAACTTTTTGTTGCAGTTCTCATTTTTGCATGCAGCTGTGTGTGGAGCAGCCCAGACCTGCACAGGGGCCTTTTTTAGATGCCAGTTTGATTAATCCTCACCCACTGCCTGCTCCCCTGTGCCTTCATCAAAGGGCAACTTTTCTGATGCCAAGAACTTGTGCAGCAATGTATCTGACTTCACCACTCAAGGACTGTGAGGGCCCATGCCAAATTTTTAATTGTATTTTTCTGGCAGATAGCCATAGCTTGGTCTTAAGAAGAAGAAGTATTTCTAGCTCTCAACTCTGTGTGAGTCCGTTGTGGAACAGAGCTGGGAAGTGCATCTGGAGCTCACTTTGCTTAACCGGGGGGTAATGCCATTGAGCCATGGGAAGGAAGAAAGTACCCAGGCTGCTGGGATAGAGGGAGGTATGAGAGAAGCCAACAAACCAGCCCTAGTTTACAGGAGGAGTTGAAGAGACCCTGGGGGTGGAACAGCTGCCTTGGACCCACTGCTCCTGCCATATGTGGCTGAGCTGGGAGGATGGTCCTTTTGTGGGTGGGAAGCGTTCAGGCCCAGCCCTGTTACTTCTGGCTTGTGCTGAACAACGAACGCTCTCCTGTCAGACAAAAATCACAATTTTTTGACCAGGCCTGGCTGGACAGCCAGGCATGAGACGAGTTTCACTGCATTACCCTTGCTGGAGAAATGGAGGCCCTGAGATGTGCTGGGGAGTGCCAGTAGCTGCCATAAAGCACCACAAGGATGGGCAAAACTCACTGCATGGCATAAGCGTGATGGAGACAGAGGATTATCAGTGCACACATTCTCCCAAAGCCAAATCAGGTGTCATCTCCTGAGTGATTTGTTAGCTATTTTACAAATCCATCTTAGATGGAGCCTCTATGCTCTTGTCTCCACTTGAAGGGAGGAGGGTTTATCTATCACTCTGAATTTGCTGCAGCATGTGGAACGTGTTCAGGAGCTACCTGCCTGGATGCCTGGCCTGTGGCACCTCCAACACAAACATAAACCCTCCTGTTAATTCCTTGTTTGCACAAATGTGTTGGACTAACACAGTATTTCAGGCAGGTTGAACGGCTGGTTCAGTAACTCTTCACTACCCTCCATAAACAAGCACTTTTTCTCAGAATTTTATTCAGGAACAACTTGGGGCCTTGCTTGACAAGAAGCAATCGGTTCTCTCCCAGGAGCACGTTTGGAGATGAAGCGTTTTGCACACACTCATTAGAGCATACCAGTTAGGGCTGTCCCAGTCAGCCCTAATATTTCAGCAACACTGTGGGGTGAAAAGTGCTGACTGGGTGGCCCCTGTATGTCTCATCTGTCTCCTCTTTCACCTCTGCAAGCTGCTCAGGAGGGGTGCAGAACTGAGTGGCCAGGGTGGCTGCTGGGGCCAGGCAAGGTGCTATGCCAGGGCTGGCTGTTGCGAGGGCCCCTGCATCCACCCAGGTAAAGGGAAGATGTAACTGGTGAATCTGGGTACAAACCAGCTGAATCTTCCCACACACATGTGCCCCCCTGCCTAAAAATTCCCTTTTATATCAGTTTCAGCGTGTACACATTCAGAAGGCTTGATGTTGCACCGTCTGAGCAATGGTGGGAATGTGCAAGCAAGCCCAGGAGGATGGCAGCTTTGCAGTCAGCTCATGCGGGTTCATAGCCAGGAATTGCCCAGCACTGCTTCGTTCCTCCTTGGTTCAGCAAAAGCTGATGGGTTGTTGAATTCAGCAGAAAATTGGCTGCCTCTGGCTAGAATCTGTGCACCCATGGGCTTCTCCTTATGGACTACTCAGTTTGGTTAAGCACAAAGATGGGTTTTCTGTAGGCTCAGCCTGATGGGGAATTGTGTTTGTTCCATAGATGAGAGCCTGTGGCACATATTTCTCCTAACTGTGGTCCATCCCCAGGCTGAAGCAGCTCTCCCTCTATGGCTCAGACTGCACAGAGGATTGTCAGTGCCTTGCAAAGAGCCACATATTCTGGGGAATGAGAATTCATGGGCTGCAGTGGCAGCATAATACATGGCAACAAAGCCAGATAAATATTTATTGGTGCACAACTGGGGGTAAGAGCTATTGTCCCAGTAGGGCAGAAGGAAGGCAGGATCCACAATGCAGGATGCCAGAAGCCAGGAGAAACAGCTCAGCCATGGATACACAAAATGGTACTCGGCCAGCCAAGGCTGCCGGGAGGGATGGGTGGAGAACAACGGCCCAGCTTTTTTTGGCCAGTGTGCACAGTCGTGCTCAAGTGTTGCTCAGTGGAATAGCTGGGGTATTATTTTTAAAAAACTCTTCCTGGAAAGCAGCATTTTACAGCCTAATGGGCGTGAGCCATATCCCCACAGCAGGTTGGCACACAGCTGGTGTCTGGAAGAGGCTGTATACTCATTTTCTGTGCAGGCTCATTTAGGGGAGTTGTGAAGAGAAGAGCATTATTTGATGCTCCATATTGTTTCCTGGGACCAGTGTGAGGCTTAGGATCAGTAAACTTTGTCTGACAGCATTTCAAAGCAACAAGCTTCCGATGTTCTTCTATACCTCAGGAGCAAGGTGTCTCCCTTTGTGTAGCAGCTGGATTTTCTTCATCCCACTTGTGATGTAGATACAGACAACTGGCTCCAAAATGTTAAATAAAATCACGACACTGGCTTACAAATGTAGCTGTTCCTCTGTGGATGCAGCTTATTCTGGTTTAGAGGAACTAGCTGTAAATTTTTTTGGCTTGGTTGTGTGCCTGCGGCACTCGGAACAGGCTGTCTGTGCTGCTGAGGAGCAGCATAGATGTCCCCCAGGTCATGCCTCATAGTGAATATTGGTTTATACAGATGTGAATCGTGAGCATCTCCTAGTGCTGCATAGTGGGGAGGTGCAAGAAGAGATCATGCAGCAGGGACCCCTGGGCTCTTGGTGAGTCACCAACAACTGATTTGTGGATATAGCTTAGGAGCTGTTGTATGAAGCTTTTGGCCATCTTTGTGTGCTGCACCTTGTATTTTGCACATTTGGAACTTTTTGTCAATCTTTGTTACTCAGAGTTACTTCTTCAGGTCTGCCACTTCTCCTGTGACTGTGTTCCTTCATTTGCTAGCCTAACCTCTCAAGATGTCTTACACCAATACCAAGTCACAGCATGGTTGGAATGCTTGTGTGACAGCATCATTGTCACTGTTGAACAACAGCAAGAAGGAAATGAGCAATATTTCAAACTGGAGCAGAATGAGAACAGACAAAAAAAGAAGGGATACTGTAAACCTATGAATCCCTAGCAGGGAAGTGGATATCCAAGCCCTGAGCCTCCAGAGAGCTGCATGTGCATCTTCTGATTGAAGATCACAGAAATACAGAATGGTTGAGGTCGGAAGGGACCTCTGAAGATCATCTGGTCCAAAATCTCCTGGTGAGAGCCAGGACACAACTTCCTCCTACTCTGCCTAAGTCTTGGGAGGGTTTCACTGGTTTTGGTTGGACACAGATAATTCAATAAATGATACTTTCACTGTAATTCCACAAATGCAGAGGTAGTGGCTTTACAGCAATTTAAACTAATTTTTAAAGACTCTAAGTAACTAAGTAGTCATAGCAGTTGAGAAAATGCCCTAAATTATGCTCAGTTTAGAAATTCAAAACTTGGAAATACTGCCTTGTCATTGTATTCAAGATATTTTCTGTACCACGTTTCAGCCCAGAATAAATTAGCAGTGGAAGAAGAAAAGAAATGTGAAGAAAAATGCCATAGATTTTGTAACAAAATGGTAAAACCCAGCTTAAAGCCATGACAATCATCCCATACATTAGCAAAAAGGACCTTGTCACGTGCATCAGATGCTTCCTTTTCCAACACCATGGCACAGCCCCATCTCACATTCCATCTCTGAGACACAGGTGCAAAGGAGATGGGTGGTTTGATGCAATTGATCCATGCAGCCAAGAAATAATGTTCCCGTCCCTGAGGTACAGGCAAGTCCAGTCATAGATCATGTGCTTGGCTTTCCTCAAGCCACAGCCTCCACTCATGTTGGTACATGGTTTCCCAATACCAGCCTTGACTTGTCCTCCAGATGGCAAGTTGCTCCATCACCTCTTCCTAAGCCTCAGCCACATGTCCAAACAGAGGGCAGTCCCCCAGGCTCACCCTCTGGTTGCCTCCTATTTTTCTTGGGAGACTTCTCCCAAGTATTTCCAGTGCCACACCATCCCAGCAGGACGTGCTGCCCAGCCAGCAGCTGCACAGGTACCTCTGTCTCAGCAAGTGGTGTCCCTTGTGGGGGACTCATTTTGGTCGGAGCCATCAGAGGGGCTCCACTGAGCTGCAGCATTCAGTAATTGGCAAGGGCATGTTTGGAAATAACTAATTTGAAGTTTACTTGTAGAAAAAGTGTAAAGGAATAATGCATTAATGATGAGAAGCCTGTGGCTCTTCTAGATATATGAGGTTATTCTTATATGAGGAGTACATAACACTAAATTCCAGGGTTATGAGTGAGTAACTGAGACTGGAATCTGACCCCTTATGCCTGAAAAATTCCTTAATTGTTATTAGGACAGAAATAATACAAACCATTATTTTAAAATAATGCTGCCTGGGCTTGAGAAATTCACATTCAAATAGTAAGAAATGGTAATTTTAACTTTACCAAGCAAATAAAATCTTTCTGCACAAGTGCATATCTTCTATTCAGTAAGGCAAGGTTCCTGGGGAAAATGACAAGTGTAATTAAAACCTGTCTCATCATGCATGCACACCGGGGAGGGCAAGCTGTGATTGTAATAGTAACTGCTCCTAGCAGGTGTTTTTCTTTTAATAGGGGGTATTAAATGAAACTTCCTGTGTTTATTAACCAAAATACTCTCCTGTATGTTTCTAACAGTGCCTCTGTGATGTGTTGCAAACATGGCTGAATTTGAACTGTATCCTTCAGCATAAACTTTTGTCTTCAGAGGTACAAAGCTGCCTACCTTATCTGAGACTGTTACAGGGACCTGGAGCACTGCTGATGCTGCAAATTCTTTTGCACTTTGTAGCTCTGGAGGTTGTTAGTTTTCTGTGCTGAAGATCTCAGGCTCATTACAGCGGTGGGGATCCTCCACAGCTCGTGGGGGAGAGGAGGAAATGCTGCCAGAAGCGCTGTCATCTGTGGCCTGCAACTGTGAGAGGATGAATGTGATCGATTACATTTTTAATAAAAAGAGTCACAGAAATGGGAGGAGGCAGAGCTGGAGCCAGGCACCAGCTTTGGAGGTGGTTGGGGATAGTCTGAGCCTGATGTGGCATTTCAGAAGGGCAAGGTTCTGGGACTGAAGGAGGTGGAAGCTTGGCTCCACTCTTCCCTCTGTGATACTTGATAGTTCCCAGGCACCCCCAGTGCTCTGAGACTATGTGGGCTTTTATGACTTTTATTTCAAGTTCGTTTGTTACTTGCTGCCAGAATTCTCCCAAGGAATGTAGACAAGAGGTGGTAAATGGTAATTAATTTAGACAACCTGAGTAGAGGACTCACGATGGGCTCCCCATGTAATACAAAAAAGTTAACGGCTTGCTGATGTCCTTTTGTGAGTGAATTGTGTAGCCTGGTTGTTTAATGGAGTGTTTAAAAATTGTGTTGGCAATAGCCTATGAATAATGTACGCAGGAATAATGAAATACCTTACTGCTAAGAAACTGCTGATATGCCAGGGAACTTTCCATCAGATGTGACAACAATTTTGAAAGCACTGTCTTCTTGGGATGCCCTTTACTTATGGTCTTGCTGCTTCAGAGATTGCATTCCCTTTTTAGATACTGCATGTGAAGATGCCCTCCACCACCTCTGCCTCTGTCTTCCAGCTTCACCTGATTCCCTTTGCTTCTGTCTGTAAAAGCTCCTGAATTTTGATGAGTTTAGGCTTTATTAAATGAGCACTGTAAGCACAGAGATACTTGCTGTGCAGCCTTCAGCCTTTCTAGGTATCTGCACCAAGGCACATTGCATCAAAGGATGATGGAAGCTGGTTTTGTGTCATGGCAACGTCCCATGATGCAGGAAGCAGAAATAGGGCCAAGTGATTTGGAAAAAAAGACCAATGTTTCTTTTGCAGGTTTTTTGAGTGTGGGCTCCCTGCACAAGATAAGCAATCCCAGAGTGTTCAGATGGGTGTTCAGATTTTGATGGACTTTGCAGTGTGAACCCAACTCTGATGCCTCTAAATTCTCTCCCATGTCCTCTTCCAGTGCATGAGGCCTCTGAGTGCTTTGGCCATGAGTATTAGGAAGTCGTCGTCGTGATACCAAGCAACTAAATCTTGCTTGGCCAAAGAGATTAGAAGACTGAGAGTGAACCCCTGCTTGCAGGGGGGCTCTGGATGTTGCACTGCCTTAGCTGCAGGAGGAAACAGGCTGCCTGAAAGACCCCAGAACATAGCTCATCAACAGTTCAGGTGCATGAGGCAATCACAGTCTCTTCCTTTGCCCCTTGTTTTGGCCCTCAGCTGCACTCCAGGAAAAAATAAAATCGTAGCTTTGTTTCTCATGTGGGGTTTTCCCCACCTGCGTTAAAATGCAGAAATATCACAGGAGGGCAGTGAGTATCTTATCGCTGTCTAGAGTGGTCTCGGCTAAGTGTATGGTAAGAGCAGACCCAGCTTGTGGAGGGTGTAGCTATGCACCCTGACTCTGCTGTGGCTTTGTTATGAGTTGCCTAGCGCTCATGCTGCATTTTTGTGCCTGGATTTACACAACAGAGCCCTGAGTCAAAATGTTTCCTGCAATATGGGCAGTATATTATTAGTATAGTGCTAGAACAAAGCAACAAGTGACTGATGTTGATATTAGTCAGCTGAGGAAGTGGTATCCTCACCTGGAAGGTTGATGTGATGGGTTTTGAAATCACGTGGTGATGCCAACAGCAAGCTGGAGGCTACAGGGCAGGAGAGAGAATGGGTTAGAAGAGAGGTTGTATCCTCAGGGTGATCTGCAACTGGCTAAGCAAGAGGATTCGCCAAAATGGGAGGAAAGATTTGCACTTTTATTGGCTTGTTTGCGGCTGGGATATTCCTGGGGAGTGCAGTATTTTTGCAGCTACAGGAAAAGAGATGTATAAAAGGGGTTAGTCTAAACACAAGGTGGCAAGGACCACCACAGGAATTTGACTGACAGCCTAAATGTTTTCAGTAGAACAAATGAAGAGAAAAGGTATCTAAAACTTCCTCCATCTCCACCACCCAAACCCCATCCTGCCAGCCAAGAAGTGTTTTCAGCAGAGAGGGTCACAAAGGTCTGGGCTGAGGATCACGGTTAAGTTCAACCAGCCTCTCCCAAGGTAGAAATGCTGCTAGCTGCAGTATTCATGAAAGAGCAGCTTTCAAAAGGAAGGAGACAGTTCTGTTATGCAGTTTCTTCCACTGATGCTTCTGATGACCCTATTAATTTATCTTTTTTTAACGTTTGTTTCTTTTAGGTGAAGAGTGAAGGCCCCAAACTGGTGCCCTTCTTTAAAGCCACTTGTGTCTATTTTGTCCTCTGGCTGCCAACTTCCAGCCCCTCCTGGTTCAGTGCCCTCATCAAATGTCTGCCCATCTTCTGCTTGTGGGTCTTCCTTCTGGCTCATGGAATTAACTTCTTAGTGTCACACCGGAGCGCCAGCCGCATCCTAGCGGGACTCATATTTTCAGCAGTGGGAGACGCCTTTCTCATCTGGCAGGAGCAGGGCTACTTCATTCATGGTGAGTGTGGTGTCAGTTCTAAAGGGATGCCACAGTGTCCAGCTGTTACCCTCTATTTAGTAATGAGTTGCTGGGCCACGTGTTTTGTTTATTCATGTACAGCTTAAGCCGCAGGCAGTGGGAAGCACTCATTCCTTGACTAAAGTTCATCATGGTTAGAGGAGTCACACTGTGGATGAATCTTTCTCTTAAGGTCAGAGACATAATTGGGGCAGGTTTGGTAACCTGGCACATGCTCACAGCATCCCAGCTGGCTGGAGCTGGGGAGGTGGCATGGGCAGAATCCCTGGGGAAGAGAAGGAAATGCTCATGGCACTCGGCAACTCCCATGAACCTATGGGAAGTATCTACCTCCTATCTCTCTGCAGGGAGATCTGTCAGCCCTTTGCTACAAGGTTCAGAAATAGGACACATGGTGCAAAGGTCCTCAGTGGAGAACAGGTGGAGAGGACCTTTGTATTTTGATAGACTAGCCTGTAGCCTGGGGGAGGTGTTTGCTTGGATGCTAGAAACCAAAGCATCAGAAATCTTGTCCTACTTGTAGGTTCATCAGTATGAATCATGCAGCCTGTTGTACAAGACATGTCTGTTTTGCAAGACATGTAAATGATGAGGAATCAAGGACAAACCTTACCACAATGGCCTGTCCACATCTCTCAGAGCAAAACAAGCTTGTTTTATTTTGCTAGTTTGCAGACTAGAACATAATGATTTAGATTAATCATTTAAAGCCATGTTCAATCTGCCTGCAGCAACACTCTCCCTGGCCTTGGACTGTCACAAGAAACCAGCAGCAGATGAGCCTCTCACTAAGCTGACTGGTGGGGTTTCTGAAGTTAATTTAACCAGCACAGGGATCTCATGTAACACCCACCATTAACGGGCTGCTGTGACTGTCCCACTGGAAAATGTGATGAGACGAGGGAACTTTTCTGACTTGTGCTGTTGTCAGCTCTGAAAGTTAAAGGCTTGTTTTTTCTCCCTCTCATGAGGTCAGTATTTAGTTTTATTCTGGGATTCCCACAAGCTCTTTATGAGAGGGAAGTGTGAGAGATGCCAGATATGAAAGGCCAGATGCTCTGAATCTGGTTTTAATCCTGCTTCCCAAGGGCTTATCCCAATCTCATTAAAAGTTCATGTAAAAAATTTTACTGATTTTGGTGAGGTTTAGATTAGCCCCTGAGGATTGAATCTATCTGGCCGAACCTGGGGCATGTTGCTGAGGAGCTCCAGCCTTCTCTTGGGGTGCCATCTCCTCTGTGCTGGGTGTTGGCATTCCCACTGACAGGCCTCCTCCTAACAGGAGTACCTGGCTCAGCACAGGTCGCCTTAGCCTGACTGCCTGTGTTTCGTTTTTGCCTCCTGGAGTTGCTCCTTGAGCTGTGGCTTGGAAAACATTCAAGGCATGATTCTTACCATGACCGTTTTTGTACATGGACTGTTTTGAGCTTCTCCATTCCCATGTAGGTTTGATATCTCCGAGTTGCCTCTACAATTTACTGCTAGAGGAAGGTCAACCACTCACAGCAATTCAGTATCAGAGTTAATGTGTTTTAATCTGCAAATGAGTTGGGTTTTCGACTCTAGTCTCACAACTGAGAAGTGTTGATTTGTGGGTTCAGAAGCATTTTTCTTCTGAAGGAGAAGAAAAGCTCTCTTGGAGCATTTTTAAAATCTCAGCCTTCATCCTAACTGTCTCCTACCTGCCTCAGTCCATGCTAATCGAGCTACCACCTTCCGTAGTGAATTGTTAACATTTGCATTTCAGCTATTGAAAGATAAAGCGCACCACCTCACTTTATCCTTCATCTCTCCTGCAAAATGTATTTTTTCCTATTTAAAACTCAGCAGGCTGCTGATGTTCACAACTGACAATATTCAACCTTTTGACATCACCACTTGTGGGAATTTGAAATTTCAGAAGAATAAGAGGAAATACTAGATAAAAATGTACTTTCTGTTCAATTTCTATGGCTTTCAGGCTGAAAAAAAGGTTGGGAACTGGGCTGATTTGAATAGCTTTTGAGACAATGAGTTTATAAAAGGACATTTGTTCATTACTTTATAGGGAAGTGAGAGCCTGGGAACCTACTCCTGGCACACGATTTTTTTATTTTATTTTTTATTTTTGCTGTTTCAGTCCACTAGTAACATGCTATTTTCTGACTAGTATCTTACTGCATGTAGAAGATACTTTACAGTGTTAACATCCACCTCCTTTGACAGCAGGCACTTAGGAACAATTTATGCATTTGGTGAAGAAGACAGGGACTAACAAAAAGGACTTATTGCCAGCCTGAGGGGCAGGGAGGGGGAAGGAAGCTGACAGAGAGAAGGGCTGATGTGCCTGATGTGCCTGGGAGGGCCAAGCCAAAGGTTGAGAAATACAAGAGAAATGCACTCCCCTCCCTATGCAGCCATCCCAGGTTTCCCCATTTCCTGACTTGATTTATGGATGTTTAATGAGCAAACCTGGGAGCTGACTCTCTTGTTTGTGACCAGCTTCACCACTTATCACAAAACTCCTCCTACCTTTCTGGGCTTCTTCTTGGCTGCCACATCCTGTCCTCATCTCCTACTCCTCATTGCCGGCTGCCTGCACGAAGGACAACACATTCTTCAGTTCCCCATCCCAGAACTCTCCATATAATGCCATTGAAGGAAAAACCACTCCTCGCTGCTAGGGCGAAGTAACCCTCTTCTCCTTACCACCCCCAAGACTCTGACTTTTCCTGCACTATAACACTATAAACAGCTCTTGTCCTAAATCCCTCCTCGGTTTCCTCAGTGCTGTGCCCATGATGTGTAATAGCTCTGTGAAACATCAACTTCTTGTTGCCCTCCTTTGCACTTCTCTTCCTTCCCCTTCATACTGTCCATTTTCTCCAGCTTCACCTTGCAGACCAGATCCCCGCCAACCCCCTCCCTACTGTGGGTTCCTATCTCATCCCACCATGGCTGAGCTTTCAGGGGATGTCCGATCTGGTCCTCCTCAAAGGCAAGGAGACACTTCCCCTTCTCTGAGCTGCTTCAACACAAGAGTATTACGATGAAGAAATATCTGTCAGCAGGAGGTTTTAGCGACTGCCCTTTACACCACAGCGTCATGCTTTAAATGTAAACAAGTGTCCTGCTGGAGGACGTAGCTTCCCAGATCCTTTTCACCATTTCATGCTTTAGGGCTGCATGAAAACTTCCAGCTACTCTAATAACTCTGCCAGGATAAAGTAGGACAGCCTGTAGCTGCACCATGTATGGGTCAGGGAACCAGAGGACCAGAGGAGCTGGACTCAGTTTGGGGCCCATTATCTACAGTTGGCACAACAACTAGTAGTCATCAGCTGTATCAACACATTGTGACACTTTCTGTCAAACAGATTAGTGGCAAGTGAATAACACATGTGCAGTACCTTCCAACACCCACATCTGGCATTTTTCAGGGGCGTTGCCCTTCAAAGGGAAGCTGGCATTTTATTTTCACTGATTGATTGTAGCTAAGGTTCATCTGAATCTTGCAAATAGCCATAAAATTGTTGGCAGATCACATTGGTGCAGTCCCTGAAATATGCCAGCTACTTCCTTCCAGCTTAGGTTTCTCCTAGCTATGGGCAGGGATGGAGTGGAAGCCAGATTTAGTGCCTGAATGTCTTTGGGTTTCTGGCTAAATAAAGTCAGGCTTTGTGTCTGGGTTTGGAGGAACCGGTATCTTTTTCCACATTTTGTTCCTGCACTGCTCTGATACCAGCCTTCCTATTCCACACGTGATCTATGAGCAAAACACTTTGGATAGTTTAGGGGGGATGATCTTTGGTCTGCCTTGCCCCCACCCTTCTGTCCAAAGCAGGGGAGGAGGAACCACCCAAAAAACAAGTTTTGTTCCTTTTGCAGCAGCTTAGTTCACCTGGCCTCTCAGCAAAAAGGGTTGCATGACAACAGGGTTGTACTTGGCTGCAGCTGTAGATGCACGGGGGCTTTTTCTCAGGGCGGGAGCATGGTGCCAAGGCTGATCTCCTGCGCACAGATTTTTATATTAAAATGTTCCCAAGTGGTCAGTATGGTTCCCACTGAAAGTGTTAAGGGTCATAACACTGCAAGTACATCTAAGCCTGTGCTTGTTGCGATACATTTAGAACCCAGTATAGCCACATGTTTTCTTCTGCTACCAACTGCCAGTCACACTTGCTATGTCAATGCCTCTTTCCAGGTCTGCTGATGTTCGCCATCACACACATCCTGTACTCTTCAGCCTTCGGCATGAAGCCTTTGGACCTCAAAGCCGGCTTGTTGATGGGCCTTGTTTCCAGTTGCTGTTATGCCTTCCTGTACTCCTACCTCTCAGGCCCATTCACCTACCTGGTAGCTGTCTATATTGCCTTGATTGGCTTCATGGGCTGGCGAGCAGTGGCTGGCATGCAGCTGTGCAACGACCTCTGGACATGGACCAAGCTCTCGGCCTGCATCGGCGCGATGCTGTTCATTGTGTCGGATCTGACCGTTGCACTTAACAAGTTCTGCTTTCCTGTGCCCTACTCGCGCTTCATCATCATGGCTACTTACTATGCAGCCCAAATGCTTATTGCACTGTCAGCTGTAGAGAGCAGAGATGAAGAGGACTTCAGAAAGAGGAGCTAGGTGGAGTGCCAATAGTCTGTGAACAACGTGGGTTATATCTCAGGTGCTGTAGCTGCATTCACCCCTGAGAGAGATCTCCATTTCTCTAGGCACATTGGTGATGTTGATTTTGCTTCTTTGAAGCATTACCTTTGGGGCTTTTTTTCAATGGCTTTCTCTGAATACAGCTTACTTCAGTGTGGAGTCCACATCAGAAAGCTTAGACTGTCCCTGCAGTAGCTACTCATTCAACTTTTCCTCCTTGGAAGTGGTATACTACTGCATTTTACTTATTAGTCTTGAAACTGATGCTGGATGTCTGGGAAGAGGCGGGCTGATGGAAAGGAGGTTTGTCCATGCACTGTGCTAGAAGACTTGCTTTCAGTAATAGGCAGACAGGCACAGATCTCTGCTAAAGTCATAGGTAAAAATGAATTTAACTGACGTTTGTCTCTTTTTGTGCATTACAAACTCAGTACACAAGCTGGAGTTATTGCCTCTGCTGAAAGGAAGCCTGGAGGTAGAGTAAAAACAGCATATCCAGATGAGGGCTGAGCTTTGGAGTCAACGACAGCATGTGGGGCAGCTCCCAGCAGAACCAGAATGAAAGCAAACCACCAAGCAGGGAGCACAGAGCAAGAGGTGTGCTGATGTGCGGTGCTGTGTGCTTTGATCGTGGCTGATCACTGCTCCAGGGCAGGTCTGTAGGCGCCTGTTGGTGTTGCCACGTGTGGCAGAACTAGGGGTTTGGTGGGATTTCAGGGACACCTAGGTAGCCAGGCCAGAGCGTTCTCCCCCGCCATGCATGTGCAGTTACACAGTGTCTGCAGACACCAGTGACAGCTGAGATGTAATGGGCATGTTCAGAACTTTGATTTTTACAGCAGGACTTTGAGGATGTGTCTTACTAATGTATGTCCCAATTGTCCTTAGTACAGCAGACAGGAATCTAACCTTTATGCCTTTCTTCCCCAGTATCCTAATAATATTCCGTGTACTCATTAAGCTTTACAATACTGCTGCTTGCAGTCTCTCGAATCTTTGTGTGAGCATTTCCTGTGGTCAAGGCCCTGATTTTGGCTATAGATTGTTGTTCTATTTTGCCAGCTGGTGGTAAATGATCACTTGTTTTTGGAAAGACCCTTTTCAGCAGAGCTTCCTGAAAAGTGCTGTCCTGTATGTTCGAAGTGCCTGCCACTTCCTTCTCGAACTCACATGGATGCAGTGAGGATGTAAGAGCTATCAGGGCTGGGAAACCCTGTTTAATTCTGATCCAAATTCTTTGGTTGGTTTGTCTGCCAATCTTCTGGAGCAAGATTACTTCTGACTTCAAATTCTCTTAAAAAGATATAGGAAGAGGTTGCCCTGATTTTTAATCCAAGTTTATTTGTGATCATATGTATATTTTTTCCTCTTATTTGGGATATCTAACAGCAAGGTCTGTTTCTGTTTGAAACTATCTTGAATGTGCTTTTTCCTTCTGTTCGTCCTAGGGCTGCTCCCATAGGCGGAGATGTTCCCCCAATGGCTTGTTTCAAGACACGAGTGCGCTCAGGTGTGCAAGGGAAGCTTGCTGAGGGTTCCTGCACCTCTTCAAACCTGTAGCCAAACAGGGACGACCAAATCAGACTGCACAACTCAAATCCACACGTGCCCCAACAGCCCCTTGCACGTACTCACGTGGGCAGAGTGAACAGGAGGGGCAGCCCTCCAGACCAGCCTCATGGGCTGAAAATCACCATGGTTCCATACCTAGCATGCCCAGACCATTCCAGCCTGGCACTGAGTCCCTGGCAGTTGGCAGAGAAGGAATTCCTCTTTGCGAGGAGTGCAGCAGGGTCAGGGGGCAGCTGAGGCAACCCTACCAACCCTGCTAGCTTTTCCCTTGGTGTTGAGAGGTACTAAGCGGGTCTCCTGCTTCTCCCCAGCCTTGTGCGGTGTGGAATAACATTCCCTCCCCACGACTTCTGCATTCGTGCAAATGCAGCCAGTATTACAAAAATCTAGGTTAACCATCCTGACCCCGCGGAGTCATCTGCTGCTTTTCAGAGAGAGATCGGAAAGGTCAACTGCATTATTGAGAGGGAAAGCATTGTAAATAGCACAGCCCTGTATAATCTCTTCCCTTTAATGCTGTTGTGTAATATTGTCAGTATTCATTCACTGGCACACCAGGGCCTGTCTGGAGTAAACTGCTAAGGGAATTTAGAGCCACAAAACATCTTCATTCATCAGCACTGCTTATCTCCTGGCCGCAGCTTGAACCCTGCAGTGTAGCTCTCTGCGGATGTCACCTGCTGTTACTCAGCTTGACTGTTTGCAAATCTCCTGCAACAGCCTGACCCAGCTAAGAGGAAATCTAAGCATTTGGGGTGAACCCCACCGTCCTCCCAGCATGTCAGCAAACAGCACATTTCAGTCTGACTTACAGCTCCTTGTCATGGGTCAGTCCAGCAGACCTTAGCTGGCAGTTCTTCACAGGAGCCCCCCCCCACCCTGAGCTTCCCTTTGATTTTAGGAAAATGTGTGTGGGATAAAGTAACCTTTATTTAAAAGTTAGAATTTTGATTATTTCTTTCTTCCCCTCTAGAAATGAGTAGTCTTCACTTTCCTGAAGATGCTCAAGTTGCTTTTCTGCGTGCTTTTTCATTGTGGCTTGCTTTGTTATCCTGTTCCACCATCAGCCACTGGATATTTTCAGAAAAGGATCTTCTAAATGTTATTAGGAGGCTTGCCCTCTCCATGGGCCATCAGAGGTGCAGTTTCTGGTGGCACAGATCTTTGAGTATCTCTAGCTGGCACAGCGGAAACATCTGCAGGCTAAGTAGGCTGTTGTTCCCTCGCTGTCCCCTCACCTGCAGTGGGCTGGCTGGGATGCATCCTTGCCAGCCATGCTGGCTCCGTCCCAGTGCTGCAATGGCTTCAGCATTCCCAGGAACCTGAGGCAGAACCCTCAGCATACAAAGTCAGGAAGAGTCCTGGCTGGCTCGGAGGTTTGCCATGAAGGCTCTCAGTCTTCGAAATCTCTCTCCTGCTCTGTATTCCTCCTTTTAATCCATAGTACTTGAATGAGACTGTTCTCCTGGAGGTTCTTACTGCTGGGAAGAGACCAGCGGCTGTGGATGCTGATTTGACACAATTCTGAGTTTCATAGACCCTGAGAAACACTAAGCAGTTGCTGACAGTCTGTTAAATACCTTTTTTTGGGCTTAAAACTGTTCCCTCAACCCCAGTGAGGGCAATGTTCACTTTAAAAGGGAGCAAACAAGAAGTGGGAATGATGTGACTGTCTGTGGTAGTCTTGCGGACCTTGCTGTTCTCTCTTTGCACTGTAACTCTGCGAGGTTTGACCCATTCTTCTCCTTTTCAGGGGTACAGTCTTTCAGAAGCACCCAGTCTTTGGCCCAGGGACATTACAGAAGGAGTGAAACACCCCAGCGGGGTAGCGTCCCTGGTCCTAGCAGTACCAGCTCCTTTGCTTGCTAAGTGCAGAGGCTTTCTTTTCACACTGCGGTATTCAAACACCTCTCTGCAATTCCTGTCTATGGTCACTTGAGGTTACACACATGGCCCAATTACTTTTGCTCTCTTTCTTTTCTTTAGTTATCACCCTCTTGGAGATCGTTGGGCTCCTTATTTGGACATATAAAAGATGTAGCACATTTATTTCAGCCTTGTATTTCTTTCCGTAGATAGATCCTCCTCACACAGAACTTCCAATGAAGTCAAAGCAGCAATGCTAATTGCAACTGGTTTTTAAATGCTAGTAATGCTGCTGGGCTGTGCCAGTCACATTGATGTCAGCAGGGCAAAGCTGGTATAGAAATGATGGGTTGAGAAGAACAAACCCAGAGGACTTTAACAGCTTTACTCCTACTCTACCAAGGAAATTGTATTCGTGCTTAATATCTGGCTTCTTACTCCTCCATCCTGAGGCAACTGTAAGACTGATTGGCTTAAGAATTACTCTAACACGGCTTTTAAGTAGATTGCTGAAGGTTTCCTGTTGTAATCAGTGGAGGTAATTGATGTTTTCTTAGACAAGTATATAAAATTCCCAGGACACACTTTGTAGAATTTTGTAGCGGCTCTTCAAAGTTTTCCAGTCCTGTAGTTGACACTAACACCCGAATGTTTTCAGCTTGCTATCATGGTAATTTTGGGAGCTGTTCTGGAAGACGCAGATCAAAGCAAACAGCAGCTGTAAAGCTCAGTGGCAGGTGCCTCTTTCTCTGGTTTCTGGATACAGACAGGGGCTCTTTTAAGCAGAGGCATCATAACCGTGTTCTTGGAAGAGGATGGGAAGTTGCTGACTTCTCATGACAGAAGTCCTTCTGGGTACTTCTCCTGCCTTTTATCCATGCTTGCTCCTTTTGTGGCCTTGGGTAAGTCACTTAAATTTTCTGGGCCAGGTCCTCATCTGGTGTAAAAAGGCACAAGTGTATGAGGGCCAGTGCTATGCCAAGTTACAACAGCAGGGGACCAGGCCCTCACCCCATTTCTAAAATGGGGATATTAGCACTTACCTACCTCACAAGGATGCTGTGAGGATTAATGCTCATACAGCGCTTTGAAGAGGTAAAGTGCTATATAAGTCCCAAGTATTATCCTACCTTAGTGTTAAAAATGCTTTTAGGGATCTGCAGGACTTCTCTTAAAGCATGGAATGTGTAACTGCCTTTTCAATTTGCATCAGATAGAAAGCAAATGCAAAATATTTATTCATACTGGTTAACAGGATGGGCTCAGCTGCACTTGAACTCTGAGGAGGATTTAGCTTAAAAGGCTGAACTCACAGTTTTGCAAATGGTTTTTAGTTCTTCTAAAAGCCTCCACCAAATTCTCAGATGTGAACCTTGCATCCAAATTTTGCAGTCTGGTCTTATCCCTGACTGTTAGCTAGGATAAATCTAATCCAGCCAAAACACAGCGCTGCCACAGTCTGCTACGGCTGTTGAAAAGACTGGAACAGAAAATGAAGTTATTCTGTTCAACCTTCTTTCTGCAGAAGGTCAGCTAGGTTTCATGGGACAGCTTGCAAAGGGATGTTTCATTTCTGTAAGTTTTACTGGCTTTAAAATCAGCAGAAAGGGAAAGCCTTGATAGAATCAATAAGGTCGGCACATCACTCTTGAATTACTTCCTTTGCACCTGAATCAAAGAAAAGCAGGTTCTGTAGCAAAGGAAGTGCTTGTACCTCCAGTCCTAGGGCCCAGAACAAAAGCTGATCTAGAAATTCAGCTCTAAACCATCACCATGTTCTCAACTAGTATAAAAATGTCACTGTTCACCGATGTCAAATCTGGACCACAGCTAGGAACTGCTTTGTTCTGGTAGCACTGGCTGTTGTACAAACACAAATGAAGGCAAGGAATTACACACCAAGGAACGTGAGCTGTGTACATGTGAAATGGACCATAATTTTAAAGCAGCTGCAGTAAAATCTTATCTTAATATGAACTCAGAAGCAAACACAATGCAAATTTTTATGGTTTCTTTAAAATGTTTGATGGGTTTTAGTTTTCTTAGTTTGGAGGAAATTTTCTTAATGTTATTTTATTTTTGCTCTTATTGTAAAGAATAAAAATATACAACTCTAGATAAGACTACAAATGAAAAAATGGTGGCCAGTTGGCAGGAATGACGAAACTTCTGTGGCTTGTATTGTTTCTGTGGTGACACTATGCTGCTGTAGGATGAGCTACTGGAGTGGTGTGACGGCTCAACAGTGGGGCTGAAGCACAAGGCCAGTCTCATATGAGAGGGATGCAGGGGCTGAGCCACTGAGACAGCAGCGGGAGCACAAGTGGGCCAATTCAGATCGGTCAAAAGACAGAGGGAACATCAGGAAATAAAAGAAACCTTCTCCTGACAGATAAAAAGCAAGAAACCAAAGCCAGCCCCTTGGGCGATGGTGCTGAATTGGTACAAACACATGTATCTAGTCATTGCTTGTGCAGGCTCCTGCTGGGCCAGGCCTTGCTCCTGATTCACCTGGGGAGGCTTGCTCCAAGCCTGCGGTGCTGGTGGGGTCAGGCCAGCAGAACCTGACGCTTTGTTAAATAAAACTCCAAAAACTAGAAAACAACAACACCACCACCACCAAACAAGGAAGGAAAAAGCAAATGCCGTCGGGTAAGTGATAGTTTTGCCCGGCTGAGGCTGCAGACTGGCTGGTCTGTCCTGAACACTAATCTCTCATGTCTTGTACCCATGCGAGCCTCTGGCTCCAGCCCCTCTCCCATGCATTCCAGGCAGAGTGCACTGAAAGATGGGACCGAAGCAGCTGCTCTCCCCTGGGGAGTCAAGCATTTTGCCACGTCTGAAAGTCTCTAGCACTTACTTCCTTTACTGTGATTGTAAAGGTCACCACACGCAGTACGGCCACTTGATCTGGGAACTTTTCTTAACACATTTTTATGCTGATTTTACTATTTTAATTCTTTGTTTGGAATGTATTTTTTTTTCCTCATTTCTTCTGTGTGTAACAGCAATTAAAAATATTAATTTACTGGGTATTTTTACTGTGCAGATACAATGTCTCCTTGCTAATTTTCTGTTTCTGTGGCAGTTTCAACATGGAGTATGTAGCTGACTGAAGCTCTGTGGCGGGCAGCTTTGTGCTACTGTTATGCCCATCAGTCGTGTGGCTCTGCCCTGGAGCTACCCAGCACCCTACTGAAGCCTACTTAACACTAACAGTATTCCTATCTGGGGAACCCTGAAACACAGCCACGTGCACCCCACAGAGCACATCCAACACAAACCAAACAGGCACCACTGTGATGATGGCACCTGGCTCATTACAACATGTCCCTGGTGCCCCAGACTGTGGAGTCCTGAAGCACGCTCGCCCCTTGCTGCTACAGCCAGTCCCACATACAATGGCCATTTGTCCACACTTCCAGGGAGAAGGCAGCTTGCTGCAAAGGACTGCTCTGGGAAGGCTGCTCGCTGCCCAAAATACCCAGACAAATGGCCAAGTGTCTCTTCCCCCCCGCCTCAGCAAAATTTCCAGGAGGAAAAAGTAGGGTAGCATGAGCATTTTTCTCGGGTTAGGGATCTGATGCCAGTTTCTTCAGCTGTTTGATGCAGTGGCACAGATATTTGGTTTCATTAATCCTGAACAGGGCCATCTGTCACCAATGGAACAGGTTTCAAGGATTTATAGCATAGAAACACAGAATGTGTTTCTGCTCCGAGTCCATTAAATGGATCTGCTCGCAGGCATAACAGAGACTCCTTCATACTCCCCTTCTGAAGTGGACTGGTTCCTGATGTGAGAATGACTCAGTACCAGGCAGAAATACTACCAAATTCTTTTCAAAGCAGCCTAAAGGGGTTAATGGTTTTGCGGGTGCTTCTTTCCTCTTTCTTTAATCTGGTCTTTTGCAATTCCTTTCAAAAACCTAGAGGCCTGCTGGGAGGAGCATCCTATTTCCTGTCACCCCTTTCTAGCTCCAGATGGAGCAAAAGTGGCAAAACCTTCTCAGACTGAGTGTGTGTCTGTGTCTGGCCACCTCTCTGCTTTGATTCCACAACTGGCTCCTGGAAGAATTCACTCTAATTAGAAGAATCAGCACCAATGTATACATATGCATATTTATTTATCTGTCAATCTGTTGATCCTTCAATGGTTCAGATATTCTGTAATTCCTTATCTACTCTTGGCCATCAGCAGTGAAGTTCCTGGACCCTTCTGGATCTTGAGTTTTACCTTCTACGGCCAGCTCTTTCACAAAGCCACTCCCTCATTTGAAAAGCTGCAGACTGTCTTTACTTTCTTCGTATTGCATGGATTTAAGTACTTCAGATTTATAGCTTACTCTGTGTTTATATACAATCTGACATAATGAAGCCTAGATCATCATGGAGGTCCTGCTGGGCTATATGGGCACATGGAGACAGAACCCAAGTCACCTCTTGAACTCAGAAGCAGGATTCTCATTGACCAGTGTGGAACCAAACTGATACATAGAAAAGAGAACTGCTGTCTTTGGCTCCTTTTATTACCATTAAGATACATTAGCAGGTGGTATTAGAATTACCATCTTTAACACGCACCCTGCTGTCCGAAACCACTTAGAGGGAAGGAAGGTGGAAACATCAGAAACCTTCCTGCTGACCAGAAGCCCCGCTCTAAACCACCTGGTTTAACCAACCATTACAGAAGCCAAGGGCAGTTGCATTTTGAGCCACACAAAGAAAGACAAACTGCACAGCCACAGCAATGCTGTTCCGCATGCTGGACCAAGCAGAGCTAGTTTCACTAATTACATCTTGTGTGTTGACATCTGCAAACTTCTGTCACTGTGTCCAGGAAGCTTTTATCATCTTTTTCTTAAGGAAAAAAAAAGAAAAAAATGAGTAACTGCCATAATTACTGCAACCAACCCTATGTTTTTACTGCAAGTCTCAGAAAATTCTAGCTAAAAACCTTTATAAAGCTTTCCACTGTATAAAGGAAAAAGTTGCCTGGTCACAGTTTTTGTAGGAAGTAGACAGTTCAAATTTAGGGAGTTCTCATTTTCATTCTCATTTCCCCTTGTTCAGTTCATCACTGTTCCAAATAATTCACTTTGGGTCTAACAGGCTGTGTTCTCTGCAGCCTGCCACCTCCCAGCCTAAGGAAAATGATATTCACCCCTTCTGAGCTACAACAGCAGGAAAGATGCTGCTTTGCGTCCCAAAGGTGGAGCAATGCCCTATTTGTTTTTGAAGTATTAACAAAAAGGCTAAAACTGAAAACATGGCTAAACAGCAGAATGCAAGTGTTCTTCCTTAAAGAAGAGAGACAGAAGAGCATATATTAAAAGGAGTAGAGACAGATATTTGAGAAACAGAGGTTTAGCTCCCATGGAATCAGCACAGAAATCAGCAATTGAGACTCCTGCACAACTATTTGAATCAGCAGATTTGCTCACCCCGCAGACCAGTCCTTACTCCTTTCCCTTCTGACATTCTGTCACCAGGTAAAGACCACTAAAAGTCTCTCAAAAAAGTTCTTAAAGAAAGTCCTGGTCTGAAGGAGCTTCTGGCCTAATAAAACATGCTTTCACACAAGGTACGATGTCCTGTAGCACCTGACTCCGGGCAGTAACTACCCCTCTTCCAGAACTAAAATCAGCAAGAATATAGTTCCTGAGATCTAAAATAGACATGCAGTTAAAGCTCAATTTGAAGTGAATTCCTTGTCCCCTAAAGTCAGTTTTGCAGTCTCTGACTCTGGCTTTCCCACCTCACTCAGCTGCAAATAGCCCTAGCAGCACAGAGACCCTCGCAGGAGACTGCCCCAGTCAAGGCAAGGAGGAGCCTGAGGAAGCCTCAGAAATAGACTCCCATTAAGCAATCTGAATATAAATTAGCACCTCACCCACACAGTAGAATCATAGAATCACTTGGGTTGGAAAAGCCCTTTAAGATCATCGAGTCCAACCTTTAACCTAACCCTGCCGTCCCACCACTAAACCATGTCCCTAAGCACCTCATCTATCCTTCTTTTAAATACCTCCAGGGATGAGGACTCTACCACCTCCCTGGGCAGCCCATTCCAGAGCCTGACAACCCTTTCGGTGAAGAAGTTTTTCCTAATGTCTAGCCTAAACCTGCCCTGGCAGTACTGCAAAACAGTACTTTTGCAAGCCTTGTTCCTTAGCCAGCTCTGCTTGTAAACAGGCTGCTTTGAATAACTTTGAAGAGGTCTGTTCCTGTTGTAACAGTCCTTACCTCACCAAGTTCTGTGTGGGAAGGCAGAAGGGCAAGTCCTACCCAGCCATCAGATCCCTGAGGGGACAGAAAGGTGTTCTCATGCCCCTCAGGCCTGCCTGCGCTCCCCGAACATAGGTGAGCAGCGCTGCCAGGGCTCCTCTTGCGTCAGCCTGTCTGGCAGCAATTCCAGGCCAGGGAAGGCTCCCACTGATTTTAGGGACTAGGAAACTGTCCTCCAGCTGTGGCTTGAACCTGTGGCTTCAGAGAGGAGCGTATCAGGGAGCGTGGGAAGTGCAATACTAACTAACACCAGGAATTCTTAAAAAATGTTAAAGAACTGCTTTCAGTCTTTTAGGTGGGCAGTGGCTGGCTTCAGTGGAAAAAGTGTTGCATGTATCCTACACACAAAGACAGAGGAGTTTGCTTGAAAATCGGAGCAGGGAACCCAGCATGCACATCCCTTCCCTCCACAGACCCATGCTGAGCTACTTCCGCATCAGCAGAGAGATCCCAACCCTGAGGAGACTCAGCAGGCTCTCCAGAAGCAATGATCACAGACAAAAATAGCCTTAAAAGATCTTTCTAAATATAGTCCCTCATTATTGGTGCTGTTATCAGTTTCATTTCAAGCTGTGCCTGGCAGTCTCTCTCTCTTGTTCCCTTTAAGAGAGCACCAACAGGTCCTAAGGCACCAGGGCCTTTCTCTAGAAAGGGAGAATGGGGGAAACATAACTTCAGTGCCAGGACAGACAAAAGGATGGAGAATTCTTGTTTAACCATGAAGGCTCCCTAGTTAATCAATCATAAGCAGGGTGAGCTTACCAGGGGTAGATGAAGCTCACAGGACACAGCTGTTTCAAGGCACTGCTGTTCATATTCTGAGACCACTCTGCAAGCTTTAAGTTTGGGCATGACAACATGGGAAAACCATGTGTGGGTTGTGGGTTACTGTTAGTAAAATCTCACCCCACACACCTGGAAGTGTTCAGTCTCACAGGACCAACTTGAGCCAGCTGGAACCAAGCTGTGTGTTGCCACCCGATTTAAAACTTTACTGGGTGCTTCCAGCATGGAAAAAAACAGAATCAAGAGGGATATATAAAATGTCTGATTTTCTTCCCTTTTGTCTTGGAAATTTTTACTAGCTTTCATACAATGGTGGCAAAATCTTGCCATTTCCCAAAGATAACAGATGTACCCAGTGCAGTGTCTGTGGTATCTTAAAAAAAATAAAAAAGCACAAAACTGTTGTCAAAATGCATCAGTTGACTGTTTGGGTGTGCTAAGTATGCCACGGGTGCAGGGCAAGAAATGAGAAATGGCCCTATTTGCTTTTCAGCCATCTAGGGATTTCATGAGACCTGCTACCCAAAATACGCCATTTTAAGGGACCCAATACTGCCTTCAAGCAACTGAAAGACAAATCTCAGTGACTTCAGAGGAAGACAAAGTCAGAATTAGGCTGTTTCTTGGATATGAAGGTAAGTTTTTACAATGTGGCCCTTGCAGCTCCAGCACCTACAGACTGAACAGTCTCTTCCTCTGTGCACAAGGATGAGAGCCAAACTGGCCAGGAGAAGTGTGATCCACAGTGCCAGTCCCAGTATGTGCACTTGCCTTGGAAAAAAGCAGTGTGTAAATTATACTTGGAGACATGAAATCTGTGGTTACTCAACCTGCAGGGAATCACCCCTGAGAAATCACAGTGGCTGCAAATCTGACTTGCCACAGATGATCAGCTCACAGCTGCAAGTTGTAGGGATCATAAGCAGATGGGTGCTACTTGTTGAGTTGAACCACAACTTTGACTTGGATGTAACGCTAATATTGCCCTTGTACGGGGTCTCTGTTGGGTGGGGGGCGCTGATGAAAGCACAGCTCATAGTGCAGTCATTGCCATGACTCAGGCTGTGGTTATTCAGTGGAACGATGAAGAAGGAAGCACAGTTCTTCCTGGGATGCTCCACCTTGAAGTCAAAACACTCTGCTGAGGACAGAGTCACTGTGGGCTGCTTCACACTGTACTGTCTGTTGCACATGCAAACGCAGAACCAGCACCATCAAGACAGAGAGTCTTCTCCTGCACGAGTACAAATCCAAAAAGCTTGGGTATGACATTTCATGACCTGGGCCCTCTTTCCACCAGGGAAAACTCAGTGAGGAGGAAAAAGGAACCATACACCTCATTACTCTCAGCATCTGACCATCATACCTATCTCTAACATGTAAACAAATACAAACTGAAAAGCAAGAGAGAAAGGAATTGGGAATCTCATTCTTCCATTAATCTGCTATGCAACTGTAAGCAAGCAATTAATTTCTTTGTTTCTTGGTCTGTAAATAAGGTGTCAGGTTTTTGCTTCATGGGAATATATCGATGCCTTCTCTCACTAATGCCATTAAATTGTAAAGTGCTTTTGGATATTTGGCTCCCAAGGCACTTTAGAAATGCATGATTAAATTACACCCAATTATAAACCAAAGCAGGTGATCTTGTAAAGGAAGGGATTTTGCTCTGCTGGTGTTGCTCTGAGGCATTAATAGTCTAGAGAATGCTCTGGGGGAATCAAGGAGAACCGCATGTACAATTTAGTTTCCAGTGTCCACTGCAAATCTTCCATTTTCAGCCTGTATTTAAACACATTTCTTGACATCTTTATTATCTCCTCTTGCATTGGCATGGGGTCCCATCACGTAAATCCCCTGGATCCTAAATGTAGCACTGTATGGCAAAATTCTTTTATGAGACCTCATTCTCAGAAAACAGCTTATCTTCTCCTTATCCTTCAGAGTTTTTCTACCATCTCTTAGGTTTATGCAAATAAAATTTGTGACTTGCCATTTATAATAAAGAACAGGAAATCAGTTCACATCTGCTTGTGTCCTGCTGTCCTGCCTGAAGACAGGTAGGCTGCTATAAAAGGAACGTTCAAGGGAATGCACTGCAAGGCACAACCAACCTAGCTGTCCTCCATTTACTGCTCTTCTATGCTTGCCCACATACACAGAAGTTACTGAAGTTATTTCAGACTCCATAAAATCCAGGCCTAGAATACTTCCATACAAGAACATGACTACAGCCACGTAACTGGAAGTGCTCTTTCTCAGCTGCACACGTAGCTGAAGTAACATACCTATGGTCTAGTTACATTGATCAAGGAAGGCTGATTGTTAAATACAAATACACAATTTGACACCTGCTCACTCATTTTAGTGTACTACTTACTCTGTTATTTTAATGTATTGCCCTTTACTCTTAATGGGATTAGAAGACTTGTAGCAGCATGTGGATAGGCTTCTGAAGAAATATATGCATAGTCTGGTAATCTGTATTAACATAGTAATAGAAACAATATATAGTTTGTTTTATATTTGGCATAGGCCAAGCAAAAAACTTTGGCTTGGATCTCACTGCTCAGAGTAACTGCATTCTGCTTTGCCCCAGACTGGGCAGAAGGATCACTTACCATTTTGATTTGATAAGCCGGACCACGTTCAGTTGTGTTTGGGAGTACTGCTAATGACACATCCTTATTAAGTGATTAGGCCTGAGCAGGGAGCGCCTGAACAAAGGAGAAAGCATTTAGCTGACAGGATGACCTTCTTACAGCTTCTGTCCCAGAAAGGCAGTCACACAGTCTCCTACATGTAACAGATTTGTTTGCTTTTAATTTAGGAAACAAATCCCAGTCAGACTGGAAATACGCTACAAGACAAATGACTTGTCACGCCAATCTTCTATTATGTCAAGACATGGTAATATCGCCCTCCCCACACAAGGATGGCCCCTACTGCCTTGAATTTTAATTTAAACAGCATCTGTATGAACTGCTACGTAATGTGCTACACATATATGTAGTAAAAGGAAGCCTGGTCCTGAAGAGATTGCAAATAAATAGATGGGATAGGACAGGATGTATTCTCGTGTCTATTCCCCAGGTGGGGACCTGAGGTGCAGAATAGGTTAGTGATATACCCAAGGCCACAGAGAGATCCTGACCTTAGTCCACAGTTTTGTGTACAAGAGTACCCATCTTCCTCCAGTGCTGTTGTGAATTTTTATGCTTACCTCTGTCTTTGAAGATGTACCGCTGCTCCTGTGAATCCAGTGTCATTGCAGACAATGACTCAGAAGAAGTATTTTCTCCCTGGGAGCAGGCCTGTGACAGTGTACTTATTGCTGTAGACCTTCTCTGCAGCTGTAAACCAAATGGCAGTACTGACATCACATTTCAGGACACCATAATCTAGTCATCTTCTATATCTGAGCTATGATTTAGGGTCACAGTGTTTGGGACTTCTTCAACCAGCTGCAGATTAGTGGGCGGTCAGGGGAAATCTAAGAATTAATGAGCACATTTAAGTATTGATTTCTTCTGTTTGGGACCCTCCCTCTGTCCTTTTCTGGGGAAAAAATTTTTCACTTCAGCTCCTCCCATCCAAAGTCCCTGTGTGTTTAGGAAAGTACTTCTTTCCTTGATTTCTTCTACCCTGAACAACCTGAGGATCAATTTGCCCTGTGTGTGTAATTCCCTTCTGATGTAAAAACAAGGCTGTCAGTTTTAAAAAGCACTCTCTGAAGAGATGACAAATACAAAATACACTGCAAAGGTCCCTAACCCCCAGCAGATCATTATAGTAGTAGGAGTCTCTCTAAGTAGCAAGCCAGCCTGCCTCCACTTGGCTGTCATAGACCCACTTGCAATGGAAATGATGTCACCAGACCACTGAGGGGACAGACACTGTTGTGTTAGTGATGTTATGGGCATCTGCCTGATCAAATAATGGCATGAAAAACAAGGCAGCATTTGGGGATGTCTGGAGCAATAGCTGCTTCACCCTTTCCCATTAGACAGAGTGACCCCAGCGGTACCTTCCTTATCTCTCAGCTCTGAACCATGCTGCTCCCTGCTTGGCTCAGCTAACTGGCTCTGTCTCTGAGCTAGCGTGAAGGTGGGACTTGGAAACACAGTGACAAGAGGTAGGAAAAATCCTTTCTGACCAGGGAGTCTTTCTCCCCTTGAGTGGAAACAACATTATGGATCACTCCTGTGGCATTTTTTGGATGTGTATGATTGGGATTGTTTCTTTTTTTAAGAAAAAAACAACCTTCACAACTCTAGTATTGCTGCAGAAATTGTGTGAAATTTCCATCAGCAGAAGAGTACCTCCTGTTGATACCCAGAGGTGACTGAGATGCTCAAGTTTGCTTCATACTGTACCTGCAACTTGCATTTGAATGCTGTAAAGTGCTTCTCTGTAACTATTCTTGAGGATAATCTGGTACAGGTCAGAATTAAACCGCTTGGTGCTGTGGATAAGGACTAGGCGTGGCTCTTGTCCTCCCTCTTGTAGATATGCCTTCTTTTTGCCACGTCACTGGTGGTGGTGGTGAGCCCTGGCCAAGACAAATGTGCAGCTATAACGTTCTGCTTCATGACTTGGGTAGCAACAGAAACAAACTACACTTTGAGCACAAAAGGCATGTCTGTGTCTACAGGAGCCACTTGTACATGATCAGCGTGATAGAAAAATGTTTCAAGGACAACAATCCTAGAGATTTCTTCAAGCTGTAAAGGCAACGGCAGGCTTTGTCCCCGGCAAAGTGCATAGAGCTGGCTTGGCTTGGGAGACACCATGTAAACCTTATGCTACAGTTCATTAGTTTGATCATCTTGAAAGCTGAGGGAAAACAGCTGGTGTGATACAGATAAACTTGTACAATTTAGACTGAGAGATACATTCATACATTGGGGCTGATTCTGCAAGGTACTGCAGAGCCTCACCTCCTGCAGCAGTCTAAGCTTAAAAAAAAAAAAAAAAAGAGGAAAACACAGAAATTGCCCTTAGCCTCTACAGAAATGAGCTCAGCATCCATGTTAATAGAAATTGTACCTCAGAAAGGAGAGTGTTGGGACCTCAAGCGCTGTCTTTACAACCTGATCACTCCCCTAGGTCACTCAAGGTTTAATCAAGAATGATTTCACTTCAGTTAGCATGAACTGTAGTTGCATGCTTGAAAAATTCTGCTTCTTGTGATGAATCAGAGCTTCCCCAATGTTTTATGGTTTGCTGAACACTGTTGCTCCAGCTGCAGAGGGCTGGATTGTGCAGCTGACAATCTTGTGTGCACAGAAGTGCCTCTATCCTTGCCACCACAGGGAGGCTTATAAAAAGACTAGCCATAAAACCAGTGAGCAGTTACGCAGGATTTCATGAACCTAAAGCACTGCATCGAGTTTTCTCCAACATTCAACTTTTAAACCAAAGTGACAGCTCATGTGATAAAGGCCAAAGAACTAGTACAGCGTCCATAGCTCTGCAGCTCTATTTCACCAGATGGCCAAGAAAACTCTAATTGCAGGATTTCTCCTCTGACAGGACACAACACAGAATCTCACAGGGAAAGATGTATGAATGCATGGTGCTGTCCCAGCACAAACCACCATGTGGCTCTTCAGCCTCACAGTCAGATCAAACCTGGGGGGGATAAAAGAAAAAAAGACAGAGAAAAATTAAAAAATTAAAAGAGTAAGAGATTGCACAGAAAAGTTAAGTCATTCTTCAGTCTGTTGAGTCATGCCTGGAGACTGGAAGAAGAAACCTTCAAACTATTTCAGTAGAAGGCAGTTAGTGTAAGGGTTGCAGTGTTACAAGCTCTTTTCTTAATACCTCTTCCACCAGAAGAGGAACATTAACGCCTCAGCAATCAACAGCTTAGTGATGAGCACTTATTCAGGACAGTTTCAGGTGAGGCAGGTGGAACAGGAACATTTGAAAATAGTTCATGTAAAAAGTGAATGAGAATAAAGACAAAGAAGAGGCAGCTTTAATGCCTTGTGAGATGATTTTACTGTCTACCTTCTGCCACAAACAACTTTGTATGATGTCTGTTTCTTATAGGACTTCTCAAACTCTTCAGTGCAGTACTGCATGTTGCCATTCCAAACCGGACAAGTTTGTCTGGAGCCTGCAGTCTCTCTGGGATTTTTTTGTGTTTCTCTATTTGGAGATGTGGTACAAAGCCATACTGCATCAACTAGTTGTGTAGTTCTAAAGTGGAGACTGAGAAGAAAAACAACCATTTTTTGTATCAGTCACCTAGATGTTACCTTCTGAGACATCCACAGTCAAGCCTGAATGTCCTTCTACTCTACAGGAATCAGTGTTATATAGCATGACCCATGAATCATGTTGTCTTTTCTTGCTGGTGTTACTGCTACCGAGGGCAGTCAGCACCATGCTTTGTTGCCTGGGAGTATCTTAGACAAAAAGTCTGAAGTTCCTAATTAATATTTAAGCAATCATAACTCCTAAACAATTTAAATACTTTGCTACCTCAAACAATAAGCTATCTAGGGATATCATGGCAGGTCATGATACCTTCATTCTCAAGACATAATTAGTGTCTTTGAAGCATGACCTCTGATAATACCATTTGAACTTTAGCATGCTGGCACCTGACTTCATCCCATTCAAACTGAGTGCCTGAGAGAATGATAATCCTGTCTCAGTACCACCGTATTTACAACAAATGGGCATTTCAAACGCGATGGTATATTTGCTGTGGTACCTACTTTCCTAACCCATACTCAAGACTACAGTATCCATGACAGGAATCAGATAACAGTGACCTCTGTAATCACATGTGAGATGTGATGCGAGAGGTCAGATGGTGGAAGAAACAACTACCAATTTACATGACATACTCATTCAGGGGACAGCTCAGCAAGAAGGATGGCAGAATGACTGTAATTTGGCTAAAGGACTTCACAGCTTGTCTTGTTCTTGATCTCCTCTCAGCACTGCTGAAAACTCAGCAAAAAGAAGCAGAGCTGTGATGCTAAATGTTCCTTTGTGCAAGATGAATTTGATAACCTGCTACAAAATGAGGTATATTTTAAAAACACAGGAAAGTAACAGCTGATAGATAGGAGTTCCAGCTGGACGGATACTGCAGGTCTTACCTGAAGGTGGCATTGCTAGAATTCCTTCCTGTAACTCCACTATTTCTTCCACACCAGCTTCATTCACAGCTGGGGTTCAGAAGTAGTATTTGTCTCTCCTGCAAGCCTTCCACAGTGTAAGTGGTACTAGAGGTAGGGATTCTTGGTGCGTTTTGTCCATTTCTTGGTGTCCTCAGCTCATATTTCTAGCATGTACCCTGACAGCCCATCTCCCTGGTCTGACTCCTGCCAGGCTAAGGAAATGCTGGAGTTGGAACAATCCACCACCTTCAGCAGTCCTGGAGGCTCTGCGACAGAAGAGCTGTGACACACTACTGTACTCGCAGCCTGTGCTTGCATATGGGAATACAGAGCTCTTCCTATTTCAAGATGCTGAACCTGCAAGGTTTTAGGGTAAAAGGAGCCTTAGTAAACACCGAGTAACTTCTGTCCAACAAAACAATGCTGTTCCTAAAATGGCACATACATATAGACCCTGTTCCAAGGTTGGCCTTTTAAGGAAAATCCTCACAACAGCTGACACGGGACCATTTGAATTCAGCTTGGAAAGAGCACTTTCCATGAGCACTTGACCACCACCACTATTTCTGCACATACGTCTGGGAGAGGTGTCTAGCATTAAAGGTTTGCTTCCATCTCTTCCTAGGTGACTAGTGAGCTCTGCAGTACATTTCCTATAAGCTGTCTTGTATAGCTGTGAGTGGCTGGTGTCTCTTCTTGTTTAATAAATTCCTCCTATAGTCCTGTGTAAAGTGAACAGGTGCTATCTGGACTGCTTGGATTAGTGAATGCTTACTGGCTTACAAGATCCTGTTAATGTTCTTCAAGTTTATTTGCCAAAGATTACAGTACACCTTATTAATAGTCATTCTTGAAAATACAGATCTTGCTTTTTGCTCTTTAGTCTACCTTGCAGCAGTCTAGTTATGTCTCCATAACATGTAAGAAGAGCAAAAGATGGGACATTAAAAAATATCTGTATGTTTTTAATCAAGTGAGTAGGGAGTTGTGTATTTGAATCCATGTTCTGCTCTGAAAGTCTCAGCTAAAGTGCAATGACCTCCCCCTGCCCTCCCCAACCCAAAAAAGTCAACCAGTGCAGCATGCCTGACAAACTTGATGCTAATGGCTGTTATACAGAACACTCATCTGAACACACAGGTTCATAAGGAATACGGTGCATACGGACAGTACATATTCTCTTAGGCCTAATGTGAAATAATGCAACTCTTCAAATAGGAGAATCATAGCTTCAGGCTTTAAATTGCTTTTGTGTTGTCTTCTGATGTAAAGGAACCTAAATGCTTTCCCATCTGAGTAACTATTTAACCTGAAGGCTCTTGTCTACTTATATATTCTTTTATTTCTTTACTAAGGCCCATGCCTGTATCTACTACAAGATTCCATCAATAGTTTAAGCTATTTATTGATGGCCTCTGACAGCCTTGTGTTTTTAAAATGCTTTAGTTACATGGTCATATAGAGTAAGAATTCTCTGTAACTGGCACAAAATAAAATCTGCCCATTTCAGCATTTCTGAGGCTACTGTAATGCTTTGGTGTTTGTGATTTTGATCAGTCCAGAATTAGGCACAGAACCCTTACTACTAAAAATCTGGTATTAAAATGAAAGAATGTAAGGGACTTCCGTGAATTCTGCAAGAGTTTTCTCTTCTTTTAAAAGGGTTGATGTGGGACTGATGAAAGGAGCATAGTAACAGGTATGAGAAATTATTTTGTTATACATTAGGGCCTTTGGCAACCTATACATGAACATTAAGCACTTAAGGTATCTATACCTTAGAGCACGTTTATCATGTTGATCTCTGCTGTTTGCATATATTCAATTCCCCCCAGGTGGGAATCTCTTACTGTGTCCTTATCTTAATAGTTACACATTGTAAGGGAATAATATCACACTTTCAGGCACTTACAATATAATTACATTTATAGGCAGCAGCATTAAAGCCTTCCTTAATCTTTAGTTAAGCTGCACGCACAATGCAGCCCACTACATTGAGCCAGGCTGGAATTTGCTTCATTCCCTCAGACTTCAGTCAAAAATGCATAGATCTGATCATCCCATACATGTTCAGGAAAACTAGCCATTAAAGTGTGAAAGAAATATACTGATGGAATCCTTTGCAACAAGAGGTTGAGGGCATGCTGAGAAGTCCAGGGCCTGCATGGTTCACAGCTATTACATGGAACTCGCTCTGTATCCTTCAGAAAATTTGAACCTGGTACCTAGACGCACACATGTTGCAATTGCACAACTCTCTAACCACCCATAAAAGTGTTCCCAAGTGGTCACTGATTTTTTTTTTAAATTGCTTTTGGATTGAGATAAACTAGGAATAAATTTCAGCTCAGACACTGCTGGATAGCAATATAAATTTCAGGCGTTCAGGGAACCCCTTAACTAGGTCTAACCTTCACTTCTCTGGCGGTCTGCTCCATTTTCATACCTTTCTCCCCAAGGAGGAGATGGAATTTTGATGCATGCAAGAGGAAAAATGCATAATCTGCTTTGCAGTAGATTATGATCTATAGCCTGGTATAATCATACATGCTGGGGAAAAATATCTTCATGTCTTGCTCCACTGACTTCGGTGGGATTGCCTATGATGTAACGAATTCAAGAGTGGCCAAGCCTTTCACAACCTAGCTTTCAAGCAAGGTCAAACCTCAGTAACTGAATAATTTGCCTTAAGAAGTGTTTCATTATTTACCATGAGTAATAACGGTGCTTTAAGGAGGATATTTTTGGATAGTGTGATTGATTGTAATTTAATTAATATGAAAATCCAACATTTTGAATAAGACAGAGGAGAGAATCCAAGAAAGAACCAAAATATTAACAGAAAAGGAAAAGCAAAAGTCTCGTTAGTCAGATGCTGCTGCTGATAGGAACACTCCCATGTGTTACACAAGCTGTGCTAAGCATGGATCATATGGTTGCTAACTGATGGATACAACAAAATCAGTCACTTGTTTAATTCAGTTCTGGTCTAAGTCAGGGAAAACCAGTCAAATTTAGGTAGGGAGAAATATTAAATATAGATTCTTGAAATTAGGCACCCAAATCCATAGGTCTGACTTTCAGAGGTGCTGAGTGTTCTGCGCTCTTGTGGTTGCTTGTAGGTATCCTGCCATTTCTACTTGAGGGCTAAGCATCTCTCTTTGAACAGCTTATTTCAAAATGTGTATCTTGCTAGATGCCACAATGACATTTTCCTTGATTAATCAATACTCAGCTTTGCATTCAAAGCTTATCTAACTTTTCTTCTGCCTACATAAAACAGACAATAACGTTGGTCTGACCTTGGAGTGTCTCCTTGGTGTTTCGGACACAAAGATTGCTGCCTTTCTTCCTTTTTTCTATGATGTAACCTTGCACCGGGGAGCCTCCATCCTGGGCTGGGAAGTTGACAGGTGACATCACCTTTTCTGACACCTGCAACTTGAGGCTGACACCTGTCTTGGAGGTGGAAAAAAATCAAATTAGCACAGCACAGTCAGAATTCATTGACTCCAAATTGTGTGTATGTGTTGTGTGTGTGTGTGTATAAACATATATGTATGTACATACAGCAAGAAATCAAGGAGGGCCACTTGTATGTTAAGGTTTATTCATGGCGACAACCTTTTTCTAAAGACTCTTTCTTTGCAATCTACTTCCCTTTGCCATTTCAAATGTTGAAATATTTCAGTTTTTGCACTTATTCTCAAAATGAGCTCTTTCTGTGATGTATTACAGAGCAGCTCAGAAATGCCTTCCCCAATCCACAGGAAGTTTGAACAAAAATGCAAAGTTTTAAGTGAGAACTGATCTGTATTAGTTTTATCTGGTAATTTTCTTTCTGAAATGTTTCAATAGGCCAGACTTGCTGTTTACACTGTATCTTCTGTGATACACTCTGGTCTTGGGGAAAGGTGACTGCAAATCTCCTTTCACTGGGGATCCCAGACCACAAAGGAAAAATGGGAACAATAGGTACCTGAACTATAACTCCCAGAAGATAGTTCAGCAGTTCTTTCTAACCAAGTTAGTTCTTGGCTGACATATTTTCTTTTTTGGCTGCAAAACAAAATGTTTTTAAGCATTCCCTTTTAAATTATCTTCCCTCCTCCCCCACAATATTTTCCAGAGAAAGCCACTTTTCATTTCTGCCGTATCCCACAAAGCTTATGTAACTGACACTAGAACAGTGCGTTAGTCAGTCTTCTTGCATGGCCAGTCCATGTAGAGGGGTTTCTGAGTCCACAAACACTTGCAGTGAAAGGACCTGGGGATCTGCTTGATCCTGGCTATCAGCCTAAGCAGAAAGCAGCTTCTAAGCTCTGTCCTTGGAATTTGTCCCCTGAAGCACAAGGGACAGTGTTCTTTCAGAGACTGGCAAGGAGGAAGAGGACAAAAAATGATGGGAAGTGGGACTGTGAAACCACATTAAAACCAGCTGGCTAATAGGTTCTCCAGCAAAAATGTCTTTTATTTCCAGGGGCTTGATGAGGCCCTCAGAGTTGATGGCACATGCTCTGAATTAGTAGGCTTCCCCTTCCTCCACCTTCTCTGTAGCAAATGTGGTGTAGTTGCTCTCCACCACCCCTACTTTGATTCATGATTTTTTTTCTCCAGCCATCCTCCTCTTGATGACGAAGTAAGTCACCTGCTTTCCTCCATTGCCTTTGAGTGCTTTCCATCTCATTTTACATTTCCCCCATGTGTTACAGGAACTCTGCTTTCCCCTGTGGATGTTTTAGTTTGTCTGCAGTGTGAGCAGCTGACCAGAGTGACATGGAGGGCTATTATTTAGAGAGTCATACCCTGTCATGGTGTAAATCGGTGTACTAAAACTAAGCTGTCTCGAATCACTCGATTCTCAGATTTTGTCCCACTACCAGATTTTTAAAAAGAAAGTCTGAATTTTAATGTCTGTAACCCAACATATCTACCAGTGGTTGTCCTGCTATAAAATGATTAATTTAGGTCCTACTGACAAAGTTGAGGTAAGGATTGTCAGAAGCCAAGCCACAGTCATTTTTCAGATTCAGCATAATGCCTCTGCTGTCTTCTCTCACCCAGGTTTTGATTTTGAGTAATGCAGGCACTGGCTTTCTCCATCACCACTTTCTCTTCCTCTGTCACCTCAATACCGTCTTTGAACCACATGACTTTGGGCATTGGCTTCGCCTTGATGCTTGCTGTATGCTTAATCTTCACAGTAATGCTGCGTGCAGCAAAAAGCTCGAGGAGAGATTCTTCAATAACAGGAGAATCTGGAACGAACAGAAGACATCTAAAAGCTGCAGCTGTAAATATAGCTTGACAACTTTCCTGTGTCTGCAGTCCCCAGAAAAAGTGGTCCAAAGCTGGGCCCTTTATATGTTCCTTCATGTTTTTAATATAAGAATCCTGTGTTTTGTGAAAGTCTTCGGGGACACTCAAAATGTTCAGTGCATTTTGATTCAGTTAATTTAGTTCTGTTTCTTGTATGGGGAGCCTGCTGACCTCCTTTAGTTGTTCAGCTCAGCAGAAAAAGAGGGACCTCTGGGAAATAGCAAGCCCCAAAGCTCCTCATTTCCCTAGGGCCTGGAGATCTGATTCTAGGCAGTTTCTAAGTTTTGCAAGGCACAAGAAGCAGCCCTCTGTGCTGTTCTTCCCTAAGGCCACACTGGGATAACTATGATCATGATAAAGACAGTAGAATCAAAGTTAGGTACTGCTTGTAAATAAAGTGCTCCCTCATTTGTTACAGAGTAGTATGGGAAAAATGATAAGGATGTCCTCCACACACCTGGAAAAATAACCAGGTTCCTAAACATGTGTTTTTCCTTTTATTTTTGTCAGACAACATGTATGTTTAGAAATTACAATCTTCTGCTGAAAGTCATAAAAAGGCATTCAAAAATATTTTTGAATGCAGGAGAATCAACCCTCCCTATACTAAAGCTTTGCTGTGGATGGGTTTTTACTGCAACACAGGTATGATAAATATTTGGTGCTGCAGCCACAGCATCTTTACTGCTGCCTTTGTCCCGCCATCCATGCAGCACTATCTATCCACCTTGCCTTGACCCAGCGGACAGGTATCTATCCACCTTGCCTGGATTCAGCAGACAGAAGGCGGCTCATTTCCAGGCTGCAGACAAGTCTGAAAGGCCATCTGGCGCCATCTGGCTGCCAAGAGCTGAGTAATAAGCATATTTATATATTTCTATATATAATTTCAGAAAAGGTGTTTTTCTTGTTGCTCATGACAACAATGTTTGAAGTGAAGGCTCAGGCCAAAATTCTTGATCACTGATTTATAAACACAGAAACCTATGCTTAGTCACTTAAAATCAACCAGTACAACTGTTCAGTTTTCTCCCCTTGAGGAACAAAGCAGCAGAAAGAAGAGGTTTTGCTCATGCACATAGATAAGCCTGTAAAATGGTACAGGCCCAGATAAGGAGACCTGGTGAAGCACTGATTCTGCAAGTGTTTGTGTTCACTGGTAAAAGAGCAGTAAGGAGATGGGGTGGCTGTCTCCAATGGCAACTGTTGCTCCACTCTCTGTCCCCTGGCTCTGAACATGTACCTCCCTTCACACTCCTCTCCCATTCTGTCAGTGATGAGTTTGCAGATGGCTCCCTGCTTTGTTGTCCAGATCCTTTTCATATGCATAATCTGACATGAATATTGAGGCAGGAAACAATACACATTGCAACAAACACCATCTCCAACCTTGTCCCTGAATCCTCTGACTGGAGTTTCCTGCTCTAAGATGAGTAAGCGGTCAGGATTTCTAGCTCTTACTCTGCTAAAATGCTCTGTGACATATGGACAAAACAAATTCAGTGTTATGTGGACAGTGATCTGTGCATCTGCATAGATGAACCACACGGCACATAATGAAGGGTGTGCATTAGCATGCAAAGGATACATTTACTGATTACTCTGAAAATCTGAGACTGGGAGAGGGGTGGGTGGTGAGAAGCCAACCTTGTAGGAAAGAATGCGAGTCTACAGGCTGAGAAAATGGGTTAGCAAATGTGAAAACATCTTTACAGGAGACTGGGAAGCAAAATTTTGAAAAAGCCAAGAGTCAAAGCCAAAACTTAGTAAGACTGAAGTTGTAGTAGGCTGGGAAATACTAGATCTGTTCTTGTCTGATCTGTTTGACCTTAATCAAAAGCCCTTTATCAAAACACAGCCAAGTCCCACAGCAGCTATTTGGAGAAAACTTCCCACTAGGGTTTTGCAGCCTTTCATTCTATTGACAATATTATGGGTGTTTTACCTATTTGCCATCATTGAGCCATATTCCTTCCACCTTTGCATCACTCAGGACAACATAGAGTTTGGCAGGATCCCCAATTAGAGCATGAACGTCACACACATACTCTTCATGGTTGCAAATGTCTCTGGAATAAATCCCTGTGGAAGCATGTGAACAGCAAAACTGTGCAGAATGATTGTTGACTGAGCACTTTCAAACACCAAGAAGGTATTTAACACCAGGGAGACCTCATAACAAAATGGGCAGGCCCTCAGGATAAAAATGGTTTAGTGAATTGGACCTCATGGGAAGAAAGGGGGATGGAGACAGGCTGTTCCTAAGTAGCTTTTGCCCTTCTTTATGGGTCTTCACTGGAGGGAACATAGCTATAGGAATTCAAAAGCTGCAGCAGAACACAGCCTCTTGGCCCTGCTCCAGACCCTTAGCTGGTCCAGAGGAGCTATCAAACCAGCAGAATGCTTCCTCTACTACCTACTTAATATTTGTATCTAGACTTGAACTCCGCATGGGGAAAGATAAATCTGTAACTAAGGCAGCAACCTGTAATCCCAGTGTGCACAGGTGTCAGAGGCAGCTCAGCCATGGCTTTCCAGGCTACCTGTGTCACAAAGGTGGCCTCTGTCCCAGAGGAGTGGTCAGAGAAGGCCCCTGACTCACACTGTCCCTTCAGGCCACCCTGGCCATGCCCCACAGAGGGCACTCACATACCAGGCCTGGTACCCATCCTCCAGGAGCCAGGGCTTCCTTGCCCCCCCACCCTGGCCACAGATTCCTCACTTCATGTGGAAAGCCCAGGGCTGGGGATGCCATTGGGACACCGCTCCCTTCTGGCCTGTTTTGGGAAAACAAAATGAGAAATACATGGCCAAAATGCAATTAATGGAGTGACCTCCACCCAAGTCCATACACCAGGACAGGATTTGTGGGGCATCATCTGAAACAGAAAATGCAGGACTATTAGGAATAGATCAGCCTCACAGAGACATCTGTCAGGGATGGGCACTAAGGCAGATCCATCTTCCATGTGAGAAAATCTGCTTGACCTCACAGCTGAGCTTCTTTTGGCCCTGAAGTTTCCTTCATACCATCCTACCAATTGAATATTCAGTTGTTCCTGAACCTGTGAAGGATACACTAATATAATTTTATCCTCCTTCCATGGAATTAATTTTAAAATGGTCTTAAAATGCTGTACTTCTCATGGAAGGCACCTTGGCATATTTCAAAGCTGGTCTGCATCTAACAGAAGTAATCTCAAACACTGATAGCCACTGTAACCCACTCCCTAGCTTTGAAATTCTCTCCAGCTTATGCTGAGGGCACGAAGCTGAGCTTTCCAACTTCTTTTCCCACTCTTAACAGCCTTGTGTCTTTCTATAAATACCATAGACTTAAGTTTACAGCATCAATAATGCTACTGCAAAATTAATTCACAAAACAAATGTGATATTAAATATTTACCAGCCTCATGTTGTGCTGCTGGTCCTCAGCAGACTGCAGTCAAATGTTCCATGGGTTGCTTCAAAGAATCAGGATAAGAATTTGTTAGGACAACCCTGACTAAAATAAAAAACACAGTACACTTTACTAGGCTGGTTTAGGTCACACATGCAAGGACTTAAATGGAAGATTTACTGCCTTATTCTTCTACCGCTTTGTATAGCAAAGGGAAGTCCTTAATTATTATCTGCATGCTACCAAGAGGGGGCAGAGACTAACGGCTTATTCCAGGTTAAACAATAAATAGACTGCAGAGCAGTGTTATCTCACATTAGTTTCCTAGCTGTTATAGCAAAGCAGCACTGCTCCTCTGCAGAGTTCACTGAAGAACAGTGTAAAGACTGCTATTCCCCCTCCTCTTCCTCTTTTGAGCCAGTCATGCTTACCTTCCACAGTTACCTTCCACAGTTACACTGGTACTGCTGTACTGCTCATTAGCGTCACTGCCTTACGTAGCCTACGATTGCTGTGCAATCTCCTGAGTCACTCAGCTTAGCAACATTAATGATAAGCTCTCCTCTCTTCCCTTCACGCTTCGTGATGTATTGAGGAGACCTCTCAATCACTCATCCATTCAACATCCCCTTTAGGGTGACATCTTCAGAAGCCAGCACATGCTCCAGGCAGGTTTTTCCCTTCTTTTTCACTTGGGTGTTCCTGAGATTGCTGATGAACTGAACTGGAATCCCTGGGAAAGGGGCAGGGGTTGGCAAGAAAAAATGGCACATATCAGCAAGCACCCTATAAATAACACCAGGTAGCTTTACCTTTGCAGGATGTAATGTGGGCTCCTGTGCAGGGCAGATTCCAGGCTTGGGACTGAAAATGAGGTCTTGATGCTCCTCTGCTTGCCCGTCCACAGACTAGCTTTATGAGACTGCAGATCCCCTTTTTTTCAGCCCAAGCTCTGGGGATTTGCGTTTTAGCTTTATGGATTTTGCAGCTCAAACCCTGTTATCTTGTGTTTGATCCACACACTGCCCAAAGATGCTTACTTTGTATTACTTATAATCAATGAAGAGTGGAGTGCTCTGCACTAGATTTCCCATCTCAACACTTGAGTTCTTTGAAGTCACTGGACTGAAGTGACTAAAGTCACTGAACAGCCTTAATTTTCATAGTGTGGCCTAATCCATCCTCAGGTGTGACGATTTCATATTTATCATCCCATTTCAACTCTTTCCCACTGCTGTCTGTCTTTCTGTCACTCTCAGTGGTTTCAGTTCTGTCAGGAGTTAGGGGCTCAACTGTTAAAATACCAAAAAGACAAATATTCATTCTGTTATGCTTAGATCCTGATCTCAGATTTCCTACACCAAATAGCTAGACTTTAGTGAAGTAATTTTGATTTCTTTCTTGAGTGGTAGCATAAAGATCAATTCATTCCTTCAACTTCAGTGGAAATTAGTTGCATGTAACCCCACAAAGCTGATTATGAACAGACACATTGCTTTTCTGTTCAGTTCTTCTGTCTTAGCTCTGCTTTTTTTTTCTCTCCTTTACTGTAGGTCATTTTAAAGTAAATGGCTTCAGGCAACTGCAGATATCTAAAAGCATACCTGGAACCATTTGGCAAGCTGAAGGAGGACTGGCACCTTCCTGCATTATCTGTCAAGAGTGCTGCAGTGCCTGGCACAGGATCACTGTTTGGCTTAAGTAAGGTAATCCACCACACCACCAAATAGCCTGTGTGAAGCCCTGCTAAGGGCTTTATCAAAAAGGTAAATATTATACTTAAAGAATGGTACTTATGGCAAAGCTTATCTTTAAGAGATGTTCCTACTGCAGTAAAAGGTAATGCAGGTGGGCAGCATCAGTTTTACTTAGCACTGATTTAAAACAAGTTTGCTGTATATAATGTGGTTGGTTTTCTTTCAAACAGCAGGCACACATTTGGCTGGTTGTAGGAAGCATATGCAGATGAAAAAAGATCGTTGTCATTATGCCCAGGTCCATCCACTCACCCCCAAGTCCTATAACATTGTTTGAGCAAAGTTCAATTCCACTAAAAGGATGGTGCCAAGGTGCATTTTGCATTCCCATCTTTTCCACTAAAACTGGTCCAAGTTCAGTAGTGACTCACACCCCTGCCACACTGACGTCAGTAGAGAATTTGGCTTATTATGTGTAATAACTAGGCTTCAAACTGAAATCTGCTATCTCATGAAAGGTGTTTTCACATGGGCGCTCTGGTAATTGTGGGTTGGTTTATGTCTTGTACAGTGTTAGATTTCTGTTTGAGCCTAAAAAGACCAGTGAATCATGAATGTTGCAAAGACATATAAGAAAAGAAAGTAGGCTTTTCACAGTTTGGCCCACCAATTTTGACCCTCAAATTTTTGTCTGCAGATGTTGACATTATACACAGAACTTCATGTATCCGAGAACAAAGATTACCTATCACTTTCAACATAACAAAGTTTCTTGTCAGCCACAAGAAGACTGGAGGGGCCTAGGTCTTACCCATTCACACTGGTGATGCACAGCATATATTTCATACTCACATGTTTCACATAATTTTTTTTTCTCAGGGAATACAGGGAACACAAAGGCTCTTCCCCATAATAACCACAATGCTTGCACCTTTGAAAACATGTTCTTTCTGTGCAGTGGACAAGACACACTACTCAGTTTACAGTCAGCAGGGGATAGATTCTTTCATCCTGCTACACCCTGCTGTACTTGCAGCAAATCTGCCCTGCAAAGACTCTCCATTCTAACTTAAATATTCTTCCAAGCCTAGTTGTTAGTAACTAGTCTAGTCACTGATCAAGCCAGACCTCTAGAACTTACCTTTAGTCATGATCAAGGATACTGGGTAGATGGCATCAGTGTGGGTATTGGACACTACACATCTGTATCATCTCAGGAGAAGCATTCAGACTGGAAAGAAAAAAAAACATAGAGAAAGCAATAAGCAAAAGCTCCACATAGGTTGGGGTGGTGGGGACCAGATATGGCAAATGTATTAGCGAATTCCTCTTTTTATTTCTGTTTAAATCAGTATTTTTTTAATCGTTAACAGTATTTACTTGTTGAAAATCCAGAATCTCTGAGGGCAGAAATTTTGAGGCCAAATCCAATGCTCCCTCACAGCTTTCCCAAAGTCCCAGAAACAGACAGAAGTCTTCCCACTGACAGTGATGTCTTTTGGATCAGGTCCATTCTTGGCCTAAGGCAGCAAAACTTTTCTTCTCAGAGACATCCTTTTAGTCTGGTGCTCTGTACTGAACTGTGTAAGCAATACAGAGACCAGAGGAGGGTGAATGGAAGCTGTTGGACTTAAGACTCTGGAGTACTGTAGGAAAAGAGAAAGCGTTTGACCTGCCCTGGCTGGCAGACTTGTAAACAAACTGAGGTAGAAGAGGTGAACTAAGAGTAATTACAGTAAACTAAGAATTAAGGAGAGAGGAGAGAAAGGGACCAAGGAAAGTCAGGAGAAGAACAGAAGGGCAGAGCTTTTGCAGCCATGGGACATCACAAATTAAACAGGGCTTAACTGGGACATATGTCTTGAATACTGTGAATTATTAAGATTTAGCGTTGGTTTTGCCTGAATGGCACACAAGAGGCATTAGGGCCTCACTATGCTAAACACAAAACCAAGTAACAAAAATAATGGTTCCTGCTCTTATGCTCTTTTTCTGTTGATGGGAATGCTGCCCTATAAACACACAACAGTATTTGAAAGTAGCAGTAGACCAACTGTGAATGGGGACATTCTTATTTCTGCTGAGGAATACTACAGTGATTAAGTTTTTCTTTTTTACAGTTTTTACTGTGGAAAAGAAAAAAAAAAAGAGCTAATGGCAAGAAAAAAAGGTGTGTTACCTCAGCACATGCTTCTTAAAAATACGGTCAGAAACATTCTGGATCCTTCTTCTATTGGTACTCACTCTCTCTTTTCTATGTTGCAGTTGGCTCTGGTTTACTTTTAACTTTAGCTCAGAACATTGCTCCTAAAATTCAAGAATAAACATTGGAATTAATGAATGAGTGAAATGGAACAGGGGCCTGTTACCTACTTTCTCTGTTTTGGTTTGTTTTAAATGCATGGTTTCTTTTCCTGTCTGCTTTATGGTTGAGGTTAGATTTACTTTGCTTTACTTTACTTACTGTACTTATTACAACTTTACATCCATCACAGATACCACTCTGGGAATGAAATTTGTTCATTAGCAGTGCTCTGCACACTGACAGGAATGATTTGTGATTTTTTTTTTTGTGATATATAATAAAGACTCATATGATCTTTCTGTCACTTTAGACAGTCACAGATCTGTCATAAGGGAGAGATTATACATGATGGAAAGGCTTATTTACTTATGCATTAAAGGTCACATTCTTCCAGCCCCAGCCAAATCATTCAATCATGAGTTTTGCATAAACAAGAACTGCTGTATTTAAATGAGTAAGAACAGGTTTCCAGCAGCTAAAATGAACAGCAGCTTTCCCACTGATTTGGCTGATCCACAACAAATCTCTAAATCCAGTGAGGTGGGGCACAGGTAACTGCAGTTTGCACCCGTTCTTGTTTACCACTCTTTCAGTTGTAGAAGATGATGGAACATATTTGCTTGCATGAGGTGGGTGAATATACCTAAGAGCACCTGCAAATGCAGTCAGTTGTTGGCATGTGCTAGGTAAAGAACTGTCTTTCACCAGAAATTATTATTACTCACCTTCAGGTGTTACCAGTGGACAAGGTGTTTCCACAGATTCAGGAATGCTTTCTCCAGCAAGGATCTCAAAGTTGTCACCATGCTAAAAGACTCCAATGAGGCAGAAGACTTCCTAGAAACAACTTCTTTGGTTGGGGAAAAAAAATACATTAATCAAGCAGAAAAGAGAGGTGCTATCTGAAGGATTTATTTACTGGGAGTGGGAAAGGGTGGATTGTCCTTCTTTCCAGATTTTCTGTGGGATTTTGGGCAAGTAATTTGCTCTCTCTGTACCTGTCTTGTCATCTACACAATGGGAAAATCGGGCTGCCTTGCTGCATGGCGGTGCTGCAAGGTGCTTAGGTATCATTCAAGAAAGGTATCAAAACTGGACGTATCAAAAGGCCCACTAGGACTTACTCTGTTCTGCACAAGCTGTACTAAGCTCTTGAGTGCTGCTCATACCCCACATTTAGACAAATGCTCATAGTTTAAGACAAATCCTCCTCCTTTAAACTGTTCATTTCAGGAGGCTCCAAAGAGCTGCACTTTTCTATCAGAATGAACCCATTTAGTTTGTTTTTATAAGAACTAGTTCTTCAATTCCGGTAAGACTGTATTTTTTTTTCCAGCCAGACTGACCAGTTAGGAGCTGGCCCTGAATACTCATTTCTAACAGCTCCATGCAAATGCCTCACTGGAACAGAGATATTTTTCTGTGGTTAGTAGCAAAAGGTCTCAGTTTTATACCAGGAAAATCAACAGAAACTCTACTGCCAGCTTGGATTATTCTGGCTTACTCATTTAGACTATTTCATTGTACTTTTCCTTAATCAAGGACCTTCCCAGCTCTCCTAAGTGTATCTCATACAGTGGTATACGTGAATGCTACGAGGGCCTGTGCACACCCTGCTCTCAGTGGATGTGGTTGGGAACTGTGTCATTGTCTTCACTGCAGCGTTGAGACAGAACCAGTAAGGAGGTTGCTTTAAGCCAAGATAATCAAAGCAAGACAAAGTGTTCCTTATCAAAGACAATGGCTGAAGCAGGGGCAATACCTGTAGTCTTGCAATTGCAGGTAGACCATGTGCTGGCCTTTGAGAAGAACAAAAATACTCACTTCCCCCTCAGCAGAAGGCAAGCCTCACCATACAGATGCAGTCCACCTTTTATCAGGTTGGTGTGCATCACCTAGGGAGACCATGTGACCATACTACAGGAAAAAATTCTGTCACGATATAGCCTGTTACCAGCGGGGACTCTGCTGCCTATAGCTATGCTAAGACTAGTCCCAGTATGGAAGCCAGTTTGGAGAAAAGGGACTGTTCAATTCTAGTCCTTGAAGGATGAGTACTAGTCATCTAGAAATTGTAGCTCCCTAGTTTTAAAAAACGTTCCTTGGCAAGACAGATATGGTATGGAATGGTAGTCTCTGACACAGTTGTGTGCTACTGAAGGATCTTGGGGCAGAAGAAAATCAACCCAAAACACAAGGCTTTCCAAGATTTGGGGGCACAAATGATAAAGCTATGATTATGCACTGCAACCTAGAAGATACAGTCCACAGGGAGGACAATGTTAAGACCATATGACCTTGAGACTTTGCTTTGTTGCCAGCAGAAATTATACCCATGCTAAAAGTGCAGTTTTGGGCTAGAAGTCACATTCTCCCCAACAAAAACAAACCACTGCCAACCCAATCCAATTCCTCCCACCTATCCAAACTGACTCAAAAACCAGGCAGCCCCTTTCCATGTTCATTTCACAGTGCTCATGAATCCTCCCTCACGCTTCTGTTCTTACACCAGCTACAGAGGCACACTGAGTGGGCATGTGCATATGGACACACACTGCTGTGGGGGAAAACCAATGCATATGAATGAGAAGATCTTTCAGTTTGGATCATTAAGTCTGGCCATGCTGCCAGACATAGTCCTCAAAAAGGGAAGGAGTGACTCTGAATGATCTCTTCATTACCCTGACCTTTGTGATGCTCTCCATATTCCTCACAGGAGCCTAAAGACCAAGATGACAACAGTGGATGTAGTGAAACCAATCACATCTGGTTTTCTTCTTCTGAGACAAAAGGAGTCAAAGGTAATATACAAGAGGAGGTTTCTGTTGTTCTGTTGTGCTGTATTAGTTTTGACTTAATTTCTGACAGTCTTCCTTGTATCCTTTTCAGAAGCAAATAAGCTAAGCATGCAAAGGAGAAAGAGCAAAAGGATCTATGCAGGATTTTTTCCCTCCACTCCCTGGAGAGAAGTGTTGCCTTTGCTTTATCAGAGGAAAGCAGACACCTTACAGCTGCTGCTGGGGCTAGGGGAGTTAAGGTCAGACATTATAAGAAAACTTTGACTTGGGCAAACACTACCATTCCCCAAAGGACAAATACCTTTAGTAAGATGCACAGTACTGCAGGACTTCTCTGCAAAATTTTGAGAGGTACTGAGATCAAAAGGTAGGCAGAAGAGGCTGAGCTCTCTGAAGTGTGTCTAGCAAGACAGGCTCTCTCCAAGGGAAAAGATGATCCCTGGAAAACACTGGCTATCAACATATTGGATTGAAAATAGAGCAATACAGTAACTTATTTAACTCTATTTTAAGCCTATGAAGCAACAGGCAGACAAGAGATAAAGAAGCAATAAGAAACACAGAAGTTGAGCAGCATGGTCCAGCAGAGAGGAAGGGCCAGGAATTGCAATACCAGAGTCCTTTGCCAGACTGTTTAAGCTTCATCTTCTTAAATGCTCTGAGCCATATTGCCAGCTCTGGTGCCAACACAGCTTTTAATTCTGGGTAAATAATTTAGCCTTTTTCTGCATTCAGCTTTGTTATCCACTGAATAAACCCGACACTCTGCCCTGCTGGGGATTACACGGCACACAAGCTTGGGCAGGTCTTCTGCACCAAAGTTAATTGTACCCCCTTCTGTGACTTTCACACCATGCCATGAGAATATGGCATCTGCTGTATTCAGGTGCTGGAGCCTGATCTGTATCAGCACTCAGAAGAGAGTGGACTCTTCTCTTTCCTTGCATGTAATAGAAGGAACACACCTCTTTGTGAATACGTGAAATTTGCTTTTAGACATTAGAAATCAATACTTGTGTCGTCTTCTTTGACTGCCTGTCCCTTACGCACAAAGCTGCAAATGCTACTTTCATTCACGCATTTCTTCTGTGCTTTTGAATGGAGTAATTTTTTTTCTAGCAGGACTCCTGAGCTGCCCTACATTATCCTAAGTTGACAGTCACTCTCACAGACAGCAGCAAATATATATCTACAGACTTGGCAGAAGAAACAAGGTTATCCCTGATGTATCTCAGAAAAAGTGTTTTGTTTTTTCTTCCTAGTGAATGTATAAAGCATGATTCATGTCAAAAATAGACACACACAGTTATGATTAACAAATTGTAAATTTACCATTTCCCTCTGTTTAAAATGGTTTCCAAGGAAAGAACACAGCAAAAATAATAGTGCAGGACCACTTCTGAAACCTGCCAACTCACCAATCAACAGACATACACTTTCTAAGACCACCCGTGTGCAAGCAGCGTGGTTCCTCCACTGCAGAGACAGCTGGGAAGTGACAGGAACCAAGGTCCTGTTTAGTGATCTCTTCTGCAACTGCAAATTCACAGGTTAAGGATAAGGTTTTCCAAAGCAAAATAATTATAAAGGAAACGTTGAGAATTGTTAGCTACTTTTGAAAGTCTTGCAAATAAATGCGACACTCTACCTTATATGACTGCTAGGTAGTCGATGTTTCAGAAAAATGTGACCAAATCATCTTTATCTTGATCCTTCAGGGTCAGACACGTGCTTTACCAGGGGACAGCTCTTGCTCTCAAGTGCAATCTTAGTTTTTGTTTTTACATAACCCCATATATCTGCTGATCTCAGAGTACCTACAACAGGACAGTGTGTCATTAGTCTGTTACTATGAAACATAAACAGGATAACTGTGATGGCCAATGACGAAATGACTAGTGAACATGCGAGGCACTGAGCTAGGCTCTGCCATGTTCACGAAGTGTGAAAAAGCTTATGAAACAGAAGACGTCACAGTTGGTTCTAAATAAAATAATCTCAAGTTTGTTATATGCTAACCTACCTGTAGAGAGAAATTAAGTCCTCTGGAACCCAAACAACTGCGTTGTAGGTATTAATGCTGTAGTCTCTGGGCCTGGGTAGTGAGCTAGAGAGAGAGGATGAAGTGCGCTAGGCGTTTTCTTTTAATAAAGTGCCCAGTAGAAAGAGAAGACCAGTAAAACACATAGCTTAGCTTAGTTCCTATTGTCAGCTGAGTTTCAAACCTACTGATTACAGGAGCCCTACTCATCTCAAGTGCTTCTGCATGGCCAGAGCTCCTATCTGCTAATCCTAAGCACTTCTTAAGACTACCTCTGCCATCAGAAGAGATCAGAACAGCTGATATAAGGTCCTTCAGACCTCAAATTCTACTTAAAAAAAGAGAGAGAGAGAGAGAGACACACACACACACACAAAAAGACAGAGAGAAGCATGTTAATTACAGTAAGGCCAAAGAGTAAATAGGAGGATTAGCTCCAAATCTGTTAGACAAAACAATGCTTCAAGAGGCATTTGAATGTTTTGATCCTGACCAAGTGGCATGCTCTTGCCCGGTGTGAGATTGCAGCAGTGCAGCCCTCATAACCAGACTCTGAAATGAGGCTGACATTTGATTTGTACTAGTGAATTGATGCAAAGCAGCCTGATTGTATCAGTGACCAGAGTCTTGGGACGTTCCACGTATGCAGAATGGGAGTGGACAGCAGGCTAGATTTCCTTAATCAGTATAAATTATTCACTTCTACTCAAGTCAGTGAAGCACTGCCAGCTAATACCTGCTGAGGATCTGCACAAGGACCTCTAAGTCGGTATCTTAAGAGTCCTTTATACCTTGTTTGCCATAAAGTAATTCTCCTCTAGAAAGTCTCCTTGTACACGAGGCAACTTATACATTGAACTTCACTCCTATATGCACACTCCTAACAATCATCAACAAATATTCTTTAGCAGATGCACAGGAAGCTGATGACAGAACAAGTAATTTTATTCACTGAGTCAGTTTTGACACTGAAGGGCACTGAACAGCTGAAAACATCACTTATAGGGAGTTCCACTTACAATGTTATTCAGAACATCAGTGGTGCTTTTGTTATTTCTAAGGAGTGCTTAGATGGAATAGTGTTACCCCTTTGAAAGAATCTGTAGCAATGGGGAGAATATAGCTAGCAAGGCTTACATAAAACTTAACAGTCATGTTATGCTCAAAATCTTAAGTTTATTGCTCTATTTAATGTCTACCACCAGTATTTTTAAAAAGAACGCCAGTTCTTCCTGCTAGCTTCTCACTGAAGGAAATATTTTAAATACAGCAATAAAATCAAGTGTTTTAAAGATAACACATTTTGTCACACATTCATGCAAACCCTGCTGACAGGATTTTTACAGGTTCATGGATACAGAATAAACACAAAGGATGAGTACTGAAATACTGGGGAGCTTTCCCCACAGTGATGAAGTTGTAGGCATATTTCAGGCCCTACACCCTGCACCTACTGACATCAATGGCAAAACCTCAGTGGGAGCAGGATCAGCCCTTATTTTTCTGAGAGCTGTTTTACCTTCCCCTGATTAGGAAGTGCAGTAAATTCTCAGAATCTCCTGCACTAATAAAAGCATTGGGTTTTGATTATTATTACAAATAAAGATAAGCAAAAATATTTTTAGTAAATGATTACAGCTTCTATTCACATAACACTTGTCTTTCATGTTAAGGGTCCTGTGTACCTCCATTTTTCTCTGCTCAGTAAAGCACTTAAACATGTGCTTACCTCTAAGCATTAAATACAAACTACAGTCTTCACGGCCTGACTGAGGTCTAAAAAGAAAAGCATGGACAGCAGTCTGTATTACTGAGAAGGAAACACTGCTGCCCAGACTAGTGGTTAGAATGGGATAATGATTGTGTAAATTTGGTCTGAGGGCAAATTTATCAAAAAGCAGCCAACATATTCAGACTGATTTTTTTTCAAAAGCTGCCTACAGGATTTGCGTTAATTTTAATGAGCACTGGGCACCCAGTCACCCTCCAAACTTTGAAACAAGTTTAAATTCATAGAATACAAGTGGTTTTATTATTATATTTTTAATAAAGATGAATTAAACTCACAAAATTCCTCACCTGATTAGAAACCTCAAATTTCAGGGGAAATTATATTCAGATTGTGGTCTGACTACATAAAAAGAGAAGATATTTGCAAAAATCAAACCTGGTTGCAGACTGAGATGCCAAAATATTGTCAAAGAAAACGTAAAGCGTAAAGAATTTATGTTCAGATTAACTTCTATTCACCTCAGATTTACCCAGCTGTCATGGTACTGGGGTACACTGCTGGTAAGAATTGGAGGTAAGAATTTGACTCACATCATTGAAATATTTTTTCCTCTTTGTTCTGGTAACACTGGTGGTGGACTGCTTTAGAAAAAATAAACAAGCAAACATGATGTGTGAAACATCATTTCAATGTAAATCTACTTGAATCTTTCAACGCAGAGGCTCAGGTGGTTTACGATATACACAGTATTCGGTAATTTTATATGTAAAAACAATCAGAAAGGCAAAAAGTTACTTTCAAGCTTAGTCAACATACGGCACATTTCAGCATGACAATTCAAAAAGTTTCACACTGTATTTGGATATATTAGCAATGATTTTTTTAAAAATAGCAAACTGAAGACAGTGGATTTTTTTCGGATTTTTTTCTTGCTTTTGTAACAAATGAAGCTACTATTCTTATTTACAGTATAAATAAGCCTTTTTTGGTGAAGATTATGTCCTGTCACATATGTTTAAGACAAGGTGTACCTCAGCTCTTAAATGTCAATGCAAACAAGAGCATAAAAGCAATATCAAAGTAAAAGAGTATATATTTCTTTCCAGCTAAGACAGCCAGGTTACCATGTGTCTCTTATCAGATCTGAAATGTATCTGAATGCAGTCAAAAGTTCTCTTGGTTTTAGCCTTTAAGAATACCATAAACACTTATTCTTCTGCTGCTCTAGAAAGCTGTTTTCCGTACAAGCTCATGACATGATGGACAAATTGATACTGTTCACAAGTCTGGATCATTCCTCCCCTGAAAAGGAAAGAAAAAAAAGGAGAGGGAAACAGCAGCCTTATTACATGCAAATAACATATGAGGAAATGGCATAGCTAACATGAAGCTGCTCTTACACATAGAAGATCTATTCCAAAGCTTCCTGAAATGAGTGAAAAGTGCCCACTGATTGCAACCAACTTGCAGTCTGGCCTTGAGCTCCATTGTGAAAGTCTCTGCTAACCAAGGAGCAGAAGGTAGTCAGAACAGGAATAGGTTTACCTTCATTTTTCTTGGCACAGGACCTCATCCAGTAAGGTAACACCATCATCGTTTACATTTATATTACTGGGGCACCTACACTCCAAGCACCATTTTAAACACCATGAAAAGCAACCCCTACCCCAAAGCTCTAGACAGATAGATAGGAGTAGGGGGAATAAACAGAGGAAGTAGCTTATCCAAGACTTAGCAGCTGCGCTAGGACTGAATTCAGGACTACAGAGGGCCAGGCCAGACCAGCCCAGACAACTGATGTAGTACACAACCCATTCTGGAATAAGGGTTCTTCCCTCTGTGTCATCCTGCGGTGTGCTTTTGGCAAGTTCACTAGGGAACTAGGGGATGGCCAGCAGGATTTTGGAAAAGATAATGGAACTTTTAACAAAATACAACTCAGATTTGTAACTGAATTGACTGCCTTGCACACCTTGATCAATAAAAGACTCCCAGCACAGAAATCTGTTTTGGTTCAGCTTTAATTTCAGCTTTCGCTTTACTCTTTAAAACTGCAAACCTGAAAGGAAATGCTAGCAGGAACAGAAACAGTTTGCTTTTCCATGTATCATTAGCCTGTGTATTTCTGCAAGTGGCATATTAAACAACACATGAGTACTACAACGGGAGACAGAAATGAACAAAAAGAACAAGCATAAAATTGTCCATTTTAAGCAGATTTTACTGACACTTAAAATTCTGCCAAGAGTACCTCAACAACAGTGATATGATCTCTTGATAATCCATTATGAAAACAATTAAACGCCATGGCTCAAATTCACCAAAAGTGTATGCAGAATTACGCCAGCACTGGTGCTGGTGCACAGATCCCAAGAATGCAATGCCAAAGGGAGGATGAAACAACAAGTGGCACTGAGGAACATGGGAACTTGTGGGTGGCCAGCGCCAACCAGACTGTGTCAGTCTGAGGAGAAGCATATGTGGTGCTTTGCCTCAGAAACCTCCACCAGAGGAAACAAATGAAAAAGTTGCTTCCTCTGAGCCAAACAGCAGACTGCTAACGCCCTCCTTGGGGACTGCCCTCTTCTATGGGGTCCAGCTTAACAACTGTGGGTCACACAATAATCATACCAGTAAGGGGTAGATGAGTGGGCCTCTTGCAGTTATTTTGTTAAGCGGCTGTTTGAAATAACACTTAACAATGAGCAGGGAAGGGCAGGGACCCATGCTTCAACCTCTCATCAATAAGCAAAGGTGGAAAACACACACTGTGTTCCTAAAGAAACTATTTCCTAGCTGAACATCTCCTCCCCATCTGCTCTACTTAATACAGGCTCTGTTTCTGAGTCCTTCTGTGCTGCACACAGCATTGAAATACATTTGTGTCAGTTCATGACACACAATGAACATTAGTCATATCTGGCAATCACTCCCCATGCAATTCCATTAACAGTGAGGTTGCACCCCAAAGTTGTAGCAACAGAAGCACCAGGGTGGCCATCAAGTTTCAGACTGCAGGAAATTATTTTCCTTTTTATCTGGTTCCCTGCTATGTGGTGGCTTCCTCCCCTTCCCACACACATGCACATGATGACATGTGCTTGCTGTCCAGGCTTTGGCACAGAATACAGAAATTATGTTTTCACCCCTATTTGCCACAGAAACTTTTCAAGTCTGAGTTGCATTGTGGGAAAGGACAGCAAACATCTCTCAGCACTGTGGGAAGGATGCAGGAATGGTCACTTCCTCTCCTTAGTCATAATAGGTTATTTTAGGACCAACTGTTGGACACTGGTACAAAGCCTAATGCACAGGATTTTTCCAAGGCATCTGTAAGGGAATGAAGGGAAAAAAACATTTGTCTCCTTCACCCCACAGCAATCTCAAAGGTGGTTCCTCAGGGCTCATGTCAACCCCACTACTTCTGTGAAGCAGTGAGGTACATTCTTTTGTGTCTGCTCTGGCCTGCATCCAACCCTCTTTCCGTAAGTCCCTGGTGACTCCTTCCTATCCACCCTATTTTCTCTAGCCAGTAAGCACCAGACAGGAGAAGGAGACAGAGAGGGTCTTCCTTCCTATCGTTGCTTGGACGCTGTCTCATCCTCTCACGTTGCTTTTGAAGTCACACAGAGCTTTTGTGGGAGTTTAGTGACAATAACAGTGGATGGCAGCATGACTTCCAAGAGACTATGAGATCCATTTTTCACTCCTTGAAGAAACCATGCTCTTCTGTAGCAAGCACGGTGATTTGACTGCTTTCCATCTTGAGTATTTTCTCCCATGACATTTAAATGGCCTTTTCCTATCCCATCCCACCCCTGAGAAGTAGATGGCAGCTACAGAGGTCCCAGCAGGCTTCCTTTTCCTCCACGGCATCCTTTAAGCATGATCTCTTTTCTCCAGCCTCTGCAAATGACTGCCAGTTCCCCTCTCCCTGCAAAGCTGGTATTTTTAATTGGCTTTCTGTATCAAGCACATTTGTAAGCAAGCGTCTTTAACTTTCATGTGCATGGCTGTTTTCCTGTGTCACATTAGTCACAGAGACAAGGTATTTCAGATGCAGCCAGATATTTCACCGGGCCATGGATAATCAGCACTCACTACTCATATTCTGGTTTTCTTTTTCTCAAGAAGCCTTTCCTTGTCTGGCCTGAAATCCATTCAAATAGCCAAACCTCCAAGCCCCTGCAGGTCCCTGTCTATCAGAGCCTCAGCAGGGCAGCAAGCATTTCATTTTCTGCCTCCCACTGAGCATAATTTCTCCTCTGAAATAAAGTTCAGCGTGGGGTTGAGGTTCTTTTTTTTTTTTTTTCCTCAGAAAAATCTTTGGTATGTTTTTCGTGACATCTCTTCCCCCGACTACATTTATCATTATCATTAGAGAGAGCACTGAGACATGTTTTGATGGCACTTGAAACCAGTGGGAGAGGAAAAATAACATCTCTGGTGCAAAATTCAAGTCTGTTTACTTCATAATCAAACTCAAGGTGGTGTGTTAAGAAATGCTTAACTAGAAACCATTGAATTTCTGGAGATTTTCGCAGCTCCTTTCATATATCTGCAAACACTCCAGACTGTCCATACTCTCCCTCCTCCCACAAGTCCCAAGCAGTCATGCCTTCCCAACAGTGCTCACAGCTCCAACTATGCAAGACCAGTCTTCTTCACTCCTCCCGGGAGCAAAGGGCTGATCTGTGGCTCTGAACTTAAGTACAGCAGACCTTTGAGCCTTTGCTTCTGTAAGAACATGGGGCCAACTCCTCAGCTGGTGAAAGATCATCCCTTACTGCACTGAGCTGTGCAGCTGCACAGCTGTGCAAATTTTGATGCCAGCTGTGAATCTAGCTCAGCTCTAGAGCTGTTCATTAAGGTCTACTGCTCATCAAATAGGCAAAGATTACAAGTCAGAACTGCTTAGAACAAAACAACTTCCTTCCAGGAACATTCTCTATTGGGGTCCATTTGCCTTTGGTTCCTTCCCATTCCCGTTTGTTTCTCCTTAAGTATAGGGAAAGATTACTTTTTTTTTTTTTTTAATTTCTGGAAAGAAACAGGCTTTCTTACCTGTCTAACCGTAACTGGCAGGCTGTTCGCAATATGTCAACTATGCCCTCGCTCTTCAGCTGTTTACAACAGACACTAGTTGCAATAAAGCAGCCAGTCCTCCCGATGCCTGCACTAAGGGAAGGAAAAGCAGAGACAGGCAGTGGATGTGTTAGAATAGCTTTGGAACTTTCCTGTTAAATGAGTACCATTAAACCAGAAATCAGACCCCATTATCCCTTTTCTCCCTCCAACCTTTGCCAGGTGTGTGCTTGCAAATATAAAGCTGTAACTAGGAAAAGATACTAACTTCAGTAGGACAACACAATTAAGTGTGACCCACCCACAGCAAAAGGATGGACATTGCACATATAGTACAATGGACTGTTGGGTACCGTTTGACCCACTATGTCATTGAACCGTTGAAAATAAGCAGTTAAACAGCATTTCTTAGTTAGACTTGCTTTGAATGCAACCTTTGCTTTGAGACTGTTAATCCTAATAGCTTCTTTGAAAGCTATTTTCATTCACAGGTACAGTAAAAAAACCCAACAAAACCCTTGCTTAAATAATTAGAGCTAACAGCAATATGGTAAGTGTGATCCCATTTGCTGATGAGATCTGCAATCTAGTAATTCTCTGAAGTAGCGCAGGATACAACAAATTCACTATTAAAGAAATTTCTTTGTCTTTCCTGAACACCTTTGTATCTGATTCAGTCCTTGCTTAATGACCAGAATTGATTTTATTCTCAAAGGCACAGTGCTATCAAAGCTGTAAATTCTTCTTATCACCTAATAAAAAGCTAGCAGCAAAAGCTGACAGCCCTTCTTATACATTAAATAATTAAGTGAGCATCCTCAGGAATAATTACTTGACACAACTGCAAGAAATCCTGCTTTCATTTAAATTGCTCTAAAGTCATAATATAAAAACACTGGCAACAAATGTACAGGCAACAATGGAGTCTGCAGTTAGCTGCTGCTCACCAAGTCCTAATATTGTTTCTTTGACTGTACAGACAGATTTTTCACCGGGCATTTATGCTCGTTAGGGAAACAGCTACACTGGAATTGTTTTAACTTCTATTACAGAACAATCAAGGCTTCAGTGGAAGTTCGGGGCATGGTCTTACTAAGAACTCATCTCAGTCTTCAAATAATTGTGATGGACATACCTACCTGACTTAAAATTCGTGTCCTTAAGTACCTCATGCTCCAACTTCTATTTTCTTTACTACATCGAGTTTCAAATATTTCAGGATTTCAGAGAAGTCTTTGCTGTATATGGATGTACATCAATGGCAAAAAAAAAAAAAGGTCCTTTGTGTTCCAACTTATGCCACAACCAAACAGGCCACAGTACCCAGCTCTTGTGTACTGTTTCCCACCCATAGATCTCAGAGTGTTTCACAAAGGCAGTGAACAACACCCATTTTTAGATAAAGCAAACAGCACTGAGACAGGACTTGTCCCAGGACAAGGCACAGGTCTCTCGGTAGCTGAGAAAAAGTCATAATCCTTCCAAGACTGCCAAAGAGTGGTGCATTATCCACAGAACCTTAACAGGACTGCTGGCCTGCTTTTAACATGAAGCTTCTTTTAAGAATAGGGCCACAAAATGGATCAGAGGGATGGAGCACCTCTCCCAAGGGAAGGCTGAGAGAGTTGGGGTTGTTCAGCCTGGAGAAGAGAAGGCTCCAGGGAGACCTGATTGCGGCCTTTCAATACTTCAAGGGGGCTCATAAGAAAGATGGGGACAGACTTTTTAGTAGCGCCTGTAGGAAGAGGATGAGGGGTAATGGTTTGAAACTGAAAGGAATGATTTGAAAATTTTGAAATTTTTGAAAATTTTTTAAATTTGAAATTCTGACTAGATACAAGAAAGAAGTGTTTTATGATGAGGGTGGTGAAACACTGGAACAGGTTGCCTGGAGGGGCCGTAGATGTTCCCACACCTGGAAACAAAGTCAGGTTGGACGGGGCTCTGAGCACCCTGCTCTAGTTGAAGATGTCCCTGCTTATTGCAGGGGAGTTGGACTAGATGACCTCTAAAGGTCCCTTCCAACCCAAACAACCCTATGATTCTAATAGCTTCATTACTAGGTTTTATCTATTTTTTTCTTAAAAGGTGCATTATTTTACATCGCTGAAGGCCAAAACCACAGTGATTATGTACTACTAAGGATCTCTCATGAAGGCCAAATGATCTACAGCACTCAGCGTAACACAGGCCGTGGCTAACAGCTTGCTCTATATGCCACTCTCAAATAGAGGTAATGTATTAAGTTCCTTCTTCAGTTAAAATGACTGTAACTGAAAATAATCTGAAGGGGCTCTGGTCCACAGTTATCCCATACAATACTTTATAATCCTATCATCATGTCTCTTAGTAGCTATTTCAAATAAAAATACCCCATTTCCCCCCCAATTATTACCGTGTCATGGGGATGACACCATACAAGAGGACAAAACAAGTATGCAAAGCAAGAGTGACATGGTGACCAGAATCTTTACCTGCAGCAAATACCATAATACTGCAAGGAGCTCTTAGAGAGTCACAGATTTCCAAGGACAAAGGGGACCTTCTTACAAACCATTTGTTATTTTTCTCTGAACTCTCCCCAATTTGTCAAAATCTGTTTTAAAACACAGGCAGAAAAACTGGACACGTGGCATCATATGAACATTTTACTAGCGATTACTCCATATTAGCTTATAGGTGGATCTCTGATGACCCTGGGCTACCAACCATTCATGCCCAGACTCTCTTAAAAAACATTCCCATTGTATGATAACACCCCATTTACTATGGCTTCTAGACAGCAATCATCTGCCATTTCCTAGAAAATGTTATGCAAAACTAGGTAAAATTCCTTACAAAAATCCCAAAGATCAATTTGGCAAAAGGTATTTTACTGAAATTATGGAAGATTACCCTGGCAATTTGACTGCATCGCTTATCAGGCTTTCCGCTATTTACCTGGAATAATTGTTTTGAGAACTGACTTGTAGTTTCTAAGCAATCACATTTAACCTTCCTAAACACTGGCAAAACAGGACTTGCTTTCAGACCTCTGGAACTTCTCAAATTTTTCAAGAACTAGAACTCAGCTATACTAAACTAAAACGGGCTAGAGCCTGCGGACCAATTTTTTTTAAACACTCTTGGGTGAAAATCATCCAGTATAGCTGATTTAATAATGGTTAGTAGTTATTGCTTAACACATTCCCTAGTTAGCAGTGCAAAAGAACATACTTCATCATGTCTACAAGTGAAAAGTGCAGCATCCTACTTCTTTCTGAAGACAGAAGAGAAGTATCTCTCTTCATCTATTTTTTCTGCTCTGTGATTGATAATTGCAGTTTTCTCATCAGGCTTCAAACCACTGTAAAGATTTTGCTTCTTCCATATAAGAAGTTTTAATCTTTGCTGAGAGCTTTTCACAGGTATTTCAGTTTTACTATCAATTACATACATTTCCTGTCTGTTGAATAGTACTTGCTGCAGTCAGCTTTGCCACTGTTCATTTGTTTTATGTATTACAGTTAAATTATTGTCTTTGGCCTAACAAGCATTTTTAAGACCAAAGAAGGAATCTACAAAACAGGGGATTTCGAGGCTTAAATTTGAATGCTCTCATTTTCCTGCTTGCTTGTGTCTTCCTAACTAAATTTCAATCACAGTATGTTAATCTTTGGTAACCTGGCCTTTTTAAGATCATTAAAGGCATATATTCCTAGTAAGGCAAATAAAATTAGACTGTTCTTACTTCTAAATGACCCACAAACAGCTTCTGTGTTCAGCTCAGTCAGTATCTGAATGCAACACTTGGTGACAGAAGATTATTGTCATTAAATTTTAGAAGTTCCAAGCATATTTCAGAAGCAGTTGGGCAAGATCTCCCCCACGTCCAGCTGACGGCCAATATGACAGTATCTGCACTATGCCACTGTATATGAAGAAGCCCTTAGAAGTGAGATACAACTTTATTTACCTGCAGTGAACAATTACTGGGGCATTCTTCTCTTCTGCACTCTGCATTGCCTCTTCCACTTCCAGTACTAGCTGTAACAGAGGGGGAGCTTGATCTGGTGTCTTCTGGTCTGGCCAAGATGTGTACCAGTAATGTTTCAGGTTTCTGACTTCTCCTCCTTTCTGCAATCCAGTTAAGACAAACACCACAGAGTTTTAAAATAATTTCTGGCTGTAAATTGATATTGAAACCTGGCCTTCCCTTTAAGAATGAGATGCGTAAATCAATGCTAAATGGAACAGGATATCCAAATGGCAAGCCACACAAATCTGGATTTCAAATACAATATCTGTACTTCAGTAAACTGCCTTAAAAAAAATAATCCCACCCCCCCACCACCCCCCAAAGTACACTGCTCTTCTAGTGCCAAGAGCTGTGTGCAAAACACTCCAGGCAGTGTGTTCCCTCTTGACAGATTCATTCAGCAAAGCCAGAGCTGTGCTTGCAACGTAATTGCTTTCATAATGTATTTGACAGACAGAGAGCCAGGAGCCATACCTCTGTCTCTGATAGCTAGATAGATAGATGAGGGAGAGAGATGGGAGCTTATTTTTCTATCTATCTGTTCTGGCAGACAGACTCATATCAGTTTCCTGTCAATTCTACTCTTCCCTTAGACATGGTGAGAAATTCAGAGACACTACGGAAGGTGGGAATTGTATCTAGCTGCAGTCCAGGGCTTTTTGAGACATAAATTCCAATTCTCTCTATGTCTCAGCATGGCTATGAATATAGCAAATGTGCCATTACCTTTTCTGAGTGCCAAGTAGCACTGCGTGCTTCTGATTTTGTGTGTTCAAAGTGACATCCTTCTGCCTGATTTCTAAAGGTGCCAAATAGTAACATGGAACTCAGGGAACCTTTCAGCCATTACATAAGCCAGCTGGCATAGGGCTAAGCAAATGCCTTCAAAAGGTCCGGGAACAGAAGCGTTGGCTTCCACAACCTTCCCTTAAACACATGGCTGGCTGAATTTAAGAGGGGAGGAAAAAGAAAACAAATGTGTCTCTAAAGAACCAGGCACAAAAATCTGGAAATAGTTTCTGTCATCTATACTCTTAAGTCCCTATGACTGTCAGTTGCTGGATGTTAAAAGTGCTCTGTGGTTGTGCCACTTTCCATCCTTCTCTTTGGTTGACAAAGCTTTTGCATAGCTTCACAGTGCTATGCACAAGACTGGGGAAGTAATCTAGTTAAGTCTGTTTTTCTTTCTCATGCTGGATTAATTTTCAGATGGATTGATCAGTTTCCCCCCTTTGGCTTACCACACAGTCACATGAACGCCTGTGTGGGCACATGGGAAATGGCACAAGGGTAGGAACAAGAGAGCTGGACAAAAGCAGGCTGGGCTTCGTTTAGTTTGATCCAGCTTATACTGGGTTCTAAGTGCTGACTGAAGCACAGCCATAGGAACCTTAAGGGTACATTTAGCTCAGTTTAGGAAAGGAGAGTCATACTATTGTAGCACAGAGCCTGGCTTTAGCTTATTTACCCTAGTGAAAAGATATTCTGGTTAAGAGAGCATAACTAGTTGTCATGAATAGTACTTGAGCTCACTACAGTAAATCTGATCAAATTTCAAAGCTGCTCTGAAACATGAACATACAGCATTGTTTTTAAATGTGTGACTATGTGTGAGCCACATAAGTTATGAACACTGGATTCTTAAGTGGGTTGTGAAAAATTATAATAAAAATGTTGACAATAATACTGAGAGAAAAGATAAAAGTAATCTGAAGAAAAACAGGAATCGCTACATAAAGTCACTCATTTGACAGGAACAGAAAAGAGCCAAAGTTCTAATGATGAACTCCGGATGTCTTTAGTTTTGTCTATGCTGTTACCAGTTTTACGCTTCTGCTTAGAGAACCCTGACTTCTGTGGTTCTGTACGCTTCTGCTTTGACTTTAACAAAATATTCTCTGTTGGTTGAGACTGAGGGGAACACCTAGGAGGAAATAAAGATTTAATTGATGGTTTGAAGTCTACCATCATGTATGCTGTAGCTGAGGCTGCGATCATGAATCAGTGGCTAGACACTGGCAGGTTCCTTTGAGAAAGGCAAACAAGCCTTGCCCTATTGCCTGAGCATTTTCTAAATTCCTAAAGCTTGCCAAATCCAGCCCATTATTCTGAGAAAAGTATGACAGCCCACCCAGTAACACATGCAGTAATCATATATTGCTGGTGGTGGTATCATATATTTCAGACCACTCCTGTTTAAGGGAAAACAGGAGTCAATTCACGGCTTCTCTAGTTTTCACTACAAAGTCATCTAGCATATGTATGGTCTGGAGCCGCTACTCCATGATTGCTACTGAATGACAAATGTACAGCTCTAGGCAATTGTAACCTAACAAACAGAATCTTTATTTCAGCTCTAGAACTCAGCAGTTCACCTCCTGACATTTTGGGGGTGAGAGGAAAGAGATACTGCCCCACTAGTACTGAAAACAAAAGCATTGTTTAACTGAAAAACAAACTGGGGGGAGCTTAAAGAAAAGAATCAAAAAGATCAAGTCATTTGAGTAGGGAAGGAACTACATTCTTGGAGATGTATATGTCCACTAAAGGCTTTCATATTATTTGTGATAGGAAAGCACTTGTCCTTCTTAGCTATGACTGGGAAAAATGTGTAGTATCTATACTTCTTTCCTTATGACTTTGCTGTACTCTGCTGCTATTGTTTTTCTTTCTGTTAGCACCTGAACACACTGGATATGCCAGCCCTGACAAATAATCTGTCTTTCAGTTTGCTGGTAGTGTTTTGGGTTTGTTTGGTTTTTTTTCCTCCTTGTGGGATCCACAGTTATATATACAGAAAAGATATATTCATACCTGACTCTAAATTCTGAAGCTCCTTCTCTAACAGGGAGAGCTTCATCTAAAGAAGAACTGAGCAGGGACTAAGAGAATTTGGGAAAACACTGAGAGGTTGCTGTTGGAAAAAAAAGATTCCACAGGGATGAGTATTAGCTTGAAAGGTACTTGTGAGATGGGAGTATGGCTTATTACACTTGAATTGTTGTATATAAGCTCTTCAGGACTGTTTCTTTGTTTTGTGCAACACCTGTTAAAGTGAGATTATTTTTTGGATATGCTACTGCAATACTGATAGTAAAAGCCACTCCCTCACAATTCCCATCTGAAAATGGAACTGGCCACTACCTTCCTGAGAAGAATTTGAATGATCCTTTCCCACAGAGAATCAAATTTCCTTCCAGAAATATAGAGGGTAAGTAGTTTTTTGTTTGTTGAGGTGGGGGGCAGGGGAGGGGAGGAAGAGAGAAGGGGCAGGGAAGAACATTTCAATTTAAACCTCTAAAGTTAATGTCAAGCTGAAAAAAACCCTGCAATATTCACTAATATTAAAATGCTGTATTTAGCAATTTAAAACAATTATGAAAAGCTCTTCTGGCAGACAGTGTAGTTTTTTTACAGAGGAAATTTTGTTTTGTCACCATAACTAAGTAGTAACTGGTTCTGTTAGCTTATCAGCATTCCAGCAGAATTAATATGCGATTTATTCTTGCTGCTGCACTCTAGTGTTTTGGATAAATTGTCTGTAAGACCTCTGCAAGTCTGCAACATACTTGTAAATATTCTTTACTTCCCACTTGCCAGGGAGTGTGATTTTCTCCTTGCTGCCTTTGCCAAAAGCATGAGTGACAGACTTTCCACACTTTCAATCCAGACGTGGGATTTCATATGCTGGCTTTCTGCCTGTTAGCATATGGCTGAAGAAACTTGAAACTGGTTAGATAAAAGGAGATTTTTTTTCCTGCTTGGAAAGAAATTGTGGTGTTATACTGAGGTCAGGGGTAGATCTGGTAGATGAAAGATGTATAAAGTTTATGTAAATAGACTGTTCTTACTAAAACACATAGCTTGAGATTCTAGAACCTAGCAATGAAAACCGTTGTAAAATAGGGCTCTGGTGCTTTAGACTAAGTAGCATCTAAGTACTTAAAAAATTAAACCTCCATTTAAACTCTCCATCCACAAGATGACAGAATGGTTACTGGTATGTAAAACTACATATACAGTTACTTGGAAAGATACTAATGTTTAGAAATGTAAGCATGGAGAATGCTGTGGTGAGTGTTTTTAAAGGTCATCAACAGTTTTAGTGTCTTGGGGAGTGGAATGATCCCTTAAAGCATCTTCAAAGGCAAGTTAGCCAAATCGCTCAAAGAACAAATCAGCGTGGTACCTATTAAAAGGTTTCAGCCATGGTGAAGAGAAGTGGTGCTACCACACTGACAAGTGCCAAGCAGACCAATAAGTCCCACTGCTGAGAAACTGAAAACAGGTAAGCAAAATTAAAAAGCCTTTTGCTCAGTTCTCGACTCCCCCGCTTAGTAGTGCAAGTCATCTTAGGTATAAACAGCTGGTGGGTATCCAGCAGTCTGACAGCATCCTAATAATGATCATAAAAAGACAGGAAGCACAACCTATATATTTCTTAGAGGTCTTCCTATACTACAAAATCTGTAAAATGCCATACAGGTAAAAGTTCCCTGTTAGTAATCAGTAACCCTGTGCCTAATTCCATGGCCCAAAGAGTAAACAAGCCTTTGAATTCTACAGAACACTATCACAGAATTTAGCAGGTTATTCCACAAGTGCTGTGTGTATGACTTGCAAAAGCTGATAAGAAGCTATCTGTGAGCTAACATGTCACTCTAAATGACCAGTCAACACAGAATACATAGGCACAGAACGAGTCACTGGTTTCTTCCACTGAGTGAACCCTGTACTATTACAATTGGCCTGGTAGCTTTCAGATTGTACATATGCAGTCTAAATCTCTGACTGCTTATTTTACTCTAGTTTCTGTGTGTTGGTGAACCAGGCAAAGCTATTATGACTTCAGCAATGAAAAGTGATATTTGCACAGCAGCACACTGTGCAGAAGATTTCTACACAATTCTCCATGAACATCTCTGTTTAAGGGTTAAGACAGTTAAATTACAATAAGTACATTAGAATGATTTACCTTTAGGGTGATGAGCCTTAAACGGTAATCATCTGCTTGTATGACTCTGTTAACTGTGATTTCTATTCCTTCATAGGTGACCTGTTCCTCTGGCCAATATTCTGTGCATTTCTGTGTGCAATATAAAATAAATCTAGTTAAGCAGGTATTCAAGGGAGGTTCATTTTTACTCCTCTGAAATTGGATATAGCACATGCACAGATGAATATGAATGAATGTTGTTTCTATAATAAGTACAAGTTTTCACTTTCTAAACAGGGACCACATTTCAGGTGATTTTTGCTGCATTCATAATAGCCTGATTGCATGATTAAAAATGCACAGATCTAGTCATGACTAACCAATGCTTTTAAATACACACATCCTTATTTATTTTTATGCAACTGATGTGCATTTTGAAGGTTCATTAGAAAGGCCAGTGACCATGTGCTGGTGTTTTTAGATTAATCCTTTTCTTAAGATAATAATGATTAGTATAACATACACTAGTTACCAATATTTCTGTGGTGTGTATACACTGATACGGAAACACAAAAGACATTTTTTCTATTTTTTATATTCAGAGAGCACTGACCCTTTGGAGGATGACCATTTGCATAGGTTTTTGTACAAAAGAACATGACTGGGGATGTTTTGGGAATTAGATTATGTAGCAAAATCCACTTTAAATGGACACTAAAGGAACTAAAAGGAAGCAATAGCTTTGAGAGCTATTAGACTACCACATTTGATTTTGCCAAAAAACAGTCAGAGATGCAGCCAGCGCAACCTGACAGCTAGAGGAGGAGAAACTATAGTCCATTTGCAAATCTACATTGTGGTACTGATACACTAGACATGAGTAGGTGAGAATTTGTAAGCATTCTTATCCTAGAAGGAGGACTGAAAAAGACTGTGGTTTTTGGTATGCAGTTTCTTTTAAAACTAATAAATATGCAAAGGAAGAGACAAGCACTTCAACAGCATGCATGAACTAGCTCACGGACAAGGAATGACACGAACAAGGCAGGGCCTGAGAAAAAGGCTCCCTTGTGATAATGGAAGAAGCAATCTTGCTATCACAGGAGAATAAGAATCTGCTATTAGACAAGGCCAGTTAAAGATGATGCTTGTAAGCTTCCTCTTTTACATAGCTGTACACAATCTTGAAGAAAGCAAGTTAAATTGTCTTGCTCTCCCCCACCAAAGATAATTTCACTTCAGGAGAAAGATTAACAGCAGAAAAGTATCTTGCAAAGTTACTGAGTCAAAATTTTTGTGTGGGAGAATCAGTGTTGTTCCATCTGCATAGTGCATCAGCTAATAACCCACTGGGAATGCAGCCCACTGTGTCTCTGTAAAATTGTTTACGCAGATTGCATTTTTTCTTCCTCTCCTCTTAAACTGCAGAATCCATTGTAAAAATTGTCAAGAGCGCTAGTGCCTATCAATAGCACAGACGTTGCTCTGCTTAAAGGAGTGGAGTAAGACTGCCCACTCATTTCTGTGGGCTGTCTGTCAGTTTAGATTAGATGTGACAGAGGGCTGAGATACAGAGCTTTTAATACTCACATTAGCAAAGTCATTGCACAGAGGAGGAACACAAAGCCTCTGTTACTAGCATCATTGCCAAACAAAGGTTTTGGTTTTGAATCCATGTACTTCTGAGTCCTGTTATTCATATATTAATATATATGTTACGGAAGAAAGAGAATGAATATAGGAGACATTTACATGAAAGGACTTACCCTATATTTATGGCTGAGATTCCTGACACTGTTTAATTTTTGACACAAAAGGTATCAGAAAAGGCTCAGCAGCTCTGTTATGCTCTATAGGCTGTGGCAAGCTCCAGTTATATAGTGCATCAGCACTGCAGTGCGCTGCTTCCAAGACTGATATGATGGGTGAAATACTCGGTCAGTGTGGATAAGAGGAAATTCAGGCGTAAAGGTTAATTTACATTCCTGTTATACGATCTTGCTATGAAAACTGTAGTGGAAGACGTTATCACCAGGTGTGTCATTCAGGACCAATATTTCCTCTGCATCATCTTTAAACCTCAAAGTCCTTAAATGATTCTGATATACTATGTGATGACATTTTAACATCTTATTTGCCATAAACTGGCAACTCTGATCAACAAGCAAGTGCTGCCTCTCAGATAGAGGCAGATGCGGGTTTAAAATGTTAGTGCAAACAAAACATTTATATCAGCAACATACTGTACTTTCCATCAGCGATGCCTTGACAGTATGCGTCCAATCAGCTGTCTGTAATTACTGACCATTTTTAACTTGCAAAGCATAATAATTCTGTGTTTGTCTTGATGACATCTTTTTTCACTAAAATCCAAGGTTAAATTTACCTAATTCACAACTAGGGAAAACTAAAGGTTCGTGCACATGCATAATTATGGGCACTAAGCTTCCCGCTAGCAGTTAAGCCATTGTGATTGTGTGTATGATGGAGGTATGCCTATATTCTTGGGCTTCTAAGTGTCCAAAGCCTCTTCTCCAAACGAAACTCTCTCACCTAAATTACTACTGGGTTCTCAGGGACAAACTTTGAAAAATACTACTGCTGCAGCTTAAGAAACACCATTTGGATCTCTCTACTACACTTTGCTGCCAGTGATGATGAGGGATGCAGAGCCCAACACGTGCCCAGACTACTTTCTCGCATCTTACACTGCCAATAAAGGCAGACCTAAGTTCAGCTACCCGTCTGTGAGCTGAAGCCCAGGCATACAGTTCTTGCAAGTCTGCTATGGGGCAAGTATCTCAGCAGGTAAGTAATGAACAGCTGGAGGGCAGCAGTATTTTAAACTGCAAACAAAAATCATGTTAGGTGGATCAGCAGAAACACCATGATAGTTTAATTTCTGGAAGTAGGTGATGAATAGAAAATTCCAGCATCTTAATTTCAATTTTTCAAAAGCATTTCCTAGACACATTCAGGGGAAGGTCCTCCATATCCAAGTCAGCTTTAGTTGTTGATTATTGTAACTAGCATCTTTTGTAAGCCAGGGGCAGCCTCAATGAAATATGGATATAGACACTGAATCATAATAAATGCAAGATAAAGCAGCACCAACTTGAATCTGTTGATTAAAGGTATTCAACCTTAGTAGTTATGGGGTATTATTGGTTTTGATTACCTTAGAGAGAACTTGAAAGAGTCTGCAAATAGAGCTGTGTTCGGAGAGGTTTCAGGTCAGCTGGGAGAGGAAAAATGGCAAAACCAGCAGCAGGCTAAGTCAGACAGCAAAACAAGACTTACGGTAAACTGAACTGAAAGAGAAGCCCACGCCTTCTCTGAGCCTGAAGAATTTAATGCTGGCTCTGATTGCTCAGGCCACTGAACCAACTTCTGTTCGCTGGCTTAGCATCTATACCAAAAATACCTGCTAGAGTACAGATAAAAATACAGACTATATGTAACACCATTACCTCATTCATCTCTTCTATATTGGTAATCATGACAATGATGGGAGAACGCTCCTGCCACACCATTCTCCAGAAATCACTGACAGTATTAACTATCGGTCCCTGAGTAGCAATATATACCTTTTCCTCTCCTCCATAACCCTGCCAACAAAACAACAAGAGATCAGTCTTAACAGGGATGATCACCACAACCTTGAATGTTCAGTTTTTAAAACAGAGAGCTGCCACTGGTTGGAATGGTGACTCCACGGCATTGGTTCTTCCCCTCTCTCTCTCCCTCCTGCACATGTGTACATGGAGCAAAGGCACAATATGGACTCAGTTAATTCCAGCAATGAGTGTCCAACAGTCACCTTGAGGTGACTCTGGCTAGGTCAAGGGCCTTATTCAAGCTTGTTATGCAGTGCCTTGGTCAGGTCAGCTGACAAGCAATTTATATCAAGAAGTGCAGAAGTGTGTTTTGTCTGGTCTGAACCCGTACGGTTGCACTTTGAGATTTGGTTTTCAGTTAATATAGGCAGGAGAGAAGAGCAATCAGTTCAGCTAGGATGCCTTTAAAAGCCAGTGGATGTTGCAAATCCATTTACATTAACAGTGGCTGATAGAGGCTAGGCAGATACATTGGACTATTGAGCTCTTACCCTGATGTAGTTAGCATTGATGTAAGAGCTAAGGGGATCGTCCTGATCAGTTGAGGTAAGGCACACTCTGCTGTGAGGATCTGCAAAGCATAAAGAGATAAGTAATATTTTATCAGTTGCTCAGAGGAGAGAAAGAGACACACAAGATTATTTTGTACAGCGAAACATTTACATGTATTCATGGCCATCACAACAGATGCGAGTGGCCTCGGAGAGCTCCCATGTTAAAATGTTACCATAAAAAAGGGAAAGGGCAGTTGGGGTAATTTGGTGGCTTCTGATAGTTTTACCCACTCTCTGAAGCCTGCTTAATTGTTCCTGCTGCAGAGTCAGTATCCCAGAGTGACTCTGGATAAGCAGTTTTCTGCTCCAGGAAATTATTTCTCAATTTGTTAGGTCAACAGACTCATTCTGGCTTGTATGACACGAAAATATTGCTTGTGAAATGACAGCAAGCAGCTTTTCTCCTAAACCATAAACACACATTCCTTGCACACAGGCAAGCCAGATAACAATAACTCTTCCCCTGTTTTGGCTTCCCGTGAACTAAACTCCAAAATGTGCTACTGACAAATATAATGGTTAAAGAGAAATTAAAGAATATTAACAGTATTGTGTACTTTGGATAAGTCTCTTCAGTACTTGAGTCTCCCTCGCTGGAGCTGTTTATGAAGCATTATTCTTGTTTTAACAAAAAGATAAATGAAAACATTATTCCACCTGAGAAGTTCACTCCAATTCCCACTGAAGTCAATGGGAGCTGTTCCGCTTATTTTAATGAGAGCTGACACAGGCCCACGTTCATCCACTTCCACCAGCACTACACAGTTTGTTATCATTGACAAGAAACATTCTCCTGACAGAGGCCTCAGCAAACAGCAACACCGTGTATCACCAGGAGATTATTAAAAACAAACCACAGATGACTTCTTCATAAAAATATCCAGCCTGCTCAGAAACCAGAACAAAATAAAAAAATATGCAAAAACAGTAGTGTGATATTGTACACAAACTACAAACACAGACTCAGCATGAAATGCTGTCCTCAGAATGGATTCATGTTATCCATTATCTGATAATATAATCACAATCTGCAAAGCAAAGATAGTAACAAAGGTACTGTTTTATAGCACAGAAGTACTGACACCAGCGAGTTCCTCTCTAATACAGTTCCCTCCTGCTCAACTTTGCTCATCTCTGTAGTGCTGGGGATATGGCGAGACAAGAGATAAAAGCTCCTTTCAATCAGTTATTTTGATAGTCTTCAACATGTCACACCATTACAACGGTGGTACTGGTTGCCAGATGTTTATTCAAATGTCACTGGACTAGATAGGCCCTTTGCATGAAGCCCCTTTGCGTGGGTTTTATGCAGTCACCCATGGAGTCAGCTGAAGTTTGAGTAACGATTGCATGATTTTTCCCTACTAATAAGGGCAATAATAGTATGCTGTCCATCTCATGATGGGTCTTTAGGGAGAAATAAAATGGATCTGAAAAATTCTATCAATTGGTGCCACAAACTTTTAAGTACAGGCTTCTTTTAGTATTCTTCAACCGCAGTAGAATTTGACTTACTTTTCACCATGGAATTTTTACTGCTGTATCCACAAATATTAAAACATTATTCAGAATATGCTTTTACTTTAAATTATAATGCTTGGCATGTGATTTTTCTGTTAATGTAGTATTTACATTTGGTAAGGTAGTACATTAGTGAACAGTTTCAATCTTAATTCATATGAGAGGCTTATTAATGCATTGTTAATACAAAAATGTGCACTGTTTTGCAGGAAGTGTAACCGAAGCTGAATTACATCTCTTAGAAATATATGAACAGGAATAACTCCTCCTTTAAAAAAACCCAACCAAACAAACAAGACTTAATATAAGAGTTTGCACTACGAATTTGAGATTTTCAAGAGAGAGGCTTTTAAGCAAAATCAAATCCTACTCTTAATGAAAACATTTCTCCCAGGACAAAACCAATACACAGGCCAGGTTCAAGAAGACAACATGCCTTTAAAAAAGCAGTAGTAGGCTGTATCTTTAAGAAACCAAATTATATGTCAACTATTTTTTCCACAGTCTCTTTTATGGCCGTTTTGTGTCGATACTATGTTTGACATTTTAGAGGAACTTGCTAACTTAACTGAAAGGTTCTGCATAATTTAAAATGTTGTAAAAGCAATAGAACTATGTAGAAATTTAACAAGTCTGTCTAGACATTACTCTTGACAAAAGGTTTCAGTGAGATTGATATACAACATGCTCCATAAGTTCTTGCCATCTCTGGAGTTCATAATTTTCTATATATTCAAAAAATGCCTCCAAACATCCTAGAGAAAAACTATCATTTTCTAGGAAATGCCACAGGACTCATCCCCAGAAAAGGACTGTCTGTAAACAAACAAATTCATAATTATGCAATATCCAAATCAACCTCCTTAGCTTGACATTTTCCCAAAAACTCCCTTCTGCCATCAAAAAGCTACCTTCTAAGCCATTTTACTACTAACAGCAAAACTGGAGAATCTGCAAAAAGCATTTACTACAAAAGAAATATAAATGAGATTAATTACAGACTATTATCCTGTCTCTCACTTACTACAATCAGCTCTAGGGTTGCAAAAGTAACTGATCATTATTTTAAGTGACTGCTTACCTTTTAATGATAACTGCCTAGATTGCTTCTGGCAATGCAGCTGGTAAGGGAATTTTAGTTACTTTTTAAATTCAGATTTGGGGTTTGACTCTATTTTGGTAATTAAGCATTTGCTGTTCCCTATGATAATCAGTAGTCTGAGTCTGCTCTACTGCAGCTTGTTCAGCAGTTCCTGCCATTATTGCTTTCTGCAGCTAGGACTTGGAGGAATGCTAGGTAGATACTCAAGACAGCATAGGCTACATTTGGTCAGTTCAGAAACAAAAAAAGTCAGTGGATGGTCAAAGCCTGAAAAGCACTGGACTCTCCCTTATCTTGCCTCTGGTTTCCTCTCCTACTTTATGTGTGGATAGCTTACTGGGATCCTTGGCTTTGAAGCATAAAGGGAATATTCAGCTCTTCTTGCTAGCCTCTCTGCTGCCACCATCAAACCCTTTGAAATGGAGGTAGTTGGATAAAAGTGAAGAGTCAGCCCTCTTCTTTCCTCAGCAATATCAAGCCATCCTTTGGTCACAGCCGGGGACAAAGTTGCACAGAGGTTACTAGTTTGGGAATTCATTCAGAAAAAATATCCAGATCGTAATGAGCTTGGAATAAGCTTGTTAATCCTTGGAGGCATAGAATTGTAGGATCATTTAGGTTGGAGAAGACCTTTAAGATCATCGAGTCCAGCCGTTAACCTAGCACTGCCAAGTCCACCACTAAACCATGTCTTTAAGCACCATGTCTACATCTTTTAAATACCTCCAGGGTTGGGGACTCTGCCACTTCCCTGGGCAGACTGTTCCAAAGCTTGACAACCCTTTCTGTGAAGAAATGTTTCTTAATATCCAATCTGAACTTCCCCTCACACAACTTGAGGCCATTTCCTCTCATTCTATTACTTGTTACTTGGGAGAAGAGACTGACACCCACCTCACTACTCCTTTCGGGTAGCTGTAGAGAGTGGTAAGGTCTCCCTTCAGCCTCCTCTTCTCCAGACTAAACAACCCCAGTTCCCTCAGCCACTCCTCATAGGACTTGTGCTCCAGACCCTTCACCAGCTTTGTTGCCTTTCTCTGGACATGCTCCAGCACCTCAATATCCTTCTTGTAGTGAGGGGCCCAAAACTGAACACAGTATTTGAGGCACAGTCTCACTAGTGCCAGGTACCGGGGGACAATCACTTCCCTGCTCCTGCTAGCCGCACTATTTCTGATACAAGCCAGGATACTATTGGCCTTCTTGGCCACCTGGGCACACTGCTGGCTCATGCTCAGCCAACTGTTGACCAATCCCCCCAGGTCCTTTTCTTGCAGCCACTCTTCCCCAAGCCTGTAGCGTTGCATGGGGTTGTTGTGACCCAAGTGCAGGACCTGGCTCTTGGCCTTGTTGAACCTCATTCAATTGGCCTTGGCCCATCAATCCAGCCTGTCCAGATCCCTCTGCAGAGCCTTTCAACCCTCAAGAAGATCAACACTCCCACCCAGCTTGGTGTCAACTGCATGGCAAAGTAGAAATTAGTTCTCTTATCTGGAGAGGTCAAAGCAACAATGATGGCTGCTAGCAGATATCCATATGGATGAGATGAAGCTTGCAGCAAATAATTAACTCATTGAGTGATCATTCTTAAAAATATATGGCACTGAGCCAATTGGCATCTGTTTACAACTCTGGAACAGGGTGTTCAAAATGTCAGCAATTCTGATGTTTCAGTTTAAACATCCAATATGAGATCCAGTTCTCAAAGTACACATTAGATACCAAATTCAGAATATATAGATGACTTTAAAATCTAGCAGTTTGGGCACCTGAAATCACTACCTACTTTTGCAATCTTCCCTTTCCAGCAAAAACAGTGAATTAATACTTGAACAATTCACCTCAGTCATTAGCACAGAAATTGTGAAACATGGCTGAATGTTTTTACACTTCTGGTCTAAGGTGGAGTACAAAGTCATCAGAAGGGTGCACACATTGGATCACTGGCTGCAGCTGCTGGAGTTGTAAGTCTAGATAAAAAAAATCTCTTCTGGAATCATTTCCAATCCAGGTTCATTGACTAAAATGATAGGTATAGCTGAGGACATTTTTGACTTCTCTGCACTTATCTTTGCTAACCTGACATTGAACCTTTTGGGCTGTGCAAATAGAGCTACTGTGGCTATTGGTGGCATCTTCCAACAGTGGCTTAGAGCAAAAAAGAGGCACTGCATCTAATTATATCACTTATCAAAATAACTTTAAGTATGACACGGGGGAAAATGATGACACTTGTAAAAATTTGTATCAAAATGTTTCTCAAAAACTCCTACTTGTGGCTACAAATAAAAATAGTGTAATAGAAAAGAAAAAGATTTTGATTTTCTATATCATCTTAATGCTATCAGGCCAGCTCCCAATATTCACAGTTTGCATTTGAGGCATGATTCTGAAAAAAAACCATCAGTTGGGAAAATAACATTGCTAGAATTTAGTCCTTCTAAAGAGTTTAATCAAAGAAACCACTAAGTAACATCTGAATAAACACACCGAGTTCTTGCGTAGAATTTTTAAGCAGCACCAAAAGATGCTTCTAATGACTAAGTGCTGCTGATGTTCAGTGTATCTTAGGTTCTTCATGCTCTGTACCTCTTTTGAAATTTGATTTATGCTTTGAAGCCATGTTGCTGCTTCATAAATATGGCTTTTGGACAACACATGGTAGTAACAGCACACTTGATGCATTCTGGAAAGGAAAGTGCAAAGGCCTTCAGCATGTGGAATAAACCACCCTGCCTTCGTGATTTCAAAAGCAGGAAACTTACTTGGGAGAATTGTTTTGTAGCGATTCTTACGCACTAAGCCTGGAATATCATATTCCTTTGGATCCACAAAGTTCATTGGAATTTCCTGTTAAAGAAAAAACAAAACAAAACGCCACAAAACACAGTAGGTAGTATTATTAGATTCACAAGAGGAATGAAAAACCCAAGCCCATTACGTCCTGCCTGTGAGGGAGGCAAAGTGATAAGTCAACTGAGATATATGGTACAGTACTTCTAGCAATTTACCACCAAAATATGATTGATGTTTCCTTTTACTGTCACTGGCTTTCTTTTCTGAAATCCGTAATATGAAAATGCTCACAGTGACTAATTCATTGAGTAATACACGCGACGGCATTATGTTAGCTCCTAATATTATTAGAACTGAATTGCAAGTGTAGGCACAGAACTAAGCAAAAGGTGGTACGTAAGATACTCTGCTCCAAAAGTGATGGACCTCAGATACCATCCTTTCTGACTCACGCTCCTTCTTCCTCTCTGAGGGTGGAAGGAAATAATTTGCTATTGACTCTCACCAGCAACAAATTATGACCTACATTATGACAGGCTGGCATACTTGACCTGACTCCATATTGAGCTGGAGGACTGTCACTCTTTTTGCTCACCACACTTTAAAGATCCACGGGCAAGGACAGCAAACAAGTGTTCAGGGATTACCTGCTCTCTATGCCACTGACACACAAAAATGGAGGGGCTTCTTATTCTCTACTACTCATCTCCTGCAGGTAAGTGGCCAATGCCAGGCAGGAACAAACAGGAACTTTCCACCAACTGGAGTCAGTAGGCATGTGATGAGATGCCAACCAGGCCCAACAGAGAAAGGGTTCATGGGAGCTTGGGAGCAGAGCTCGTCATCCCAGCTGCTGCACACTGGGTTAGAGAGGCCAGTAGTGGACATACTCATAACAGGAGTCACGGTTGAGTAAGAAAGCCTCACTCTGAAGAGATTAAGATGAGCAGAGCTATGGACTATATTAAATTCTGGAGCTTTAGCTGTCTCTTTAGTAAGAGCTGTTTCTTACACAGCACTGAGTGTACTGTTGGGCTTAACCAAAGGCAATTAATGATAAAAACATTTTGCTGAATTAGTTTCCTAACAATTTAAGGAATTGCATGGGAATGAAACCTTCATGTTTCCCTCAATTGTTACATGGTATTTAGCCACACAAAACTCTTCTTGAGCCAAGCTCCATGGTTTATCTTTGGGACTTAGTCATTCACTGCTCAAGCAAATTCTTGGTGAAATTGACAGGACTTCTGCCTGAGTAAAAACTCTAAATCTTGTAAGAATTTCAGGACTTATCCCTGCAAGTGATATCCCCTCTGACTTCTCTACCAAAATGAAACACAGCTGCTTGCTTCACCGTGGATCTGGACTTTGACCCAAGTAGGCTGGCCAGACTGAAAATACATGATGCAGAGCTAGTCTGTGATAACAGTTTCATAAACAAATTAAATGATTTACAATTTTTAATTACAGAAATGATATTTTGATTACACAGCATTTTTATCAACACTTTTTCAGTTTTCATTAAAGAATGAAAATGACTTGGGATAGTTAGGCTGTTGAACGATTTTTCTGAACATCAGGAAAACTAATTCAAAAATCTCTCAGATAAATGAGGCATATTTTTTCCTACTTCTAACACTATTTTCTTTGCTTGAAAGCTACAGTGCACCTCAGAGACTGATGAAACTGTATGTGGACTTGTTTAGCAGTCAATTCGGACACTCGCTAAGCGAACATTTCCTCCCTAGAACAGCAATAGATGCTTTACTTCAAAAGAATCAGGGCTTGCCTACGCAAAAGTTGTTTTTCTTCAACTTGTAGAGCATTAAGAGAATTAAGGACCACAGATATCTGGCATTCTGTTTCAAAACAGAACTCTGGACTATTTTATCTCCCCCTGTGCTTGTAAAGTGGAAAAAAAACCCTGAAATTGCACAAGAAGGGAAGACAGCAAGTGATACTCAAAGTGTTACTCCTGCCCTTTCAGACCCTTGCAGATTATAAAGAGGACAGGCTGAAAGGGCTGTTATGTTGCAAAACATCATCATTGTCCTGCTCTGCTGAGATTCCATGCTTAAGAGAATATTTGACTTGGCAGCATTAACTTCAGCGCTCTGAAATTCCCGAGCATGCAGACTGTGCCCTGGTTACCTCCCATCTTGTGCAGGAATTTACAACCTTGCCTAGTAGACATAATACTCATAGCCACTGCAGCATTTTGCACATTTTTTTTCCCAGTATAATGAACATGACAATGCCTATGACACGGACACTCAAGTAGTTAAGAAAGTGACTCACAGAATGCAAAGATCTAAAAAACTACACTGCTACACTGCTGTACCTGCTACACTGAAATGTATCTGGCCCTTTAGCCTAAACTACTTAAAAATCCAGTTTTCAACTGTGCACATGTATTTTTTTTTCCCAAAATGAGGTAAAGAATTTTTTCTCCCAAAGCAACGGTGGATACACGGAGCCAAGGAAACATACTTCAGAATCCTAAAAGCTACCAACAGAGCAGCTTAAAACTAGTAAGTAATTTTTGTGCAGAAAAAAACCCAGTAAGACATACTTTCTGTGGCTCCTGCTGAGTGACACAGTCATCCTGTGCTTTGGTTATATGGAGAACATTCAGGCTTGGAAAGTAGCTACATGCCAAGTATTCAACAGCAAAGAGCATGCGCTTGGACTGATTTCATCCCTGAGGTAACTCCAGGTACATTTCAAGAAGTTATGCCTATAGCAAACTTGGTTTTTCTTCAGTAGTCTAGTGAACAAGTTTGATGTTTTTGTTAAAAAGTAGCATGCCAACAGAAAAAAAAAGACTTGTGAGGCTGGTTTTTTTTGTTGCCAGAACCGATTCTCTGTTTTTTAAGAGACAATATCACTGAAAGTTTTCAAACATCATCATTTCAAGGGATGACGAGTTTTGGAATTGTATTAAATGCTTCACTGATGGAAGTGGAATTTCAGACTTGCAGAAAATAATAGCAAGGTTCATAGAAGACAACATCCCATTTTTCTGATGCTCTAGAAGAAAGAGTTCAGATACTCACAAAGAACTCTGCCTGGAGTATGAAAGGATCCAGTGCTTTCTTGTGCAGTTCCTCTTCAGTAAGGATGTTTGATGCCGTCTGGAGGTATTCTCGGGCTGACTGTTCCCGTGGTGACATGACATAGCCAAAACCTTGCTCAGAACAGCCTGGGGTACACATATCCAGTGTGAGTGAGACATTTGAACCCCTCCTGCAAAACAGAGCGATCAGAGTTTGCTTACAGCAGAACAGACTGACCCATCATTGTCAGCAATGGGTACAGTCCCAATAACAGATAAACAGCAACTTTAGAAAACCACCCAGCTGGTTCTGCTGTGTACATTATGGTCACTCACTGTGAAAAATATGTGATGCTTCTTGTGTAGACAAGACCAGAAGATGATTTTGTACACCACAATATGAAGGCCAACACTTTCAAAGTGTTGTCTGTAGTGAGGTAACCGTATACTTTGTCACCTAAATAGAAGCAACTTGCTTGTCAAAGGTGCTGAGCAGGCAACTGCAGGAAAGTTTTCATACCTGTGTAAATCACATCATATTTTTGGATGCCTGAATATGGATTGACATTTTAGACATCACAGGTGAAAATATTGGTCTCAATTTTCATCATGCCAGATCCTACTGAAAAACCATTTAATAGTAGCACAAGCAACACCAGTAGGGTAAGATCTTGGGATAAACATTGCCAGTTCAACATTGATAAAGACATGAGATGCAAACCATTACAGAGAATAATTTTTCTGTCTGAAAAACCTTCTTCCACAACAGTACCTCAACAAGAAGGGTAAAATGAAGGTCCCAACATTTTAACAGTTACATTAAAAACCAAGATGATGTTGACTGTAGAATTTTTAGTGGCTTTTATTTAATTTAGGCACACAATAAAATGAAAAAGTCAAAATGCCTGCATTGTTTATTGAATGCAGTTCTAAAGCATTTCTGCGCTTCTGTCAACCTCACATATCACAGAAAAAAGCAAGATTCAAATGCCATCGGTGAATCTACATTTAAATACCTTTAACATAATAATAAAATCATACAATATGATGACTAGTAGGTGTAAAGTTCTATGCAACCACACAGTAAACCTATTTTTGATGACTCTCAACTGGTAAAATCTAGTTGGGAGGTGTTTGCAGGAGCTATTGAAAAAACATGCAAACATGCAGGCATGACTAGCTCACAAAGAAGACAGTAGAAGTTGTTACTTGGATCACATCCCTTTTCTGGGATTCAGGAGTTTTTCCAAAATAATGTGCAGCCAGCCTCCTGCTATGATTCACAGTCATGAGGAAATTATTTTGGATGAAACATGACCACTAGTGACAGACACTGAATCTTTAGTGAAGCCTTTCCAAAGATTTTGACCCTACCCTTTGTGCTGTTAAATCACTACTACATTCTTCTCCAGGAATACATGCATTTGATAAAAAAATGCTTTTGGTTCTTTTAACGTAGAAGAGGCTACACACATAGATATAGTAATAGTTCTTCAGCATGAGGAAATGAGATTGTTTCTTCTTAAGAGAAATATTCAGTGCTGTTTGATTTTAGCTATTGACTACCCTTCTATTGGAGTAGGCAGTTAAAGAATGAAAGGGTAGTAAGAAGGAGAAGCAGAATGGATGCAAAAGAGGGATAGTTAGATAATTCAACACAACACCAAACAAAGGAAGAGTGACCAATGCTTGATGTAAATGAAATCTGACAGCACAGCCCAAACCTGAAATTATGTCTGGCTTCTCAAGCACACATGTATGTTGAAAACAAGTTTATTTTACATCTTAAGTGTACACATTCTACCTACTGTGAGCACTTCAAGCAATTGCTTTCTTTTTCCCATCTCTGCTTCTTTGACAGTTTTTAAATTGTAATTAATTACTTGAATCAACCGATACTCTCTTGAAACAGTGAGTATCTTTCCTGTAGGCTAGCGATCACCTGAGAAGAAACGTCAGCATCTTTAAAATGAGAGAGACGGAATGAAATCAGGGATGGTGATGCATTTCAAGGCTGACCTTGCCCATAATGAAAAACAATGGCAAAACTCACTGATAGCAGCAGGTTCAGGGACAAGTCCCAGAGGTTACTGCAATCTCATATTTAAAGTAGAAGAATGTAACAATAAAAGGAAGGACATTTTAGGACAAATGTAACCAAGAATAAGGTGAGAAAAAACATTCCAAGTTCACAGAGTGCAAATTAAAAGCCTCTTCTGTAACATTCCCTTTTACTGTGTCATGTGGCGCTTTGGAAACTCAGCATCATACTTTAAAAAAAAAATATCTAAGTTCTGCCCTTTAAATTTTAGATATGAGAATTAACTACGGTTAGAAATCCAGTTAAGCTTGAAAACAAAGAAAGGCGATACTTTGCTATGTTGGGCCCTTTAGTAACCTCACTCTTATTCATAACATCGCCACCTTTGCAGAATTTCTTCACGGGATTTCTGTCCTCAAGATCTTTGCTCTCTTTCACTATGACAATTGAAAGAAGACAAAACAGAAAAAGATGCAGGCTGCCAACAACGTAAACTCAGGCTTCCTGTGGTCCACAGAAGAAAGGACAGGAACCTTAAACAAACCTCAGCCTCCGAGATGAGGATGCTAAGTCTGGGTACTTCCTTTCACTCATCCATTCTCACACACAGAGACACACTGGCAAAGTGAAATAAAATAACCTTATGGATGAAAGTATAAGGATAGTTCAGTCCAACTGAACACTGAGTAACTCCACTGTAACTCAGTAACTCTCTGTCCTGATTCACACAATCTGGAATTCACCCACCTCTGGGTCTTTCAAAGTTCACCCATTACAGGTGACCTTTTTCTGAGATGTATGACTGAAGATGGAGAAATGCAACACAAATCAATACTGCATCATTCCTATCTTCCTTTTATCTTTAAATCATCTTTTCCCAGCTGTGAATCTTTCTGAGCAGCTCTGTTGCCCTACTGGTTTAAGGAGTGAACACCAGCTAACCCCAAAGATTCATTACTAGGTTAATTTCAAAGGAATTTGTTTACTTTTGGACTAACCCATTTATATGAGAATTACTGCAGATTACCATTTGTCCTATGATTTGCTTTTGGAGAAAGGACTAATCCTCCAGCATGGGCGACAAAAAAAATGAACAAGATCCACCTCTTTCAGAGGTAAAAGCTTTCACCACCCTATAGTGGATTTCATGCCATGTAATTGTCATCTTGGGGAATGGCAAGAGACTGATCAAATACAAATGCATATTTCAAAGGAAATAAATGATGCTTTTGAATAACACTCGTTGACAGCTGTCTAGAAACTAGGTTTTTTGGCTAATATGTTTATATTTATGACTGGACTGAAAACAAGACAGGAAATAAAGCAGGTGCTTGGCTTTAAAACCACATTTTAAAGCAACATTCATGAAGGCAATAAAGCTTTCTCCTAGACACAGAACTCCTAAATCCACAAAATCTGGGACCAGACCTTCCCCTATTAATCACATCTACCCTACCTTTCTTGCAAGCCCACGGATTTAACCGTTAGAGTAGCTGGATCTGTCTCCGCTTTAATGTCCATTACGCAGTCAAAGACCGGAGTCTCCGGTACGGGATCCAAATCTAGGAAGTCATCCTCATTTTTATCCTCTGTCCACTCTGAGTACGTGAATGAAGGCTGTCGGCTCACAGATTGGCGTCTGTCCTCTTGTAGCGGAAAGGGGGGGTCTGGTCGGGCTCTGAGTAGATGCCAAAACTGGAGGAAACAAACATTTAAAAAAGCTTTCTGCTTATTGCCAGCCCTTCCATACAGCCTAGAGGGTGGGTCTTTAGGGCAGCAACCCAGCTCACTACAATATATTAGAATTGGAGCGTATTGAAGAGAACAGGAATGTTCCACACAGGAGAAGCTTTGTGGTACATGTTGCAAGGATTCACATCTACCCATTCAAACCTGCTTTCAGCCACAGAGTTTTCCACAGAGCTGGCCAGGCTTAACTTCGGGATGCAGTGGAAGCGGAATGTGCTTGTGACCATCATATGCAAGCCAACGTGACATAACTATCCTTTTGTTCAGTTTCTTACACTGCATAGGCTGGTTTACAAAATAAAAATCTACTATACTATTCTACAAATCATACCTCTCCTGACTTAATGGTTTTCCATCTAAAATTTAGATATAGCTGGGCTAAGAAAAGTAAACAGTTTTCCTGAACTGCACATTTTTGATAATCTGGCACTGTACCCCGAATTCACGTATAAACCAATCATTTTTTAAAGCAGCCTTTATTTTGATGCACCTGATTTTGAGGCCTAGAATGCCCATTTCAGTTTCTGTCCAGTAGCAAAGCGTGTTTTATAATCTAATTGTCTGATTTAAACATAGTATAGACATTAAATAATAAATCTTATGAAGTTCTAGGACATAAATGTAACATTAAAGTTTGTAATATAAAATAAAGGGTTTGAAATGGCACAAATCTAAAAAATTACTGCATCATATTGGTTTGCATGGATGCTGCGGCTCAGGCCTCAGCTGAAAATTTCAAGTCTGCCTCTGAATTCCAGGATCTGGAACCAACTTCATCCCCATTGAACTAGGAGCAGTATCATTCAGAATAAATGCTATACAAACTATATTGTACTGCCATGCATCCTTTTGAGACGAAGAAGAACAGGTTGTATTTTCCAAACTAAAACCTCTTCCATCCTCTTCTTATATGGCTTTTAAATGGGCAGTTGAATTTAGGAAATGTGCCATTAAAAAAGGTCAGATTTCTCTTCCTAGGCTACTAAAGGACATTAGCTTGTATAGGATTTTAAACAACTATTTTCTTGTGCCTGTGTGTCTTCATGTACTGTCATTTATCTGAGAAAGAATAAAAGGAAGTGAAGAAAGTTTCAATTTATGTCCATAGGCAGCTTTAGCAAATGTTAAGACTCTCACAAAGCAGCAGTATTCATCTGACAGTTACTTCACACAAAATGGTTTTTGTTTCACTTAATCAGAGTATACAGTAATTACAAACCCAAACATAGGAACATGATTACTAGACTTTTATTTTACACAAATCTGGGGCCAAATCTGAACTGAGTCTGTCCTACATGCTGGGCCTATTGGATGACAAGAAAGAAGCTTGAAGATCTGATTCTATTTTCATTCCCCAAGATGACTTCTGGAGCTTGGCAATCCCACAGTACTAGCCATGGTTCTTTCACATACTGAAAGACTGTAATAGCTGAGGAGTTCGCAGCGTAAAGTATCTGCTCAACAACTTTGTACTGCTGAAGACTGCTGCTAGTGCTAAAATCAACACTTGTGCTGAGGGCCAAGTTGAAGGTCTAGGTTCCAATTATGTATTACAGATTCTAGAGCTGGTACGGTGACACAGGATTGATTTTACTGGTGATTTAACATACTGTAAATCCAAAGGAACAGAAAGTTCACTCTAGAAACAAAGCAGCTTTTCTTTCAATCTAAAGAAGTGTGTTGTAAATAAGGAGCTGCCCAAGACACCGGAAGAAATTAAGTTACACTTAAAAGTGATAGGGTTAAACTAAGTAATGGAAAAATAGTCAGCTCTGAAAACCTGTTCAGGAGGACTAGACAGCTCTATGCTGGTTCTCTGCAGCTGCCCGTGTCTTAAAACACCATTATATGAGGCAGAAAACAGACAGCATCACTAATACAAGCCTCAAGCACTCTATCCAGTCTTTTATTTTCAGTGTGATTACTAACCTCCCAACACATTTTCGTACCGGGGTATTCTCAGAAAACTGTCTCAAACCTTAGCTGAGGTCCAGTCTCCCAAAAAATTTACTCTACATATATTAGAGTCACAAATTCCCTGATAGGAATCAGCTGGGCTTTAGCAAATGCAGAGACCAGACAGGGCCTCTCTTCTCTTGAATCACTTCTGAGAATCTGCTTGACCACCATTTCTCAGCCTCATTAGGTGGCCCAACAGTTATTGCTTCACATTAAAGCAACAAAGTACCTGTATGAAAACACACATTTTCTCCTTGCCCATGGACATATTAAAACATTACTGTAAGTTACCATAGTTGCTGAATAAAAAAAAATGCATAAGCTGCTTTTCGGAGGTATGCGATCTAGTATATACATCAGTGTGGGACTGATATATCAGGTCTATCTATAAAGACAGAAGGGTACATTTGAGAAAAAAAGATACAATCATAAAGGCACTCTTTAACGTAAAAGACCCCTTTCAACATCCCTTCTAGGCAGCATAACACTTAAAAGCCATGGAAAAAAATAAAGGGGGGGGGGGGGCAGGAAGAGAGCTGTCACTCAGCTGAGAAAGAGGGAAAAATAAAGAAAACTGGCTTCATGCAATGATCTGTTGTCAATCAGGCTGAGATTCTAGAAATCCTTCTTAGCTCCATCACTACATTATTTTCAATGTTCTGCTAATTACTATTTTACACCTTATTCCCTATATGCTGATAGAAGCAGATGTTTTCAAATTGCAAAGCAGCATGACCCGGGCTGCATCAAGAGAAGTGTGACCAGCAGGTCAAGGGAGGTGATTCTGCCCCTCTGCTCTGCTCTTTTGAGACCCCACCTGGAGTACTGCATCCAGCTCTGGAGTCCTCAGCACAAGAAGGACATGGAACTGTTGGAGCGGGTCCAGAGGAGGGCTACAAAAATGATCTGAGGGCTGGAGCCTCTCATGAGGACAGGCTGAGAGAGTTGGGGTTGTTCAGCCTGGAGAAGAGAAGGCTCCAGGGAGACCTGATTGCGGCCTTTCAATACTTCAAGGGGGCTCATAAGAAAGATGGGGACAGACTTTTTAGTAGGGCCTGTAGGGAGAGGACAAGGGGTAATGGTTTGAAACTGAAAGAGGGTAGATTCAGACTAGATACAAGGAAAAAATGTTTTATGATGAGGGTGGTGAAACACTGGAACAGGTTGCCCGGAGGGGCCGTAGATACCCCCCATCCCTGGAAACAGTCAAGGTCAGGTTGGACAGGGCTCTGAGCACCCTGCTCTAGTTGAAGATGTCCCTGCTTATTGCAGGGGGGTTGGACTAGATGACCTCTAAAGGTCCCTTCCAACCCAACCCATTCTATGATTCTATGTCAGAGAGTAAGGTAACAGGCAGGTAGTGTCCTGGTTTCAGCTGGGATAAGAGTTAATTTTCCTCCTAGTAGCTGGTATAGTCCCATGTTTGGGATTTAGCATGAGAATAAGGTGATAAAACACTGATGTTTTAGTTGTTGCTAAGCAGTGCGTATGCTAACTCAAAGACTTTTCAGCTTCCCATGCTCTGCCAGCAAGGAGGTGCACAAGAAGCTGGGAGAGAGTGTAGCCAGGACAGCTGACCCAAACTGGCCGAAGGGATATTTCATACCATATGATGTCATGCTCAGCATATAAACTGGGGGGAGTTGGCTGGGAGCAGCAATTGCTGCTCAGGGGTTGGCTGGGCATCAGTCAGTGGGTGGCAAGTGGGTGCATCACTTGTTTTTCTTGCTTCTCTTTTTTTTTTTAAAATTTTCTTTTTCATTACAATTTATTATTCTTGTTCTTATTATTTTATTTTAATCATTAAACTGTTATTATTTCAACCCACAAGTTTTCTTACTTTTATGCTTCCAATTCTCTCCCCCTTCCCACTGGGGGGGAGGGTGAACAAGAGGCTGTGTGGTGCTTGGTTGCTGACTGGGGTTAAACCACAACAGGTAGTAAGGGACAAGGCTCATATGCTCTCTCTAAACAGCCTCTCCTTCCTAATGCCGCAGTTAGAAAGAACATACTGGGCAAGATGGACCATTGGTCTGAACTCTCAGGACATTTCTTATGTTTTGGTTCTCTGCAACTCATCCAGAGAACAGGCTGTCACACAGACATTCGTGCCTCCACTCTAGCTAGGAGACTGTTAGCACAGACCACAGGAATACAAAACCAAGCAAGCTTGACTACGTGGAAACTGTTATAAAACTGTTTTCTGCACAAAAGTTTTAACCAACACTTAAAAATGGGCCAAGTCTGCTCTCATCTACACGGGTCTAAGTGTTCACTTGCAAGGAGTTACTACATATGCAAAACACTTCAAACTGAGATCGGAATTTTTGGTCACAGAGAGCTTTCATTTAAAGTTACTTCCTGCACTAAGAATGGGTCAGCAACTAGGTTGGATATGCAGTGAAATCACACCCCTGCTATTTTGATTTCCAGCTCAGACTGTTTTGCTGCAAAATTACCTAGAATTCACACAGTTCGTCACAATTCTCAGATGTCTCATTTTTGTTCTTTAATATTTGCAATTACAAAATCACCAGAAGTATATTTTTTGAGGACAAAATTCATTTGGATAAGGAACAGCGGCATCAAAAAAATCAGAAAATTGCATAAGCCTGGCTAACTTCCTTGCCTACATCAATGATCAGACAGATAGGGAGAAGCTGGAGTCGGCCCAGTGGAGGGCTACAAAGGAGGTCAGGGGTCTGAAGCACATGACCTTTGAAAAAGGTGGAAGGAATTGGGCTTGTTCAGCCTGGTAGAGAAGAGGCTGGGGTGATCTAACAGCAGCCTGCAGCTACTTGAAGGGCAGCTCCAGAGATGATGCAGACAGACTCTTCTTGGAGGTGGTAGCTGATACCACAAAGGACAATGGCCACAAGCTGCAGAAACTCAGCTCGGACATTCAGCTTTGGGAAATTCAGATCAGACATTAAGAATAAATTCTTCCCCATGAGTGCCATGCAGTTGTGGCACAGGTACCCAGAGAGATGACACATCTCCTTCCCTGGAGGTTTTCAAAACTCGTGTAGAAAAATGGATGGCTGACCTTATTGAGTTTTGGCAACAGCCCTGCTTCAAGTTAGACTAGCAATCTCCAGAGGTCCCTTCCCACCAACAGTCCTGTGATTCTGTGATGTACTTCATTATACTGTGTATCACTCAAATGCCATGTACATGGTACAGCTTCAGCCTCTTGAGCTGCCTGAAGCTCACTGCTATAAGGACAGGAGGCGATGTTCCACCCACATTTTCAGTAACTACATTCCGACTTTAACAGAACAGTATACAAGGGTATGAAAAGCCATGTTCAATTAGAGCTCCCTAAAAAGAAAGAATTCTCCCTAGGTTTCCCATTTAGCACACACCTTTGTGCCAGTTACACAAACAATGGAGAAACACAATACACTCCTGCTTCCAAAGAGCTGACAGCTAACTAGATTAACTGTAGTCACACCACTAATCTTGTTCTGCAGCTGGGGCCTTGGCCTACATCTACAAGGGCGTTACATTCACAAGTACGCTGGTGCTCTGGAACAGCTATTTCTGCCACTTAAGTCCATGGATGCTCTGCATGTAATTCACAAGGCAGGAATATTAGATGGTCCTGTTATTGGACCACATCCCTTCTATTTAAGTGAAAATTGTTTGCCTATCTGTGGATGGAAAGAATAAAAACCATCAGTGTAATCCCCAATTCATCAAGAAATTGAGTAAGGATAAGTGTAGTCATGATTCCTCTATGTAAAGCAAGCAGATAATTATACAGAAATAGCCCCAAAGATGTTGCTTTACAATCAACTCAGGGTAAGTTGAGGTATAAGATTAGACATCTTATAAAAACCCACTGAAAAAGGGCATGAATTTAGTTTGCACAGTATCAAGTATCATAACTTACCAGAGATCCTACAAATAACAGTCCTAGAGAAGCTAAAGACAGCAGGATGTACGATACCACAATGTTCCCGATTCTAGTCAGGTCCTGTGAAACAACAGAATTGACAATGATTCATAAAGTATTTAGGGGCATCATATAGTGTCTTCATGCATGTTCTTGGCAAACTGTGTATTCATTCTTGAATTTCCCATGTAGATTTAGTCATACCATACTCTTGTCCATGGAAAAGCCAGCACCACCACCAGAAAAATTCCAGACTTTGGAGAAGACTGAAATTGAAACCGTCTCTAACCCCCAGCATCTCAGAAGGTCTAAAAACCAGATCTCAAATGTGAAAGCAAACAGGGTATCTGCTTCCTACCCTCACGCATTGCCAAAATTGAGATCTGTATCCATGATTCATTTTTGCAGCCTGGCCCCATGTTTCATTGCCACAATCAGTGTGATTTTATGCTTTGGCAAAGGGCTTTGAAGAAAGTTTACTACTATTCCCGTGTTTGTGGGTCCCCACAAAAAAGCCAGCAACAGAGGACTTTTCTACATTTTCTACACATTCTGTGAAATACCATCAGTTTCATTCACAGCACTGGCAGTGAAATTCACTCTGATGTCTTAGTCATATTTAAGTAGTTTACAGTTCAGCCTATTCTCAGTAGTAGGTGCAAAACACAATTCTAATGGGCTTCAGTGGGCAAGGAATTTTACTCTGTTTCTGACCTACTAGTACAGCTAAAGAGAAATTCAGAGTTAAGAGCTTTCATTTCCTTATTTTAACGCCAAAAGGTTTCTTTGCCTTTACTGTTTTCAAGTCTAAATTTGTACTGTAAATAGTGCTATAATAAACAGTCCTCAAAGATATGTATGAACATCCACACAGAGTCATACTTGGGGTGTTCTTGTGGTGCGTTCTAGGAATCAGTTTCCTCCACACTGAACACTTATTTTAAGTCAAAATCCTATCAGTCAGGAATTTTCTGTAAGGAATAATTTGTTAATAATTGACCCACTGCAAATAAGGTACAGGCAATGCTCTATGAAGAGCTCTGTGCATAATAAATCCAACTAAGAAAGGGCAAGGAAAAAATGCTTCTTTCAAATAAACAAAAGAGCAGGTGACATATAGCACGTAAACAGTGTTAAGCGAACACAGAAAACAGTCTCCACTGTACTTCAGCCACAAGAGGCACTGAGTGAGATTTCTTACTTGTACCGCATAGTCTCTGCTACAAAGATTATGTACAATTGAATTTAAACATTTGGATAGAAAATATATTTTGCCTGATTTATGAAAGTAGCTGCTCACTATTTAATTAAGGTTCTGTCCACACTAGAGAAATCTGCACTGGGTATAATTACCCCAGTAATTTATCAGATGAATCATACGGTATACATGTCATTATGTCATGGTGAGAAGCTAAGCAATTTTACTCGGGGAACTTTGCAGATATAATTGAATCTGTACATCTAGTATACCTGAAATACTTTTACTGCACGAAGATATGCTCTAAACACTCAACAAAAATAGAATTTTGCCACCCAGTATCTTGTGATTTACATCCTTTACATGGGTTGATCCATTCTTCCAGAATTTAAGCTTCTATCCATCTTAATAAATTAAGTTCCAGCTCTCCCTTTATTGTGGACTAAACCTTAGTGGGCTGATTTCTTATTGCTTTGTTTCATTTGTAATCATTTGCACATTATGAAAGATCTGCTGTGCTGATCTAATGTCATAGCCAAATATTCAGCCCTGTATCCTGAAGATAAAATATGGATCTGTTTTCTGAAAACTCTTTTCACCATTTCAGGACACACACACAATGCAGCAGTCACTATATTATATGAAGTACATGTTTATTATACTTTTAATCAGACTAGATATTCAAAGCACCACCCAAGGCTACTGACATCAACTATATAATCAGAGAGGAGTACAGGGACTTACCTCCCCTTGATCTGACAAAAACTGTTTAAACGGGGTAAGCAAGTAAGACAGCAGGTCAAAGGCATTCTGAGCTGCTGGGATGGTCCCATAAGTGCTGTACCACAGCATCACGCAGAGAAGCTGTGTAATCAATCAGAAAATACATAATAAGCATCTCTCATTATACAAACATTCATTTTCATTTCAAGACTGCATAATTAACTAATTTAGTTCCCATTGATTTCATGTTGATTTCATGTTGATCATAATTTTTGCTTTAAGAAGTCAGGTATTTTCTAGGCTGTAGCTTAACAAGAATAAAAAGACTGAATGCTAAATGCTCAGCTACCATTAACTAGATGTGTATCACTAAGTTAAACAAGCTTACTCTGATCTACACTAGCAAAAGGACTGCCCATGGTAGCCTGTACATCAAAAAAGCAACAGATTCCTCTGACTTCTGAACTTTCAGCATTATTACTTTTAGATCAAAACTGGTAATTCAATGAACTTTGTATGTTACTGAAAAACCATTAAGGTCTATCTCATACTATACAGATCTCTCACAAATAGCCACATTCACACAGGTATCCCTATAGACAGATACACACACACACGAACATACACATATTGAAATATTTCATTTGAACCACTTAAGGTTGCTGCACACACTGCAGTTAACAAAAAACTACAAAACATATTTAACACCCTCAGAGGAAGGTATACCCTCATCCCTGACCATGAAGGGCACACTGCAAATTTAAAGGATACACCTCCCAATCCACTTTTTAACAAGACGGTTATCTAACCCCGTAAATATCAGCTACAGAAGATGGATTTGTTGGAAGATGGGTCATTTAGCAAAGGAGGCATCTGCAGAGGGGGAGGGAACAGGATGGGAGTCTGGAACATCAAAAGGCAGGGGCTGTTTGCAAACCAAGGCTGTGAGAGCTGGCTGCAGAAATAAGCAGACAGCTATGTCCACTGCTACATCTACAATGAATGAGGAGGAAACCTCCCAAGCCAAAAAAGCTTAAAAGAAGGGTCCCAGCATTTCAAAGCAATGACAAGCTGCCTTACCAGTATCTGTGAGAGGACAAACAGATACACGCTGTGTCCAGGCATTAATTCATTCCACCGGGCAGCCCAACCAAGCAGTGCTGTTTTCTGGGAGATTTTTGGGGACTGCTCCTTCCTGTTCAGCTGTCCTTGTTGTCCTTCAGCTTCGTCCATCGACTCCATAACAGCTAGATTGGAAAGACCTTCGCATGAAAATGACATGTACAAGGAATGAATAGTATGTAACCCTTGCAGCCACCGTGGAGCCTGCAAGGGCTATTGTTTTCCTAGAGACGATGGTTACCTCTCAGTTCTGCATCAGTAAGTGCAGCTCAGAATTGTGAGCGTCACACTCTTTTAGTGCAGCTGTATTCACCTGCCTTCGTCAGAAAAAAGTGTGTGGGTGGATAAATTATTTTCCCTTTCTTTCCGGAGGTGCAGATTCTGGGCTTTGTTGTTAATAAATTTTCATTTACACTGCTGCACCTTTTCATTTTTACTTTTTAAAAGGAACCATCTGTGCTCTTTCATAGCTCCACTCTTCCCAGCTACATGGTGGCAGAGAAGCCATGTTGTCCCTCCCTGCCTCAATTTCCCTGTTTCCCCTTATTTGTCTTCTTTGTCTAATTCAATTATAAATTTCTGAGGTAGAGACTGTTACCTGTCTGAATAGTGCTCAAGGGCTCTGGATTTTGGCTGAGTATCCTAAGACACTACTAAAATACTTTATTCTAATAACCTACTTCTCGGATGGATTCATACTCAAGAGCTATTTAATAATGTTGTAATGCTATTCCATTCAGTGGAAATATGCACTGGCGTGCCTAGTCCCTCAGTAACAGTATTTTCAACACAGTCTGTGTAGATAGAAATTAATTTACAAGCTAAAAGGAGTGAAAGATCAGACCTATTTGATGTAAGGACTACTGATTTACATCTTTCTACATGAGGAAAGCCCCAAGGCTATGTACAACATTATAGCCTTAAGCCTAAGCCAGCCATCTGTGCCCCAGGGGAAGGGCACATTGTTGGCCCTTCTATGGTTTTTTGAGGTCAGGTTTCTACAAAATGTTCATCTCATCAGACATTTCTCCAAATGTCTCACAATAGTAACTCTAAGTCAAATAAGCATCCATAAACTAGCCAGAGCTCTAATTAGGCAAATGAAACATAGGATCAGTGTATCAGCTGAGGGTCTGGCTGTTGGTAAAGATTAATGAAAATGTCCCATTCTGATTTCTAAAATACAAAAATGTGAGGGTAGACAGGAACATAAGAACTTACTCGTGCTCTGTGATTGTTCTCCCTCCCCTCACTGAAACAGACCTTAGGACAACCACCCCTGTGCAAGAGAACGAGGTGTTTGGGAAATGCTGGTGGCCTCCCCTACAAGGTTCTCCATTCCCTCAGCTGCCCAGCAACAAGAGAGTCATCACTGTGTAATTACTGGGGAAACCTGGAGACATAAGAAGCAGCACCTGCAAGGTACTACCAGGTACCTCCCAGGAGCTCAGGTTACTGGTTTCTCATTTTCAAAATATCTCCAGTCAGTTTATGACAGGTAGTGGCCTCAGCAGGGTATGCTGGGTATAACTGGTTATATGTAGCTTTTTTCATTGTCTTTACACATGTATTTCTCAGGAAGCATAGACACATCTAGACAGACAGATACCCATGTACATCATATCACAGGTAGAATCATAGAATCATAGAATCACCTCAGTTGGAAAAGACCTTTAAGATCATCGAGTCCAACCGTTAACCTAGCACTGCCATCCCACCACTAAACCATGTCCCTAAGCACCTCATCTATCCTTCTTTTAAATACCTCCAGGGATGAGGACTCCACCACCTCCCTGGGCAGCCCATTCCAGAGCCTGACAACCCTCTCGGTGAAGAAGTTTTTCCTAATGTCTAGCCTAAACCTGCCCTGGCACAGCTTCAAGCCATAGGTATATGCTGAAATTAATGATTTGCCAGGAAAGACTCAGCACAGTAATTTGCATCAACACTATCAAAATTTCCTATTAAAAACAGGTCAATAAAACATGGAAAAATACGGAACTAAAAACATAAAAAGAGAAGCTTCAACAATCCCAGCCTGTATTTCCTACAGAGGTAAAAAACTTCCTTCACTTTCATCCACGTCTTTAATGCTAGAAGACAACTGCTTGACAATAGCACTTTTGAAAGAAAAGCAGACTCTGGAATATAGCTCAAGAGATCATGGGAGCGCTATCTCCCTGTCCTCCGGTAATCTACAGTCCATGACACCACCCCCCCACCCCCTCCAAGAAACACAGAGAGCCCACAGTCCTTAGTGTCCAGGGACACTGACTATATGCTTAACACCTGACTTCTGACACCATGCTACATTGAGCTGGACTCAAAGTTCTCCAGGAGGACAACACAGTGGCCACATTAAGCAGCCACAGTTAAGGCTGCCTAAATACTTTCAATGCTCATCTTTGTTTTAATTTTCTTAATGGGCTAAAACTTGATAGTTAAAGTTGAAAATTTTCAAGCTTCCAAACTGCTTAATGGCTCACTGGATTTGGACAAGAACTGAGGGGAAAACCCTTGTTAATGTTTGCCAGGTTTTTTTTTCTGCTATTTTTGCAGGATATTTATGCTCTGTATTTTGGAACAGGAATTTGAAATTTAGCAGGGACAGAATAATGTCAAAAATTATTTTTGCCATCCACGCAAAAGGACACGCACCTGTGACTGAGATTTCAACCTTCAAAAATACCTATTTACATATAGTTTATTAGGGCTTGCTCCTAAAGTCTTGTTTTAAGTCCTACTTTTCCTTTTTCTGCATTAAATAATGCACCTCTGTCCCTAAGAATGGCTAATGAACCTGAATCTTTGGGAAGACAACCAGAACAAGGAGCCAGGGAATGCAAATTCCAAGCTTAGCTTTCAACTGGTTTTTTAAAACTTACAATATTTCATATTTCAGAAGACCTTTTTTTTAACTGACCAAAAGCTCATCTACCTGCCTTATGCAGCAGGTAAACTGAATTTCTTTGTTTCATATCTGTAACAGCCTGAGATTTTACAAGGTCACGTCTGTCTAGGTTGGAAACAGAACCCTGACTCTAATATGATGATGTGAAGGCTGCTTAACCACGCGCCCTGTGGAACAAAGACGTTAGGGGACCACTCTGTGCCTGTAACCGTGGGCATCTATGCCTCTCCACAGTCCAGAAGCCCAGTTCCTGGTACTGTAGTGTTGTCTAGCAACAGCTGTACAATTGTAGGAGTCACATTCTCCTTCTTATGACTGCCCTATTTGAAGGACAATAGACTTCTACTTTCAATTCTTTTCATAAGGTGGAGATCTGGTCTATGGATGTAGGAGTCCAGGATTCCAGCTCTGCTGAACTGATACAGTTCAGCTGTTATCAACAGGTGTTTTCACTAATACAGTAAAAGACAATGGTGCACCAGGTGAAGAACTAAAATAATGGAGACCTGTCTGAATTCACACATATAAATGTATAGATTAAGATTTATGTCTTGGGTATACAAAGAAGGCACCTTGGATTAATTTAAGTCCACTCAAAAAATTGCTACTCCAAATCAGAAAAGATTACAGTTTAACAAACATAATGATGCCCACTTAGGGTTCTGTATTGATTTAACTACATCAGTTTTAAACAATACTTCAATTACCATTCACACTTCATCTTGCAATCCTATATTTCTGTATTATTTGCCTTAATGGGCCCTGGTTTCTTTCAGTGCACAGATTAGGTAATAAATGAGTGAGACATCAGTAAAGTTTTCTTGTGTCAAGGTCAGTGCAAAGGTCTTGAGACAGTTGACAAGGATTACTACATCCAGGAGGAGTGAATTAAGCCTCTCCCCTCCTATTGATTTGACTGACAGTGAAATCTTACAGCCATGTGATATCCTCCTGAATTCCTGCATCATGGAGGATTGGGATTCAAGTTCCACAGGTACTTCTGCTTTGATACAGGGCTATGCTTGATAGAATAATCTCTTCGGTAGAAGAATTAAAAGGTCTCTGACATCTGTAGCAGCCATATGGTTTCTAAAAGCAACATAAAATATCACAACGGCACCATAAACTTAACCTTATTCTTGCTGTTCAGGGAAAGCAACTTTCTGGATCAAACCAGATTACCCTGTATTCTTTCCTTACATGTAGCCACCAGTACCAGCTGCCAAAAATAAATAGTAGAACACTTTGCTATGGAATAACCTATACAGGGAAACATCTTTGTCCGCTCACAAGGTAACAGCTGGCTTCTGTAACTCAGACAATGCCCATTTGAAAACCCCTGTACCTCTATCTCTTCCTTTTTCTAACTGCATATATGTGGGTCCATAAAGGGCAGAAGAATGAAACAAGAACAAATATATATATACTCTCAGAAGAACATGCGCTTAGAGTACTAGACTTAACTGAAACACTAAAAGGCAATGTAGTAAAGGTAAGTGAGTCAACAATGCCTTGCAGTAACAAACATGCCATGATCCAATCGAATGCTGCTGTGGGTGAGGCATCAGCAGCTCTGTAACTCAACTAGAGCCTTCAGAGAAAAACAAAACAAAACAAAAACCAGCCTCCCAGGACCACGCATCCTGGCTGTACTTCCTAATGAAGTTAGCACTTTAAAAGGAACTTGTGTCCTCTCTTGGGCATGGGTGCTAACACTCAAGGAATTGACACAGCTCCACTGGCAGACTTAACTTAACAATGTATTTTTGAGATGAAAAAAAGACTCGTTCCTTACCAAAAGGATTTTTATAATAGAAATAAGATGTAACCCAGCAATGAAAATATAGTGCTTATACAGTTATTAGACTTTTACTTATATCGATCACACTGAGCCCATGGGAATTATGCTTCTGGGGGATGGGGTGGTACTGCCTTTTCACTGGGAAATACAAACTTTGTTAATGGTGGCTGCTGCTTCATTCATCGTGGAATCTCCAAGCTCTGTGGAACTACCTGCCAGACACAGAAGACAGGAGGGAAAAACCGGCCTCACCTGTTCTGCCAACTCTCAAGCTGCAGCAGTCAACATGCCACAGCAGCTCAGCTGCACTGTTCCACATTTGTTTTACAAGTGTGGAATTCCATATCCCTCTGAACCTGTCTAGATCATCATGATTGCTGTGCATGGCAAGAATTTACTCTACAGGAAGGGACCATAGTGTGGGAGCATTCCAAAGTATGAACATGCCAGCAACACTTCACACCAGAGTCCTGAAACCACATACAGCCTCTACATCTTCAGATACCAAAATGCAACTGCCTACTGAAATCACTGTCTCCAATTTCCATCTAACTGCTGGGAAGACCTGCTATTGATTAAGAGAACTGTCGATGAACATATACTACTGATCTGGGTCTGCAAATCAACTGCTTATTTTCACATCCACCTAAATTGCATATGCAGGACATAGCCCTGGCATTGTACTTCATGTATCTGGCCATGACCTTGTTAAATCTGCAGGTTGTAAGACATACTGATTGCAGGGAAGTCTAGATGATAGCAAGCCAAATCAAAGCTGAATGAGCTGCCTCAGAGTGCACATGAATGAGAGGTAGCTTGTGCTGGTGTGTAAAAAGCTTATCTAATCAAAGAATGGAGCTATAGGAGAAAGGTATTGGCTGAAAAGACATTCTCTTTTTTTCTACTTGCCACTGCAGCATGAGAAGGATGGAAGCAGAATAATTAGCTTTTGGACCAAAAGTCAATCTTTCTTTTGCTCTGCAGGAGGAATGGTACAGGAGGAAATGGGTAAAGAGGAAGGGGACCTTTCATACTTGCATGGCAAACACAACTTCTGTACTTACATTCCTCTCTCTGCAGGAAACCAACTGGTGGGTTGCTATTCTGCAACTTGGAAACTTCTACTGAACTTCTTTATAACCAGCCAGTCTCTGATATTAAGGAGCTAAACATAGTGACAGAAGCTGCATCGTTACTGTTTACAGATGGATACAATTCACCACCTAGGAAAGTATGTTTTTTCTTACTGCTCTCCGCACTCCTAAACTCATCTGACAAGTTATGTTAAAAATTACACTCAGGATCTAATGAGCTGTGTTGAAAGCTGGGAATGCTATTTCCAACATTTGCTGTTATCATAAGAATGCATGTCTTTCTGTCTGGCTCCTCCATTATTAAATTTTTTTTTGACCTTCCCAGTCGTGATCTGGTACCAACTACTTCTACTCTACTTGATTCCTGACCTGCTCTGTTTACAAGAGTTCAATACATTTACATTTTCCAAATGGCTGAAAAAAAACTTGACTGGGAGGAGCGGAGTAGCTAGTCCCTAAAAGTATCCATATTAAGAGCTACAAATAAAAACATTCCCAAACGCACCCTACAGCTACCTACTGCTGCCTGACTGGAGACAGAAGGGATTTACAACAATGTAATTGCCTCAACACTTCCAATTCCACTCTGGAAAAAGTCCCAAGTGTTATCTGCCAAGAACTTGTGGTTGGTAGATCTTGTATTTGCAATGCAAAACCACATACAGAGCTACTTCAGAATATACCAGACAACTTAACACAAACACTAGCAACAACCCAGCCAGATCCACATGTCCCACTAAGTTTACCACTAAACACTGCAAGGCAGCAAAGAGATTCTAAAATCACTTTGGTATCTAACTGGAAGGCAGTCAGATTCATCCAGTGGTCTGTAACTCCAGACTTCATTCTCCTTTCTAGGTAATAGAGCATAAAGAAGAAAAAAGCCTGACATACCATTAATCCAAGTAAGCGGTCCAAGCAACTTTAACTACCATCTCCAACACATTACAGAGGAATGGAAAACTCTTAATCAAGACTCAGTCTACATACCAGCAACCCGGCTGTCAGTTTCCTATGTTACTTATTCAGAGATGAAATTCAGCTTATGATTTCTAATGTCTTCAGTTTGCACTAAGTGTATCATACCCTGGACCATAAGAATTAGCTGGGCCAAGTTACAGATATTCATAGCTGTGTGGGGAACAACTGAAATTTATAACGTTCAGGGATTCTATTTGGGAAAGCCGGATATTTTTACTAAAACAATCACACTGGAAGTAGACAAGAATATTGGTATTTAATTCACTCTGATTCTTGGGTTGATACGCCCATCAGGAGGAACACAGCTGCTCAAGAGCTCTCAAGTGACACTGTTCAGGCCCTCTGAACATTCAATAGAATACCACCCCATGCAGGTTGCGGTTTTGGTTTTTTTTTTTTCTTTTTTTCTTTTCTTTTTTTGGGGGGAGGGGGGGTGTTGGGGTTTTCTGCATGTTATTTACATCAGCCGAAAGGGAAAAAGTTCGTCTGAAAAATCAAATTCTGGAACACAAATCTGGAAAATTTGGCGACAATAATGCACACTGCAGCTTTAAAACTGAGCTTTTAGCAAGTAAAACCGCTGATATAAAGTGTTTACCTGCTGTTGCTTAGTCTATAAATAAGAATCTTCAGTCCTCCCTTTTTAAAGAAAAACACAGAATCTGATAATGTATGACAACTTTTTGCATCATTACAAAACTGCTTAGCAAGACACTGCAATGGCCCCTCCCTAATATTGAGTGAGAAAGGTTAATTCACCCTTGTGTGACACAGATGACAACCCACAAATATAATCAATTTTCCTTTGCGCTTGCTTGTTCATGAATGGCAGCTAGCATGCTTAAAGACAGCAGTCTTCATTCTGAGAAAGGTAAACATTCTCTGTGGAGTTCTTGAAACAACAGTGCAGAGGGGCAAACGGGTGTCATCCACTAGCTAGGAAAAGCACTGGAGACTTGCACTTCTCAAGCTCAGCTCGTAGAATCTGGCTGCAGCTTAAGCCAAACATTGATTACCAAAATGGAAAGATGCATCAAGAGAAAAAAAAAAAAAAGCAAGGAGGGAAGTCATGCAGCAAATCTGTGAGCAAGCCAGGCAGCGAACTGAGGTCTCTGTATTTCTAGTCCAATGCCTCCCTTCTTTCACTGGCAATATTTTTAACAATCTTGGAGAAGAAAGTTTCTTCTCTACTTAAAAAAAATTCCACTGAAAAGAATATGAAGCCCCTTCTCCCTGCTGGCGGGCTGCACAGCTCCATCCATAAATGGCCTATTCTCCTCTCTGAGGGAACAGGAACCCGATGCCAGAGCGTGCGAGGAGGATAGTTGCCTTTCCACTCAGCAGCTCCCTGCTGAACTGCTGAGTCATACTTTTTCTCTGCATTCATTTTCACACTGCTCCCACTCAGTCCACCTGCCACTTCATCTGGGATGGGTGGGAGGAGAGAAAAAGAGGTGAAGTCAGAAAAAAATGTTCATATTCACCCAGGACCATTATTATGATACTGCAGGGTCACATATAAAAAAGCAAGCCTGCAAGCAGCTAGAAAGGAATGGAAAAGAGAAATACCAGACTGCAGACAAACTACCTCCCCCTCTTCTTCTACAAGAGGAGACTGGCCAGCAAACAAGTTGCAAACCTCATCTGACTCTCAATCAGTCACTGATGTTAGGTGCTTGCTGATATGTTCCGCAAATTTCAGGCTTCAGACCAGGCCTTGAGGTTTTCCCTCTTTTCTGTGATTCAGAAGAATTTTCAAGCTGCTGTGTTTTTTTTTCAAAAGTCCAGTGGGTACTGTGTAGTACTTGACTGGCTGCCACAAGGAAGTCCCACAATGATAAGTGCCAATACCATCTGGATAGATCCCAGTTCCTAAGGGCATCTTCATCTGAGTTGCTGCAGAGGAAATGTCCACTAGCCCAAATTTTCACCATTCATTAAGATGAAGAGAAAAATCTTAGCCATTTTCTTGCTGCTTCCATAAAACTCAAACATAACAGGAGCCAACATCTATTACTACCTACTAAATTCTTATGTAGAAAAGGGGCTTTGCTATCAGTGGTGGGATACATATTTGTCAAGGTTATAGAGGGTCTAGATTGCTCTTAGGTTGGACTGTACATATAGAAACACACATTTAATTCAATTATTAAAGTAGTAATTTTCTCCGTAATTAGATTTCTGGACAGTAAGTTTATAAGTCACAAAAACAGAAAATGCCAAGAAGCTTCCTAGTGTATTAAATCAATGATCTGAAAAAGCACTTCTGAAACTGACTTTCAAACTAAACCAGGACAACTGTGATTAATTTTCAGGCTAATTCTTAACCTAGTGCTACTGTTTGCATTCAGTAGAAAAACTAGGGGATTGTTAGGGACTAAATAAGGATTTTGTTTTATTAAGTAGAACTAGCAATTCAAAAAGTAAGCCTTTTTTTCCCCTGTGAGAAAGTCTGTTCTTAGGTAATGTTCAGCCTTGCTTCTCAGTAATTATTCTGGTGCAAGTCTGTTTGCTTGAAAACACGCTTGTGCCGTAAAGGCCTGAAGTGCAAAGAGAAAACCCAGTCTGAGAAGAGTTTAATGACATCACATTAACATGTCTTTCTATGACAACTTCTACTCCCCACCTCCTAGAGTGGCTCATCATTGTGTTGCTCAAGAAATAGTTTATGAAAAAATATGATAACTGCAATGGAAAAGAAATATGGGAAAGAAAAAAGCAAAACTCAAAACCTTCTCAAAGTTTCCTCCCTCCATAAAGTTTTTTTGTTCCAGATAATCAAAAGTACAAGACAGGACTCTGGTCTATGATGCCATCCTTGAAGAGGGAAGGATGTGGCCTCCCACCAGAGACTTTGTTTCACTTAAGAATGAGACTGGGAGACTTTGTTTGAGCTGCTGTCAAACTCCTTTCCTGGAAGAAACCAGATGCTCAAGACAGCACTCCTCCCAGACCTGGAGTCCTACGCAGCACTAGTAGCCGCTTAATATACCTAGCTCATCTAGAAGAGAGAAAATAACTGATTTAATCATCTCACCAAATCTCCAGTCCATAATAATGCATACTGAAACAAGAGTTGCAAGGGCAAAGCAGCTCACAATCTGCTTGGCTGGCACCACTCTAAATGAGATCAGGTGTAAGTCTCACTTACATAGTAGGATCAAGAAGAAAACAAAATCATCAGGCTCTCTGCTCTAGAAAGACACACCTCCCAGTTCAGCAAAGATGAACTGCTAGGAGCCATCAGAAGTGGTAAGGGACTGTCAGATAAAGCAACCATATGGGAAGTATATGATAGCTACTGTACCATCTGCTGGGGTCCGATTCTCCTCCAATACTCATTATAAACTGCTATGTCTCTACTAATAACGGGGGAGTTGCTCTTCATTTCCAATCCAAGATTAGTTATGCCCTTGTCCATGTATAAATCTTACTCCCACTATTAAATCAAATAGACAAGAGGCTTATTCTTTATGGCTGTACTAATGCTTACATGTCTTAAACACATGTGTTGTTTTGCAGGAGAAAAGGAAGACGGGCAGTGCTTAACATGTCAAGTTAAAGGATATGCTGTTTCTTATGGCAACTAGGGCCCCTAGAGCAGTGTTTGCTTCAAAACAATTAAAATATTAAATATGGTGTCAAATTACAGCTCTTAAAAAGTGAATGCAGACCCTCAGCAGGCAGCGACAGTGAATATTAACTTCTATCACACCCACACATAATTAGCATTTGCCATCTTTCAATCAGGGCTCTATTCAAAGCTTCTTTTGTTTTTTGCACAAGGCTCTTTCCTCCTTTCCTATTAAACTCCTTACAGAAGGTCCATCTGATTACAGCTTAACAATTAGATAATTTTTTTTTTTTTTTTTTTTTATAAAAAATACATTTCTTTGTTATGCTGTTTTCTTCAGCAAAAGTTTTCAAGTGCCTGGTGATAATTTTGGAAGTCCCTTGAGCTTTTGTAAACAGACTGCAAATTGACTTTCAGTGGAGTTGGTTGTCCCAAATTATTCCCAGCCTGCAAACTCCCTAACACTGAAAATGGAAACCCACAAAGCTGCTCTGTAATTCCACAGTTAAAGAGCTATGGCTTGGACTGCTCATGAATCAGCCTTGCACACATAATGTAGCCAGGAAGAACTGTCAACAGCACAACAACACTACAGATCGAGATGTACAGCGTTGAATTATCTTTCTGAGACAGGATAACCAACTCTCCCCTCCCAAACCCAAATTATAATTTTTGTGCCTTTAGTCTTTAACTACAGGATACACTTAAAAGTACCTAAATGCATAAAAAAAAAATAGCAGCAATATTTTAAAACCAGTCAAACAGCCTCTGCAATACAAGAGTGAATCTGACAAGTAAAAGAAACAAGCACATTCTGGTTTCATGCACTTTTAAAAGTATTTACTAGTCATACTACTGACATCTGAATTGGTGTTAGCACACTTGTATTGCTTGAAAAAAAAGCATATTTCTTCTCATAAACAAATAACTTCTACAGTTCTAATGCTAATACCATTGTGTGTTTCTAATTTCTCTTCAGTGATTTACTACCCTGGTGTCCTGTGGGTATTAAAACTGCTTTCTGCTCCAGTGAATGAGAGGGTTTGCACCTTGAAAGCAGATGGGCGATACGCTGGCTTCCTGCCAGGTTCAAATGTGAACATTTTGATGTCATTCATTTGGCTATAGCCTGCCTTAGTAAGTGACTAAAATCTTATGCCCTGGAGCCTTCAGCAAAAACATTTAGGAAAGGCACTATCACATTCAACGCTTATTTCAAAGACATTCTCTCTCCTAAGCAAAGTAAATTATATCAAGACTAGTCTTAACAATCATCTTCAGCCACAAACCTGATACATGCCTCAAGGGTACTACCCCAAGTGAAGCATTTCACTTTCTGTCATGCATTTAAAAAGGTTATGCTTGCAATGCTTGGCTTCCTCAGAAAGTAATAGTATCATTCAGATACTTAACTTAGGCTCCGGAATAAGCACTTGTATAGAGAAAGGTGTGGACATCTAGAAACAGGATGTCCACAGTGAATTTCATCTCTGTACTAGAGTGCTATTTCTACCCAGGGCTACTCCATTATGGGTCCAAATGCAAAGCCTGCACAATTAAGTACCATTGCTTCCAGTTCAATGCTCTGCTACCTCTGTAACTGCAGTCCCTTCCTGTTAGGGGCACGCTTAGATTATTAAAATGTTTTAAGTGTAACGGTCTCATTAATCTCTCCTTCTCCATAGCTATCTACATAGCAGCATAAAAAGCACACATAGAGGAAGGTGACACTCCACTTTGTTTACTTGTGTCTAGTCTATATGGGTTCCTATACTGTGCTCATCGACATGAATACACAGCTTTAAGTAGTGAACTAAAAAAAATACAACAGCTTGCCTTTTCATCCCTCTTCCCAGTGAGGGAACATGCACAGAGCAATGTTTTGTCTAGATAGATAAGCAGACATGCACAAGTTGTTACAGATCTATGTCAAAGAAGGCGAGATGAAAAAAAGCACACATTGATGATGAGCTTTGCAATTATTCCAGAAGGATTTTGCACCACTTGCCTGCAGTCATGAACTTCACTCTACAAAACAATCCAAAGAAACAAACCTCTCAGGGATGCACGCATCCCAAGGCTCCGCCTGATCTGTGGTGACTGCACCTCACACCACACAGCCTCACACTGAGTTACCTTAGCAAGAGCTGACGTTAATCAGCAGGTCCACAAGGTGGTAAGCAAAGTTCTGTAGAGACATCATTTTGGATCCTGCATCAGCACAGCATTTCTGCTTCTAGCTTCAGGGCCAGCTTGGTGTCAGCTAGACTAGGGATTTTTGTTCCGTACTCCAGCAAGCAGTGCGGAAATGCTCTTCGATAGCTTAGACCAAGACCCTTCTGGAGAGGACTTGAATATGATCTGATGTTACATGGAAGCAGGTGGCAGGTACGCTGCATTTGTGGTAGTCAGAGCTGCCAAAGAGGTACACTTAAAACCTTCCATTGCTACAGGTATAAAAGGTCTTCCTATTCTGAAGATGGAAAGACAGCAAGTTATTTTACCACCTCACCTATGCAACACAAATTGGAGCTATTCAAAAGCATTGTTTCCTCAGGCCTTGATTAAAGCATGTCCTCCTTTTCAGGAACTCCTAATTTCTCAACATTTATAATTCAGGTCACCAAAAAGGCACCAAACATATCCTTATGGAGTCCTAGTTGCCCCACTGTTCTGTTTCCATGTTGAAACACTGCTGCGTATATAATATATTTTGAAATACATGTAGTCAATTGCCTTCCATAGCGTGTTCCTTATGAAGTGTGGATGACAGTATGTGTCAACGGGAAGCAAGATTTCACACAGCTATATTCCTGCTATGCTATCCAGGACACTTCATCTGCATTAACAGGAGATGCCAAATGCCTCATACCAAGTCTCTTCCCACACTAAGGTATACACTTGACTTCAATATGAAGAAGTTAAACCTGCACTGAGTAATCTTGTAAATCTCATTATTAGCTTCTAAGGACCAATGCAGGGCTTTCAACCCCACCCCACCTCTGTCTTCCACTACAGGGGCCAGATTCTGCTAGAAGATTTTTTTCCTTGCACCCCTCAGCTCCCAGTGTCAACTATGTGCAACACACTCTTGGTCCTTTTTCCTGAAGATAGCATTAATTAACCTGGAAAGACCATAAGCAGAATAGAAAAGAAAGAGCTACATTTTATACATGGCCCACGTAGAAGCATTGTGATGTATTTCAGATATGCTAAGCAGAGACAAAAGATTAATTAAGGAAATATCAAGTCCTACTTTTGAGGGATAATTATAACATTATAGTCCATCCTTTCATCTCTACAGACCTGAAATGGCCTTACCAACTGAAAAGACATAGCATGACCAAATCCATATGTGCAACCAATAGGAATAGCACTTTAGTAGTATGCAGAAAGACCTCAGGAACAAAGGAAGCCCCACCTAAGAGCTGTTGCACAAGCACTTTCCCCTATGGAAAACAGCACAGGCTCTTCAACATCCTGGCAAATGACAATAAGAACTTGCCAGTACCAGTGAGCACATGGCAGTACAGTGAGCACACAGGGTGCTAAAAGGGGCCATTTTGAGCACCTCTGCACAAACATGACAGAAAGAAAAATAGCCTATTCTGAAAAAGCTTTCCCTATTTATCTTTGTCTCCCACAGAAGGTACACAAAATGGAAGGCATTTAACGTCTTTCAGGAGCACCATCCCTCTTCCTGAAAGCCTACAAAATTGGTCAGATGAAATTTTACCTATTTCAGCAGGAATGCTGCCTGTGCAAGGAAGTTGGGAGCAAGCCTTGCAGCCTAACCACTTCCCCTCCTATTTCTGGGCTCAGAAGTATGAGACCTTTTTAACATACATATAGGGAAGACAAAGGCATTTAAACTGCTGAAGACTTAGCAAGGCAGCAACTTTGGACTGTCATTTGAAGGTCAGTCTCCAACATACAGTATTTATCTGCCTATTGTCAAACAACCGCTGGAGTAGAAAGGAGTTTAAATAGAATATGTTAGTTAATTAAATCTGGAACGTTAATGGGTTTTTCATAACACTGTGGCATTGTATCTATGAAAAGCAATGAAAAAATGGTTCTATTTAAAAGTGGTAATAGCTGTAGTCTTTGAACATATGCTTAATGAATAAATCTGTTAGGAAAAAAGGCCTGTGTGTATTGGAGGGGGTTAGTATGTTTGTTCTCACTTAAAGCGTGCCATGATGGCAATCATCAACAGCAAATGGCCTCTATTGTCAGGACTAAATAAAATTCCATTTGGCCATTTACTTTCAGGTGAAATTGCTTTTTTCTTTTAAATAACACATTCTTTTAGCTAAACAGCTGAGTTGAAAATAAAGCAATGCCAGATTCGTGTTATTAAGGACACCTGATAAGCGTTCATGCTCTCTGGTAGGTGCAAAGAACCACAATACAGTAATATACAGGCAGCTTGCTACCACAGCATGAGGTGCAGCACGCAAGGAGCCAAATAGACTACAGTGAAGAGGCATTCAGATCCCATGGAGAGAACAGTCTAACAACCCAGTGCTAGCACATATCGTAGTGGTGGGCGCAATTTCAGGGATGAAATTATATAGAGTACAGTGCAACACAAAACCTGAACAGAATAGACTATTTAAAGCTTAGATGACAGTCAGAAAGCTATGATGACAAAGCACATGAGAACAAACTCAATCCATTTGGTTTCCATTTCCATGAGCAGGTAGATGAATAATAAGCTGGTTGATTTGTTCATGAAATTAAAATGCTGGGAAGTTAAGTATGGAAAATATCCACAGTTAAGCCATAGCTGGCTGGGTATTTTTAAAGTAAGCTTGACGGATGTTGCTAAAATGCACCCCAAAGAAAGTCAAATGTGTCAATACCTTTCTTCACCAAAAGGGTTGTCAAGCATTGGAACAGGGAAGGGGTTGAGTCCCCATCCCTGGAGGTATTTAAAAGCCATGCAGATGTGGTGCTTAGGGACATGGTTTAGTGGTGGACTTGGCAGTGTTAGGTTAACAGTTGGACTCGATGATCTTAAAGGTCTTTTCCAACCTAAATGATTCTATGATTCTCTGAATATTTACTCAACTCCTCTTCTGTCCTCCCAAAAGCTCTTCTCACAGAGTGCCAGAGTCTCTCCTTTCTCCACTAAATCTGAGAGCTGAAGCTCCTCACTTGCACTCTGAATGCTCCGAAGGAAGGTTCACCCACACAGACTCCTCTTCCATTTCTTACCCTCAATAACATGCTTGAATATCACTCTTTTTTGCAACATTGCCAGATCTCAACTGGAAGGTGCCTTTTGTGGTGAACAGGCCATAGGAAACTCCCAGGTTGCATTCAACCAGATTTCCTAGTGCAACACACTGCAGCTGGAAATCTAACAACCAAGTGAGACCATGCCATGATCGCCTCTGCTTTGACAAGTCTTCTCAGGCAGCAGGGTTGGGAGACTGCTCCTAACTGCTTTTGGACAGTGGAGCATGACTCAATGCCTGCTCTCCATCAGCTTTGCTAACTTCTCAGTCCTTGCAGTCCCTCCTCTTTCCTTTAAGAATGTTTTTCCTGTGAACATGCAGAGCAGATCCAGATTAAAAAAGATCAGAGATCATGAGTAGGTGGAAATTGATAAGAAGATGCACAAAGCTAAAGCAAGTTTCAGGTACCCAAGACTTCTTTTCTGAGAGGGAACTGTGATGCAATGAAGAGAACATTCCATCATTAAACCCCCTAATTCTTGGGGATGGTATTCCCCTCCCACCCTCCTCTTAACGCTATCCTTACTGAAATTATTTTTTTATTGAGGTTTCTTGCATTTTCCGATAGTGACAGAGATGTCACCAGCAGGCATAAGGAAAACATGAAACCTCTATCTGCAAACTAGTAAGGCAGAGGTCTAGAAAGCACGATTTCCAATAGCAGTAGAGGTTTGAGATACTGTGACAACAGACATTAGACTTCCAAAGGGTAGTTTGCCTCAGCTAAAAGAACAGTTTATGACACTGTTGCAGACACATCAGCAAGGTTCTGTTCTCAAAAATGACTAGCATTTTTACCAGGCTGATTTTCAGCTTCTTTCAGCACGTAGTTTGTATGATTAGTTTGTCCATTAATCAACCAGCTAGTCCACCAACCCAAACAGTAACCATGAGGCATGCACAAAATTTAGTATGTAACAATGTGTCCAATTCAAAACACTGCACCATTTTGGATCCCACAATGAAAATAATAACCAAATTGATGAAAGAAGGAAAATAAATACAAGGCCATAGAAGAGAAACCCACAGGAGGAGGAGGAGTGTGAAAGCCTGGCAGAAGGACTGAGTGGAGACTAAAAACAGCGTCTGGCAGTAGCTCAAATCAAACAAGGCAGCATATGCAAGAAGTGCAGTATACCGAAAACTTCCTTCCTCTTGGGGATTAAGTAACCTCAGAGTTAGGGGAGAGTCTTCTCTCTCCCTCCTCTGGAATACCTTGCTCTAAACTCTGAAGCAGGAAAAAAAAAAATCTAGATAAACCCTTCTGAGATTGTCGTTTCCCAGTTGCCACCATGAGTGCTTAATGGAAATTTTCAAAGGCAAAGCTGCGGAAATCAGACATTGATTTTGATTCATTTTTCTAGTGGGAAACATGATGGTGGGTACCTCCTCCCTAAATGCTTTAGGGCATCAAGAGGCCAGATTTTCGAAAGGTCTATAGAAATTTTCAAAATCCCCAATCCAGCTAGGTAGGACAGTAGTTCTGCTGAAATAACTTCAATCGTTTCTCAAAAGATGGGCCCTTAGTTCCATTTTCAAAAGCAGGTTAAAAATATGGAGTCTTTTTCACACTGAAAGACAATGAAACAATACTGCACCGTTGCTTTTGAAACTGAGACTGGCATGCTTTTCAAACTGCTACCTACCATGTGCTTTTGCTTCCTTTAATTGTGTGTCTGCAAATACGGCACACAACTGTGTGCCTATTTCTCACTCATAATTAAGGAAACACAGGTGCAGTTGTGAGAACATCAAGTACTACAAACTGGGCAGTCTGAGGACAGCCCAGGATTCCAGGTCTTAAACTGCAGCAATATTTACGATATTTGCACCTGCACAAAACCTGAGAAAGTCCCATGTGGGGAAGTATGCCATCAGGCACTAGCCAGGGCCTAATATAACCTCAGTTCTGTCAACTCCCACAGGGTAGAATGTGGCCTTACAGGTAGATGTGCCAAGCCAAGCAATGCCATTTCAAGGAACACCCCACCATGTCCCACCTGGTTTTTTTGTCATGGTGCGTATGCATAGGCAGCTACATCTGTCTGCACAGCTATATCTAACTGCACAGCAGGAACAAACTACAACCGTGATTCTTCCCGCCATACGACCACCCAGAGCAGGGTTGTAATTGGAGTTTGTGTTACTTTTGTCAGGTCTTATCCATTTTTCAAAAACCAAAAAAAAAAAAAAAAAAAAAAAGAAAAAAAGGAAGCACACGAGCACTGTCCTAATATGAATGGTGAAAGACTGACAGAACAGTCCTGAATAATCCTTGGAGGAGAGTGACAGCCCAGAGATAATATTTTGTTGCTTATATAGTAGTAGAGACACAGCAGAACATACACCTTGGACTTAAGATCCCAATCTTCCTAGGGACTGCCAGAAACTGTGTAAAAAACTCCCGAACTCTATGATTCACCTTTGAAATATAACTTCTTACTTCTGCTAGCACTCCTGGGTCACACCACATAAAGTATGTCTCAATGTCCTGTCAAGATATGCTCATGATTCTTGACAAATTTTTAAACTTTTCAATTGACATTCTTGTATTAAGGTCCAAAGACTGAAACCAAAACAAATAATTAGTGTGGTCCAATGAACATGAATATGTTAGCCTGAACTCAGGTGCATTCTACTTCATTTGGTTATGTTTTCATTGCAAGCACAGTACAGCATTATCAAGCAAACAAGAGGCAGCTTCATCTTATCAATCTGGAAAAAAAAAAACCAAAACCAAACCAAACTATTCTGTCACTGCAACTGGAAATGCAGTGTTTACCTGGGAAAGAAAGAGGTAGGGTGGAATGTACCTGGAGGAAAATAGATGTACATCTTTATGGAAATCCAAGAAAAACTCCCAGCTTCTGGGGAAGGACCTTGCTGTGGAAACCCAAATCACAAGCTCGAGCTTTGCACCCAAACACTGTGCTAGATGAGCCTGTGTATATGTTTTACCTGGGCTGTTAGGTTGAAGATCACAATGCACACAACACACCACTACAGACTGCTGTCTGCAGAAATCTGTATGCTCTAATCCAATTGATGTGGCCCGCTAGGCGTTTCGAAGTTAAAGATAAACCTTTGTAGCAGTTCATGGTTTGAAAATGCATACTCCACCAATATCAAACTGTCAGCATTGCCAGACCCCAGCCAGCTTCACAGTTTTCTAGTTATAGTGACATGATTAATTGCAATCTCTCCATGGTGACCTAGAAAGTCACTTAGTGATACAGAGACCCAGAGACATACCAGCAAAAGGATTTTGTTGTGTTTTCATGTGGATGCCTGAAAGGTGACCCAAGGATTCCAACTTCCATTGGAACTTCACAGGAAAACAAATAATCAGTTTCCTTAAATGCCTCATAAAATCATAGCCTGAATAACAGAAAAATATCTTTGGTATTAAACAAAAACGTATCGTTGATATTGTGACTGCTATGCTGGGCTAAGGTAGCTGGCAGAGGAATAAGCATACACTGGGGACAAAAGATCAAGTACAAGAAGAATTAAAAAAGCCACATAAAACCTTGTCTAGCCCTTCATAAAGGTATGCCACACAAAAAGCATCTTCCAAACATTACCTTCCAAGTCACTGCTTTTCATTTAACATCTTGACACAGACAAAATTTTACTATGAGTATTTACTCATGTTACCCATATAGCATGGTAAATGCATGTTACCCACATATTTAATCCATCGGTAAATGCTAAACTTTCCAACTATGCTTACATTTCTTTTGATTCTCATTATTGTTGCATTTGACATTTTCACCACTTTTACCTAGTGTGCTGTGAATGCCACTCCTTCATGATTTGTAATGGAACAGTAAGAAAAACAACCTTACAAAAAAAAAAAAAAAAAAGGGTGGGATTTTTCATGCCACAGTCACAGTGGCTTTTTTTCATGGTTCTATTTGCATTCCACATGCAAGCATATGGCTGGCCAAACTCTATTCATGTTACTATACAAACATTTTATAAGCACAAATCTCTTTCTGAATCAAGCATTCATTAGAAATGCTGACTACCGTTTATAAATACTGCAGTGAAATCACGGAATGTCCACGTAATGAAAACTCAATGTTAAATGAACAGTCTCCGAACTTGTATCTGTCAAACCATTAAGAAAACAATCTCTTCTTCCTTCCACTGTGTCCCAGAGAAGTGTTCTTTCCACTGAGAGTATATTGCTATATTTTATTTCTCAAACAGAAGCAATATAAACCACACTGAGCCAGACTAAGGCTTCCTTATTCACTTCGCTCTTCTTTTTATTAGAAATATCCCTGAAGTCATCAGGATTATTTGTGTAACACATCAAATGAAACGGGGATTACAATCTGGCACAAGAAACAACAATTACGCTCGCATGTATTGCAGGTAGCCAATACCTTTCTTAAAGTAAAGTTCCTTGAAGGCAAACTGTCTTATATAATCCTGAAAGAAACTGTACTAAAGCAATAAGGACCATACAACTAAAACTGGCACATGATAATTTACCAAATAGATACCTGTCAAAAAGAATTGAATGATTTTTAATTTAACTTTATGTTGAAATCAGGGTCCCTGTCGATGCCATGCACCTTGGCACTGCAAACTGCCTCATTTTTATCATCTCTCTGATTCTGTGATGGACTAAGATTTTCATCAGTTTAATTTTCCACAGTGTTGAGTTTTGTGTACAGACTGCAGAAGAAACTTGCTTTAACAAAGATTTAACTGAAAGACCTCAACCTCAAATTGTCAACCAAAGTGCACACCCCTTCAAAAACAGCACGTTCATTGTGCTCATCCCCACAGATGTGCCCCCTTTTATCTGTACCCTGTTTTCCACCTGCACCACAGCAGCTCATGGTTATGTCTCACAGCTAGAGCAAAAATTTCAAGCCTCCAGGAACATGATCCCATTTTATTTCACTCTGCACACTTTTTGCTTCATGCGTTACGTTGGATGCAAGCACATGCAAAACCTAACACAAGGCAGTTCTGTGAAATAAATAGCCTTCTGGTTACTTAAAATTACCATTTTTCGATCTTGTCCATGATTTTATGGTTTCACCATCCCTTTTCACTGGCTGGCACAAACACATCCTAACAGTTTCCCAAGGCATTTTTCAGAATTTAAAAATGAACACTGGTTTAGCATTTGCCCTCCAACCTACCCTAACCAAGCAATGCATTAGAAGTGTCTTATTAGCCCACATGCCCTGCAATGAAAACAATATTTTCTTTGTATATGTTTTATTGATTGCTCAACTTAGGCACTATAACACTGGATACCTTCCACCACATCCTACATAGCATTTTCTGCAATATTGAAGGTTATTAGCGTATTTGTGACAGCTGAGCAGAATGATACCCTTTTCCTAGCCAAACTTGAAACAAGGGCCAGCCTACAGTCCTGTGACAATGCCTGGACAATGACTTTTACTTCAAACATTTATTGGAGCATTTTCCATCAACTTTAAAGACATGGATTTGCATTTCATACACCATTTCCTCAGCCTTTGCTCAAATACTATCATTGACACTTTCTAATTGTCTTTGCCTCTTGTGCCAAAACCAGTCTGTTCAGCCACCTCAGGCTGAGGCCTTTTTAGGGTACCCTTTTAGCAAGCATGCTTGCCAGAAGCAGCCTATACAAACAGACTTTATTCCATGGTACTTTACCAATGCTTCCATGCTGACACTATTATGTTAGCAAAAAGGCAACTGCGTGACCTTCAGCTCACATTCAGCTGCAAAGCCTTACCACAAGGTTTTTTGTTGGAACTGTTCCACTTTGATGTCACATGATAAATGACTGTCGATCTTTTCTTTCTCCCCTCCCACATCAGGTTTTCCTAGGCTAAGCTTTTCTGCAAGGCAGAACTACCCACGCCTTATTCTGCAATAAAAACAAAACTGTTTGAAAAACTTCCCTTTGTATTGCCCACATATAAAGAGCAAGCCAGTATCACTGCTGAATTAAAGATCTTTTTGACAAACAACCTGCAGACTATGCGCATGAACATATGATATTTTGGCCAAACAGAATTCAATGGAGATGAGGAGAAGTGAATAAAGAGGGGAACACTTCTCTTAGGGCACTGCCAAAGCCTAAATGAAAACAAAAGGGGAAAAAGTGAAGTCCCATATTAAACAGGAGCAGATAAAAAAAGAAAAAAAAACCCCGCATTATTCTACCAGAACCATTCATACATTTCCCCCCAAAGGAGCCATACTGGTGGACAGGAAATAGAAAGTGAAATGCAAAAGACTTGTGAATATACTCAGTATCTGTAAGATATACTGGATTTATAGCACATAGATTTTTTATGTTTTTTTAAACTACCCAGTTAAAAATAGGGGGGTGGGTGGTGGTTTCTACATTGGTGGATGGATCAAATTCACTCGTGATTTAACTCCATACTTTTAACTACATTTTACTTCAAATTTCAGTGCAGAGAGAAATTCTATAAACTCTGCAAAGTGATTTCTGTATTATTTTTTATATCCAATAGAATTGCATTTACATCTTGCTTTGAAATTAATATAGTATATGACTATAAAGATCAGGTAACATACAACATCATGTTTTTACTTATGCTAAACTATCAAGAGTAAGTGCTTTGAGGCAAAAAGTATTTGCCATTTGCTATATATTTGTACACGTCCTAACTTAATGAGGCTTCAAATTATTTGGCACACTTACACACCACCCCAACATAGAAGTAAATAATACTGATGTTTTACAGCCTAGGTTTAACACTGGCCTCAAAAAATCTACACAAGACTGCATAACACAACACCTATAAAGAACACTAGCATGACTCTCTGAGCTCATAGAAAGGGAAGTGCATCCTTTCTGCAATCAAATCAGTGGCAAGCATTGACTATCAGCTAGCCAAAGCTGACCACATATCTCATCTGTAAAGAGAACGTGAATACCTGTGAGAAACATCTGTAGGTTACCTGAAGTTTCTCAGTATTCTTATATAAGCAATAAAAGGTCACAGCTCAAAGGGCTTTTCAGAAGTAAAGCATGCAGCAGGTGGAATGAACCCATTCATCTTACAGCTTGTTTGCATACAGAACATGTTTTTGCACTCCAAGCACTCCCTAATAAAGGCTTTCAGCATCCTCTTTCCATAAGCTGGGCCTCCTTCACAGTGTGGAGTTGATTCCCCATCAGATGAACTGGTTTCTGTACCATAAAAACAACCACAGGCTGCAACAGTCTGCAAGACATCTATAACTGCAAGATGGTATGAAAGGCTGGTCCAGTGCAGCATTAAGGCATAGTTAGGCTGTAACTAGAAGGTAAACAGATCAGCTTTCTAATCAAAAATAAAATATTTATCTACACCAGATGCATGATTGAAATTCCAAAGCCCAGTAGCTCTAAGAGTCCTCATTGCACAGACAGGAAACACTTTCTGGTAAGAGACAATATGCTTAGAACAACGTCCAGAATGACCTCAAAACACCCATTCCCTTGATGATTAAACAAAACTAATTTACTTACTGCTTATCACAAATAAATAAACCAACCATGTCTGAGACAGCAATAGACTCTATTTAGAAGGACTTTCTAAGGAGCTTTTAGGAGACAAAGGCTCAATCCTTTAGGTTTCCTTAGAAATCCTAGTTAAAATGAGCTGCTTAGACATCAAGAAGGTAATGGAGCTAAAATGGACTCTTTGCGTGAGAACTACAGATAGGTTAAAAGATATATAGTCCACTACCAAAAAATCTAGCAAAAAGTACCTTGCATGCTAATTGGGCTTTGCAAACATTTACAACCGGCAATGCATTTTCCTGGGGTTTTTTGTTCCTTGTTCCTTTCATTCTCCAAGATTAGGACACGTTCTGAAAGAGTGTATGACTTTTTCATCTGTACTGAAGTTACAGTGTGATATATCTGATCTTCCTTGCCTTACTTACCATCTGACATGCACTGAGTCCTTTCAGTCACAAAGTAGCTCAGTTCCAATGTCTGCTCCAGGACAGATGGTCCTCTGGGATTATAATTTCCATCCTTTATGCACTAGAATCCTAAAAAAATAAGTGAAAAATCTAAGCTTTAACACTATCAGATGTCCAAGAATAATTTAGGGCCTTTACACATATTTTTTCTTTAAAAGAAATTCTAAAAAACCATGATGTGATGTTCATCCATAAAAGAAGTACCAAACCACTGATCTGTGGGGCGGGGGAAAGCATGGAAAGGAGATTAAGCATATTCCTGTGTTGTTATTGACCCACTTGTTTTTGCTTATTACCTGCATGCAGGAACTGGAATCTACCTGAAGCCTTCCAGGTATCCAAAGGGTATGTACCATAAAGTCTTTTAGTATTTAAGGAAAAGGGGACAATCCATAAGCTAAGCTCCCTTAGGAACCATCTGCTCCATATGGAAAAAGCCTTCAGCAGAAATCATAATGGCCAATTTCATTAGAATCTCGGAGAGTGCTTAAAGGTCTGCGAGTACAAGACAGAGACCCTTACTAGTTATTTGTGAAGGACTGCTGAATGTGTCATACATACCACACAGTGGGACTAACTGAATACATAATTTGGAAACAGACAGTCCATCATAGCCTCAGAGACTGTGTCCCCAACATGCCGCTCAAAGCACAGCAAAAATATGCAGGCATGTAGATAGAAATTCACCTTGAACAAACCGCAAGGACTTTTCCCTTCATTACAAATTCTGCTAAGGGAGGGGGCAGAGATGTATTCTTTGTCCAGAAGATACAATGCTCTGCCTCCAAGGCTTATATGATTTCTCATCTACTTCTAAAGGACCTTGCAGTGTGAACATCAGGCCAGTTCGTCCACAGTCTCATTCAAAGCCCACAGAAACCAATATAACTCTTTCTATTGATGCCACCACACTTTGCATCACAAATGCAATCAAGAAGCCTCCTGAAGAACAAGAGTATAAAGGACTAAATCCTCAAAGAACCCCCTCCTACAGAGGTCCTGTTGAACTCACACTAAAAATTGATCTTTAGTTTTGAACAGGCTAATAAATCAAAGACCACCTAGATACCTAGACTTCACCTCTGAAACTGGGACAGGAGGTGACCACTGCATATAGATAAGCACATCTGCATGTTAAAGAAAAACATATTTAAAAGCAAGTCACATTCTTAGAAGACACCAGGATACAACAAGACAGCATCCAGGTAAAAGCAAGTCAGCAGAATCATGTGTGCGGCACTCCTCAGAAAATCAACCAACCTAGCACATCTTAGTATTAAGCAATCCTCTGCTATCCAGGACAAAGGACTACTAAGTCAAGGGAGGAAACTTGCTGTAAAGGCCTGGATAAATGCTGTGTCTTTCACTTGTAATAGAAACATAATATGGAGCAACTATGTAGGTCCAAGAATAAGAAATACTGTCTGTGTACACAGTGTTGTCAAAACATAATTTAAAAGTTATTCTTAAAACCAGAAAAATCAGGCATAAAGCATACAGGTGGTATTTATACTTTTATAGCCACTTAGAAACACCTCTCCCTCCCTCGCAGGAAAAAACGACAACCAATTATTTCCAGCTAGATGTTTTTAAGTTTGTTTTCTGATGTGTTTGCTTAAGTCAAAGCTCAAACACAGAAAAGATGTCTTGCAGGCAACTCCCAAGCGGAGTCAAGCTTCTTTTATAGAGCAGGTGCCATTCAAAACAACTAATAAGCACCATAAAAAGACAGTGTGGATAGTTCCAAGTCCACCATTAGCAACCCCACTCATCCTCTGAAACTTCTGGTGAAGACATAATCACCAGCTCTGCAAGTTCCCAAGAAACAGGCTTTGCAATGCACTCCTTTCACTCCACCAGCACGTCCGTGAGGTGTAGAACCAAGAAGTAACTGGATTTCGTAAGTCATTGCCACTGCAAGAAAGGAATTGGTGCCTCTTGACTCACTATTGAAGACAAACTATATGCCTAAAGTACATCAGTTGGTCTAATAAAAGATGCTATGCCTGTCTATACAGCTCTCCTTACATTACCTTGCCTTGACACAAAGGGGCCTGGTATCTGAACAGGTTGCCCCACTATTTAAAGATACTACTTCGGTTAAATGGAAGTGTAATTGACTGTGCATGCTGTCAGTCCACTGCAAACAGAAGACAACACTGATAAAATTAAAGCAGGGAGTGCTTAGTGCTTTTACAAAGCAGACTAAGAACATGTACACGTAGTTACTGTGGTTCAGCTGACATGAGGTAACATGATCACACGTTTTAGTTTTTACCATAAAGCTGTTTGAAACGACAGCAGCCTCAAATGCTGTTCTTTGACCTTCCTCAGTGCATGCAATCCACCACAATATTCAAATGCTGGTATAAAAGTGTCTTCTTTACACACACTGCTGTGCAGGAACTTGGTATCATGACATTTCCAGAGAGGCCAAATGAATAAGAATTAACGCTGCAGCTGCAGGTACAAGGCCTGTATCTCTAGGTCCTTGTAGCTTCTAAAAAGAGTGAGTTACCTCTTCTCAAGCTATATGCAACTGTTGTAGTCTGCCTTTAGTACAGGTGCCTTGCCAGACTCCACACTTAACCCCTTTATCTACACTGCCTCTAAATGCAAGCATTCCTCCTCTGCTTCCTCTTTCCCCCACCCAACTTACGGACAAGTCCAGTTTTAAACTCTTGAAGTAATTAAGCCCATCTATGGCCTAACACATGCCCCATCTTTCTGTCTCTCCAACAGCATATGAACAATCAGAAGAAAATACCACTAAAGCAAGGGCAAAGACAGTTAGGCATCACTCCTGTCTCTGAAAACGCACACGGTCTTATTCTCAATTCCCTTACATCTTGCAGTTATTATCAATGCAAAACTGATGTGAAAACAATATGCAGATTTGGTAGCATTTTACACCTACTTTACACTGATATAGAAGAATTATGCTGCCATGTGCCCATGACTATGAGGAAAACCTTGAAGGCAGAGTAGTTTCACAGAGAGCTAGTCACCTTAAACAATAAAGGCAATACAACTGCATAACCTTGCTTTTAAAACTCTAGTGTGTCCTTCATTATACTGACATGAGCAGATAAAACTAGTCACAGGAGCACTTACTCATGTGCATAAGTGCCAGCAAAATCAGGCTCCAAGTTAAGAGAAGATTTCAGCACTTCATTTTGCTCTGTGTGAAACCTCTGGAGGATGTGTCACAGAGGACTGATAAGCAATTGCAAAACTCCTGGTAGCAAGTACTCAGCAGCATATTCAGACTAATTCATGGAAGCAAGAGTGACTTTATCTTGTGCTCTGTATGAGCAAAACCCCATGTTTTTAAGCTACCAGGTTAATTTTTGCTGAACACACTGGCATAGTCTGCCCAGATGCAAGCAGACATTGTGCATGCAATTATCTGGATATATACTCTGGCACTGACAGAGCAGCAAAGCAGGTTAACGTGCAGAAGTATCATCACAGAACACGAACACAAATCCAGCGGGTGCAACACAAAACAATAAAATGGTTTATTGCTACTGCTCACTTTTTCCCTGTTCTGGCAAGGACATAGAATCTATCCCGAAGAACACATCATTCGGGCAATCTATAGCGATGTTATGTTGTAAGATGTTCCCTCACTCCATCTACAACACCAGAGCGGACAAGAGTATTTGCCTGAAAAGGGACTACATGGAACCATGCACTCTCCAACCTTTTGTCCTTACATTCCCTTTTCTCCATCTTAAGAATGGACAAACTTAAGACAGGGCCAAGTTTCCTGGGACAGAGGAACAGAAATGTGTTATTAAAATAAAGTGTGTACACATAAGTGCTTTCTGTCTTGGGATCTGAAAACCATGTTTAATTAAACAGCTGAGTGGAAAGCACAGTTTATATAATGCAGACTATCTGTGGACTCTCAACCCAGTCATTTCACACAACCCCTTGTAACTGCTAGTCCATATAATAGCAATTTTTGCTGGTAAAGACATAGTAACTGGGATGAGGAATCTAGATGCCAACTTTAACGGTGATCAAGAAAGAAGAAACAAGTGTTTAAAATAGAGGAAGAACAGACCAATCCATATTACACAGGCTACAAAATAGTTCTGAACGGGAAATATAGCTTCATTGCTTCTTGAATTCCTACAAATTAGTTTGTCATCAGAAAGTAAGTTATTCAGTGCTAAAAGGATATTGACAGATTCTGCCACTCTCAATGAAAGAGAGTCCTGGAGACTTCTGCCTCTACCTGTACTATACCTACATATACTTATATATATATAAAAGCCAGTGAAAAGTGTGATAAACTTCAAAAAAATTTAGCTCTGGGAACAACCAAGGTCTGTCCACTGAATATTTGATCATCTGCTTGTCAGGTCACAGAACTGTAACTTGGTGGTTTGGGATTTTGTCTTTGGTTTCCAGTGTCTCCATTTTTTAAGATTCAGCTCAAGAGATTGTCTCCCATTCTGTCTTTGCAGAGTTCTTAGCTCAGTGGTCCTTAATATTTCTTGGGGAATTTAAATGAGGCTACCATCCAAACAACCAACACTTAAGGTTAGCTTCATGTTCCATTTAAGATGATCTGAACTTTCACTGCTGCAAGAGAGGGGGTCGTTTCATCCTGGTCACTCTCCTCTATTGCATCATATCCATCTATCTTATCTATCCATGCAGCAACAAGGCTGCTGCTTCAGCTTGCAGAATTGATGTAAAACTAATTAATTTGGGGGGTGGATTAGTCATCATTGGAGGAGTGAAAAGGGGACCATCTTTAGTGTAAGCCCACTGCTAGATTAAATGCAAAGTTGAACTGTACTCTGCTTACAGGGATTTACAGAACTTCCCTGGGTGTTCAGCTCAGTAGCATCTGCATGGGTATTTTAAAACTATGGCTAAGCAAGTATCAAACAGAATTCAACTCCTGTGTTACAACATACTCATTTTTGTCAATACCTCACACCAATTTCATCAAAGAAAGAGAGATCAAACCTCAATCAAGGCAGTTAAATACAAAACTTTCCAACAACATTCCCACAGCCATTAAAAAAAGGTAAACTCAGATAATTACATGATATGTACTGCTATCCTAGTGAACATTTATAGCAATTACTTGAAATTCTGATGTCACTTGCAATAGATATATCAGCTGGTAGTTTTAAAATCTTGATCGTATATTAAAAACTATGACCAACATTGTTTTCTGTGCATAGAGATAAACATCCTGCTCAAGGATCTGAACTCCTATTTAAAAACAAAACCAAACATTAAGAATAAAAAGCACTCAGTATGGTTCTGAGACATATATGTGGCTGCATTGCATATTCCCTGCCTACACTGACAGTGTGGGAGCTCTGTTAGTCATCTAATGCGCATATTTGCTTGGCACAATGCCTTTACTTTCTTATGCAGGCAAGAAAGATGATCATAATTTTATTGTATTTTTACATCTTCATTGCATGTTCATCAGCCAGCATGACCGGGCCTTCCCAATTCAAACTACAACCTGCTAGGAGATAGACCAGTTCAAAGAGAAGGCCAAAACTGGAAGGTTGTTAAGCAGGTCTGTAAAGACAAGGGTGACATTTTAGATTCGTGCTGCTTAGATACATTTTTTGGTGGGATCTAACAAAACATTTATTTTAAGAATAAGGACCTTCTATTGAATAGAAGCCTAATTTAGTTTTGCTTTCAACCCCAACACAGATCCTTTTACTGTCTTCAAGGCCATTAGAGGTTCTCAGATGGCTTGCTTTAAATGTCCTTCTCTGCCTCCATTCTGGAGGAAGCTGGAGCTGAACCTGAATTTAGTTTTCAAGTAAGGCTGTCATAAGACCTCCTTGCCCAGACTACAGCAGGATCACACAGATCCCGTCCTTCTGGCATCCCAATTTCATTTAAACCATACAAAACACATACAAGAAAGGTGTGCCTTTTCAGTGTAATCTTGAGGATGAAATCTGAAGAGGAAGGGAGGGAGGCAGAATTTCCAGGTACCTCAATGCTGTCAGACCTTGAGGGAGTGACTCCGGCCATTTACCCTCCCAATGGCCCTGGATGCTGCAAATTAGTATTTTACCATGAGATACATCATGTTACAACCTGCTTTGTATACAATTAACAAAGCACCAATTCAATTGCTTTCTGACAAACAAAGGGAGAAGTGCTTTGAGGGGAAGTAGCTCACACTGTTAGATATCTCGGTGGTGAACCCACTTAACACTGACTACTCTGTTTATGTCAAGGAGAAGTCTCACACTGCCCTGCTCCACTGTGGAAACTGGCAACGCCAGCCTTCAGGGGCAGTCTGGAACTGCCTTGTAGGGGCTCTTCTAACCCCTTCCTAATTTTAAGTGCTTTAGGCAATACGGACTGCCATGTCTCTACTGTTTTTGCCCCAGATGCACACAAGTTTGGATACCTGAGGACTGCAGTGCTTTGGTGTAACGTCTGCTGACTGCGTTCAGTGTGTTAGTTCTAGCTGAAGGGAACAGCTTTTGACAAGCAGAAGTTCAGAAGAGGTGAGATCTGGTCTGATCTAGTGGAGCTCTGTCTTTAAATTCTATGATGGTAAGACAGAAGAAATATGTGGGAAGCATCCACAATAATCAACCATCTCAAGTTAATTAGCAATTAATTTAGTGAGCTACTGAAGTCTAGCAAAGATGAATCCTGAGAGATTCTGGTCACAGTTACCCTGATGTAAATCTAGATTAACTCCTAGAACGAACATCAGTCTCCATGACAGTTACTTCAGATTTACATCCAGCTACTCTGAATTTGTACACTTGTTTTCACAGCCGTGTGGGAGATCTGTCTCAACACAAATCAGCTCCGCTCTCCTGCAGATTCTGCAAGGTACACAGAGTTACATTCTTGTAAAAATCTAACCTCAGTGAAATGGGGAAATTAAGTTCTCTGCTCTGATGAAACCTAAGCGTCCCACGTAACAGAAAAAAACCCTGATACAGAACCAGCCACTACAAGTGGTCACACTACCCTCCCCAGCTCTCAGTCTTCGGGCAGTAAGGATAATTCTCGCTCACTGGATTTCATGAAGCAGAACAAGAAGTATCAAAATTACTACATTCTTCTGCCTTGGACTCTTATGATTATTAGGAATAGCAGATCCACAGAGCGCACAGTTCTGAATCCAGTCTCACAACCCTACCAAAATCCACATAAGTCTTTCAAGGTCATCTTTCTAAGAGGGTAAAGATGGGGTAAACACCTTCTGGCCATTAGCACTGCCCCATGTGATATACACTGCAGCTACGTCAAAGAAATTTGATATGAAAAAGGAGTTATTGTCCTGCCACACAGCCCTTTGCCCTTCTACCAGCTCTACTCAGCTCTGCATCCTGATCTCTGCACAGCTATCACTTCCCCCTTCCTCTACCCCTTAAGCTGACTGCTGGATTAAAATGATGTAATGCCCCTTCCCACCCACATGTATCTCAACCCAAGTAGTACAGCACTGCTCATGACCTTCTAAGTTGATTCAGGTAAGGAAATGTTTGTATGCTTCTGGGTGAGCCAAGGTACAGGTCATAAGTAAAAAAGAACAGAAATAGATCACAGGTCACACACAAGCAAGTGCTGTAATTCTGAATTCAACATATGTCCAGGGAGCTTGTCAAATGGTTTGTGGAAACATTACCGAGAGATACTTAGAGCCACTTTTGCTAGATGGTTTAAGTTCACATTAATAACTTCCATCAAACTCATTCACATGGGGATTTTTTTTTAAGCGAACTATAAATCTCCCCATACCAGCCTAATTTTGAAAGAACTGGACACATTTATACCCCCATTCCACTGATGATTATGTCCGCACTGCAGATCCTGACTGACTTGCCTAGTTTTATCCTTTGCAGGAACCTATCTGAAGGAGCCCAGAATCTGCTCACTACTCCTTTGTTTCATGCTGTAAGTAGGGTTGATAGAGTTACTCAAGATGATGCAGCAAGCTCAGAGCACAGTCTTCATGCATTCCTAAGGATGTTGCACAGCTCTATTTCATTTTGGAACATGTTTCTCTGCTTTCCTGTGCAATATCGCTCTGAAGACTGTTTTGCCATTAAATATTAGTGCGGATTCATGATCTCTCAGCATTGACTCTCCATCAAAACAGCCTGATCAGCTTATGAGCAAGCATCATACGAGCAAAGCATATGGCATGAGTAAAGGTAGCCAAAATTTTCATAGTTCCCAGCATTTGTAGAGTTCAAACAGCCTAAATCAAGTGCATCCACAAATAGAATATACAGAAGAATATATGTAATCACTAAATAAGCTTTTGTCTTCAGTAGTGTTCTAAAATATAAAAAAAAATTAAGCTATTTTCATGGTTAATGTCAGATTGGGGGGGAGCGTATTTTGAATCTACAAAATTGCTTGAAAAGTCATTTTAGGGTGAAGCGTATCAAAGGACCCACTCTCACTTCCAAAACAAAACAAACAGCCAGGTTTTTACAAGAAAGACAGAAAGATTAGTTCTCACAAGTATTTAAATTAAGTGGCTGGAAAATATTTGGCAATCAACAACTTGAAAACAAAACAGTGGCACACTTTGAAAGGTAGTATATAATAGCTAAATAAATGCTGATCTTTATAAAAGATGACATTTTAGCTAAGCAATTCTACACAAAAGAATTTATTCTACATAGACCAGTTTGGTTCTTATAATTAGACCTCCCCAAAACTATGAAACTTTTATGAATTTGTCTGCAGATACGAATTATGTCATAGTATAGCAGGATGAGTATTTTAATAGCTATTCCAGAATGAATACGTCCATACATTAAGTTGTTTAGAAAGTTATTACACAGTGATGTTATATAGATAACCTGTAAGTAGTACAGAATATTGTAGCATCCCACAAATAAAAACAATTCACCGCTTTCCCAAGATGAAGCAAAATAATCTAGCCTCCAGATGTACCAAGAACTAAGTAAAATCCCACAGCACTCTATAATGTTTATCTCAGCCTCCATAAAATTACTGGGCAGAAATAAAGCTAGAATTACACATAAATATTGGGTACCTTTTCTGAACTTAACTGAGCTTCACCAACAGGTAGGATAGGAATTCAACTGGTTAGTGGGGGCTGGGCATGAATATCCTGCTTAATTGCTGCAAGACTAACTGGACATAATGCAATCTTTGTACTGTTTCTCCAGGATCTCCCCAGCTGACTCATCCTCCTACCTAAAGTACAGCAGAAGAGTGAAACAGAGTTTTTTAACAGCGGTGAAAGTAAAACAAAGTAATCCAGAATCTCTCACATTATCAGAATCAAAATCACTTTGTATAGTAACAAGAGAGACTAAAACCAGAGTGGATGCCAATTTGCAAACTGCCATTAAATTTCAAGGAAGCTAATCCACCAAGGAGCATGCTGCACCCTAGAGAGTCCTTCATTAATAGTGTCACATTTGGAACAGGCTAGTTAAGGTTGTGTCAGGATTTGCATTATAATCCCTAATTATATGTTAGCAGAACAATCCTGAAACTTATTGAAACATGATATACAGGGTTCCAGTCCAGCAAGACAGACTCTAGAAGGAAGGTGGGGCAAAAGTGTTAGTATCAGGGTAGATTGGATTTCATGTTTTAATTTGAAAATACAAAAAAAAAAGTAAGCTTGGAACCATTTCAAGATGCAGAAGCAGAGAACATTTTGGCAGGTATTTAAGGCCAAATCCTGGAGGTGGTAAATGCCCTTGACTCTAATCTCAGTGGGATGTATGGGTGGTTAGCATCCCCCCAAAGAATAAGGGATTACCAGTGTCTAAGCACTCATTTATATCAATGGGCATTAAAGGACACAGCTGTTTCTGGGGTCTGGAACACAGACCATCTGTACTTGATTTGTTATTTTTGGTTTAGAGAGCTTGATCCTGCTTCCATCACAGGGCTGATGATGTCTACAGTCCAGGGTCAGGAAGATAAGCACTATAAACTTCCAAACACAATGAAGTATACAGTATATATACGAGCTTTTTGCACAGAATATACTTTACATTAGATGGAGCATTACTCTCCCCTTGATGTTTACATGTGGTTTATTTCAAAGTATCTTGGCACTGTTTCACTGATTAGAAAAATATACAGTACCAAATTTGGAGCTCCAACCCCATCAGCTGGAGCAGAGTGCATGCCTCTGACTTCTACTTCTTGGAAATGAATTGCAGTAGTGGGGAAGGGATGCAGCATTAGACAGTGTTGAGAGAGTGGATGGAGCAGACAGAGGCACTTCATGACCATCCAAGTCTGCAGTAAGTGGTCTCAGTACTAAAGTAAGGCCAGTAAAGTTAAAAGTAACGATGCTAAGGTCAAAGTAAAGCCAGTAAGTGGTTTCATTACCAAATGGAGGCCCATCTGCTGACTGTCCGTCCTTCATTGTCCTGAGGCCCAGGTGCTCCTAAATGTCCTGTGATACCCCACTCTGTATCCTCCAATATTTCTGATACCTTCACAAAGGTGCACGTGTGCCCAAGAATAGACTTCAGAGGCCTTGTCTGCAGCCAGGTCTGTCCCACTTGTGAACTCCAGCCAACTGACAGTGGGGCATGGGAGGATCCCCCTTTTATCCTGCCTTATGCATTGTGGCTGTGTGTCCAGGTGACAGCAAAATGGTATCAGGGCCATGCCACAGCCTCCCCTGCTTGGGCTCTGCCAGCTCAGCATGGATTATCCATGAAAAAAGAGAGTATGTTTCTTCTAGAGTCCAGTGCTGCAGCTCAAAAGGCAGCAGCAGTCTGTTACGACTTTCCTTACAGAGGAAGCTGGGTATAACAACTCAGGTCTTAGGTCAGGACTCAGGAGTTCCCTACCCTGTCTGATATAAGACTTCCCACATTAAGACAGTATTGTCTTAATTTTACTTAATTGTACTTAGTATTTGGACACTACAAGCTACAAAAGGGCCATATATTCATGTATGTGAAACATGACCACCCTTATTATATGCAGGTTTGAAAAGTTTATCCATTGACAACATTAAGACCCTGTAAAGTCAACAATCAAGATACTCATCCTGACTAGCAATTACTGATTAGAAATCATACTGTAACTCAGAACCTTGCCTTTCACACACTATTGTCTCTCCAGCATAAACCATGGTAAGCCTGACTTTCTTGCATTAATTCCTCCCTTTCTACAAACAGACTGAGTTTATTAGCATGGTAAATCGATCTTAGGAAGGATTCAATCAGAGAGCAGACAATGCTCTAGAAAGAAAACAGTTTTCTGGTTTCTACCATTCTACCAAATGGCATCTTCCTGTTTGCTAAATAGTCACCTGCTCAGGTTAAATTGCCCCATTGGTCTTGAGGTGCCACACATCACTGAAGGGAGTAGAACCGGTTATGCCAAAAGGATGAATGCAGCACCTCAAACCACCAGTGTATCACTACTGTTATCCATTTAGCCTATTGCAGCCACAGCCTTAAAAATTAATGAGCTCTCTAGGGAGTATACAGACATAATGCTCAAAGCAAAGGAAGCTGCTGCCAATACTGTTTTCCTCTCCCTAGACACCACCACTTCAAGTCAAAACAGAGTAGCAGCTTTTGCCCCCCAGCAGAGTATCGGGATCCTTTCACACAGAAAAAATACCTATGCTTGTGTGGACTTGAAATTTTACAACCTGCAAGCCATCACCATGTGGTCAGATCTTGTTCCCTCCATTGTCTGTGGGATTTCCATCAAGTTCAACATGAAGAAAAATTAAGCTGCATTTGGGGTAACTTCCAAAGTTATCTTGGTCCAAGTCCTGTGAAGATGCTAAACCTTGCTTAGAAATAATGACCTGCATACAACTAAAGGGAGTGCTTGGTTTCTCCAGCTCTAGCACTGACTTGGTTTCTCACTTTTCCTTTTCTGTGCAGCAGTTAACACACCCACAGACACGATACGGCATATACACAGAAGCACAGGTCAGCAAAGTTATTTATGTAAGGCCCCATCTTTAAGGAATTATCTCATGCAAAGGCGAACATCAGCAGATGGGGCTCTGCTTCTGCATCATATTCCTCAAATGTGAACGCCTGGCAGCTGCAGAGGGGGATAGAAACAATCACACTCTTGCCCTTTCCAGCCCTTGCTTTTCATGGCATCACTGCACACTGAAGACTCAAAAAGTAACAGCTTCTTTTGCCTTCCAATCCTTTTGCTTCCCCAAAACCACTCCCCACATCAACCAGTGTCACAGAGAAATAGTATGCCAGAAAAGGGTTTAGAAATCCTCAAACAAAATGGGTTTAACGTTCAAAATTATCATCAATTAACAGCTCCAAAATGACGCAGTAAGAGATCAGCAGAGCAGCTTTAGAGTTTACACTGATCTAAGGTCTGAGACCAGTTCTTGAACAATAGGAAAAAAACCAAACCAATATGTAAATCACCATGACCAGCAAGCAAGGCTTTATCTAGCCTGACTTGTTAGCGGGATCTCAAATTTCTGCTCATCTCTAGCTCTGGTAACTCACAAAGCATCAGCTCCTAAAATCATGCAGCAACCAAAAAAGAAAGTTGGCAATCACAAGCAAGTAGATACAATGCTTAAATTCAGTATTTTAGAAAATGGCCTAGAAACGGCTGGATGGATTAATGTGGCATTTTCCAGGACCAATACTGGTTTCAAGATGATATTTCCAAATACCCACTGTGTTCTCAGAATCAGAGAGCATGATGTTCATAGCAATCAGTTGCAAAAGAGGAACAAAAACCAGCAGCAAATGATTCTTTTACATATCCTGTAGGGGTAGCCATCAGCTCATGTCAGTGTATGATAAAGTTGCTTAAAAACAAGGCATCATGTGTGTGTCTCCCCTCCTATTGCTGACAGGGAAATCTCAACAGCCAGTCCATTATCAGCTACTAACATTCTAGGCTAATAGTCTGTAATAAACTTGATCCCAAGGATACTGAATGTCATGAAAGAAAAGTTAACCACCAACGCTCCTCAGAAGATTTTTGTTCAAATCTAAATAAGATCTACAAGTTACCACTACTGTTACTGGTATTTAAGGCTTTAGAAGACTGTTATCAACATGTGAAAAACTGTCATTACATCTCAAACTTACTGGAAATCCTTATCCCTTCCAAATGGACCGAACATCTTGCTTAAGGACCAACACACAACACATTGTAACAAAAGGACTAAAGATCTCATGGAACTGCAGTATCAGATCCTAACCTACCTCGTAGTATTTCCTCAATTCAAAAGCCATAAAAATAGAATAATTTTTTCCCAAAAAACTCGTGTAGATGGCATCTCAGCTACTGTGTTAAAGCAGCACTGACTGGTAAATATTAGGAAAACTAAAGTTTAAAAATATTTGAAGCAGCCGCATGTCGTAATTTCTACATAATCTCCCTGATTCTAGCTACCTATACATCATCTTTAATTATCTGGGGTGTGTTAATCTTCAGGTCATCACATATCAAACCCCTTTGATTTACTTTAGCTGACGCAGGTAATTAGCTCTCCAGAGGTTTGGAACTTCTTTCTCATTATCACTCATCTTTTTGCCTTGGCTACTTGTTTCTGCTGAAGCACTCAGTTGCCACTAATTTTATGCTAAACAGAGACTTCTCCCAGCTAAGCTGTTCACTGGATTTACAGTGCTGCATACTGCGTCTTCAGAAATTATGAATGCAGACGATTCCATAGCTTCCAGGGAAAAGCTGTTTCTTTCATACTTGGACAGCATCAAACAGAAGCTGCTAATCTGAGAGGATGTAGTGGACAAAGAGGGCAGTTCGCACTTCCTTGGTTTAAAGCCTTTGTGGTAGAAGGTTATTCAGCTCTTTGTGAGAGAAAGAGGGAGAAATACAGAGCTAGAGGAGATGACATGGGATGGGGAGGTGGTAGACACAGATGGAAAGGATGAGAGCCATGCACAGAGCAGCAGAGATTGGCATCAACTGAAAAAATTAAGGAAGAAAAGCTTGTAGACACAGATAGGAAACTATATTCCAAACTGGAATAAACATCCGGTTTCAAGGATAGTAATTCAGCTTAGAGATCTGGTCTCAATTTCTAGTTCTGTTCAGTATCAACAACCAAGGGAGTAAGTGGGATGCCTTAATAAAGCAAATTCCCTAATGACAGCAGACATTATTCCAGCTAGCTTCGGACTGCCTTCTCTTCCCAGCATAATCAGCGATCTCATAGGCACAGCTTTACAAATCCCAGGCCACCAGATAAATGCCAGTAGGCTGTGACAGAACACAGTAAAGCCAGAGACAGCGTTAGCAGGACCTGACTTTTAAGCAAGCTTGCCAAGCAGAAGAGAATAGTTTCTAAATCCTGGGTATGCAGGTAATGGTCTCCTCTGTCCAAACACAGGAACGAGCACCATGCCCCTGAATCAACATCTTAACTCTGGCACAATTTTTTGGGTTAAAAAACCTTTATGTAACATTGAAGTCATGCCCAGGACCAACACAAAGCAACAGTTCTCAATTTAATCTAATGCAAACTAATATAATGTAATCTAATCCACTCAAGGATAACAGACTGAAAACTGATGTTCTGAGCTTCATAGAATACACTGCAGATGTAACATATTGTTGCTTAATTGCTGGTTCTCTCATTATCAAGCAGCACTACAAACTTTAGAGCACTGAGTCTCCATTTGTGATCTGCTGCCCACTGGTAACATGCAGAAAAGTGGCAAATGGCCAAAACTATATTCAGCAGCAAGATCTACAGTGTTTCCAATCAGGAGTCTGAGAGGTTAGGGTGCCAGAAAGTGCATATGAATTTCAAAGGGACAAAGGCAATGTGTTTTCCTAAAAAATTCAGGACATACACTGTTGTACATGATGCTTAAAGCTCGAAAGAGATAAAAGTTAAGAACAAATGGCAGTGCCTACTTAAGGGTCTGAAAACTTGGTTTAACAATAATGGGCTAAAATACACACAGCATTTGGGCGCTCAACTCCTTATGTATGTCAGTGCAAATTAGGCATCATGTAAGCATGTGAGAAGTCCCCCTCTAATTTAAAAGAAAATGTTAACTATTTTAATTATGTGATCATTATAAACAGGCTCTGAAGCGCAGAAGCAATCACCAACAGAATAAAATAGCCATTACGTGGTTTTTAGTCACAGGATTTGTTACAATAATTCACGAAGCTCCTAGCAGTTTCATAACAAAGTAGTCACATCTGCAGTTCACAGAAATGATCATGTCTGTGCCAATGTTTCATCTTATGAATATTTGCAGGCTCTGATTTCCATGTTTAGAAGAGGACTGAAACAAGCCAATTAGTTAAATTATTCCACCTCTCTGACTTGCTATTCTCAAACTTAAGAAGCAAATGCTCTGGTCAGTGTAATGGAATGGTGGCACTGATCTGTACTGGCAAGGGAGGCTCTGCTCCTAAAGGAGGCAGCTACAAGCAAGCCCCAGGCTGGTAATATCCACTGCTACCGAGTCTGAAAATGAGGGAACATATGCTGTTGGAGTACCAAATGGAAGATATCCTAGAAAAGAAAATAAACAAATCTAGCCATACTCAACAAGTCAAGGTACAGGAAGGAAGCAGCAAGCCTCTGTTCCCAAAAGTAAAACAGACTTCATAGAACCATCAAGAAAAAAAAAAAAAGTACTGCCTGACGAATAAAAGGGATTTCCTTTCCCACAATCTCTGGATGATACTAGAACAAATATTAAGCATATTTTATTTAACAGTATTAAAAAACAAACAAAAAAAACCCCCAAAAGCCAAACAGGCAAGTGTAATTCAGTGAACTGACAGTAAATTCAAAAGTGGTATCATATACCAAATGCAATGCTTTAAATAACATCTCCGGCAAAACAAGTACTCTCTTAGAGAGGCTGAATCAAGATGCCTACCTTGCTTCTGAGTGTCCTGACCTAAACAGTATGACCTAAATCTTGCAAGAGCAGAGAAAAATGAAACCTCAAGCCCATAAGGAGTCTCACTGCCACTAGCAGGCCTGCAATAGTATGCCTTCATTATTATTTCATGGGAGTATATACCTGTATTTTAAATAGCCCAAATTTTGGTCAAGTCCAAGACACCACTATGAGATACAAAATTTCATTACTGATTGAGAAGCACATGGAATGCATGCAGGGAGATGCAGCTGCCTGCCTTTTGAGTAGGTAGCTACTTGATAGCAGAATTGTAAGAATAGGTCTCCAGAGTGGCTGTGTGGAAAAGCTTGTGTCCACTACTCGTGTGTTGTCACCACAGCCGCACATGACAACTGTCAACCTACAGCCCAAGGACTGCCCAATTTTCAAAGATCAGCTGGGATCAGTAAGCAAGTTCAATGGGCTGTTCTGCTCCCCCGTACTTTTCTCAACCAAAGAAGAAACTTCTCAACTCCTCCTCTCCCCTCTCTCCCCTTACCATTCACTTACAATCGTCATTCTGCATATGTGAAATAAAGCTGTTGTCATGGAAAGGTGGTGGGAGGCAGGAATGGGGCTACAAAAACCAACTGTTCTTTATGACTGAAATTAGGTATCTATCTGCCTACCAAAAAAACCCAAAACCCCACCCACCCAAAATCCAAAGGCTAGTTACTGTTGGTTTAGCCCACCTTGGCTTTTTGAATCCTGCCTCCCAAAAGGATCCAAAGCTTGTTATGCTCCAATGGAACACTCCCCTTATCTCACGCCCATACAGCATTCACCTCCACCTAAAAAGAGTCTGCAATGCTGTTGGTTGCTAAAAATCTCCTGCCATTGAATCAGGAGGAAGAGAAAGGAGGTAGTAATTGGAATGACCTGCTTTTACAGACTGCAAGTCATCTATTATGAAAATAGTTATTATTTATAGCACCTAAGAGATACAGTTCAGAACAAATACCACAAAATTCTGAGCTTTTCTCAGTAGTTTTGGTTATTCAATGATACTGAAAAAGCTCTCTGCATCTTTACAAAATGCCAGCATTTGTATTTCCTAACAAACTCTAAGATACCACTGGAGGCTCGTGATATCACTGGTGTTACAGAGTATGTTCTCCCACTGAAGAGTACCACCATCTGCAGGGAAAAAGGAAATGTTTTTCTCTCAGGGTAGGAGGGTAGGAACCACACTGAATGCTACTTTCTGGGGTGTGCAATTAGGAAAAAAAAAAAAAAGATACAATGTAATTTTGAAAGTGAGGTATATATTCATCTAAATGAATTCATCATCTAAATGTATCTAAGCCACCCCTGCTAAGAGGTGAAATCAGCAGAGAATTAAATGGTAACGTAAGTAGTATGCTGTAGTTTCAGCAACAAAAGAAGGTATGCACAAACTTAGTGTCAGTAAATACAAATGGTCCTGTAAGCTTTGGCTGAGTCTTTAAGGATGTGAAAATATCAAGTTTCTGCGTCTCAGAATGTCAGAAACAATATAGGTAGGTTATGAAAAAAAATGACCCAGAAGGAAGTAGAGATGAAATAACTGAACGTAATCAAACCATTCAAAATTCTATCTCCTCAACAAAACAGTCTTTTAGAATGTTTTACAATCTTCTGCTAGAAGATTTTAAATTTAAATTCAATCACAATCTTAGAATATGTTTTAACTTCCAGGCCAACACTTAATTTGTTACAATACTTCTTTTGACTCTCATTTGCAATGATTTCATAGGCTGATGTGGTCCCACAGTGCAAATACTCCACTGTCAAGTACTTAGGAGCTTGACGTGAAAACATAACTTCCAACTAGTGCATTACAAAGAAAATCTAAAATACTTACTGATTGTTACCAGAATTCATACAAATAATAATTTTTTTTTGAAAGAACAATTTCTTTCAAGCATCTTGTTTGTTGCTTTGCATGCATCAACAGACCCCACTGTCCCATGCCTGCTTCTTTGCTATTTTGTATCAAACAATTTTATACTTTATTGACTTAAGTTTAGAGACGAGTGCTATTCTAGCACTAATTTACAACATCTAATTCTTAATGACACATAACACAAGTTATCTTTACCTGTACCCTTTGCATTTGAATAAAGGGCATACATCTCCAGACACACAGAGAACTCACAGGATGTACGGAGATTGTGATTTCCAGGTATAATTCTGATTGCAGTAAACATGCATTTTGGAAGTAACGAATGCCACAGAGTAATTTCTCTGCTGCACTAGTAATACAAGCTGCATCACTGCCTGAATAAACAGCTACAACTGTAAGTAGAAAGTATTCTTCTAAACAGAAAGTATTCTGTTCACTATGCAGATACAGAACAAACATGGGAGTGGATATCTAAAAGGACATTTAACCTTAACATCTCATATTGAGCTTACAGATGAAAATACATATCTTTACAAAAGCACATGTATCATGAAGATCTTTGTGCTTTTGTTACACTTCAGCTTGCACTTTTTTTGGCCTCCTTTCGTTGTTTTATCATCCTTTATGTTTAGATATGATTTCTCCAACTTCTGCAATAGTAATTTGTATCTAACAGTCTGTCTACAGAGGGCTACCTACCAGAATAGCCATTCTGAATAGGCATATACATTTCCATGTTCACAACCTGCTTCTGTAAGAGGTGTGCATGTGTGGAAAATAAGCTTGGTACACTAATGTTAGCAAATTTTCACATGTAAATTAGACCTCCATTTCCCAGTGAAATACATCCATCTCCTGCATCTCTCAGGGTCACAGAGGAACGAATGACAGGATTTGATCACTGCCTTTTTTATAAATAGAAACATACTTTGCAAGATTGCTTTGTGCATTTACTGTTTGTTACAAAAACTGTGTAATGAAGGTGAAAGGAAATGGAAGCCGCAGATAAGATTCTTCCACTTTTTAAAATGGAAAAATCGAAGTCCACTGGACTTACCCACTAAAATATCCGGTAGTATTGATAACTGCTCCTGGGAAAAAAAAAAAAAAAAAAAAAAAAAAAAATCAATCTTATATCTACCAAGTATAGTGTTATTTTTGTATTTAATATTGGAGTTACCACTGCGTAATGTATTTCAAGGCATAATACACAGTGTTAGTGTCCTAGCCTCCTGACCTGTAACCTGTTCCCTACTGACAGGATGCTATACTGCAAAAAGCTTCCGCGATAAAAAAGACTTTGCAAGGGTATGGACATCATTCATATGAAATATTTTGCGTATTTCGTTACATCAGTGATTTCATTACTTTTGTCAACTGCAAGTTCCAGCCTTCTGCAATGAACTAACATCTTTGGAACACACACAGCCTTCAAAATGGAGACTCCTTTGGAACCAGTCATGCTGTAAAGCTTACACCATTCATTTCCTAGATTCCCTAGCAGTGCTAGAAACAAAGTACTTCAGAAATGATGGGTACAGAACTCAGGTTCACCAGGGTAAATAAAATTACTTCCTCTAACAGAGAGGGATACAATTCACACTCACATGTAGAGAAAACCTAGTTGCTCCATAGTCATATTAGTGTAACTGAACAGAAACAAATGTAGATCAACGCAGGTCCTGAAAGCAGACTCTAGCCCACTATGAAGTTTCTTCAGTGCAGTAACTTCTTGTAAAGTCAAGGACACCTAGTCCTCGCTAAGACTTACAATTACAGACTAGACTACAGTGCCATCTTATGCTGTCAGCGTCTGCCAGGGACTATGGAGCTCTATCCTCCATCAGCTTCTTTAAGGAACATTCTTACATTGCACAAAACTGCCGTCTTCAGAGTCCTGTGTGCTCATCAGCCCTTTTAATGAAACATGATCTGTGGACAAATGAGCAGTAGAACAATTCTAGTGATATATGAATTACAACACTTGAATCATTTAAAAAAGCAGTGTAATTAAGACTAGCTGTGTCATAGCTTATGCAGTTTGATGAAGTGGCGTATGCACACAGATATCAGTTTGGATAGTGACATTAGCTGTGTGTGTGGCAGCAGGCAAAACTAGTGAGCAGGCTCTGCCATGCTGCAGCTATTTAGTAACTTTTCATTGAAGCTTTCAAAATGTGTTTGAACCTCTGGCACATCTAGAAATACCAAGTTTGCACACACAGATGGGTATCATCCTAAACAAATTCATGCACATAAAAGATGGTACATGCAGCTAGAACTCTTTCTAGCACTCATTGCTATTTGAACACAGCATCATATATTCAATTCTTTTAGAAAAGATGGTCTAAATGGCTTTATTTTACTAAAGTGATTGACAAGACTAGTCTGAAGGTGTTTATCTGATGCTATATAAGGGAGACCACAACCTCCCTGCAACTTAAGCGAGTTGCTTATACCCAAAAAATGAGTTTGTATCAAAAACAAGAGTTCCTGTTAACACATGCAGCTGGATCCACAGGTCATCATTGCTATAAAAATGCAGGTCACACTATCTAGCTGTTATATCCATAAGCATGGTAGTAAAACACAGAATGAAACTAGTTATGATATGGAATCACAAAGAAAACAAGAAACATTTTTTTTTTAATGCTGGAGGTCCACCTCTTAAAAATACTTAATATTTTGGGCAGCTATCCTTGACCTTAAACCAGGGCCAGACTGTTACCTTCTGCTACACCAATCTCTTAGAGCTGCAAACAGAGATTTGAGCCCCACTGAAACAAGTTACAAAAGGCTGCTCCTGCCCCAAACAGGTTAGGAGTCAGGTTACACGCAGCACATCACTAAGCAAGGAAGGACTAAGAGGAAAGACACAAGCCAAGAACATACAGAACCACTTACTGTAATTCTAGCTGGTCACAAGTCAGGAATCTTACAACACAGGAGACCATATCTGACTTCTAACATTCAAATTACTACCATACTAGCTCTTTAAAATGGTGCTCAAAATCACAGGTGAAGTTGGTTTGGTAGGTACCATTAAGGGAGGAGTCTGAAAAGAGGCAAAAAAAGAATTACTGTGCCTGAGCTCCATAGTGAGGTAAAAACTCCTGTCACCTTCTAGAGACATTCAAGACTCTTGTCTTTCTTGAATATCATAGCTTGCTCGCTATGCGGTAGTACCCATACATATAGCATACACATACTCTGCATCTCTTCTGGCCTTATTCTGCTAAAGATGCCTTGGTACAATCAGCTCTTCAGTTCTTAACTTTCACTTGCATGTTTTGTTTGCAGGGAGTCTCAAATATCCTCTAAAGTAGAAACACTTCATATCCGAGAACTAAAACCGAACTCTTTAAAGCGTCAGCTTAAACCAAGAACCCATGCCCTATCATATGTTGAATCTTGGGTCTCATCAGTCATGCTCTGCTGTGGTCTACACAGGATAAGAAGCGAACAGAAAGAGAACTGCGATAGCAAAATTCTCAATGATTTTAGTGAAGATGGGATTCTGTCATGCACTTTTTAAAAGGCTAGAATGCAGAAAGCCTCTTCTACTAAAGCCTACAGGGCTCCAGTCTCCACTGCCTGTTCTGCCTTTTGACTCAACATCCCACAGGACAGAGTGATCTGGTTAAGTAGCTAACAACCAACAAAACCTAGGAAAACTCTCTGACTTTTGACAAGGGTCTGTTTGTGGACAATTGCAAGGTAAAGCCAAGCAAGTGGAATTATTTAACATAGTCTGTCAGACTCATTTTATTCTTGAAACAGAAATTTCCTAATTTGTACACGAACTTCACTCCCTTTGTTGAACAAATTTAATTTCCTTATCTCTTCTCTTGACAAGCCCAAACCAGAGCTAAATGGCTGGTCTTTTTAGGCAGAAAGTCAGAACATGATTTTCTTTTTCCCCACCCCCCCCACCCCCCTTCTTGTGCTGCAAATCAGTGTAATTGCTCCTGCTGCAGCAACATCTGCCTTTCCAGATACTGAGAAAGCAGATACTGGAAAGCATCCTGCTACATAATGGAATTTTGAGATCCTGAAAACAAAATAAATGTTCGTAAATAACTTTTTTCCCCTCCCTCCCCCCCACCCCCCTTTTTTTAAGCATAAACTGCATAACAGCTCTTCCATTTCAAACCAGTTTAGGTACTTAAAAGCTGAATGTGTTTATCTGCTTTTCTAATTTGTACCTTACCAATATTAATATCAAAAGATGCCTGCTATAATCATTCAGATTTGCATTCTTCTTGTATATTCTACCATTTATCACACTAAATTGTTACTAAATTGATGGTCTTGCTATTTAAAGACTCTCGTTCTAGTTTTACATGCATGACATCCAGTTGGCAAAACTCTCTGCAGTGGAGTGACAATTTAAAGCTTAGCCCATAAACCACAACGATAATGCTAAATGAGAAGTAGAAAAAAAAAAAAAACCACAACACACCAAACCCAAAATACTACAAAGAGTAATGCCTATTCAATTCAAAACAAATTACACAAGCGAACATGATGTATCCTGCACATACCTACTGAAAACATTGGGATGCAAAAGTAAAAGAGTTCTGGTGTCCATTTTATTCACATTCAAGTCAACAGGCTAAATTTTCTCTCAATGGGCACATATTGAGCCCCTGAACAACCCTTGGCTTCAGATACACAACCCTAATTCAAATATATCAATGAAAACATTGGCAAAAGCACTACACTCTGCTGCTCCAAAGGAACAAATTGGAAAACAAGTGTAGGGCAAGCAGCGAGAAAATTTTTACTTCAGATATCCCATACGGTAAAATTCAGCACTCTGTCATGTACCACACAACTTCTGCTGAAATAAATATGAGCTCTGGATCTATCCAAGATATGAACTTGATCTCTTAACTGTATAATTTATACCACAGATAAGTTATCTCAAAGTGCCTAACAAAACACTGCGATCAAACAAAAAACCTGCTTCCTCAGTATATACAACACTCATGAAATAAAAAGAGGGCAATGCAGCCACATTTCTTTTGAATGGGTAATTTATTGCTGTAACACAAGCACAGAATCTGACCCTCAGCTGTAAATCTTCACCAGTCAGGTGACAGCCAGGGGAGCTGGATCCAAACCTCAGAAACTTTGCAAATAATGCTATAAGACAAAGGCTTAACCTACTAAATTTGGTTTTCCTCTCCAAATATAATGCAAGAATCACAGTCTCACTAAAACGTAATTGCATAACAAGATAACCATGTGTAAAGTTTGAAAATAAATCCTTTTAATTGCAAATAAGCTCACAAGGCATATGTGAAGCCTCTCTTCTGTTCCACCGATAACTCCACCAAAATCCAGCTGCACGTAAGTCTCCAGCTTCCCAGCACTTCCCAACCTACAACGCCAACTATCCTGCTCTCAGCACTGCCATCTAGTAGGAAGTGGCGGCGTACCACGGGCTGCCAGTCACATCAGCTCAAAGGCAGCAATATTCCCGGAAAGCATTGCAAAGCTGTTGCTGCTGCTGCTAAAATTTTAACTGCAGCCAGTAGTTAACTGCCGGCTCTGCCGGTTTGAAAGCAGCCTCCCCCAAAGCCCCCAAGTCCTTCCCAAGCGAGATCTGCTAAGCGCATACATCAGCGTCTTGCTTCGCGTATCTTGGCGCGTTCTTTGGCGGGGGAAAACGGGGGAAATTCATAGCGCGAGCACCCAACCTTGCGCACGCCGCCACCACGCCCCAGGCCCCGAGACCGGCTGGCCGGGGGGGGGGGGGGGGGGGGGGGGGGGCGCGGGCCGGGGCCGGCCGCCCGAGCGCTCCCGCAGGTTCGCGGGCAGCTGCGTGGAGACCGCGGGGCGGGCAGGCACCGCCGGCAGCGTCCCCCCCCCCAGCCCCTCGCCCGGCAGCCCCTCCGCGCATCGGCCGGGCCGAGCGGCTTGCCCACCTCCGAGCACCCGGGGGCCCGGGCTGCTGCTGTTGCATCTCCCTCCGTGCAGCAGGACGAGATGGGAAGCGGCTGCAGGGAAAGCCGAGCGAGGGTCCTGCCCTACCCGCCGCCTCCCCTGCCAGCCGAAGGCGCAGCCCCCGGCGTGCAGCCGCCCCCCGCGGCCCCGGGAGCGGCAGCCTTACCTCCCCTCCCTGGCTCCGGGGATCCGCCGCCGCTGCCCACCGTGCCCGCCCCCACCTGCGCCGTCCCTCCCAGCCTCGCACTCAGGTGCGGAGGGAGCACAAAGACCGAGCCGCCCGCTGCGGCGCGGCGGGGGGCAGCGGGCCCTCACACGCCGCGCCTCTCCCCCGCCGAGCCCCCAGCCCTGCTGCGCAATGCACCGGCACCCCCGCTCCCGCCGCCGGCAGCCGCCCGCACCCCTCCCCTCCCCTCCCCGCTACCGAGCGCCCTGCCCGCCTCAGCCCGCTGCGGGGCGCGCGCGCCGGCCGCCCGCTCCCCCCCCCCAAACCGTTACGACCGTTAAAACCGTTATAACTTGCCCCGCGCCTCTCCTCAAAACCCCCTCAACCCCCCCCCCGCCCCTCCGCGGGGGGCCCCCCCCCGGCGCGCCGCCCATGGAGCCCCCGCAGTACACGCAGACAGCCGCGACGCCCTGCCGCCCCTCCGCCTGAGGCACGGTCCTCTCCGCTCGGCGCTCCCGCCAGACAGAGCGGCCGCCGGTGTCCCCCCCCCTCCCTCCCTCCCCGTCGCCGCTGTGTGGGTGTGTGAGGGGGGGACAGGTGATGAGCGGGCAGGAGAGGAGCCGCCCCCCTCCCCCCCCGCTTCCCCCCGAGGCGGGAAGGTCTGTGGTGCAAAACCACCCCGTCTCTGCAGATGCCCCCGGGAAGGGCTGCGAGGCTGGCAGCGACAACAGCCGCCCCCTCCCCCGGGAAAGCTGTTCTCCCTCCTTCTCCCTCGCTCGCCTTCTTTTCAGCTCGGCCGCTTGACTGACAGGGAGCCTTCCAGCGGCCGCCTACGCGCGCTCCCGTTTCCCCTCAGTCGGAGAGGGAGATGGCGAAGGAGAAAGCATGAATGAAACAGCCAGGCAGCGAGCGGGAGCGCCCAGACAGAAGCCGGCCCCGGCCCCCGGGAGAGCCGGAGCCGCCGCTGCCGCAGTGAGGCCCCAGGGGGCGGCGGGGCTCCGCCAGTAGGCCCAGGTGGGTAGGACGGCGTGCCGCGGGCAGCTCTGCGGCGGGGCGTCCGTGCCCCCAGCCTCTCCTATGGGCTGCTGGCTCCTGAGGGCTGGGGGGGGGCGCCGGCGGCCGCAGACTGCCAACGCCCCCCCCCCCCCCCCCCCCCCCGGGTCTCTCTCCTCAGAGGGGGCCGAGAGGCCATTTTAAGGTGCTGACCCCTCCTCAGGGGTTCATTCCTGCCATTCAGCCCCCAAATTCCCGGGGTCGCATCTGAACGGTGACTAGAGCACGTGGGTCCCGATGGCTTAGTGCAAATGCTTTAGCTAGTGTGGTTGACTTCGTGCGGAGGTGGATGAAGAGCGTGCTTCTCATCAGCTTAAGTTTGGGTGAAAAAAACACGGGGCAGAAGGTGGAAGGTTGATGCCTTCTCAAACCAGAGACATGACCGTGGCCTTATATGTAGGCAACGTGGCTGATTCCTCATCTCCTATAAACCTACTTTGCTCCACTAAAGGCAAGCCATTTTATACTTATAAAAACCCAGCACCTAATACCTGAATTAGGACTCTTGTCCGGAAGTAATAGGAGGGTGGGAAGGATCTCAAAGATTGCTTTAAGCACACTTGGTTTTTCCAATGATTACTTGGCACTGCGGGGTAACCTTGTAATCCTTTTGTTCCTCAGATCAGTTGTCCCTAAAAGGTTGCAACTTGTTAAACACATACTTCACAACCTCTGGCTGGAGTGCAGAGGTTTTCCCAGTGCTTTGGCATGAGTGTTGTTGAGTTTGATTTGTGATGTTAGTTTTAGTAGCCTAACTTAGTGGAGAGTCAAAGGATTAAGTGTTCAGGTAATTGGGGACCTACTAAGTCAGTGAAATTAGCTTAGTATCCATTCACTGAAGGTCAGTAATTGCTCTTAGTTAATATTTTATGTATTTTCCTAATTTTATATATTGGAATCCTTTATTGGAAAACCCGATAGATTTTATCTATCTAAATTTAAATTGAACAGGGCATTTTCCACTTCTGAATATGCATGGAATATTTTGTAATATGCTGTTAGATAGATTGCATGCTGCACTTGAGACATATCTGCATTTGCAGTTACATAATCAATAAACATGGGGTTTTGTCCCATGAATCGAGAATCAGATTCTGAGCTGTTTTAAATCAGTATGCCTCCACAAATTTAATGCCTGCCAGAAAATTTATGTCAACTAAAATTTTAGCCTCTGAATTTAAAAAGCTGCTTGGGATTCATATGATGAGAAGTGTCTTAGTAACTTTAATTTTTAAATTTTGCATTCCTGAAAACTGAGTGCACAATAAAGCATCATCAAGTCCTTTGCTATAGAATAACAAATGTAAGATTATAATTTAGATGGGTCAGTGCAATTCTTTATGTATTTGTTTTATAAGGTTCTTATGTTTGTGCTAATAGTTCAACATGACTCACCTACAGTACATATCACTGCCACAGCTGTTGTAAACCTTCTTCTGAGTCAGAGAATGACTTTATGACCCAGAATTCTGGCAGTGAGTACTATCCTAGTGATTTTCCCAATTAAGAGAGAATTGCAAGTTGGTATCAGTGCAGGGTGAGTCAGAGTTTGATGTAAGAGGCAAAACTGGACTCATCAGTTACTACTGGACTAGCTCAGGATTCCCTTCCCTTCCAAAAGTCAGTGGCATGAAAGCCTGGAATGAGCCTGTGATGGGAACTCCTCTTAGAGTTCAGAAAGACTGCTGTGGAATTAGCTCTCCTTGGTCCCAAATGCTCCTAGCTACTGTACCAGCCATCTGCCTCTGCTTGCTGAGGGATACATGGTAGCTTTGCAGGAGGATGGCACCAGCAGCAGTAAACTGTTGAGAGGCAGCAGGCCTTCCCTGCTTTGAGAAACCATTTTGCTTCTTGGGCTTACCAAAGTGCAGGAGGTATGACATTTAAACCACACGTGCTGCTGCATGTGGTTCTCTGCATTTTTTTGTTCAAAACCGGCCCAAATCTGCCCCAGCTGATTTTGAATAGCAAAATTTGGGTACCCTGTACTCTGCCAACTGCTCGCTGCAGAGACCATGTTAGCATCAGTCAACCAGCTACTCTGTCAAAATTACATCAGAAGAGAAGGGGCCAACGTTTAGGGTTGGGTATATGGCTGGGCCATGAGGGCATGATAAGCTTGAATTTTGGCTGGTTGCAGTCTGGCATTAGGGCTTGTTCGCGTGTTTGTCACCCTGCCAGTCAGGGTCTAGCAGGGTTAGGGCCTGGCTTGAATCTGTGGAGGGCAGTGAGAATCATTGCTGGGGAAGGTAGAAATCACGAGCCTGCCACAATTAGGAAGGGTTTAAGTGTGAGATTGGGGTAAGGTTAACATCAGACATGAGGCTGAGGGTAAAGGTTAGAGATGCAGTGACCACTCAGCTGGGTTTATTGCCAGCTCTGCTGGGGACTCTGGCAGCAGCTTTCTGCTAGGCAGGCAGGGCTTGCTGACTTACGGTTACAGCCGGGATCAGGGTTGAACTTTGGGTGAAGCACAGCTATTGAGCCAGGCCTGAAGTAGTGTTCAGAAGGTGCTACCTAAATAATTTTGGGGCATCCAGGGATATGGTTGTGGAGCAGAGACTATAGTTGAAACTTGGGTAGGAATTTGGTCTTGCTGAGAGAGAAGCACTTATACTGAGCTGTGTCTGAGGCAGCTGTTGGCGTGGGTGAAGGATCCTATGTAAGGATGGAATAGCTGAGAATTTGTAACATTTGAAGTTGGTACACTGACATATTTGTGTCCTTGTTAATGCTATATGCCCATTTGATGGCTCAGGAAGTCATTAAAAATCTAGTCCAGCTGGTTTCTAAATGACTTTGTTTTTTATTTCCCTCTTGACTTTCCAACTGCTTGCAGCAAAGAGCAATCAGACTCTCACAACATGCTGCTTTTGGTGAAATTCCTGTTAGTGGATGAGGGATGTAGGTTGAGACTGCTCTCTGGGACTGTCTTTGATACAGAGATACATATGTATTTTTAAACCTCAGGTTCATAAATGCAAAGCAGCCTTCTGGAGGTAAAAAGTTGGTGGAGGTTTTAGTTTTATGACAAGACAGACACACTGACGTGAAAACGTTACCTGAGGTGTGCTGGTGAGGTTGCTTCTTTTCTCTGCATTTCATCTGCAGCAAAACAGCTGACCTGCACTAGCAAATATGACTTAATGCCAGCCCAGTTCTCCTTAGACTTAAGAGCAAGCCTTGTGGAATCACAGCCACCATTGCGAGTAAACTTTGTGGGGTTTTTTGAGGATCTGTGGCTGAGAGAGTAGGAGCAGCTTTCTGCAGCGTAAGCCTTCTCCAAACACCAAGGTGACACCCTCAGAAGAACAGTTGTAGCTCTCACGCTTCTTGATGCTACTCAGCTGTTCCTTTTAAAAAGAGAAGGAGGCTCCCATTGACAACATAGCAGATAAAACAACACAGTCCCTAGTGGACTTGTGTTGTCTTGGGCTCAGTTCTGTCAAATTAGCCAAATCTGCTGCATTTATTTGGCCATGTTGATACATATGGACCGCATTCTTTTTTTTTTTTAATTATTATTATTTTCAACTTTGCAGTGTAAGGAAAGGATTAATCCTGCTTCCAGTAGGAAGAGTCCAGTGGAACCTGCCAGGCTTTTATATTTCTTTTCTTTCTCTTGGTTGCTTCAGCCTATGTCTTCTTTTAAACAGGACAGATCTCATGCAGATATGGTGGGATAAAAGAGCCAGAAGGCTAACCAGAGATGGCAGAGAGAGCCAATGAAGTCCATTGTACACTGATGGGAGAAGCGTTTCCAGCCCAGCTCAGTAGTTCCGCGTCAGGTATGTGAGGTCCTACAAAATGAACATATCTGCATTTCCTTAAGGCTTCTCCAAATGATATTAGGGCTAGCTTACATTTGGCCTCAAAGTCAGGTCGTATCTCCCCATCTCTTTCCTGTCCCAAGGTAAGGCAAGGAAGAAGTGATGGAGATGGACTTACTCTGTCCAAGTATCCTCAAACTACCAAGAACAGGTCCTTCAGTAATGGACAGTTAGTTGGTTGTTGGTTTTTTTTTCCTACAAAAGGTAAAAATCCTGAATTATTGTATATATAGTTATGTTTATTTTGACTTTGAGCTATGCCCTACTGTGTCTGTTGTATTTTTTACAAGTTTACCTTTCAGATAAAAAATATTTATAAATAAATGTCCATGGGACCAGACAAGATGCATCTAACAGTGCTAAGATAGTGGTTTATGTCAGCACAAAGCTGCTTTCTCCTATCTTTGAGAGGTTGTGGCAATTGCGGGAGGTCCCTGCTGACTAGAGAAAGGTAAATGTGACGCCCATCTTCAAAAATAGCAAGGAGGAAGATTTGTGTTACTGCAGGCTGGTCAGAAGGAGATTTGCATTTGCCTGAAGCAGTTTCTAGGCACGTGAAGGAGAAGATGGTGACTTGGATCATGAAGAATGCGCTTACCAAAGGCAAACCATACCTGACAAGTCCAATTGTCTTATATGATGAAAGGTTTAGTTCAGGGAAGAAGAGGAAAGGAGTAGATGCTGTTTACCTTGACGTTAGCAAGGCTTTTGACTTAGTTTCCTATAGCATCCTTGTAGACAACTGTGGAGGTATGGAATGATAGCTGAGCTCCAAGGTGGGTGAAAAATTGGCTGAGCCCCAGGGCTTGAAGGCTAGTGGTCAACAATTCCAAATTTATCTGGTGACTGGTTATTAGTGATGGGGCTGTTATTATTATTAGTGATGGGGCTGTTATTATTATCTGGGGCTGTTGCTGGTTTACATCATTGTCAATGACCTACATGACAGGACAGACTATACCCGCATTTCACAAATGAAACCAGGTTGGGGCTGCTGTTCAGAGGGATGTCAAGAAGCTGAGGAATGGGCCGACAGAAACTTCATGATGTTCTGAGGCAAATGTAAAGTTTTGTGCTTTTGTGCAAAGTATTGTATTTTTGTACTGTATTTTTTTATTGATGGAGTGATACCATGTGACAGTAAACGCTGGGGATCATCTAGCCAGAGATAGCAGCTTTGCAGGAAAGGATGTGGGAGTCTCAGTGTATGCAAGTTGAACCTGAATTCACAGTGTGCCCTTGCAGCGATGAAGGCCAACTGCATACCACGTTATATTCACAAAAGCATAGGCAGCAGTTGAGGGAAATGATTTCTCCCCTCTGTGAGGTACTTGTGAGACTGCATCTGGAGTTCTGGGTCTGCCTATAAGAGAGATTAACAAACTGGAGAGAGTCTAATGGAGGGTCCCTGGGATAGTTAGGAGCTGGAGAACACTGTACCAAAGAAGGGTTGAGAGCGCTAGGTGGTGGTTTGTTTTGGGTTTTGTTTTTTTTTTTTTAACCTGAATAAGAGAAGGCCAAGGGAGGATCATAGTGCTGTCTTTACCCACCTAGCAGTGAGTAAGGAAGACTAAATCAAACTCTGCATAGCCAAAGAACAGAAGGCAAGCATTCTTAAGTTGTAGCAAGAGCTACATTCTGACCAGATATAAGGAAACTGTGACTACTTTCACTTTCACAGTGAGCAAGATTTAAAACTGGCACAGGCTGCCCAGAGAGATTGTGGTATCTCCATACCTGAGGGTACTCAGAACTCAGCTGGACAACACCCTGAGCAACCTCATTTAACTTCCAAGTTGGTCCTGCCTTTAGTAGGAATTGGACCAGATGATCTCCAGAGGTCCCTTCCAATCTGAATTATTCTATGGTTTCAGAGGGAATCTTTGCAGTTAGCCTTTGACAATGACTCTGTATTCTCATTTTCCAAGAAGGGAGTGTAAGGTTAAGGCAAGGGAACAGGAAGAACTGTGTGAAACAGTGGGGTAAAAAAGTCAAAAGGGGCTACAATAGAAACTTTATGGCCAGAAGCTTTAGGAAGAGCCTATGCAGTGGATTCTGGTTAGAGGAGGAAGGAAACATATGTGAACCATCTGCAGGAACTGACTTGGGTTGTTGTGGAAACATTCTGGTAAATGGGCAGAACTCGGGGAGCTTTGTATTGAAATGCTGCCTGCCTAGTTGGCCCCTTTGTTTTGTGGTACCCTCCATATCTTCTTCCCCTCTGACCAATTTTCTTGTATCTGTATGCATGATATAAATCAAGATAGCTTTACTGAAGTGAACAGAGCCATGCCACATTTGTTTTGGTTAAATATGAAATTAAAATTAGAGGGTTGTTTTTGTGCAGTAAACTTGGTAGGAGCATAAGGGAGAAATGCAACTTAAAATAGCATTTGGGAAATATATATAGCAAAATGAACAAATGATATGCAGTGAGTCATGTCCAGTGGTTCTTGCAATAAAAGAAGGAGGCGCTTCTCTGAGGAAACTAACTGGGAATAGCTTTTGCTTATCTGAAGCTGGAGCTGCCCTCTGGGTACAGTGTTCTGGCAGTGCCTGTTTGCCTTGTGGCAATGGGGTGTACTGGCCCCAGGGGAGGGTAGCACTTGGTGTTCACAACAGTCAGATTGATGGTAACAGAGAATCTGAACTAATTTCTGAACTGCGAGCAGTCAGGAGCACTCATAAAGACAAATTGTGTGCAACTGGAGTCACAGTGTTGTCTTGAGTCTTGGTGCCTGCTTCAGCACTCTTGTCCTGTAACAGGCTGGGTGCGATGCATCTCTGCACTTAGCTAGTACTCCAGAAGCCAGTGGATCCCTTTGTGGGTACAGAGCGTGCTCTGGGCAGAGGTTATTGCAGGACTGGACCACAGACAACCATGCATTGAGAGACCCTGCACAGGTTAGTAAAGAAATCTTATAGCACAGTTAAGTAAACATGATTTAAAATCTGGTTTGTCTGGCAAGGAAAGACCAAGAACTGCCATTTTACACGTGGCCAAAGGCTATACTGGAGTACCTCCTGGGGACATGAAAAACGCTACTGTCTTAGGGGAATCTGCTGCAACACAGTTATCCTTTTACCTGGCTGCTATGCAGATTTATAAGCTGGCGGCACTGCTGCCCTGAAGCAAAGCTAACTGTGGTAAGGTGGAAGGCAGCAGTGCAGGGCAGCTTTGCTTTTACAGGCTTTGAAACCCAAGTGAAGCAGGGTAGAATCGGGCAGGCTAGGTGGCAGCAGTTTGGCCATCTCTATTAAATATAAAACTCAACACACAGCAGAGAGAAGGGGCTCTGATGACACCATTTCAGCCTTGTTCTCATGGTAACCATTATGTCATCAGGATACCATGGTTACTGTAATACTCCTTATATTTCAAATGTTAAAAAAGGCAGAAGGAGAAAAAAAAACCCAAAACTTTTCCCGAAGTTGAGAAAGAGATGTGTTTATTCAGAATTTAAGTAGTCATAAGGAAGGATTAACTAGCGGTTGTTAATACTTCATGGAAAAGCCATTTTGAAACCATGAAGAACAGTTTTAATTAGTAATTGCTGTTTCTGCTGCTGTCCCTGTCACCATATGGTGCATGTCCTGGGGTTTCCCCTCTCTCAGCTTGTGTTACCAGCAGCTATTTTGATAAACGCACACTGCAGAAGGCTAACATGGTCATGTTCAAAACTTCGGAAGCATAATTTCTGCTTGAGGTAAAAACCTCAATTTGCACAAAAGTCAGAAATAAATAATAATAATTTTTAAAAGTTTAAGATTGGGACTGTGAGGTTATCTTACTTTAAAGGTTCAAGAAAAGCAAAAGAAGTCTTGGCTTGGATGCTTTCAAAATGCCAAAGCATATGGCTCAGAGGAAATCAGAATGGCAGCTTGCTATCCTTTATTTGAGGACAAAAAGTATGCTGATGGCAGTGTGCTTTCAAGGGGATCATGCCTGCAGAACTCTACAGCTACAGCATGAAAGATACCTTTGCTGAAGGAGAGAACAGGTGCTTTGATACTGTGAGAATATACAATTTTGAAAATGGTCTGATAATGAGAAGTGGAAGAGCTTTAGACTATTTTATGTATTAATATGAGAAGGAACAAAAATAAAATAGACAATGCATATATTTTCAAAAGCAGCTGGTGTTCATAGGACCTTTGGTATTAGTAACTGCTTAACTTAAGACTGCTTAAGAAAATTGGTGGGCATTATGGGTGTTGTCAGTAACAGGTCCTGGGAGATAGTTCAAGGCAGAGTCTACAAACGCAGCACATCTGAAAACTTCAGATTCACTTTTGGGACTCTTGTGAGTTCAGGATTGCTCAGTTGGTGCAGGCCTGATTTTGAAATGGTAGGAAAAAAGATTAACGAAATACTAGGTATTAAGATTTGATGGGGAAATTCTAAAATAAAAATAATTTTGTTAGCTTCTGTAATTGCTTGGTATTATCACCTGTATTGTTTTTCCTTCATTTCCCCCTGATATTTGTTATCGCTGATTAAAGTATCCTTTTCTATATTGGATAGTAAATTCCTGAGGCCAGGATTGTAGTTTTCTACATCAACAGGACTCAAGCATAACAGAGCAGGCGAGACTTTACAAAAGCGTGAAACTCCATGGGCTGGATTCTAGGTGCTGAAAGATATCTTTTTTTGCAAACAGAAATGCAGTCCCTGGAGAAGTACAGTGTGTCACATATATACGCACTCACAGCCCATGAAAATTTGTTGTATTAGCCAGCAAGAAAAAGGACTAATGGCTGCTGTGGTAACCTAAGCATAAAGAAATCAATGAGATGTATACAGTTGGCTCTAAAAAGTTGCCCTTTAATACATGTCAAGCTTCCTAAAGCATTAAAGTACCCCATTTATCCCTAGATTCATTTGACCTCTGCAGGATCCCCTCTGTCCACACCTAGCATTAAAAAAGTTGGCTCTGCATGCTTTTTGCGTTCTTGCTGTTGCATAATTTACATACAAATAGTCAAATCACAAAAGTTTTGGCAAAAACAACTGCAATCGTCAGCCAGATCTCCTTAAATGTAAAAATCCATAGTCTAGCTTCAGCTGCCATGATTTCAGGGGGAATGAAGGGGAGAAAAGCACAAATCTGAAATGAAGGGCTGTCACTATAGAAAATATTGCCTCTTGACTATAAAAATATCCATGCCAGCAAACAGATAGCGGTGTTTCTAACAAAATCTTTCTCTCCAGATTAAGCAATCAGCTGCCCTTTCTTAATGTTCACTGTAGCCTAGCTGATTTTGTACATCTGTTGTAGTCTTGCAAATATTAGTAAACAAGAATCTCACAGCAAGCATTGCTGCTAAGCAGAATTGATAGACACTTGAGATAGCCATAACCAGCTATATAGACTTCAACTAAAGATTTTTACCTGTTTATCTCTCTTGATTTAATAGTCCTCTTGCTCCACATTGAAGAAAATTAATGTCACAAGTCATCCTTGGAAACAAGCACAAGCTCCGGTAGCAAGAGACTGCATGTACATCTGGTCCAAGAGTCCCATGGAAAAATGTTTCGTAGAAAGTATCTTCTGACTTGGAGTAGTCCTACCAAGTCAGAAATACTTGAAAACATGGGATTTCAGATAACTCATTCAGAAAAGAATAATTTCAGTGATACCTCCTAAGCTTTCCATGTTTCTGGGAAGTTCATTCATTGCCAGTATATACCAGCAATTATGGCTGTACAGAGACATGTATATGAATAAGTATATGATGTATATGAATAACGGTGGCCCCAAGGGATCACCATATGGCAAGCCACAATACTAAGCTAGGGGAGTCAAATTGATTAGGGCCTTATGATCAATACCTTGAGCAGAGTTAAGTTTGGTATCGTATTTCTAAGAGAGCAACATAGCAAATAATTTTTTTGGTTTTAATAGTATTTCAATGTCTTAAAAAATGCCTTTAGTATATTGGAAAAAGGCAAGATTTGTCTTTAATTAGGTTTCAGGGCATAGAATTAGCTGGGAATTTTAACTTATATGTTATGGCAGGTAATGTAAAGACAAGATATATATCCCTTTGCTGAAAATAACTTGATTAAGAAACCAAGGACCTGCATATTGTATGTAGTCATCAGAAGTTGGCATATGCTCTGCAAGACTGCTTTGTCTGGCACCTGAAGCTGTTTTCAAGCTTTTTCTTTGAATTCTTCTAGCTGGTATTCGTTCCCAGTCTTGTTGTCACTTAGCGTTACTGAACTGCCAGCAACAGCAGCGCCCTTTCTTTCTGCCTATTGTGACAAAGCCTAGTTCATCAGGCAGTGCTCAAAAGTTACTCCAAATTCTGACATACGGGAGCTTATGAATTAAGTTTTCCTCATTTGAAAAATATTAATAATGAAGAATGACAATAAAAAAAACCTGAATAGCAACAGGCCATGTCAGGTGAAAGTTTTTGAATGCAACTTCAGCATTTTTCTTGCGTAGATACTTTTTTTGCAGTGGATGAAATGAATAATTTTTCTAGAATGCTATTTGTAGAATATGTGCAGGCATGCGTTGTTAATTTCATCAGTCTTCTTAATGCATACATGTATCTTTAATTTTTAGCCTGTTTTTGTCATTACACAAACTGATTCTGCACAAATAACCATAATATAGTCTGACTTACTTTTGTTTAGAAAAAAAATATAGAGAGAATATAAATATACAATTTCAAGAATACTTGATTTGAGCCTCCTTTACTAAAACTAACCAGTTGGGAGTAACTGCATTTGAAAAGCCTTATTGCTATTGCTTAACAGTACTGTCTGCCATGTAATTTAGTACCTCTCTACATGCGAAATATGAATGCTGTTAAAGTTTATATACTGTAAGAAACATAGAATTTTAATTTTCTGTAATAATCATTTGAGAAAGTAACAAATGATTGCCATTATTTAGTTCTTGGGTAATGCATACCAGTTGATGTGTATGATACTCATAGTAGGCGTAATTGACATAGGATCCATATGGCACTCGAGCATAGAATTCAGCAAGAGAAACTGAAAGGTCATCCAAACTTAAATTGGAGGGTGAGCTTCATCTTAAGAAAAAAAAATACTTACCTGTGGCCAATGTAACATATAAACCATCTTTATCCCTACCCTGTTGCTGTATCTTCTCAAAATGAGGCAAGGGGTGGACTGTCACAGGCCTTCAGAGGAGGAGGTGGTAAGAAGTAAACATATTAAAGCAAGCAAGTGCACTTATTCCAAGCTATACAGCTCTGACAGTTAATGGTTGTGCTGGTTTTGGCTGGGATAGAGTTAATTTTCTTCATAGTAGCTAGTATGGGGCTATGTTTTGGATTTGTGCTGGAAACAGTGTTGATTAACACAAGGATGTTTTTGTTACTGCTGAGCAGGGCTTGCTCAGAGTCAAGGCCTTTTCTGCTTCTCACCCCACCCCGCCAGTGAGTAGGCTGGGGGTGCACAAGAAGCTGGAAGGGGACACGGCTGGACAGCTGATCCCAACTGCCCCAAGGGATATTACACAACATATGACATCATGCTCAGCATATAAAGCTGGGGGAAGAAAAAGGAAGGGGGGATGTTCAGAGTGATGGAGTTTGTCTTCCCAAGTAACTGTTACGTGTGATGGAGCCCTGCTTTCCTGGAGATGGGTGAACACCTGCCTGCCCATGGGAAACAGTGAATGAATGCCTTGTTTTGCATTGCTTATGTGTGCAGCTTTTGCTTTATCTATTAAACTGTCTTTATCTCAACCCACGAGTTTTCTCACTTTTACTCTTCTGATTCTCTCCCTCATCCCACCAGGGGAGAGCGAGCAAGCAGCTGCGTGGGGCTTAGTTGCCAGCTGGGGTTAGACCATGACATTGGTCTTCACATTTCATGATACCAGCTCATGACCGGGTGGGGTCAAGTAAAGAGTTTTCTAAGAAAAGTGACTAAGGCCATGGCACTGAAAAGGGTAAGAAGGTAGATTTTTTTTCCCCTCCTTTCTTTCCCTCCTCTTTTTAAGTATTCTGTATAAGCCAGATACAGAGGCAGGATTCAGAGCAAACTGGATTATTGCTCTGTTCCTGAATGGCAATAGTTACATTTCATCTTTCCGTCTATTTCCTATATAAAATAATGTAATCAGAACAAAGCAATAAATAGGCTTGAGACCTGAGTAGTGGTCATTAGGGCCTATTGCAAAGTGCTACTTTGTCAGGGAAATGGAGCCTGGTTAATTGAAAATGAGCTGTTGAAAACCATTTGGGTTTTACTTGGCTTGTTAATGCCCACCGGATAGCTTGGTACTGCAGGAGGAAAGGGAGGGATTAATTTCAGCACTATACCTCTTAGCTATTACTTGTTGAGAAAAGTCTTCCCCTGACTGGAATTGTCAAAGGGACAAGCTGCAGATCTATTAGACTCAGTCTCTGGAGGTGTAGCTTGACTTCCCTGTAGTGCCACCAAATCCCTGTGAAGACTTAGACAAATAGCAAAGGGTGCATAATGACTCAGTGTGCTCTCAGGCTATACCAGAGAGGGCCCCAGACAGGGGACCTGACTGGAAACCTCTCTGTTATTCTTCAAGCTTGACTACCTATTTTTTTTTTCCTTCATGTAAATCAGGTTGTCAGGTAAAGAAGATAATGGGGAAAATAGCACCTGCCCAGATAACTCAGCCTGGAGCTGGGAGATTGCATCTGGAGCATGGAGAGAGGGAATGATCTTGAATCTTAATCTCTCAGCATATCATTCTTTTATCTATGGAATAGTGATGAAGCTTTACCTCAGAAAAGTGTTGCATTGATTAGCTGTTGGTGTGAGAGGAATCATTGTGTGGAGGTTGTTGCCCTACAGGAACTGACTGGGAGAGAGGCATTTCCATGAGTCAATATTTGTGATGTGACAGAGCTCAAAAGCAGTGTCAAGAAACTGCAACATTTTACATGGGTCTGGCAGCATTTGATGCTGTTATGGCTAAACCATAGCTACATTATAAGAATCTTAACTTTCAAAGTAAAAATAAATTTTTCTCCTGGTCTGACTCTTCAGGGACCAAAATCCAGAAGGAGAATAAAAAGAACCACAGTTCATGATTTTAAATGTTTAGTGGTTATTTTTTTTTTTTTCTGCCATTATCATGGTTTTGGATTGCTTGGCTACAGTGAAATATGAGAGCAAAGCTGAAATAGGACAGAAAAAATATAACATCAGATGTAACTGTCATCGTATTAGCATAAGTTTGGCTAACTCTTTTTTAATTGAATGCTTTCAATCCCATGAACTTCAGTAGGTTTCCACAGCTGTCACAAACAGAAGCATTTGCCCATGGATCCTCTAGTCTGGGTAAGGTGTAATAGCAGAAGCAAGAGGAGGTATATGAGGTAGTCAGCAGTAAATGGTGGGAATTCAGTATCCTGAATCTAAACATATGTGATTTGAAACAGCACCAAAAAGACAAGGTGACAGCACTTCTTAAGTATCGCAGTATCCTTGTATTGTGTTCTATGTGACCCAGATTGATCCTACTCTGATTGCACCTTTACAGATTCATTTGCTTTTACCTCCCCACAATTCCTTCTCTCCAGAGCTTAGGTCATGCTCTGGACCATCCAAGAGAGCCATTTGGCCTCTCAGCTCTAGCAACAAGGTGATGAAGGAACTGGAAATGGCTCTTCTCATATCTTCTCAGTGAAGTTCCAGAGCTTCCATGCCTATTGGGGTAGTGGCTACCTGTGGATGCCAGGCTGTCACAAATGAAGGATGGAGGGTTGTGGTGAAGCACAACGTCTAAGGAAGCAGGAGCTCCAGTGTGGTCATTGTGCTGAAGTCCTGGATGAGGAGATTTCAGCTTCCAGCAAGATCAGTTCTCTGTGGAGTGGGTGGTATATGAGGGAAGAAAAAGTCCTCACAGCATGGAGACTCTCTCTCATTCCTGGTCTGGAGGGTCAAGGTAGGGCATTGTGTGATGAGACTGCAGTACTATTTTGTGTATTGGTGTCACTGGAGATTCAAATATATCAGCAATCCTAGCTGAAGTAATAGAAAATCCCTTCTAAACCTAAGTGATGGGTCAAAACTATTAAGTACTGGAGTTTCTTCCTTGAATTCTTCAGACCTTACTTTACTTTGAACTTTTGTAATTTATTAAGATGGCATGGCTGCAGACAATGCCAGCCTTACAGCCTCCTTAACTTCTTGCCCCCAGGCCCTAGCTTCAAAGGTGCTATTCTAAGCTCATACCTGCATATATTTGACTTAGTGTATAAAATAAATATGCTCTAAGGTCACACTCATCCATGGCATAATCCAGGGCAATTCTTTTTGAAGCTGATGCAAGTTCTGTCTGCTTACATCCAGAGCGGACTAAATCTTAAAAGGCCTAAACCTTGATTTTTATCTTTCCATGTTCTTTATGTGACTGGCTAGAGCTGTGTCAATTCAAGTAGCTATTGGAATCGTTCAACAACTGAGAAACAAAAGTGTTAAGAATAAGTTTTTGTTTATTTGCTAAAGTATGAACTGAGAGCTCCCTTCCCATTGCAATGTGATGGTGAGAGACTTGCCTAAAGCACTACTGAGGCATGACTAGATCCATATTTCAAAGTAAATTCTGTCTGAGATCCATTTTGCTTGTTAAATTCACAGCATTTTAGTCCATTCATTTAAATGTCAATTCTCTGGACATTAACTCTTTTACAACATGGAAGTCCTGTTTAGATTCATTGATGCAATGTCCCTGAGAGCAGGAAAGCAACAGAAGGGTGACCTTCGGGTTCAATATAATGCCACCCAGGTATCAAGCAATCTAATCTCTCTCTTGTTGATTCAGAGTAGTGACACATATCACTAATATATTGCATGCACACACAAAAGTAACACAAGAGATGGTTTTGCTTGCGTTATTACTCACTTCCTATTCCTAACTTAAGAATGTGTTAGTAAGAGCGTTACACAAACTGTTGATACGGTTTTAACAAGAAGAAATATAGTACAATGCATCACAGGAGTATGGAGTGATACAGCTTTCCTGTGTGGGCTGGAGAAAGTATTTTTTAAGTATTCGGATTACACAGACTATATATGATTAGCCTAGTTGTTGCCAATTACAGGTGTTCTAACGCCCACATTCTCCTGTTATATGGTTTTTATCATGACTGGCATCATCATTTAATCATTACAGCAGTGGACAAAGAGTCAGAATTCCTGTCTCCTGAGAGTAATTTGGGTGATTTACTGGGTTTTTTTTTTGTCCTTGGATCAGTCAGAGTTCAATCTCTTTATGCCTCTGTCTTTCCATCTGAAAGCAGAAATAATCTGGAGGTTGATATATTTATGCTTAGGATTCTTTCTCACTCTCTGCAGTAAAAGAGCAAATAAATGCAAGCATTTTGTCCCACGTGAAATTCTGGTATTTGAAAATTTGTGTTTATCAGGAATTAGGCCAAACATGATAATATTGATATGTTTTCCTTTCTGTGGGTTGAAAAGTCCCAATAAATAAGTGCTGGTTAGGAAATGGAGGCCTCAGATACTTTTGTAGTCCCAAAGTGAATTGGTTGTGTTATGTCTCCTGAACAGAAAAGGCACATTTTGATTTGAATTCAGTTTCACTTGCCTCTGTGTCATCTAAATAATTTGGGATTGTCATGCCAACCCACTGGCTTTCTCTAAATTGCCTAGGGCCAGGTGAGTCTCAGGGCATACTGTGTTAGTTGCCCTACTTTGTGCCCATTCAATATCAACAGGAGGTCTCAGGTAGCTGGGATTGAAGGGAAAAGAAGCACAAGGCAGCTGTACTGCAGTTCACATGAGGCACCACAGCAGCAGACACACATGCAAATTAACGTGGATGTGACTTGGAACCATTCCAGTTTGGCTCAGCAGCCTTAAGCTTATTGGTGAGAAGAAGCAAAGGCCAGGGCTTATGGCATCAGAAGACTGAAGCAATCCCTTCGTCCAGCATGCTCATGTAAATGCTGGTGATGTCAGGGTGAAATCCAACAGAACATGTGGCAGAACAAATGCAAGAATGCAAAATGTGAAAGAACAGTGCTAATATGAGCCTGGAAACCTGGATGGAGTGAAGTGGTTGTGGCTTGTGAGGGAAAGAATGGTTAATATAAAATTCCAGCAGCCTGCAGTTCTGTCACAGGCTCTGGTACAGACCTGTGACATAAGTGGTTCATGATGCCTGAAGCTAGTCTATATTCTTACCAGGAGAATGCCTTTCAAAATCTAAATCAGTGACTTCAGCAAACTGGCCCCATCCTCCCAAGGGGGAGTTGGTCATCAGTTGTGAGATGTTTATATAGGTCTAAGAAGAGAAAATTCAGTGAACCTTTATGCTGTCCCAATATTTTCCAACATGTCAAATGCAGAGACATTTCAAAAAGCTTGCTTAGAATACACAGAAGCTACAGAAACCAGTCTGGATCTCCTAGAAAATGAACATCTAAGGAGAGTATGAACTATGATTCTTGAAGAAAATAATAGCATATTTTCTTGTAGTACAAGGTTTAGTCTTTGGCTGCTGACTCAGCTGCAGGAAGGAAAAGAATTGCAACTGGAGTGGCTGGGATTTCACAGGGATGTTTTTGAAAATGGGTTCTCAATTCCTGCCTCCTGTCTGAGGAGGGATGTAATTCTGTGTCCTGAGGCACTCTATGTGTGCCCAGCTCTCAGCTACCCCGCCAGTGGGGTGTTCTAAACCTCCTGGTTTATTCTGCCTGCATCTAAATGTCACAGCTTCCTCTGAAAGCCACTTAAAGTACTTCAGGAATACTCTCTCAAGGCAGCTGTCACCTCCTGGGAGAAAACAACAGCCTCTTGTGAATGGCACTGAATGATTAGAAAAGCCTCAGAAGGAGAGGGAAGGGGAAAAGACATTTGTCAATGTTTTTTGCGTTTGTTTTTTTTTTTTTTTCCAGACTGACATTAAAGTAAATGGTTGCATCCTGTGTTTGAATGCTGTTGTACTGGATTAGAATAGAGACTATGAAGTTGCTATATTTTATCCCTGGTACCTTTAGGAGCATGAGCAAGAGAGAGGAGCCAGAGAGGGATTTTTATATGGAGCTGTCAATACTTGTCGTCGGAAGGGGAAGCCAGCCCAGATTAAACGATAGATCTCAATATGAGTATGGTCGTTCTCCTTTATTGCGCAACTAACAAAAGCATATATAGGCTGAAAACCATAACATACACACATGTCACACTGTGATTGGTAGAACACCGTTATACACACACCTACATCGCTACTGTGACTGGGACGGGTCATCTGTCCAGCGGAGGGGCTTCACCTTCTCTTCCGGTCATAGGTCCGCCCACATCCGCTTAAGAGCAGGGGCTGTTGAATGGGACTAAATCATGCCCATTCTCACTCAGCCACTCCTCTACAATTACTCATGACCAATCATGTGCAAATTGCTTGAGTTTTCCAGGTCAGAATGTCTGAGAAGCTTTTCAGTGGTCAAGAAAAATTACTGTTAATTTTTTTTTATTTGCATAGATAAACCACACTCTGGATGTTCCATGGATCTGCACTGTGATGGTCATACTGCTTGACCAGGTCGACTCTTTCCTCAGAAGTATGCTATAAGCAAAGGGTTCTGTTGTGTGTGGGTTCCGGGTACTTCTACCCTGCCTCTGTGTAGAATTCCCCAATCTGTTGTGGTTCAGTCCCAAATTAGAAGTTGGCAAATTCCAGGGCTTTTGGAAACATGGCTGTTTCTTAGTGTGTGGTGGTTTGTGTTTGGTTTTGGTTTTTTTCCCACTTATAAGCCAAGGTTTTCTGTTTTTGTCTTTCTGTTGTGCTGTGTTTTTAAATAACCATCAAGAGTGCCTAGGGCACAGGATGGGCACCTTTCCCATCTGGTTATGCTTATAAGCATAAATAAATACTTATAGAAAAGACAGTTGTGGCAGTTCTCCCTCTTCTCTGATAGATCTCTCTTCAAAGCTGTGGATCAAAAGAGCATTGCAGATATTCAGCAGCAGGGACCATGACTCTGAGGACTGGCACAGAATAGTCATATGTGAACTTCTAAGCCTGCATAAGTAACCTTCCAAAATGCAGGTTGAGAAAACAATAAACACACTTATCTTGCCAGCAGGGAAAGAAAGTGCTTCCTATCACTCAGAGCAACTCTCTGAGGCATTGCAGTCATGTATGGAAGTTGAAGGAGGCCTGTCTGAAGCCTGCTGCCTATAGAAATGTGACAGAAATTCAAGTCTGCTTTCACTGAGACATTAGAAATGGCACTGCAGAGACTCAAGAGATCTAAATTAACATTCCAGCTCTGACACAGACTTTTGGAGTGTATGAGCAAATTACCATGTGCCTCAGTTCCTACTGGTAAAAAAAAAAAAAAGGATGATAATATTTTTTCTCTCTGACTTTGTCTTGTATCAGAGCATCAGACTGAGGCCATTTCTCATTAAATTGTTATATTTGAACCCCAGCCCTCCTGGGGCAGTTAAGCAATAAAAATAGAGGTAAAAATAATAGTAAGTAGGTAAATAAGTGATTTTTAACATCTTGGAATTAATGTGGGATGTCCTGGTATTGATTTTTTTATACTAAATAAGTAAGATTTATCTGTTTATGAAGACAGGTGAGCTTTTATTGAACAGTATAAAACTTACCTGAGAGACAAGCAAGTAAATAGATTTGACTGCAGACAACTATTTTCTTCATATAAAACCAATGAGGCAAGAGAGAATTTTATAACTGCATATGCTCTCAAAACAGCTCATCCACTATCCTATCTTTAAGCCCAATGGAAGATCGGTAAGGGGAATGATCACAAACTGCCAAATTTTTCTGTTGTGCTCCAAATTTTGTTCTTTTTCTTTCCCTAGCTCATTCCAGCATGACTTTGGCTGTCAAAGGTTGATGGCAACAAGACATCTGCTGCTGACCTGAAACTGCGTCTCTGGTTGGTAATATTAACGTTGTTTCCTTAAACTTCTTTATTAAAACTTGTATTTTACAGTAGAGAATATATCTCCTTCTCAAGCCAATACTCATTGCTGATTTTGACTAATCAAGCCTGGTTCTTCACTGTCAGGCTACCCGCCTGCAAAGAATATTTCTTAATAAACAGTAATCTGGTTAGGCAGTGACAAAAATAAATGTGTGAGGCAGTACAGGACAACAAATAACCAGAGTGGAGTTTTAAGTGTAGAGTCCCACACTGAATAAAGGGTTGTCGTTTCTCAGCCTGAATGAGGAAAGTGAAGGGCAAAGGAAACTGCAGTAACGCCACAGCTCTATAGATGTCACCAGCCTTTCACTCCAGCCTTCCCCAGACGTTTTCTGGTTGGTACCTATCTCCCTCCAACCATTTATTTTGTAGCCCCAGAGGGACTGTTGTTTGGATGATGAAATACTTCATAGTACAAATTAAAAGCTGCCAGCAGTGAGCTGTGCCTGGACAGGAGATACAAAATGGAAAATGTAAACGGTAACACAGTACTTTTTCAATTACATCTTAAGCAAACATACTTGGTTACCAGGAGTCAGAGAACAGTGTGAACTTCTTTTTAGATATTGCCAGCTAAATCATTATGGCATTTCCTGAGCTTTGTTTGTAATGATTTATGGAGGTTATTTGCAACATGTCGCCTTCTCCTGGAATTCTCACGTAAAAATCCAAACCACTAATTTCCGTTCACATAACACCCACAGCAGGCATGCACTGTTCTCTTGGGGCTGGGAACTTGTCTGCAGAATAGCAAGGGCCATTACAAAAAGGAAAAAAAACCCAAACCAGTACATAAGAAAAGTGACCCCCTTGCATCCTCACAGAGGATGACTTAGGTGCTAACTTCACATAAGGAGCCAAAGATGTGAAGATAGGGCAAGGAGGGAGGGGAACGGAGAACAAGGAGATGGGTTTGCTTGTTGAGGTGAGGTTTTTGAAGCATACCGCAGCCTTGTTAATTAACAACTTGATTTGGATGTTCTACAGTAATGCTGCAGAGATTTCAGGTTTGAGTCCTAAGTGGAACAGCTGCAGCTGTGCTGGAGAGGGTGGCTGTGCATTGGCTGTGCCACTGTCCCACCACACATACCTCTACTTGGTGGTACTGGGGGTTTATTGCCTCCTGTAATCAGACCCCTGCTTAGGGCTCTGAGCACAACTTATCTCTGTCACATCAGGGAGCAAAAGCTGTAACTGATTGCTGTTGTGTTCATGGGAAGAAGCAGATAGATTTAGGCCAGGTTTGTACTACAGTATTTGGCTAGAGTAGTTGCTAGCTGGAGGCATGGGGAGGAGGGGGGAAAGACACCCTGATGTGGCAACGCTTTCAGAGAAACTCCTTTAGTCAGTGTATGACAAGTATTTGCAAGGGGCTTTGCCAGCGTAGCTAGAGCTTGGCCATGACTCCTGGAGGCGAGCCCTGGCCAAAAAGACTGTGCTCAGAAAACATACATTCATCAGTCCCAGGAAAGTGTTTCGACACAGACTTTGTTCAATCCCTGCTCGAGGCTTACTTTTGAGACTGCCCTAAGCAGTGGTACTTTCCCAGCTTGAAGTTCAAGTAAGGCACAGGGAGCAGGATGGAGAGATCAGAGACTGAGGTTAGGAGAGGGGCAGGCCATGGTGGAGAGGGGCAGTAGGGTCTGGCTGCTGGTCTCCTCAGGCCAGTGATTTGTCCATGAGATCACACAGTTGGCTAGCCCACAGTAGTGCATCTGGGGGGTTACAGAGCAGGGCAGTGCTTTTCTCTTGGATTTTGAGCAAATTTCTCAAGAGTAGTGAGGAGAAATACTAAAAAACAATGCATACTTTCTTTAGGATTTCCATTTTCTTAAACTCACATCTTAAAATATATTTAAAAGGTTTGTCAGTAAATGTAAATCCACAAAAATTTGAAAATACATATTAGCTCAGCTGGTAATGACACTGCAGGCACTCCACTGTTAATAAGTAATTGGCATTTTTTATACCATGCCTTTCACCTTTGGATGGAGGGCCATACCCTAATTTGATATACAAGGGTATATTTCAGTGCTACTGCTATGAATTTACGTTGATGTAATAGGAAGTAGAATTTTTCCCTAAAGCAGAGGCAGTGAAAAATGAACATATACTATAATTCCCCGAGTGGTAGATTTTCATATTATCTATGTCCATTCAGGATTTGAATCTTGGAGATTGAATTAATTTCAGCTCTCCTACCACCTGACCCAAAACAAAAACCAGACAGCTGTGTTTGTTACTGCTTGGTAATATATTTTTCCAGAAAAACACAGCTTAGGCTGGGCTTTTACTGAAATAGCAGGCTGTTGTTTGTGCTTTACAACGCACACCACTAACTGAAGAGAGAACAAGTATCTGCCTAACCCAGGGAACATACCATTTAACTTTGGTGCAGTGCAAGAGTGTGTCAAAAATTAGTTTGAAACAATGTTTTAAAATTCTAGTCAATGAAAAGGAGATTAAAAACTAGAGGAGTACTGCGAGGAAGTGCTTAGTTTGGTTTATTGTTTGATGCAAAACAAAACACACTGTTCAAGAAAAGGGGCAACGACCCAACAGACTGTAAATGTGCAGACAGGAAATGTGCAGGATTAGAAATTATGAGAACAGAAGAGTAGGTCCGTTTTCTGCAGCACTATGTAAAATAGGGACCAAAAAATCAGCTCACTGATCGTATTGACCGTGACACGACTTAATCCCTGAAAGACATCTATTATGTAGATTTATGTCTGATCTCAAAATTTGAAAAAGGAGTAGTACCTTGGGACCCAAAGCTGAGGTTTTAGGAGGAGTCAGCTTTACCTGAACACCAGTACTGACAGACTGAGCCCTGTAGTGGCAGGGGGAAGCTTTTTGGCCTGCTCCATTGCAGTCAGTCCTTTTGGGATTGAGGCTTTTCTGCCTGGGAGCAGCAAAGAAGTTGTCTTTTATGCTGAACTCTGAAGGTGGAAGGCAGCAGAGATCCCAAATAGTTTCAGTGGTATTACACAGAGGACAGAATGGCACAGTGACTGAAAATGGAGCTTGTTGATGGACAGCCACAAAGAGCTAGTTCACTGCGTTCTTCTCTTGCATACAGTCCACTGAGGTGTCTTGGGAGTATTCTGGACCACTGCATTCTGAACATGATAGTTCCTTTTTATTTGACATGATGCTTGGAGATTGAGATGGGCATGTATGTATACAGGAAATTCACAAATTATTCATAGCCATCTATGTATTTAAATGGCAGAAGAAAACAAGCTTTTCATCTCCTTTATCTCAAGAAACAAGAGTACTGGTCTGTTCTTTTTATGCAAGTTACTAATGAGCAGACAAAAAGACTTTTATACTTCCGTAATGTGTAGATTATGTGATTGAAAAAGGAAGCATTATTTCAATTAGTTATGCCAATTGTGAAATATAACACAGTTTTAATTGAAGTAAAGGGAGATCTACGTGAATATCCACTGCATTAATCAAGCTGAGATGCATTGCAGTGAACACTGAATGAATAATAATGAAACACCAAGAATAAAATGTCACCATTTAGAGATATTATATCTTAGCTCTTCCATGTACTAGACTATCAGACTTAATTGAACCAGTACAAAACTTTGTGGCTGGTGGCATGTTCGTTGCTGCTTAAACGGTATGAAAACATAGGGACAAACGAGCCCACTTACCAAAAGCTGGTTCATGTACTCTGCCCTAGTGAGACCACACCTAGAGTATTGCATCCAGTTCTGGGCTTACCAGTTCAAGAAAGATGAGGAACTAGTAGAGAGAGTCCAGAGGAGGGCTACAAAGATGATGAAGGGACTGGAGCATCTCTCCTATGAGGAAAGGCTGAAGGAGCTGGGCTTGTTTAGCCTGAAGAAGAGAATACTGAGAGGGTATCTTATAAATACATACAAATATGCTAAGGGTGGATGTCATGAGGATAGAGCCAGACTCTTCTCAGTGGTGCCCAGCGACAGGACAAGGGGCAATGGGCACAAACTGAAGCATAAGAGGTTTCAGTTGAATATGAGGAAGAACTTCTTTACTTTGAGGGTGACAGGGCACTGGAACAGGCTGCCCAGGGGGGTAGTGGAGTCTCCTTCTTTGGAGATATTCAAAACCCACCTGGATGATGTCCTGTGCAACCTGCTCTGGGTGAACCTTTACTGGATGATCTCCGGAGGTCCCTTCCAACCCTTGCCATTCTGTGATTCTGTGATCTAGAGCTTGTTATAAAACTCAGCTGATGAAGTTTTCCGAATCAGGTTTGCCAATCATGAGTTACAGTAGCATGGATCCATCTTCATTGAAGGTAAATGTCTGTGTCTGAGACAAACATTTACAAACTGTATTAGTTGTTTGGAGAGAAATATATGTCTTTTTGATGAGAAATCATTTTAAACTAGCTCAGAGGCTTTACCATCTGTGCAAATGAATCTTTGATATGACTATTATTTATTTTGAACTTCCAAGGTCATACTTCATTGCAGAGAGAGGCAGATTCTACCTGAATGATTTGTGTCCATCTCTTGCAAGTTGGCTGGAATCTAAGTCGGATTAACCACAGAAATGCAATAGAAAACCAAAATGTTGTGGTCACAGATTTTGCCGGTAAATTAGGCTTGATCTTGGTTACCCAAAATCACAATGCAGAGCAAAGGTACTCATTCCAAAGAGGAAATCAATTCATTTGTATTATAACCAGTTTAGATGAGCTAATGTGAATTTCAAATTATGTGATTATACCAGCAGATGAGTTATGAAAAAAAATTAACTTTGAATCCTGCATTGCAAGTGTTTACACCAAAAGCTTGGTTCATGCACCCACTTGAGAAACAATAACGCAGGGCCCAGTTCTCTTTTCATTTGCTCTGACTGTTACAGATTCGTAAAATTAAGACCCAGACTGAATTGTATGTTCTCTAATCACAGACCATAGGCTTCTGTCCTTGCAGTGAGCTTTGTGTGTCTCCCTAAAACACAGCCTTCACAAAGCAGGCATCCAGTTTGGGCTTGGAAAACGGAGAATCTGCTGCTTCCCCTGCTAGTCTGTTCCAATGGTTAGTCACTCTCACTCTTAAAAATGTGTTACTTATTTCCCATCTGGCATCCAGATATGGGAATGTATGTCAGAATAGCTCTGCTGACTTTAATGTGCTACTCCTGATGAGAGGGGAAACAGGCCTGAGGTCTGTTTGCTCCTGATCCTGAATTGGAGAGCCCATTAGTGCTACAGGTCTGAGCACTTGGTGCCAGCTATTCCACTCAGCAAGCTGGGATGTTAATTACTGTCTTATTACTTTCTTCTGGTTGTTCCACTAAGTGAACATTTGTTCACTGAGTCAGCCCTTACATGCCTGTTCTGCCCACTCCTTTTTTCCCCTTCTCCTCCAGTAGAGAATCATTGCAAAATACAGTGATGCACAGTGTCTACAATTTCCATGAGCAGGGCAGGAGTTCATTCTGCCCATTCACAAGTTATTCCTACTCTTTGAAACACATATGCACATGTGCATTCAAAAACATGACAAACCCACTCAGAATCTGTCTCAAAAACTTCTGCTGAAAGCTGTCAATTATCCCACACTGAGGTAACCTTCCTTTTAGTCTTTTAAAGGTCAAATCTATCCTGTTGTAGAGTATCAGAAAGTCAGTGCATGTCAGATCAGGCAGTTGCTAGGGAGTGATAAAATTTTCATTTTGGATCAATAATGATATATGAAAGTGTCTAGATAATAATTTTAACACTTCTACTACAACATGATTTTGTGATATCACTGCTAATCTTGTAATTACATCGCCACCTGGTGCCTGCTGGCATCATATACCAAGCTGCAGAAAATGGAGTGTTTCTATGACAATTTCTGTAGCAAATGCTGTGGGTTTGATGTAGAATATTGGGCTTGAAAGGTTTCTTGTGAGAGGGGCAGGATGGGCACTGTTGATACTAAAATGCTGGAGCCAAGGTGTCCGATGATTTTGGAATGTGCTGGTTTGACACAGTCTTCACTGCCATTTGTAAACCCGGTATAACCCCATAGTTCACTGCAGTGGTGGGTCTCCTGGGGGTCACTGAGGTGGTGGCTGTATCCCCTGTTAGCACTGTGCAGTACAACAAGTGCTACAGATGAGTGCGTTGGCAGTACCTCTTCACCCTCTTCATCTCAGTGTCCAAGAAAACTTGTAATTTTTGAATACTCTTCGAATGCAGAAGAGTTCCTTTTTATTTTGCTTTGGAAATTGAATCACTAATTAAGAGCAAGTTTCTGCTTCCCTTAAAGTGAATTTGTTCTTGATCGCGAGAGAAGTCCCACAAGGTTCCAGAGCTAGGATTTACCCTTTGCTATACTGCACATATAATGAAGGAAGCAGGAGATAGACCTTCAGGATAGCAGGTAGTAGAGTGTTGTCACTCTCTAGATAATGCTGGATAGATCATATGTACAGATATGATTTTATTCTATAATTTTATTTCATGGTTTAGGATCACCTCCTTGTAGGCTCAATGAAGAATGAAGAGAAGACTCCATATCCATGCCCTAATGTGCTGTGAAGCCTGCATCCACACCAACTTGGCTGAAGGCGTCTGTGCTGCTGTGACAAGAAGCTCTGTTCCCTCTGAGTCAAGAAAGCCCTGGAACAGGCTCTTCCTCACATCCTCTCTGCACATTGTCTTGAAGGGAATACTTTTGGACAACACCCGGACACCATCCCATGCTGTGCTGTGCTACAGTGAATTTCACAATTGCCTTACTGTGCAGAAGGGAACCGGGAACTTGGCCACAACCATTTCCTAAGCTTCTTACACCGTGCCGTGGTTTTCAAGAGTTTTTGTGTCCTGGGTCAAGTAGAGGTGCCAGCTCACCCTTATACCCTAAAACATATGCTTCAGGCACGAGAAGCATTCCCCCATGTCTTGCTTCCTGCTGCCACCACCAAAAGCATGGGTAGCATAAGGCCATATGATGTCACGAGAGGGATGAGTGGGGCAACGGTTGCTAGTGGGGTTGGTTGCTAGCAGCAGGGAAAGGTGGGGCAGCTAGGAAGCCTGGAAGAGCAAGAAGTCCCAGAGCCTTATGACTTTTTCTAGTGGGCTTTCTCCTGCCAGAGAAGAATGAGTCAAATCAAAATGTAGAAGGAAGAAGGCTAATCAGAGTAACGGGGGTTGGAGCAGAGGGATTTAGCTGGGGTAGATGGCAAGTTCAGCGCTCAGGGGTCACCTCAGCGGTGATCTGCTCCTGAAAACAGTTCTCAGATCTTCACATCGTACATTCCCCTTTCCCTCCCAGAGTGTGCCATGGGGAAGGGGGGTAGCACTACCTAACCCCACGAAGACCTTCTCAGGATCTCTTGCCGGGCTGTCATACCAGCCATGATCTGTCCACAGATGCAGGCAGGCCTTACTTCCAGATGCTGATTGCCATGTTCATAATGATTTCTGTTCTCTTCCCATCCCCTACCTCCCTCGTGATGGAGGAACTGCACTCCTGGGTTTTTCTATGCTGTGTCCTGCAGGCGCACTCTTACCTGTGTAGGTGGTCCCCTCTAAATACTAAGCTGTGGAGGGGAATCACCCTTGGTCTCGCCTCTGATCGTTTCTTTATGCTTTATGCTGGGTAGAGGTCAGTGCTCAGCACCTCCTCGTTTCCTGCAGCCTTTGTTCCTCAGCACTCCGCAAGCAACTCTGTCCCACCTCACAGGGCCTGTGTTTAACCTGGAATGCATCTCTAGCCATTTAGGGTACTAAGTAAGAATCAGTGGCCCTGGTCCCCAGACCTGAATTTCAGAGGTACTAAGTACTTGTAGATTTGATTGACTTTGTTTGGGGCTGCTACGATTCAGGAGTTTGGCCGCCAGTCTTCTGATGAATAAATCAAAACATCCAGCCAAACCTGAGCTTATGTTCATCAGCCAAGTGAAGGGAATTAGGCGTATTGACACCAGATGAGAATCTGGCCCTAAAATATCTGTAAGGCAAAGGATGGAAAACATGGAAAGCTTTCATAGATATTTCATTTAATGTTTGGTAAACTTTCTTGCTATGTTGCTAGGGGGATTTTAATACATCAACATATTTAAAATAGATCTTAGTGAGATGTTTGAAACTGGAGCCAATTCTCCCCCCGCCCTGAACTTCCTTATTGTTCCCGTCACTGTTTCAGCTCTCTCCTGCTGGAAAAGACCCCCATGCTGACTCACTTCCTGCCCCTGTAGCAGTACTAGGAACTGCACAAGGAATCCTTGTTTTACTACACTTCAGACGCTGACATTGCATTTTGCATCTAGCCAGGCTTCATCTGGAGAGAGTATAGTTCTTGCGTTTCCTGATGTGAGTCAGTTGTGAGGAAAGTGTTTAACCTTTTTGTCAAAGGTTAAACATATAAAAGGGGAATGTGAAGCTCTTGTATTCCTGTTGTTGCCACACTAAAGAGAGCAGCTTTCATGGCTGAGCTAAATCTAACTTTTCGGGGGGGGATATTTCTTTCTGTATCCAATTCAAAGCTGCGGTTTACTGCACTTGTTAAGGAAAGTGTATGTTTGAACAGGGCTATATGACAAGCATCATTCATTGACTGTTTCCATTGTTTTTTTATCCTTAATAGTCCTCTCTGCCTCTCTCAATGGATTTGAAGAGGCTTAGACAGGCATTTGTATTAAGTGAGCCAATTAGAATTTTTCAAAATGATCCGTTTCTATAAAATATGAAGAACTTCAGAGGAAAGAAAGCAAGTGTTCTTTTGCTTGAAAGCAAAAGAATTTGTCCCTACCTGTTCTTATTGACACCATATTCTTTTAATCCATCTTTTTCCACTGCTTGGCTGAGTATACTGTTTTCTTATGTGTAGTTACCAAGACTGATGACTTAGCTATGTTACCTACAATCACATGCCGCTTCCCACTGACTAAATACTTAATGGCACACTCTTATCATGATCCAGACGACTCTGTCAGAGAGCTCATTCCACTTTTGCTGTTTGTGTTGGCTTCTTCTGTCCTTTGTGAAGCATAGGAATGCACCTATTTTTCTTCAGAGACAATTCCACAGGTGACCTGCTGGTTGTTCTGCACCAACTGCACCACTGATAATTTGTTGAGGTTCATCTTTGTGGCTGGGTCTGAAATACCCAATTGTAATCAATCAGCAATTGTTATCCAATGTGTCTGTGAGAGAGCCAGGCACAGAGTCTACAGTAACCACTAAATGTGGGTTTGTTCTTGAATCTCTGTTGCTCAAGGCCTCCATTCTAGTGGATAATTAGATTGTTCTTGCCTGGTCTGGGTTCTTCTGCAGCTCTCTAGGATTGTGTCATAAGTAGACAGCTCCACACAACAGTTTTGCTGGGCTGGAAAGATATAGTCTTGAAAGGGAAAAGAGGATAAACAAAAGATAAAAATTAGAAACGTCATTCCCAAGGGAGTGTTCCTGACAATCTGTTAACTTTTCATTGCGTGTTCATAACCACTTCCAAAAAAATGTCACAAACTCTTAGCAGAGCAGCTTGAACCTCTGCTGATGAATTGAAGGAAATTTGTTCTAAAGAAAATACATCACATGAAGTTAACCCACAATACTTGATCAGCCAAAAACAACACCACGGAACAGGAATTCCTTCAATTTAACAATACCATAATCTCATTGCAGGCTAAGCAGTAACATTAGAAACTGCACATATAACACCTTCCCTTACAGTTGAAATTTGGCAGTAGTGATTTTTAAAAAAAAATCCTAAAACCAACCTTAGTCTTCAGCCTTGGATGCATTTGTTTGATTAAGAGGATTTATGAGTTAACCACTTACAAAGTCAAATCAACGTTGTGTTAAGATTCCTATGTTTTATTCCAGGCATGTAAGTAATGTGTTATTCAAAATACACTGCAGAATAGTTCAAAGCTGACACTGTGAGTGCTTCATTGCATGAACCATGGAGGAATGCTGATTTTCCATCGCTCTTTTATGTGCTTCAGTCACTGGAGTTCTGTCTCCTTTTGCAAGGCAAACTTGATCTGACTGTGCTTTCCTTAATTACATTGCTTTCATTGAAAGGACAAAAGTAACCACTGTGAATTATGCTGTCAAAAACCTAGGCACCACCTTCCATAGTTTTTCATTTACATTATAATTAAGTGTCTTTTGGTCCAAATACTAATTCCTTGCAAAGCTAGGGTAAAAGAGTTCTGTGTCAGGACCTCCTGGGCTCAGGAATTGGTGGTGATACAGCGTTATTGCAGACATAGCATAGAGCAGCTGCATGGTCATCACCGCAGCTCCTGGCCTGCAGTAGTAACTTTGACCTCCTCTATGTTCCTGTATGGAGGGACTTTGAGAAACAGACCTGATTGCAGATCAGTAGGACAAACACAGACCTGTCTCCTTGGGCACACGACAGGTCTTGCTGTTTGCTCACTACAGAAGGAGCTGCTGCACCAATATGTGCAATTCCTGCACATTGCTTCTCTGGACCTTCTGCGCCTCCCTGGCTCTCAGGCTCCAATGTACTGGTAATCCAGGCATATACTTGGACTGGGAGTTGTTTTGTCTAATGGGATGCCTGAGTTAGGAGTGCAATAACACCAGGCTCTGTAGGTTAATGGTTCAAGATGTCATGAAAATCTCCTTCAACATAGATTCTGTGATATTAGCAGATTTTGGGCAAGGGACCAGTGAGGAGCAGGAACAGGCTGTTTATTTGAGCAGGGATATTTTCTCCCTTTCCCCCTCCCTGCTCAGATCTCCCCACTGCCCAACCAGGTTCTGAGATACTGGACAAAAAAAAGACAGACGAGACAACTAAAAAAAGTTCCAAAGGTATTTTTCTTTTGTAAATCTCAGATTTGTAGAAACCTAGTTCCAGCATTTTGAAGATAAACGGTTGCTAGAATGACAATAAATTGGGTTTTATATTAGGGAAGGGAGAAAAAAGATGGCAAAACCCAAACCGCTATTTCCTCTAGGACAGGAGGCTTCACAGTGACAGAATTCTGTGTGAAACAAAGTGATTACTTCTGCTGCTATCACTCTGAACAGTGCAGGCTGTAGCAGACCCTCCACCTTTGTTCAGCTTAAATAATAACTTAGCCTTTCCATTCACAGGATCTGTACAGCCTTGTGTGTTTAGCCACAGACTACTAAACCCCTGTGCATATTAGTCAGTGATACGATTCTTTCTTCCCTACAAACGTAGGACAGTTTCCAATCCATTTCAGAAAGAAAGATGAATTGGAATTGGATTTGAAATGAGAGAACCTGGGCTCATTTCCCAGCTCTGCCATGTACATCTTGCAGTCCTGGGCAAATCTTAGCTCTGTCTATTCTGAGCTATTTGGGGCAGGCACTTTCTCATTTGCTATGCATACATGCAGTGCTTAGCACGAAGGGGACTCCAACCACTCATGAGTAACCAGTGAACAGATGGTAGTCAGTTATCAGTGTGACTAGATATTCCCACTCTGATAGATTTGTAGCAAATTTCATCTTTTAAAAAATCCTGCCAACAGGCCAAAACTGGAGATATGTAAAAGAAAAATTAAATGAAGAGGCTGTTTTCAAAATACCTCTTTCCCAGCTCTAAAATATGCAAGAGACTTTCCACTGTAGGAACTGAGACACGTTGGACATACTGGCAAAGTCCTGCTAAAGCCAAATGTCACTGCTGTGCTTAGTTAAATCCATGGCAAGCTTGTCTTTTTGACTTGCAGAAATGTAGTAAAGAACTCTTTTGGGCCAGATATTTCCTTAATGTGTCACTTGCATTCACTCAGATGAGCTTTTTACAGTTAAGAGTTTCACTGTTTGGCAATACTTCTGCATTGTCACAGGCAGAGATGACATAATGAACTACTCTTACGCATATTCTTGAGCTCTTCTGGGTAAAAATAGTGACCCTCGGCTTTAATCTTCAGAACTTTGCGTCTCAGTGCAGCTATTCTGATGACAAGGGTGAGCAGATCTGGCTAAGACAGGAAACAGATGTATCCTCTTATTCTTAACATAAATTTTGGGGGTTTATTTTTTGGTTAGCTGCAGTCCTAATCTCACTTTTGATCGAGTGCAGAGGAAAAGAGTAATTAGCGAAGTATTGGTGTTATTATTATTTCCTGACATTAACTCTCCTGTTACTTGTCCATCCTTTTCTCAGGCCCAGCAAAATGGTGTGTGGGTTTAACAGCCGAAGCGCATTTTTTATTGCTGGTCCCTCTCTGCGCTCTGAAGTCATACTGCGTTCACTCTACTGAGCTAGTAAAAAAAGAAACAACTCCTACTGAAGGTGGCCACAATTACGTGGGTGGTAAGTGCTTTGTAACAGTATAGCTTATGCAGGAAGGGGAATACGTTTTATTAGTGTAGTTTTCGTAGTTGAAGAGTTGTTTTCCAAAAGCACTGTTTTATCTGCAAAGCAGATACAAATATAGTTTATAACAACTATATTATTGTATAGCAACATAAAATAACTAGTATCTAGTAGTGTGACTATGTGATTTTAAAATTAATGATTTCTTTTTTTTAACATGGCTCCAAATAGTACAAAATTGCTATTTGGCTTAAGCCATTGTACGGGTGGCCGAGGCACAAAAAGAGATGAGTTGATTTACCAAATATCACAGCCAGAACTGCTCCCTTGTCTTCTGAAGGTGAGATCTACAACTAAGCAGAGGAATTTCTTCCTCCCCATTGCCATCCACAAGCATGAGTTCCTCAGCACTTCTGACACTTCTTTACTTATCCTATTGCAAGAAGCATAGTCCTTGTGTCATTTGTTGTGCAGACGGCTGTACAAGCACATCCTTCCCTCCTAACATCTGGTCTGGATAGATACCCTAGGGACTATGAAGAGATAGAGAGGGTTTTTTTCCTCAGCTATTACATAATACTTGATTTTTGGCTGCTGTAGTTATCCCTGGTGCAATGTTTTAGTTCCCTAAGCAGTAATGATAATACTTCAGAGCATATTGCAAACATTTATGTAGGTTTTTTTATACAAACCTGCTGTATGTGTACCTTTTTAGTTACTGTGGTTGTTGTTCTCAGTATATCATAATTCGTCAGAATAAGGTAGTTATGAAAAGATATCCCTCCTGTATATTTCATTCTCTTAAGAACCAGAAATCCCGGGATATCTTTTGAAGGCATGATTTTCTAAGACAGACAGGCTTTTGTTTAAAGTGTCTGTGTATTCAAGCAGAGATAATCATTCAAGAGGCAATCTAGCCCGTTTCCATAAAACTCTTTTGATCTTTCTTCACCATATTTAAATTTGTTTTCATTGTGATCAGCTGCTTTTAATATAGTTTGACACTTAATTTAAAACCTACAGTTAACAAGTTAGAATCATTATGGCCACTGAGGCAAATTCAGTTCTGAGGCAAGTGGGAGAAAATCAATGTAATAGAGAGATCATATGTGCCTGCAACATTTCTGAATTGTTACCTCCCAGCATCGGGGCCAGGTACAAGTAACTGCTCCACTGACAGGCTGGGGGCTCTAGCCCACATGTGGCAAAGCGGGAAGTGCACAGCTGTACAGCTCTCTGTGTACAGTGCAGCGACAGCCTCCCCTGGGAGTCACTGTGACTACCAGAGTATTCCTTTCATAGGGTAAGTGGGTATCCCTGTCTCTGAGGCATCTGGATGAGCAGTGGTGAAACATGGAAGATGAGGAGTAGCTGAAAAATAACTACACGCTACTGGATCACTATAATTTCTTAGACTGTTGAAAAGAAGGGGAATCACCCTCTTCCACTCTTGCACGCATTTGTTATGTTCATTGCTCAGAGATGTACTGCAACTCATAGTTAATCTCTTCTGTCCCCATGGAAACTTTGGATAGCAGAAAATAATGGCATAATATGATACAAGTTGCTATATTTGCTAGCACTGGCCAGCAGGTTAGTTCTATGCAGCCTCCCCATTTTTCTTCCTCTTCTCCCTCCTTTTCAACAGGAATACTGAATATGGCAAACAATACTGATTTCATACTGAAGCTTTTAAAGGAAGCTTCTATGCAAATTGGTGTGTTTGAAAACAAATCTAAAATAGTTCTCAACATAAATTGTTCATCTAATCCAAGTATTTTAGTTTAGATTACCAAACCAAATCCATCTAAACTGATTCAGGGGACCCATCCAGAGGACCCGCCCATTGCTACAGCCACAGTTTTGTAGAGGAACTCTGACCTTTCAGACCAGACACCTCTAAGAGAGGCAGAATTTTTGAGATCAGAATGTGCTGTTAGTTTTCTATAAGCTTGTAACATTCACAGCATGCACAGTATTTTGGGGGTGTGATATCAGGGTGATGCAGATTGGAAAGACCTCATGTTACATCATCTTTGGTGATTGAAAGTAAAAATTCTTGAAATGGGTGGAGAAAGAATTGTTACAGTTCCTTGCCACCCTGAAATGATAAATGCTTGGAAAATGCCCAGAATGTTATTGAAGTGCTTAAAAAGTAAATATTTATTCTGCACACAAATCTTTTAGATCTGTCAGTAGCTGAATTTGATTATTCTTGTGTTGGTTTCTATTATTTGACTGGGTATTTGTAGACAGATGGCCTCTTGTAGTGTTAATAAAAACAACGTATGTAGAATGATTGGGCTGTGTGGTAATTGGGGAAATACTGAGGGATTAGGAAAGAGGATAGCATGCCAAAAACTAGTTTCTGTTTATACACATCTAATTCCTTCTTATAGCAAATTAAGCTTTTCTTCTTCAGGCATGTTCAGTTAGTTTGATCAAGTAAGGCTAGAGTTTGGGATACTGAGAAATTGAGGTCTGTAGGTCGAACTCGTCTTCCTGTGACGTTTCACTGGTATAACAAAGAAAAATGTATTTTTGAGATTATTTTAACAGCTAACCCCCCTATACTTCTGAACCTGTGCCAGCAAATCTCTAAAGTGCTATGAACTCCAGACGATGCAAAAAAAGCTGGGTACTGAGCTGTGAATAGAGCTGACCAAAAGACAACTGAATTTCTGTCCCCTGACAATTTTTTTTCACTGTGTATGGTTCCCCCCACTCTACCTTTTGCTTTGTACTGTAGCATCCATAGAACTTTTGTTTCTTTAAAATCTTAATCACAACCGTCACCCACTCTTACTTAGTAAAAATGTACTTAAGGAAAGTTTAACAAAGATTTTAAATAGTTAAAACTTTGTTTATAAAATCAGCACAAGTATTTGATGAAATTTACCAAGATGCAATGTTTCAAAGTTGCAATGTTTCAATTCTTATTGAGAATTTATGATGTGAAAAAACCTCTGCTTTTTCAATAATGCCATCAGTCGCTCACCCTCTTCCTTCTCTTCCCCTTGAAAGAAAAATATGACCACCTTTTTCTGATTTAGGTTTTTTGGTGACTCTTGAATGAAGATGCAAAATTTAGCCTATAAGAATGAAGCGTTTTGAAACACAGACATAGATGAGTGAGTTGCAGCAGGAGGAATAGAGAAGCCTCCCCAAATCTACTGTGGCAACGACTTTTATTAGCCTGGAACTGGCAGGGAACTGAAAGTCAGATTCTTCTTTCCTGACCACAGAGATTTGCAATGTGGCTGTCTACACCTGAGCTAATTCTCTGCACAGTCTCAAAAATCAACGCAGAGGAAAAGGCACTTTTAGAATGCTGTCTGCCCAGCTGCTTGCATCAGATGAGCTGCACTGTGCCAACCAAGTAGCGTTTTATCTCTGTGGTCAGTTAAAAGAGCCTACAGTGACTAGTGCAACTGATAGTTGCCCCCGCTGCAGGCACCTCTGCTTGGTCATCTGAATCCCACCCCTGCTGCCTGCTGTTTGTTGGCAGTTCTGAATACCACAACTCACTGCCCTCAGTATGATTGATATTTGTGCTGAAGCAGACGGAGCTCCCTGGCCTGAGTGGAGTTTCTCCTCTTGGCTGTTGATGCTGAGACAGAATGCGCCCTGTGATGAAAGGAAAGCATGTACAATGCAGTTCAAAGTATCAAAACTGTTTGCTGAGCTGGCAGGAAATTTAATTTAGCACATGGGACTTAATGCTGCAGAGATTAAATGTTCTTATTCAGATGAGAATGAAAGCCTTGTGTTTGCCTTATCAACTGAAACGTGTAGGGCTTCCAGTACCAGGCCATAAAAGCACTGATACACTTGTGCACATTACAAAGATCTTCCTAGTCTTTCTTCTTGCTCCTCTGAAAGTGGTTTTGCTAAGTCAGGATGACTGATTGTACCACTGGAATGACCTCACCTAGTTTGCAGTTTACCATATCACTGATACCAATTTAACTCAACAAGGTCAGATGGGTGGGGTGGGAATATGAGACCAGGGCAGACTGAGAAGTTCCTTCTTTCTTGCTTTTTAATTTACTTTTCCATAAAACTCTCCAGGCTTTCGCCAAATGATTCTGGTATTTATAAGTCTGAATTAACTTTTGGAGAAAGAAACATTTGTATTTTTATTCTTGATGGAATTGTGTTCTTTCCCATGGAAGGCATCAATATCAGGGTCTAACCATGTAGATGCACTACACATTCCTGTATCTTTACATCCCAGAGCCCTGAGCTGCAGATTCTTGGATGCTGGAGAAAATCTTCCAGAGAGACCCTGGGAAAGCATTACTACGTGCTTAGCATGCTGTTACTCTCTTCTCCTTTTATTCCCTAGGCTTCTGCTATTGGCCACTGTCCTTTACAGGATAGTGGGCTAATGGAAGATTTGATATCATCTGTCAGGTCTCACTTCCTGCATAACATGAGCACCTGCCATGGTAGCAGCGCTGTCACTGTTCACCTGGTTGAGTTCCACTGTGGCCAGTCCTAATGAACTTCTCAAATCCCAAGCAACACAGCACCAAGGTGGCACAACACGGTACCTGGGCTAGCAAGGCTAGCTGTCTTGATGCTTAAATGCAGGGAGTCAACTAATGGATGGTTTACCCAAGCAAGGCCAACACTAGCAATGCTCATGAGACTGAAGAGCAGCAGAGCTGCCCCCTGGGCAGAAACAGAGCTCTCACTCTCTGAGGTCCTTTTGGGGTCCTGTGACAAGTGGTGTGGGTGTCTGTGCTCAGGTGCTCAAAATTCTCTTCCTGCCACTATCAAAGTGTGCTTATGTAGTAAGGATCTGTATAATGCTACTTCAGTAAAAACTCATAGAGGAAGATAATCCAGAATATTCTTAACAGAATATTAATCAGAGAATATTAATAATATGTATAAGAGTATTAAGAATAGCCATGGAATTTCCAGTTTTCATAAAAGCTCAAACCTTTTTCAGGGTGCTTTTTGAAGTCAGCCTGGCATCATTTTCCTGGCTGGAAGTTAGAGCAGCTTTTGTAGGCAAAATATAGAAAGCTGAGTGCTCTGCATTATAGTTTAGAAGATCAATAGATTCCTTTGTTTAAGGATCCTGATCTTAAAAGAAGAAACTTCTTGTTTATGTGCTGCCTTGGCCTATTAGCCTTGGTTGTTACTAATAAAAGTTCTTTCAGAGCACTCTGAGTGATCAGAGTCTTAAACAACTTTCCATAAACAGCAAAAGCATTACATAGGAAAAAATAGACAAGAAAAAAAGCCTCCTAAAGTCTGCCTTTCTGCAGCAATGTGTCTTTGGGTATGAGTTTCAGAGTGGGTAGAGAACACACTTCTGCCTGGCATGGAAATATATACTAAGTGGAAATAAAAAAAAAAAAAAGATTAAGGAAATACTCTTAGCTTATCAGTTCTATGGGTGTATTAGCAACTTAGATGAGAATAGTTTTCATGATGAAAAGTTAACTGTGCATGCTTCTGAACTGTTATTGCAAAATAAGAGGAAGGGGGAAGTTTAATAACTAATGTTTTGGGTTGGGCTTTTTTCTGGGCTTTAACATATCTTTTAACAGCTGTGGGCAGGGGAGCATGGAGCGGACATGTTTCTGTTCTCAAATGGAAAAAAAGAACCTTCAGAAATTTTCGTTGGACAACATTCAAAAGCTAAGAACATTTACATTTTTCCCCAGGCAAAAGAGGCCATTTTATGAAAAGGCAAATTGCAGGAACCACCCAAACAGACCCAAATTTTCAGGAATTTTTTTTCTAGGTTTGTTTTAACATAGTCTTCATTTTCACACCCAACCTATTGACGTAGTTAGAAAGCACTACATGTACAGCTTTTAGATAATGAGAAAAAGCAGTTAGTAAAACAATATTTTAGAGAATGGTCAACATTTTACAAATGTGAATGTCTAAAGTTATGTTAATAAATGTTTAGGTTTAGCCTCCTACAGAGAAATATATTGCTTTTTCAGAAGTTCTGGACATGTGCAAATCCCATTAGAGATGAGAACAGGTGCTAATTTGAAAGTCAAATTACTTTTCTAGAAACCTACTGAGGTACAGATTTTCTTTCTAGAGTGTGCAAAATCAAGGCTAGCTGAGTTCCTAATGCACTTAGGCCTTCTAAAAACCCTTCCTCATGGACTCAGACCTTTAACATTCAAGTTCAAAGTCTGTTTTGCTCAAGAGTCCACATAGCTGCTATCTCCCTATCAGAGCTGATGTGGCCTGGTGGGAAATATTTAGCAAAAATATAACCTAGGCAATGCCAGAGAGGCTCATTCTTGCATTTTTGGGAAGTGCTTCAAGATAGCAGTATAGTAGAGCATTTAGTTTGTGTATTACACTCCAAGCCCAGATGCAGCCACATTGCCTTCAATGAACTGCTTAAATGCCACAAATTAAATAGCTGTGAGCACTCTGCCAGGTCAGAGGCTGACAGTCAGGGCAAACAGTCAAACACCTGCCAGCTGGAGGCTTTTTCCTACACAGTGGGACCCTCTGCCTCAACTTTGATTCTTTCTTTACTGTCCTGTGTCATACCACCTCCTCAATTCCCAGAGCCCACACGGAAAGCATCAAATCTTAGTGACTGAATTTGCTATTTGTTTGCCTTGTGGGCAGACATGAAGGACTGTGTAATGGGACAGTGCTGATGTTTCCACAGTCCTCCTGGGAAGCTCTCCTTTGCATTATTTTGGTGCCATATAAAGGTCTTAATTTTTATAAAGGTTACTTTTGGACACTGGATTTCTTGCTAATTCTTGCTAATTTCAGCTGGCTGGGGCTGACGCCAGCTCCCTGCCCTGCCTGACCTCCTGTGAAGAGGAAGCAAGATGTTCCTTTATTTTTTCACAACTGGTCTCCAGAGGAGAAATTCCTGGTTCAATCTGCAGTGCTCTGCAATGCAATTCTCTCCTGACACCCCCTTCCCTCCTCTCTTTGCTGTAAATTGCAAGTACTTCACCATCTAGCTGCAACCCTCCCTTGGCATCTACCTGTACCTGTAGCAGATAGATAGGCTATATTTTCACACAGCTCCCTCCAGGCCTATGAGTTTGGCTATGGAAACTTTGAATGAGCTGAAGAACTGTGGAGGATGGGTGCAGTTGTAAAAATTGCCCAAAGCAAGGAAGTCAGATGTGCAAGAGAGACCAACAGCTTTGCCAGTGTCAACACTAGTGAGCCATCTCCCTGTTGAAACTAAGCGCAATGGTGCCACTGCCCAGCAGTGACCCAAAAGTCTAGGCCACTGCTTTTCTTACCTATAAGTAACGTATTTTCCACCCTCTGTAAAATAAAGGTCTTATTTTCTTTAAGCTAATGAAACCACTCTCTATTTACTGAGTTCAGTTACATTTAAGCAACTTACGTGTATTATATCACAGCCTAGCTCCTTGGCATTTATGCAATGGGAAAAAAAATCAGATAAGTAAGCTCATGTTTTATGACTCAGCAGACATAGTCTCAGTTTCTGGCTCTCACACAGTTTCTTTCTGCAACCTTGGGCAAGCTACTTAATTGCTCACTGTGCCATCTGTAAAAAACTTTCCTTCTCTGTGTCTCATGTTTTATCCATCACCTTGTTATTGCAAATGTTGTCCTGTAGATTTGTGTAGCACTTACCAACAAAGGAACTTTACTTCTGGTAACCCCTAGGCATCGCTGGAATTAAGAGTAAAGTAGTAATATCTCAGCAATCAAACCATGTCATTTCCTTATTTCAACCTAGAGTCCTTTAACGTGTCCTCTGGATGTCTTCCAAAAATTGCCAAACTAGAAACTAAAGCACTAATAAGAATGTATCTCCTGTCATGTAGTTTGGCTACAGGATCCAGAAATAGTGAACTTTCAATGCTGAAAGACTGAGCACAGATGCCATGCCAGTGGGGAACAAGGCTGCAAAGGGAGAATTGGAGCCATGAGCTGCCTGGCAGTTATTGCAAAGACTGAAATTCTATTTATTCACTGTAACATTCTCTGTCTCATTTTCTTCCTGCCAGAGTATGGTGCATAGGTGGCAGAATCCAGAAAACACGCTTTCTTGCCTCCCCGTGTGTATCATGCTTAGAGTTATTAGGGGACACTTTCTGTCCTATTGGATTTGCACCTGAGGTTCTGCCTCCTATAAGAAATTCCCAGGTACAGGTCAAGGAAAGGGAAGTTGAAATACTCCCTAAAGAGTTGTCTTTGGAGCCTAGGAGATGTTACAACACATGAGGTACCTCTATACCTCTGTCATCAGTAAGCACGCTGCCATAGTAACTAAAAAGTAGTTCTTCTGAAGTCCAGGCAAATCTAACAGTAGCCATATTAGTGGGCTTTGAGGAGAAATAAATGCTGATGGAGAGAATAAAAGAGAGCAGAAGTGTGTTTATATTTATCCACCAGCCTTCCTTCTCAATCAGTTTCAGGTGGGCCCAGTTTTGCCACTCTTGGGCAAGTGGGTGGGACTGGTCTCTTTTGGCAGCACCCAAGGGATTTATAAGTGTTTTCATGGTAGCAGTTCCCTGTTTGCTCTACTCTTATAAGCCCACAAGGAGTATTTCTGTATCAAGACTCAGGAGAGTTTTCAGCACTGCAATGCCTCCTGCAGTGTGAAGTAGCTCTTGGAATCTCACTATAGCAATCTGCTAAGGTATGTGGGATAATTCTGCTTGTTAGCCAGCCCAGGATTTTGTAAGAGTTGAGAGGGTAGCACAGTCTTTCCAGAGTCCTGCTGTAGTTGGAAGAAGACTTCTGTGGCCTGTTATGAAGTGCTGGATGTTTACATTTAGCTTTTCCTGTCAGAAGAAATAGATCTGGCAAACAGCCAGCAAGCTATTTCTGGAAAACTACTTTCCTAACAACTAAAAGCACCTGGGCAGACTTTCCTTGCTCAAACAGCACTGTCTTGCCAGGCCACACCCTTAGGGTGAGAGATTCACATGCTGAATGGCTTTAGTAGTGGCAGGAACGCAGGAATTCAAGGTGCTCCTTCTTTACCTTATGCATCTTGAATGCCCGTTTGCAGTCCAAGGTAAAGATGACAAAGGACTGAATGAAAGCCCGTGACCTTTAAAGTGTCAAAAGGTCTTCAGAAGCCAGACTTTCATTCTGGCTCTGCCAGGTGTTCAGAGATCATGAGATGAACTTAAAAATCACATGTTCTTACCCCCACCACCACAACACTGCCTTCTGGGTTATGATCCTTTAGGGACCTCTTGGATCATCTTTCTAGGCTTACTCCTGCTATCAGGAGGGATTCGATTATATTTAATTTTAAAGACAAGCTGGGAGTCTTTCCTGCTTGTGATGCAAATGCAGGTCCTTCTGCAAGCAAAAAAACCCTACCCTGTCATGAGGTTGGCAGTCAAACTATTAAAGGTGGTGGTGCTGTAGTTAAAGTGAGAAGAAATCAGAAAAATTGAGATGATTGCAACTATTTATAGTTGGATGGAGGCAATATCAGACTTTGGATTTCATTTAGACAACTTCTACTTCCTTAGTCGCTTTACTAGTCAATAGGTGTCTCTTAGAAGATACCCTGTGTCTACTTGATTTTGTCTGGGGAGGGAATGGGGACTGGCAGGGCAGCCTGAGAGAAAGGTTATCTGTCGGCTAACAGCTGTCTTCCATCTTATTCTGCCAGAGCCTACATGAGGCAGTAGAGCTCGCATGGCTAAAGCATGTTCTGTAGCTAGTGGGATATCAGGAAGGAATATGGCCCATATTGGTGGATAAATGAGTTATAGAAATAATAGGCCATGTACAGCAATCTTCTGTGTCCAGAAAAGGAGGTCTGAGGAACAAGGGGAGAGAAATGAGGGAATCTACTTGGCAACTACCCTCTAGAAAGGAATAGCAACACCACTGACTGCTAACTAAATTTCCCACCTCTTCTTTTTTTCTTCTATAGCTATTGGTTTTCTTTTGCCTATGCATGCCTTAACCTCTGTTTCAGCCCATGCTTGTATACGGTGTCCCAAACACCAGTAAGACACACCGGAAAGGTTAGTTCCTACAAGAAAGGGAGGAATTACTGCACTAAAATAAGTAGATTATTTACCTTTCTGTCTTTAATCCTGTAGAGAAAAATCTGAATGATCTCTCTTAACTATAATGCTTATTTTGGAAATCAAAACTTTTGACAAGCATGTAGGCAGCAATCAAGATCAATCCTTGTGTCTCTCAAGACCCGGACAAGGCAAAGCCTGAGGACTGCTTCAGAAGGAGAGCAGCAAATAGAAGTTTTGATAATTAATCAGAATCTCTTGGTCTCAGAATAAAACCATATTTATGGTTTTAACTTTAATTTTGAATCTTCTACCTTTAGACAAAGAATTGCTGCATCCTGGAGATATGTACTTCCTGTAGAATCAGAACTGGCTAATAGACTAGGTAAAATTGATGCTGGGACAAATCATTTAAAAAAAAAAATTGGATCATATTTATCACGCCAAACCATATATTAGTAGTTAAGGCAAGATTGAGTTCTGGTGCAGAAAGAATCTGCTTTCTAGAAGAGAAACATTAATTATGGATTAATTAAGTATGCTAGATATAGGAAATGAATTAATTGTCCAAATGCTCCATTATGATTCCCTCTGATAATCACTAAGAAGCACAAACACATCCTCCATTATCTCCTGCTTTCCTGAGCTGCAAGGATTAGAAATCTCTCAAAAGGACATACCACCTTGAAACCACGAGACACCCTCCTGCCTGGGACCCATGCAAGGCCGATCAAATTCATGTGGTAGATAGGCGTAGCAAATATTCTCATGATTTTTCCCCTGTATCAGTTGTTAAGTGTCCCTCTTAGAGTGTATTAAAGCAAAAAAGCCAGTGACTGAGAGTGAAGAGCTTAGTCCTTAGCAGAAAGCCTCAGTACTGTCTGTTCTGTGGAAGATGACACCATAGTCTGACAGAAAACCCATGCAATGTGTTTATGGCCACTTCTGCAGTGCTTGCAGCCACAGATTGAGTCCTACCTCTACTTAGACTGATGGTGCAGCAGCAGCAATGCTCCTTCAACAAGAAAAAAAATAGCTTCAGTGTTTCCCTGCTTTGGACTTGCTGCTTTTATGTTGAGGTTCTGGACAGTTTGATTTGTTCCTGATCAGCTGCTTCAAATCTTTATTTCCTTGCTTTGATATCACCTGGAGGTATGAGTTTTATGGAGAAATAAGGGAGTAATTTTCTGCCATGCCCTTGATATCTGTTTTCCCCTCACCCTATTCTCTTCCTGTTTCCTCTCTCCCTGGCCACTGTTAAGTTATTTCTTGCCAAAAAGGAGTGTTTTTACAGCGACACAGTTAATTTGAATAACTGAACTGCTGTAGAACCACGTATAGTATATACTTAAAAGGAGTTATGTGCTTAATCTCTCAACTAAGCAACAGAGGTGACAAGTACAGTTCCTTAGCCCATGACTCACGGGGGTTAAAAGAGAGAACAAACCCCCATCACCTCTGGCAGAGAATATAGTCTGTAGACCCACTGCCCTTCTGTACTAGCTCATTTTGGAGTTACCCTGCTCTGCAACAATTAGCAAGGAAGACAAGTCGAGAAAATAACAAATGATTGCTTGTTTTCATATCCTGCAAAGCTACTGCAACAGCATTTATCTGTGTAGATGCACTTTGGGAAGTTCAGGATCTTTGTGAAAATTGAAGTTTTCTGTTAAAGGGAACAGATTAATCACCCAACCTTTTTAAGCTGTCAGCTGTAAAATTAACTTGGACTATTGATGGTGAATACCTACTGAAGCAGGTTGAATCTAATCCATCAGTTTTTACAAGTATCTATACCTGTCACAGGGTTTATTGTTAGTTGTTGAGGTGGCTTCTTTGGCTTTCCTGGGGAGCAGAAGTACTGTTCACAACAGCCTGCTGTTTAACTGAGGAATTGCAGGTGGAAACATCGCACATGGAAACTGTTCATCCAAAAAGCAATCTGTTGGTGTATCATTTTTGTTCTTATGCAAGTGCATAGTATTAGAACATGGGGAAACAGCAGTAGCAATGCTTCATTGTTTGATATGTAGTTTATTATTTCACTTACAAGAGTTTAGTTACCATAAGAGCTTTACCCAGTAGCATCAGGAAGCTGTATAACATTGACTGTTCAAGTGGCAGATAGCAGGGAGTTTTTTAAAAACAGGTATTTAAAAAAAATGTTATCAGACAACAGAACCTGGGATTTTTGGAAAGGATACAAGCAAGCTAGGCACTCGGGTGTCATTGAGAGTTGAAAGGCCAGCATAAGAATTTGGCCAGCTAAGCCTCAGCATGTCTTAAAAGATGTTTAGGGGCTGTGGTGCCACAGTAAATAGCAGGTTGTTGCCAAAACATCGTTTCCAGTCAGACAGGACAAGTAAATGAGCAAAGATCAGAGCGCATCACCAGGCATTAGAATTGCAAGTGCAGGGATGCAACTTCAGAGCCAGGGAGTTCAGCCATGCTAGCTGGGATGTGAACTGAGAGTTTTTTGATGTCAGCTTTTGTTTTCTTCCCAGGCAGATGTCTTCCTAGCCTTCTTGCCATCTTGCTTTTCAAGCTCAGTTGCTAGGTGTTACTGCCAAGATATTTGAAACCAACCCAAATCAACCACAGTGGTCTGAGCATGGTAAATAGGACCTGGTATCCACCAAGAGGAGTCTTAGGATATTTTGCTGATCTTGGTCTCTCAGTGCTGGATACCAATAGTCCAGAGATTCAGGTTCACCTCTCCCTTGCTATTTGCATTTTTGCTTCCTGACATTTTTTGCATACCTTTGTAGAAAGCAAGAGATAGTTAGCTTAAAGCAGGTATTTGTGCAGGAGAATACTGGTTATATGTAAAACAGGCCAGTTGTGCTCCAGCCAGTAGTTTTATGGCTCAATTAACTGCTTCTCTCACTTTATTACAGTATTGCCAAATGTAGATTGCTATGAAAATAGTCCATACTTCAGTACCATGTGTGAAATGAGTCCAAGATGTGTCTACATCACTTTTAGGGGCAATCTCTGCAATGGAGCAAGAGTTAAATGACCCTGAAGACTCTAATTACTCTCCTAGGATGTCTATAAATGGTCCTTTCCTGATATAGTTGATATGCATCACACTTGGAAGACACCTGCAATTTTGCATCATTTTCTCCACATTATTATTTATATTTCTTGGGGGCATAAGCAAAACACATTATAAAATCCCAGTATTCAAGCTGTGCCCATCCCACAATTTGTAATGTCGGAAGAAAGGGAAAAGGAGGCTCAGTCATTTTTTCAAAGTTTTCAACACATTTAATTTTTAACCTTTTAATTTGTGCCTTCTTTAATGTATATCTGTCACTTTGGGATTTGAGCGGTCATCTCACTCTAGAGATTACAATCCTCCAATGTGGAAATCTTGGTGCTGTTAAATTATCAGTGGTTTTGCAAGTGATGTCACAGAACCATGGTTTGCTGACAAATTCCTTAAGGTTTCAGTTCTTAGAGGTGGCAAGATGTGTTGTAGGAGATCATGGCAGATGGGACTTCTGGACAGCATAATCTGTCCAGGCACTCCCTTTTCTACTGCCCTTGACAGAGGTCCCCAGTCATATACATACCTGCTAGTTTATACCAGACAGGTGATTTCACTCATTCACTAGAGCAGACTCAGCTATTGTAATGTTTTGTAGTACAAGTTTAGAAATTAACTCAGTGTTATGGCATTTGGATTTTAAGGTGTCATTTTGGGGACTTAAATAGTAGTAATTGAAAGTGATTTCACTGAAGTTTTATATGCTGAAAAACATCCATGTGTTTCTTTAGGGAAGACAAGAACAAAAAAAAAGAAGGGGAAATCTTTCTGCCAGCTACATGGGCTGCCAGCTTCTGGTATTTCCCAGAATCCTGCCAGTACCTGCTTCCTCTTGCTCTATAAGCCACCTCAGACCTCTCTCTCCTGTGTGGGGCAGCTGAGCTATGGCTGTGCCGTTTGGTAATCCCTACAGAGACTGCCTAGCATGAACATCGCTTTCCTCCTGCCCTTTCTACAGGTCTGAGTATCTATATTTATCATGCTAGAGCCCTTTGCAACCCTTGACGTTACTCCTGGCTGAAGCCTAGTGATTACGTGGGACCTAGCATTTGTGAGACAAGCTATAGGACCATGACCTCTTCCCTACCCCCACTGAAACAGAGTCCATTTGGTGCTGTGTAGAAAATGACCTGTTTAAAAGGCTGGTGTCTGTTTGAACTTGAGTCACTTACAAAAATGTTCTGTTGTGTTGGAAGTAGCTCAGGTGCTGCAGATGCTTTGGAGTGCGCTAATCTGTGGGGTTTTAATAAGTATTTTCCCTTCACTTCTTATGTAAAAGATATCCTCCCGCCCACCTTCCTTCCCACACAGAGGAAACTGGCCACTGAATGGGCATAATAGATTGAAAGTGTTACCCACCTCCAAAAGTCGTTTTCAGTTACTGCACTTTGAAGTCTTGTTGAAAGTTGTGTAAAAGAAACCACAAAAGCTTGTTTTCAATTTGTTCTCTTTGCTAGCCCCCACCACAACAACAAAAACTGTCTTTCTCTTCCCCCTCAATCGAAATAAAACCATCCCAAACCTGGCCTAACCAGAACTCAAGTTAACTTTCCTCTTGTAAAAAGTGACGTGTTGTCTTTGAATATCCTGTCTGCTCATGTTTTACCCTCCGTCTGAAAGATGGCTCTGCCAGCAGCTCAATACACCTTTAATTCCTTGTGAGGAACATGAGAAAATAATTTTTTTAGAAGTACTATTTAGGAGTTAAAATACTACACAGCAGTACCCAGCTAGTACCACCTGCAGCTACAGGCTGTGGAGAGCTTGTACTGGCAGAAACCGGGTTAGAGCCACATCCAACATCTGAGACTTTCTGCATCACTTTTAATGGTAGGACCATCCCCAGATGCAGTATTTAGCCACTTTCTGCTTTTTCACCAAAGCTGCTGCTGAGGCTAGTGTAGTGTTTGCTGTAAATTCTTCAATTTCTGCCTGCAGGTTGACACCCCAGGAAGGTCCTCAGCGCTCATGAAGACATTCATCTCAATAACCTTTCCATGAGTGTAACATCTTTCCCATGGAATGCTCTGCTCTCAGGGAGGATTTCTAATTTAATGTCTGGTATTTATCATGTCCCTGATAAGCTCAGGCAGAGACTGAATTGCATGCTGTGATCTTCAATCTGACCTAAGAACATATGAACCAAAATATATTTCTACCAATTTATGTTCTCTTTTGTTACTACTTTTGTGTATATGTAAAAAAAGAAAATAAAATTCCCTTCTACTATCAAGACCTTTAGACAATCTTTTTAATTTCAAGGTTATTTTAAAAGTAATAGAACTGCATGTGTTCCTGGGACAAGACTGCACATTGTGTTCATGTAAAATTTAGTTTATTCTCCCCTTATTCCTTTGTTTTAATGTAAAAGGGACTTGTAGTCCTGCTTTGTAAGTTGTTCCCAAGATACTCATATCTGAGTTCAGTGGTACATGGAAGCCTGAAGGACCCTTTTGGGGTCAGAAGAAGTGGTGTAAATAAGAGCCAGAGCAATGTCAACCAGAAAGAGCACTTCGGGCTTACATAGCTTCAGGGCAACTGAGCAAGGATGGACAGGACAGAAGTCCGTTTGTTATTCTGTGTGAGTTGCAGAGGTCCCATCTTGTCCGAATCTGAGGACTTGCAATAGCAGGCAAAACCAGCACTTTTTGGACCTTAGTCTAAAATCATAACAGAGTGCTTCCTCTCTTATGAATGTCAATAGTGACATATACTTTCCTTGCCATTTTACCTGCCTTGCTTACTGAAATAGCAAGCTGATGATAGCAGGCTTGTTTCTTGCTATATGTTTATACAGTACTTCATAGAGTGAGGCTCTGATTTGGACATTGCTGCTGTAAGCTGTTAAGAAATGCCCTACTTGGTCAGACCTGTGATGAATCCAGCCAACCTAGTATCCTGTCTCCAGCAGTGGCATTAGAACATTCTGTTTAGGAAGAGCAAACAAACCTGACTGCTATGTGAGGTCCATTCCCAGCATCCACAGTCATCAATTAGGGATGTTATAGACTCATCTCTGCCTTTCCCCTGTTTATGGACATGTTGTCTGTGCATTTGTCTACCCTCTTTTTGGAACTGCTCATGCTGTTTGCCTTTATAACCTGCTGTTCATTGTCTGCTATGTAAGAAAGCACGTTATCGTATCTGTTAAACAAATCTCTTATTAGTGTTAATGATCCCTAGTTCTAGGTGGGATTTAGTGAACAAGTTTTTCATTCATCTTATTTCCAGGTAGCCTTCTCTCTAAATTGAAAAGTCTCAGCTTTTTAAGTCTCCCCGGTAAGACAGCTGAACCATCACCCACGTCATTTTAACTGCCCTTCTCTGTGCCTTCCCTCAGTCCATTCTGTCCTCCTTGCAATGCTGAGAGCAGTGGCACGCATTAGTCAGGATGTGGGTGCACCTGGGTTTTACACATTGGCAAAATGATGCTCTCTGCATTGTTGAGCATCATCAGGAAGGGTGTTGAAAACAATTGGATGCCTCTTTTGGCTGACACCGCACATTGAGCTGATGAATGAAACTGTGAATGACTAATGAGAATATACTATTGTGATCAAGGCTGGCTGTGGTATGCAGTTAAATATAGCCATACTGATTTTATTTTTTTTTTTAGAAACCATATTTAATTGCCAGTCTTAGTGAAAGACAAATGTTATCAGCCAGGGCAACTGCTCCAAATTGAACAGCTTTGGGTCACTATGTTTTTGCAGTCTCCCCTTTCTCTCTGCCGACAGTATTAGTAGTGTACCTCACTGTATAAACTAGAGCACCCATAAGTAATATGCCTGCACATTCTTCTTGGATTTGTGTGCAAGAGCCCAAGGCGACTTTTAAACTTAGGTCTCTTGTTCAAAAACTCGATTATAAGGATGTGGAAACACTTCTTTCTGATGCTTCCTTTTGAAGAGGTTTTATGACTCAGATGCACAAATTAAGTTCCAGATGAAAGTATAGTAGAAGCTTTACCCCAGGAGCAACACCTACCCAGTTTTATAATCCTGTCACACATACAGGTCTAATAAAAGCCTGTAGAATAAAAAACTTACCTATAGAAACAACTAGGCAACAGCAGTTGTAATTTGGGGAATTTCCAACAGATTAGTAACAAGCTGTGAAGAGCCTATGGCCTGAAATGCAACCTTGAGCCTCTAATTTCTAGGAAATTATTTGTGTTGTGATGGTTATTGCTGCTGAACAATTAACACCTGGAAGACTTTAAAAAATTTGGCTTTTAATTTCTCTTTTCCATTTTCAGCTTGTGAAGTCTCTGATTCTGGCATGAATCACAGCTCTTTGCCATCCAGCTCTTCCCTGAGGTCTGCATGGCTAGCAGTCAACCAGAGCATGCTATAAAGAGCAGAGGCATTGATCCAAGGAAGCAGTCAGGTACACGAGTGATTCTTTCTCCACAGAGCTCTCAAAAATCTGATCAGAAAAGCTTTTTTTGAACATTCCTCACAGAATTTTAAACAATCTGGAGGAGACAAAGATTTCATCAGAATCTGTACGTACAAAAAAATTGTTTGATTGCTAACAGTTGGTTTTTTTTCAGTGAATGAAATGGAAATTGCACTTCTGTTTTACATTACAAAATAATTATGCTTTTTAGTGACCTATGTTTCTTGGCACTTTTCCCTTTTGTGGCCATCCCCTTCAGCGTATCTGAGCCTGTTCAAATGTCTGTTACTCTTGGTAGCTCATTCCTTCAGTGCAGACAGCTATGTCCCTGATGGCGTACTTCCTACACACAAGAAATGTCTCTGGAAAGGAGTTAGTCCTTTCCTTGAGGTCTGGTAACAGTCAGTCAGAGATGTACCCTAAAACAGTAACAAACCTCCTGTGCCAGTTTAACCTACTATGTATAAATCCTACTGATGACTGGCACTAGTTATGGTTATAATTAAAGATATGCATTAAGGTAGTTTTATACTGCAGTCCTAGAAATACTCTGCTTAGACATCTCTACAAGCAAATTTAATGCAGTCGTCTGCTATTTTGGATGCTCCAGAAATGAGGCTGTCTCCTAGAACTTCACAGGCCTCCTGGTTCAGGTGCTTGATAGACGGATGGTTGTGAGGACTCAGCCACAAGTGTTATATGAGAAAGTAATTAATCGCAGATTCCAGGTAGCTTCCATGTATGTGAAAAGCCCCACCAGCTATACCAGATCCAGACAGACATGGGGTGGTGAAAGAAGTTTAGCTTCCTGTAATAGTGATGTTGCTGCCCGGTTGCTCTCTGGAGCAAGGAATTAACATAGCCTGAGAAATACAATGCTCCCTGCTTCTAAGTTGGGTTATGTGGCCTATTAAGGAAAGAAGAATGAGTGAACTTGAGAGTCCAGGGTTATATAGAGTCTGGGAATGGCAACATCAGCTTGAAGATGCTTCTAAATTTGAACAGGTCAGAATCCCACTTCTTGCTGTCTCAGTGCCTTTCTTTTTTTTCTTTTTTTTTTTTTTTTAAATTTCCTCCCTCAGGGCTGGCTGCCATTATTGCTTAAATCAGTGGAGAGATTCACACTGAATTTCAGGGGTAACTGGATTAGTTACTAGGTTGCCGTACTGGAAAGGCATGCAATTAAAAAAGCCATGTTGTTCTCGGTGAGTTGGAGCCAAGGATGACCAAGTACGATTGCTCAAGTGCAGCTGTGCAGTGTAACCCAGATCTGCCACCATGTGAAGGTAGTTGCTTGCAGTTTAGATGCAAGTAAAACCCAGCCTGGCCAGAAGCTGCAGTTTGGCAACGTAAAGCCACCAGGGCTCTGCCCAGGCATGGGAAGCTGCAACAAGGAACTTCTTTTGAGAGTCAGAGCCGTAATTTCCAAATGGTAGGGTTTGATCTGCTGAAGTTACCTGAGCACAACAACTTCACTGCAGTCGATGAGACTTCTGGCAGGTGTGTGGTTTACCAGGAGGAGTCTTCAGCTGGAAAACAATTCTCAGATGCTTTGCACTGAATGGAAACTGTGGAGAAAGTGGTTTTATTAATGGCTTTTGTAGAGTGTTTATTTCCTTGTTTAAATGCACCCCAACAATTTTAAAGTATTTTTCTGAAGTAATTATCTATTTCCTACAAATCTTATTGCTACGAAGGGATGCCCCCACACTGTTTGTCTAGCTCCAACTGTAAGTCTTGGTCTCCCAAACAGTAAGGTATGCACATGCCCTTATTCTGGTGAGTCTTCCCCTGAACTCCTGTGGAAATAGTTGCTTCCATAATGCTATGCGTATGTTTTGAGGGCTCAGGAAAGACAGGGAAATTACAAACATGTGAGCTTAAAACTTCTGAGAAAATGAAGACTGCCAGTGTTTCCATAATTAAAGATACGCTATGTAAACTGACCCTGTCTCTCCTTTTCCCTTACCCAAGATGAATGAAACGTGAAGCAGCGCGTTAAGCCTGGGAAGTAAGTTAAGGTTATGAAAGTGATTGCATTTGGTGATGTCCTTTTTGATGACATGGATAAAACATGTCCAGAACAGTGCCTGGAGAGGGACAGGACTTTTGGGGGGACTGCCTGGCGGTGACGAATGGTGCAGTAAGCAGAGCCACTCACTGCGGCAAAGCCACGATCCCCTCCTCCGGGCTCGGCAGCCCCTTACACCCGCCCGGGGCTCCGAGAGGCCGAGGCCGCCGCAGCGCTCCCCTCTCGCCAGCGGCGGGGAGGCCGGTAGAGGCCCCCCAAGGCCGGCATTAACTTCGTTTTACCACTGACTCCTCTGCGCATCGCCCGGCCCCGAGTACCGTCCGAAGGCCGGGGCGGGCGGCGGGGCACACCCCGCGGCGGCGCTTCCTCCGGGGGTGCGCACGGAGGCCGGGAAACTTTCGGAGGGAGCCACTTCCTCGGCCGGCCAGGCGGGGGGAGCTGTCAGATGCCGGGAGGGAGGGCTGAAGGCGGGGAAGCGCCAGCCGCAGTTCCCCCGCCCGCTGCGAGACGGCCATTTAGGCCCTGGGCGAGAGGCCGGCGGGAGCGGCGGCGGAGGGAGGCGACCGGCCCGGCTCTCCCGCGGCTGGCTGTTCCGCTCGCCCCCTCCCTCCGCCCCGCGGGGCCCCCCCAGGGAGCGCTAGAGGGAGCGGCGCGCGGGTGAGGCGGTGCCGCCGCCGCCGGAGGGCGGCGGGGGTGGGCGCCGGGCGGTGCGGGGAGCCCGGCTGAGCGGCTGTGCGCGCAGCGGGGAGCGCTCTCCGCCACCATGAGGCGGCGGGGGGGCGGGGCCGGGGGGGGCCGCAGCGTGGCCCGGCGGAGGCGGCGTTCACCTGGGGCGGCCCCTGGCGGGACCCCCGGGAGCTCGGCCTCCCCTGGCGCTTTCCGCCGGCCCTTTGGGGGTCTGAGCCCCGCCCGGCCGCAGTGCGGGGGCCCGGCCGGCACCGGCGGAGGTGTGCTGGGAGTATGACCCTGTGATACAGCCGCGTGGCTCCTTTTGGGGCGTGAGGCAGCCCCGGTTCTTTACCTCGCTATAAGCCACCTTAGGTAAAGCAGGGATGGCTCCGGTCTCCCCACTGAGCATTGTAGCCTGCCCTCTTCGTGTCGCTGCTGGTTAATTAGTAATATGTTATTTGCACATTGCCTGCGCTGGGTGCACATCACCTACTGGATCGCAGCCTTCAGGAGTGGCGTGGAGTTTTCATGGGAAGATCCTGCCATGGTGTGGAGAGAGTGGCAGGTCAACAGGAGGCTTCTGTCAGCACACTTGTGTTTCAAGCTTTCCTCTGTACTCAAGTTTGTTGCAGAATGTTTTTCCAAGAACAGTTTTCAGTGATGTAAATGAAAATAATTTACCAGGTGACCCACTCATTGCATGCTGGCATAGATTTTCAACCCTGTGCTTCTCGCAGCTGGATGGCTTCCTAGCGTTCCCGTAGGAATGCCTTGTGACTGCTGTGAACTCTAATGCTTTGGGGCTTGCTGAACTTTTGATTCCAGAAGTACTTGCTTGGCTTCTCTGCCTCAATGGCTTCTCCTACAGAGGCACAGACGTGTGTTGATATGGACCAAGGTGCTCAGTAATCTGTGGTGACAGTTCTGCCTGGCCTATGTTTCAGTCCTACCCTGAATGCTGCAGAGCAGAACTATGCCACTGCTTTAGATTTTTAACTGGTTTTTCCTTATCTTACGTTGGCACCAGCTTGTGATTACAGCCAGTGGCTATTGTAAACCTTTGCTTCCTCCTCCCTTTGTGTCTCATTCAGTTTGGGGTACCTTGCAGTGTTTTGTCGTTCCTTCTCTCTTTGCTGTTGTACCAAGCTTAGATTTAAAAATCTCTTCTGAATAAGAGCTAAGACTGTCTCAGGAATCTAAGTACTCCAGCATTTTGGAAAAGCTCTAGGCAGGCCTGGATTGTCCTTGTGTATAGCCTTGCAGGCTCACCCAAGCAACAGGAGCCTTGTGTGGGCATGTGGCTTGCACTGACTTCTCTTTTTGGAAGCAGAGGAGCTTTTGTGTGAGGATCTGCCAGCCATGACCACTATTGTTTGTATATGAAGGCTGGTGCAAGGAAGAATCCGTTCACCAGACCTCTTAACTGGTACTGGTCAGCACTTTGTGGAGTTTTGAACATTAGGAGCATTTGCGTGATCTACAGAGAGAGGTGGGGGGAAAGGCCCTTAGGAGCTTTTTGCTTAGAGGAATAGGATGTAAACCAAGTCCTTGCCGATGGTGTGATCCTGCAGATCGTTCATTGAGAAATCACTAAATGTCAGTGTGGCCACTTGTGGCCGGTAGGGGGGATAACTCATGTGAAAAAAGTGTGTTAAGTTTATATAGCCATTAATGCCAGCAGTAAGGATGCAGAAGAAAGCCTTGCTTGGAGGGAATGCTTGCTGTAAGCGTTATGGTCTTGTTGCCTGTTCTAAGTAGTGTTCACATGGTCTTGCCTTCTAAAAATCAGGATGGTGTCTAATAGGGAATGGTTTTGCTCTTTGTGGCGGGTACTTTGCACAGGTTAAGGCAGATGTCAGAGTTGTCCAGTGTCGTTCATGGTGTGGCATGTGTGCAGTTATGGGTACGTGGCCTGGGACTACCTGGTGAGGTGTTTAGCTGTTGTAAGAAGACAACAGCAGCTGGCAAGACTGTCAGGCGTGTGGCATGAGCTGGATTTTGTGCACTGCCAGTAAGAATTATTGCCCCTTGTCTATAGTCTCCCTGCCGGCCCACGAGAGGAAAGGCAGCGAGTTGGGTGGAAGTGGCTCTCTGCTGGATCTGGCCTTCACGTTGCCTTTTAGATGATTGTGGGGTCGGTAAGGGGACAGTGCTCCGAACACAGACAGCATTGTCGGCGCGGACACACGCAAAGGCTGGGAAACATCCCGAGCTGTGGAACAGCTGTGTCATGGCAGCTCCTGGGTGGTGTGACAGGCATATGATCTTTCTGTGGCATCTTTGAGGAAAAGATAAGCATCTTCCTTATTTTTAATGAATTACAACATAGTGGGCAAGGTTGGAGTAGTTAAAAACCAAACCTTGCTGTGTGTTTTTTATGGGAGCTAGTGACTTGAGAATGATCGGATCAGTGATATGACAACATAACATCTACGCAAGAGCAATGGACTTTTAAGCTCCAGTTTAAGTTTGTGTGCTTGTTCTGGTGCTTAGAGTTATAAATGCCTTTTACATGGACCTAATAGCTTGTTCTTACAGCTTATTCCATGCACAGAACTCCTACTGATACTGTGTGAGTCGATTATATAGGATTATGACTTAATTACTGATCTGAATTTCCAACTGAGGCATTTAAATGAAGCACCATGGTATCTAAAATGTGGGCTTGCCATGTGTGTATATTGCATGTCAGTTACTTCTGCTATATATTGGTCATTGTTAATCATCCCTGTTGATTCTTCTCTTGTATGGTACTTTAAATTTTTAGTTTGTGAAATTATTCTGGGTAATTTCCAGCACATGAAAAAAAAAGCAGTTAAAAGTAAGTACCATTTAACAAAAATATTTTGCAAATACTTCGTGACATAGTTCTACATAAAGCTCATTTAGAGCTTTTAAAAAGAATAAAGCTTGAGAGGTGTGAGGCTCCCTTGCTGCTACTGTAAATATACTTCTGGGGCAAAACCTTTAATGACCACCGTTAGAAACACAGGTATGGGCATCACTGATCTGGAGACCTGAGCAGGCCTGGACTTATGCAGCATAGACCAGAAAGGGAAGCTGTGGCTGTGAACTGAGTTTGCTTGTGTCAGAGGAGCTTAGAAATATACTTCTCATCTGTCAGGACAAGTTAGTTTTCTGTGATGACTGACAGTTGATGCTGAAATGCAAAGGCTTTCATTTTGGTTAAAACTGCAACACAGGTTTATTTCACGTGCTTCTTTATGTCCATTACAAGAACACACAACACAAACACCTTTGCAGTAATCAATAGGTGCTTTGTTTTCAATGTGGCATGGATGTGTGTAGCGCTTCCTTAGCTGCATAGGCTGACTGCACATTGCAGCACACTCAGATGGTTTCCAGTACTTTGATTTTTAGTCTCCAGCCAGCAACACACAACAAAATATCTTCTTCTGCATGTTTGAGATCAGAATTCATACCCACAGTGGAAATGTTGTCTGTGCAAACAGCCACGCTATTATTAGTACTTCCTCAATTATGTGAGCTACATGCAAGTCTTTGTTGAGGATTTTCATGGCATGTAAATTTTTTTGGTTGGAGTTTCTAAATATGAGACAGAGAAATTGCTACTGTTTTAAAATCTTTGGTTGTTTATTGTGTAGGGCATAATCCATATGATTTTAATTTATGCATTTCCTTCTTCCTACTAGAATTACAGTGTATCATAGAGTGAGCATTTCAACAATGTTGGAGAGTGGTTGGGGACTGGGAATTTGATGTTTGTAGGTACAAAGCCTGCCTCGTGTTGTTTACTTGGGTTTTTTGCTTGCTTGGTTGGAAGAAGATTCCTGATAGGAGCAAATGAGAGAAAAGCTATTAAAACAGTCAGTGGCTGCACATCTGGTTGTTAGGCTGATGTGACTGCTCTTAGTTAGACTCCAAAATCTGAATGTAAATAGTACCTTGAACATCATGAAAGGTCGCTGGAAGTGTAGGAGGAGCTAGTTGAGTTTTCTCTAACAGAGAGGGCCTACTGCTATGTAGGGAGGAGAGAGCAAAAGAAAACCTTGCCTTAAATGGAGCCATCAGTAGGAAATTAACTATCAGCAGAAGATGACTGTGCAGGGGAGGACTAATTGTGGGGAAAAAAGACAACTAAGTGTAGGTGAGCATGTGCTAATATGAGATGTTGGGGGAAAAGTGATCAGGCACGTGCAGGAAGAGAACAAAACAGATGCACTGCTCTGGAAGGCTGCACCAAGGCTTTTCTCGAAGTGCTTTCCAGCTGTTCCCAAATGTATCTGCACATAAACAGGCCTCCTGGGGCTATTAATCCAAAATTCCAGGAGAAAGTCCAAGATTAAGTGGGTAAGGTATTTCTGTAATCCAGCAAAGAATGGACATGTACATGTGGTCCAACCAGAGCTAGATCGATAACTTTGTGGCCTCATTTAGTTCCTTCTTTGCTGTTCATGGGCATCCAGTGGAAGAGGCAGAGCAACACAGTGTAACGTCCATATCTTTCTGTAAATGTTGGTATTTGGCACATCACTGAATGTAGTTAAGGTTATTTTCTTGCCATCAGCAGGAAATTGGAAGAATCCCTTGGTATTATAAACTACACAGTCCAACCATCACTCTCTTCCCTCTGTGATTTATCTGAGATACCTAGGGCTGCACATGAAAGCCTCTTTCTCCATGTGTAGCAATGTAATGGGAGGAAAGGAAACCGCTTTTAACTGCGTCTCAGAGTAGAGGAAACTGTGCCTACACCTACAAATGGAGGAAGGAATGATGTTGGCATCTGCTGTGGTACCAGACCTGTGGGGTCTGTAACTTATCTTGGCTTTACATGGTGCTTTGAACCCAGTTGGTATGTCTGGGGAAGAGAGCTAAGGCTTGTGTTTGATGCGAGCCACGCTTTGGGGACAAGAAGGGACCACTGGAAGGATTACCTTTAAGCTCTCCTAGCCATAGCCTAGAAAACCCTTTCTCACCAACGCTGCGCATCTGCTTGTTCTTGGTTTCCTTTTCCTATTCTTTTTGTACCTCCCATTTGTTTGGTATGCTTCTGACTTTTCTCATTGGTTTGTACAGTTCTAGCCAAACAAAATGAGTGAAAAAAAATCTAGTATGTCATTGGTAGGTTCCTAATGCATGCAAAGTTTTTGTTGTGTATTGCGTCTGGGGTTCTACTTTAGGCTTTAGAATGTGGGGGTTTTCTAAATGTTGGGTTGGGTGTTTTGTTTATTGGAAAGACTTCATGGTTTTTTGGTTGGTTGGTTTGGCTTTGTGGTGTGCAGGAGAATGCTATCTACATACTGTAGTACTGTTTTCCGTTTACTGTGCACCATATGGGCCAGGGATTGAGTATAAGGAATAACTTCACCCCTATATCCCCTACTGAAGGTAAGAAATTTCTGCTTCTGAAACTACAAAATCATCAAATAAAGACTTGACCATCAGGTCCAGAGCTTTATTGTAAATTACTGTCTGTCTGTTGTAGCCTGGTAAGCAGATGCAGTCTCTTAGTGTACCTGTGTTGGAGGCTGTGGGTGTTTGAGAAAGGGTGAGGATGACTTCTGGTCCTAGCTCTGTGAGTGGGTCTCTTCTGCGCCCGAAGGTGCTGGAGCCCTCTCTCCCTTGCAGTCCAGGTGAGAGGAAGGTCTTAAGTGCCTGGGAGCTTTTCCTTGTTCGGACTTCATAGTTTGTATCTAAAACACAGCTGGCTCTGTGATTGGGTGCATTCTCAGATTAATTCCTTAGTTCCTTTTGGCAGCATTTTATAGAGGTTTTTTGTCTTGCCAGCTTGCAAGGAGTTGGGTTGAACCTAGCCTGAATGGGAGCGCTCCCTAAAGAGGCATTATTTGTGCAAACCAGCTTTGTAGAAGCCCAGCCTGTTGCTGGTCATTGGGGGATCGTAGCTTGGCATGTTCTGTTGGGTTTAAATGCATATTTAAAAGCCTCTGCTTTTACTAGTTCAGTGGGATTTTTTTTTTTTTTTTTTTTTTTAAATAGAGTGTATCAAGATGAATCATTCATGGTTTTAGCACATCTTGGTAGATGGGTGGTAAGATAGGGGACTTTACATACCTCTATAAAGACTCCTAGCCAAGGTTATGATGTTATGTGTCTTGCTCTGTTTGCTGATGGTTCATCTCTGCAGTGGGAGATGGCTGTGGAGGGTGTTTTCTCACAGGAATGCCAGTGACTTTTCTTCTGCATTCCCCATCATGGTGGTGCTTAGACTGAGCTTTTTCTCATTATCACTTGGATTCTGTTAAGCTAGAGCATTTTTAATAAGCTTCCTTGTTTATTTTCTTGTATGCACACATGAACAGGTCACTGTTGGCAAATCTGTTTCTACATATCTGCTTTTGAGTCCTCATTTTCCAATTATAATTTCTACCAACTCTGTCCCTGGAAATAAGGAGAGCGCTATGTAAAGGGCAGGTGGGTCCCCAGCCAGAGGGCTGGTTGGGAGTGCTATATTGCCTCATGAGACAGGAGGATGCTGCAAAGGATGGGGCAGCAGGCCATGCCCAGAGAAAGGTGCAGCTTTGTTTTGGGGCAGGCAGGCCTGCCTACATATGCAGCAAAGCATGGGGCCATCTGTGATGTTTCAGACTGTGAAAGCTTCCTGCTGCTTCCCTCTAGTGCTTGTTGTACCTGCAATGTCAATAGTCCCTGCAGATAAATGGAGGTTGCTTCTTTTTGCTGCCTGTCCTCCCCAGGGTTTCCTCATGCCCAGGGTGGCTCAGTCAACTGATTCCCAGAGCGTTCCCTTGAAAATTTGAACTTACTTTTGCCAAAGATGTCATGATACAGGGGGGCAAAGGGGAAAATTGCTAGAGTTCATTTAGTTAGCTTCATCTAGCCACAGCCCATATCAGCTCAAGGACAGGTGACTTGTTAGTTACTCTCTGAATTCATAGTAAGGTGGCCTATGTGTTTTGAAGCAGAAAGTAAATAGTGTCCAGCTGAAAATAGAAGAGGCCCACCACTAGTGACATCTGAAACAGGAAGAATAGCCCTGAAATAACCCTCTGAAAGGGATCCAGTTTTCTGTGCTGGCAGGGATTTGGGGCAAATGATCTCTCAGACCAAGATGTAGCTTTGGCTAAGAAGGGTTTCCACCGCTACCCTCTGGGATGCAGGTGAAAGAAATGCTCATTAGTAGTTTCACTGTAGCAGAAGGTAGCAGTGTGGAACCATCAAAAGAGATTGACTCAGCCTTGCCAGTGGTTTTATTACAATATTAGGCATGCCGTAGTTTCAGTGTACTTTTTAAGCACTAAAATGTGACTTGTTATGAAAACCAGTGTGAAGGGAAAAATGTGTGTCTGTGGCTGGCATCAAATTTACATATGCAAAATTGCATTGTGTTCATAAGGGAGTTTAGGGTTTTCCTTCTTTTTGTGACCATGCTCAGTTGTTTTCTCTGATTCTGCAGGAACTTTATATATTTATAAAGGCCTCAAACCAAAGGGGAAATAAAATGAACAGTGATAAATTGGTAGGGTCCTTTTAGGTCATCAAATTTTGTTTTCTTTAATTATTCTTTCTCTAGTGAAAGCAGATATGGGAACTCTAATGTCTTCTTGACGCTGCACATATAATCACCCATTTATAACTAAATTTGGATTTGGGGAATTGACAGCTCATGGCTTTCCTGCTACACGAATTATGCTTTCTGAATTCTGTGTTCTTTCAATCTCCTTGCAGGATCAGCCACTTCTAATACTAGACTTGGAGTTCAATACCGATAAAAATTTACTTGTTCTGGTCAATTCCAATACAATTTTTTTGCAAAGTAGACTGTGCCTGGTTAACTGAGGTCTTTGATGGTTTCATCTTCTACGGATTTATACTTCTTTTTGTAAAGGAGAAATGCAAGAAGTGTAGCCACAGTTTCCTTCCCACAGTCTTTGTAAATGCGTATCTTCAACAAAACTGCAAAAAAAAAAAAAAAAAATCTCGCTCTTTGGGGAAGTTCATTATCTTTGGTTCAGTTTGCATAATTCTTTGAGGGGAAATCACCTCTAGGGACTAGTTCCGTGCAGCTGGGCACCAGGGAGGAATAAGAAGCCCAGCTTTGAGGTCAGGATCTGGCCTTTTTAGCTGGCATACTGTGGATGCCACAGACAGAGAGGTCTAGTATTTTAAACTCAGAGTTTCAATAGATGTTGTATCTGACAGCTGAAGAAAGGGGACTGACATACTCTCACATGAGACAAAGGGGCAGCATTAACATCTGCAGAATGAAAATACTTTTTCTTTTTTCAGTATCTCTCTGCAGTTCAAAATCCTATTTCTGGAAATATTTCTGAGATGGAACAAAAAAAGGGGAAGATTTTTGGGAAAGTTTGTTTTGCTTTTTTTTTTTTTAAGTGACTAATAGACTAGACAGTTATTCTTTCTAATGGACCTTGTACTAGTTTTAAGACTTCTTACAACCAACTGAACAAAACACTTTATTGGTACTATCAAATTGAACATGTTCACTTGAATGATCAGTAATAAATGAAATTTATTGCTGCATCCATGTTAAAATAATTGAAACTATCTCTAGGTACATGCAAAGCATTGGTAGATATTGGTATTGTGAATGTGTTAACTTAAATCCAATTTTAAGACATAATCATGGGAAAGGACAAGACTGTAAGATCTGGAATTAGATCAGTTGGCCCTTTGTCCTTTAATCTACATAACAATGCAGGTAATTGTACGTATATAATACATCTCAACAATGCTCTCCTTTGTTCCTATTAAAGGAAAGAAAACTTTCCTTTGACTGTAAATTATCAAGGAGTTGCATTTGGAGATGTTAACATTTCTAGGAGATAGTTACAAATAAAAAAGCTAGCCAGCTAACAAAAGCAAATTAAAAAATATTTCTTTGATGTGTCGAATCCATTTGGAAACAGGCATCTTTTCCAGCTTAACAGTTACAGATGAAATATTGTTATAAAGTGTTTAGGTGTTTCTTCATAAGATAAGACTTTAATGGTCAATGTCCTCCAGCATTATGTCAGTGCGTTTTTATCTTCTTGTCTCTTTCTCCAGCTGTAATGATTTTTCATTATTGTTGAAAGGTAGTTGATTTAAAATATAAATGTCTTAACATGGTTTTTATGTGGATTTGAGACTGTGTAATGGAAGTGTAATTGCTTCTGTGCTTTTATTGTGAGTGTGTGCCTGATTCCTCTGTGACGTTGTCATTTGTGATCTCTGCTATACACTTGTAGTAAAAGATGCACATTAAAGGAGCTAATAATTAGCTCTCTCTATTCATGAAATTGAAAGCTTAAAATGCTTGAGAAAAAAAGCGGTTATATCCTTAACTAACTTTATAATCATAAAACCTGCTTTAAAAAAAAAAAATTAAAAATCTCCCAAACCAGGCATTATATGCTTTTGATTATTAAAGCATATAATTAGTTTATTGTACTCTGTATTAAGCTAGCTTTCTCTTTCTTTCTTGTCTGCAATATTTTGCAAAGTACTGACACTGCTAGTGAGAGTATATGTGCAGTGCTCTAGCCAGCAGCAAATACTTGCAGGTGGATGCAGTATCTGGGACAACCTTAAGCAGTACTACAACACAGACCTGCGGTATGTGGTTTAACTGGTATTCAACTATTGTCTTCTGACTCAGTCTTCATATTTTTACATGTATTTGTTCAACTATTTCCTGGTTCAGTGTGTGAAGCATAATGCTGCAGGAGGAGTGAGCAGAAGGCCAGAGCTGCTAATTATTTACTGCAGAATGTACTTTTCCCTCTTCTCCACCCCAGTGATCTCCTAGTTGTCTTTATGGTGAATTTAGTTAGGACCTCATCTAAGAGGTGCAAATAAAATACTTCTCTTCTAAATTTCTGAAAGTTTGAGCAGGCTACCAAAAAAACCCCATTTCTCCTTTTCATTCACTTGCACTGTTTCGTTTTTTGACTTGCAGGAAGGGACTGCTGTTTCTCCAGCTGCAGTTCTGGGTGATTCACTGAGCAGCCCCTGCTCCATCCTAGCAAACCCATTGCCTGCTTGCTGTGCTGTTACCAGACAGAAGGTCATTTCTGATAACTTTCACTGTGCCCCATAGGCTATGCTTATCTGCAAAATTCTGTGCAGTGCATTTATGGTTTGGCTTGTAAGCAGTGTGTGCAGTGATTCTTCCTATGCCTAAATTTAAGGCTATTCGTGACAACCGACTCAGTTGCTACCTTTTATTTATTTTCTAGCTCCTCTTCAAGGTAAGAAGAATAATAAATTGCAATGGCCCAACTGTGCCAAAGACCAGTTGCTGTAGATGATGCGAGTCCCCTGCACTCCCATTCCTGCAGATTGGCTACCCTAGTTGCTTCTGCTCTCTTCTGAATGAATTTTTTTGGGGGGAAAAAGGGGGAGGTGAAAAAGAAAACAGATATCTCGTGTGCAGATTTGTTCAGAGTCATTGCTACATGTAGTACTTGTGACTACTGTCTTCAGATTGAGTCAAAGTTTATTCCAGTCATGTTAATCTCAGATTTGCAGCAAAAACTGATCAGCTGAACGTTTGTTTCCTTCTGTAGAAATGTGTGGAAAAGATAGGAGATAATATACTGCAAAACTTCAGCTTCCTTTTGAGCAAAGGCCTCTTACTTTTTGCTCTCCTGAAGTCAGATGTTTGCTGCTCAATCTTCCAGGGAGTCTGCAGGACTTTTGAAATCCTACTAGAGTTTTGAAAATTGAGTTAATGACTGAGAAGTTTTAGGACTTGCAGTAGGTTGTGCTGTCAAGATTTTTCTAAGAACACAGGAGCTGCTCATCTGCCACCCCTCCTATCTTCTCCTCACACTTTCCTTCCCCTTGTTGCACTGGTTGTGTTTTGTGACCTGGAGGGTGTAAATGCCATGGGGTGTGCACACTAAGGAATCTTGATGGGGTTAGGACCTCTGGCAATGACTTCAAAAAAGAAATCTTTCTTGGTTGCCAGGTGCATGTAGGAAGTCAACATAGTACCTCACCACATCTGTCTCAACCAGGATTCACTTCTGCTCACAAATAGTGTCAAAAATGAGAGCTCGAGGGGGGAAAAAAGCTTCCTTCACACAACTTCCAGTATTTTGTGAATATAGTATTCCTTTTTGGTCATGAATAGGCTATAAGTCAGACAAAAGCTTGGTTGTGGGGTCTCATCCCTTTCTTCTCTAAGTGAATTGGTTAATTCTTGGCGGGTTTGTAGATCGGAAAGGCATTCCTTACATCAGGCACAGATGAGGAAGGGTTTCTTGTGCTGTGAGATAGACATTCACCTCTAGACACAGGGCAGCCTGTGGTAAACCACTCGAGTGCTTGGGAGAAGGGGGTAGGAGTGTGATTGAAGCAGTACAAAACCTTGGCAGGCATTTAGTACGACAGCGAATTTCATCCTGGATGCTCAGCGTGTTTGAGCAAGGAGCAAGTCTGAGTTGTGAAACAGCGACTTGGAGCAAGTGGGGGCAGCGAGAGGGATCGAGATGTGAGGGAGCAAACTGTACCTCCAACCATATGAAGGGATGGTACATGGCTTTGCAGATCCTGCTGGAAATCAGGGCTAAAGATAACGCCCATTATATTGAAAAGGTGCAAAATCAGTATGCTGGTAAAATGCCTGCTTTGTAAATGGCTACCATCAGGCTGTTCAAGCTCCAAACTGTGTGTATTGTACACAACTGAAATAAACCTAGTTGTTGCCTTTGCGCAGCAAGTGCTTCTTTTTGCTGAGGAAGAAAACACGCAGTTTGTTTCTGGATGTCCCATAGTGCAGTGACTGGTCTTGTGGGCAAGTCTGTGGTTTGTATATATTGGGTGGTGTTTGGAGGACTGATTTGAGATGTTCTTATCCCTGCTTTAACTCAATGAAGGGAGCTAAATGAGAACCGTGTGTGGGTACAGCTGAGGAGGATGTGGAAAAGCAAGCGTCTGAGAGGCTAATTGAGTTTGGGGCGTAAGCACTCTTTATGCATGTCCATCTTTATGAAACCAAAAGCAAAGACAAATTTCTAAAGAAAAGGAAGTAGGTTGTTAGGGGAGGATGTTGAGTAAACACAGAGTGTACATGAGGAGCAAGACTGCTGTAGTGTATGTAAGTTAACAGAGTGTATCAACTGTTGAAGCAGTGCCCAAGTATGTGCTGTTTCATTACGTGGAGCTGAACCGTATTCATCTCTCAAATAAAACTGACCAGTCCACTGCCTCCTTTTTAATTAGATCCTGTTGAGATGAGACATGCCTTCCTGAAATGAGAGAAAGGTAAAATTTACCCCCACACACACAGACCTTTGCACACTTGACAGCTGTGATAATATGACACTATCCCCTGTAATTTGGATACTGCTTAAAAGTGATAGAAGGCATTTCTAGACAGCTAGTGTTGAACCTGAGGGTTCTTGCTACATGAGGTCACCAGCTGTATGCTGCTTACAATGAGGTGATGATAATCAGTGTCTGCTGATGGTCAAAACCACCATCATCTGAGAGCTTAAGGAGGAGCAAGCCTGTCTGATTCATCTGCTACGCTACACAGTAGCAAAGTCTCCAGTCTCTACAGTTACCGCTATTGAGGGGAGGATGTGATAGGTATTACTGTTTGCTTATATACATACTTCAGGGTATTGCTCAAAGCTCCGTAGCTAAGAGTGGGGTTACCTTGCTTGTTTTTGTGAAAATGCATAGGAAGGCAGTCTCTGTTCTCAAGTGCCTGAATGTGTGTTATTTTAAGCGTGGATGTGTGCAAACACGCAGTCTGTATTTGGGGAACATTTCTACGTCTGCAAAATCCATCTCTGAAAAGCTAGGAAGTGTTGGAATTAAAGCTGGCCATTTGGCTTTAATCTGCCCCTTTCTGAAGGATGGAGGCAGGGCCCAGAGTGTGCACTCGCTCCCCCTCACCATGTTTAGCTGCCTTTGCTTAGTGCCAGCCCCGTCATCAGAGGGAACTGTTGGAGAAGGTTCAGCTTGCCTGGATACAACATACAACCTTGCCAGGAAGTGTGTTTCCCCCCTGCTTTGATTTTGGAGCAGCTTTCAAGCTGAGGTGAGAGCCTGCCCAACTGGGTTGTGGGGGCAGTGGAGCTGAGCGGGTGCCTGATAAGGTGACCAGCTGGCTGTCCTGCTGACCTGGATCCTGTCCTGTAGGATCAACTTCCTGGCTTGATTTTGGACCTATCTCATTACTATGGACGTGGCTGGTGATCCCAATGCTGGGCTGAGCCTGGGTACCATTCATTGCAGGACCTGCTGTACTTGGGTGTCATGGTAGTGACACCCTGGCTGGTTGAGCCTCCACCTCCTGCTGTGCTATTCTCCTCAGCTCCCTGCTACTCTTTCCCTGCCTTCCCATGTACCTTCCTTACATGTGTCTTCTGGTTATTTCACCTAATTTTTTCCCCATCTTTCCTCTTCCCCAGTCTCCCTCTCCTTCCATGTATAGGATGGTTAGGGTTGCTCACAGAGCATCTTTCAGTGCTTGATTTAGCTTAGTTGTTCTGTAAGTAACTTTATGCTGCATTTATTCCCCTCTGCTCCAGTTCTGCAAAGGCTCCAGTAGGCACAAGTCAGTTAGGACTTTTTATTTTGATATTCCAAGTGTTTCTGATGAATGTAAGTTTTTTCCAGTGATGGCAAAGGCTACCTTAGTGAAGGGAGAACTGAAAGGGCTGGGGGAAGTCCATTTCTTGTTAGACCATAAGAAGGGAAAAACATCACCGGAGCGTTTAGTAATAGCACAGCAACGTGTTTTCCCTTATTCTAATTTTCTCAGTGTTTTGAAGCATTTTGGCTGCAACATTTCATAATTAAGTAACTATATTTGGCCAGATGCTGGCATTTAGTCTTAAAAATTTCCCTCCAAATTGAAGCACTTGGGGTAAATTATGAGCAAACGAAAAGGGGTCTTCTGTTTGGAAACCCTGGGCAATGTCACGTTACACCCTGTGCTATTACCATTCAGACTTCTCATTTAACTAGTTGGCATTGATTTTCAGAGCATTGGTGCCTGCCTTCCTTTCATATAAAACCGCTCTTCCTACTTCTCCCTCTTGTCTTGCTGCAGGCGTTTGTCCCCAGCTGAGCTCTGCGGTTTTGGATGCACAGTGTGTGTGGGTGTCCTCAGTTATAGCAGTCACTGTGGCGATGCTTTGGTGAAATGTATGAGCACACCTGAGAGAGGCTGCCCTGGCAGAGTTGTGCCACAGCCCGGTGTCACAACCTTTCCTCCCTAAATTTTCCCTTCTCTGGACCACATAATCCTGTTATAATTTCAAGTAGGTTAAAGCTCCACCTATTCTGTAAAATCTTTGTTTTCTTAATCCAAGTGTGGACAGTCTTTCTCAATAGCAATCTACGCATTTCTAAATCAAACGTATCCAGTTTTCGTAAGTCTTCTCTGTATCTTCATAATGGTAATTTGTCAGTCATTTTGATTGCAAATCCTTCCCTAATGGCCCCATCTTGTACACTGCTCACTGTTAATATATCATTTCAGAAACATGTCTGTTTTCATATTTTAGCATTTGTATCAATATGAAACTTCAGAGTATGATTTATCTTTTAGAGTCTATTTCTAAAATTCAATCCTTTTCCTTACACCTTTCTCTCTCCCCCTTTCCTTTTCTGCCCACACCTCAAGTCAAATTTTAGGTATGTGGGTAGAATGGTTTAATAACGTGGGGGAAACAGATAGTTACATGCAGTGATGATGGGGAGGAACAAATGCCTGTGTAGTATAGTGACAAAACAGTGTTTATTGCAAAACTTGGATTGTAATTGCACATGGTATATGGCGCAGATTCCACTCAGATTTTCTGTCATGCTTGTCTTCATTTTTGCATATACATGTCACAGAAAAGTTTGTTTTAATTTGTATTTATCTAGTTTGCCTAGGGGGAGGAGGGTGTTTTAATTGAAAGCAAAAATTCCTGTGAACCATATGCCTTGCTTTTCAGTCAGCTCTAATTAAATTTCTTTTTCCTCCCTGATTTTGAGTTGTTTCCCCTCTGTGTGCATAAGTGAGAAGTTACGTGGGAGATCCCCGTCGTTGTTGTTATGTCACGGTCCTATTTTATGATCTCATAGTTCCCCTGTGTTACCATAGATTGTGATTGCAAACACATTCTTTATAAGGAAAGAGATTATGGTAGGTTAAATATTACTTCCGTGAGTCCTTTGGTCAGTATTTCAGAGTGATAATGAAGATCAAAGTATTGAGACCCCTGGGAAAGCTTCTGTTCATAAATGTGGAGAACAGGGCATGAAGGTCTGAAGTAACGCAGTGAACAGGTGACATGCAGTTCTGACCTTCTGAATTTCCGTGCTGCTGTCTAAGTGCAAGAGGACCCCTCTCTTGTTTTCTCCTTCTGCCAAAAAGTCATGTTTAATACTAGCCAGCTTTTGTATAATTATAAGATAATAGGATACTTTTATTATCATTAGCCAATTCAAGTGTATATGTGTGTGTATATATATATCTGTGTGACTGTGTATACACACATAGGTGTATATATTTGTGAATGCAGAACAGGAGAGAAAAAATGAGCCTTTAGTGAGACATAATTTATTTTGGTATTTAGTTTTGTTTGTTTAGTATCAAGTATTGTTTGAAGGAGGCTAAAGGAAAAAGAAATATGCATTGATAGAAGCAGTAGGAGAATGAAAATAAGACAAATACTTGACTTAAATGGTGTCCAGACTTACTGTGATATTTTCAAGGCACTGGTATTTTCCTTTTTTATTAAGATTATAAACAGGTGATTTTTTTGTTGAGTCTACAAAATAAGAAAAAAGAACCATAACATTAATACATTTAACTGTTCCTGAAATATGTATTTGAGTGCATTGTTTTACTTGTCCTTTGTGTTTAAAGAGAAGCCTTGTTATAGCAGGTTTTAAATTCTACGACCGATTAAGGAATCATTAGCTTGACAAATAACCATGTGATTAATTGCAGGGAAAAAATTGGTGAATCGAACAGAGAAATACTTGAATGCTTTCACCTTAGGCACTTACAAGGAATTTTATCAATAGAACATGCCAGTGTTATTTCAGTGGTTCTTCTGTTTCTGTTAAATTGATCTGGGCAGGATATCTTTTCATAGGCATTTTGTGTATCCACACTTCTGCAATTGGTAGAGAAATCAAGGGCTTCTTCCAGCCCCAGCATCACTAATGTTGACGTGACCGTGTGGTAAACGGGGCTGGGCAACTGGTGGGAACATTGCAGTGATGTATATTTGCAAGTGTGGGTTTGACGTGGGCGTTTATGAGCTCAGCAGTCCCTTGCTAGGCTGGCATGTATCCAGGCCAGGTCCTTCTCTGGCGTCAAGTTGACGCATTGCAAATACGTCTGAGTGTGGGGATGGAAAGATGGGATGAGTTGCCTGGGGTTCAGCACCAGCACTGAAGGTTTTCCTTGCCAAAGTGGAGTCTGGTAGCTCGCTTTCTATCCAGCCCATCTGATGGGGAGTTTGGGTTTCTGTAATACCCAGGCTCTGTTTGTTTGGGTCCCAGGGGCTACAGCTGGTTATGTGTTGGCTCAACAAGGTGTCGCGTGCATTCGGGCTCCAGGAAACTGTTCTCTGAACCTTTTGGTCACATATCTCTTTGTCTGCTTTGCTGTCTGGATGACAGCACTGTGAACTTCCCACTGCAGGCAAATGGTTCCTGGAGAAAAGAGGGAATTAAAAAACCCTTGATGGGTTTTATGCTTGCAATTGAGAATATATTTTCCTATGAAAATACAATCTATGGAAATTTAAGTCACAGTCTGCTGTGACGTGGTAGAAAATTACTTATCTTGCACTGATAGATCTCCACGAGGTTGGTTGTGAAGTCTGAATGTCTCCAGATATATAAATAATGTCACATTATCTTATCATGGTCTAGGCATATGTTGCCTTCAAATAGGAAAAATACATAATATTGCTTATTTAAAAATCTTTCTTTTCAGAAGGCATGCGCCAAGAAGCAGTGTGCTGAGGAATAAGTTCAGTTGTAACTGGAGGGCTTATTTTTTTATTAGCAGAGTTGTTTGTGAATGAGCAATGGAGATAGTGACCTACAGGGTTTACAGAATCTGGGAATCTGTCTGTCTAGCCAGCACTATAAATAAATGAGAGAGGCTTTTGAAAGATTTTTGTGAGCTCGATATACATTATTTTGTTTTGACAAGTCTCCTTTGCTTCAGAAACTCCATTCTGTATGTGGTGCTATTTATAAACTGGGGTGGAGGAAGAGTCGCTGGGAGTGGGTGATTCACAGACACAAAGTAGGGCCATAAACAATGTTAACACTGTGGCATAATCTGATAAAATCAGAAGCTTGGACAAAGAGTGCAACGCTATTCCTCACTGGGGCTCTTGTGCGGCAGCTTTTTCTCCCTTTCCTCTGACCTTCTCTGAGTTGCCAAAAATGCCATCTAGTTTCATTTTCACAGGGGCCTGCCACTGAGTTGCCCAAGGTTAACCTAAGAGCAGTGCTACAGCTTGGTCTTCTGCAGGGAAACTCTCATGCCTGACCCATCTGAAGAGTATGTGTCACTGCTGGTTTTGTGGGACATGGCAGGGGAGCGTCCGAGCGCTTCCTGATAGCTCGGTAGCTCTCTCCTCTGCACCCTGGCCAGAGGTGGCTGCAGAGAGCTTGTGTTCACAGCTGAAGGTGGATTAATGTTTGTATCATAGGCTGGGAGTTGGGCTGATGAGCTATGGATATTTGTTCCCTCCTGCTGTTCCTTTTGGGCTCTGGCAGAGGAGATAGGATGGAGGATTTAGCAAAATCTCCTGGAGCTTGCCCGTGACTATGCCGAGGGACAGAGGGCAGAGCAGACAGGAGCTGTTTTAGTATACTGAAGCAGTATTTTGAGTGTGTCCTTCCTGTATAGGTAGAGGTAGCTCAGTTACCTCCAGGAATAATGTGTGCTTCCTTGCGCTAAATAAAACACTGACAAAGTCCAGGATTATTTATTGAAAGAGGAGAAAGCAAAAGGACTATGAAGAAGGACATGATCATTACTGCTTCTGCACGGCAGTACTTGGAGATGTTATTTGAGGTGAATTCTGGAGGCATAGCGTAGGCTATATGCATGTACATTGTCTTCAAGGCCATTACAGTCTGTGGGAGAGGAAGTGATCTGTCAAGTTTACCCAAGTACTACATTGCAGAGCTCATCCTAAAACTCAGGACTCATGAGCAGGCTAGTGTATCTACAAAACTGTGGTATGTCCCAGTATGTCCAGCAAATAATAATTCAGTGAGTCATGTAGGAGAGGAGAATGTGGAGAGGTGAAGGAAAAAAACCTGCAGCACAGGAATTAAAGATGAAATTTGCCTGTGCTGGTGGGTGGGGATCCCAAAGTGCTTCCTGCTCAGAAGACTGTTAGAACAAAATCAGAAATACACTTCTGAGCATTGAATGCACAGTCGGCATGAAAAGCAGATAGAGTTTAAAAAAAAGAAAAAAAGCAAGCTCAACCAAATAAAAATACACAGACAAAAGTGTGCACCCATCATAGGCAGGAAAATCCTATCTTTTGCTTTCTCCTATTATGGGAGGGATCATTGTTCCTTTTTCTAGTAAAAGAATCCTTTTTTTAAAATGTCTATGGGAAAGGAGAATAGTCTGAATTGAGTCTTTGAGATGTTGTATTACAGAGAGTCACAGAAAATGTACTATGCAAATGACTATCTGCCTTATTAGATGCCTCAATAGAGTTCATTGTCTCAATATTGCTATTATTGGAGATGGATGGACACTACATGATTTTAGCATCAAGCTGAAAAACTTCAGTGTTACAGTCTCATTGCTAGGGTAATAACTGCACTGACTTAAAGGAGAGAATTGAATTAAGGAGAGTGAAAGGTCCATTGCTCTGTCCATTTTAGTTTGGCTTTTGTAGACTGTGCATTGGTTTAGGGGTCACAAGAGGGGGGTTTGTGCTTCGTGGTCTTGGTTTTGTTCATCTTTCATTGCTGATAGAAAGAAAGCCCTTTTATGGGGAGAAATCCTCTAGCACCTGCTGTGATTTTGCTTGATTGCAGTTGTAGGGATACTGCCATTGTTGGGCAGTGGTGGTGCTGGCATCTTTCTCAGGTGGGTGCTGACCCTGTATGAGCTTGGTGTTCTTGATGTCAGGAGTTCACTGCAATACTGCTCTTCTCCTCTCTTAGCTGGCTTCTTACCTGTGGGACTGCTCACAGGACTCTCCACTGAGCTGTCACTAGAGCCTCGCATACTGCTGAGGGCAAAATCTAAATCCTGAGAGCTGCTGAAGTCAAAATCTATCTAATGTCAAAGTCCATGCGTTGGCATAGTCTCCCTTAAACCTGCTTCTGAGGTCTTGCTTTGGATGTAGTGGGTTGCATTACAAACAGGTAAGAATACTTTCATAGGTCAGGTGCTTGAAATTATGGCAAACTGGTGTTTTGTGGTGTGTGTTGAGTTTTATTTGTTTGGGTTGGGTGATCCAGCTTCTCAAGCAGATGTGGGGTTTAATTTTAGAATGGGGTCTTTGGTGTGGTGTTTTTTTTTTTTTGGGCATCACTTAATGTGTTGTATCTGGCTACCTTGCAGAATGGGAATTTTCAGATAAAACTTTGGCTCAGGGACTGTGTGTTTGCTGTTTCTGTGGCCCCATTGCAATAGTAAGGATCCATCATTGAGTTTTCAGCTAGGGTTGGACTATACTGCTGTTGTCCATCTCTCCTGAGCAGTTTCCATTCTTCTAAACCTACTGTTTGCTTCATTTGTTTCCTGGTGAGGAGGGGGAAACAACCCAGTTTCCCTCTCTCTTTTCTACTGTTTTGTTAATATGTGTGACAGTTAATGGGTAACTGGAAGAAGCACAGGTGAATTGGAAAACAGTAACCTCACTCAGTGTTTGCTTTTCTTCCTTGACTTCTCAGCTGTGCAGGGGATGGGGAGGGACTATTACTCATTAAACAAAAGAAGTTCTCAACAGCCCCCAGCATTTTCCCCCAAATAACCAACTGCTCCCCCTAAGTCCTTGAAAGTAGCACCCGTCATGCGCTACTAATATGGATTAATAACCAGGGATTGCAATGAGTACACACCATGTGAGCTACACAGAAGCTCCCAATGTACCAAGAATACAGGAATAAGATTGTTCTGAATTGGGAGGCTTTGTTTTGTGTGCTTCAGTCTTCTCCTAATTCTGCAACCTTTCCATGCATCACCTATCACTTATTTCCAAGGACAGTCCAGCTGACCTCTTGGCAGACAACCCTGATGTAAATGACAGTGAGAAGCCACTTGGCTGAAATCACAGTTCTGGGATGTGAACTTAGACACTGCCCTGTCCTTTCCCGTCCCCTCACCAGTGCTAACGATGGAGCTAGTGGCTCTTGCCTCTCCTTCACTTCACCAGAGATGCATGTATGCCCTGAACAATTGTATAGCTGGGTAAATCTGCTCCTTAGTGTTCCTTAAATATAAGGAAGTCTTAAATATTAAGATACATGTTTTCCTTACAAATTCTTATGAAGAAAAACCTAAACTGCAGACTAAGGCATACTGCACTCTTATTGTGTCATTCAGCTTGGGGTATGTGCTCTAGCTTTCAGCATTTCAGTGTTGCTTATGAATGTTTAGTAAACTTCCGTTCCTTTTGGATATATGAATATACACTCGGAAGTTCTTCTCTATTTCACTTTTTCACTTCAGTTTTCCACCCTGGTCTTGAGAGGTTAGTTTAATACAAGTGTGTATATAGAAAAAGAAATCAGGGTATTGGCGACTGTTGTAATTTGTCTTCATGTTTTCACAGGAGTTTTGGACCCATCTCAGAACAGTTACAACTTCTAGGGGTAAAAACTGTTGCTTGGTGTAGCCTGTTGAGAGTTTATTTGGGGCAGGTTTAAGCAGTAACTTAGCCTCTAGCACCTAATCCAGCAGACGTTATGAAGTCATAAAGCAGCAGCTCATCTGATTTTATTTTTATGATACTTTTCAACTGCTGTGACCCCTAACATGTTGATTACTGAAGTTCTTGAAAAAACACAAATAACCCCAAAACATGTGTGTCCTTCTCCTGGAGCTTTTGGCTGCATCTTGGCCAAGTCAGTGTCACATTTGCTCTGTGTATTCAGTCATGGTGCATGTGTCAGGCACAAACCAGGGAAGGAATAAGTACTGTGGGAAACAGTAAGAAATGTCTGCAAACCCAAAAGTCTTCATAGATTATCAGGAATAAACACAGTACCTGAAAATATTCTTAACTGATTAAAATGAGGGGAAAAAAAAAAAAATCTAAGTAGTGCAACTTCTAAGCTAAAATTCTGCTTATGCTGAGTTCAGTGAATGGAGGGTTAATGTGTATTCTCCCTCTATCAATAGAGAGAACTTAAGAATATGCTGGCAAAAAGATTACAGTAGTATGATTTATTTGGCATGTACAGCAACAGAAATTCTGCTTTTCTTCTACTGCTCACCAGAAACACTCAGTGTACAAGGTAATGTATTGTTTTGCACCGAGTTTTCTGTCTAATCTTTAAATGCATATGTGGCATTTTGTGTTCCTTGAATATATTCTGTGATTATACATAATAAGGTTCTGTTAAATGCAAGAAGCACACTTAATACTGGTTCTGCCATTGCATTTGTTTTGAACATCATGACTTTTCTGCAGCTTCTCTTTTTCTTGTATGACTTCTTTGTATTTTTTCATTCACTTTGTTAAAACGATAGGGAAAATATTCTCAGTATCTCACTTAAGAAAGCATGTTATGCACTTTTGACTGGCTATGTACGTTCAATTACCATTTCATAAAATGGCTCACAAAGCTGTGAAGAGCTCCAGGGTCATTATTTCTCCTGCCCTATTAGAAAAACTCCCTCATTTGTCTCAGAAGGGCTTTAGTCATTCACTGTGTCCTTCCTCTTAAAACTTTTATTTTCAGCATCGCCACCTGCCCTGGGTGAAATGTCCTCCCTTTCTAATGGGAGACTGAAGGTCTGGTTGTCTAGTGAAGTGAACCCTTACGTCTTTTGGTCATTGGTGATGGGAAGTGGAATTGCAGTCTATGACATCTCACTTGCCTGTTCCCTTTCTATGCTGAAGGAAATGGGGTTTTTTTTGGTGCCGCTAGCTTTGCATTTCTGCATATTACTTAATTTTCTCTTTTTGCAGAGTTGGGTTTTCTTTACTTCTTAAGCTTGGTCCGTTGAATCTTAACAACTTTCTTGACTTCCCTTACCGAAGAAGCAGTGATTTGGAAATGACTTCTCAAACAGGGAGGGGTCAATTATCTCACTTTGTCATTTCTATGTTTTGGACGTTCCATGTGTGCCCCAAAAGGCAAATTCCTTGCTGAGCCTTTTCTGGACCATGAAGTATTTCTGTCTGGTGAATGCTGTAGATTCACCTTTCAAAAATGTGTTGTGGGAAATAGAATTAATTTTTTTCCTCTGGGGGAAAGGGAGAAATCCTTTGCAAATGCCAACTACCTCGAAGACCCTACTGTGTTACTGTAGTTAGGTTGGAAGGACAATGGGCAGGAGCCGTTTTTGCCAGATGCGAGCATGGTTCTCGGCAGAGCGATGCCCCGGTTGCTGTTTCTAGGTGTTACTGAAGTGCAGATATATGCAATTTGCATGAAGAGGCAAAACAAAGGGTGCTAAATTTCCTCCTGCTTTCTTCAAGTTCCGGTTATTTCAAGCTGCTCTATTTGTCTTCTCTGCTAATATTATTTTGCAGAGGGAGGAGGACAATTTATTTAAAAACAAGTATTTCATAGCAGTTAATTTGTGTGGTATTTATAGCAATTACTTGAACACATGGTACCTTTTCTGTGGTGAATAAAAACTGTACTAAGCTCTACTAAGGACTAGTGCAGGTTATCTAATGAAATATCTTGCATCATGTGGTTCCCAACTGCTTCATTCATTTCACTGTTGGTGCTGGCTGAAAGATGAATTATCCCTCTGCAAGTGCCTCGTGCATCTCTGTAACAATAACAATAAACTAGTGTACCTGGAATAGTGAGTACTTTTGAAAACAGTCTTCCTAAAGGCATGTGCTTGTTTCTGGAAATGTACACTGTTATGGCAAAAGGACCTTGATATGTGTGACTTCTTTAAAAGTCACTTGCCCCTCTCAGCCTTCAGCTGGGGCACATAGGCAAAAGAAAGAAAAGTAAGGTAGGCAGGTAGGGAGTGAGTGAATTGTAGAAGTGATGCTTCTGAGATTCCTGCTCAGTAAAGAACATGCCTTCATTTTGTAGGCAACTGGAAGAGCTTTCACCAGTCAGAAAGATAGGCAAATTATTCTGCTTACTTCCTTTACCTCATTGAAGTATATGTTACCTCTGTGAAATGGTTGTTGCTGGCAGAAGGTGAGTTGTTTTCCTTCCCCAGCTGCCATTGAGACAGATAAGCTCTAGATCTTTTCCTTGCAAGAGGGTGAGGCTTTATGACACATCTGAGCCAATCTAATGGCCATCTACTTCCCTGCTGCCATTGAGTGACGTGAGCTGCTCCCTTTCAATCTGCTGGCCTGTGTCTGACCCCATGTTGGGCTGGGTGAGATAGCTAAACTAGCAGAAAGCTATTCTCATTATTCTGGCAGATAAGTTCTTTGCCAAATTAGCTCTTTAAACAAATTCACTGTGCAGTCAGGTGAGTCACCATGCTTCAGTAAGGGCATCCTGAGGAGAGAAGGCATGGCTTGCCCCTTTCAGCCACAACCGAAGTTGGGTAGGGTGAGCTACATTCTGTAATAGTAAGAGTTATATTCATAATATTTTAGTTTCTTATGCAGTTCTGTATCATCCATGTCTGTAAACCTAGAATCAAATGCCAATTTGAGAGCTAAGTGCCTGAACCGTTTTAATAGAGCAAATCAAAGCTCAGTGTGATGGTAGTGACAGTATGCTGATGATCAATGACTTTGTTTCAGACTTCAAATTTTTCTTTATAGCTGCAAAGACTAGAAGGTCTTTCAAGCATAAAAGTCAGTTTTCCTTTTTGAAATAACTTCTGCACCTGGTTTTGGGAGGAAAAAAAGAAATAATATGGTGGCAATGTTGCACACCTCTGTGACAGAAGCAATCCTATCAGCCAAAAAAACCCGAACTTACCAGCATTTTCTGGAGAGTTGTCTGCTACTAGCTGTGTGATACTGAGAAAGCAAGTATTAACATATGTTTGTGCCTTGTTGAACCCGAGATTAGTGGAAAGGTTAATTTCTTAATTGTTTGTGAATAACCCTTAATAAAAATATGTAGTATAATCTAGACATTGTAGTCTTAACTCTTACCTTATTCCAATATTTATGCCACTTCTAACACCAGCTTGTCCCCACTAACTTGAGTAGAGTTATTGCTCGTTAATGCTGTATGAGGGCAAAACACCTTCTTTGCTACAGGCCTTGTGGAACTTTTCTGATACGTTCAGTGGGTGCAGATGCGCTTTGTTACTTATTTCAGCATGAGCTGGAAAACATCCACACATTCGAGTATACTAGAATAGTTTGAATATTTGTGTCTCAACACATTTTCTTTTGGGGTAGATATAGATGATTACGCTAAAACTAATTAAGCTGTGGAATCATTAACATGGGGATGTGATAGATTCTCCAGTATTGGCACTTTTAAATCAAACTGGTTTTTTCCTTGAACTGATAATATAGCTAAACCCCAAGGCATAGATTTTTTTACAGAAACCTTTGCAGAAGGAATCAGGCCATGAGCTCTAAGGCATGTAAAGGTCTGTGACTTGGGTTGCTCCACTTATGATACTTGCAGTGAAGTAATTTGGTGATTTGCAACGAAGCGTTGCAACTTTGTTCAGCGTACGTTTTTCTTCAGTTGACTCGTGCCTTTGCTGCTTAGCAAAAATTTGGAAGGACTGGGATCCTTCAGTATCTTCCTATGCACTTTCCATTCTTGTCGCTGTTAGAAATTACAGACTGGTTACTTAGAGTTCACTCAGAGGTCAGAACATGGGAATCTACTGGCAAAATCCTTTTTCTTCGTCCTCCAGTTTACATTAGGGAATTAATTTTTGTTTCTTCGTTGTTTATTTTACCCAAAGCCTCTTATCTGTTTCCCCAAACACTTTGTGTTTCTTTTGAGGCTTAACATTAATGTTGTCTGAGACATTTATTATACATTTTAACAAAAAAGGTGATTGTTAGACTTTTCTTGTAGTCCTGCTGGCAAGAAATTATTTCTAGTTAGGAGACCAAGTTTAAAGCCTGTTAGCTTTTACCAGTTAGTAAAAGCTATGAAGCAGGCTGAAGTCCTCTCTCCAGCTCTGACAGCCTTAAACTACTGATGCCAGATGTTTTCACTTGTAAATGTTATGTCCATATGGGTCCACTCCACCTTTCTTTTGTGTTTATCTGTACCTATGAACAAGGGCTTTGTGGTGATGTGAAAATGGATAGAAATATTGTAAACTTTATTCAATATGATTTTTGTACCCTTGAATTATTCTTTGTAGGAACAGCACCTATTTGCAACATGATGCTAGTAACTTTTTGAACAAAAGTGGTGGGAAAAACCCATCTTGGCTTATTGGGTCTTGGTTTGGTGATTAAGGAGGGATATTAGGTGAGGTGAACCTGGGGTTCTTTTTGTGGGGTAGTTTCCCAGGCTACTGTTGGAGGTGGCTTCTGAGCTGGGACTGATGGTTGGGCGACATTGGTCAGAGGGGCCAGGCAGAAAGGGTTCTCCTAAGGATTTGAAAGGTTCTTTGATAAAATTTGCCCTGGTAATTTAAGATATTACCTGTCAGGGGCAGGGTTGGTAGCTGGGCTTCCTAATGTTTCAAAATTCCAAATTCCACAGTGAAACTCGCCACTTCTCAGCCCACATCCTGCACCTGAAAGAGCAGAGCAGAGGTTTGCAAGGGGCTCTGTGTGGGTAGGCAGGAATTTGGACCTGGCTGCTGGAGCACCGGGCTGGCTGTGTTGACAGTGGTTTAAGGAGTGTTATGTATAATCAGGAATGGGAGGCAAGCTTGCCCCTTTTCTGTAGTCTCCTACAGAGAGAGGTGCTTGGTCCATTCACACAGAGCAGGCCTCAAAATGCACACTCTGTCCTTTAAAAAGGACCAAAATAATAATCACAGGTTGGAATGGGAAGAACAAAGCTAAACAGTAGTTCTTCTCTACCATTGCCACTTGCCATGTCTTCACGTGCTAAGTGCCCAGCCAAAGCATTAGTACTGAGCTGATGCAGAGAACTACTGTATATAGTTGTTCATAATATAAACAAGCCTTTTTGTGTGTAGTTGGATGTAGGTTACCTATTTTCATTTATCTGCAGTATTGTTGACCATATTTTAGTGATGAGTTTCCACCTGAAAAAAAGTAATCAGAGAATAGAAGTAATCTGTTCCCCATTTCTTTTATGCTTATGAAAGAAATATTTTTTTTAAAAAGCAACAAAAACTTCTCTTCTAAATATATGCAGCCAAAATGTTTTGGTATAGGGAAGTTTACACACAAATCTAACCATGAGGATCAGTTAGTCATACAAACGTTTGGATGTTTACCAGGGAAGCAAACAGCAAACATAGTTCCCAGCTCTGCTGCAGCTCTTTCCTTATCAGACTCAACTCCTCCTCTCGTTTGCTGTTGCCTTATGGTGCTTTGGGAAGAAAGAGGTGGCTTGGCATTCTTCAGTGTATTTTGGGAATTCTTGTGCTAAAACTACTGGTGTTCCCCCCTCCTCCACCTCCCTTTTTTTTTTTTCCTCCTCTGTCATTCCTCTTAAATTCAAAATTATTTTGGAAATGCTGAACTACATCCTCCTCCAAAGTAGAAACAATGAAAAAGGGCAGGAATGTGTCTAATAACCCCGAAACCAATAATCCTTGCAAGCAGTTGGTTGGGAAAATAAGTCACATCTTTATTTTGGATGTCTGAGGTGATTCAGAGAGCACATGCAATAGGAGAAAGTCTGTCAAAACAGTTCTTGCTGACCCTCATGTATGCATCAGAACCTGAGCAGCTGATCTGAAAAAATGTTTGGGAGCTACTGTCAGATCATTTCTTCAAATATGGTGTCTGTGGGGATGCAGAAGGTCCCAACAACATGCAGTGATTAGCCTTCAACTTTTCCATTAACGTGAAATTTTTTTCTTCAGTGTGAAGGTTTTCCCAAAGGTTGGATGTTCAGGAAAGTGCTGCAAACTCAGTAAGTCTTACAACTGATGTTTTGCCTGTCTTTATCGCTAATCTCTGAGATTGTCAGGAAAAAACCCGAAAATTTAAAAAGTGCTGCTCCTGATGTCATTAATTTCCATAACTTGTCAGGGTTTAAAGGCTTATTGATTTGTTGCTGCTGATTAGAGTGAACAAATAAGTTTTAAGTTGTTAACTTGTAAGGTCGGAGCAATTAATATACATAAATGCATTTTCAGAGGCTTTTTTAATATGTGAAAAGATAACAAGATTTGCCCGTTTCTGTACCAGCAGTGATAGAAATCTTGCTTAAATAAACTGAAATAAAATACAATGAAGCCTTTAAAAACAAAGCATGGAAGGAAGGGGCAGCAATTTATTGGCTCATTGTGTTGATGACATGCTAAATACACAATCACAGAGCAAGGGACTTGAGAGGGCTTAGCTCAGGGTCTAGTTCAAGGTCTTTTCATTCATGTGTTACGGTGTCCTTAAGGAAAATGAATTCTTACATCTGGAGGCTGTCTTAGAGACCTTATGCTAAGATCCATGCTTTATCTGGTTAAGCACTGTTGAAACTGAAAGCTGTTAAAATAGTGCTAGGTGGTTTTAATGTGATGTAAAGTTACTTTGCATAAAGATCTCCATGGCTGCAGTATCTGGCCATGGTCGGCAGGCCAGTTAGAAGTATTTTTACTTAACTCATATGCTGTTGTGCTTATTTTGAATAATCTCTTCTTCCTGCAATATAACTGTAATATTTCACCATGTAATTTCTCAATAGCCGTGCTTCTGTAGGCAAGTAGATAACAAGAAGGGTTCCTAAAAGCAGCTCAGTAGAACTGTTGTTTCAAATTGCAGATCTCAATTCATTAAAAAACAAAAAAAACCCCAACCCAGTGAGGTTGAATAGAGTAACACTGGCAACTTGTCTTGCAAACTCTGGACATTTAATATACAAATAGACAAGACACAGTAAGGTAGAAACCTGTTGCACTGTTTGTAGCAGCCTTACAAGAACTTTACACCTGGGGCTGTACAATAAATATGCCATTGTTTTTATCACAGGGAAATGTTTTCCCTTCAGTATAAGATTTTGCTGCTTTGTGTGCTCTGATGTTGTGTTTCAGATAGTATGTGTACTCTAAAGCTTAATGTGTTAAATGGCAGACTTTAAAGGGAAAAAAATGCAAAAGTTTTGTAGATTTCAAAACTGAAAATTATTTGCTTTAGACTGTTGCAGAAAGCCACAAATTTAGCAGAGCAAAAAAAAAAGGAAACAGTGTTGACAGGTTCCTTTTCCTTACCGTAATTATTAAAAATACTGGGTTGTAAAAAGCCCTGTGAGTAAAACGCTACGAGAGAACCTTAACAGTGAAAGAAAATCTTGATCTGTCCTCTTGGTTGTTATGTGCAGCTGGTCAGGGACTGAATGGAAAACACTTCTACAATAAGCCCTAAATTATGAAGGAAATTAGTTGTATTAAAGAATATACAGCTTTCAGGGAAAGGAAAAACTGAAGCAATAATTAAGTATGACCAAACCCCGTGTCCCAACATCTCAGGTACTTTGTTCCTGGTGCAGTCTTCTACATGCAACTGGTTTCATTTCAACAATTTTTTTTTTTTTCCAAGAATCAAAACATGCCTAACACTTTCATAATTTTGTTGGCCAAAGCCTGGCTGCCTGCTGTGCCTGACTCCTTACTCGGTGCAACAGAAACTTCACTAATTCCTGTCAGCTTGCTAAAAAACTGCCTGCCTGCATGTGTTCAGCACTGCCGTTACTGCCTCCATTCCCTTGGTTCTCAGCCATCGTAAGGAGGATGAAACATTTCTAGTGTGTAATGCTTTAAGCTGTTTTTTTTTTTATTGTCATGTTGCTTTGCTCAGAGGGATAGTGTATACTCAGGGCCCAGTGGATCAGGGTCGTTTTCAGGCAGGCTGCTACTTTAAGCCAGACTTCTTGTTTCTGCTCTCCAAAGTTGTAACCCTTAAAACTACACGCTGTGTGATACTAGGTTACATACTGAAAATGAGGATCAGAGATGTCCTTTGCAGACAGATTCCAGAAAAGGCCAATTTTAAATGGCTCCCACTCTTACTTGTCGCTGAGAAAATCAAACCTGCATTAAGTGTTCCTTTTGTCCCTGTAGCAGAAATGCTGCAGGGAGTTTTGGGAGAATTTTTGATCACTTCTGCAGAAATATGTAGAGTGAACGGTTTTGGTGCCTAGTCAGTCCTATCATAGATGTGTTTTTTTCAAGGGCTGATATTTGCAGTAGTGGGAGAGATCGAACTGAGTGTACACTTCCATATCTTGTTACAGTTGTTGAAACATGCAGTTCAGCCCACTGGTCATTTAAATTGCCTTTTACCTGTAAAAGGACCAGAGACTTTTAAAAAATGCACGTTTATCTGCTGAATCCAAGCTTGACTTGGACTCGACTGTGTGGGAAGCCAAAGCCCCCCAGCCACCCTGCTCGTCACTCTCTCCAGTTCAGAGCTGCTTCTGGCCAACTTCAAAGAATTTACTTCAAAGGCTTTCGGCAGACACAGAACAGCACAGGCTGAAGTTGTAGTTTCCAGCTTCAGCATAGCTAGCGAAGTCTTGGCTTCTTGGGGAGTCCTGTTCTATTTTCCTGTTATTCACTCAATGCACAGCAAAATGCTAACTGCTTTTAAGGGGGACATGGAGGCTGGCATTCACCCATCACTTAAACTGTACAGCAAGAGGGGAAAGTGCTGGTGAAAGGTAAATATATTCAGCTCTGGCAGAATAAAGGAACTTAAAATTCAGCTGTGGAGAGAAATTCCATATTAGTTCCTGGTCTCCCCTGAACTTAGGGATTGTCTTTATAACTGAAGTGCAAGGTTTAATCCTGCCCTTAAGGGATTTTTCTTTTTTTTTTCTTTTTTAGCAATCTTATTACAACTTTTCTGATTCCTGTTAGTCCCACAAAGCTCTGGTTCCTCTTCTCAGCCTCCTGAGATCTTACTTCTTGGCAACTTCCTGTAACTATAATAACAGTGAGCTCTACAGAAATCGTATGCATTGCCTGGAAATTAGCTTGCTTTCTTATTTGGAAATGTGGTACCTTCTGGGTGTCAGGTGTTCACTTGCATGAGGGGAGACTGGCTCCTGCTGGCGTAGTTGTTCTGGAAACCTCGAGCAGGCTGGAGGCTGGGGCAGCCATGTCCCTCTTGGGTTGGAGTGAACCACTCTGCGGTGGCACGGGACCTCCATTGTGCAAAAAGATGTGCCCTGCGCAGCTTCCTGCCTTAACATCCTGAAACTCTGTATATGGGGTGTTTTGGGGGGAACCCTTCCTTCCCCAAACCCCAGGGTGTATGTCCTGGTAGCCACTGTTCCTGATTAAAAGCTGTTGTGGCTTCAGGAGGAGCCAAATAACAGTGGGGCTGGGAGAGCTGCTGAGAAGTCTCTGTCCATGAAAAAAGAAATGGGAGTGGGAGGAGAGCACCTGGTCCAGCATTTTCGTGAGAGGTACTTGGTGTCCTTCAAAAGCAGATACAAAAATATGTCAAGTGCAAGGCTTATTGCGTTCTCCATATCCCTGGATTTTTTTTAATATTAATAGTTTCCTTTAAGACAGTGGCCCTGAGATGGGGTGTGGTTTATACTACACACTTGCCAGGCTATTTATATATTTAGAGCCTTGCTCTTGCTAGTGGGGGGAACTGTGGGGAAAAAAATGCTAAAAGCTGTCATTTTTTTTTCTTCCCCTTTTATTCTACAGCAGCTCTTTTTTGTGTGTGGAGGAATGAGAGATCCCAGTGCCTGCCAACACCAGAGGTTTGCTGCCTGGGCAGAACTGATCCAGAATAATAGCAGAAAAGATATCTCAAATACTGATTATTAAACCATAAAAACTTTTCTTATACATAAATAATAAACTTATCCCCACACACACACCCCTTCTGCAGTAGCTGTTACTAGAGTGGAAAGTGGGAGCTAAGACTGATCCTGACAAGCACTGGATGTCCTTCCAGTTAGAGCCATGAAAGTCTGTAGCTCTCCACCCCAGCCTGGCATGTGCCACTGGCTGGGAGTTGTGCTCTGGAAGACATTATCAGACAGGAGCTTTTGATTCATTTGTGTGCGCACACACACACACAAAAAAAAAAAAAAAAAAAAAAAAATCAGGCAATTTTGGCTCCCATCATATCACTGAGATCTTTCATTGTCTTGATCTTGTTTTTAGAAGTCTTGACGCTGACTGGTAATTGAAAAAGCTGTGCTGCAGGGTGGAGGCTTTCCTCTGCTTCTGCCTTGGGTCTCTTGTGCAAAGCGGCTGCTGATGTACCCACTCAGGACTGGGAAATGCTGCTGGGGGTCCTGCCAGCTTGGTGGGTGGGAAAAGCAGTTCACAGAAGCTGTTGTATGGGATAAATGCAAAACTCAGCTCAGCTTTAGCAGCTGGCCCCTTTTTTGTATTTATCTATTTACTTTTCATTGTCATCAGGGGGTGTAAATTTGCAGATTGATCATAAAGATGCAAGAGATGGGCAAGCTTGGGTAAATGAGGCAGCGTTTTCAGCTGACTGCAAGTTTGTGTCCGAAGCTGTAGATCTGAAAACATTCAGTCTCTTCAGTAATCACTAACAGCATCCCTGCTGGTATATAATTGGGTATAATGCCTCATGAAAGCTGTGTGGGTACTGCAAGAGTAGTGTTGTGTACGAATGGCCAGGTTCTAGGTAGGAAACTACACCTGCAACACAGTATTTTTCTCTCCAGTAAAGACAACATAATAAAAGGAGCTGTTTGGGCCTAACTGAGGGCTGGGGATGCTGCAATTTGAGCATGTATTAGAACACAGATTCCCAAAATACTCCAGGCTGGAGAATCCTGCTTTGCTGTGCATACATTGACTCGCCTTTACTGGTGTTCATCAGAGCATTGCATCATGATCTCACTGCTGTCACTTCATAGCTCTGTCCTGCCCATAACTTTGATTAATTAAATGACTTTTAGGTCTAACTTCTTACTATTTTTGCCTATAAACAAAACCAGCAAATGGTTCAGACCCCTCCCTCCCCAGGATATTAATTTCAGTGAGCGTATTATAGATGTCTCTATCTGATATACAGGTTTGTTGAGTAGCATTTAGTCCCACCCTAAGTAATAGGAAATCATGAATAACATTCTTACCATTGTGCTCCAGCTGCTTTTGAATGAGGGGAATGTACTGAGTGGCCTCTGATAGAGGAGCTTAATGCTGTTCCCCAGATTACTGCTATTTGGTGGGATTATGCAGAAAGCTAAACAGAAAGCAAAAAGAGCAATTTATGCCTGTTGTTTGTACTCTGCTGCCTTCCTACCCTGGTGTGCAAACAGATGCCTTTCCCCAGTGCTTCTTTTTATCATTGATTTATTGTTTTGACAATATTTTCTGCTCCCAGGGCTGTTGGCCTCTAGGTGCTAATAAAATGTGAATGTGTCCCAGACTCGCCCTCTCCTAAGCGCACACAGTTCTGCAGTGGCCAGATTTTTTTTTTAATAACATAAAAAGAAAACCAAAAATCTTTGTCTGTCTTTTTTTTTGCATTTGGTGGCGTAAATATGGGAAAACAACTCCCCTCCCCACCCCACCCACCCCCCCAAAAAAAAAAAACAGGAAAAAGTTGTGGCAATTCAATAAAGTATTGGGGGGAGGGGGAGATGGGGATGGGGGAGAAGTCTTGCAGAAACACAGACAACCCCACTTTGGCTAGTTTAAAGTTAACTGGACTGTTTGGTGTGACCTCATGTTTGAGCAGTTTAGCTTGGGCTTCTTGCCTGTGTGGTTTGTGTTTTTAAAACCAAGAGCCACAGAGGAAGGCGTTGGGGGGGGGAAAGGCAGTGGGAGAGGAGGGCAGCCCATGGTTTTCCCCAGTGGTGTATCCCTGTGTGACTTTTGTTGAAGCCCTTTTTCTTCTTTGGGGCTTGACCTCAGATCTGCCTTGCAGCAGGCGTATGTTTATTGCTTATAGTAATTAAGGGTAACTGGGCACACGGTGGAGGGCAGGTCTAAGCCACGCTGATGGCTCTTGGAGAGTGAGCTGTGGCCTCATTCTGTGCTTTCCCATCACCTCAATGGGCCAGTGAGCAGGTGGCCCTGCAGCCAGCTCAGTGCACCCATCCAAAACTGGAACCTGCATAAAGAAGGATTAATTTGTTGGCCAGGCAGTGGGAGATTTCAACCTGAATCTACTGTGTGCCAGCTGAGTGCTGTAACCATTTGGCTATTGGGAACTACTTTCACCATATTATGGCTGAATGTAGCCCTTTGTTGCTGCTTGTATTCCCTGCACCCAGCATCTGAATGTTTTTGTCGTGATCATTTTGATCTCCTGCATTGGTTTCAATGTAAGTCGGAGGGGGTTGCCCTCAAGTGAACCCTTCTGTAAATTCAGCCCAAATTCATGAATAGTAGTTTAGTCTTCCCTGAAACTGTGTTTTTTTAATGAATAAATGATTCGGCAAGGCGGAGGAAAAAGTTCCGTCCAGAAATGGTAATACTAACATCTGCTAGGCCTGTTTCTTTTTTTGTTCAGGCTTGTTGTGAGTGGTGTGGATCCAGTTCAGCCAATAAGCAAACTTGACTCCCTCAGACAAGTGAGGGCTTGCTTTTTTGTTTTAAAGCCTATCGCTTTAGAAAGAGAGCTTTGCACCAAAAGCTGTGGTACTGTAGTAGAAGGAACTAGCTCATATGGTAACACAAACAAGGTATCTAAAAGGCAACATAAACTCTCTATAATAATAGGGGAAACGATTAGTCATTTTAAACTCATCCTTATTCAAAGCTGTTCTGGCTCTCAGGCATCTGTTCAGTGTTTGAAATAAAGGAGGAAGCTCTGGTGCTTTATTGGAAATGTTTCTGCAGAAGATCAGCTCAGTTGGAAGATGATGTTTTGGTCTATTTTGAGTTGCATAGCTGTGCAGGCACTGTGTTTCTGGGCTGGCTGAGCCACCATTTACACACAGCTTTTCTGATAGTTGCTATAAATACACTCTGATGTGTTCTGCTGATGGAATTGCAATAAAATTCATAATAATGAAATTCATGAAAAAACCCTCATAGGCTGCATATTATAGGTGCTAAGTAAGACTTGGTAGATACATGAAGTGTTCATATGACATGGGAGAGGTATGTGAAAGAACAATGTAAGAGTTTAAAACATTACTGTCCTAGTATTTGGGGATGGGGGGATCTTCATAAAGCATATGTTGAAATGGGGCAAGAGAGATATTAGGAAAACTGGTAATATCTTTTGGCATGAAATTCTAGTTAAGTCAGGATAAAGAATAGAAAGAATAAAACAATATCCCCTTTTTCAGTTGTTTTACTCTACAGTCTCCAGCATGGCTAGTTTGAATGTAGGGTACAAAGGACTTTATTCAGATGAGACAGTTTCGGTAAGCTTCCAATATAAATGCTTTGAGTGAGAGTCAACACCACCACAAGTGCAGTCCATTTTCTTCCATTTAAATATGAAGGTTAAATACTCATAAATCGTATCATCTAACTTCAGTTTTTGAGAAACTGGCTAGGAAATAGAGTGGTAGATGTTGGATCAAAAACATCTGGTGGAATATGTTATCAAAGACTTGCCCATTTAATTACTGCCTTTTATTGTAGTACTTGTGCCTTTCAGAGCAGGATTATCCCTGGGCTTAATGACTAACCATGATGATTTTTTTCTGTTTGGTTTCTTCTGTGCTTGGATTGTCTCTGCTGGTGTTGGATTCCTGTCTCCAGAGTAGTAGTGTTTGAATGAAAGTAGGTAACTTCATGTCGCAGTACATAATGAAACATGGTGGTTTGAAGTACATGTAGTATAAAAACTTTCTTTTTTTGGCACCTACAGAACCCTACCTACTTGCTGCTTGTAGGTAACTTTAATCTTGAAATGTTTTCTGTAAACATATCGCTGATTTTACAGTTATCCCCTGATAAGGCATTCTAGCTGATGGTTGGTTTTGGGGGATTTGGTGTGGGGGTTTTTTGTTATAAACCGTGATTTTGAGAAATAGGTGGTGCTATGTCTTCCCTCTTTCATGCAACGATGTCATGTATGATCAGAGCTCATCTTTTTTGTAACCTGCATCTGAACCCGCTGCATAATAGTGCAGGGGCAAACACTTGCCGGTCTCTCCTCTGTTTTAAAACAAGAAGGAAACCCCTTAGTTTTCCAAATGCTTTTCTGTTTGTTTGGCTTGCTTGTAAGGAATGTGCTTTGGTAAGTGTCTTTGAGAGACAGAGCAGGGGCTGGGCTCTAAATCTTAAAAGTCAGGATTTAAAGTGAGCTTTGAACACGGCTTTCACAACATGCAGTTGCTGTTGGAAGAAGCATAGACATAAAACCTGCTGTATGGTGCAGGGGAGAAAGTGTTTTAACAGTGGATTTTAAAAGGTTGAGAGTCATACAGACAGGATATATCACTAGGAAAGAAAAGGAGAAAAAATGTCTTTATAAAGATGTTAAGCCCTTAGGGGTTGTCTAGACATCTGCCTTCATGCCTTTTGGCATCTGGAGACTCCTGTGTTGCAATACATGGTATACCCTTGACAGAAAAAAAAAGTCTGCAGGTATATTTCCATTTTCATAGCTTGAGTCAGGTGATGGATCAGGCATCTTTCTAAACTAGGGCCTTGTCTGCACTGGTGTACTCAAGCTAATGTGTTTCTCAGTCATTTGAAAAGTCTTTAGCTTTGCACCAGGCAGTCTGGGTGCAGTGAACAGTGGTCTTCAGTTCGACTTGGCTTGGTATGCCTTCGGCCTCATTCGTATGTGTCTTAGCTGAGTCTTTCATCTAGATAAAACTCTTCCCAGTTCGTGTCTGCAAGATGTCTCCTCACCAAAACACAGGGTGGGGGTTATGCCACGCAGGCAAAGGGTAAAACCTTGCTGGGTGTGATCAAACCCTCCTGGCACCTCTTGCTGATAAGGCAAATTGGTCCAAAGTGCCTTTTCTTGTTAGTTTGTTTTCCACAGTTGAACTGCTGTAATGTAGTTGCTATAAGCAGTGATAAGGCAGTATCTCCTAGAGATGACGAGAGGCTGCCATAGCCTGTGAAGGATGCACTGCTTTGTTCTGGTATGTAATCATACTTACAAAAGTTTTACATACTTTATTCAAACCTGTTTTTCAGGAAGTCACGTTTCTGTCAGCATTATATAACTCTGTGACATTTTGACTGTCTCCGTTAGAGACAGGAGAGGTGCAAAGAAATCCAGCTTGTGAATCACTCTTGGTTTAACCCTTACTGGAAGGTGGAGAAAGAGCGCGAGGCCAATAAGGGAGCAGTTCAGGGAAGGCAGTGTGGAAGTCTACACAACCACATCAAGTACGAGGTACAAGATCACAAGGTTTTTAGCAGCTGGAATGCAATTAACTTCCTCTTCGCTCTTATCTCTCTCCCCTTACCTGCACATTTCATGCAGGTGAATAGCCACCGGCAGGTAGCAAAGGTCCATTATTTATGTCCCCTGATACAAAGCTTTGACTTCTGACTCAGCACCCTAACATCTTGTGTATTTTTTTAATGTGCTAAACTAGGTGCTAGACCTAAGAAGATCCCACCCAGCAGTATGATGCAGAGTGCTTAAGGTTTGTGTAACTCCTGTTTTATATTGCTGCTTTACAGGCTTTACTGTTGGCAAGCGGCAGGTTATAGATAGTTATAAATATGTATGTTATCCCCCTAATCTGGGGGAAATCTGGCTATTACATGAGCAAATACATTAAATGACTTAGCATTCTGTGACATGCACATAAAATATGATGCAGACATGGAGGATTTAGTTTCATCTTTGTCTTAATGCTAGTTTAATGTGGCTTTAGTAATTGAGTGGGAAAATTTTACTTTTTTTTTAATTGGCAAATAAATAATAGCAGTGATTGTGCTCTAGCTGGCTTGGGATATATCCTCCCTGAAAATGATAGAGATGTTATGCTTTAGCTATTGCAAAGTATAAAAAAATTAAACACTAAATGTCAGGCCAGAAAGAAGTGTCTCTGATATGGAAAGGTTTTACTACCGTTTCTTACTTTCTTGGTTGGAAATGCTTTGCTACTGTTTATTGTAGGCATTGTTTCGTCTTTAATATGTGAAATCCATATAAACCTCTATGTATGTAAATCGTAAAGTTCTTGTCCTTCTAGGCTTCAGAGGCATTTTGTGGTGCTGCAGGGAAACTGTTTCTACAGTTTAACTCAAGGTTAGAAAGCTTCTAGAGAGGAAGTAGTGATGTTTTTCAGTTTTCGTGTATGTGGTTTGTTGAGGACATAGGAACAAAAGAGAATATATCCAATGTTTCAAAGACATTGAGTATATAATTTGGCTGAAATAAAATTAAATCTATTCTTGTGACTCTTAGTTTGAGTCAAAGAATAATTAATTGAAGAAACTGTTACGTGGTTTTGAAGATGCAACATAAATGAAGCAGGAGGATGAGCAGTTGCCATTGATTCTAGTACCTGCTACTCTCTTCCATCCTGCCATTTTTTTATATAAGTATTAAGAGAGGTTTGTCTAAAATACATTGAAGATACCTGGGAGACATTCCTAGACTTAAATTTCTAACTGTCCCAAATACGCTTTTAAAAAATAATTTGACTAAATGGGTTAATAACATAGATAGGAAAAAGGAGAGATACTGATGAAGTTTTCCCTATGCCCAATCTCTTCCGCAGCGTTGGTGCCTGGCTACTATTGGTTCTTTTTACTATCTCACTTTTTTCCAGCCACAGCTGAGGCAATAGTTGCTACTGCAAACTCTACCAAAGTGAGATCCTGCTGAAGTGCTCAGAGGATAGTACTGCACTTGTTGCTGCCCCTTTCTGGTTTTTCATTAGGGGTAACACTGTCAAATGTTGTGGAGGCCTGCGCAACAAAATTGTTCTTAGTAGTGCACCACTATTTCTAAGAAATCTTCAAAGTGATTTTTAAATGTTTTGCCAAGGCAATCTGTTAAACAGAAGGCTGCCTGTATAAAATATAGATATCTATGTGCCTTCAGACACATAACTTCCATAGAAATTTTCTTTTTAAAATCTCATGGGTTTAAAATTTGCAAGAACCATCATCAAGGTGAATTTCTGATTGAAATAATTGTGCTTCGTCATTAAACTTGCTGGTAGTGGATATTCATTTAGTGGTAGTAAAACCAGTTTGGATTAAATTGGGTAAAATTAAGGAATGTTTGTCTTTCACTTAATTGCATTTTTTTTAAAAGTTATTTTCAGTAATCTTTTATGAAAACTTTGGATTTGTCTGTTAAAACCATGCAATGGAAGGAGGAATGCTTTTGTATTCTGGTGATACAGGTAGCAGAAAATAGGTAGTTATATGGAAATAGCAAAGGCTATGGGAAGCCATATCAGCGGCATTATTGCTCTAAGCAAATGGTGACCAAAACGTTGTAAAATTTGACTCTTAGTTTTCAAAGCTTCCTCTGTTTCTTTTTTCAATCCATGTACAAGGCTAAGCAAACACTTCACAGTGATACAGTATGCAATTTATTTGAAATTAACATGTTTTGAGACTCAAATAACATAAACATGTCTTCCTCTTAAATGTAAGAGTTTGAAATGAGCTATTAGCTATTTGATCCGTATCAGAGCTAAGCCAAACATACAGATCAGCAGGAATTCCTTCATGTATCTTGGAAGGAGAATGAAGCCATGGATATTATTTTTCTAGAACAAAAAGTTTGCAGCTGGTCAGGCTGCAGTGTCAGTTTGATCTCCGGTTCTGACCCTGCATCACCCAGCCTTTTTCCACCATAGCTGGTCCTCCCAGATGGCCATGAAGTTGACCTTTGATAGACATGTCTATTGACTGGTAAGTGAGAGAGAGCCCATGTTGTTGTCTGTGAATAACTTCTCATGCAGCCTTAATGTATTCATAGAGGCGAGTCTGGTGATGGGGTGATGGCGGAGCCAATTCTCATTCCTGTTTCTATTCAGCTTCTGTTCAAAGACGAGGAAAAGAGAGGCTCTACCAGAGCCCTAGATGAACTTACTGGAGCCGTACAATGAGATCTTTTGTTCCCTCCCAGGAGTATTACTACATGTTTTGAACGCTTGCAGTCCGTTTGTCTTTTGCTACAGTTTAAATTCATTACAGGATTAAATGGGCTGACAGTTGCAGACAAACCTCAAGGGTGTCCCCCTAGCCCCATGTTGCTGCGTGTGAAAACAGCGTATGGGAAAACATTGTTTAATCAAATTGTTTGTGTTTGTGATAATCTGATCCTTGTAGATCAGCCAGATCCCTGACTTATTTTAGAGTTGGAAAAGGTTTAGCAGCACATTATTTGCTATGAGGCAATTTGCATTTATTTTGAAGAAATTGATCAAATGATACTTTGCTTTTAGGGCCCACCAAAAAACATAGATTCGATATAAAACAGTGCAGCTGAAGATGTGAGATGTAGTAGTGAGATGTAGTAAGCACCGTGAAGAAATTCTAGGGTCCGGCCAGTAATTTATTGTATAAAATTACTTCCCTCCTGACAGGTTTGTGATGCTTGAAGAGGCTCTGAGCCTGCCTTAGCTCAGCTCAGCGTAGTGTCATTAGCTCCCACGATCTGCATCTGAGCCAGCGTTTACATCTACTTCCATGCTTTATGCTCTAGTGTGGTCATTCCTAGCCTTGTACTTTCCAGAATATGACAACTTTTATGGGAATTTAGGCATATTTCACTGCTGTTAGTCACTCAGGCTGAAGTTTGATGGTTTTATTGGGGCCTCTAGTGGTCTCAAGACTGCATTACCAAGCCAGAGTTGCTGTTTGGGGATGGTGAGAAAGGATTGCTTCCTTCCCTCCCTTTGAGTGGATTTACCCAGTTACGGGGCAAGGGCAGTGCCATACAGATATTTTATTTGGATTCTAGTGGAGCATCTTACATGGAGTTAGAACTGACCATGCTGAAGGAGCATAAATGAATGGTAATAAACTGTAACAGAGCGTGAAGGAGGAGATGAAGGTTAGCCTGAGAGGTCTCCATGTCAGGCAGTGGTCACAGGCTGGTTTCTCCCAGCTGCACGCCTCATTGCTTTTTAAATTAGGAGGTTTTCAGGACTCTGGTAAGGGCAAAAAGATAAACTGTCCTAAGAAAAGTATAGAAGTAAGGCAGGAAACAACAAGCCCTTCATGTACCAGCATTAAGACTGCCACAAAAAAAAGGACTTTCTGTCCAGCGAGGCAGTTTTGAGCTCTGTGTGAGCAAGCTGAAGGCTTTCAGACGCCATGGTTCTCCTGCCCCAGACAGGATGTCAGAGATCAAAAGTTTGGTCTTTATTTTCAATATAAATCATCTTTTCGATATTGTATTTGAGCTTTTGTGTAAGTTTTAAAATCCTTTTACAGCTAGTTTCACTTGGGAAACTCTCAAACCAAATCTAGCTCAATGTTGTTCTCCTTGTAAAGTATCTTTTAACACTTTCCTGAGCAAAAACTGTGTAGACTCTAAAGTGTCCAGCTCAGGAAAGTGAAATCTACTTGTGATGAGAGAGAAACTTGAGTCTCAATTGCTCTCAGCTAAGCGGTTCTGAAATAGGGCCCTGTCAAGAAATGCCCCTCATTTTCACAGCTGTGCTGCAAAGGCCAGGCAGCTGCTGGCTCTGGTGTACATTTTCCATGTTGCCTGGGTGGCCAACCCTGCTGATTTGGGGACAGTTAGCATTGTGTCATTGCCACTGGAGTTTGGGGTTTTTTTTTCCTTTTTTTTTTTTCCCCCCCTCATTGTATCCTCCTTCTTCCAGGGTGTGCCTGAGTAATGACTCAGAGTGAAAAAATTAGTGCTGTTAGGCTACATGCAAGAATGTGCCTTGCTCACATAAAATAAAGGTTGATGCTTTCTTAGTTTTGAAAGAAAATGACTGGCAGTGTTAACTGAAAATTCTTATTGAAAGAGGAGGTTTTTCGATTCAGGCACCACTCATTACACACCCAGCTGCAGTTCCACCGATGTCGGTATGATGTGCAGCTTGAGTAGGATAACAATTTGGGTTTTAGTAAGTAATTGTTTTAAATATTACTCATTGCCATTGTCAAATAAGCACACTGTTCTCTTTGTAAACTCCTCCAGCAGCAGGATCGTCTCTGAAGAGACATTACATGTAGGACTTACTGGGTTATGCAAATAATTGAAATTCACTGAAACTTCTCAGCCTTTCTCAGGGATAAAGTTTTGTTGTTGTTTTCTCAGTTGGAAGATTGCTGGTTGCTTGGAGGGATGCTGCTGAACTGTGAGGTGGTTTGCAGCACCTACTGCCTGTAGTTCCTTGGGACCTGCAGGTTTGGAGCAAACAGAAGAACTACTACTGGGTTGCGTGGAAAGGTTTTAAACTGATGTTTGATCTGGAAGCTGTTGGAAAGAAGTCTAATGGTGCTTCCTAGGATCAGTGGGGAGAGAGCTATCAGTTGCAATGCAGTTGTGTTTGGTGTCTGGGCCTCTTGTCAGCCTGTTTCCTACCCAAATCTGTGCTGCTTGGTCTTAGGTATTTCTGTTGCTCGTTTGTTTTGTATGTGCACAGGTAGGTGAATCACTTCCTTGTACCAAACCACAGGAAAACTTACCCGAGAAGTCTTTTCTTGAAGGCAGGACTGAGGAATGGGAAACAGATCTAAAAAGTATAATTCGCATAAGATCCATTCTATATTTTTCTCTTTATTTTGAACGTGTTGCCCAGAAAAATCCTTGCTCCTGGGCTAGCCACCTGAGAAGCAGATACAGGTAAAATTTGGAGAAAAATCAGGAGAGGAAGAAAGAACTTTCTCCAGTATGTTTCACCACAAATTTTCATTCGGTGTCTCATCTTGGCTTTCCTACAAGGCTTTGTCGTCCACAACATTTTTAGTTCACTGGAGGTGCTGCACAAACCAGAATCTCCTCATTTGTTTTCATAAAACCTAGCGGGAAAAAATTATATTTGGTCCCTCTTGGAGAAAAGCTTGCTTCAGGGAAGACAGAATTTAGAAATGTCAGGGGTAAAATATAAATACATGCAAAGTGGAAATAGTCTTTCCTCTTTCACATAACTGCATAACAGCTCAAAATAGCCTGTGGACAGTTGTGTATGGCTGTCGACTGCTTTGGGGTTTTGCTTAGCTTCCTAATACAACGTGGTGTCCTAAGAGGGTCCAGCCCTACGCAATTAGTAACAAACATCAGTTCATGTTTGTTTCTTCTGGGTCTCCGTGTGGTCCCATGCAGTCTCATTAGTGGAGCTGCTCATTTAGAGTTAAAAGAAGAGAAGACTCCAAAGATCTTGCAAAAAGTTAGTGCACTGCTTCTAAAATTAGAGCTTTTTTCCCCCAGGATAAAACCACATCAACCAAACATTCTGTGAAATTGTGTTTTGTGGATGGGCCGTGAGTGCCTGCCTAAGATACCAGAGGGGAAAACATGTGGAGCTGACACTTGCCACAGCATAATTTTCAGTTTTTTATTGGAAGTGAATGTGTCATATTATTGAGATCATCTACAGTTAATTTGAATAAAAAAACCTGTTGTGGGTTGCAGTTAAAATGAATTTAGCAGGGTAAATGCACACTGGAAAAGGAAAATACAAAACCCCAAACGCTAGGGCCAAATCCAGAAAGTAATAATTCTTAAATGAAGCTACATAACATAATTAAATGTTAGCTTCTGACTTAGCCTCCTGTTGACTATTTCCTCCTTGAAGTAGTAAGGACCTGAAACAGGAGGACCACTGAAATGGATAACTGAACTGTAAGCGTAGCTTGGAGCAAATCTACAGCACACAGGTTTAATCTGCATTGTCTTTTTTCTTTTCATACAATAAGCACAGGAGAAAACACTTGCTTTTCTTGGCTTGGAATATCTTTAATTGCATATGAATTCCTATGCATTTTATAACAGTATAGCAATTTGTCCTTAGCTGTTGTCTGCTTAAATGCAGATAAATGCTTTGCAATTGAAGACTTACAACTTTTTAGGAAGAAACTGGAAAATAGGACAAAATATTGCACAAGGATATCGCAGCTCATTTTCCAGTATGGTATTTTTTCACCCCAAACCCCAGAAATTGTCAAGGCCTGTTACTTGAACTAGGTTCATATAGGTTTAGGCATATAGCTCCATGCCTCAGTTCAGGTGATCTCCTTTTTCTTGCCTGCTGCTGTAAGCCTATGAACTTCATCCATTTTGACATAATGTGGAAATGAATGAGGTGAAACATCCCTGAGATGGGTTGCAATGGGTTGCAAGAGACAGAAACATTACATCTTTCCAAACCCCATCCTGTCTCTGAGACTGTTGTCTCCTGCAAGAAGGTGTCACTCCTTGCTGATTTAGACTTAACACTCTCAGTGAAGGGGGAAGATGTCCCTAGCTGGAAGAGCAGTCAATGCCTTACAAATCCTAGAAAATCAGCAAGTATTGGAAAGCTGTATCAGTCTGTGGATGCAATACCTGGACAATCCCACTTGCGTTATTGTGGGGCTTCCCAGTGGCATTCCAGGATTTAATTTTTGCTTACCTTGTGTGACCTTGAATAAAACCTCTCTGTGGGAATGCTTTCTGAATAAACCTGTGCCAAGTATGAAATATCAGAGATGACAGAGCAGTCTGCAAGTCACCAAGTTGCTGTGTCTTTGCTGGTTAATGTTTGTTGGCCGGGCAGCGATGACCAATAAGGTCAGTGAAGCGAAGCCTGGAGTCTTAAAACCATTGTGGTGGTTGTAGTGTGGTGGCTTGCCCTAAAGCCCCTAGTTATGGACGTGGGACAACTAATGGTAGGTGGGCATAGCAGGAAAAAAAAGGAAGCAAGACCAGGGTTACTGGGGCAATGATCTTAATTATGCCGTTGGTTTTGTGAAAGGTTGTTGAGAAAGAATTTGGAGACCACTGTGATAGCTTGGCGGTATTTTTCTGGAGCTCCTCCAAACCTGAGAGGATGGGTGGGTGGAAAAGAGAAGATCTGAAGGTACACATGTGAAAGATCGTTAGCTTTGAGAGGAGTGTGATTAATTTCCTGGCTTTTTGCATCTGAGTCACAAGGCACACACTGGTGAGCACGCAAGAAACACTAAGCAGCAGCCTCAAGTTGTGTTCTCAGAAAGGATTTGTGGCTAGGGTTGTTTTTTTTTGTTAGGATCTTTTTGGTTTGCTCACTTTGACTGTTAAGCCAGCTTCTTAACCTTGTGTTTATATGAACCAAACCACATTGTTTGTTTTGGAAACTGGAGCACCTCAGGCAGGTGGGCTGCTCTTGACAAGGGGGTTCCCCCCAGTGCAGGAACCCTAACTTCATCCGAGGGTACAGTTTGGCAGCAGAACCAAGCTGTTGTAGTCTCTTGTGGCCAGCAGGAGGGGAGGCACTCCTGTCTTCCCCGCTGCTGACCAGCTCCCACGGCTCCCCCAATACATGTGTACAGCAGGCACATTTTAAGTCCCGCTCCTGAAGATGTCTGAGTCCAAGTCTTACCAGTGGAACTTGGCCTTCTCATTCACAGTATTTTTGAAGATGTTTTCCTGCAGCACATCTTCCTCAATAAGGTTACCTGTAAGACTAATAATAATTCCTCAATTAGGCGACCTACTGTATACCTGAGGAGGACAGAGCCGAGTCCTGCATTTATTACACACCACCAACTCCTGGTCAATAATTAACTGCACGCATAAGGAGTACAGGACAGACCTTGCGCGAGTGCAGATGAATTATTCAGCTCCTCTGGAATGTACAGCCTTTGATCAGGCTCAAAGAGTGGCTGTGTGACAAATGAAGAGATTCACTTGCCATAGCTGATGACAGTGATGAGTTTGTGTATACACATCTCTCCCGCTGTTCAGTTGAAACGTTCAGTGTTTCGCATTTTGCTGTCTCTTCTTGGTCTGTTGAGTGTTTTCTAGGGGAGGGATGTTCCACCCCTACCACAAGTTACAGTTTTTTGGTTAAAAAAATACGTAACTCTTTATGGATTCATGTCATTGAAAAGAAAAGTGGAAATGGGAGGGCTCCTGGTATATTAGGTAGAAACACAAGGAGAATCAGGTGTTCAGCACAGATATGCTCTGAAATAATAAACAAATGTTTTGTATAAATAGCATCTCATTCAGTAATAACATAAGGCTGGAGAACAGTTCAGTTCATGGCTTGTGTTGAAAAATACAGCACGGAATGACTGAGTCAGGCAGGCTGACGCTTGGGAATGGGATCATTTGTTTTGCGCGGTTTTGTGTTTCAGAAGAAGGCCTGCCTGCTGCCGACGGGATGTGGGTTTTTTTTAATTTGGTTTGCACATAGGGTTCTGGAAAGACAGAGGGGTATTGTGAGAGGGGATTGCCAAACTGTGTGATAAACAAAAGCAAGTAAAATGATGGGAAGATGTTCATTCATCACGTGACAGGAGTTTTAGCATAACTTTCCTTTTGTTGTTTGAGCATCATTAACAAAACCCACAGACTACAGTACACCCAAGTTTCTAGCAGCTTGGTAATAATTTACCCTTAGATCAGATGGCTGTAGCTGAGGGTAGAACAGGAATCAACATGCTGCTTTTTTGAGCTGGCAGGGAGGAAATGGGAAGGTGACAAGCAGGGGTGCAGGGGACTTGGTAGTGGCATACCTGTTTCTCAGTCATATGATGTCTGTTGTTCCTGTTGCTCGGGAATGATGCTGTGCCTCTGAACTCAAAATATGGGGAGAAGGAGATAAGAAATTTTGTCACCTTCAGGAAGTTTTACAGAAGAGAAAGTAACTGAAGGACAGGTTGTCACTGATGTCAGGCTTCTGCTGTTTTGTCTATAGGGCTGCAGAAATTGCCATGTCCTGTGGTATATCTTCATGTTTTGTTCTTTTTGCGAATTCCCTTTCTTATTAAACATAGCATCTTTTTGGCTTTGCCTTTAGATCACCTTGCTTTTCAGGGAATCCCACCTCTTGCTCATCATTCAGCCGCTGTTTCCACATAGCTTCTACTCTGAACGTTGCATGGTAGTGTTTTCCTGCCTTAAGATTGGCTTTTTCCTTTATAGTCTGTTCCTTGGCCACTTCTTTGTGAAAGACTACAGAAGGGCTCTTGACCTGAGTACAGACAAACATTTCCTCACTTCCTGATAGACTTGCAGTTTGGCTGGACTCTTGTATATTCAGAAAGGTTGAGGAGGAGCCTCGTGCTTGTACGTAGGACATCTGCATCCCAAGTAACTTATTCATCAGTGACCTGGACGAGGGGACAGAGTGTGCCATCAGCAAGTTAGATGATGACACAAAACTGGGAGGAGTGGCTGATACGCCAGAAGGTTGTGCTGCCATGCAACGGGACCTGGACAGGCTGGAGAGTTGGGCGGAGAGGAACCTGATGAAGTTCAACAAGGGCAAGTGTTGAGTGCTGCATCTGGGGAGATTGAACCCCATGCACCAGTACAGGCTGGGGGATAACCTGCTGGAAAGCAGCTCGGCCGAGAGGGACGTGAGAGTCCTGGTAGACGACAAGCTGACCATGAGCCAGCAGTGTGCCCTTGTTGCCAAGAAAGCCTGGGGTACATTAAGAGGAGTGTGGCCAGCAGGTTGAGGGAGGTTCTCCTCCCCTTCTACTCTGCCCTGGTGAGACACCACCTGGAGTACTGTGTCCAGTTCTGGGCTCCCCAGTTCAAGAAAGATGAGGAACTCCTGGAGAGAGTTCAGAGGAAAGCAACAAAGATGATAAAGGGACTGGAGCATCTCCCCTGTGAGGAAAGGCTGAGAGAGTTTGGCTTGTTCAGCCTGAAGAAGATAAGACTCAGAGGGGGCTTCATCGACACATACAAATATCTTAAGGGTGGATGTCACGAGGACGGAGCCAGACTCTTCTCAGTGGTGCCCAGCGAAAGGACAAGGGGCAATGGACACAAACTGAAACACAAGAGGTTTCAGTTGAATATGAGGAAAAACTTCTTTACTTTGAGGGTGACAGAGCACTGGAACAGGGTGCCCAGGGGGGTTGTGGAGTCTCCTTCTTGGGAGATATTCAAAGGCCGCCTGGATGATGTCCTGTGTAACATGTTCTAGGTGAACCTGCTTGAGCATGGGGGTTGGACTGGATGATCTCCCGAGGTCCCTTCCAACCCTTGCCATTCTGTGATTCTGTAATGTCCTTTGTGTCCTGAGTTGTCAGTAGGGCTGTGCTAGAGAAAACCAGGCATTAGTTCTTTGATGCTTACAAGTGTTCTTTTGCCTAGGAGGTGTGCCCAAACTTCTTGCTGTGGGACCGAGACCATCACAGGCTAGAAGGGGGCCTCTCCACTTGAAGCTTGTTTCTGCTGTATTTCTCCTTACTGTAAAGCTGGAGGGGTTGCTTCTAATCAGCTGGCCTGCCTCATCTGTGGAGTGCTTTTTGTAGTCTCTGTTATGGAGAACGAGATGATTTAATGATATCTTCTGACTACTTTTTGTATCTGCTTGGGCCCACAACTGTGATGCAGGGAGCTACTGCTGATAGAGCTACTTGTGGCACCAGCAATGTGAGAGCTGGGGAGCGAGTGGTTTGGGTTTCAAGCTTTGCATTGGGTTGATATGATATAACTGCTTATTTTGGGTTAGCTCATGGAATTGCAGAAACAGCTAAGAAACTGTCCAAGAAAACAGGGTGGAAAGAGATAAGACAATTTCAAGTGCTTTAGATAAACGTGTCAACCTCTGCAATCAGCAGGCTCGGTACTCTCTGTGAGTAAGGCACCATCCAGCGTAAAGCTAAGCTGGATTTTCTAGGAACAGCACAGTATAAGGTCCAACCAAAGGGCTAGCCCTTTGAGGGTGATGTTAGAACAGTCAGGGCTGGAGACTGCCTCTGCCTGCACCCACCATGATGCCAAAACCAGACCCAGAGGTGCATGGGCAGAAATCTCCCATGCCCTCAAGCCTCCCTGGCACAAGGCACTGTGGATCTGCAGCATCAGACTGGGAGCTTGCCTGTCTGTGGAACGTGTATCTCTGCATGCTTGTTTTTGCCTTGTCATGTGTAGCTTTGCAAGGTTAATAGTTGTATTTAATGCCTGATACAGTTGCTGAAGTAATCTGCTTGTTACATGACAAAAGTGGCTGCTGCAGTCAGTTGGAGTCAGCTGGCTACAAGAGTCCTGGGAGTCTCAGGAAATCAGAGTTTTCCTCTCAAGCGCCTGCAGACCTCAATCTGGGGGTTTTATTTCACTCCTAAAGGAGCATTTTGTGCTGCCATCTGGAGGGAGATGAAGAAAACAATTTACAGGCCAGTTTGCACACTAACAGGAAGGGAAATGGCTTATTAGGAAGTAAAAGCATGAAGTTGGAAGACTAAAAAAACATTTTCAAAGCAAAATTCTGGTGTCGTCAGTAATACTAGCAGAGTAGTTTCAGGTTGCAGTTAAATGGCAACTGCTGATACTTTATGGATATGTACACATACATAAACTAGATTTTAGAATATATACTAAGTGTTTTGAACTTTGACTACACTGAGTTTGTTTCAGAAAATGCAAAATGTTCTTTTGTGAGAAGTAATAATAAAATTTATACAGCAATAGGATGAAAGGAAAAATCTTAGGGATAAAAAAGACCTAATTTGCATCTGCTGCTTTTTGTGGGATAGTGTTGGAGATACTAACTAAAGTGTCTTTTGACTAAGATCTTGTAGGGTTTGTTTTTAAATTTATATGTGCAAAATAATCAGCAAGTGAAACAGGTTTTTTTTTAAAAAAAGTAACATTTTGCCCGTGTGTTTGGCTTTTTTCTTTAATACTTCGTACACTTTTGGGGTTATTTTTATGTCAGTAGATTTTTAGGTATCTCTCTTGCAGGTTGAATGGTCTGGAGTGTAACAGTAGTGCTTTGGGTTGGTTTTTTTTTTAACTGATTCTACCCCCCCACACCCCCCATGTGTTAATTAACCCAGTCTTTACTTTATTTGAGCTTCCAGTAGTTTAAAGTTTTAATTTTTTTTTTTTTTCCCAGGTCAGATGTACAATTGTCTGTAAGTATCATTCTGTTACTCAATTATATATTTTTAATATAACTCTCATTAGCTTGATTTCTTTTAAGAAAGATTGAACAGTATCAGCTAAGTATTTAATTAATCTGAAAATAATTTCTAGAAATAGCATTCAAAAATGTAAACTCACTTATTTTAATGACTGTAATTCCTGCAATGTGTTTTATTTAAAAGTATATTTAAAGATATAAATGGTTGTAAAGAGTTCTTGTAAAATTAAGTACAAATATAACGTGCTTAGGAAGATTGGAAAATATACTTTGCCTTTAGGCAATACAGAACAAACCCCAAAACAAAAAAAGACACCCAAAGTGATGTTTTAAGGATTTTCTGAAGTGAATATAGCAACTGCTGTACTTGCCAAGATGACAAGTTTTCATGTGGCAAAAATTTCCAAAAGTGCTTGCAGATGAGTTCTACCTTAATATTGAACATCTGACTTGCATGAGTTAGCCTTTAAATTTTAGGGCTCGAATCAACTCTCCCCACACTTTGAGCTGCACTATATAAACCTGAAGTTGTTTTCTGTAGATATGCTGTGTCCCTTACTTGTGAGAACACACCGTGTGAGTATGAGAACTTTTTTGCTCATACACTGAGGGGAAGAAACAAAATTTCTACGCCAGATTGAGTAACTAGGCTCTTCTGATACTATGTAAGAAAAATACACATGCAGAATGTGGCTGCAAGTCTTGTGTTTGAAAAGAACACAACACTGCACTGAAAAAATGGCAGATTGTTGCGTTGTAGCTTTCATCCAAGCCATGGGTAGAGTCAATGAATGACCGAAATAACGTGGCAATCTCTTAATCTAAATTAAGTCGCCTGACAGAAGTTAAAAGTGGTAAAACCAGGAAGCATGCAGTGAAATCTCTGCAGGAGAACAAACTGGGAAAACAGAAGTGACTGTGGGTCTGTGCGTGCTATCTAAAAATGACTGTACTTTTGCAAATGGGAAACCCAGAAGTTTTGTAAAGATACTTACTGCTTTGTATCTTTGTATTCTTTCTTTCAGGCACTGATTGCAGTTCAAAAAATGTAACTGCAGAACCAGGAACCAGTAGTAATGATAATTTATCAGTAAACTTTACAAGTGAAAACAAAACCTATGGAGGTGGAAGACCATCCAGGGATGTGTCAGTATCTGACAGTGCAGGAAGTGATCAGAACAGTGTAACACGTAAGTGGCTTGGAATGTGACTGGGATGTGAATCTTCAGCTTGTTTTGTGCTTTTGTACTGTGTTAGCATTTTAAGCCCAAACTCTAGTCCAGAGTGCAAAGAGTATGCAGGGGCGTGGATCCAACTCCTTTACTGGAGTAGAGAATGGGCCAAAGAAATGTGTCTGCATGGCTCACTGAGAGTGCAATTTAGCGCTGAAATTGTTGTGTGGCCTTGAAATAGTTTTATCACTGTTAGACTTGGGCTCCCTTCACTGCTTATTATGGCTTTTTTTTATGTTACAGCTGCAACAGTTCAAACATACTGTGACATACAGATTTGAAATACATATGTGACAGAGTACAGCTGAAGTACTCTACCTAGTATAGAGGGCATTGTGTATCTAGGGGAAAGCTGTGTGGATCTTGCAGTTACAAAGTCTTCTCTTTGGGATAGGCAGCTTAGGAAAAAACAGCAGGTTGTGTGTGCCAATCTTTCTCAGCACCCTGCATGAAGTTGACAGCTGAGGCAGGTCAGTAATCACTACTGCACCTAGATAGTTTTATACTCCTTGAGATGAAGTGAAACTTGAGGAGTTAGACTGCAGAGCTAGCAAGTGTGCCTTGCAACATATTAGGATGGCTTGATTATTTTCCCTGGCTGATTACTGTTTTACAGAGTCCTGTTGTTTGCATAGAGTGGGGAGAAGAGCGCTTTATGTGTTTGTCAGCAAATATTCTTGCAGGTTAACTTTTTTTTTTTTTCCTTGCCTTTCACAGAACCCAGACCAATCTATGATCTCAAGGCAGAATATGTTGGTATGACTTCTGTCAACTTAACATGGGAGGTGAATGACACTGCTTCCAGCTCCTACACATACAGGATAGAGATAACCATTGCAAATGGTACCTCTGTTAGTAACATGACATCCAATGTCACTGCAGCTGAAATTACTGATTTAATCCCTGGGACGCTGTATAAGTTCACAGTATTTGCAGTAGTGAATGGCAGTGAGACGGAAGAAGGGGAGCCCATACATCTGTATACAAGTAAGTCACAGCTTCTTGCAGCCCTGCTCTGGTGGGCAGCTCAGAACTCTGCCTACCTGCCTGAGGGTGGAAATAGAAATGTATAGACGTGATGTTTAGTCCTGGCACCTAATCTGGACTGTCTACTAAGCATGAGGTCTTAATGTGTGGGAGACGCGTATCCCTGCTTTAAAAAAAAACAAAGCAAAAACAGCTAGACAAAACCCACCTTCCATTCCCTCCATCCTCATCTCATCATATCCCCTTATATGGGAGATAACTTCTTGTCGCAGGTACTCAGTGAGCAAGTAGGAAAGATGCCCTCCTAGACCTGCTATTTGTGAATAGAGAAGGACTACTGTGGGATGTGGCTGTCTTGGCCAGAGTGATCATGAAGTGGTTGAGTTTCAAAATTTTCAGTGTAACAAGACAGTGAAGTTGCTACTCAGGACTCAGGAGAGCAAACTTTAAGATATTACCTGCTTTTGAGAGCTTAGGAGTTCACAAGTGCTGGTCAGTTTTTAAGAACCACCTTTTAGAAGCACAGCAGACAAGTCAAGCAAGTGAGGCAAAAGACGAGCTTGTCTGAACAGGGAAATCCTTGTGGATCTCAAGAGGAAAAAGAAATTGTATGATCTCTGGAAGCAAGATCAGGCTTTGCAGGAAGATTACAGAGCTGTGGTTCATATATGCAGGAAGAAGACATGAAAGGCCAAAATGCAATTAAAGTTGAAACTGGCCAGTGTTGTGCTGGACAAGAAAAAAAAAGGCTTTTTAAAGTATGTTAATAGCAAGAGGAGGTCTAAAGAAAACATTAGACCGATACTTGTTGGTCACCTGTCTAATGGGGATGAAGAAAAAGCAGAGGCATTCAATGCTTTTTTTTTTTCCTCAGACTTTAATAATGTGGCTAGACCTTGGGCTTCCCGGTTCCCAGAGTCGGAGGACCACAAGTGTGGGAACAGTGACTTTCCATTTGTGGACACTGAAATTGTAAGGGACCAGCTGGATGTTCTCAAGTCCATGGGGCCTGAAGGGATTCATCAGAGTACTGAAGGGCTAGCGGACATTATGGCAGGATCCCTCTCGATCACCTACCACAGGTCTTGGGAGACTGGGGAAATCCCTGCTGACTGGGAGGTAGCCAATGTCACTCTGTTTTACGAGAAGGGCATGAGGGAAGGCTGAGGGAACTACAGACCTGTTAGACTAACCTCAGTTCCTGGAAAAATTACAGAGAAGATCATACTGTGTCCTATTGAAAGGTATTTAAAGAATAATCATCAGTCAACATGGGTTTACAAAGGGAAATTCCTGTTTAACCAGTTTGGTATCCTTCTATGGTAAGGTCACCTGCCTAGCGGATGAAGGGGAGGTGCTGGATGTAGTTTTTCAGGATTTTTAGCGAGGCTTTTGATACTGTCCCCATCCTTCTGGACGAGTTGTCCAACTGCGGGATGAGCAGGTTCATGGTCCGCTGGGTGAAGAACTGGCTGAAGGGCAGCACTGAAAGGGTTGTAGTGAATGGGGCTGGTGACTGGTCACCAGCAGTGTTCCTCAGGGCTCAATTCTAGGGCCAGTTCTGTTTGGTATGTTTATCAATGATCTGGATGCAGGAGTTGAATGCACCATTAAGCAGGTTTGCTGATGAAACCAAAGCGGGAGGTGCTGTTGACTTTCTTGAGGGACAAGAGGCCTTGCAGAGGGGCGTAGATAGATTGGAGCATTGGGCAAGGATTAATGGGATGAAAGTCAGTAAGTCAAAATGCCAGATTCTACACCTGGGATGGAGTAGTGCTGGGCACAAGCATAAATTGGAGAGGAGTGCCTGGAGAGGGGCCCTGCAGAAAGGGATCTGGGGATGCTGGTTGACAGCAATGAGTCGGCACTGTGCCCTGACAGCCAAGAGGGCAAGTCACATCCTGGAATGCATCAAACACAGCATCTCCAGCTGGTCAAAAGAGGTGATTATCCCGCTGTATTCAGTGCTGATGCGGCCTCGCCTTGACTTCTGTGTGCAGTTCTGGGCCCACAATTTAAGAAGGATGTGAAGGTACTGGAATGCGTCCAGAGGAGGTCAAAAAAGCTGGTGAAAGGGCTAGAAGGAATCCCACTCAATATGACTTTTCTTCCATTCCCTCTCAGCTGCCCATTGATGCAAAAGCATCCATGAGTGTCTGGCGATGTTGTTGGGGTGCTCCTGCATTCTGAGCGATGAATGATGTGATGAGAGCGAAGCAGTGGTGTGCCTGTGTTTCTTCTGCCCATGTACATGAGTGGGTGTTCTTGCAGGCTGGCAGATTGTTGTCTTGCCTTTCACAGAGCCCAGCCCAGTCCATGATCTCAAGGCAGAATATGTTGGTGCTGAGAAAGTCAACTTAACATGGAGAGTGAGTGATGCTGCTTCCAGCTCCTACATGTACAGGATAGAGGTAGCCATTGTAAATGGTACCTTTGATAGGAACCTGACGTCCAATGTCACTGCAGCAGAAATTACCGATTTAACCCCTGGGATGCTGTATAAGTTCACAGTATTTGCAGTAGCAGCTGATGATAAGACAGAAGGAGAAGGACTGTCCATACACCTGTATACAGGTAAGTCGCAGTTTCTGGCAGCCCTCTTTCTGGCAGACAGTATTTTGCTGTGCAGCACAGGGCTCTGCATACCTGACTTGCAGGTTGTAATTTAGTACTGTTGCAGGCAAGAGGTGCTGTGCTTTGCCTGTTTGCAGTCAGAGATGTTTGTGTGGAAGGGACATAGCCTTCTTTTTAAAAACAAAATAAACCAAACCCCCTCCAAAACGGCGATTGTTGAAGGTGGTCACCAAGGCCTGCGACACAATAAAGGAACTCTTCCTGAGAGCCTGCCTCCCCGGCCTGGGATTGGTGTGGGCAGTTTTGCTGCCTTCACTTTTTGGAGGATGGGGGCCTCGGACCCTTATTTTAAAGGGCTCCCCCACACAGAGCACATGCCCAAGGAACTTTTGTGATTTGGGGGCCTGTGGCTGCCATTGGGCTGCAGCAGGAGAGTGATCTTCAGGCAGCGCTAGCTCAGGGCTAAGCTCAGGGCGTGAAGGGTGCCTGGGTCATCAGCTCTGTTCCTCTCCCAATGATGCTTGATGTTCCTTACCTTTTGCTGTGCTCAGACACACAACCATCTTCTTTCCCCACCTTTGCCTGTAACCCTGTATCTTTCCTGACCGCATCTCTGAATTGCCAAGCGAAATCATGGGAGTGCTGTCAGAGTGGTGACCTGTGCTTCTGCTTTGGAGTGTCAAAGGGAGATGAATCCCACCCAGAATGACTTCTCATTGGTTTTCCCTCAGCTGTCCCTTGATGCAGAAGCCTCGAGGAGCATCTGGTGGTGGTGTTGGAGTGCTCCTGCACGCTGAACGCTGAGTGATGTAGAGACAGCGAAGCAGTGGTGTGCCTGTGTTTCTTCTGTCTGTGTGCCTGAGCGGGTGTTCTTGCAGGCTGATGGATTGTTGTTTTGTCTTTCACAGAGCCCAGCCGAGTTCTTGATGTCAAGGCAGAATATGTTGGTGTGACTTCTGCCAACTTAACATGGGTGGTGAATGACACTGCTTCCAGCTCCTACACGTACAGGATAGAGGTTGTAAATGATACCTCTATTAGGAACCTGAGGTCCAGTGTCGCCGAAACTGAAATTGCCGATTTAATCCCTGGGACGTGGTATAATTTCACAGTATTTGCAGTAGCAGCTGATAATAAGACAGAAGGAGAAGGATTTCCCATAAGCCTGTGTACAAGTAAGGAAATGGTGCTTCTGAATTGCAAGTAAACATGCAGTTTGTACTAAATTGCCCTGCTTTTTTATCTTGGTTCTCCAACTTTGTACTATTTCTCATTCTAATTTTGCTTTGCTCCAGGTGCCTGTGAGCATGATTGCCGAGCGGTCTTTGGTAAAAGGGAAAAGGACTGAGATTTTACGTGTCTCTGTGTGTGCGTGCATGCATTGCCTGTAAAGCAGTTACTTCATCAGCTTTGCACTTCAAGACTATGTAGAGATCCGCCTGCTACAATAGCATGACTTTCTCTAGACTTGAGGGCTGAATGGGTCTTCTACAATGCTTCTGGGAGCAGGTTATCACTGCTTATACCAAAGGACATGGTGTGCAGGGATGCGGTGGCCAGGATCACACAGGGTTTTTGTTCCTGTTAATTGTTTTAAACTCTTTCCAGAGTCCCTGGAAAGAGTAGGCTGTGACAGTGCCTAGGGCCACAGTGATGAGTGTGGTGCCATTTTTTTTGGCTTTGTGCCATTGCACCTTTTCCCAGATCAGAGGGACGGATGGGAGGAGAAGATTTTTTTGTGTCTAGCTCTGGAGTGGAAAGGGAACAGGCAACATCCCTACCAAGCAATTAGAAACAAGGTGTCTTGGAGCTGCTACTGAGTAGATGAGCTTGTCTAAGCTGCTTGAGGCGAGTCTTGCCTGCCTAGTGTTGATGCTGAATCAGGCTTGCAGACACAGCCCTGCAGTGTGGGTCAGCTATTGGACCTGTTCAAGGAGGCCATTTCCTTCTGCTGAGGTTGGGCTGAAGGGCTCAGATTGACTTCTGGGCACAACTTCGAGTTAACAGACCAAGATCACCCTGCACTCTTCTTCCTTCCCTGATATCCATCTGTTTCTCTGTCTGGAAACCTGCAGTAGAAACAAATAATTTTAGCATGTGAAATGAAATAAAGAAAGTATCCCCTAGAACTCCTATGGCTTTTCCAGTGATGCCCCAGCATGAATGTCTAAAATTGGACATTGGTACTGTAGAAGTGCTGCTTGGCTACAAATAGTGCTTATTCTATGTGGAATAGGGAAATGTGGTTGTGGCTCTTCTTCATTTATTTCTCTGTCTTGATAGATTGTTGTTTTGTCTTTCACAGAGCCCAGCCGAGTTCTTGATGTCAAGGCAGAATATGTTGGTGTGACTTCTGTCAACTTAACATGGGTCGTGAATGACACTGCTTCCAGCTCCTACACGTACAGGATAGAGGTTGTAAATGATACCTCTATTAGGAACCTGAGGTCCAGTGTTGCCGAAACTGAAATTACTGATTTAATCCCTGGGACGCTGTATAAGTTCACAGTATTTGCAGTAGCAGCTGATAATAAGACAGAAGGAGAAGGACTGTCCATACACCTGTATACAGGTAAGTCGCAGTTTCTGGCAGCCCTCTTTCTGGCAGACAGTATTTTGCTGTGCAGCACAGGGCTCTGCATACCTGACTTGCAGGTTGTAATTTAGTACTGTTGCAGGCAGAGGTGATGTTTTGGTCCTGCAGCTGGAGATGGTCAATTTGCCAAGCATGGGATGTTAAAGTGCAGAAGCAGTATTGCCCTGATAGAAACCTGTTGGTGAAGTTTATCCCCAAGGCTGACAACGCAGAGAAGAGAGTTGTTTTTTTTTTCCTGGGAACCTCTATCTTCTAAACTTGGGAAAGGGGGGTGGTTTCATTTCCTAGAGTATGGGGGCCTTAGACCCTTATTTTAAGGGAATCTCACACTGAGCATATTGCACTAAGGGAACTTTTGCAATTTGGGGGCCCACAGGTGCCATCAGGCTGCACCAGGAAAGCGAGATTTAGGCAATGTTAGTTCAGGAGAACTGCTTTGGCCATCCAACACCTTGCTGTGTTGAGTATCAAAAGTCTTGATGTGGTATTGGAGGGATAATTTTGGAGCTGGCCTGCAAAGCTCTAACCCAGTCTGGTTATTCCACAGGGTGTATTTGGAAAGAAACAGATGTCTGTTCTTGTCATTTGTTTTCTCCTGAAATGTACCTGCATGTGTGCTCCTACCTTTCCAGTTGATTCCCAAAAGTCTGTCCTATGCTGCCTGACTGTAATGGCAAGTTGCCCTGTTTTGAAGGTGCACAGACATGGGGTGCTGCAGAGAGGGTTTTTGGAGATGGTGTCTCTGCCATAGAAGTGAGCTCAGGGGATGAGGATTGGAGAAAGAGCAGGGTGCCTGGGTCATCACCTTTTGTTCCTCTTCTAGTGATATTTGCTGTTCCTTACCTTTTGCTGTGCAGAGATGTACCACCATCTTTCCCCTCTACTCTTTTCTCCCTCCTGCTCGCCTCTCTGAATTGACAAGCTAAACCCTAGGAATGCTGGAACCTGATGGCCTGTTCTCTTGCTTTTGAATGTGAAAGGAAGACAAATTGCACTTGAGATGCCTCTCCTTATTTCTGTGTCACCCAGCCATTGATGCAAAAGCATCCATGAGTGTCTGGCGATGTTGTTGGGGTGCTCCTGCATTCTGAGCGATGAATGATGTGATGAGAGCGAAGCAGTGGTGTGCCTGTGTTTCTTCTGCCCATGTACATGAGTGGGTGTTCTTGCAGGCTGGCAGATTGTTGTCTTGCCTTTCACAGAGCCCAGCCCAGTCCATGATCTCAAGGCAGAATATGTTGGTGCTGAGAAAGTCAACTTAACATGGAGAGTGAGTGATGCTGCTTCCAGCTCCTACATGTACAGGATAGAGGTAGCCATTGTAAATGGTACCTTTGATAGGAACCTGACGTCCAATGTCACTGCAGCAGAAATTACCGATTTAACCCCTGGGATGCTGTATAAGTTCACAGTATTTGCAGTAGCAGCTGATGATAAGACAGAAGGAGAAGGACTGTCCATACACCTGTATACAGGTAAGTCGCAGTTTCTGGCAGCCCTCTTTCTGGCAGACAGTATTTTGCTGTGCAGCACAGGGCTCTGCATACCTGACTTGCAGGTTGTAATTTAGTACTGTTGCAGGCAAGAGGTGCTGTGCTTTGCCTGTTTGCAGTCAGAGATGTTTGTGTGGAAGGGACATAGCCTTCTTTTTAAAAACAAAATAAACCAAACCCCCTCCAAAACGGCGATTGTTGAAGGTGGTCACCAAGGCCTGCGACACAATAAAGGAACTCTTCCTGAGAGCCTGCCTCCCCGGCCTGGGATTGGTGTGGGCAGTTTTGCTGCCTTCACTTTTTGGAGGATGGGGGCCTCGGACCCTTATTTTAAAGGGCTCCCCCACACAGAGCACATGCCCAAGGAACTTTTGTGATTTGGGGGCCTGTGGCTGCCATTGGGCTGCAGCAGGAGAGTGATCTTCAGGCAGCGCTAGCTCAGGGCTAAGCTCAGGGCGTGAAGGGTGCCTGGGTCATCAGCTCTGTTCCTCTCCCAATGATGCTTGATGTTCCTTACCTTTTGCTGTGCTCAGACACACAACCATCTTCTTTCCCCACCTTTGCCTGTAACCCTGTATCTTTCCTGACCGCATCTCTGAATTGCCAAGCGAAATCATGGGAGTGCTGTCAGAGTGGTGACCTGTGCTTCTGCTTTGGAGTGTCAAAGGGAGATGAATCCCACCCAGAATGACTTCTCGTTGGTTTTCCCTCAGCTGTCCCTTGATGCAGAAGCCTCGAGGAGCATCTGGTGGTGGTGTTGGAGTGCTCCTGCACGCTGAACGCTGAGTGTTGTAGAGACAGCGAAGCAGTGGTGTGCCTGTGTTTCTTCTGTCTGTGTGCCTGAGCGGGTGTTCTTGCAGGCTGATGGATTGTTGTTTTGTCTTTCACAGAGCCCAGCCGAGTTCTTGATGTCAAGGCAGAATATGTTGGTGTGACTTCTGCCAACTTAACATGGGTGGTGAATGACACTGCTTCCAGCTCCTACACGTACAGGATAGAGGTTGTAAATGATACCTCTATTAGGAACCTGAGGTCCAGTGTCGCCGAAACTGAAATTGCCGATTTAATCCCTGGGACGTGGTATAATTTCACAGTATTTGCAGTAGCAGCTGATAATAAGACAGAAGGAGAAGGATTTCCCATAAGCCTGTGTACAAGTAAGTCACAGTTTCTTGCAGCCCTCTTTCTGGCAGACTGTATTTTGCTGTGCAGCTCAGGGTTCTGCCTACCTCCCCAAGGTTTGAAATACAGTATTGTTTCTGGGAGAAGTGCTGCACATGGCCCACCTGCACTCAGCAGTGTTAATGTGTTGGAGAGTGTTCTGTGGGAGGTTTTGTTGCCTTCTCCTTTGTGGATGAAGCCTTCAGGCCCTTATTTTGAGGGGCTCCCACACAGTCCATTGTGCCTAGGAACTTCCCCTGTTGGAGGGGCTTGTGGCTGCAGTTGGGCTGTGTGGCTCTCAGCAGCGCTGCTCTGCTCAGGTCATCAGCAGCGAGGAGAATGTTGAGGTGCTCCTGTGGTCCTCATGCTAGGCATTGTGGCCATTGTTGTGAATAAGTGCTGCTGTGTTCTTTTCCTTCTTTTTGTCCCATTTTAACTGAGGTGAATTGAATCTGTTGCAGAGCTGCTCAGTGGGGTTTCCAGAGGTGCCCCAGCATGACTCCGTTAACAGTGTCTCTGGTACTGTGAATGTGCTGCTTGGCTGTTTGTAATGCTCAGTCTGTCCGAAGTGTGGAAGCATGGCTGTGCCTCTGCTTTTTCTGTCTGTGTTTGTCAGCAAATATTCATGAGCGTTGATGGAGTCTTTTCTTGACTTTCACAGAGCCCAGCTCTATTTTCCATATCCAGGCAGAGTATGCTAGTCTCTGATTTTTTTTATTTTTTTTTCCCCATGGAGCACGATAATACTTCTAACTACACCTACAGGATAGAGATCCACAAAGTCATGGTTCCTCCTCTAGAAACCAGACATCCAGTGTCACCAGAGCTGTTATTACAGATATAAACCCTGGAGCCTTCTATAATTTTACCGTATTTGTAGGAGTAGCTGACACTGTTACTGAAGGAAAAGAAATATTTATAAAATGCAGTAGAAATAAGTCCCAGTCACTTACATTTATCTTTTAACTATATCTCTTTCTTTTGGTACATAATTCTGCTTCTCCTCAATTTCTTAAAGTAATACTCCTTTTTAATAACAAAATAATTTAATCCATGAGCCTTTTACCCCACTTTTGGAAGTACCAAATACTACTTTATCAAGAGAGGAAATAAATTTGCTGTGTGTTACAATTGTGGAAGTTACACGAGTTTTGGTCTTGAAGGCCAAGTTTTAGAAGATGCTTAGTTTAGAGGGACCTTTTTTTCTCAGTGTTACTGCTACATTGGCTTTTAAAATATCTTTTTGTATCTGGTCATAAGGTTGCAATTTTTATATTGTGTCCTGTAGGACTCTCACACAAACTGACATGTAGCTGCCACTCTTCAGGATGGCTACTGCTGTGCTCTTAATGCATGGAGCTTATATTTGTTTTCTTACTTGTTGGCTACTAAGAGTTTTATGTAATTATACAGGGAGTTAGTGTCAGTCTACATACTACTTTAAAAACTGGTCTTAGAGTAGTATGTTCAATGGTTGAACAGTATTTTGAAAACTTTGCTGATTGTCACAGGTATTCAACCTAAATTTTCTCAGTAAACCTGTCTGCAGAAGAGTTAGAGAGCACAGAAGAGGTCTGTGTACTTAATGTGCTAAATAATTCTTTTCCTCATAGGGTAGCAAGTCCTTGTAGGCAGTAACTAGTAACTTTGTCTTTTTAAAAGTGGAAAGGAATATTGAAGTTTTACAAATGGTTGTACACAGAACTTAGAAATAGACAGCTTTTTCTGTTTATTACAGCACTTGATTTCTTACTCCTTTTTTTTTTTTTTTTTTTCCCTCCAGTTCCTGCCTTAGTGAACTCATTTCAGTGTGAACCAGTGGCCAAGAAATCTTTCCTAATGCTTAAGTGGGAATGTCCTTCTGGTAAAAATTCTGGCTTCAAAATTAAAATAAGTAATAATGTACAGGAAAAAGAAGAACGGGCTCCATCCTGCATGACAGAAGGCTCAGAGGAAACCTTCAGAACAGCACCTTTAGATTATTTCAGCACCTATACTATTACTATTGCAACTCTTTCAAATAGTTTTGAAAGCACTCCAGTGCAGAAAACATGTAATACGAGCATTACTGGTAAGCATAAAGATTTGAGAATGAAAGACATTCGTAGCATCAGAACACTAACTTCATGATTGCAGAATACCAAACTTGATATGCAGTACATTATCAGCCTACATAGTGTGAATAAAACACTACATTCATGCAAAGTCTAATGTGATTTACGATAAATATGCATTATATGAACAGCATCAGTACTACAGCATTTTCTTGTTTGGAAAACTTTTCTTTATCAGTCATTAAGGTACTAAAAATATTTCTGTTTTTAGACCCTCCTGCTCCAAGCAAAGCTCCTTTAGTCAAGGCAGTCGGTCACAGCTCGTTGTCTGTCGAATTCTCTGATTTTGAGTCAGTGAATGGACCATTAAAAGCCTATGCAGTAATGATCACAACAGAAGAACATGGTAAGATGTTACGATATTCTCTTGCAGCTGTATAAAACAATTTATCACACAACATTATGTTTTAAACTCTAAATAGGTGTTAAATAGAGCAAAAGCTGACTCACTATTTTCAATCACCTCTCAAAAATCGTAGAATAGTAGAATCATAGAGTCATTAAGATTGGAAAAGTCCTCTAAGATCATGAAATCCAACCATCAACCAAACACCACTGTGCCTACTAAACCATGTCCCAAAGTGCCATGCCTACACGTTTTTTTAACACCTCCAGGGATGGTGACTCCACCACCTCTCTAGGCAGCCTGTTCCAATGCTTGACCCGTCCTCCTTCCCTCAGCTTCATATGCTGGGCGTGGCATCATATGGTCTGGAATACCCCTTTGGTCAGTTGGGGTCAGCTGTCCTGGCTGTGCCCCCTCCCAGCTTCTTGTGCACCCAGCAGAGCATGAGAAGCTGAAAGGTCTTTGACTAGCATAAGCTAGCATTTAGCAACAACTAAACTGTCAGTGTGTTATCAACATTATTCTCATACTAAATCCAGAGCGCAGCACTATGCCGGCTACTAGGAAGAAAATTAACTCTATTCTAGCCAAAACCAGGACAATCTTGCAGCAGTTTAACTGTAGATCTTTCTTCTGTGGTTTTTCATAAAATATATGTCCAAGAAGTGCCCGGAGATACATATAATGTAGTAAATCAGTGCAGCAAATTCCTATTTTTCATATGCCTGAATGTCAGTCTCTTGCACACAGCAACAGTTCTGCTTGTACCTTCAGCCAGTCCTGTTTAGTCTTGATGAGATTCAGTGCACTCTGTGTGGTTTTGATTGCAAGCTATTCAAGAAAGAGGACTTCCAAGATGTGATTGAGAGAAATAAGGAAGGATGATCGCTTGTATTTATAATATAGAGACTGAGTGTTTTGACAGGAGCAGAAAAACATCCTTATGGGCAGGCATCGCTTCAGCTTTGTAGTGTTGATGTAGTGTTAATATATTTGAGGTGTGTTTCTCTGTCTTAAAATGGACATCATTACCTTTAGGATAGACAGAAGGGACTTAATTCGATTGTGTAAACAATGGTGTCTGAAGCTGTTTGAGATGTCCTAGGGTGGCATCAGAGACATCCATGAGGAGCTGCACTTATAACCTGGGAACCTTTTGGAATGGAAACTAGGGACTAAACAGGACGTATAATGTAGCTCAGATAGTACTGAACACCCATTTCTAGGCAACTGAGTTAATTGCAACCTCAGATGTTTTTAATGTAACCAAACTACTGCTTTAGAAGAGCTGTCTTGCACCCTGTTCCTGCACAGTTATGGTTGATGAGAACTTTGCTGCTGGTGGCAATGAGCCATCAGCTCACTGGTGGTATATGAAACCTTGTCTACACAACTGTAGAAAATTTTCTAGAGCTTTTCCACCTTTCAGAGCTCCTACAAGGCTTCACCTTTTTAAAGGTGAATTCAATACTGTACCTGCTTTTAGAAGGAGCTTTTGGCTTTGTAAAGGCAGTCAGTAGAGAGCAATGTACACAAACTTCAGGCAAATGAGCAAGATTTTTCTTTCTCCCGTAACACTTTGAATATTTGCGTTAGTTTATTTGCTCTTGAATTGTCGGATACCTGGTAATTTCAGCTGGTTTTTTATCTCTTAGGTCACGCATGCCTCAACTGTGTAACCTGCCTCAAGTTTCTAGGGTTCATCTTCTACTAACAGGCACTGTAAAGTGATGCTGTTCTGCAGATGGTGTCCTGTTGGTCACTGCACATTCTTAGTCTTCTGGAAGAGGAACTGTCCTGATTACTGTTTTGTCCAATACTCATCTATGTCAAGAAAAAGCAGAAAATAACTCTTTTGTCTCTTAGGCTTTAGGTGTGAGACTTTTTGTAAGACACAGCAAGGAAGTACAGGTCAGGATGAGTTCAGTGTCACCCTGAATGACGCTTGATGCTGTTTGGCTAGCACTATGTTAACACATATCAATTGACTTTTTCTACACTATTTGCATTATACTCTCTCTATATGATAGCTGATAGCGTGCGTATGGATATGAGCGACTTCTCTAGCAAAGTTTGTCCACAAGAACGCCAGAAACCACCACTAATGTACACGTACAGAGAAGCTCCACTATACAGGAGATCAAAACAAATAATGCTGGGCAGTAGAGAGGTAGTTCAGTAGATTGCACTGCAGAAGAGATTTCTGAGGTTGTCTGTTGCACTCAGCCTTTCATTTCAGGCAGTATTTATGGAGTAATGACAACTGTGGTTAATGTGACATGCTGTATTACCATCTCGGTCACTGCTGATCAATACAAAATCAGCGGGTGATGTATACCACATATATCCTTGTTTTTTTCCTGAAGGTTGTGAGTCTTTGAAATCTGAATTGAACAACACGTACAAAGATTTCCAGAAGAAGACGACGGTCAGCTATGTAACATACGTTATGGATACACAGCAGGCAAAATCACCTTCTCTCCATTCTCAGAATGGTACAAACATTGTTAACGTAGGCAAGGGAAACACAATGTATGGCTATGAAAATGGACCATTGATTCCACTTCATTCGTACAGGTAAGTATCTCAACTTGCTGTTTGGTTAATTTTGCTGCAGTTGAAATCTAAAAGATCATCTAATAAAAAGATTACAGATCTTGCTTAAGGCTGTTAAAACCATGTAATGCATCTGTGTTTTTTTTCTTCTCCCGGATCAACAGGGCAAGTGTTGCAGGTTTCACTAATATAACCTTTACCACGGCCAACATCATTGTGGGGGAAGATAGTTATGTATCATTTTCACCCTGTTCTGAGGCAGTTTTGCTACCCCAGGATCCAGGTATAGTCAATGTCAATATAGGACTGGAGGCTTGGCACGTACATGCTGTGTGAATATTCCTTAATTATGGCAGGTTTCATAATAGCAAAGCACCTGTTGGTTTCCCTGTGATGGACTGTTCCTTTCTAGATTTGCAGTGACGTTCATACCTTGCTAGTTCTGCGGGAGACCTCTTTTTTCCATGTATGACTTCCGCTATGGAAGTAACCAAAAGCTGTGCTACTTACGGCATGCTAAAAGGAATTGGATGGCACAGTGAGACTTTGGTACAGAAACAAGCAGCGAAAAGCAACTGTTGTTCTAACAGTTGTAGTAAATTAGAAGTGGGTGTGTTGGAATGCAAATACTGGTCCTTTGATGCCAATTTTTTGTTAATTTATCATCCTCATTTTATTATTTTTAATGAGCTTTCAATGCTGATGCTGCCAAAGGACACAGTGAAGAAAAGATTTTTAGTAGAGCTGAGTGTGTTGTCACTTGTGAGGTTCTCTTGTAGCATGTTGACTGAGATCACTACCAAAGAGGGAAATCGGTAATGACTAATACTTGTTCTCTTTTATCAGGTGTTATTGCTGGAGCTGTTATTGGGTGCCTTTTAGCTATATTGGCTGTAGTCGCTATAGGGGGTTTCATATTCTGGAGAAGGAGAAGGTAATGTATGTTCATTATTGTATGTGTTGTGATGAGGAGCACCAGTATTTCACTTCTGTATCGTATCTTTCTCCTGAAAAGGCTTCTCTGTTTTATACACTGCTGTCGTGATGCTTTAAAATACATTCTATTAAAAATCTTGTTTGTATGTTACAGATTAGAGATGATGTATCAAACTAGTTGAATGACTTTGTTCAACCCCATAGTTATAAACTAATGAGTTAAGATTTGTTTTGTTTAGCTCTTCTGAATTCATTAAGTAATTCAGTCAGGAGTGAGCAAACATCACAAATGGTTGTGCTAAAAGACATATGTACTTGTATCTTAGATAGTTTTATTTGAAAATATCCATTAATCACAATTTTTAATTGCTTGATGGCCTGCCACATGAAACTTCCATTCTGGAGGTTCCAGAAGCTGATGAGTTGCCTAGGGTTTGAGCTGGTCTATCAGTTTCCAATTCTTTCCAAATAATCTGTGACTTAAGAGTCCACAAAGGCTTTTTTCCTGCTTCTGATCACGTGGTACGTCTTTTCTAAAGAGTTAGCTGTAGGTGCCTTAGTCCAGTTTTCTTAGTTTCTTTGATTAACTACTGTTATTCTTACAAGCATGTCCAGTAGCTGTGGACAATAACGCGAAGAGCTTCCTTTAAAGCTAGGAACACCTATTTTCATTCAGCTACCACTTTCAGTACCACTGATGCATCATTGTTGAACACTTACTATAGGGGCTCTGGGATTACTAGCAATTCTCCTGAGATGTTAGGTAGCAGCGCAGATCCCTCGGATGTAGTCCTTCCACCAAACTATGTGCTTTGTGTTCGGGCGTTACGCTCTGGTTCCAACAGAAAGAAACAGTCCCATGGCACAGCATCACTGAATGAAAGATGAAGTATTTTATTCTTAGTGCAGGTGTAAGTTTTGCCTCAGGATGGTTTTCTTGCACAGAATGAGATGCTTTGAAAGAAATCGTTCTGAACAGGCACAGGAAATCCCTGTCATCAGAAATCTCATGTGTGTTCCATTAAATTCTACTGTTAACCTATTGTGTTGTTTTCTTTTGCCTTATAGGAAAGATAAAAGAAATACTGAAGTGTCCTTTTCTCCAATTAAGTAAGTCCATATTGCTTTGACATATTGTTTTCTGAGCTCAGGTGATATTTGCAAAACTTACTCTAAACCCTAATACTTGTTTTCTGTGTGGTTTTATATAGAATTTTGCAGTATTAATTCTTCAAGGAATTTAAAGACTCCAGCCTGCAGGCTAAAAATAATTATACTGATTGGGACATCTAGAGCTGCCACAGGGATTTGAGTACTCGTTTCATGAATTGCTATTAGACACACAAATGCTCCACATAGTTTAGAAAAACAGGATGTTTGGATAAAACACAGGCTTCCGTGCATGTTGAGGAAACAATCCAAATTGTTGATAAAGTGCACATAGGCAAAATTCTGCACTGCGGCCTGAATTTTCTTTTGCTTTGTGCCGGGCCATTAATTTGGATGCTGTTGAGATTGCAAAAGCTGGCCATGGGAGGGTAACCACAATATATCAGAAGTCACAGGCAGTGCAATTGAATCACATTATTGGGTTTTACAGTAATTTTTGTGCTGATGGAAAGGCATGGCCAGAGCATCCCATGAAGTCCCCACCTGTGTAGACTTTGATAGTTGACATAAAATACACCAGGGAATGGGGCCAATCTGGTGGGAGCGCAGAAGTGAAGCGACTGACTGACACCTTCTGTGATATCCTTCTGCTGAAGGATGTGCTATTCTCTCCTTGGTTTAACTGATCGGTTAAATGCTATGCCTGATATCCTTTCCCCTGTAAATGCAGTTTTGTGGCTGCTACTAACAGTCATGCTTTCCTTCTTAGATTCACATAGTGAAAAATACAGCTGCATGTGTCTAATCAACCTTTTTTTCTTCCCCCCCCACCCTCCCCTGAAGAGTCAAGAAGTAAGTAAAGCACACTTTCTAACACATTAACTGAATTAATGGTTTATTTACCTAATACCAGTTGTTAACAATACATGGCTTTTCTCATCCTAGATCAAAAATGATTAAAGTGGAGAACTTTGAGTCCTACTTTAAGAAGCAGCAAGCTGACTCCAACTGTGGTTTTGCTGAAGAGTATGAGGTATGTGCCCTCAGTGGAGAGAGCTTCACAAGAAACATTTTTGGGAAGGCAAATTTCCTTTGGAGTATACGCGAGGCTGACTGAAGGGGAAGAGAAGGAACCTTTATTAGAGAGATCATTAAGCTGCATGTATAGCCTTCCCTTCCCTGATTCAGCTCCAAATCTAGTTGAAGTGCATGAGAAATCCTTCACATCCTGAACCATTATGCTTATAGCACGGCCTGCTGCTCAGAGCTCATAGCAGAGCCAGGATCTCCAGAGTCCTTGCCCGAGTTGCACTACAGCATTAGCCTGGGTAAAATCTATTTAACTTCTTTGCACTTTTTTTTTTTTTTTTAATCTTGTTTTTGGTTTTCTACACAGTAAGATAGGTCTCTTGCTAATATCACCGTCCCAGTGAATGTGTAGGTGTGATTTGCAAATCATACCTGTAAATAGCTCGAAGGAGCAGTGAGAGAAACAGCAGTTATGATTTCCTTAGTGACCATAACTGTTTTTCTATGAAATGTGCCAAAGCTCAATTGTTAGTATGTATAAAAGACAGAAATCAAGTGTCAGTAAGGATTCTACATTGTCATGTCTGCTGTTAAAGAATCTAATTTTTTTTCATCCTTTTGAACCTATTAATTGACTTTCTTCTTCTTTCCAGATCAAATTCTGTCCCTTTTATTGTACTTTGCAGGCTGGTGCTCTGCCTTGACTTCCTCTCGGATTTTGCTTCCTTCAGTCCTTTCATGATACACTTGCTCCCTTTCTCCCTGTAGTGTCTGCAAAGCTTATGCTAAGTAGTTCACTGCCTTGGCGTCAGAATGAGTTTGCAGTTGATGTCAGTGTCACGTATTTCTGCTAAACTGTTTCTGGGCTTTTAAAGGCCATCTCTGGGTTTTAAACACGCTACTATTGCTACATTCTGTATTAACCCCTTCTCTAGCTGCGTTGCCACTGTCACCCTCCCACTCTGTAAAAAACTGATTTTTATCATCATTTATTCCAGTGTAACATGTCTACTTTTACAGCAAAGGTCAAGGGTGTTCAGAGTATTTGTCTGTTTCAGTCATGTGTGATGATTCCTAAACCAGGACCAGGTGCTCATGAATCCTTCTTTTATTGTAGGAACTCAAGTCTGCTGGTGTTCATCAGCCCAAATTTGCTGCTGAACTTGCTGAGAACAGGGGAAAAAATAGATACAACAACGTCCTACCATGTGAGTAACTCCCTTTGGTTTTTGCATCTTCTATTGGTTGAGTTTTTAGGTGAAAAACCTTGGCTTTGGCTAATCTGGCTTCAATAGTACCCAAAGGTTTCAAAGAGGGATTAATGTCATCAATTTCCAAATGAATTAATTTGGGCTGCTGCTTACCCAGAATCACTGTGTAAGCAGACCTAAGAAGCTTTCCCTCAAGAATGTTCCCTAATGTTCCTAAACTTTCCCTTAATTAAATAATTTTAATTTTCTATTTGTGAGAAACTTGCAGTCTAGATGGAAAAAACAAGAGGTTAGTGGTTGACTATGGACAGGCAGATGTACAGAGCTATGAGAAATATTAAGACCCTGCTGGCCAGCTTTGCAGGCAAACTAAGAGCCTAAGCCCTGCCAAGCTGTCTGCAGGCACCCCAGCTCAGCAAAGTGTAAGAAGGAATTGGAAGGTGAACGGTGACAGGTACATAGGGGTGCTCTGGAGGAAAAACATCAGCTGCAGGGGCAGCAGGAGACAAATTACCTAGTTTTCTCCAGTAATTAAAACTATAGTAAATTTTGTGTTGGTTAAAAATATATAAACATGCAAACCCAAACCATGGTTTAAAAAAAAAAAAAAAAAAAATCTGTGTTGACTATTCTGAATTTTTGTTCTGGCCACTCATTTTTCTGAAGTCTTTCATTATAAAAATTCTAAACTACTGCTATTTATGATTCCTAAAGTTATGTTCTTATTCTTAAAATGTACATTGTTCTAAACCACCTTTTAGTTCGATACCACGCATCAGATAAGCAGCATTTTGCTGAAAGGTTCTAGTTCTAAAATTCATGATTTTCTTTTCCTTTTTTCTTTCTGCAGATGATATTTCTCGTGTTAAGCTTTCAGATCAAAGCTCTGCAACTGGTGATTATATTAATGCAAACTATATGCCTGTAAGTTGCTTCCTCAGGTGAAATGAAATACAATGTGTATTTTTACGATGCAGGCATAATGATGCCTAAAATTAGCTTTTTTGTGTCTCATTGATGCAAGTGTGTGTGTATACTTATTTTGTTTTTTTCTTTGTCTTCTTAGGGCTATAGCTCAAAGAAGGCATTTATTGCTGCACAGGGTCCTTTACCCAATACTATAGATGACTTCTGGCGCATGATTTGGGAGAAGAATATCTACTCTATTGTTATGTTGACAAAATGTGTTGAACAAGCCCGGGTATGTTTTTAATAAAACTGAACTGTCTCTTGAAGATGATTAGGTCTCTTCTAATTTTGTTGTTACCATAGTAGGTTGGAGACTGACCACTTTTCTTTTAACTATCATCTACTTCCTGGAAGACTGTTTTCTAAATTAAATAAGTCATTTTCCCATTTTTATACTTGCTGACTGCAGAATAGATTGTCTCAGGAGGGTTGCGCAATCACTGTCCTTAAGGGTGGGTTCTTCTCCCTGAAGAATGATTTTGGTAGAGCTTTTCCTGCCTTGGCATAGGCCGCTGGGAAGGGTGATGTGCTTTCTAGCCCTGCTTCAGGTGGTGTGTGTCTGCTTTGTTGCTATGTGTGTCTAACCTTGTAACTCTCCTCTTAGACAAAATGTGAGCAATACTGGCCAGACAAACAATCCAAGAGCTATAGTGACATTACTGTGACAATGGTCTCGGAGATTGTCCTTCCGGAATGGACAATAAGGGACTTCACTGTAGAAAAGGTGAGTACCCCCTCAGTTGTTAGTTGTATATAAATACCTGAAGAAGTGGTTTATTGTATCGCTGTGACTTCACGCTGAGCAACATTGGAGTGACAGAATATAGTAATTGCACTAAAACATAATCAAATTTAAAGTTATCTGAAGGAAAAGGGTAAGAGTGGTTTATTTTAATTTGAGGCTTTGAATGTATTGGTCTGCTTCCTGCCAGAAGGTTGATTTAAAATCTTTCATGCATTTGTTCGTATGCCCTGGCTTCCCGCAACAGTGTGAGTAACATATCCAGAGGTGGGAATGAGTTGTCAGTAAGACCCTCCCTGTGGCAGAAAGGGATCTGCGAGCAAAATCCAGCCTGCTAATGGGAATTACCAATTGCCCCATCAGTGATCCCACAGCTCATGTTTCCCTGAGACTTGCACCAAAACTTGTGCTTATGCAGATACTTGTAATATCTGCGAGGCTGAACAATTAGCCCCATCTCTGTCAGCAAATGTAATGCAGCAGAGATGATCTTGGAGTAAAATGAAAACTAAAAGGAAATTATTTCAAAGTATTCTCTTTGAATACTTTGAAGGAAGAGGAAAACTGAAATATCATTGGTCACATTACTGCATGGTTTATAACTGGCATCTTTAATGAAGCTGAGCTTTGCCCAGCACATACGGCAGGAAGCCTGCTCTTGCTCCTCTGAAGCCTATTTTCTTTTGTTTTTAATGTGTATTCATCTAGGCTGACACACCAGAGAGCCACACAGTGCGCCAGTTCCATTTCACCTCCTGGCCAGATCACGGAGTGCCGGAGACAACGGACCTTCTCATCAACTTCAGACACCTTGTGCATGAGTACAGCAGTCAAAATCCAATCGACTCTCCTACTCTGGTGCACTGCAGGTAAGAAGAACATGTTTGTGTTAGGCACGCTTCTTTGTGCAGCTTTTTTAAGAACAATTTTTTTTCAACGTGATTAGAAAAAAAAAAAGAAGTCTCCTTGCTGAAGAACATGGGCTATTCATTCACCCTGCCAAATTCAAACCTTTGCCCCATGCTTCAGAAACGTAGCAGTGCCATGTAGGTAGCAAAGTACATGATACAAAATGTCATCATTTCTCCTAGCCTGGAAAACTTAGCTGAAAAAGTTGCCTTTTCAAGTGCTTTTATATGTGACTGTGTGCAAGTGCAAGGCTGGGAAGCCCCGAAGCGTGTCCTGCCTCCCTCCTGGTGATGGTAAGAGCCACTGCTCCGGACTGCAGAGACTTGTAATACCTGTGCCACGGAAATAATAGAGAGCATCTTCCTAGCTTCACTGGCTTTTCATGAGGCCACCGGCGAGCAGGTGGTTGAGAGAAAGCAGTAAATAGCTTCCCCGTGTCATTGCAGTGCTGGGGTTGGGAGGACGGGGACGTTCATCGCCATTGACCGCCTGATTCAGCAGATTGAAATGGAGAATACCGTGGATGTGTATGGAGTGGTATATGATCTTCGCATGCACCGGCCTTTAATGGTGCAAACTGAGGTAAGGCTGTCTTTCATCCAGCAGCATGTTTTTCAAATGTGTGTAATAATCCAGGAAAGGTGGATTTAAGACGTAGCTCAGCCTTAGCGGAAGATGAGATACTAAGGAGCAATCTGAAATTGCTCTTTGTTTAACTTCCCTCCTTCCTGCCTCATCTCTGCCCACAACAGTAGTTGCAGCCAGGGACCGCTGTATGTCCAAGCAATCTCTTTACAGAGCACTTTGTAGGACCGGCATTTGCAGCTGGAAGGAATCAAATCCTGAAAAAGTTTGGGTTTTTTTTTGTGCAGCTTGTTTTACCCATGTGAGTTTTATCTTTATAGCTGCGAGCCAGAATAATCTTGAGTCAAGTGGCCTCGGTGTGCATCTTTTCTTCCATGTTCCGCAGGAACACGTGTTCCTGCTGAAATTATCACTTTGATCCAAAAAGGTGTATGGGTTAACTCAAGCTGATTTGGAAAAGGCTGTACAATCTCCTATCACGAAAGTGAGCATGTTAGGCATGACAGTAAATTTGATTTTTAGGGAGAGTTGGTCAGATGACATCAGAGGTCCTTTCCAACCCTATTTTCTATGAACTTTATAGACAACTTCTAAAAAATAACCTGTGATAACATTCAGTGCAGTGCATCCAAAAACCAAAACTTATATTCAGGAGCAGAACTACTTCAAAAATCAGGAATATTCTGGAAATATATTACCCTCCTTTTTCTTTTCCTCCCATCAGGACCAGTACGTCTTCCTAAACCAATGTGTTATGGATATTATTAGATCCCAGAAAGACAAGAAAACCGATCTTATTTACCAAAACATGACAGCAATGGCAATCTATGAAAACTTCACACCTGGGCCAGGCTTCGGGAAGGCCAATGGCTATCATGCATAATCTGGAAGAAACGTGGTGTCTCCAAGAGGTGTTATCTGCTCATGAGAAAGGGAGATGTTCTACTCACATTCCGGGATTGTGTGCAGCGTCTCACGTCTGGCTTCTCCAGTTCTGTCCACATTTGAAGATGTGATCTACAGGAGGAAAAATATAATGCTGGCAGGAGCCGCAGATTGGTGTTAAAAAAAACCCAACAAAACCCAAACCACAAAAACCCAAGCAAAACTATTGAAAGTTAACAGAGAGATCTTGCTTTTTCTTGGGAATTTAACAGTGCCGATAGGTGAAATAGCATTTGCAGTATGAACGGTGAACTAGAATTTAAATATTAAAATAATAACACAAGCTTTTTATTACAATTTTATAAGATTTCAGTTACAGACACCAGGCTTGTGGGCTGTTTTAATATATTTAATTATAAGTTTCAGGAACATATTTTATCTACTGTATCTGGTTACTTAGCTAATAGATATGTGCCTCTGTGATTTTTTTTTTTTTTTTTCTGTGTTCCTTTTTATTTAAAAAAGGAGTACAAGCAGCTCCTTCAAATGGACATTTATACTTGGAAAGTGTGCCTTTTCTAGTTGCTACTCTAGAAAAAAAAACAGCAGAGATTCTATTTTTGTACTGAAACTCTTAATGAAAACACAGATTTTTAAATAAGGCTTATGTCAAACTTAACTGTAGTTGCACTGTTGTTGGCAGGACTCTCCAGAAGTGTGGAGGTGAGCTTTGTTTTTGCATTTCACCACAAATATCCCCTGCCTTAATGTTTCGGTGCCTCTGCTAGAGGAAAATGAGTGTGGTCTGTCACTCCGGGCTTTAACTATAGTAAAAAACCTGAGCAAGTGAATATGTGATTGTGTGCGCGGGGGTGTGTGTGGGTGTGTATGAAGGACAGAATAGCTCCTCCCTGTTCCTGGCTGATACTCCTGTTTTTATACAATTTATAATGATTTATTTAAAGGTGCAATATATGATTTACTGAATAATGATTACTCTATTCTAATAGAGTTTTACTCAGGTTGGTGTCTTTATCATTGTTGTTGTTTTTCCTCAGATATATAAATCTGTGAAAATGTCGAACTAAGGTTCCAAGTATCCACGCGCTCCCAACAGATTGACTGGCTTTACTGTTTCTACCAAAACATATTGCACAAAATTCTGCTGTAAAGACCAATTTCTTTGTTGTTTTAGCCATTCAAAACTGAGACACATCTTACCTGCCTGCATCTCGTTGATCTAATGTAATTGTTTTACAATTATTTGCAATATACTGCTGCTGTTGTTTTAACTGGTCCTTTTAAAAACAGAAGCAGCAAGCAGAAAACCCCTAGTTGCTGATTTTACAAGTCAGGGATTAGACTGGATTTATTTTGCTGGTACATAACTGTTAGACTTATGGAGGCATTACCAATGAAGGGCTTCTTAAGTAGCGGGGGTGGGGTGGAGGGGTGTGTGTTTTTTGGTCTTTGGATCATTGCACTGGTTGCATTGCAGAGGAATATGAAGTGTATGAATAATGCTATAGAATAGCTATAAAGTGCTGAAAATCTTATGAAGGTTTAATAACCAGGGTCCCTGGAATTCTGCTGCTTTGGGGGGGGGGGGTGGGGGTGTTTTTATTTGTTTTAGCAGAGTTGTCAAAAAAGCTAAAGATCCTAGGAGTATATGTGGAACAGTGGAACCTGGCGACCTCGCAGAAACCACTGTCAACTGAAGGAAAATGTAGGAATTCCTGATGCACAACAGTAACTTTACAGATATCCAGAGGAATTTTTTGCAACCTGGTGTGAAATTGTGGTGTGCTGTGTCATCAAAACTGGAGGACAAACCACAGCACGCTTTTTTATTTGTAGCAGACACTTGTGTGTTCTTGCATATATTTTTTTCTTGCTTTCTCTGAAATACTTTAAAATAAATAAACAATAAAACCCCCCGTTAATGATCCCACCCAAGTCCATCCAAACTGGCAGTCCACATAGTGGATCTCTTGCCCAATGTTCTTCCTAAGCTGCTGTCAGATGACAAACAAAGATAACCACTTGGACCAAACAGGACCATTCCAAAGGAACTGGGAGGGAGAAAAGCCTGCCCCTTACAGTCACGTTTTTGTTTTTTTTCTCTCTTAATCTTTTAATTACTGCACATCTGTGCAGAGCACAGAGCCAGTATTCATTATTCCAGGTCTCCCAAGAACTTGCTGCCTTAGGGTGGCGAATGCTCTCTCGCTTCAGAAGGCCCTTGTTCTGTGCCGCACAGAAGAGAGGGACGTGAATCTTCTATGCTAGATCCATGTGTTTGCATTGTATGACAGCAGCACAGCAGAAACTGGCCAGAATGGTGTGTGTTTCTGCCTAACTGTTGCCCAGATGCTCTTGCAGAAAACAAATGTAACTGTCCCATTGTTGTGATGTTGGAAGCAGGCGCCAAATTCTCACTCGTGTCATCATCTAATGAGTATCCATTTTCAGTACAGCTCTATGCATGTGTTTTCCCCAAAGTGACTCATTGTGAGAAGAGACTGAAGTTTGAAGTAAATGACCTGCTGATCCCAGGTATAGGGGGAAAAAGCTGGTAAGGCTTAAAATGTTGTGAACGTGACGTTGGCCGTAGTGTCGGTGTGAGTCAGACATACCTCGTAGGGTATCTCTGCAGGAGGAGGAGGAGGATTGCAGGTAATGCTCTGCTACCTTCTGGGTCTGTCTTGGTCAAGGTGACTTGAATTCCTGCAGATAATTCTTCCCTGCCTTCTGATGTTACAATTGCTGAGATCTGTCTCTTTGGTCAGTGTTTTCTCTTGTCATTGCTTACCTAAAGCTTTCCACTTCTCAGGCTGGAAGCTGTGTCGCAATTACATCTGCATTTCTGTTCTTCTCTTTTTTTTTTTTTTTTTTCCCATTTGGGGCCTGCTTAAGAAGGGAAAAGTTGATGTGTTTCAAATAAGTGACTGTTGAATATCTTGAAATGATGTACAAATTTTATTGTTTTCATATTTGTTGTACAGGAAATTTCAGCACATGTCTATATTGTTTTTAATGGTTTGATTTGTTTTTAAAGATATAAAAATAACAATTAAAAAGCATCATCCTAGAGCACTTTCTGTCTTGTTTCCTTTCTTGGGGTTTTCAGTTCCTTTTGAATAAAATTAATTTGTCAAAATACCCATTGCTCGCTTCTGAGGTAGGTACGGTGTTCTCCCACTTCTCATACCCACCAGACGTCCATTTACTTTCTTTTTCCAGTCACTGTGGCTCTGCTTCACGAGTCCCTTTCAGATCTTCACATAAGAGAAGAAACCTTGTGTTGTTGAAACCTCTGGCTTGAAATGGCTCAATTTTCAGCACTTTGCAGAAGCGTTTACGGAGTTGGTACCAAACAGTGTCTCTCCCCAGCATTGTCCTTCGTTCCGTTCTCCCTCCTCTTGGGTTGGGCAAACTCTGCCCGTGCCAGCCTCCTGCCTGCGAGGGAGGAGGGGGTAAATAAAGCAGAAAACCTGACTTGGCAGCACCAGGAGGAGCTGCTCCCTGCCGGCTTTGCTGGCAGAAGGGCCAAGGAGCTGTTCATACATCTCACGTGGGGGGAAGCTGGGAGCCCCTCTTGGACTCTTCCTTAGACCTGAAGAAAAAGATTCAGGATCCAGGCTTGCTCTTTGTCCCTGACACTTAGCAGAGTCACATTTATTCAGTCAAGTTGCTTTTCCTGGGTTTATTTCATTTTAAATTAATAGACAACATCTCCTGGCAGCCAGAGCAAAGCTAGCAAATCGTCTCCTTTCACTGAGAAGAGGCAGCCTGGTTTGATCCAGAGTGAGTTACTTTAACTTGTTTTTACCTCCAGCTTCCCAAGTGAGCAGGGGAAAGCCACACTCTCTGGACATCTTGCTCGTTTTTCATGGGCACCCCTAGTGTCAATGTCAATAGTGCTTGCGAGAAGGTTGCTGGGGACACACGAGCTGTGTGCTAGGGTCAGCACGCTCTCCACGCATTGTGCCATGTCTCTGCCCTTGCTTCAGTGCAGGGCAGGATGGGCAAGAAGATACATATCTGCTGTAAGAGGTTTCTGGGCTCTTTTTTATTATTTTATTTATTTATGGACTTTTTTTTTTTTCTTTTAATCTGGCAGGTTACTGATGTGGTGCTTCCAGTGTTGGGAACGTACTATCAGAAGGAGAACAGGCTCTGTGATAAAGGCTGCACAAATGTCAGCTCTGATTAAGGTACGCATTTACCTAGAAGGTGACTGCTGTGTCTCCAGAGAGGAAATACAGCCTGTTCGTTTCTCTTTGTGCTTCCAGATGGCACATGATACCGCTGTTCTTTCCAGGGAAAGCGCTTCCTGCCAGGCTGCTCACTTTTTCACTTCCTTCCCAGATTCCCGTAACCTCCCGCCACCCCACGTGCTGTTTCCCCTTCCCTCTCCCCACGCTGTAGGTGCAAAGCCCGTGCCCTCCAGCCCTGGCCCGTGTCAGCGGTTAAGCCCAGGCCCCTGTGCCTGTGGGAGGCCGTCTGCCCGCTCCATGGGGGCTGGGTACCTCATGCTCATCTGCAGAGCGTTGTACACCTGATCAGATGGCTTTTTGCAGAAGCTCTTAAATTCAGCAATAGCCTGACAATGCCAAATACCCCTTTGCTTCCCTGGGGAGTGCTCTTCCGTGTGAGTCCTGCTCATACCTGGACATTTTCTGACGGTGCTGTAGTCCAAGGCGTAAGGGCTCTGGCTTTGACCAGCCTGGAGCTGGTTATGCAGCGCAGTTGGCTCTGTGTTCATTTCCCAGCTTATCAGTCTGCTCCGCAGCTGTTCCCAGCAATAACAGATTTATAGGACTGCTGAACACAGGGCAGATACATCAATAAAGACAGCAAACAATGATGTGCTTGCTCGTACTGCTCAATATGAATAACAGTTAAAAGTTAATGGGTCTGTGTGTGTGTGTGTAACACTAACTGTGAGTCTTTCGTGCCTTCTTTTACATAGGTCCTTAGGGAGGTTTTAAATCCACCTTTTAAAGCACCCAGCAACATCTGCTGAGCTACTTTGGCTTCTTCCGTCTCCAGCCTGAAACACACTGAGATTTCAGTGCAGAGCTCTAGTGATAGAAACACTTTTTTTTTTATATAAGCACAGCTATAATGGAGATGGGCGTGCGAGCGAGCTTCAGCAAAATGTTCTAAATCTACTGGAAGATGTTGTCTGAAACTACCCAGCTGCTTACAAACCCTTCCACCTTTGAACGAGGAATAAATCTAAAACCAGAAATAACATTTCACATCCAAACTTCCCATGCTCATATATCACCATTGGTCCCGTGATCTGAGCGGGGTCTGTCCCGGCTCAACAGCTCTTGTCTGCCGCCCCCCAGCCCCAGCGATGCTCCCCAGCGCTGACGGTGACATGCCAGGTTGGCACGTGCTAGAGGGAGGATGGGCTCCAAATGCCATTTGTAGGCCAGTTACCAAAATACTGAGAAAAATTTCTGAGCAACAAGGACCAATCAAACCTTTAAAACCATTGTAATTTAATAATAAGCCATGTCTAAAGCTATTGGACTGTTTTTCCTCTGCATGATGATCTCCTAAAATGTGACTGAGGTGCCAGCAAAATAGATTTCACAGTGTTAGCTGCAGCGAGACCATCAATATTTTCATTTCTCAAGCTCACTGCCAGCATGCTAGTACCAGCCGTGTTATTTCTGTTAAGACCCTTTATGCTGCCACTTGGTATATTGAAAATGAGCTTTTCAGGGTTTTAGAAAGCATTGGCTTTAAAAAATTCAACCAAACAAAGACTTGAACGGTTCCACAGTACCTGAAAAGAATTGTCCTTGGGAATTTCTTTCCATTTTATTTTTCCACCATTTCAACATTTTTTTAAAGCAATTTAAAGTAAAGGTGACTGCTTCCATCAGGTTTTAAGAGTATATTGCATTTTTGTTTCTCTAAAATGTGTTTTGTAATCAAGGGGACTGAAATACTGAGAAATCCCAAGAAAGCAGCAATTTCAGTCACATGTGGAACATGACCTTATCCCTGTTCCTCTACCCTTGCAAGTCAGATGAGAGAGGGAACGGAGGCGTACCCAGAGCAAACAGCCGGCGCAGGGCCTTGGCAAACCAAGCTAGCTCTTTTTTTTTTTGGAGCAAAACTAAGCACTCCATTAGAAAATGGTGGGACAGAGAATAGGGAATCTGAAGATATATGGATATCAATCAATAATATCCATCTAAACTCTCTGCAGATGGTAACCTGAGCTATCTGGAATAGAAGACAAATTATTGTACCACCGATAGCTCTCCTAGATGTAGATTTTGGTACTGAAATAGGTCAATACATGTAAGATGTGTTTTTTCCACAGTATTCTCTTCCCTGATTTATAGATTTGAGTTAGGGCCTTATTCTAAGCAGCTGTGGAAAGAGTACACTTTTTCCTGAAGAGCATTGCACAGGGCCATCCCCCATGTGTATTTAGGTATTCAACTTTCCATTTCACAGACAGAAATTAGAGTGGTTTAAAACTTTTTTTGCCCCTAGCCAAGTTATTCCAATGTGATGTAAATGTGCGTGGCTGGGTAGGCTGAAATTTTACAGATCTGTCTGAGGAAGGCAAAATGTTGCCACCAAAGCAGAGCCTTAAGCCTCTCTCAAAGTCACTGGTTTTAAATGAGGTTAGAAGTACGTGGAAGTATTATTCTATAGAATATGGCCAAGTGGTTCCAGATGAAACACGCCTGTAGTCACAATTTATTATGTAAAGTGATCAATATGTTTTAAGTGCTTTTACTAGCTAGAGCCAGAATCCGTGTGAGTGCACAGCCACCAGCACCCTGGTCTGCAGAGGCTGCTCTCTCTGCACTTGGAGAAAACACGACACCGCAATTTTACCCAGGATTAGACTTCTCCTCAGCGAACATTTCAGCTTTCAAGGACTTTGCTATTTAGTTTATTTTGGAAAATGCAGGTTGGCTCTGGAGGAGTCAAGCTGGCTGCTTTCTGGGCTGGGGACAGAGCTGCTGAGGAGGGCAGGACCATCTCCCGATGAGAGTTCACAATCAATGATACGGCTGGAGGCAGGAGATAAATACAATCAGCAGCTGAGTGAGGCACAAGAGAGCAGTGTGATGATCATGGTCACCCTGATAAGCAGCATTTGCAATCGTCTACCATTTTCTAGACTTCCTAGATACAAAATTTTGGGGAGACATTTGAAGTCAGTTTTGCAAAATGTTCACAAGTAGTTCCTTTCAGGAAAATGGGTGGAGTGGGAATAAAATCAGAGGGGTTTCTGGGCAATTCAAAGCCCGGACAATGAATGTTGGTGTCATCAGCAAAGACACACAATCACCTATGAAATACCACAAAAAGGACTGTCAAAATAAATCGACATCTTTGCCAGAAGCTGCGTTGTGGGGCTGAATCACTTTCCCATGCACTGGGGGAAGCAGAACACGTTCTTGCTGTGACGGAGCCGAGGGGCTGTGGTGGGGAAAACCTGTGTGTTTCGCTGCAGGTGTAAGCTGCGAATGTTTGCAGAAGTGAAGCTGTGCTACCTCTTCTTGTTTCACACAACGGAGAAGGAAAAAAATAAAGCGTTTCCACATAGTTAAGTAATTCCATTGCAACTAATACAACATCTTAATAACGTGGGACTGTACCAGAAACCAGCAGGCAAACAGCAGGGTGAGATTGGTGTGGAGTCTCTCATCAGCCTCCACAGGGAAGGCATCACGCTCCAAGCTGACAGTGGCCTTTTAACTTTGCTGGCGTGTAAGGAAAATCCTTACATGCTAGTGGTCAAATTATGATTTCCCATGATTGAAAGGCAGGAGCTGCTAAGCACAACAAAGTGAGCTTTCCCTTGCTCGCTAGGACATCTGCCAGCACTGTGATCAAATCATGGCTTTCCTTGGCCCACAGTCAGGAGCAAACTGCGTATTCTTGATCAAAAGCGCAGTCTGCTTGGGTGGAGATGCTTTAATTATTGGTGACAAATCTGACAAAAGTCCTCTGAAGTGACAGTCTCGGGATGGCTCAATATTTGCACATGGGGGTAATTACAGCAAAATAACCTCAACGATGAAACTGAAACATAAGGTGAGGGTCGGAGCTGCGCAGAGCTGTGCAGCAGGCGTGAGGGTCGCCAGGCTAAGGGGACTTGCCCGCGCTAAAGACTGTGGGTGGGGGAAGAGACGTTTGGGGTAAATCAATTGCCTGAGGATGTGCCTGGCCTTTTGATCTTGCTCTTGCCATGCAAAAGCAGCTGAGGGGCCAGCCCAAGAAGTCGCAGTGGGCAGAGCAGTGCTTTCCTGTGGTGCCTTGCCAGCCTTGCAGAGGAGCTGGCAGGACTCTGCCTCCCAGGTGTGGGCCAGTCCCCAGGAGCAGCCCAGGGCCCTCTGCGCCAGGCAGAGCCGCAGCATGGGAAACCAGGAGATACAATAGGGCTGCAATGGATGGGAAAACCCAGAATAACTCATACAGTTAACTGAAATGCCAACTACTCCTAAGTAACTTCACAGCAAAGGCAGAATGCAAACAGATGAGGGTCTTGCTACACCCGGGCAAATCCCTCCACCCTTGAAGCTGACTGTTTTATTTGCAAGGAGGGGTTTGTGAGTGGCCTGAGCACGCCTGCTGTCTCCAATCCTCCCTGCTCCGCTGGTAAACCAAAACCAGGCAGGCATCTCGAACGCGGCCACAGGCCTGCTGCCTGCTAACGGGTGTGGGGAGGACTCATTTCAAAGGGCGGAAGTCACAGCACCCAGATGGATTCCTCTTTGGCAGCGGATGAAAGCTCTGTGGTTTCAGAACAAAGAGCTCAATTTTTGCATATAGGAAATGAAGAGATCAGCTGTGTAATGTTATGCAGGCTGGAGGGGAAGCCTTAAAAGTTAAAAAAAAAGCACATTATACTTGATGCATTTGCCGGTGATGCTGACTGAGGCATTCTGCACTAACTGAAGTTGCAATACAGCGCAGGTGAGGGCACTGGGCCAGCAGAACAGAGGTGACAACAGATTTATACCTCTTCTACACTGCAGCACATCACTGTTACTGAAAGGAGGAGAAAGGGGGGAGGGTTTAACAGAAATCTCTTTGTGGCTGTTTGGAAATGGGAGCTGGAATAAAACGCAAGCAATGGTACCTGGTGCTTAAGTGACAGAAGCCAGTAATAATTTCTTACTCTTCCTTAGTTTGGCTGTGCCTACGGACTTGCGTGCTGGGGAGCTGACTCCCAAGGACTGGGCTGGCATCAAAGATTTTCTTCTAAGGAAGGCTTCATGGCTCCCATATATGATCCTGTTGAGCACATATGTGAGTTAAAGCACGACTCCTGTGGCACCGGCAGTTGAGAACAGCTTTTAAGATGCTGGCTCACAGAAAAAGCTACTGTGCTGTTATGTAGTACCTTATTCCATGGGTTTATACATAAGAGCGCCCTGGAAACAGTGGATGAAACACAGAGGTGGTACTGCTGAGGGAGATAGGATGTACCTGCTCCCCTGAGGGAACGTACCTTGAGGCACAAAGACGTGGAGAGACCCGAGTGCACTGGAGAGAGTGAAACACAGGAAAATTGTCCTTGTTGCCCACAGAAACACGTACAGCAAATCTAAAGACAAATAAATAGGGGAGAGTCAATCATAAATGCTAACAGGAGAGAACAAGTGCAAGGCTTGTAGTTTGGTAAATAATAACATGCAGTGGTTTGACCTTGGCTGGCTGGAGACCCCCGCTCCCCAACAGGACTAGGGGGAAAATAAAATAAATAAGCTCGTGGGCTGAAATAAAGACAGGGAGACTGCTAACCAATTACCATCATGGGCAAAATGGACTCAGCTTGGGGACAATTAATGTATTGTGTATTAAAATAGGTTTGGGTATCGAGAACCAAAGACAAATTAAAACACACCCCCACCCCTTATTTACCCAGGCTCATCTTTGCCCCTTCATTCCCAACTCCCCTGCCCGGGGAGGCGCAGGGTGATGGTGAGTGGGGCTGTGGTCAGCCATGACGGTCCCTCTCCGCCCTCCCTCCTCCTCACACCTTCCCGAATGGTGGGAGGGGGGATCCCTGCTCCCTTCTGCCCCTCCGGGCTGGCTGCCGGCAGGGCTGTTCCTCACGTTGTCCCTCACCCCTGGCTGCCTGTGGAGCGTTGTGCCCTTTCTGCAGAACGTTTCCCCAGAGGTGCCACCAGCCCCACTGACGGGCTGGGCGGTGCCCTGTGGTGGGGCCCCTGAGGAACTGGCTGGAACCGGCTGGCTCCTCTCCTCACAGCCGCCGCCCTGCAGCCCCCCCGCTGCCAAAACCTGGGCACAGACACCAGGTGTCGACCGGCTCCTCGCCACCCAGATGCCTTCGGGCCTGGGCTCCTCGTCCAACCTGGCCATCATGTCCAATCCACCCCGCTCCCTCCATTGCTGGGGACAGGACAGGCACAGCCCCGCAGCTGTCCCCCCGCCCTGAGGCGGCACCAGGCCCTTGTGTCACCCAGTGGGTAGGTCTACGTTCTTCAGACGTTTCCCTCCAAATCAAAATGAAGTGAAAATGTTGCTGAGAGTCCTATCCCAGGCAAGAGTGCCCTCAGGGCCCATCAGGGCTGGAGGCGCCCTGGGGTGGGCGGGAGGGGAAGCAGAGGTGCCTCCTCTGGGCTCCCCGCCACTTTGGGGGCTGAGGGGAGGGTGTTTCGGATCTCTCATCAGGGTCTCTGGGGCAGGCGGTGGCTGCACCACAGGTTTTGGGGGTACACCAGGCTTTCCCCAGCCCACAGCAGCTGCTTGAGGGGTAGGAGGGTTAGGGAGCCCACAGGGGAGGATGACATTTCCATTCATCAGCCTCCTGGTCTAACACTGCTCCTTCACCTTCCTGAGGTCTGAACCAAACTGGTCAGTAACTATGCAGGATTTTGCTTTCTCTGGCAGAAGTCAGCAATGCCCAGGCTGCAGGCTCACACCTTTGAGAGCGATGAAGGGCTTGAGTTGATGAATTGTACTGATTGATCCTCGTGCAAGTGGAAGGGGAAAGGGGGCGAGGGTGGAGGGATTCATGAATAATTGAACACTGAGACAGAGCAACATACATAATGTATGATAAATTAATCCAAGCGCAGCAGAGGAAGCATGGGTAAAGTTTGTTGTTTCAACAAGCAGAAAATGGGATGTGACAAGGTATTTATGCCAGAACGGCTGTTTGCTAAAATTTTTCGTTTATACAGACTTCCTCCACTTTGCAGTTAGGGGTTCTGGCTAGGGTGGGACAGAAATCAGCAACTGAGCTGGAAAATAAATTTGATTCCTGCTGTGTCCCAGTCAAGCACGCTCTCTGCCTGGGAGCCCTCCCTCCTTGCCTAGTACTAGACTTTCCTATTTGACAATCTGAAGCAATATTTCCTGTGCTGAGAGTCAGCCTGGTTGTTTGGGCTGCAGTTTGATTGCAGTTAAGGTGGGTAGAGTAATGCTCATAATTCCATGGAAACCGAGAGGCCCATGTTGACTCACTCTAGCCTTTTCTGATCCCATTTTCCCCAACTGTCGTCTTCTTTCCAAACTGTATTTGCTGTTACAACATAAATTATTTATGTTTTAAGATGTTACATTCATTACAGATGGTAATGAGGCTGCCAGCCAGAGGGCACCAACTCTATACTGGAGTGTCAGACTGATTTAAAGGTGGGTGTGTGTGTAAATAAAAATCCAATTCCTTCCTTTGTTTAAACCTGGCAGGCCTGTTTGAGTTCAGTTTTCCTGTAAATAACACTGAAGGCCAAAAGCTGCATTATTAGACTTGCAAAGTTCTGAGCAACATTACTTTTTTTCACTGTGAATCACTTAAGGTCTCCTTTCGTGTGTTAATGGATAAGCTCGGTATTTGTCATGATAGATCACAGGACACCATACTCGGAAGGTGTTTATTACAGACAGCTGGTACAGCTACTCTGACACACAAAAACCCCAGCTTTGACAGAGCTGGCTTCATCCCTTTTGCTCATCATGGGCTGCACCTCGAGTAGGATTATGTGAAGCTACCAGGAGCTGAGCACTGAGCTTTTCCTCCCACTCCTGCACCCTTCACACAAGGGCTTACTGAAACACCAGTCCTTCGATCTTGTCTCTCCTTCCAAGCTCTGCCTTCTCCAAAGCAGTCTACCTCCTTAAAGTAAGGGTCCCTTTGTTATGCCTGCTGACCTGCCTGCTCCAAGAGAGGGTATCCTCCTTCTCACAGGTGTAAACAATACACAAGATGGATGCTTTCTGGTACGTATTGCAGTTCTTTGCCTAGGGTTGCATTTGGGTTTCTCCATGTTTCTGGAGGTGACAGAGCAGTACCCTCAAGCAGGGTCTGCTTAGACATGAGGTGGGGAAAAAGTAGTCTGAGTTCTTCTGGGTTTTTTTACTTTTTCTCCCCTATACATGTTCTTTCATCATTCATTGCTAGAAAGGGTATAACTATGGAAAGTGATACTGTCCCGCTGTCACTTGTGTGCAAAGTAGGTGTGAAGGGATGAGTATAAGACAGCTGTCCCCCAAGAGTCATTATGCTCTCTTTAAACATTAAGGTCATCTATATAATTAAAAAATATACTTCTTAAAAAACATGCAAATACTGAGCCTATATAATGTGCAAAACCAGGAGATTGCTGTTAAAAGGCTAAGACTGCCTGCACAACCTACTCACTGAGGACACATCGATGCAGCTGCATATTCAGGTGCTGGAAGGGATGTGGAAGAGGGAAGCAGCTTTTGATCTTGCGTTACAGAGAAGCCCAATGCAGTTTTAACAGCCTTAGCCGTAACTGCAAAGATATGCCTTCAGTTCCTTGAAGTGTTGTAGGCTTCCTGCGTGCTGCGGGGCTCTCCCAGTAGTAAGAAAGTAATGTAACTTTCCCAGAAGTAATGCCCTACTTCACAAAACCATCCTAGTGATAAATGCACTAAAGAGAATAAAAACATACTACAGCCAGGCAAAGCACAAGCGTGCTATGGAAATTCCTCAGTGAACAGGTTCAGCAGGTGAGCAGAGTTCTGCTTTTTACTTTTTTTTTTTTTGTGGGGTTTTCACCCTTCAGCTGTTGCAGTGACTCACTGATTTGCATGGCCACTCATGTTATGGTTTCTGAAAATCTTTGAGCACACGATGAAATGCCCTGTCAGCTATCCCTAATTCAGTTAGATTTTTTCCTTCACTCCCTTCTTCTCATAGTGCCTTGATCTAGATGGGCCTTACCACTTTAAAAGTAAAGTGGGACACAGGGATGTGAGAAAGAAAAGGAAAATTTCTGAACTCCATGCCCTGTTCCAAATTAATTAGAGCCAAACCCACCTCAAATACATGTAGAAAGCAGCTTAGAAAATACTCTCCATTACTGCATTTAAACACTGAAACTGAAGTTTATGATGAATGATAAACCAAATCCTGCCTTAGCAGCTCTCTGTGCAGTTTGACCGCACTCCAAATACACAGAAGGAGAAACTGTAGGTATTTACCATGTTTCTAGTGCAATGTGCACACCGTGCAGAATAAATCAACCCAATTCTCGCCAGTGTGATGGGATACCAGCACAGCTGCCTGGCCAACTGATTTTTCTTCTATCAGCTATATGAAAATTAAGAAGTTCCTGGAGGCAGGCTGCTGTGGTAACCTGCTTGGCATCCCCCTCTTTCATATGCCACAGGTTTGGGCCCTGGCCTGCTGCTGGGTTTGTGCTCTCCTACTCTGAAATGTATGGGGGCTCCTCACTTGTTTGTCATGTTGCCCTTGGTTTCCTTAAGACGGCTGCTTCCAGTAAGTATATGCCCTGTGCCTCTTTGTAGCCAAGATGCTGTTTTCCTAAGCTACTACTCAGCAAGCCTCTTTTCACAGCACCAAGACCCCCCATGTAATTGCCTTCAGGGTGGCGTGTCCTCCTTGCCCAGCACTGCCATTGAATGGGCAATACGGCAGTGTGCAAGTGGCTTTAAATGAAACCCCACATTTTCCAAAGATAGCAGAAGATTCCCAGCTGGAAGAAAAGCCTGTGTGAATTGGCATGGGTCTATGCCAATTTACATCAAAGGAGAATCCAGATCATAAATGCTTGCACATGTCGCTTTCCAAGATCAGAGTACAAAGTCCAGGCTGCTGAATTCAGTTAGGTCTTGCCTCTGGGCTGCCTGATTTTTGCATACTGTGGCTCTTTTAGGAGCCTCTTTTCCAGCTCTAGTGTAACACAGCCTTCAGAGGTCTGGGGGCAACATCTTTGGCTTGTGGTCCCCCTAAGGACTGTAGTATCAGCATGTAAAGAGGGCAGAGGCAGCAGTGCCTTGCACAAATACGTAAAAATATGTCCATACCAAAGCAGATTAAAGGCAATGGCACATGAAAGGGAAAGGTGGTTATTGTTAATGACAGTCTTCCGACCCTATGCTAATATAACCCTTTTTTCCTTACCATTTGCTTTTTCATTAAGAAACCTCTCCCATTTCAAGACACGGTATAGCTTTTTGCAACTTTCCAAGGTGTTGTCTGCACTACAGACAAATTTGTCGTCTGATACGTGTAGGCGAGGGTATGCAATGTTACTGGTGAAGATTGGATGTTATTTGCTTTTCAGGAAACTGTGTTGTGTCAGGAGACTGAAATAAATGTTGCTGGAAAGGTGGGCCTTGGCCTGGACTGCCCTCAGGTTGGGTGGTGAGTCAGCTTTGCAGATGAAGCACCTTGGTGCAAAACTTCTGTGGAAACAAGTCCAAATTGTTTTTACCGCAAAGAAGTTAGGAGGGGTAAATGCCAGCAAGGGAGCAAAACAGTGCACAGAGATCACCTATATTTTTCTCTACTAGGTTTTCATAGCAAAATGGGCCATCTACTGTCAAAATACACAAATTTAAGACTGGTGACATATAGGCCTGGCCTTCTTCCTAGTGTTAATTCAGAAGTAAAGACCTCCTAAGGCCTTTCCTGACCTGCTAATATGCATAACTGCAATAAATGCCTTGTCATCTTTAGGTTTTACTATAGGTTAGCTAACGCATACTAAGACTGACCTTTTTTGTTTTCCCTAGTAAAGGCAAGACCTAACCTTCCCCGGATATCCCCAGATGTCAGCCAGCTCCGACTGCCACCTCTGAAAAGTTTTGTTGCACGCTGGGATAGTTTGCTGCTGCCGTAGGACTGGCAGGGTGAAATCAAGGGCTCTTCCAAGCAGCATTGAAGTCCAGGACAAACACATGGGTCTGAGGATAGGACAGCTTCATGCAGCAGCAGGTCCAGCTGTGGAAGATAAGACAGAGGTAAGATTTCAATGGTCTCTACACTGCTCACCACAAACAACATCTCTGTCCTCAAGTGAGTACTAGGTGGTTTGAGCAGTAATTCCCACTGCCCCCTACAAAGCTAGGTCTGACATGGTACCCCTGCTAGCAGTGTGAATTCACGGCTCCGGATGTCGCTGCATTGCTTCCCAGCACATGAGGCACCTGCTTGACTGATTTCTGTACCCCTTGACAGTGTTCAGAATAGCTGTGCATCTATTTTAGCCAAGCAAGTCAAGTGCAAGTTGTTTTTCATGCAGGATGACTGTGTACAGCAGCACAGGCAGGGGGAAGCTGGATTTTTGGAGAGCAGACCCTTAGTATGGGGCAGAACGCTCACCCGCACTCTGATGCCGATTTTCTTCTTTATTGGCTGCTCCTGAGTCTGCAGCCGGAGGAACGGTCTCCTGTGGAACCGCAGCTTTAGACAATTTTATTGGCTGATGAATCTGATCTCGCCTGGCCACCTTCCAGAAGCACTGACTTGCCCGAGATGAGAGTGAGAGGAAGGTTGCTCTGCCTGAGGCTGTAAAGCAATTGTTTTGAGACCAACGTAACACCCATGCCTTGCTGCACAGTAAGTATATAAAGATAGGTCCGTATACACACATATATATCTGTGTAAAGCGCTTTATAATAGAATTGCTGACACAATTAAATGTGCAGCTCCTGTGGACTGCATCTCGTTTGCTGCTTAATTATGTGAAAACGTACTTGGTAAATTGCTTGCTGCCACAAAATGCTCAATTAACTGTTGCAATGATCTAAGTTGAAACACTGCATTTGTCTCCTCCTCTGATTATTTCCTGTGCTGCAAGACATTGATTTAAGCTTTTTGCCATGAGAGAACAAAATACAGCTGCAAGATGTTGAGCTTAAAATGTTTTCTTTGGCTTTATTCTTTTGCTAGTGGAAACTCAAAATGTCAGAGCTGCTTGCTAATACTTTCTCAAGTCTTCTAAAAATCGCTGATTAATCTTGCCCTTTCTTGTTTAAGGGTAACTTCTGTGAAGTTTGATGCTATGGATTGTTTTGCAAGTTGTGCTTTGCAACAGAGCAAAAATAGGGCAGAGCTAAGGAAGAGAGTATTTTTGATGTAGCCCCTAAAGTGTGTGGTGCTCAAAGTGGCAGGATACTGCATTGCACCTACATCAGTTGCAAACAGCTCTCCAGATGAACATTTCTGGAAGAGCCTCCAAAACTATTGCTACCTCAGGAACTGATGTTTGACCCGCAGCACTAGAACAGATTGAAGGAATGCAGGTTTTTGGACTGCAGCAGCTCTCTAGTATTTAAAGATGCAGAGAGAGATCCTGAGAGCACAGCGTACCTGCTGTTTCAGAAGTGATACAAAACATTTTAAGGTTCACTCTAACAACCTGCAATGCCCCTAGTAGCCGGAGTGGATTTGGAAACTGTGACTTTTTGACAGCTTTGGGAAACAACCTTATATCACTGTACTTGTTCAAAATCTCTCTCTCTAATATTTCATCATTCCTTGTTAGGACAGGTGGGGGAAGAAACGGGGTGGCAGAGTTTTCTGCAAACAGACCCCTGCTGACCATAGTGTGGGGACAATATAGCATCCTCAGGGCTAAGACAAACTATTAAATTAAAGAAGAGTAAAGCTATGTACAGTCTCCAAACACTTCCTGAGCTAGGACTTTCCATACTCTTTCTTGGGCTGTGCTTAGCACAACTGTGTTGATGGCAATGATGCTTTTTGTTCTTCTTCCTGAGGGCAGCTTCATGATTTGCCTTGGCTGGAATAGCTTTGCAGTACCATACTGCTCTGGGATGCGATGGGTTCCTTAAGGAGCCAGAAACAGTCAGCCTGGTGTTGCCTATAGCCTCTTAAAATCACCTGCACCACAGCTGCCTTTCCAAGCTGTGTTGTTGTTATGTTTTGAGAACTATGGGAAGAGGTTGGAGTAGGAGGGCCAAGTTTTGCAGGTGGAGGAGAGACATGCACGTTGATTTGCAGTTGTAGTTGTAAGGAAGAGTTTCCCCTTATGTCCAAGTGGGGAGGAGTGGAGGCCTCACTTGGTGCAATTCCTAGCTGTATTTCAGCTGCAGGAGGAAATAACCTCGTTGAACTGGCTCCTGTGACAAGTGGAATGGCTGTATAGGAAGTCGTGTAGCTCTTGTTATCAGTTGTATGACGAGAGTGAAATAGGACATTATCTTGATGAGAAATGACGTGGCAAATGCGTTTTAGCATGACTTTGGTGCAACTGTGCCAGGTAGCATTGACAAACTTTGGTCCTATGTCTTCTAAACATTCATTTTGATGGCCCTGTAAATAGTCTAAACTACTTTTTTGCTTGCTCTTGTGTTTCTGCACCACTCCTGCTCCTGTTCTTGCTGGCTGAGACTTCTAAGCGAGCCATGGGAAGTTGAGATTCATACTCACTGGGCTTCAAACACCTCTTCTAGAAATCGCAGGCACTGCCATTATACAGAAGGTGAGGCAGTATCTGCAGGGCAGAATTATCTAGTTTTATAGATGTGTTTGTGATTTCCTGGCATTTTATTCTGGAATTTCAGTTAGGGCTTCTTTCAGGTTAAGATTTAAGTTTAATATCTGTGGAGAACATAGTATTGACGTACCAGCTCGGTACCCGTTCACCCTCTTGGAAAAGTTTTTTGTATTGATGTCAGACATGCATCTGTGAAGTTGCAATCCATGGCTGTTGTAATACTAAAAAGGAAGGGGGACGAAACTGTGTATGAAGATGTGAATTCTGCTAGTTTTAGATTTAAATGAGAAGTATTTGAAAGCAAACCCTAGTAGAAATGGAGCTTTACCACTAAGCAGGATGCAACTTACTTGGGGGAGGTGGGGGGATGTATGGTCCTCTTGATTCTCCAAAGGGCTCTTTGATGCCCTGTTACTGGTATGCTGCTGGTGTGTTTCTGCAAGACAGCAATCGTGCAAAAGCTAAATACAGGCTGCTCATTTATTTTTTGATCATTTGCAACGACTCTAGGTGCCCCCACAGTCAAAATGCTGGTGACTTCTGTCACTGTCAAGCCAAGGGTAGGCATGGCCTCACTTTGGGAACCTGTGGAATGGATACCCAAGGAGTGTTCCTTGTGCCTGAGCAGTCCCAGTGGCCTCTGGGAGCAGTCCCTGGGAAGCAAGGGTGGCTTGGGACCCTGTGGCAGGGCAGGGGAGGAGGACAGGTCACATCAGATGCATTGCCCTTTCCTGGCCTGCCCCGCAGCTTGTAGGAGTGTGAAGGCCATGACTACAGCAAGCCTCAAAACAGCATGGCAGATTTTTGCTGTTCTGCCGTCAGTCATGTTGTGTGGTGCTCTGCACCCCAGTTGCCTCCCTCAGCCTTGTAAATGTGCCAGGATCCTGATCTCTCCTTTTGCTTGGAGTGGATAAAAGATAAGGGCATTTCTAGCTCTTTTTCCTTGAGGGGGGGAATGGAGAAAAATGGAAAATCTCAGAAGAGGAGGCAACTAAAAATATCATAAAGCTTGTGATCTTTCTTAATGGTATATTTGGCAATTCTGTAGAAATGGATCTGAGAGAAAACTAAGAACCTCAGACTTTTTAAAAAGCATTTCTTTTGAAATGTTTTGTTTTTAAATTAAGATGTGAGTGAAGAGAGTGGAAATACATAGATTTGTATTTTGACAGCTTAAAATAGCTTTTGTGCAATGCTTTTACAATATGTTAGTTTAAAATGTGGACTTGCAAATTACAGTAGTATTTTAAAGCACTTGAAATGCAGAATGACATGTAAACTGACTGCAGTGACTTTATTTTTATCTTGGTTGGTTTTGTGTTAGTTTGGATGTGAATTTGTATTTCTGTGTATGTATATAAACGTAATCCTATTAACATGTATGTAAGTAGGAAGCTGGTAGGCAATGTGCTTACATGTATATCAGCAATTATTGAGCCATAATATGAAATATTTACTACCAATATCCATTTGTAAATCTGATGTGCTGTGAATTCATGCTGGGAGTAATAACACAAGAAAGTGTTTATGCTCTGTGATACAAAAAGCCAGATCAACAATGGGAATGAAAACTGGAATATTGTTATTCAGTTTTAATTACAACCCAACAAATGGTGCATTCATTTTTCATTGTTAATAAATGGCCCATATGGCATCCTTTGATCACATGCTCTGCAGCTTCTGCAACAGTAAGGCACTTATTTTCAGGAAACACAGAACATAACATTTAATCTGGATTTTTTGAGCAGAAGATTGTCTTGAGTAAGAAAATGGACACTACCAGGAGAAGGTACTTTAGGTAGCTCAGACTTTTCCAGTCTGAAGGCTTGCTGCAGGTGGCATGCACCTCGGCAGCAGGGCCAGCAGCTTCCTCACGTTCCAAATCAAACTGGGTAAAACCAGGAAGGGTTTTTCCCTACCAGCAAATTTCATTCTTTCACATAATGTGTGAGGACGGTTTTTCCATGGTGCACAATCAGGATCCCAGGATGCCCGGCATGCAGGGGCAGATAAAAACTAACCAGAGAATGGAGCTTTATTTAGAAGGCAAACAAAGCAAAATTAGAATTTCTTTGTGTGTGAGAAATACGCATCACAAAAAACAACCCCAACACAACCCTCTCTCCCTACCCCCCACGCCACACACCTCAGAATAAAGACAACCTATTTGCTTTTAATCACAGTATTTGGCATACCTTTTAGAAACAAAACTGAAATCCACAGCCAGGACACCAGCTGGAGACATTCAGGAATATCTCCATGGAAATGCCATCTTGGAAAGCAAAGCTTGCTGAAGTTTGCTCATTATTATCTTTAGAGCATTGCTGTCGGGGAGAAAATAGGAGCTAGGCGACAACTAGTCTCCCTATTTTCTACACCCACTGTCACAGCAGATGGATGGGTGATAGGCTCTCTCCAAAGCAGCTCAAGTCCTCCCTTACAGTGTAGCTCTTCTAGCCACTTTGATCTGAGTGGGCAGCCAGTGTTTGGGACCTTCCTGGGGAGTTTCTATCAGAAAATGATGCTGATTACATTAAAGATATGAGTCATGTGTAATCTTACGTATTTGCAAAGCATGTGTGTATGTATGCTTCTGTTTCCCCCGAGCACAAGAGGTTTCCTCCCTAACAGTTCTCATGTGACCCTTCCAGGGGCAAGGAGATGCAGGGAGAAGCAGAAGGGGGAAAGCCTGTTGGTCTTGCTTTGGGAAAGCTTCATTTACTAAGATAGCAACCTATGACCACTCATAACCTGCTGCAACACTGTCAGCCCCCCTCAAAGTAGTTCAAACTTCTGGTCTGACAGTAGCAAATGACCAAACTGCACAGACCCACCCACTGCTCCATATAAGCAAAGATTTGTGTCCCCTTAACCTTTTGCAAATATGATGGCTACAGCGTGATAGCTTAAAACCCAAGGCAGATGGTCCATTTCTGTACCATGCATCGTTTCGTATGTGTGATGAAATGTGACTGGCTAAGTGTGTCCAGATGGACATTGCTCCTTTGATGAAGAAATCATTAAAAATAAAATCATAAAAAATTTGTGGGAATCTAGGCTAAAATAAGCTCTCACATGAAGTGTTAGTACAAGGGACAAAGTTGAAAAAATTGTTCTCCACATATGTAACTAAACTCTGTGTGTGATTGTGTAATCATTTAAGAAGTTACTGCTTCATGGAGCTTGAATATAAGGCACTTAAAGCACTATGAAAACAAGGAACGTTGTGCACTTTCAGCCAATACTCTAGAGCTAATATATAAAATGCTTCCCCAACATGCCTGATTTCTCCTTTCAGCGGATGGTTTAGGAAGGATTTGTGAGGAAAATGTTCTATCTGATGTTACATGCCTATAATTTTCAGGCTAGACTACAGAGGGATTATTATACTTGTTATTTTGGTTTCCCTTTAGAGAGTTCTGCAATGTTTTGTAAATCCAGATGACTGGTACAGGTTTTAGGGAATATGTAATTTGCCATGTGGAATTTATGCTGGTCACTACCTCTGTTCTTGGAGGAGATGGCAACTAACAAAGGTGATGTCTGACGGGCTGGTTTGGACTGTGTAGAATGATCTGTCATCTCCTCAGGTCCTTGTAAATTGCTGTAGCTCAAGAGAGGGGTAACATGTTTAAAGTTGTCAAAAGTAGCTTTAAAGCAACCGATTTTCTAACTTTTAAAAGTAGTTTAGACAGGAACTTACGTTGTTGCATCCTGTAATCACTTTTGAAATGTTTTTCTAGTCTATCTTCCTTGAATGAATAGAAAGTTCTTTGTTTATCAGAAGTAAAAAGCGCCTAACTTTGGCCACAAAGCATTACTGATCATGAACTTGCTGAAATGTTATCTGTGAGGAGTAAATTTGGAAGTGACTTGCTGAACTGATAAGATTGTCGGGGACAGTAATGGGTAAATACCTCAACCTTTGTAATATAAATGATTACATTTGAAACTAAGCGTGGGGGGAAAACGCACTTATCTCAGGAAAGGAACAGTGAGCACTTGAATTATTTTTCCTTCTTCCAGAATCCATGCCAGAAACAGGAATTTCCTCAAGCAGTTTTACCATAGCTTATTAGATGTTCTTGCCTGGGCTGCAAACCAAGCCTTATCCCTCTTCCCCTCATTTAATACGGTGGACATCAAAGTTTAATATGAAAAAGGAAACATTTAGTCAACCTCTAACCCCCCCTTTTGTGGTACAAGGCTCTGTGTGGGTGGAAGAACCAAGATATGATACATGAAAACATGACTGATTTCTTTTCAAGTTTACGTCATATGTCGGCTCCAATATATGGGCATCACACTTTTCATCAGAGTATCACAGAAATGCCATGAAGACCCTATATGGGTGGTGATTTCTGCTTGCCAGTGAAGGTACCAAACTTGTCCCAGCCAAGTTTGTGATATATATAGACACCCACTGCGGCAACTTGCACCAACACAAACCCTGAGTTGCAGGTAGGCCATGTGGCTATGTCTCGGCAGTTAGTCCCTACTTCATGCTGCAGTTAAGATGCACTGGCTTCTAGGAGGTTATTGCATCTGCATCAGGCATTGCCATTGGTGCAGTGGCTGTGTTTCAGGCTTTGCCCGAATGCTGCAGAAATGCACCAGCTGGTCCCAGGAAAAGTCTTGTCTGTGTGAAGTTTTGAAAAAAGATGGTTAGATTTCTGAAAAATAAAATGAAAAGGGAAGTAACACTGAGTAGTCTGGGAGATGTCTTTCTATGAAGGCTTTATTATATCATTTTCTACTGTGGTTATTTGTGTGCATTTACTGAGCTCAGCAGAGCTATTTTCCTTGCTCTGGTTTTGTCTCATAAAATTCCAAAATACAGAGCTGTCATTCTTGCTTACCAGGGACAAAATATTGGTGTGATGTAATTTAACTATCAGCAAGGTGGCTTAATTAACACTTATGGTTTGTCTTTACTAGGCGGGTTTAGGATATATATTTTTGGTTTGTAGTAACTTTCAATTTTTCTTTTACATCTTTCCTTTTCCACTGTAGCAGTGGAAAAAGAGCCCATGTGCTCTTTAGCTGTCATATGACCATGCAGCTCCACAGAGGGGACAGGGAGGGCTCTATTCAAGAAAAGTCAATGTATTTGGGGCAGGACTCAGCAAATTAACTGGGAGCCTGTTTTTCTAATGGCTGATTTACGCCAACAGGGAGATCTTCACACAGTGTGAAGCAGCACTACGCAGATCTCAACAGAGCTACTTTGTTCGTTGGAGGTTAAAAATCTGGTCCCAAGCATGTGTGATTCTCTCCTTACACTGATGCAATTATCACCGCTGCTCCTGGGGAAGGTTTTGCCTCTGTCTCTTCCTCTCCTCTCTATGGCCTAGCAACCCTACAATGCACTGTTTATCCCCATGTTTTTTTGAAGGTTATCCATGCTCGCGTGGCGAGCTGTGTTTGTGGCTGAGTGTTGCTACTTGTGTGAGCTTTGATGCCACGAGCTTGGTGGCAGTGAAAGCACAGCAGCACTAGCTTTGCCGCAGCCTTACTGCCTGCAACAGGACGCCAAGGACCTGGTTTGTCCAGCTTAGCCCATGCTGCCATCTCACTTAGTGCTCACGTGGTTTGCCTCCATGTACCAAGAGCGTGCAGCACGGCATATTGAGGAGGTAGGAGTTGCTCTGAGATGTATTTCCCTGCCAGCAGTGGCTCATCGTGCTATATTGAACTGGTTTGCTTCTTACACATGGCAGCAGGAAAAGCCTGTCCCCATGGGACATGGGGACAGGGACATGGTTTAGTGGTGGGATGGCAGGGTTAGGTTAAAGGTTGGACTCGATGATCTTAAAGGTCTTTTCCAACCAAAGTGATTCTATGATTCTATGCTGCTGTTCCTGCTCAGTTTATCATTTTAAAAGACATGGTCTGTTTGACTAGCCCTCCTTCTGTGTTTGTAGGTTAGACAGAATTCCCCGTGGGTCAGCTTTACGTTTTCAGCTGTAAATGTAGGTCAGCTGGCTGCCATGCGGTATGTTCCTTATCCATAAAAGCACGGGTCCTCACACGCAACTTCACAGTACGTTGCATCTACTTGTCTTGTAAGAAAGCTCATTTTGCTAGTGTAGCGAGTGGTTCAGCTGCTCTTGTGACATTAGCAGTCCTGCCAGCACGGTAGCAAAATATTTTTCAGCCTGGGTGTTGCAGACACATAATGAAAGCATTTTCTGCTGTTTCACTTCAGGGTTTTCCTGCCACTTTTTTGGTGAGGAGACACTGATCTCAGCCCTGTTAATGAAATTAATTATTATAGGGTGTGACAGTCAGTGCCTATAAATCAGAGTCCTTCAACTTTTCTGCTGTGCTCAGGGACTCTCTCTTCTGATGCTAAACCTAAGATTTGTTCATTCCTGCATCCTAGAGAGCCCATCAGAGGTTTGAAGTCTAGATGTGAAAGAGATTCTCACAATCTCGCAAGGAGCCAGTTGGGTTCAGTTACACTGGTGAAGGGCCTGCTGTTTCCTTTATAGCATACATTTGGTTTACATATCCCTGCCTGTAGAGTCTAATCTTAGACATGACACTTAATGCTTTGAATTTTTTTTTAGTCCAGTTTCCTATGCAGTTGAGGCTTATGCAATCCTTCTGCAAAAGGAAAAGCCCCAACAGGTTTCCCAAAAAAGACAGCACAAACCATCCAATGAGTTCATGAATTGGAAAATTTATTTGCAGTTAAGTTTCACACAAAAGAAGGTGGATGGTGCAGAGCTTCCTTTGTCCACAGCTGCAGGGACCTTCCAGCTGCTTGTAGGACCATGACAGGGTACAGACTGGGGCTGTGGATGACCTCCAGAGGTCCCTTCCAATCTCAACCATTCTGGGATTCTGTTGTCCGTGTAGTATTAACTTTTCAGCAAAACTCAGCAGAGGAGTATGGCTCTCAAAGTCAAACAAGTTATGACAAGTGTCTGCACTGAAGGGAAGGCTGTAGCATGGATGGGGCTGTTGGATATCTTGGACTCACCAAGCATTCACAATCCCACAGAGCCACTGGTGGTTGGTGGATATGGAAAGGAGTAAGAGGATACAGTGGAGGAGAGGTATATTGAAATACAAGACCTATTAGGGGTCTGTGGGATGATAAGGAGGTGGTGCATCAATGCACAAGATGTTTCTAGACTTCGTTACTTCTGGCAGGACAACTTGTCTGCAGTATTTAGAGAGGAGATGTAGATGCAGCTGTGGTAACTAACCAGGAAGGGAGCGTGGTTCTTTTTGTGTGTCTTACATTTGTCTTCAACAAAGCAAATTTGCAGAGACATCATCAATGTGGCCAGGAAAACAAACATAGTCTTTTTGTAATATAGTAATCCCTCTATTCAAATATAAGATAGGTTGGCAAATTTCTTAGGGCAGAATTGTCATCTTAACAAATGGAAACTTCTCAAAAAAATGAAATTATTTTCCCCCCCAGACTGGAATTTCTTAATAATTGAGACTTGAAATATTACTGTTTTATTGAAATGAATTTATGTGGCTACCAGAAAGAGCAAATGCCATTCAAGCTTCATTCAACCGTAAGTAAATACATAGTGCTTGCAGAGAAGTTACCATATTCCTGCAGCAGAAAACCAGGCAATTTGGAACTTTAACCAATTTTCTTGCACAAAATTACAGGAGAATAAAATAGGGCTTCATAATGGAAATGATGTAGCATTAAATATGGATTGTCTGTTGCTTCCCCCTAAGAAACAAAAGACATTTTGGATCGGGCAATATATGTTAAAACCCAGTATTGTTTCCTCATTTCTCTAACCATAAATTGCAAATCTTCAAGAGTAACTATATATCTTAGCAGCCATTTCCTGATGGGAAAGGAAGCATTGCTGGCCAGATGTTAGAGCACTGCCCCAAGAAAATGAGAGGAAAAGTCTGATCAAGGGCCAATTGCTGAGAATGTATTACCAATCTGGAGGTGTGACGGGCTGCCCAACCTGCAGTGGAAAGCAGAGGCAAGCCTGTCCAACTCGGCCCTGGGTCTGCCATCAAAAAATCACTGGCAGGCTACATTGCAGCTTTCTGCTTTGATGCTCCTTGTTCTGCCAGCCAGGGATTTGCTCTTCCCTCTGCCCCTCATGCTGCAGCAGGACACAGTTTGCCAAGTTCATCAATTTCCTCTGGAAAAGGCATTTCTGGCCTGGCTATGGCTGGATGCAGAGTAAGATTTATCTGAGCGTTTCCAGAGATGAAATAACTGGAGATAGGTTTTTGCATCTTCAGGGAGAGTCCCATATACAGACCTTGGCCCAGCCTGTGTCAGCTGGACCACATCCCCAAAACCTCTGGGGTGAAGAGGGGAATGGCACCCCTCTGGAGAGAGGCTGACTGTTTTTGCATGCACAAGGATCAGCCAGGTGCAACACAAAAGAGTTGTGCAGTGGCTGTTCAGACCCTCATGAGATGTCAGGGGGTTCTTCCCTTGAAAGGCTCTGCAGAGAAATACTCCTCTAAAAATGCTTGGCTGGAAACACACCTGCTAATATAATCTAAATAGATGTGAACTAGACTTCTTTAAGAGTTTTGATGGGTCTAAGCAGATTCAGGGCAGCAATCAGACTGTGGCCTAACCAAATCTGTCTCTTCTTTTACTTCTCCAGTAACTACCTGAAGTTCATTTGCTTTCATTATAGAAGTCGATTTGGGCAGCAGTGAGGATGGGCAGGGAGCAGATGTTCAGTGAGCAGCAGAAACAGGGAGAAGGCTTTTTCCAGTGGCTGCTATAGCATCTTGGATGGTGATGGGGAGCATACCTGAGCTTTTATTGTTACTGCAAACACGTGCGTGTGGCAGGAATTGGGAGGGGGAAGGATCTGTCCGCTTTGCTGTCAGCTGAGGGTCAGGCTGCCAGCAGCGGATGCTAATGGTGGCTGGTTTAAATCAGACTGTATCAGGATTTTGGAGATGGAGGGAGTGTGCTGTAAGAGCCAGGGCAGTGACCTGGACGGAAGCAGCAAAAGCACTGCCAACACTGGCAGCAGATGACATGTGGGTCAGAAGCGGCACGGAACAGAAGATGGCTGCTGAGTCAGGGCTGTCTGGCTTGGCTGGAGGTGGGCACAGGAACCAAACTCTATGGGTTTCCAGGTGGCCATATCTCTGTGCTATGAATGTAAGAGGAGGTGGAGGAGAGAGTCTCCTCCTCATTTGAACCAGGGGAGCTAAAGCACAAGAAGGGAAGTTTTGGAGTCTTCTCACCAAAGACTGCAGTTTGGGAAGCACAGTGGCTTGTGAGCTGTCCATCTTACCTCCTGCCAATCTGCCAGGAGGAGCTCCTTTCCCATGCTACCTGACTGCAGCCTGTGGATATCGGCAGCAAGAGAGGACGCTGTGTAGGGACACCCAAACTGCTTACCCCTGGCTTTTTCTGGGTACCAGAAGCAGCAAAACTGCCTTAGCTCAGCCCAAAACCTGGGCTAATTTAGCCCTCATTGCAATGAGACTAATTCAGTTAGGTGGGGAGCAGTATCTGGAGGCTGTGCTGTTGTTTGCATTTGACTTACTCTGCCCAGCACCACATCCTGCTGCGGGGACCTCTTATCAGAGACAACAGCACATCAGAGGCTCTGCTGCCTGGCAGTCAGCACTGGGAGTGGAGGATATGCAGATGAACATAATCTTTACATGAAAGGGGTTAATCAACCACTGGAACAACTTACCAGTGCTTGTGGACTCTTCACCGCTTACAACTGCTAAATCAAGATGATGTATGTTTTTTAAAATATAAAATACATATGTATGAGGGAGTTCAGTGACAGCTTCTACCTTGTTCCAAACAAGAAGCCAGACTATGATCACAGTGATCTTTTCTGGCCTTATAAAAATGATTGTATACATAATTTATAGAGTTATAATGAATATTAGAAGTATATTATTAATTTTCTCTTGAAATGTGACTACTCATGTCTGGATCCTTCTTCTGACACACAAGTATGTTTAATAACAAGTTAGTTCTTCATAGCTAGTTAATGTGACCTTCATTTATTTTGGCATAAAACAACTAACATTTTTCCAAGTATTTCATAATCTCCTTGTAGAATTAAATGTGGAAAGCTGAAGTGAAGTCTCAGAGTCCAGAACTGCTGAAGAACTGAGGACCCAACATGAAAAAAAATTGTCTCCATAATACTAGCAGAGTTGAGCATGACCAAGCATGAATTTTAGTAAGATTAGTATTATTGTAAATTAGGGGACTTTGAATATGGAGACAAAATCCACTGAACAGACTGGAGGAGCTTTCCTGGAAAAGGTTTCACTATTTCAGGCTCAGTAGGTGTCTTGCTTTTTCTCCACATACCTGTTCATTGCTCCCAGCTGTGGCAATCAGAAGAAACTGTTATTTTTATAGGTGATAGGCTGTATTTTGCTAGGATGTATCTATGTGTAGGTTACCAGTGATTTCAAGGAGGTAGCTTGCTGAGGCTTCTCAGTGTAGAGCCAGATCTGGGGTTTCTGGCCCTCTGGTGTGCCCAGCTGCTGCCTTCTCAAAAGCCTCAGCAGATGTGGGACTGGGACCAGGCTTCACTTTGAAGGGGACTGACACTGGAAGCAGGATTGCCTGCATTGCTAGCACACCCTGAAAAAGGAACAGGAGGGCCAAAGGCATTGAACTTTGGGACTGGGCAAGGTGCCACAAGTCAGGAGCACATTTCTTCATGGCCTTGGCTCTGCTGTATTTGTAATCAAGGAAGTTTATAAACACTTTGTTCATGGTTAAGTGTTGTCCTGCTTTCAGCTGGGATGGAGTTAATTTTCTTCCTAGCAGCTGATATAGTGCTGCGTTTTGGATTTACTATGAGAATAATGTTGACAACACACTGAAGGTTTAGTGGTTTAGCTACTAGGAAGAAAATTAACTCTATCCCAGCTGAAACCAGGGCAAGTGTGTTGTCTTGTTAGTGACTGCCTCATGGAAGAGTCGCCAGTTATATCCTGAAGTAAAATACCTTTATCAGGAGCTCTGCAATTAAATTACTACTTTAGTCTACTTTAGACTTTTTTCCAGTGGTTGTGAATTCCTTGGAGATGCTTTGCTTTATTAACAAGAGGAGTGTGTGCTCTGACAGAAGCTGAGAAGAAATAGGTTACCGATTTCTGGAGGATAGGATTACAAAAGCCTTTGCAGCCAGTAAGGTATAGTTTAAACCTTTTCTGCCTGGGCTTTGCAGGTGCTATCCTTGCCAGGTTGGCTTCTGGCCTAAGAATGTAGAGCATTAAGTCTCACACACTAATTTTTTGCCTTGTGGTTTCCTGGTTGCATCCACAGAGGGAACACACCACTCTGTTGTGTTCTGATATTGGTCCCAGTAAAGGCCCAAATATGCAAATTCAGGTCTACTGTAAGCTTTTTGCAAAAACTCACTGAACTGAATTGTCAAGTGCTATGAACATGAATTATTCTACTGAAATGATTTCCAGTGACTTCAGGATTTATGCTAGACATAAATAAAGCCAACATTGTAGTGAAGAAAATTCAGAAAATGGAGTTCAGTTGGTTTTAATTTGGCAATAGAGCCCTTCTCTTCTATCAAATAAAAAACAATCCACTCTTTAGTTGTTTCTGGACATGCCCAGAGGCACTAATATTTTTGCAGCTTGAGTTTTAGCTGCTTTTTACCTCATATTCCCTCTACTTTGAAGAACAATGTACCCTTGACCTTAACTTTTAAACTTGCAACCCTCTTCTCTGGCCTCACACTAGAATTATTTTCATTAGATGATATTTGGCAGTGTCATAGTTTACAAACTTCATTTTGGTAGACTACAGTCTCAACCCTAGCATGACAGTGTGTACTCCATGGCCCTATGCAGAGCCTATGGAGGGAACGCCAGGATAGCTGGTCCCAATTCATAGCAATCCTGAGATTGCAACCGAGATACCAGCCACTCACAGAAGAGAGGACCCTGCCAAGGAGGTTTTATCGTTGATTGTTCTTGGTGCCTTCCCTTGGTCAGGATTGAAGAGCTGTCTGTGGAGGAAGGTTCTAGAGCAGGTAGGATGGGGAAGAGGGAAAAGCTCTACCACAACCTCATTCAGGAATACCTGGGCAGTCCTCATCTCTTCTCAGATTACTGTTTTAGACTCTGAATTTTGCTATATCTGTGGGTCAACACTGGGGTAAGAATGAATTTCTTTATCTTTTTTCCAGTGTGTTACAGGAAAAGCCAGCTTTATCTTCTTTCTGTGGTTGTTTTTAGGATGGTGAAGAAGCCTTTGGTATAAGAAGGATGATTTCCCAATGAAATACAGTATCAGGACATATACCTGGCTCCTTCTCAGCTGACTGTCAGTCTGTGCAGGAAGGTGCCAGGCAGTGTTGTCTTGTGTCTTGCTAGTAAAAAAAGGCAATCAAACTAGTTTGAAAGTGCTCCCCTTTTGAGGACCTGCTTTAAACCCCTTCAGTTAACCAGGGTTTTCTTGTGGAGACGTGAAATCTGATCAACCTCTGCATAAAAACCTTAAGATCCAGGATATAATGGTATTTTTCAGTGTGGTTTGTTGCAGACCAAGTTAAATCACTGGAGGAAGCTCAGCTCTCTTTCTGATAGCACTCCCTTAAAGATCATTGATTTTACACTTAATATAATGAACATAACATTCTCAAAATTTTTGGCATTGATGTGAATGTTCTCCCATTGAAGCAAATCCTAAACTGATCTTCATTTCATTGAAAACAAATCTAAAACACCATGTCAGAAAAGCCTTCCAGGAAAATTTTAACTCTACAGAAGTTATTTTACCTTGTCAGACTAGCTGAGAGACTTCTTAATCTGCCTTTAGTTAGACTCCTGTTTAGTAGGAATCCCCCGATAGTCAGTAGAGAGTGAGCATTTCCAGAGGGCAAATCACTGTACACATCAGTGATGCCCTTTTTAAAATAGAATTAACTACACTGTGAAGATCTGGGTCACTGTGTGCTGACTGGAGCGATTACACCATTGCCTAGATGGCTACAGTTGCCTGTAGTTCACTCTGAATATTCATTTTTTTACCATATATGCTTAGGTGACTATATAAAGGGTTCACCTTAATCAGTCTTTCCCTGTCAAAATGTGTGTATAGTTGCAGTTCATTCTAGTGGCGAATTTATTTTAAAAGAACTCAGATTATCCATTCTTTAAAAGCCATCACCTTGATTGTGGCCGATTTTCTAGACAATGAATACAGGTATTTCTGTTTACCTTTCCCCTACACATTGCCTTCATTACTCAGATATTTTTCTCCTTGTTTTTGTTTGTTTGCTTTCTCATCTATACTCCCAGAAGTCTGTAAGCTCTTGCAAGGCAGTGCTGGTTTAAAGCTCAGTGAAATCACATCTCGGACATGTTTGCAAAGACCTGTCCTCCAATGTTCTGACTCTCCCTGGTGCTAGTGGGAGTCATGCACCTCAAGTCTTGCATGCCATTTTGAAAATATTGGAGGAGATTTAGTCTTTTAAGGCATAGTGTACTTCCTTCATCTCTTGGATTATTTCCATTTCTGAACAATGTGCTAATTTCTGTGCATTTAAACCACTTGCTGTGGAGAGCAGCAGAAAGAAGCAATTTCCTGTAGTTGTTCTGTCATTTCCATTCTAATCAGGGCTAGAAGTGGGTGAATCTTGCTCAGCAAAAAAATGCAAATTAAAAATCGGCAAAACACTTTGCAAATTTGTGTTGATTTTGCAAATAATTCAGGGAAGAGCAAAAAAAGTTTTATCTCAATACACTTCAAATCTTGTTGAACAGTATATCCTTTCTTATCAGGCCTTATTAATTTTAAATTACCTGTAGACCTGAGTAATTTTCTCTGGTCAGGGACATGTTTTTCAGACATCTTGCTTTTTTATCCATCTGCTCCACATGGGAGACCCATATGACTTTGGTGAGAGCTAAGGCTGTATCTGCATGATACAGTGTTGTGCTGTATAACAATAGCAAGCCTGTTCTGCACAGGGTACCCTGAGTGCTGGAGAAGTCATACAGCCATGGTGAATGATGCCAGCGTATCCTGTTTTTCAGCTGAGTTGGCGGAAATGCTATGTTGCTGGTATATGTTGTACTGCAAGACAAATTTGCTGTCTTCTGGCTAAAATGCAGCTCCCTGCCTCTACTCCTGTAGCCCTTGTAAAATGGCCAACATGACTCAGAAAGGCTCAAGCTTCATCCTGGAACAACTTCCACAAACAGGAAGCAAACCTTCAAAGGTGCACACCCATTGCTAACTTGGGCACAGTAAATATCATCCTGACACATCTATTGGCTTTCTCCACTGCTCTTTCTGAAGGATAAGAGGACTGCAGCACAGGTATAATATGACAGTGTTTCTAACAGGCAAATCAAATGCTTCTAGCCTGTGGAAAAACTAGTCACATCCCCTTCTCAGTACTAAAATTTCTATGTAATCCTGCCTGAAAAAAAAATTACATGAAGGTATAGTTCCGGAAATATATCTAGAGGCAGGCTCCAAGGGGAAGATTCTTTAAGGTAATTTTTATTCTTATAATCAGATAGCTGAGGAAGGAGGAAAAACCTCTCTGCGGGAGTATAAAGTGCCTACCAGCTAATGAAATGGAATCAATATCAGGAATGTTAAGTGACTACATTATGTTCTCCATTAATTTGCTTTGCACTCATTTATCTTGAAGCCTCTTAAAAGAGCTAGTGATTGAAAATACATATCTCTTGAAAGTGTTAAGGATTTATTCTTGAAAAGCGTCTACTGTTAACAGTCTCACATGAAAACCATTAACTGTATTGCTGGTAGCACTGGAGTCTCATTTATCTTTTTTTAGTAATTTCGAGGTTTAGTTACATTAAATTCTATTTGTACTCGTCAATCTCTTTGGGGCTGGAATAATATTCCCTCTCTAAAAAGCTCTTTCAGGGAGAAAAGGGACATAGGGAAAATGAGAGCGCTCTGTATTCTGGGGAGATATTTATCTCAATCCTAAGGCTGGCACAAAACTTACAAATCTCCTAAACCCTCCCTCTAAACCATGCCAACAGGACCCTGACTCTGAACACTTCCAGGTGTGGGGTCCCTGTGCAGGGCTGTGTTTTACTGCACAGGGCATTTCTAGATGTGCTTACAAGAGAAGCCAGAAGCATTAATGTGCAAAAGTAGCACTTTCCCCGATTGTTTGCTTGTTGTTTTTTTTTTTAATCTCACCCCCAAAATCTTCTGTAAGTCAAATGTGATATCTCTAAATATGAGACAGCCAAAATCACTATGAAGAAGCTGGCTTAAAATGAGCTGTGATGGTGACCATGGCAAGCCTGACGCCCAAGAGAAACATCTAGTAAAGGTAAGAAAGGCACACAACTTGCCAGGTAGAAGGCAGCATCTTAAACAGAAAGCATTGTTCTCTTTTATTTCCACCTGAGCAGCCCCCACGCTGGCCACATATTGGGCCCAGCCCTCAGCTGGTAGCCAAGGCATAGGCTTTTTCTTCCAGTTTGCTAAGTGAGCACTGAGCTCAGGGTGAGCAATAGGCCCCAGGGTGTCTTCCTAGTAGATGTCCTCCGGTGCATTGCAGGCTTCAGAGAGCAAAGCTTTGTCCAGACTTTGTGCTGGGCATTTCTGGAGTGTTTCTGATGGCTTGTCCCTGGTCTTTTTATTCTGTTTCCCTGCAGAGCTTTGTACTAAACTATACGGGATCCAGAAAAGGTGAAGCACAGCATTTTTTTCCCTCTTGGGATGGGGAGACAGGCCAGCAGCCTTGCAGGCAGTTTTCCTTAACATTTATTGAAATCTTTCAGCTTCAACAGCTCTATGTGTGCCTGTGCTGAACGAGAAGTGCCAAACTAATTTCTTACATGTGGATAAATGAGGTGCCTGAGTGTTTGCACATGTGCCAAATTTATTGCAAACTGCACTGTAATGTAATAGCTTGAGCCATAGGTCCTTGTTCCATACAAGAAACTGAGGTAGAATAAATGTGTGCAAAGCACTGATGCTCCTGAGATAGATTTATTCTATCTAGCTGGAGATCAAGTAGTGCTGAAGCAGACTTCATGCTGCAAGGCATGACAAACCTGTCCAAGACCCTGAATATGTAGGTACTGAGTGATTATTTCAAAGATTTTACTACGTGAAAGGTTACAGCTCCTGGGAACAGGCAGGCTTTCCATCTGCAATCTTAAAAGTCCCAAGGCAATGTCATACCTACCATGACTTTTATTCCCTAGAATGAAGGGCATGACAAAACTAAGGGATATTTTCCCATGTCAGTGGTGTTTTGGAGTGGTTTAGTGCATAAACACATTAGTGGTGACTCCCATTAAGCAAGACAGTTACACATGCTGAGTTTCATCAAGGCTTAATGACAAATGCCATGAGCTAATCACTATTTTGTTTCTGTTAATTGTTAACAATGTTTTCCACTATGACCCGCTTGTGCACACCACCCAGACTCACTAAGGTGTGTGCAACCTCATCGCCCACCCAAGGCTAGCCTCACCCACCCACATCACTCTTTCACTTCTACTTCTTTTCATCTCATGTGGCCATTTTCCTCCCTTACTCCCTGGCTCCTGTGCTTTGGTCCTAGGCCCTCCCGTGGGTGTCTGCTGTGGATGCATGCAACAGTGGGGAATAGCGGCTTGCTGCTCTGGGAGGTGTTGCCTGTGCATTTGTGCTGGGGTAATGAACACCAAGCAGCTCCATGGTGTTTAGTCTAGTAAAAACAGAACAAAAAGGACGTCCTTCCCAGAGCATGGGTTTGGCAGACAGGGAGATGTGGAAGTACATGCAAGGGGATTTGAAGAGACTGTGGTCAACATGGGTCTTCAGCCAGCATGGCATCAGCCGGACATGTGAAGCTGGTATCGCTTTTAAAATAATTTAGGCGTAAGGAACTTATATTAGTCTGCCTTCCTCCCTGATTGATGTCAAGGGAAAGAAGACTTTTCTTTGGCTTCTAAGAAAGTGGCAGATCCTGGATATGGGAAAGGATTGGGTGTGTGTTGTTTTTTTCTTTTTCCTGTAGAAAATTCAAAGCGGATTTTCTGGTTTGGAAAATTGGAAGCTCTGAAACAAGTTGTGGATCTTTTTATGTTCTTGACTTACGGGGCAATAATAATTATTATCTCTTCTGCTATCCGTGATGTTGGTATGAATTAGTGTGCTATTTTGTGTAGTAGATACAAGTTCTGAAATTGTCTTTTTCTTTTTTTTTTTTTTTTTTTTTCTTTTAAAGTGGATTTCTTAGATGTTGCTTTGGTCCTTATAAGTTCCGGAAGTTGGTGTGTTATTCTTCACTGAAATGAGCAATGTTAAGGCATAACCTGCCTCATCACAGGGTGTTGCCTAATCTCAGCTCCACTTCAGTGAGAGCGAAACACGTGTTGAAGTATTTTGCTGAATTGTGGTATTTGTGATTTAGACATGCAACATCCATTCTGATGTTTTACAGTAATAAGAGTCTAAGAATATCTGGTCAGCCTGAATAACTCTTAGCAATTACCAATTGCTGCATTTATGTGTGGAATCAGTTCATGTCACTCATTAGGTATCTTTTAATGGTATGCACAAAGTTTGCTGCATTTTAGCTTTTGTCCCAAGAATTTGGGCTGTATTTTGGCCTCTGACTCCTGCAGAGTCATTGCCAGCTGATGGGAACCAGAGTAGGAAATGGCTAAAAAAGACAAATTCTCTTTGTCATAATACAGCACAGTGTAATTTCTTGGTAAAAGATAACACCATTTGTTCTAACAGTTTATTGGCAGTAGCAATTTACCTTTTACCCTGGCGTATCTGATTTTGACCTCTTACACCTCCTTTATACCAGTGTAGTTTTAAAAGCCTTTAGTAGACTTTTGATTTAGGCACAAAAGCAGCGATGTGATTAAACACACATTGATTTCAGTCAGGATGAAGCCTGTACTTAAAGCTAATTATATACTTAAATATGCTGCTGAAGATAACTTTTCTACTGATTTATGCAAGGGGAAAATTGAGCCCAAAAATACATATGAAATAAGGCGGGTATCTATTTCTTTTGAGATACCATTTCCTATCTCCTCCTCTTTTCCCCATTTCTCTGTACTAAAAGACTATCTTTTTTTGGATTTCCAAAGACTTGATGATGGCATTTTTTGCAGCTATGCTGATGTCCTCAGATTTATGCCGATAAATCTAATCCATATGCTTTCCATCTTTCCTTAGCAGTCTCACTAGACCTACAGTAGCTCTTAAAGCAGTTTTTCTGCTAAAACTTCTATTTAGCTTTTTTTTGTGGTATCTTTTGGAAAGATTGATGTCTGCAGAGACTTTTAAGCTTTAAATCTTTGGGTTTCTTCAGCCCCATAATTAGCGATGATGGGGCACTTACTGCTGCCGCAGAGCCTCTGCAAGAGGTATGAAGCTGCCTGAGCTCAGCGAACTCTCAGCTTGCCCCTTTGCGAGCACAGCCACCTCCTCTGCTCCAAAGGCATGGAGTAACAAGGGGAGGCCAAAGCCTTTGGGCTTTCACAGCACACTCTGGTATTGGAGCACTTTACCTGTTTTCCACTGCTCCGATGTTTTCCAAAGCACAGGGCCTGACCCAGTGTGGGCAGACTGGGAGATCTGCTTAGCCACGGCTAACTGGTGTAAAATTAGATGGTACTTCCAGCCTGTTCCTGCTCTGTTTCTAGGATCGCTGTTCTGCAGTTACCGTTGCTGTTAGTGGGAAGAGGCCCTCTTGCTGGCAGTTGCAGTAGAGCACCTGAACAAAGCCCAGGGAACAACTTTTCTGTTCATTTCCAAGCATGGTGCTTTGCTGAGGATTTATCTGACTTTATGGCTCTTCCAGGCTAGTAAATAATGCCTTATTGTAAGATAAGGGAAGTCTTTCCCCATGCCAATTGAGCTTACAGTCAGAGAAAGCAAAGATAACCTTTGCCCAGAAGTCACTGGTCTGCTGTGATCAGGGCAATTCATCCACCTCGTATCTTGAAGTTTATTAAAAACACACCAACTTTCCTGTTACCCAGTGATAGCCAATGGCAAATATTAACCCAAAAGGTATAAATCCGTAGCAGGGCCTCTGGCACACTGCTTGGTTTGTCATGCTGAGTGTGGTTATAATTCTACCCCAAGCCTTGGTGCTTTGTTGCCATGCCCTTGAGCTACTCGTTAATATCTGTGCAAAGAGTGCCTAAAATATGAGCACACCAGAGTATGCACTGATAGCCAAATTATGTGCACTGGTAGCACAGACTTCATTGGGCCCAGAGTGAGTGTAGGCAGCTCAGTCTGCTTTGTCTGGTCACACTTTTTGTCTTCCCAAGGCTGACGTGTTCCTGCAAGCAGGGCAGAGAGGCACATGCCACCCCGGCAGCCTGTGCAACATGCACAGGAGGAAGACTGCGACCCCTTTAGTACCTTTACACTTGGGGACAGAATCACAGAATGGCAAGGGTTGGAAGGGACCTCGGGAGATCATCCAGTCCAACCCCCATGCTCAAGCAGGTTCACCTAGAACATGTTACACAGGACATCATCCAGGCGGCCTTTGAATATCTCCCAAGAAGGAGACTCGACAACCCCCCTGGGCAGCCTGTTCCAGTGTTGTGTCACCCTCAAAGTAAAGAAGTTTTTCCTCATGTTCAACTGAAACCTCTTATGTTTCAGTTTGTGCCCATTGCCCCTTGTCCTGTCGCTGGGCACCACTGAGAAGAGTCTGGCTCCGTCCTCGTGACATCCACCCTTAAGATATTTGTATGTGTCGATGAAGCCCCCTCTGAGTCTTCTCTTCTTCAGGCTGAACAAGCCAAGCTCTCTCAGCCTTTCCTCACAGGGGAGATGCTCCAGTCCCTTTATCATCTTTGTTGCTTTCCTCTGAACTCTCTCCAGGAGTTCCTCATCTTTCTTGAACTGGGGAGCCCAGAACTGGACACGGTACTCCAGGTGGTGTCTCACCAGGGCAGAGTAGAGGGGGAGGAGAACCTCCCTCGACCTGCTGGCCACACTCCTCTTAATGTACCCTAGGATACCATTGGCCTTCTTGGCAACAAGGGCACACTGCTGCCTCATGGTCAGCTTGTCATCCACCAGGACTCTCACGTCCCTCTTGGCCAAGCTGCTTTCCAGCAGGTTATCCCCCAGCCTGTACTGGTGCATGGGGTTCAGCCTCCCCAGGTGCAGCACTCGACACTTGCCCTTGTTGAACTTCATCAGGTTCCTCTCCGCCCAACTCTCCAGCCTGTCCAGGTCCCGCTGAAGCGTGCTTAGTTCCTGCAGAGGTATACTGGACAGCAGAAAGGGGATCCCTTCTAAGTCATTTGCAAAAAGAAGGCATAACCTGGTTTTGAGGGTGGAGATACTGAAGTACATGACAGGAAGCTCTGAGGCTGGAGCACGGTGGGCTGGGACGGTGCCTGTTCTCTGAAACACTAACCCATAGTTGTGCAGCTCCTGGTGAACCAGTGCTGCCAGGAGCCTATGGCAAAGGTTGTTAGTAAAAGAGCTCTAAAAAGAAAGTGTGTAGAGTCCTTGAGGACAATTTTTAAAGAGGTCAAATGTGAATCTTAATGTTTGGCCTTAGAAACCTGTTCTCACAAGATGCCTTCATTCTGCATCCATATAGAAACATCCAAGCATGTTGGGGCCCCGGTTTGGGTCAGGCTGCCTCAGTATCACGAGTGAAGAATAATCAGAAGATCCTGTCTCTACAAAGTAGAAAAGCCAGAAAATAGCATTCTTGTTATGACAGAGGTTTACAATTTATATGTTATTTATCTTTTAAACCTGAAAAAATGGGTGATGGCAAACTGTTCAGATGTGCAGATAAGCTCTGATATACTGAAAGGACCCAACACTCAGGAGAAGCTCTCTGTGGCTTCAAATATATAATCTTGCCTAAGAAAAAAAATCAGGGTTATGCCCAGAATATGTATTTGGGGATTTATAGGAGAGAGATAATACTTTAGTTTGAAAGGGAAGTGGGGAATTTTTGAGGGGCAATGTTTTCTTTGGTGTCCAAACCAAGAGCCACAACAAGAGGACAACTCCCAGACCTGGCCCCATCTGTTTAGCAAGAACTCACCTACTTAGGACCCAAGCAATAATTGATGCTGATTGAAACAATCTACTTTGCAGTGGTGAACAAACATGTACAACCCTACCCTTTGGGACTAGGCACTCAGATCTTCAGGTGGCCAGGAAAGAAATACATGGAGATCTGTACTTCTCTGCTCCAGAGCCACAGGGAGAGCACAGACACGCAGGGAGTTCTCTCTTTTATTTTCAACTTTGTGGCAGTGTACTTAGCAGCTCCTAACACCTAGGCAAAGAGCTCAGCCTTTGGCCGCTGCAGAGAAATGAATGGAACCAATAGTGCAGCTATTCTTTGGTCCTCTTTTCTTTCTGAGCCATGCATGATTCATGGGTTACATTAGCATCCCTCCAACAGAAGGACGTGGATCATTAATGCACCAGTCCAGAGGATATGTGAGTGACAGCTTTCTGCTTTGATTACAAATCACATTGTTTATGTTGCATACTGCCAACCTTGTCTGTGGCTCTCATCTGTGCAGCACTCCCCATTTACAAGTAAATGTAAATTTAAATCCAGGCTCCAGTGTGTCATGCTAGATAAGCCTCCTTTACAAGGAATCTCTACTGCTTCAGGAAAATGCACACTGATGAAAGCATTCAGTGTTGGGCCAGCATTCAGAAAGTGTAAGCAGAGTGGCTTAACTTGTTGAAACACTAGAGCAAGCCACACTAATGTAATTGCTAGTGCTGACCCTCTGCCTTTGGGCATGGAGTGCAGTATCTATGTCAGCATTGCAGTACTGCCTGCTGCTCTGGGTGGAGAGGATGCCCTTCTCCTGGCTCACCTTTTGTTCAGGTGAGATGAATGTATGCTGTGTGTCAAAATTTAAGAGCATCACAGATTTTGAATCATTTCTTTTCGCCCACCATGTGTTCTCTTTGCAAAACAGTAGCTGCAATAAGACATAAGGAATTGCTGCCCAAGGTGCCTCTTTTGACTTTGAAAAGTTATAGATTAATAAATGAGTAAACAGGCCAGGGACAGGCAGACTGAAAATGCCAAAAAGTACCAGACAGATCATTGGTGGGGCACAGTGTGATCAAGGGTGAATTTATTTGAGATGGAGTATGCACATAGGAAATTATGATGTTGCTACTGTTCTGAGTGGCTGTAAATTTGCACAGTATCACCAAAGTCTGGTGTTGTACATGCATGAGTGCTCAAGATCAGACCTCTTTGCTAAATGTGCTCTTTCTCAGCTAAGCTCCAGCCTATTCAGTGAGGTAATACTGTGCCTAGCACAGCCTGCTCGTCTTTCCAGCATGTTCCCCTGAGAGTGAATAAAGAGGTGTCTTTTCCCCTGCAGTTGGGGGAACCTCCCTGTGTGCCCCTGTGCCCTGCAACTGGGGTTGCATGGGAGTGGGAATTGCAGTCCAGCCCTTTACAGGTCTTCTGCCACAGTGAAATGCAAGTGTTGTGACCTGGGGTCATACCACAGCTGCATCTAAAACTTGCCCTCGAGCAAAGGTGAGATCACTCATTAAGAATAAAATATTTTACTATAAACTTCTACCTTCATCTTTACTGCTCTTTAAGTGTGACTTTTTCCCCCAGTTAGCAATTCCAGGAAATCAAAATACATGTTGGGAGAAGTGAAAGCTTACAGATTCATGGCCATTTGGGACTCATCTCCTGCCCAGTCTCCAGAGAGATCGCTCCTTTCAGGGTGCTACGTACAGGCAGCTGCAGTGTACTTGGGTAGCATTTCTTGTGTGCTCATAGTTTCTTGGGAACCAGCTTCCAAATATCTCACTTGACTCCTACACATAGGTAAAAACAGCTGCAGAAAATCTAAGATTGGCTTGGTCTGGTTTTGGCCCAGAAGGTGTCACTGAAGAGCCAGGAAAGGTGCAGGTTTAGTAATAGTCTTAACTGCAGCCTGGTGAAGTGGAGCCTGGAGAAGGTTAAAAGCAATTTGGAGACAGGGATTCCTGCAGCTACCTGGGGACTGAAGATCTGGAGATTTTTGCATCAGAAAATGAATACCCGAAATTTGCAATGCTGTGTTATGCCTCAGCTAAATCATCTTATGGTCTGTAACAAAACTAAATGATTCTTGGGAGGTGGTGGGAAGAGGTTTGTGAATTTGGAAGTGCTTTTCTGTAACACACCTTTAAAGGAATAAGTTTACCTTCTTGCTCTTCACTGTTGTGTTGTGACACACCTGTTGTGTCAACATTACGCTATAAAGCGCAACCATCATGCTTTTTTGCAAAGTCTTGTCTAGGTCTTTAGGCCTGTTTTTAAAGAGGAGAGGAAGAGCTGGGACTTTCTCTCTGATTGCTTTGCTGTGATTTATTAGACACAGAACTAGCATAGATTTGGCAATGATGTAAGAGGCCTCAAGGAGCTTGCAATGTGAACTCAACCAAGAACAACAGTTTACACACAGCAAGCTGGGTGTCCCTCTCTCCATTTGGAAAAAGCAGTTTGAGTTACTGTTTTAATAGACTTTTCCCAATTTATGGACTTGATCTGAAACAAAAAGCAAAGACATTTAGGGTATCTACCTCCATGATGGGTATTGCAAAGAAATTAAACAGAAATGTAACCAGAGTAGAAAACCCTCTCAAAAGGATATTAAATACCCCGCTTTAAGCCAGTCTCTTAACTACTGAAGACCAGGCTGTGATCTGATGTGGCAGTAAGATAATCCTACACCAGCCTACTGCAGGTTGTTATTTCCTTCCCCAGAAACATCTGCTCCTGTCTGAGACAGGATAATGGACTATATTATTGCATCCATGTTGCTGTTCCTGTGCTTTAAAGAGAGTAATTGGAGAGTCTTCAAAAAAAAAAGAAGAGGTTTAATTGATTTGTCGAGCTATATAGCTGGCACATACCTAGTCAGTTCTCTGCTCTTCAGGATATTGATGCTGCAGATCTTGTCCTTTTCTCTCAATTTCCAATACTATGCCCTCAGCCACATCAGTTTATCTTGCCTATAGTTTAATACACCACAGCTTTCTGACATGTCATTACCTCTCTGCGGTGAAGAACAAAGGAGGCAGACTCTTTACGTTTTTCCCTGACTGACAGAGCTGTGCCAGGTTCATTGCTCCAAAGGACTTCTAAGGTTTGAAGAAAGGAATATAAAAAGTAGTCCCAAATTCTCTTAAAAACATGTCTTCTTCTTTGATAGAAGCCACTCAAAATTTCATTTAAGTAAAAATCGAAATACTTTTCCTAACCTCAGCACCTCCTCAGCACCATTTGAATCAAACAGTGGCTGCAAGTACATTTAATAGCAGAAATAGCATAAACTCATAGGAATGTATAAGAAAAGCTGTTATTGTTGTTTCAGTAAAAAGAAAATGAGCAGGAAAAAAAGCCATTTTTAACAACATGAGAGAATCTACACAATGACATTCTGCTAAAAAGATATGTGGTCACACTGAAGCAGTCCAGCAGAGGAGAGTTGCAGGTCTCACTGCTGGAATTTTGCCATTTAATCTTTCCTCTGGCAGATTAGCACAAAGATTACATAGCCTCTGTGCATTGTTATCCACAGAAATAAAACCTGTAAGAGTTTGTTCACCCATACTCCCCACTTTATTTATCTATTTTTCATTTCAGTCACTAATCTGCTAAGGATTTCAGCCTTTAGCTCAGGGTTATCAGAATGGCATTGTGAGTGGATAACATCTGTTTCAGCTTTCATCCATCTAGAATTCAAGCATTAATCACTAGAAATGGAGTGTGAAATGGAAAGAAGAGTTAAATGCACATTTGATTCTGAATGCTCTCAGAGAAAATGTCTTTTGGGCTCTGACCAGAGGGAGAGCTTTGCTGCGCTGTAGCTGGGGTTGCCAGTGCAGCTTGTGTGAAAAGCTGTTCATATTATATGACAGAAATTCTGCTTCTTTTAGTTTGTTTTAAAGACACAATAAAACTTTGTCCTGTCTAAAAGAAATGTTAAAAACAACTAAACTCCAAACAGTGCATCTGTTTAGTTTAATTTGGTTGTGGTTATCAGAGTGTGGAGAAAAATAAAGCTTCCCCTTCCAGGCTTTCCATGCCCCAGGTTGCAATCTCCAGCCCTGAGCCACTGCAGCCTTGTGCTGCAAATAGGTAGCTGTGGCCAGGCTCTCCTAGGGGGAGTGAAGAAAATATAGCAAGGGCTAGGAACAATCTTGGACCAAGACACAATGGCTGACTTAATAGGCCTTTTCCATCCAGAGTTGCTAAATTTTCAGAGTTTGGCAAGATGTGGTGAAGAACTGTGTTGATTTTTTTACTGGTCTGGCACGCCTCATGGTAGCTGGACTCTTAATTTTTAAGTCACTTTAAGAACAATCACCAGCCCTACCTTCATGGGAGCAATTAGGCATGAGATACCATGAGACCGCTTAATTTTCTCTCCAAATTCACTTGCTATTGTACATTTAAACCTGTTTTAGTGAACTTCATCTATCTCTAGTTTGCCCTTCGACCAGTTTCTCCTTTTGTCCTGGTAAAGATTTGCCTTCCTAGCTAGAAATAGGAGTCTCAAAAAGCAGCACTGTTGGAATGAATGTATGGTCAGTAAACCAGTGTTGATGTGATGTCAGTCAAACAGCTACTGCAGAGAGCCGTCCTGTTTCTTCAAGGAGGTTGCTTAAGGGCCATTAGATTTATTCCTGTAAGCAAATTTTTGCAGAGTTAAGACCCACACTTTGGGTGGTTAGTTGGGCTCGTGGCTGACCTTGTGTACTTCTCTGACAGTTGCATGAGGAATTTTTACAGCAGAAGGGGCTGAATTTGCTGCATTTTGTGAGGATTTATGTGCATCAGGTACCATCTCTGCACTGGAGAACCTGTAGGATGTTGCGGTGGTTCTGGAAAGCTGGAGGTGGAAGACAGTTATATTCAGACCTAGCTGGTGGTTTATGTTTTGTATGTATGCCCTTTTGCAGAGGTGATTTCCAGCTTTGCTTCTTACATCACAAGATGCTTAGAAAGCTGGCAGTAATTATTCTCTGAAACCATCAGAGAAGGCTTTTCACTGAATTCCTCCAAAACCACAGAATATAATTCCTCCAGAGCACTCAGTACTACCTACTTCTCTTTTTTCATCAGCTGACAGTTGACTGAGTTCGTCAAGGCGTGATTTCTGTGCAGTGCAATCAATTCAGCAGACTACCTGTCCCTGTTTTCTTTACCACTTCTCCCCCTTGTCATACTTCGAGATAAACTGTTCTCAGCACCTTAAGCTCCAGAATTCCCTGGAGACTGCAGCTCATTAAACACATCCCAACAACCCTTGCCCACACATCGGGTCAGTGTTACACCTCTGGGGGGGCACTGGAAGTGCCCTGTTTCCAGAGCCTAAGAGGGGTGTCCCTCTGGGAACAAGAGACAACTGTGTTAACATCTGTATTATTTCTTTAGCATTTGAAAGCTGAGCCTGCCTCTAACCTCTTTGAGAAAAATTACTTCATTTCGTGCCCTTCCCCCGACTTCTTTGCAGTTTCACTGTAAGTAGACTTAAATATATTCATCTTATGCACACAGCAGCCAAGCTCTGTATTCTGGGAAGTGTTTCTGCAGGCCCACGCCCTTTGGTCCTTCGATTTCCTTGTGTGCTTTGTTGGGAAATGAAATAGTTAATGTTTACTGGCATTACAGTTACAATAGTTGTCAGCTGAATTGGCATCCATTCAAGTGAAGGCGAATATCATGCAGCAGAGCAGTCAGTTCAGTCTCTCTTCAAACTTGGCTTATCGACAGGGGATAGTTGTAATAGAAAGTGAAAGGGAGAGAGTTTCAACCTCTGTAATTAAACTAGCAGTAGTTCTCAGGAGGACACTTTGTGTCTAAAACTGCCCTTTTTACTTTATATTGTCGCATGAATTCTTTAAGCTATTCTGACAAAATCCAGCCTTCACCTAAAATCAGAACGTCCATTCTGGTCTAACACGAGACATTTAATTAGAGCAGTATAACCAGGGGAAAAAATCTGCATAGACAAACTCACAGGTATCCAGTTATATTCACTTTGTGTTTAGAAAGGTCCCTTCCTATTTTAACAGAAGAGAATTTCCTTTTACAAGCGAGCTGACAGTCTGCCAAGCAACTGCCAGACATTGAATACTTTGTGTTTTCTGGAGCTAATGCCATTTACCTGTGCTTTGGGTAAGAACTGAGAATCTGCTCCCTCCCCAAACAGTGCTCTCCTACCTTTCCACCCACAGCCTCCCTCTGCCAAGCATCCTGCTCCCATACCAAGCAAGTTTTCTTTCTGTTAAAAAAAAAAAAAGAGACGAGAGAAAAAAGAAATTGTTGCCAGATCATGGCCTTATGCTTTTAGGGTTATGTTATTTAGGGTATATCTTACTGTCTCTCTTGTAAAAAAGGCATAGAAAGACCTTTTTTTTCTAGGCAGGCAACAGCATAGAAGCAGGCAACAGAAATAGAGATACCGTCTCTGACTGATTTGTCCCTTCTCTAAAGGTAACTTTTCTTCTTTGCAGGTCCTTTTAGTTTTAGAAAATAGTATCTTTGATTCTAAAAACTCACTGGTACTTTTAGAAGCTCCTTGGGTTTTTTAAGGGAAAAATCTAATGAACACATAGGAGAGCGACAGAGAGAACAAGTCAGTGACTGTGTTTCTTTCTACAAGTGATAAAGTGCAATACTGAACTGAAATAAAATATTGTAATTTATATCAGAATAGGAGTAATTGCAGTTCTAGGCATGGTAGGTAAGACATCCACTGGCATCAAGAGTTTAAAATGTAAGTAAACAAAGTCTGTGGGAAAGGCTCCATCCTGCAAATGAAGAACTGTGAGCAGGTAAAAGGTTTGCACAGAGAAATTCAGTAGCAGAGGCTGGAACTGGGACCTGGTCTCATGAGGATGTTATTTTCCTCACCAGACCCTCCCTTCTTTCCTTTGGGCTCTATGCTCTCTACCAGCTCACAGAACAGGCTTTTTGAAACTATTTAGTATTCACCACAGATGATAGTCTGTAATTTTGTGAAAAGTAACATCTGTTCAGGGAGAAACTGTGTGTACATGTATAAGCAGGTTTCTAAGCCACGTTTCTGAGGGAAGAAGAGAACAGTTTTGCTTGAATTTCCCCAAAATTTACCAGCCCATTTGACGTAATCCAGTGGCCCAATCTCAGAGCAATCTTCTCAGGTGGAGAAAGAATACACATAATAATCTCCAACCCCCTTGCTGACATCAAATGGCATTGCTCCATTATAGATATAGTCCATGATATGTTTTTGCTGCCTGATAAAAAGAATTTCCCACCATTGGCAAATGGAATTTTTCAAAACCAATCTATATGCTGGACTTCACTCTGGCTTTAACCAGCAGAGCCTTGTATCTGTGCCACTGCTGATACAGGCCTCCTATGCGCTTTCTGACTGAGTCCAGAACTACTGAGTTTCATCTGGTTTCACTGGAAAGTTTGACAGACTTGTGAGGAGCACAGAGTTTTACTGCAGAACCACAAGTTGGCTGAGATGCTTGGCACAGCTCTGATGAAAATAGGCTGAATTTTAAGGTTTTAAGATGACCTCACACCCAGGAAGCTTCATTTGGTTTCTACTGTGCTTAAAAAACCTTTTTGGCAAGGGTTACTTAGGATACTTTTGCAGAATACTGCAAAGTTAGCTCTCCATATTCAAATGCAGATCAGCTGAAGAGAATATTTTATTCTACTCCTTATTCTACTCTCTCCATGTACCCAAGGATCTAATGGGAAGCAGGATAAGGCTTAATTGCATGTCACAGAGTCCCAGAGGGTCTCTTGTTCTGGGCAGCAAGAGATCATTGATGGTCTTGAACTCTGATTTCATTCAATATGCCTGATCAACATTACTCCTCTAGTCCTGTAGTCACACAAGTATAAATACAAGCAATGACACTTTAAACTGACACATTTCATATATTTGTATGTTTATTACAATTTCTCGGGCATTTATTTTTCAAAACTATGGTATGTTTTTCACTGACTGCCTTTTTTAAAAAGGCATCTGTTCTTAGAAGTTGGTCTTATTTTTAACCCCTCTGTCTTTGCCATGAGAGTTCAAAGTGGATGGCTGCTACATCTAACATGGTTCATCTTCAAAACAGTAGCATAAACCCACCATTTCACAGTGGTCGATTGCAGAAAGCAGCCTTTGGCCCCATTGCCAGGCTTGCACTCCACGGAGGCTTGGGTGGAATATGGGGCTGCAGTGCTCCAGCTGTGGGTTCTGCTTCCACCGGTGCCCCATGGGGGCTAGTTGCCCCACTTCTTGCACAGCTGCGGGCCCCCCCCAGGTGTGAAGTGCAGACAAGTAGCCTGACCCTCTCTTGACAGATAGTTATCGAGGGAGTGTATGATAGAAGGGCTAAGCAATGTGCTCCAGGGCTTGTACAAACCTAAGGAGCTGTTAACAGTCAGTAGATAAGGTGGCATGTTATCCTAAAATCTCTCTCTGCATTCAGCAGTATTTTTTTCCACCAGCATCTTTCTTCAGTCAGCAGCCTGCTCGTATCTCAGACGTGTCACTCTTTTTTTTTTTTTTTTTTTCCCCAGACAGATCAGCAATGTGGTTTTGAGGCAAATCTCCAGATCATCTTTATTTACTGCTCTTTGATTCATAGCCAGAGCAGTCTCAGAATACATGCACCTGGATTCCCTTTCAATGAAACAGCATGGGAAGATGTACTCTAGGAACATACTTAATGCACTGTAGCTGCTGACGGATGCTGACTTGATGGGACCAGACTAAAGCTAGTCCAAAGCCAGCTCTCTGAAATGCAAATAGTGTGGATGTTGCATCCTTACTACCAATTTCTTCACCCTACAGATCTGCTCCTGCTTGCTAGTGTAGCAACAGCATGAGAAAGCCACACACCACAGCAAGCCTGATTTCACTGTATGAGGGGATCAGGAGGCATAAAAAATGCCAGTGGAACAATGAAGTTTATCAGGGCTGAAAACAGCTGGGACATTAATGATTTTATTTGCAAAACAATAGTGCAAATATCTACAGTTCTCTGTGGTCACCATCATACTTCCCAAGCTATTATTCCACTACTTCAAGAGTCAAATAGTAGCTAAACCCAGCCATCCTCTGTGAGACTGCCTTTGTGTTTGGACTTCAATAGCACAGATCTAATCAGTGACTCTGGAATCAGATCAGGTCCTCTATGGCACAAAAGAGATGGACGTTTTGCTCCGGAGCAAACCTTTGTGTGTTGCCCCTTTGGGCTGTAAATCAGAGCATGGTCTTTGATAGTGTTAGATCTGTTCTGGGGAAACAGATTTTTTTCTTCCAGTCTTCACTCTTTTGTGTTTTACTTCTGCAATTGTAATTTGTGACAGGAAGGCTGGACAGGTCTCCCTGTTTGAAGCAAAAGGCGGACAAAAATAGTGGCATCCCTCTATGCAGAGAAACCAATAACTCAGATGCCCTTCAGCAGTAGCAGAAAATATTACTATACTTTCCTGATCTTCTTCAAGCCCCTGTGGCAAGTGCAGGTGTCCTGTTCGTGGGAGGCATCAGCAATTACAAAGAATCCTTAAAATGAATTGCGACAGTCGGGGAGAATTTTTTGCTTGATTGTGGATGGAGACAGAAGATGGATTTCAGAGAGCAGAGCAAGAAAGAAGCTGTAAGAGGTTCCATAATTTATCAGAGATGAGCTGGCTGCAAGAATGAGTCAAGAGTCAGGCAAAATAAAAGGGGTCAAGTATGAGAACAAACACATCCTGTAATGTTTGGAAGCAGCTGCAAGTTTGGGAATATGATATTGTGTTATTACAAAGCTACTAATAGATCAGATTTGTGACTCTGGCCTGACTTCCAGATCAATAGCATACGTTTGGTGTGAGGAACTAGATTCAGTCATCTGTAAGTTAAAATGCCCCTCTCTGGGGAGGACGAAGTAGTGAACAAAGCAGAACTAAGCTGTGACTTTTCTGTCTGCCTAGATCCAGATCTATCTATGGACAGATTATCAACCAGTCAATAAATAAATAGGTATGTGTAGAGAGATTGGTGTTGGCCTATATGAAGATCTATGTGTCTACATGTCTGAGTCTGATAATCAAATCCTTTATAGAGAGACATGTGTTTATGTTTCTTCTCACTGTAATGTTTCCTGTATGGCAACAGCACTCAGTCCAGACAGATTAAACTTGTTGGCATCTGTTCCAAAGTTTATCTGGGACAGGAAGAAAAAGAAACTAAAAAAACCCTGGCTGTTTATAAAGTTTGACATCATATGGACATTTCCCATTAGCTGTTGAGGAAATCCGTGATCATTCAGAAATACGTCAGCTCTCTGTATTGATGTGGATGTTCCAATCTTATCCAGTCATGCAAAAAGTTCATTTACATATATAATTGTATGCATGTATGCATACATTTACACACATGTGTATGTTTTAGTTTTATCCTTCAAGGCTTTGTAACAGCTAGCTTGCTTAGTAATTAGCTTGAAATATTACCAAGAACAAGGGCTATTGGAATGTTTTTGAATACAAATTGGTTTTGTGTCATGTCTTATCCAGGGTTTTGAAATCTAGCCCAGATTTCACTGGACAATTTGTCAGATCCTGGGTATCTCAGCTGCTTTCCAGCCTGCTGCTAGCTGCAGAAGGAACCTTGCTCACCAGATCAGCTCAGCGTGTTGGCTGTCTTCTCAGAGGAGACCTGCAGTTCCTTACTAGCCAGGCCTGCAGGAGCAAATCAATGGCAACAAAACTCTTTGATCTATTTTTCACACTAAAGCCGTAATAGCAGCATTCAGCTTAATTTGCTATCTTAGGCACTTAGAGGAAAATAAAATAGGTTCATGGTGCTTGATGTGAACAGCCTTCAGATAAATAATAAGAAATTAGGACCTCAGGTAGTCACAACTAAACCTCATTTGATTCCAGCCATAGCAAGACCAAGGTGTGTGGAAGAACAGTCTTACCTCCCAGCACAGACCTTAATTTAGGACTCCCGAGGGCGAGCCCCATTGAGACAGAAGTTTATGTTAGTGAGGGTGCAGGGCAGAGAAGGTGAGATCTGCCCAAGAAGTCTTGTTTAATATAAGATACTTAAGATCACAAAAGACCTCTTTGGGATGAGGTCTGTGTAGAAGTAGTTGAAATGACACTGTGTTTACACTCCTGAAAAACACCCTTGGGGTTGTAGAAAGCAGGGCACCATCCAAACATATGACAGGTCATATAGAGAAAATGAAGCAGGTAAAAACATCTGTGATCTTTCATCTTGTCACTGGCAGGTCTTTAAAATTGCCTCTGAAGCCCCTGCTGCAACCTTGTGCTGGAGACTCTTTCCTGAAAGCTCAAACCCCCTTTTACAGGACCATCAGTTGTGAGTGGCTCATGAACTCTTTGGAGGCTTCGCCCACTGGGTGAAATTCCTAGCCAGACAACCTCTTTGCTGTCACCCAAAGCCCAAATACAGACATTTGAATATATTCTGACCACAGCACGTGAGTAAAGAAAGACCCTCAGATTGTTTGCTTACTCCATCTTCTCTAGTACTGCTCCAGGCAGGGAACATGGTGCTAACATGGCCAACATCCATCACTCACATGAAATGTCTTAAACTCAAGGGGTCCACAGGGACTATTGCAGGTAGAAAACAACACAGCAGAAAAGGAGATGAAATACTGAGCAGCAGGATCTAAACAAGATCACAGAATTGTGTTATCTACATATCTCAACAGCAGACTGACAAGAACAAGGACGGGAGCTGGCCTGTTACTGGACAGTGAGTATATTAACCAGGAGAAAAGTTCTCGCTAGTGCAACACTCAGGAAAAATTGCCTCTGCTAGTGGAGTAAAAAAACCCTAGCCAGAAACATCATCTCAGCAGGGAACACACACTAACAGACAGGAGCTGCTAAAGTAAACAGAAGTGCAGTCTGCACTATCAAAATGTGGTGGCATTCTGCTCCTTTTGATGCTTGCCCACTGCCAGCTGCAAAGTCTTCACGCTGCTGCTTTTATGCTCTGCAGTGTGACAACAAACTCCTTGCAAAGCTGATACTCCCTGTATCTGTTACTCACCATGCAGCCTCCTGTGTAGAGCCCCAACTTTCAGCAGCTATCAGCTGCTGAAAATTTTCCTCTACCTTTTGCCACAAGAGGACTCCAATCTCTGGTGGCTCCCAGGGAAATATTTGTGGTTTTTTCTAGCTTCCCTCGAGACACATTCTAGCAAACTTGCAATTAGGAACCTGGTTTAGCAGCAGCTCTGTTTTTCAAAATATAAAATGAGCAAACATGTTTAGCTGTGGACTTACTTTTTCAGAGCTCTAACCAGACAGACTACTATTTGTTAACAAGAAAGTCCTACCCTATCCAGACATGGCATTAAATATTTTTGCTCAGGAACTTTGCACTGGAAAATGCATGCGGGTAAAAACTGATCTTTCTCTTACCGTTAATCATATACAGATGTGTTGAAGCTCATGGCTAATGATAAAGATGCGTGTTTAATAACTTCTTTTGTAACTAATTTGTTGTAAATCTTCCTGCTTCTTGTCTTGCTTTGTGTCATGAGCTTAAGGGCAATGCTAACAACCATTCATATGATGTCTGATTAATGTGGTTATGGCTGTAGAGACATTGTACTAATTATAATGATAGGAATACGATTGTTCCTCTAATTTCCATTTTAATAGAGGCCAATAAATATATCTGATGGCTTTTATAGTATCTAATAACCTTTCTAGTCATAAACAGGAGCGTGTAGAGCTATTGTAGATATGGTGTGAGATATAGGAAAGCATAAAATGCAAGTCTTGTGGACACTGCAAAATGAGTATGTATTTGCATTTCACATAAGTGGGGTCTGAAGTCTGTTGGGGGGGAGATCAGCAGTTAGCAAAAGGTGAAGGATTTGAAGAGGAAGATGCAGGAGAAAATGTTGCAATCATTTCCTAGAGTACACGGCAGGCTGCTGACCTGAAAGAACTGAGCTATCTGTCTGTTGCTGCAGCTCACCTCCCTGTCTCCCTTTATCAGAATTTTTAAACAGCACTGATACCGCATTTTTGCACATCTCCTAGGGTTGTCATAAAAGAGTCATTAGATACTGTTTTCAGGACTACTAAGCTCTCTGGGTTGCATTATTGGATTGTAAGGACCGGAGAAACACAACTGAATCACTCTGATTTCACTCTCACAGCACTACAATTACAGCTTATTGTGCTTTGCTGGTTTTGTTACCCTTGCTTATGATAGAGTTCACAGCAGTTCACGAGCCGTCTTAGGACAGAGTTATATTGCTGTGGTGAGAAAGGTAAGGGTTGCAAACACTGGCAAATGCCCAAAGGAAATATCACAGCTGCAGATCCCCTAAAAGGAAGGCTGCTTTCTTGCAAAGGAGAACTGAAGCCAGAAGGGACCTCAGCCCTAACTGCCAGGTACATCCATCAGAGAGCTTTTGTCAAAGGGATGTGTCGTATCTGGGGGACACTGATGAATTAGCTTTAAGCTAGGGAGCTCAGGTGGTGTTAGTGCAGAAGCTGGTGCACACAGCAAACTTCACCCTAATGCAGGGTTGGGTCATGAGCTCTGTGCTACCCTGCTAGGGTTTTACAGGCAGCTCAGGTATATCTGCGTGGACTGCAGATGGCACAGGCAAGGTAATCTTAACCAGCAGATGTGGCGCCTTCTGAATGGCTGTTAACAAAACAGACACTAGAGGGCTGTGGAAAATAGTCTTTAAAAATATTAAGTGTTTGCTTGATTCAGTTTTCCCACTTTTCTGTAGGGGATTTATAAGGGGGGAAATGGGTCCAGGTCCTGTCTTTGATAGGCAGGGAAGTGATGGATGCTGCTCTTCTTGTCTAACCTAGAATCAGAGCACCCATCTGGTGCAAGGTCTGAAGACACCGCAAATCCAATTTCAGGGCTTCCTGGACCACATCAGAAATGCCCTGGCTACATGATGCAAAGCATCGGTCTGATGTAAATTTTCTCTGATGACCCAGTTTTACTTCCAAAACATTGACGGTTTAACTGGCAAGCCTTTTGCTCTGTGTATCCACATCACTAATATCACATGTGCTGTCCTAGAACACACAGGAAAACATAAAGTATATTCTTTATCAGGGTCTCTCACTGGTTTGACAGGAATGTTTTTGGATGCTTGGTTTTTTTATCAAATGAGCTCTGGGTGATGATGTGGCAATGAGCAGACAAAATATTAATAATCATGAAATGATTGCCTGAGAAGAAAATCCTTTACTGGAAAGCTTTAGCTAAAACACTTTTAAAAGTGTTTTAAAAACTTTTAAACTGTTGAAACGGAAGACCTTGGGAGGCAGACTCTGCATCCCGCTGTGATTTTTGTAGGGATGCTATAAACCCTAGATCTCCATATCGAGACAGCCGAGGAACCACTTGTGTTGCCACGGCTGGACAAAGCCAGTCTGAATGCAGACAGCAGGATCAACGTCAAGCCCACAGTTTAGTGAAAAAGCCACTTGGACCAGGCAAGGTGCTGGCAAACTACCTGGCTGCTTCTGAGTGAGCCAAGCCTAGAAGCAGAAGGGCAAAGGGAGTGGGAGGCAGAGAGGAGCCTGCTGTGGCCTGGAGCAGGCAGGGCAGGGGGCAGCAAAGCAGAGGTGGTGTGAGTTGGGGTAAGCTGCTTCTGCCTCCAAGACGGCAGCTCAGCCTAGCAGTGCCCTGAGCCAGGGTGACGAGAGGCCTTGGCTCACACTCCCTCTGGCATCCCCGTGCAGTGCCCTGCCTCGTTGCATAGTATAGGCTTGGCCTTAGGGTAAAATCCCAACCAACTTGAAGGCAGCTGGAATCATGGTAACTCTCCGCACCTTGCAGATGATGGCAGAAATCACTAATAATTACCTGCCTGTGCAAGTGATTCAGGGGCTTATTTAAGGGGTAGAGAAAGGCTATGGTGGCTCTTGAACAGCAGGGACAGCTCAGGCTGTGTGATTTGCTCATAGCCTAGTTTATGTTCTGTTTATAGTCCTGCTTTGTACGAGAATTTCTAGGAAAGAGCAAAATAGATGGTGAATTTTCTTGCCAGTACTATGCTGTATTCCTAGCTAGGTATAGTGCGTAGTGCCTTATATCCCACCAAGCTCCTTAGGAGAAAATCAACTACTTCTACTGGCTAACACCAGCTATGTGGATGTACGTGATGCAGGGTGGAGCCTTGTAGCCCGTGGATGGGCTGTAGCTGTCTGGAGGCAGGAAGTGAGAGAAATTGCGTCCTGGCCCAAGCTAAGCTTGCAGCTTTGGATGAATTCAGGATTCTTCTTAGATCTGAGAGACCTTTTCAATGAATGAGTTGTTGCTCTTTAGAGTTGGACGCTGGCTTCCTGCATAGCATGAGGAACATCAGAGCTGGTGGGTCTTTGTCTTGGTTTAGAGGCTGCACACACTAAAGAGAAAAAGGATCTAGCTTTTTCTGCGAAGGGTGGGGTAGCAGAACACTTCAGGCATTTGGTTTAACACTTCTGGTTTCAGAAGCCTGAGTCTGAGCTCCACGCTGCTCTTTGTGCCGTGGGCTCAGCTGCACATGGGTGACTCAGGCTTGGTGATGAAAGTCAGACGCGCATGTTGGTCACATTATCCCCTCATGTGACTTCAGTTTCAGAAAGTTTGGGTGCCTGCTGCTACTCTGAGCCCGGGTGGACTTTTGGCGTTACCTTTTCCAATGGGGATGAAGGAGGCGTGAAGCCCCACTTGGCTTCCTGTTCTTGGGCCAGCCTTGAACCGTGGGACCCGCAGGGTGGAGAGGAGAGGAAGCAGCAGTTAAATGCGCGCGGCTGGGTCGTTTTCTGCTGGTGATGTTTTACCAGATCTCGTACAGCCTGTAAAGTCATGCCTCCCCCGAGGGGCAGGCAGGCTGCGGCCAGGGAAGCGATGATTGGACTGTCCTCCTCGTCTGGAGGAGCTTAGGGGTCTGTGCTTGCCATGGGATTGATTTTTCCCTCTGGATGCACAGGCGAAGCTGGGAGCGTGCCCGGCTGCGTGTCGGGGCTGCATATCGCACGGGCGCCTTTGAGTCACGGCATCGGAGGCGGCGTATGGCTGGATGCTGAGACAAAGTGCTCCCGCAGCTGGAGGGCTTCGGCCGGGCGATTTCTCCAGGTTGCCTTTCCTCAATTACCTTGCGCATGGCGTCAGTGACCCCCAAGGGTGGCTGGTTGCTTGCTGGGGGGGTCTGCACGAAATAGGGGGTTTGGTGGGGGGGGTTGGTGTTTTTCTTTTTTCCTTTTTTTTTTTTTTTTTTTTTTTTTTATTTAACTCTGCCTTGGCTTCAGCCTCGCCCTGTGTCGGGGAGAAGGGAAAAAAAAAAAAGAAACCAAACTCCGGGGGGGGGGGGAATAAACAAACCGAGCCGAGCCCCCGGGGAGAGCCGGGACGCTCCCGGCGGCGGCGCGGGGAGCCGCGCACCGCGCGCCCGCTCCGCGCCGATCCCGCCCGGATTTTGCACGTTTCCTTTCTTTTTTTTTTTTTTTTTTTCCCCCTCCCTTTTTTCCTTTTTTTCCTTCCCCTTCTATTTTTTCCTCTATTCCCCCCTCTCTTCCCTCCCTCCCTTGGCGTGGTTGGATCAGTCTTTTGGTATTTCCTGCCGCCGCCGCCTCCCCCGAGCAGCTGTCCGGCCGCGGCCCCCGCCGCTCCGCGCTCTCCGCGCCGCCAGGGGAGCGGCCCCGCGGGGCCCACGCGTGTCCCCTCCACCCCGTCCCACGCGCGTGCTGGCGGCGGCGATGCGGGCGGGGCGGCGGCGGCGGCGGGGCGCGGCGTGCTGAGGGCGGCGCCGGGCGGGGGGCTCGGCCGCCCCGACCAGGTAAGGCGCGCCGGGCTCCCCCTTTCGCCGGCCTGTGGGTCGGCTGCCTCCGAGCCCTCTACCCCCAAAAGCCACTTCCCCCCCCCCCCCCAATACCCCCCCAAACCACCCTTCCAATCCCCTGAAAAAATCCCCCTTCCCCCCCCCCCCCAATACCCCATAATCCATGCCGCCCCCAAAGCCAGCCCTCCTCCCTCACCCCCGCGCAGCCAGGCTGCCGCTTTTCAAGCGTAGCGTGGTACCCCGGGGGCGCCTGAGGAGCAGAGGGATTTCAGCTGAGAGGCTGAGCGTGGGCAGCTCCGGGAAAGGTAACCCTGCTGCCTCTGCCCGTGCCCAGGTGGTGTGTAGCAAGGGTGTTCTGCCGTTTCTGTGCGTGCCTGCTGGGGTTTGGGGTTTGGCGGTGGGAGCTGTGGGGTTGTCCCATCCCTGTGCCCCCGCCATCTCTGCGCGGCAGGGCTGGATGGACGGTGCGTGGCTGGTGTGGTGTGGAGGATTGCAGGCTCTCAAGATGATGTTGTTTCTTTAGGCGTGTGGGCATGTCTGGTTGGTGGAACCCATTTTCTGTGTACTTCTTCCAGGATGGTGAGGAAGATAGTCAGGAGACTGCGCTGATACTAACTGGCTACGTGTAAGTGGGGATAGTAATTACCTTTCCTGTAGGCACTCATACAGATACCATACCGGAGACCATTTGCATTGCTATCTAAAAACCAGGTTGGCCTGAGTTTGGAAATGCTTTTAGCTTGCGCTAAGTGAAGCGAGGTGGCATTCCTGGGGAAATAAATATATAAGCACATACAACTGTCTGCTGGATCAGAAACCGTGTTTTTCGACTGCTACGCAAATGTGAAGTGCTGTAGTGTGAAACAATTGTTTAACATAAGTGAGGAGGAAACTTCTTTAAACTGTGTAGTCACCTCCTCGTGTCATCCAGCTGCCGCAGTATCTTTGTTGTCAAAATATTCCTTCTACTTTCTTTGCACTGAGGCACAAGGTAATAGTAGCAATGTCTGTACAGCAGAGAGCAGCCGCTGCATTGGATGTGTCCCAGCTGCCACCTTTCCTCCTTGGCAGCAAGTTTCTAAAGAGGTGTGAGTGGGGAGGGAGGGAGATAAGCCTCAAGTCCCGCTCTGCAGCAGCTTCCCCTCTGTGCGTGCTAAGTTTTGTTGCTGAAAGTGGAGAATGGATGTTCTCTGCAGGGCAGCTTATGGTGGGGTGGTAGGTGACCCTGAGAGTACCCCAGCCTGGTGAGGAGGGTGACGGCTGAGCTGGGCTGAACAGGCATGGGGGCAGCAAGGGAGTCTGGTTCAGCACCAGGGTTTACTTTGTGCCACTATTGATCAAGGTAGGGATGGCAGTTCTGTGATTGAAGGGTAAAAATGCAGGCCTTAGTCCTGCCGGAGGCCTGTTTTGGTTTGAAGCAGACAATGTGAACCTAAGGAATGATTTAATCATGGTGCTATATGAATGTAACTGCTGTAATCTTTTCAGGGTACTTAATTTCCACGTGCTTTATTGCAACACTGATTTATCAGGTGAGTGGGAGGGTGGCTCGTACAGTACAGGTGGCTCAGTTTCCATTGCTGGGTTAGGTATTTAGCAAGGTGCTTTCTTGGCTACAGCAGGGGAGAAAATGGCTCTGTCCCATATGGTGCTGCTGTTTGACGTCTGGGATATGTCTAGGGAAAGGCCATTCCTGTAATCTGTAAGATTTGTTTGAAGTCAGTGTGCTGTGTTTGGAGCACAATTCAACTCGACTAATTCATGTTATGTTTGTAGATCATCAAAATTTTAGTTAAGCTGATCTGAATTGGGTTAGACTCACTTCATGTCCCAGGGACCTGTTATCTGCTGGAGGCAATTGTGAGATGGTCAGTGCTTGCCAGCAGTGAAGGTCTTTTAGGGCTGGATCAGGGGCTTGAGAGGTGTGCCAGGGCAGGTTTAGGCTAGACATTAGGAAAAACTTCTTCACCGAGAGGGTTGTCAGGCTCTGGAATGGGCTGCCCAGGGAGGTGGTGGAGTCCTCATCCCTGGAGGTATTTAAAAGAAGGATAGATGAGGTGCTTAGGGACATGGTTTAGTGGTGGGATGGCAGTGCTAGGTTAACGGTTGGACTCGATGATCTTAAAGGTCTTTTCCAACCGAGGTGATTCTATGATTCTATGAAATCAGAGCATGCTGGAGTGTGTCAGCAGGGACCTACTGCTTCCAAGCCATGGAGCACAGACCTCCCTCTGCAACAGCATGGATTTGTGCTATTTGATCTCCTGTTTTATTTGGGGAAAAAGCTGCATTTAGTGTTTCTTCTCCTGACCTCCCTGCCTGTGGAGCATTAATAGCACGGTGTTTTCTCAGCCAGAAATGCTGTTCCTCACGCCTCCGCTCTTCAGCATGAGGTGTCTCTGGCAGCACATTGTAGGTGTTTGTGCATGCCTCCTGTCGTTACTAAGGTAAAGGAAAAACAAGAAGCAGCTCAGGGAATGGGAGCAGACAATCCAAATGCCAAATACGTGTGAGTTCGGGCAACAATGACAGTGATGGGCTTATGCCAGCCTGTCTCAGTGTGGGGCTGGGCTTTCTTACTCCTCATGCAGGCTCCTGACTGTCATTGCTGGTGTTTGTGCTGTGCTTTCCAGAGCACCAAGCTTCTGACGCTGAGCAAACTCCTTCCAGGTGCTGCTGTGTGTGGAGCTCACAGCCCTCTTTATGAAGCAGTGTGGTTGTGGTGCATTTAATTGTACAGGGCTGTGTCTAAATTGCAGGTTCTGTCCTCATCCCAGCCCCTCCCCACCACTGTGGCTCTTCCTGGCCATGCAGTGAAGGAGGAAGGAGACAACCATCCTGAAAAACACTCTTTTGATAAGCAGCTGCTGAGCCTCTGTGGAGGGCTAAGGAGCAGCATACATCCTGCTCAGACCTTCCTGCCTGCTGCTTTATTGCTCCAGAGGATGAGCTGCTGAGGACTTCGTCCCAAATCCCAAGTGATTCTCCTCACACCTGTCTACACACTGCCCTGGCTTTGCAATCTCATCTTCCCATTGTACCTGCCTACCTTCTTCATGTCTCCCCCCCTGCCCCCCATGGTGGTAGGTTAGTCTTAAGGAGCAGTTTTTCTGCCTGCAAAATTTACTACCCACGTGCTTTTGCTGTGATACTAATGGGACACAGCACATTTTAGCATATCGTATATTTTAAGCCAGCCTTCAAATAGTAGCAGCTCTGGCACTCCTTGTCAAAACGCTTCTGTCCATTGCTACTCTGGAGGTGGTGGGAGCAAAATTAATTCATGGATGCTCTCTCCCAAACTTGGAACGTGAGAGCAGGTGAGCCAGGAAATAGGAAAAAACCTCCCAAAAATAATGCCTGCTGACCAGGAGTATTTTATCATCGAGGGACTCAAAAGCCAAGACTGCTTCAATAATTTCCACGTTTCTGAATTATCGGAATGCTGTTTCAAGATGTAGGGGTGTTGTGCTTGCATCAGGCTTTAGGTATTGTATATACACCTGTGTAGTATAAAAAGATCAAGGGATTAAAGGGGAATACTCTGCAAAATTGGAAGCAGCTGACAGCAGGCTACTAAGAGTTACTCTTAAATCATTTCTGCCCATCACAAAAGGAGAGTGATGTGAAAAGTGGATTATTTTTTTTTTTTTAGGTTAGAATTGTCCAGCTGCTTGTGTATTGTTGGGTTTTTGGGGTGGCTGTTTTGTTTTTTTTTTTAAACCGGTAAAAAAATGGGGTTCTCTAGTCTCAGATAGTTTTGTGTTGTATTTGTAGAGCTACAGTTCAAGTTGTGCCATTATTTCCCTTACGTTCTTTTTGGGTTGGAGGATTTATAAACATGTAAATCAAACTCTAGATGGAAAAGGCTCTTTTCTCTTCTTTGTTTAATCGATAGCTAGGTGTACACCTAGAATTCCTTTTTAAAATGTGTCTGTGCTATGGGCCAATACCAATAACCTTATAATGCTGGAAGCCTTCTTGATACTATTTTTTGTGTGTGTTTTGTTAAATTCCAAGCCAAGGTTTGATTTCTTGGGTATCAGCTGTAGGGCTGTGCAAATTTGGGTGTTTTGGCAACCCAGTTACCATTCACATGATTATAGTATCAGTGTAAAATTAAGGAACTAGAGGCAAAAGAGAAATACAGATGTCCTTAATAAATTGGGACATGTGCAGCTATTCTTGTGGGGGGAAAATACCCAACACTGAGTCCGCCTGCTTCATCCTGTCTAATCTGTCAGTGAATCAATCAATGTGAAATTGTACCCCCAAGGAATAATGTAATGGCTATTTTGTGTATATTCCTAAAATAGGATGCTACTGTAGTAAAGTCCCGAAGGGTATGCTGTCTAAATTGATCAGCGGAGGCCAAGATAAAAGCAGACTTGCTGCTTATCTTTATAAGATGCGGAAGAGAGGCATTGAGTGATGAAGTGTCTAGTTCTGTGTTGAGTGGAACTCTTGAATGTGAACTTGGTCCTTCTGCATCCCAGCCCAGCACTTTGAGAACAAAAGCAATGTCCTGCTAGCTCTCCTTCAGTTTTCTCACTGCAAAAACATGAGATTACTCTAGAAGGCACTTTAATTTCCATGCTAACTCAGTTTGTTCCAGAGAACTGTTGTTGCTCCTTCCCACCTTCAGTGCTGCAGAGACACTTTGGCTTTTGTTACTTGTGGTGTTTGATGCCAGTTACGAGAGCAAAACCTATGCTAGCACTGCACTATTCAATTGTTTTGCTCTTTTCTCAGATTATAACGACAGGGAATTCTCTCCTCACAGCAAACAATTGCCATATCCCAGTGAGGAAAGGAAGGGAAGTCTGCTGCATTGTGTGGTGCGGGTAACTATAACTCACCATGGGTAATCTTGGTGGAATAAAAAGAACAATTTAATTTTTCCTTTTTTTTTAAAAAATCTCTTCTTTTTGCTTTTTTTCTTTTTGGTATGACTTTCAGCATCTGGAGAGAATCACTTTTACGTAGTCGTTGGAGGTGACTGAGTCTTTTTGACGCTTTATCAAACATTGCACAGTTCACTCGGTGGCTCGTCTGTAAAATCCCTGGAAGGTGAATGTGAAATTGCCACTGGAATTAATGGTGGGCCAGGGGGTTTATTCTAGTAAACTCCTGGCATCAATGCAAATAGAGGAGAATTCCATTTTGTAAGATGAATCTTCCTGCTTTTTCTCGCCGTGTTGCTTTGAAAAGAACATCACACAATGCTGGAAGCCTGACAGTTGCTGATACTGTGAATAATTTTTTCCCCCTTACCTTACTAAGGAAAGAAATCTGGATTTGCAGATTGTTTCATGACCTTTTGTCTCATATGTGGCTCAAAGACAGTTCAGGTCTGAGCAATATCTTTTTTTTTTTTTTTTTTCCCCCCCCCATAAAGTTGTAAATCCTTACTTGGACTATGAAGGTTTTCTGTGAACACTGAATGTACCATACAAATTACAGCACTAGTGGGCAAGGCAGTAATTTAAGCTGCCCTCCACGGACCTCTGTTATTGTCAATCTAGAGCAGAACACAGGTGTATTAAGCATGAAATACACAGTCTTTGTATTTTTGAGTTTGGTTTAAAATAGATTTTCTTCTTTCCACTTTAACATCTGTTAATTTGGCCCAACCTCCTTGTCTTGCTCTGCCTTTGTAACATTCCTCACTGAAGGGGAGATGTAATTTGATAGGAATGGATATAAATGGATTTTATTTTTTTGTTTTAATTCAGGTTCAGTGGATGCAAATGAGGCCCCATATTTCTCTGACTGATGATCCACCCAGGCTTTGTTACCTGTAATCACTCTGCTGTTACCGCCTGAATTTCTCTCTGGCCTCCAGGTCATGGGAGGCACATTGGCATACCTGTGCTCATTTATTCATACATCTATGCATTGCAGTAGACTCGGGGAGCTCGACTTGTGGACAGGACTGGAGGCTGTGTAAACCAAGCCCAGGTTGTTAGGCATCTAACCTAATTTTTTGCAAGCTGGTGCTCAAGTTCTGGCTTGTGGAACCCCTCAGCGTAGGTGCTGAAAGCTTTCTTTTCCAAGAGGGTGAGGTGTGCTGAGAAGCTGAGAGCTTCCCCTAGCCATGAGTGTATCTGAGAAGTATGATGTAGGGTCTCCTATTCCTGAGCACCCCAGAAGGTATGTGGCCAGGGTGTGTTAATATCAGTTTCCCATGCTTTTTTCATCTTCTCTTATGGCTGCTTGGATTACTTGGTTTTTTGGTGTCAGGGTCTATGCTTTATCATAATTTCACACAGTATCTAGTGCAGTGCCTCAGCCTTGGCTTCTGCTGGGCTGTTCTGTAATATAAATAACAGTAATCCCATTGTGTAAGCAACATACTGAATAACTCCTCTAAATTAGCTAAGAGAGCGGCTGCAACAGTGCCAATTTTATTCTCTTCTCCGAACAGGTGCATCCTCATTAGGAAATTAAAGGTAGGTAGGGACCAAGTGAGGAACATTGAGCAACAACTGACTGTGACTCAGAAGCAATTTAACCACAATAATCCTCACAGTGCTAAAGATTCCTTTTCCCAGAAATGCACGATATGCTATTCTCTGCTATAAAGCTGTCGTCAACTGACATCATTGTGTTAATATAAGCCTTGCTGTTATCGACAAGATGCACAGTTAGCAGAGAGCAGATCTGGTGCTGGCTGCTAATTATTGCTAATGTTCTCCCAATTGTTGAACAACAATATAATAAAGATATTTCCTGCTTAATATTTTATTCCCAGTGGCTGGTATGCTTACATTGTGTTTAAAAATAATGCTTCTAATATCAGTTCAAGTATTACCAAGCCAGCATTTGATTTATTTATGAGAACACAGAATGATGATTTACCAGGAGCCTCTCTTGGATACATCTTATAGATGCTTTGTCTTTTTTTTTTTTTTTTTTTTTTTTTTTTTTTTTTTTGCTGAGTAGCAGTGTAGAAATTAAATGCTTTAAACAGACTGACCTCTTAGGAAAGATCTGTGTCTGAGATTTTCACATCCATCCTTCACATCACATGGCACAGATGTGGATAGGCATGAAATCCGTGTCTGCACTTTGTCCTCTCAAACAAAATCACTTTGACTGCAGTGGGGTTGCTCTAAATAGGGACTTGTTTGTGTGAGTCAGTGTTTGCAGAACTGGATCTTCCAAGCTTTTACCACTTATCACCATATATTTAATAGATGGCATGTAAATGCATGTGGCTTCGTACCTGATTTTCTCCTGGCCTCTGTAGTTTCATCTCCTGTGTTGTGTTGGATGTCCTGACCCTCTTGAAATCCGTGTGTTTTCCCACTGACTTCATGGCAGCCAAGTGCTTTTTATCCTGTGCGTGTCTCAGAAAAATCACATTAACAACACAGCGCTAGCCGGAGAGAACTTCTGCTGAAAGCACACAAAGGCAATCATCTCCCTTCTTATTTTGTAAAATGCAAATTTTTTCCTCATATAAAAAAAGGAAACTTCGTTGAGGTGAATGCAAGTGAACAGAGAATTGATGCTCAAGTACTGTCTCTGCAATGCAAAAGGGACATTGTACGATTGTTAATGAGATTCTCCTGTTTTCCCTTGGAGATGTGATATTGAATTTGGAAATAGAATTTGAACAATTTTCAGCTGAACGTCTCACTTTTCTGCTCACTGAATAGATACAAACCCTTATTGTTTAATAGCTGGATTCACTTTTAACTGATAAGAGTTTCATAGAGGTAAGATAATAGTTCTGAAAAAGTAAGACTCTTTTTCTAGACACTATTCAATTTGCCATAATTATATTAAGTGCTAAATTGAAAGGGGCTTTTCTAGTTAAGATGAGTATAATGAATAGTTGTGCGTTATTACCATAGCCACGACGGGGGAAGAAAGAAGAGTTTTGCTCCAGACAGAAAGAAAATCTGCATCAATGTGGTCCTTAATAATTTAGTTTCCCCTCTCTATTGCTGACTCCCAGGTTTTGCTGGAAGAGCTTTCTGCCCTTTGTACCTCAGGGATGCAGCAGTTTTTGAAAGGAAACAGCAGGCACTCCAAGTAAAAATGGCTGTGGAAATAGAGCGAAGAAGCAGATTGCACCTTCAAGCCAAGCCTGGAGCTACAAAAGCAGGAGCATGGAAAATGCTATTGCAGGAATGAGCTCTGAAGGCACTGGATTGTAGCGTGGCTCCCCGGAGCCTCTGCTCCCTCTGTGTTTCACCCACGCTGCAGAGCAAGGTGTAGTTCGCTGCTGTTTTCTGCTTGTGGCAAGTTGCAACAGCTCAGGTCCGCGGGCTGGTTGAGTAAGTGCACACCAGCTTGCTGTGCCATCCGCCTCTGCTGCTTTTCCCTGGCTGGAGCTGCAGGCAGCTCTTGTGGACGTTTGCTTCCCTCTGGCTCCCTTGTTTGAGTGACTGAGCAAATCACAAGGTGGGCAAAGCTGTGTATCCTGTGTAAAAACTCACCATCTCTTTGTTTTGGCATGTTTGGCGCAAATGAGAATGGCATCTTTAGGCTTTTAATGTGGAGCCACTGTAAGCACACCCTGTCTCTCCATGTGGATTCAAGTGATCTATTTGGGAACAGGATTTCACCAGGTCTTCAGAAGTTGAAACTGTCAAGGCGAAACCAAAGCGTGTTCCCTCGTTTATTCACCCCTGTACCCTGGGGTCCAAGATGCCACTTCTCTGCAGTATTCCCTCCACTGGCTTCTCTTGCTAGGACTGCTGCCCAGCTGATCCACAGGGACTTGTCCCATCAAGCATTTGTCTTCTGGAAATTGTACTTGGGCTGTTCTCTTACTTCTCAAAGTCTATCAAGAGTGCACGTGATTGTACTTGACACTTGTGATCTGGGCTGGATGTGAACCCTCAGCGAAAGGCAGTGTGTGAATTATTTAATCTCTTGAGCATTCCAGTCCCCTGTCTAAAAAGCATTAAGCAATACGGGGCTTTTTGCTTGATTTAATAAAGGGTTTGTGTCAGCCTCACTTGAACTTCAGAAAGCTGAGTATTTTGAGCATTAAAAGTTCATACCCTCGTTCCAAATTCCTTGGACTGCAATACAGGAGACTTATACCAATGTAAGCAGTGTCCGCTTCTAGGTGGGTCAGAAATATTCCCGATAAGTGTTCTGTTTTCTTCCCATTGCTCTTCCAATAATTTGGTACTTCTGGATTTAGACAGGTTGAAGCAATAAAAGTTGGATAATTTCGTGGTTAAGGCATTTGGCTTCGGATTCAGGAGGTCGGTGTTAGCTCCTGCTTCCATCACAGGCCTGATGTAGCTGTGGGGAGATTGCTTGCACCCCTGTGCCTTTGTCTGCACTGTAAAAATAATGAACAGAAGGTAAGTTTGGGGTTGGGTTTTCATTTATTTTCCTGTGCTGCTGGCCTTCAAGACTCTGCTGTGAGGGTAGGAGAGGGTCTGATCTGTTCTCCGGGTTATTTGGCCTTGTCTGCCTGCCCTGTCCCAGCCAGATTATGCCTGTTCACTCTCTAGACAAAGCTAATAGCCCATCTTTTTGGTTTTGTTTTGGTTTTCACTGCCACTTTTTCATCATGCTCTTTGCTTTCATTAACGTCAAAACTAAAGGGTGAATTAAATAGTGTAGCTCTTAATAATGTTTTGAAAATGAGCTGAGCTGCATGCATAGATGGTGCTCGCAGGAAGCCTTGAATTATACTGTAGGTTTTTTTAATGGGCAGTCCTACTGCGCTGTAAGCCATTGGCTCAGTGAGTCCATCTTACATGAGCTACAGATGAGACTCCTAGTATTGTAAATATCTGTACCATTTAGTTTTGAGTACCAGAAAATGAAACAGCATATGAAAAAATAAAAAGGTTTATTTTACTGAAGGCAGTAAAGCAATTTTTTTTTCTTCAGGCTGATTTGGAAATGAACCTTAAAAGAATTAAGTGTAAAATAAATGCAGCATTTAGGGGCTAGAAATGTTTAACAAGCAACACAAGCTGCCTGTCGCAGGCTGCCCTGGTGCTTGCTTACAGCACAGCAAGGTACAGCACTTGGGCAGCCTGGAGAAAGACTCCACAGCACTTGGCATGGTGATCTTGTATGGTGCTATTCTGGTGAATAAGTGGGCTCAGGTAGGAAGTCTGGAGTTTGCTTTTTGGACAGTTCAGCTTTTCTTTGCATCCTGGATTTTAAAGCCAGAAGTTTCAGTCCTATTGAACTCATTTGACTTTGCATCTGGAAGACACAGGATTTTAGCCTGGGATTCTTACCTCATGTCTAGGAACTTCTGGTTGAATTACAGTATGTATCTTAGGCATGCAGTGCATTTTAATTTTTGTTGGTGATTCTTTTGTTCTCTTCAACAATGCATACAAAGGGTAATTATCCTTACAATAAAAGATGTGTACTTTCTCTCTTATCTGGCTTTTTTCTAGCTTCACTTTTCCAGCTTTCTGACATATTTTCTCTCTAAGTGATTGCAGTCTATGATCAGGTGATGCTTTAAGTGTCTTTGATTAGTTAAGTAGGTTGAAAACCTTAAATCTCTCATTGCAGTTGATTTAAGACCTGGAGAAAGCCTTGTGGTTTGTTGCTGGGTCCTTTCCAATTTTTCATGATGCTGGATTTCAGGTAAAAAAGATTGCATGTCTTACGCCAGCAGTGATCTTGCAGTTGCTGCATACAGGAGTAAAGCTGCATTCTGGCTCTTGCTTTTTTTTTTTTGTTCCTTCCCCTCCTTGTTTATGCTTCCAGGAATTGAGCAAGTTCTCTTCACCCCCGGTATTGCCCTTGGCATTCAGACTCTCTTGGTTATCTATAGTTCTTTATAAATCAGAGCCGTTTTGGAATACTAAGGTACGTGTTTGGACAGAGAGGAAGGGGCGTTTTGGTCTGGTGCCAACACAAGGTTATTTATCATAGGTTGTGCTCTCTGCACTTTAATAATCTGCTGACATTTTGCCAGTATTAAAAAGGTCACGGAAAAAAGTTAACCCCTACAAATCATGGCATTTGATTGTTCTTCTTATTAAACAGAGCATGGTTTCCTTGCTACACAGTTTCAGCCATCCAGTGCTTTGTAAAAGATTAATTACCAGCTGGTACAAATGTATAAAAATAAAAGTTAGAGCAGCTTTCCCAAGCATCGTTTGTATGCCACTGGCCCCTGTTCCAGTGATTTGTCCTTTCCAGAAGCAGGGTGTAGGGAAGATGCAAGGAAAAAGTATGCCTTGAACACTGAGTACAATAGCAAAAAGAAATGATCAGATGTTGATACTTGGAAAATGAGGCATTAAGTTGGTTTAAAAGGGTGCTGGAATCACCCCTTTGCTCTCGGGTTCACAAGATCTTATATATTCCTAATTTTTAGCAATGGTTTTCCATGTTACCTATTAAGAATCCTCTGTTATGTCCGAAGTACAGTAATTTAGGGAAATACAACCTTGCATCCCTATTGATTTTTGTCTCTGTGATGCCTCAGTTTGAAACTGCAGTGCTGTTTTTCTTGTAACCCCGGGTGGCCCTTACTGATACAGAAACCATACTGTTGGAAGCAAGGCTGTGACTTAAATATAACAGTAGTGGCTAGGCAGCAGATGAGCGTTGGCAGTCAAATTGGAGGTGCTGTAACACTGGCCACGATTGGGGGCTTGGGTGGGTGCGTGGGAGCTTGAAGGGAAAGGTGTTGGCTTCTCATAGGGTTACTGTTTGTTGGGGGCAGCAGGCACTTGTGGCACGTTGATGAGTATTAGTGCTGTGAATTTGGGTAGTTTGTTGTTTTGCACAAAGAGGCAGCACAGCTGGTAGATTTTTGTTAAAGGAAATGAACAGAAGTCTTTGCAGGGGAGTGCTCTACAAGTTTCTCTTGTAATGGGGCATTTGCTGCTACCCCTCCTTAAAGCACCTCTGTAGATATCTAAGAACACACGCCTAGAAAGATGAATTATAACAGTTATATGGCTACAGTGGACAGAGGAATTGTGCGCTGCAGCTGTTACTGCCAAACCACCTTCAAAATGAATTTGAATGTAAATACTTTCAAAAAAAGTGTTGAATGGTCTGTATTGGGGGAAACAGCATGTGTAGTCTCTGGCTAAGTGAGTCAGGTTTTTTTTTAGTGTTTTACAGTGCCATTACGTGAAAGTCCAGTGGGCAGAAGCTGTATATTTAGCTGCCCAAGAATTCAATATTGCTTTTAATTGGTGTTGGAAACAAGCCAGATCCACTTGAAATTGATTTATTTCAAAAAATGCTATTTTGCCATTTGAATTACTTCAGCCAAAGCACTCTTGGGCAACTCAGTGGGTTTTACTTTTTTATAGAGCATTGTATGTCTTGGGACTCTACACATACTGGTCCTGGCAGCAGCTGCTGCATTATAAGATGCTGAAATACGCTGGAGCAAGCTGCTGGCTGTGCAAGGGCTGAAGGAGTGTTCCCAGCTTCCTGCTGTCCCAAGGGATATAGGGAGTCATATTCATGCCTGCTTTTCTAGCCTTTTACGTTTAAATGCTTTAAAAGCTTATCATGCTTGTGTAGAATAACACGGTATGTTTCTCTACTTGCTTTCTAACAAACAAACAAACATGATGCTCTTCTTTACCCAGCAAATGCGTGCAGGGTACCTAAACACACCTATTAGAAAACCCATAAGGGTTTATGTTTAGCACACAAAGTACAGAAATCTTGAGCTGTATCTTTAAAGTATCTTTTTATTAGGATGACTTACATCTGCAGGTCATTCTTTCCTCTCTTAAGATCTTTTCTGCTCTAAGAAAGGATGCAGAAGCTTTCCCTTGTGACAGCATCTGGCATTGCTCTGGGTTTGTGTGCTGGTCCTCCTGCTCTCTGGAGTATGTCTCTCACAAAATACGGTCATTTCCACTCCTAAATTCTTTGTTTAGCCAGCACTGCCTTTGGGCAGGCTGAGAGATAAAGGTGGAAGCTTTGAATGAGACTGGAGGAATGGCCCTAATTTCAGGGAGGTCAGAGCTGAACAGGAAGGGAGCAGGTAGGCAGGATGCTCTGGGGCAAAGACGTTGTGTAATGCCGGTGCCTGTGTACGCACAACAGTGGTATCTTTCCTGCAAGTCTGTCTGATTGATGTTACATTTCTTGTGAATCATACCAGTGTTATCTCATCCTGGGAATTTCTGTGGCTTGTCTCCACCCCAGCTTAAAACTGGACTTAATGAGCAGCTTCTGGAAAGTGAGGGGAAAAAAGTATGTCATGGCCCACTGTTCTGTTTTCATTCGCAGCTGATTGACTGGGCCTTTTCTTGATATTTTTGCTAGTTCTTCATAGACTTTGGATGGATTGATAACAAAAAAAACTTTTATCAGGCTGTGGGTTTTTTCATCAATGTAATTCCAGGAAATGTCTTCCACTTCTCCTATTTAAAAACTAATAATAAATCAGGCAGTTATGCAAATATCACAGGCTATCTCAATGGTCACAGAAAAGAAAGATGGAGCCAAGGAAAGGAAGGCCAGGTAAACTGTGGCATTTGAAACACTTTTTTGTTTTCATTCAGATATTTTTAGCTAATGGTGATTTTTTCTTTGTGTGAGTTGATGTGTCATGTCAGTGCTAGAAGCTGCCGGTGTAGGTATCTGTCCCAGGGAAAAAAATACCAATTGACACCGAATACATTCCAGGGACTACCAGATAAAATGATGTTAAGGAAACGTAAGGAATGCTTCAGCAGCTCTCCTTATTAGTAGTAATAAAATCCAGATTAAAAATTGAAGCCCCAGTTAAATCAAGGTTTAATTAGACTTCTTGTATCCCAGAGCCTGTGCTTTATTTCCACAGCTATCTTCCTGCTGTTTCGGACACCACACTCAGGTGGACATGTATGTTACTTTCCTTCGTTTGGTGCAGTCCTTCCCAGGAGAGGTGGTCTAAATACTTTCAAAAGAAGTGATAATTGTTTCTAATATATACTTAGGTTGAAATGGATTTTTTGATTCTATCTATCCATTTAGGCCCTGATCTAAATCCTACTGAAATCATGGGGGGGGGGGGGGGGAGGGAAGCGGAAGGAAGGAAGGAGGGTGGGATGGGAACAAGAAGTAAATCAAGCCTGTGGGTTATACTCATGGCTTGAATAGGTAAAGGCATTATTTTTGTACACATTTGGGCTTTCATTTATGGTTTTGTTTTCTCTGAGCCATGTGTTTTTCATGGACTGACAGTGTGAAGCAATGGACCTGTAGAATGTCCGGGACCTGCTGTGTTTGTAGGTGCAAGTGGGACATGTCCCATACTAGGCGTTTATGAATTTTCCAGTATGCACAACAGCAGCTGCTCTAGAAATGTAAAATTACGCAAAATGTGTGTGAAAATCGGGGCAGAGAACCTTCTCCTGTCTCCCCCAGGGTGTGCAGAGCTCGGGTGCCTTGTGCTGAAAAGGTTTTCTTCCATGAAGTTTTATTTGCACATTGGGGAACCCCAACTGGGTATGTATTCAGCAGTGTCCCTTCCTGGAGAAAGGAAAGCTGGGAGCAGTGACACAACGTCTTTTTTCAAAAAGAAGTAGCACTAGACACGCAAAAAAAATCCTGTTCCTTGCAGGACAAATGAAGGCAGCCCTAAGACCGCTATCATTTATAAGCTTTCCTTTTTCAATGCTGTCGCTGGGGAAAATAGCAGTGTGCTTGCTTGCCATCCAGAGATCTGTGCCAAAGTAAATAATTGTAGCACGTGGCAAGCAGAGAAGGCATCAAGGTGTTTGACTGATGAATGTTCCTCCCTCGAGCAGAGAGGAGTATTTCTGAGAAGCTAGTAATATACTGTGGTTGAAATGGCCCGTTCACTGTATAAAATTCCCAATAAATTGCCCAGCAGAGACTTGAACAGCTGGTATAGGAACAGAAATAACTATAGATAAATCATGTTGGCAGCTAAATGATTGTGGGCCCTCATCAGGCCATGGTACCATTTTGTCTTCGGTGCACAAAGTCAGGGAAGATTTCACAGTGTGATGACTAAAATTTTCCCCAGCTTCTTCCCTTCTTCTTACAGCTGCGTCAGTTCATCTGAAAGAAGATGTTTGGCATGTTACGTTACCATTGAGGTTTGATATTGCAATAGTGTCCCAAAGTCCTTATTCTTGATTTTGATCAGGGCAAGATGCTGCTTAAACAGGTCCCAGGGAGCTGGTGGTAGAGGACAGTAATAAGCTGGATGGAGAGCTGGAGCATCAATGTGGATGAGCATGGCTGCTGAAGAGCTCTCCAGAAGCAAGAGCAGTTACAGCTAGCTGTGAGGGTGGAGATGGGCTCCTGTGCTGTAATTACAAAGGCTGGTGTTTTAATTGCTGCTACTTGCTTCAGAGGTATGCTTGAAATTAAGGTGTTTTACAATAGCAGCATTTAACTACTTTCTGTCATCTGCATTCTTTTTAATTGATCTGGGTTGGGATTTACCAAAGGGAGGCTTCCTGAGCTGTGTAAATCCCTTGGAAGGGTGTGGGCACTGGGTTCCTAACTCTGCTGGAGGTGATTTGATGTTTCCCCCTAAGCCAGGGTAATGGGGCTCCTCTGCACACCTGGTTGTGCAAGCCCACTGTGTCCCATGTATAAAATCCAATGTCTACTTGAGTTGACCTGAGGGAAAGCTGGCCCAGTTTCTTTCTGTTGCGTAAACCGAGGGACATCCCCAGAGGCCACGATTGCTGGATGGAAGGCAAGAGGAGGGAGCGTGCAGCTGGAGGGAGAGGGGAAAGCCTGGGTTTGTGCAGTTAGGTGAGGCATTGAACTGGTGGGGGAGTGGGCAAAACTGCCCTATTTCAGAACGTCTATCCGTTCTTCCAGCTCTTTTCCAAATTTAAATGAGACTGAGACCAATTCAAGGCTGGAGAGACAAGTTGCATAAGACTAGATGTTCAAAATTAAGGGTATGCAGGTATAGTCAAGATAGCTGGGACAATGCTTCTCAAAAAGCACTTTGCTCATCCATTTGTTAGGTATAATATTAAATATCCAGGAAAATATTGTCAGTCTTGGAGATCTTGAAGTTGTAAGCAATTGCAAAACTCAGTTTAAAGACAGAAACTTTAGGAAGGAGGGGAGGTTAAGGAGCCCTCTTTACTGCTAAGTTTTTAAAATTCTAGCTTATGTTCCATGCACGTTTCTAAGCTTTTCTCTGCAACCAGTAAAGGGTTTTTTTTCAGCTTTTACTAACAAACAAGCAAACATTTTTTTCAAAGCAATCCCCTGAGGTTTAAAAGGGGGAAAAAAAAATACCGTGAAATTGATTACAAAATGGCAAATCATAGCAGCCCTCATTAAAAGACAAAATAGAGCCAACATCTCTTCAGTATCTTCTTTTACACTCCCGAAACCTTTCGAGCTTATGAATAGTAGCTTTGGTGCCAAAGAAGCCATTTGCTCAGTAGGAGAACAAAATACGTCGGACTTAACTCCAAGATATTACTATGGCTGGGTCATAGGCCTCTCCGTTGGCATGTGAACTGTGTGGATACACGCAGATACGAGCATGAATATAGGTTTGTCCATAGGCAGTGGTCAGTACCGGCACACTTACTGTAGTCTGGAAGTGAGGTAGCCGTGTGTGCCAGGCGGTGCTCCTGGGCTGCTGCATCTCCTTTCCCGGGAGGCAGGCAGAGTACGGAGCAGAGTGTGTAACTGCGTCTGCTACTGGGAGCAGCGCGCTTGCAGGTGTCTTTTATATAGTGCTGTGCTGTGCTTTTGTTCACTTAATATAATGGGCAGTCTTTATTCGGGATAACACTCTTTCCGATTGATGTGGTGGTAATTAAAGTCACTGTTATACATTCTGTACTCACTATTGTACATTACGTACTTATTGGAGGAAGAAGGGAAAATAGGTGAGGAAATGCTAGCTTTGAAGAAGAGGAGTGGTTGTGCCAATTATCTTGGATGAGTTGTTCAGTGACAGTTAATCCGTGTGAGTGAAAACAAGTTCCCTGTGATGCTGTGCCAAGGTCAGGAATTGGAGCTCTGTTTGGAGAGTGAAAGTTACAGTCTTGCAGATTAAAGCTCCTTAGAAGAAAACATTTTTATTGCGTAAATTGAAGCAGAGCTTTTCCAACTCTGTCATCCATATAATCATCTACCCTTGACACCCAAAAAAGGACCAATGCAGAGTAGAGCTAAGACTCCTTCATATGAAGTGTTAAGCAACGCAGGGGTGTAACACGGTGCGTTTGTGAAATTTGTCCTAGTGTGGCTATGCCCACATGCATGCATATGCACACAGGCTGCCAGAGGAGATCAAGCAATGTGTGCACTTGATTTTTGTGGGGGAGTGACTACTACAAAAATACATTATCCTTTGCCATCTGTGGTGACAACAGAGCTGTACTGATTTATACCACCTGGAGCTCCTGCTCAGTATGCTGCTACTTTTTTACCAGGTGGAAAATGGTCAAGTTCAGAAAGGTGACGGACTTTATTTTGTCCGTATTTTCTCATATTGCAAATAGGATTGAGTCAGCACTTGATATGTTGGAGGTTGAGCTATGTTTCCAATACAGTTCCCCTAGTAGCTGGTAATTTGGGGTATTTGGTTCATCCATATGAATCACTCTATTGTGCAGAACAAGGTCATTTTTCTCTCTGTCTCTGCCTTCTATCTAACCAGACACCATCTCGTAGGCATTTTGTTCAATATCCGTGGAAATAATTTTCAGTTCACTTCATATTTGGGTTATATGTGTTTGTCCATGTCCCCCTGCACGCCCCCCCCCCCCCCCCCCCCCCCCGCCCCTATTATTGGCGAATATGTTATACAGGCTATATAGAAACTGGCATTTCATTTTAGTCTCTGAAAATAATGCTATAAATTCCATGATAGACGGGAGTTTGTAGGATATGTGGTGCTACTATGGAGAGATGCCCCTTTATCTCATTATGCTGGCCTTGCTGATATGTAATCACAATAGTATGTACCAGTACTGTATATTTTAATATCCATAGCAGAATGTAAATACAGTACTTTCCATATATAGCTTTTTTCTTTAGTATAGTAATTTTGTATAAATAATACTATTTTCATGCGGAGATTGCTATGTGTTCACTTGCCTATACAGATGAGTGTGTAAGGTCCTGGATGTGGAACCAAACTGATTTTGTTATCCACTTGCACTGGTGTGCTTGAAGGGACAAGACCTCAGTGTATAAAATGCCATCATATAGTTTACACTTGCCTATCCTGTAAAGTGTGTGTGTAGAAGGGAATTGATGGCCAGCTACCTCTGAGCATTAAGGGCTTGTTCATTGCAAAGAACAAGTTGGATAGATCAGTCCTTCAAATATGATGTGTTATCGGAGCTCAGCACCATCAGTACTTCTAGTGCAACGTGAAAGCAAACATTGAGGCCCTGAATTCCTTTGCAAAACAAAATTGCTGTGTTCCAGGCAGCCCTGCTGGCGGGTGCCTCCACCAGCCCCAGGGTCACCCGCCCTTTGCAGCGTGGGTGCTCTGGCTGCCAGCCTCTTCTCTCCTCCTCTCTTCCTGTGCTCTCCAGCGCAGCTTGATAAATTAGTCCTTCCAAGTTAATTTGTTGTGGGAAATGGCTCCCAGCAGCTTCTTTCCTTATTGCTGATCCATCCAGGGAGAGTCACTACCACTTGAGTCCTTTCTAACCTATCTGTAAGTAATTTTTATTGTCTCTGTCTGGGGCTTTTTTCCTTGCATGTTTGGGATGATACCCCCTTCTGTTGCTGAGGCGCTGTAAGCTTAATTAATATGTATGAAAATGTGAAGGGCTGTATTTGGTAAGGGGCAAAACAGTGGTGTGAAACAGTAGGATTTTTCAAGTGGAAGTACACCACTGCTCACATGTAATTGAAACCAGGCTTTTCCAGAGTGTCTGACTTGCACGGGAATCTGCCAGTGTTGGAGAGCTGCTAGTACAGACACACCCTGTAATTGCATAAATGCAGAATGAATCTAAGAGGGACAATGTCTTTTAAAGTTATATTTTGGATGGTAGAATTGTTGTTAGGGTTTTGAGGTTTGGGTTTCTTTTTTAATTGTTTGTGAACAGAAAAGCTGCCATTGCTCTGAGAAGGCTGTGTGAGCATCCCTGGGAGGGGATGAGCCTGAGCAGTTTTGGGGATGAGGCTCGGGGCTCCCTTTGCTGCTATTGAACATGGGCACTCACACCACGGGAAACACCAGTGTTGGGTGGCATGCACCAAAGCCAACTGGGCAGAAGGGCAATGCAAATCAGATAAAGCAGGTTCTTGAACAGATTGAACTTTATGCTTTACTAAATCAGAACGTAAATGTCAAATTCCTTATAAATACCAGGCAGTGTGCAGCTGCATTGAGCTACTATAGCTGCTCTGGTCCGCTGGGTGGGAGAGTGCTCTTCCCCCACGAGCCAGAAATATGGAGGTTGTGTTTCTCAAAAGCAATTATCTGTGCTTCCCCCCAGTCTGAGGTGAGGGGTCACCCCCTTTTTAGCATGGTGAAGAATGTGTCCTGTCAGCTCTGGGGGAAATCCTGGAATAGTCCAGAAGTGCCAAGCATGCAAGCACAATACCAGCATTGGCAAATTGGCATGAAAAGCTTCAGAGTGCTGTAATGTGGGCTGCAAATTGCAAGGCTGGCTCCTTACAAAGACCACAGATCCATCACTTTGAAATGTCAGGCCTTTGTCACCCAAAATAGGCTTTTGTCTTTTTTTTTTCCATGCATGATACATGGAAATTTTTCTTTTTTTCTTTGTGTCATATAGTATAATTGGAAAAGAGTCTGGGCAGCTCACACTGAGAAGCTCAGCTAGGACGAAAGGCTCCTTCCTAGTTGCTCACTGACCAAAGATGCATGGGTGCAGTTGAGTTGCGGTTGAGGCAGGCAACCAAGAGGCAGCTCTTGGGACTTCTGGTAGAGTGTTAGGATGCTATCCCCTCTCTGCCCACTGCAGTGCTGTGTGTGTAAGGTCCAGGAGAGCTGCTACTGAGCAGTTACGTCCGAAGCCCAAAACCTAAATTCCCCTTTTTGTTGGCTAGAGTTGCGGCCCAGGCTGTCGTGTTTGCATTTTCAATGACTAGATTGGGAGAGCGGGCTCTCTGCCCCCAGCTTACCTGCAAGAATCAGGCACATATGGATCCCATGTGAAAACACCATATGCAGTGTTAGCAAGAGGGAGCTGTGATCCTCCTCAATATCTCAGCTTGTGGTGATTTTTGGAGTCTTGGTTAGATGAGGTGTGGTCCATGTGTGAGTTACAAGTCTCAGAAAGGAAGGAAAAACCAAGGCTCTATCTTTACACACATGCTTGTACCACCAGAATTATAGCACGTACTGAAGTGTAGTACATACTTAAGGTCTGTCCAGTTTTGAGGTTGAGGGCTGGGCTGTGTGTGGTGCAGTGGGAGGGAATTCATGGTGTTGCCAGTAATATTTTTGTTCAGATAAGGATTGTGCTTTGCAGATAGTGTCTCCGCTTGTGGAGTAATCTCCACTTCCTGTGCTCCATTTCATGTTGCGGAGCGTGCAGCATGCAAACTGGATTACCTTCATATGAAACTAAGCTGTGGTCCAACTGCTTATGATAACCAGAAGAGATAGTCTCGAGTAAAACCTGTCCTGTAACTTGATTCCCTAATCTGGATTCATCTGCAGTCTCAGTAATTACAGTTTGGATGAGTTTGAATCTTTGTGTTTGTGAAAGACATTAGCCCTTCAGCAGTCTTGGAGAAATCAGCCTGGTGTTAAAGTCATTGGCCTGTGTGCTGTGTGGGAGCCTGAAGGAGACAGGTTGTCTGAGGGCCTTTCATAAGTAGGGTGGAAGATTAATAGGATTGAAGTATTGTGGGTTATCACATTGCTCCTAAGTTTGGCCCCAGCAGAGTGGGACATATTTTTAATGTGGTCACTGATGATGTTGAGTTCTGACCAACAAATGTCACAGCTGAGTTTCATTCTCATGGGTCTTCTGTGCTCCAGGGCAAACTGGTGGGCTTTTAACCCTGCCAAAACTGGAGTTCCATGTTTGTGGGGTTTTTTTGTAGCTAACACCTCAACTTACAGGAGACGGTACTCTTCTGCTGTTTCGGTGTAATTATTACTAACAAATATCACAGAGGAAACACAGGATACTGAAAATTATCTTGGCAGCAAAGTACATGAAGAGCAGACTTTAATTTGCAAATTTAATCTCTCAATATGACTTTTTTATTTTAAATTTGGAATCTTTTCTGTATCAATTAATTTAAGGTAAGAAAGGTGGGTTGATGAGGGTTTAGTTTTTCAGTTTTGTTCTTATGTCACCATTCTTCTACTCTGCTGGCTTAGCTTCATGTGCACAAGTTGCTTCTGTGGAAAGAGGTGCACAAACCCAACCATCTCCACCCTCCACTTTTTTTTTTTTTAAGGTATGAACATAAATGCTTCTTCCCCCTTTACTGGGAGGCAGGGTACAAGCACTGTGTAACTGAGTGGCAGAGGGAAGTGCACGTGTCACTGTTGATGGCAGGCTATCCAGCACTGAAGGGCACACAAGAGTAGCTTTTTTTGAGCAAGTTTTCAATGCGCTTCTCGGAAATGTCATGTGAGTCCCCTTTTCATATGCCAGCATCCCTTTCCAGTAAGTTGAAGGAAACCCAGCAGCTTTTGTTTCCAGGATGAGACATGTGAAGGAAGGAGTGTATTTCTGGGAAGATAAAGTAAAAGCCTCACATCCAAGCATAATTTTAGGGGAAGAAAAGAGGATTTTTCTTCCCCCTGCCATATTAATATAGGTTGTAGTTGATCGGCTGTGTCATGTGTAAGGCTTGAAAAGTCTACTAAGAGTCTCATTAGCTTGGTCAGAGTTGAATTCGACCAAGCTATTCATACCATATTCTTTTCTTATGCTCCCTAACAGATAGTGTCAGAGGCTGTGCCAGTGAAATTAGGCCCTTATTTTCTGGGACAAGTGAAAACCCAGACCTATACCCCCAAGAACTTGCCTTTGGGAGTCTGATATTTCTTCTGCCTGCCCCAGCACTGTCTCTTCACTGGTGCTTTTGCAAAGCCCTGCCTGATTCAGCTGTAGGGCTGGGAAGTCTGCTCCCATCTATTGGTCTGTAGAAGAGGGTCCAGATGTTCCAAGGTGTGAGCAAAAATCCTCTACCAGCCCAAAAGAGAAAATAGTACCCAGAATGTTAGACTTCTGTTTTGGGGGAAGAGGACGAGCAGCAAGTGTGCAATCTGCTTCACTGTCGGCGCCAATGTCTTAGCATTTATATCATGTTTTCTGATTGGCCTTGGGCAGGGAATTGTTTGCCATGTGAACCATTTGCTCCTACCTTTCTAAAGCCAGGAATTTTTAAAAATCTTCACCGTGCCAGAGTTTGTCTGCTCTGAGCAAGATTCCTGAAACCTTTAATGGACTCTTTCAGAGAGCAAGAGCTCAGCGGCTCATCATCCCATCCCAGGGATGCTTTCTTTTGCAGGGACACCCCCTGCAAGTGCTTCTCTCCATCCCCTCTGAGGCTGTTGCGCTTTCTGGTAATACAGAAGTTGCATAGTCAGACCTCCAAGACATGGGGAAGGACATTAGTGTCCAGTATCTCATGGGACCTGTGGGATAAGGTCCTTTTGATTGCAGTGAGGTATGTAGGTGTTAGTGGAACAACTCCAGCTGACCTCAATCCCAAAATCATCTTTTTGTGCTGCAGGTCTCTGCTGGTGAAGTCCTTATTGGTGTAAAATATCGTATGGACTAGAAGCAGCTTGCAGCTGCCGTCTGAAAAGGTTATGTTTTACCACCAGCATGAGTTTCCTTATTTTCATAATGTTGGGTGAACCTGTTTTAAATTTCATTGGGGTAACCAGGAACACTGACTGATAGCCTCACAGAATGCTGTAGCTGAATCTGCATGAGTGGATGTACAATTAATGAAGTGGCAAGGCTTGTCACCAAGCTCTTTGGGGGTCATGATGGAGCCCCTCTTCAGCACTCAGTGTACTATGCAAACAATATTGCAAGTAATAGTTTACTGTGAGGAAACACTGTGCTCCTTTTTTCTTTAATATGCTCTTTTTTTCCTTTTAAATAGTTTTAGGGTTGGGGTTTTTTTGCTGCTTTTTTTTTTTTTTTTTTTTTTTTTTTTTTTTTTTTTTTTGGTGGTTAGCAAGTAGAAAGTTGTTCCTGCTGGGCTGGAACAGGCTGGTGTAGTCTAAGTTGTTGCTTGTTGACTTACCCTTGCACAACTCCCAGGAAAATGTACTGCAGGCTTTGCTCCATCTGGCTAAATGCCCCATCCTCTCTGAGGCACAAATTGAATTAGGAAACAAAGCTATTTTCTACAGTCTGGCTGTTGCTACTGAGACAGACACTGTAAGAAACCATTTTAAACATGGATCCCAAAGCTGATTTCATGTCAAGTAGAAATAGGCGCTAGAAAGCGATACCTTTGTAGCTAAAGGTTGAAAGTGGTGTTGATTTTTCCCATCTTCGGTGCCAGCTTTGGAATATGAACACAGCCTGTTTCCCAGGCAGGCTTGCTTGGTAATAAATACTTCCATGTATTCAGGTGCCCGAATTGGCAGCAGGATTCTTGGAGATCTTGGCTTACTCTTGAGAATTAAAATGTAGAATATCAGAGACTGAGTTTTTCCAGCATATTTACAGACAGCTCCAAGGTAGGTGTGGGATGGGGCTCCTTTAGCTTTGTGAATACACCCTCCTCTGTTCTGTATCTCTAGGACTTGCCGGAAAGTAAATCTACTTTTCCTCAATCTGCATTATAAAAGGAAGCTCTTTTGTTATTCGTCCACATTTGTTTTCTCTGGACCCCTTCACACACATTATCTCCAAACTGTAACTACTGTGGAACAAAGGTTCCTCTCCCCTTTTGTGTTTTTTGACAGCACCAGGTTTTAAGCCCCCTCAGGGTGATAAGGGTGGTGCTGAGCAGAGAGACCACGATGCAGCCCTGACCTGGTGCTGGGGCTCCCATCTGGGCACTGGCATCAGAGACAGCCTCTCCTAAGCTTTGGGGATGGAAGAGCTTGGCAAACAAGGTGCTGTTTTAGCAGATGTATGAGTTTAAACAAAATAAAGTGAAGCTGTCGGCTCTTTCCCCCGACATGCTGATGACTTGAGGTCGATACTGAGTCTGGACACTACCTCTAGGAGCCTGGGAGCCCAGAGGTATGTGTCTCAGCTGACCCAGTCTGCTTCTCAAGGCTGAGATGACTCTGTAGCTGCTAAGGTGTGTACCGTTGCGTCAATGGGGAAGGGGCCCGTGTGAAGATATATCATAAAAATTTAATTCCCTCTCCCCTAAGGTCATGAATATGAATCTGTCTACCATGCAGCTCTGGGGGAAATGATAATGGGGACTTCAGAAATCTGAAAGCTGCACCGCTGAGCCTGTCGGCTATTAGAGCTGAAAGGTCTGACATGCCTACAGTTGCCAGCTAGTAGGAAGTGTGAGATAGCATTGCTGCCTCGGCCTCTCCTCTGTCATCTCACCCCTCCTTTGCGGCTCAGTCCAGTCTTAAGATGGATCCAAAATATAGATACAAGTTGGCAAACTTCTGAGTGAACAGTATTCTTCCCCACATCCCTCTGTTGTATCTGCACCAGCTCTGTTAAATGAGATGTGCTTTGAGGAGCACAAGTGTTTAAATGTATTTAGCAGTGACTTAGCCTTTTTCTTTCTTTCCCTCCTCTGTTCTTCTCAGAAATAGGCAGTGAGTGGTTGGATTATGGTGTTGCTATGGTGAGTTTTAAGATACACCTTTGATCATAGTTGATAGGTGCTAGCCAGCGTATTAATTCCAAGCCATCTATATGATTCCAGACCAAAATACCTCTCTCTTGCTACTCTTCCTTTTGTTGAACACTTAGCCTGCTAGCTCTCTGACTACTGTGACTTACTGTGCTGCTCTAAGAAATCGGATCAGGTTTGATATTTCTTTTTCTCATTGGAACAGCAGCTGGCAGAATTAAAGCTGAGTTTCTTTCTATTTGTGAGAGTAGCGGTCAGGTCACTGTCTTCCTCAGAGCTGACTTTGGCAGCTCTTTAAGATTGGGGGTAAAAAGTACACTAGGAAATGGGAGGAGAAAAGCTCTGTGTGGAGAAACACAAGATAGTACAAGTGTCGACGTAGTAATTTAAATTGCTTACACCCTTGTTTCTTGCTTTTTCAGTCTTCCTGTTGCACTGTTCACCCATACTGAAGTGCATGTATTAGCAGAAGTCATTTCCCTGAAATCGGGGGGCCCTCTTATGTGAACAAGTGTTTGCTGATGTGAGTAAATTGCATAGTCAAGCCCTGGCATTTGTGTCGATCTGTAGTGGTGGGGAAGTGTTGCACTGCTCAGTTTCAACTCCTCTAGCCAATTCAGCAGCAAATTAATTGGAAGGAAGAATCCTCTTTGATTTTTCCTTGGTAGCATCTGCAAGAAAAGGCCCTTACTGCTAGACATTGCAGTGCATGCGGATTGGTGTTGCGCTGTGCCGTACCCTTGATGTTGAAGTGTAAGGAGAGAAAGTGAAGGCTTTGGAAGGGTGATAGGCGGGATCAGAAAGTGTTTCTTGTTAGACTCTGGGAATATGAGTGTTTGCACCCTGAGAGCCTGAGACCCGGGTGGCACTGGTTTCCAGGACACAGTGTTTCCAGATAAGCAGGCACTTCATGTATGGTACTTAAAAAAACCATCTGATTAACTCCTCAGCAGAAGTGAAACACCAGGTGAATGAGGTTGCCTGGCTTAAGATCAGCCTCTCTTTGGGTGAAGCATCTTAATAAGGGAGTAATTTTAGCTTGATACTGTATCAGTGTTGTCTTTAATGAACATGGAAAGGACACTTTCTGCTCATGTGCTTCAGGATCACTGCCAGAGGGTTTTGCTGAGGTAGCTGGTTTCAGGTAATCTCCTGTAGATTTAGCTACTTAATGGGAAATTTTGGGTATGTGAAATGAGATGCTGAGATTCCTCACCTGAAAAATCAGTAGCAGCATTCCTACTACAGATGGAGGAGACAAGTTCAGATGGTTTTGTCCCAACAAGAACAATTAAGTCTATAAACTGATTCAGCTAGAAATGTGTCTGGAGTGGCGGCTCATCCCATCTTTTTATGTTGGCCAAAGAGGAGTAGATAGCTCCAAAGCCTTACAAAACCACTTAGGTCTTCTCACTGAATTGAAAGCTAAAGCCCTGCTGAAGTCAAGGGGGTTTGGGTATCACCTAATTTTAGGTAAACATCTGAAAGTTATTAATGCATTTTATAACTTGCTTGTATTACTTGGAGATGATGTAGGAATGACTGGATTCACACATTAATGTGGGAATGAGTGCTGTAATTCAGAAACACTGTCAGAAATCAGCATTTTCCTTGTTGCTGTCTGGGGGAGGTCTGGCCTGCTGATTTAGCAATGCTGCTCTGCAGCAAGGTTGACTTGGTGGTGGGTCTCTGGCCTTTGACTTTACGTGTTCTTCAGTGGTTAAATGCCTCCTACCTACGAAAATATTTTGCCGTCCTGTGTGGTTGTATACAAATATAACTGAAAAGCCAAGTGACAGGGAATGTGGTGCTCAGTTATTCTCTGTGATTTATCCTCTGGTTTATACAGCGAGGCAACCTACATACAAGAGAGAACAGTCTGAATATCTGTGTGAGCAGGGATTAGATAGTGGTCTGCTATGGCTTGTTGGGCTGGAGCTTAATCAGCTGCGCTTAATCAGCTATTAGAAGGCAATATTAGGAAATATGATTTACGAAGAGGTTCTGTTCAGAGAGTTTTGAGTCTTTTGTCAGTTCTAATAGAATATTCAAGAGGAAGTTTGCAATTTCAGTCTAATACTTTTGGGTTTATTTTTCATTTTCGTGTGCTTGTTTTTCGGCCAAGCAATTGCCCACTGCAACTATTTGCTAGGACTTGCTTATCTAGGCTTCTCCTCTTGTCCTGGTTGAATATTATTATTTACTTGTATGGTAATACCTAGAGCTTCTGATCTGGGATCAAAGCTCTGTTGTGCTAGATATTACACAGTTTATTAAAGATGAGTATTCACTGTCCTAGGAATGTATGGGCTTACCTTACGATATCAAGAAGGGACAGAACAAGGTAACAGGAAAACATTTGTATGCAATATAATAAGTAACAAGCAACACACACCAGCTGTCTTGTTTTGAAATGGCAAAGGTTTATGGCTAAAAAAAAAGGCTAGAAAATATTGTTTTCCCCCAGAAAAACAGCAGTTATCAAAGCGTTTTCATTTTTGTTGCCTCTGCAAAATACTTGCAGTGCTTTTTCAGCATAGCATGGTTTTTGCCACTATTTGTAGGACTACAGCCAACTTCACCAATCAGTGGGCACAAGAAGTTTCTTTAAACAGAAGTTAGGAAATCCCAGGTAAGAAGTTTGCATGACAAACTTTAGTCAAATGTCCTTTGAACTAAAACCTGGCCTGAGCCTCTAGTAAGTCCTTGCCTTGGTCCACATCCTGCAAGCTTCTGCATCTTCTGACCACTTCTGCAAAGCAGTTGGCACGACTCATATTACTCCTACTTGGTGTATGTCTGCTACAACTGTGTTACAAGACAGCATCACTGACCTTAAAGGGGTTAAATGGGTATAGTTTTTGGATAAATGTATTTGTCATATGCTAAACTGGACGGTAGCATTAGCCAGGCTGGGAACTGGCTAACTGATGTATAGCCCTACCAAGAACAACCATAGGGTCACTTGCAGGCACAATGTTTAAAGATGAGTCGACATTGTGACAAAGGCAAACTACATGCTGGGCTGCACTAGGAGGAACATTGCCAGCAAATTAAAGGACATTAATATTTTCTTCTACCCTTTGGTGCCCTCCCACTTCAAGGGGGTTGTGGAGAAGCTGAGGGGGCCCAAACCTGCTGACCACATTTGGTGGGCGAGAAAAACAGTAGCAATGAGTTTGAGACGTTTTCAGAGTACAAAGTGAAAGTTGAATGTGTCCCAGCAAGCACAAAGTCTGGGAATTTCCCTTCCTGTGGGGATGGAGGCTTTAAATGTTATCTGCCTCATCTTAAATGCCTTCTCAGCAAGCCTGCCTGTACCAATGGGATTTGTCAACCCAAGTCTGGTGGTGTCCTTGGAAAAAATCAGCTTTTGCATAATCAGCCTCAATAGGAGGGTGCTTAAAGCTTGCAGGGTCAGGTTTGTTTTGTTTGTTGTCTTGTTTTGGGATTTATTTTCCTTTTTTTTTTTTTTGGAACAACAGTTTATTTCTTTTGCCAGCAAGGAGGCAAACATCTCTTCCACCTTGGAACTGTGCAGCCTGCACTTCTGTTTTGTTTTGTTTTCTGCTGGCTCCCACACTTGGCTTTCTGTTGTTGCTGCTGCTGAGCTTAATTTCAGAGATGTGCCAGGCTTAGCAGACAGATCCAAGTTTAGGTCTTTCCACCTTTAAACAGAACAGAAGGTCTATGGAAGGCTTTTTTTTTTTTTTTTTTTTTTTTTTTAGGAAAGCTATTCAGAATAGCTAATAACAGAGGCTTATTGGCTGCACATGAGACCGCACAGCATCCCTGGACCCAGCCCTGCTAGGCACTTGACTTTTTTTTTTCTTTCATGGTTTCATTACTTGCCATGGTGATGGCCCTAGGTGACAGCAGTCCCAGAGAGAAGTTGGGAGCAGAAGCCTCCAGCCAGGCTTGATGTGGGACTAGGGTTACTTTACTTTTCAAGGCTCTGGGCTGCTTCATCCCATCCAGGCCTGTTTCCTTGCTTAACTTATTTACTGGTCTCCTAATGCACCTCCTTTCTTCTTCATATTCCTAGTGAAATGCTGGTGCAGTGAGTTTTATTCCAGCCTGGCAGGGAAAAATGTTTCCTGAGCAGAAAATGGCATAAAAGGGTGGAGCAGAGATAATTTCCCTAATGCAAACTGGATTAGTGTATACCTTTGTGAGGACTGTAGCCAGGTGGGCTGTTATCACATAGCTCTTAGACTGCTTTGAATTGCAGAATGATTTGAGGTAGGAACTGGGGCATTTTAAGAATTGGAGAGCTGTTTCTGGCTTGTTTGGATGGAGTTGAGAAGCAAGAGGGAAGGGGCTGAAAATGAACAGGCTGGTGAGAAAATGTGGCATATAACTAATTGCAAGACAAGTGCTGTCTTGTATGTGTGTTAATTATTTTATTTTAAAATTGGCTGGCAATTAACTACTTAGTACTTTAAGTCCTTTATGTCTTCAGGTTTAACATTAAACTTTAAGGGAATTCATAACTCTCTACAGTTGACTAGAAGCCCATTTCAAAAGGTAGCCTGCAAACTTGGAGTTATTTAACTTGCCTCCGTTCTTCTGTAGTACAGCAATGGTAAATGCATGACTCCAGGAGTCTACCTGTAGGTGTTTCTGGTTACTGTATTTCTTTCTTCTTAGACTTTTAAGTAGCTAATATTTGAGTAAGCAAAAGCTGAGCAAAAAAAGTATTGTGTTATCATTGGTTGCTTTATTTAATACTCAAGCCTCCTTCACTTTTTTGTTAAAGGGATTTGAGCCTGATAGCCTGCTGGGTTGTGTAAGGGCTGTGCCAGGTGAGTAGCAGCCTGTGCCACAGCTGCCAACTGTGTGCTGCACCCACCTTCCTCTCTTTCCAAAATATTTGCCTGGCTGTGAAAATGTTTGCATTTGAACCTGGTCTGGGTCCTGCGACAGTTCTTTATGTGGCTTCTTGAATGCACATGTTCAGCCAGAAAATAATGAAATAAGCTTTGAACTTTGCCTCACATGCTGCGGATCTGTGGGAGGAAGATGGTAGTAGCTACTTGAATGACTTCCAACATTGCATATAAGTCTTGGGTGGAATTAAACTGCTATAAAATTAGCTGCTGCCATGGGAACAATGTAGTAATGATTTCAGGGTGCTGAAGAATGCCTAGTCAGGATCTGGGAGAATAGCCACCTGGACCATCACCTCCTGTACCTTTGTTTCTTGTTTTTTTGTATCATGATGGTGCTTAGGGACATGGTTTAGTGGTGGAATGGCAGTGTTAGGTTAACGGTTGGACTTGATGATCTTAAAGGGCTTTTCCAACCTAAACAATTCTATGATTCTGTGATGTTCCTGCTCATGGCCTTAACATCAGTGAGTGGGACGTGGGAAGGAGCTGAGGATGCTTTTAGGACTCTGAGGCATTTCAGTGCAATGATAAATGGCAGAGATGACTCCTGATGAACTGCCCTTTGTGAAGAATCTTACCCCTTCTGTTTGATAGCAGTTCTGTGCTGCTTTTTCCTGTACTGAAATGATTGCTCTTGAGGATACAGTTGTGAAAAGGAGCTAGGGGGGTATGGTTTGTCCTTATCAGCAACTGCCATGCTAGAGCAGGGGATCTGGGACAGGTCGGCTAATGGAAGAGAGGCCCAGAGTCGTCCTCCTAAACTCCAGGCTCTTTCAGTGAGGTGTGAAGGGTGTGGGGCTGTTGCTGGTTTCCAGGCATCTCTTGAGGGTAATTCTTTGCAGGAATACCTGGAATAAGATTGCATAAATCTGGACCTAAATGTATCATCTTTAGGCCGTTAGCTCCATCCCCAGCATAATTCAGCACGGACCAGAGAACTGTATTTTTTCTATTTTAGGGTCATATACCTACTTTGGCGTTTCTATCCTCAGTTCATTAAAATAAAAAACTGTTCTGTAAGACCTCAGCCATTCATTAAGCTAACAAGCCGGTCCTGATTTTAATTTCTGTGACTGGAATTTAATTTTGCACAAGCCCTTGTGCACAGGAAGCTTATAGACACTTCTGTGATTGCCTTTCAGTGGGCTCGCTGGTACTTATGCCATGATACTGTTATTACTAGCAGGGGCACAGTAATGCCTTCCTGCTTAAACCTGTCTAGGAATCTATTAATGGGGTGGCCTATTTCCAGTTGCAAAGAGGAGCAAAAGCTCATCAGACAGTGTAAATGGTGATAATTTCAGCAAATGGTTTCTGTGTAAGGAGATTGATGTTTTAAGTGTCTCAGCAAATTGGTAATAATGATCAGCAGTTCACTACCATTCTTCACAAAGGAACAGGTCTTTGATGAAAGAAGCAATTAAGTGAAGCCTGAGCTAATGCAGACTTTTGCTGTTGTTCTGTAAGTTAACTATTAGACCTGCAAGTCATGTGTAATGAACTTTCTGCTTCCAGACCAGCAAGGAGTCTGCAACGAAGCTGGGGAAATGTGACCAGCATTTATGGCAAGAGCCTACAGTAGCTTTCAAATTACACTGGACAAAGCTGTGATTTCCTCTTAGTGGAAATAGGATAAACCAGGAGATGAGCAATAATTCTGCAACAGCTGCTGTTCCTGTTGTGCTGTTTGCTCATCTTACAGGTAGCAACTGCAGAATCAACATCAGCTGGTTCCCTAATGCAACATATGGAAAGATTTCAGCTTGGATGTCTGCATACACCCTGACTCTGTGCTCATAGATGTGAGGAAGAGATCTATATTGAAGGTAAAAATTAATGCAGTAATGCAGTGTTATGTGGAAGCTCCGGTGTAGGGCTCCATTTACTTTGCTAGGGGAGACATTATTAGCATATTCCATATGTTGCAGTATCCCTGAACGACTTCACCTCCCCAGCTGCGAGATGATCCAGTTCAAAGCCCTGACTGAGTAGGGAAAGCCAGTTTCCAGATCCAGTGTTCTGTTTAACAGCAAAACTCAGTTTCCTCATTCAGTTTCCTTCTGAGCCTGTGTAAACTTCTTGTACCCACAAGAACACAGGCTTGTGTTCTTTCACAGGGCAATCCTGCTTGCATGAAGAACAGGGATGCTGTTAGCTTCACTTAGTAGACTCAAGGTCCTGCCCTGGAAAAGACAGCAGTCAATCAGTTGTTATCCACGCTGATGCCAGTCATCCTTTTACAAACCTCTGTTTTATCCCCCTAAGTCATGTATTTTCCCGACTAATAAGTCCCAGCCTATTCAGTCATTCCTTATACAGAGAAGTACCTTTCTTCATTCTTGCTGTCTTTCCATGAGCATATTCCAGCTCTAATTTATCTTTTCTGAGGTGAGAGGACCAGAACTTCATGTAGTATTCAATGTGTGAATTAACTGTGGATTTATAATGTCATCTTCCCTACTCCAGTGTGGGTTTCTAATGAAACTTCACTGATAACCTCCTTTCACTGGGCACTGAACGCTTACTCTTACCCTGTTTCCGAACTTTTAAACAATTGTTTTTCTGGGCAAGGACTTCCCTTCTTATCCTGCAGCTTTTAGTTTTCAACAGCTTTAGATGAAGGTCTCTGTCACAAGTCTTCTTGAAATCCAGATTATGTGAGAGAAATCACTTTTATCCACGCGGTTGCTGTAATATTGCAGGAACTCCAAGAGGCTGGGAAGGCAGGGCTCCCCATTACAGCAGCTGTGTTGACTCTGCAACAAGCTTATATTTATGTGGTATGTGTTGTCCTTTTTGACAGGCTTCACAAAGTTGCCAGATAAACCATTAGTCATATAGGCCTGTAGTTCCCCACATCCTCCCCAAATCTTTTCTGAAGGCTTCAGGTTTTTCATTTTCCAGTAATCCAGCTATCTCAACTATGAGTGTTCTTAAAATTCTCAAGTGAACGCCATCTAGTCCTGACTTGTTCCTTTTTCCTACTTGTAACAGAAGTCCTCCTGTGATCATTTAAATTCCAGATAGATCCTAAAAAGGCTCCACTGTGAGAACCTCCCCAGTTTCTGTTTCTCTTGCAATTACATCTATGTAGATTTTGTTAGTTACTTGAAATAGCCTTTAGATTAATTCCCGCTATAAAGAATATCAAGAGACTAGCTATATTTCTTTCCCTCATTTGTTACATTTGATTTTAACATCATTTCAATTATCTTCAAAAGGAGGAAAAAACCCAGACAAACATCTTGCACTTGGGATGTTTTTTGTTGCTCTGGCAAGACAAAGGGATCTTCAGATTTGGAAAATTACATTTATGTTTCTTTACACTGACAGATCAGTGGAAAGCAGCTGCTGCTGTAAACAAGAATTACACCCCATAGTTTTCTTCTGGCAAGACAAAGAATGCTTTATTAATAGAGATATGTAGTACTTAAAATGTTCATAAAAGTCACTCCATTGCTCTAAATCTAAGCAGTCACATTTAAAGAAAAATTAAGTGCTGCTGTTTCCACATTCAAGTCAGCTCATCTAGCTGTGACTGATTTCTCTGCTGTGTTTACCCAGTTCCATCTGATATGACCATTTATCTTTGGACTGTGATGGGATTGAACTTTGTGCAGGCAGGCTCACAGCTCACATTGGCACTGTGAGGACAGCTTATGGCTTTTCACATTGATTTCTCTGTGCCATTGTAATCTTACCAGCTTGCTTTCATCCCCTGGAGGTATGCAGAAATGCAGATGTTCTCTCAATTCCTAGAAGTAGCTAAAGGCAATGAGTTTTGTATGGAACTAAATTTCTTTCTATGTCCTCTATTGTAACATGGAATCTTCAAAATGGTACCCAAATCAGGCAGTTAGTAGGCAGGTAAATGATGTTTCAGCACTCACAGCAATTTTTTTTTTTGCCTCTATTCTGATTTCAGATTGCAATATTTCAGTTGCTGTTTTTGCAAGTCCAAGCAGAATAGTAAATACTGAATTGCCAACTCAACTGAAAAAGCATGCTCTAGGTTTTCTCAGCACCTGAGCTGTTTTAACAATCAACTCTCTTAGTTTGTTGTTGGGGTCTTTTATAAATGTCTTCATTTTCTATTTTTTGTTATCATGAGAGTGAGAAGCCTGTATTTCTTTAAATAAAAGCTGATATTATTCGTGTTCACAGGTCCCCAAGAACACAGACTTGAGGCAATATACTGAATCCCTATAAATTGGAAATGAAATGGCAAGTTTTCACAACAAAGTAAATAGCACAATACCAACACCTTATTATTTTATGAATGTATTTATTATTATTGTATAATCCCAGTCTCTGAACTTTTCAATAAGAAGAAAGAAAATTAGGATGTTCAGAGTTGGGTGCCTTGGAGCTGAGATGTCCTTTAGGCACCTGTATAAAAGCTGTTGGCTTTCAGAAGTGCTGACTCTTGCAGTAGCTGCTGGAGTTGGTAAAATCTGTGGCTGCTCACACCTTTGAAAACCAGGCTGGCTTTGTTCAGGTGAGCAGATGTGGAGTTAGATGTGGACATCTGGGCATTGCACTCTGGAATTAGGACTGCAGTATCATCTTTACTCCCCAGTCTGCCTCTCCACCTTGTTTGTGTTCACCTGTAGCTTGGTCTCACATCTGCTGAAGCCACTGACAAAACTTTTTTTTTTCCCTTTTCAGTATTATGTGATTGGGCTGTATACTCTTAACATCCTTTAATCTAAGATCCAGTAAAGTAAACAGGAAGATTCTCACTGACTTTGGAAAGTTTTGGGCCAGATCCTTTCATGATTCTCTTTTATTACCTGGGGAAAGTTATATGAAAAGGCAGTTCCTGATAACTTTCCTGAAGTCCCCTTTGCTTTTAGAGATCATTCCATTATTGTAAACGGGCCAACACTGAGGTAAATGTGAAATTAGCTGAGAAGTTATTAGCTTTGATGTTTATTAGCACAGCAGAGGTTACTAGAGGTTTTTTTGATATATACTTGTGTTTTTAAAATTTGGCAGGAGGTACCAGGAAGAAAGGCAGGCGTTCTGACTTGGGCATACAAACTGAAAGAAAATAAAATCTAATTTAAAGTCACAAAGTTTCTTGTTCAGTGCAGTATTAACCTCATAACACAGAATACACTGAATATGAGAGCCCCAAACTACATTTGAGATCCAGTTGAAGCCCATCTTTCCAGCCTAGATGGGAAGACTGAAAATATTCAGCATTTGGGATGTTGCGTAAAGACAGGTGTGAAGGTGAGAAAGTTTCAAGGCTGGAAGAGGTGCCTAATAATAATGATATCCCAGAACTTGGGTAATTTATAGGCCTTCACATGCTAAAGGCTGTTGTTGATGACAGTTTTATATCCTGACTGAAGCAAGCAGTCCTACTCTGCAAACCCCTGATGTACAGTTTAGTCTATATAGGCTGCATTAGTCTATACCCTGCTGATGCTTTGTGTGCTTAGATACTTGTGTTTTGCTGAATTGGAATATTTAAGCATGTACTTGAATATTTTGCTGAACTGCTGCCCTAGAAATGTGGTATAAATTGAGTTTATATAATTTCTAGAACACCGCAATGAATACTTCAGAGAAGGATGCTTCTCTCGATCCTTTTATGCTAGCACTTATGTGGTAGGGTTTTTGGTGTTTTGTTTCTCAGTTAGGCATTGTCACATTATTCTTGTACTGTGTTAATTCTTTTTGGTTTTAATTCTGAGACATTTTTGGAGACTGTATTCTTCTGTTAAGTGAAATAAAACTTTCATCTATCCTTAGACATGTCAGAAAATGACATCTATTTCTCTTCAGCTGAAGACGTTTTGTTTCGAACTATCGATCTCAAAACTTATTTCCCCATTTCCCTGTCTCCTTTTCATCTAAACGTGTTGAGTCATGATTGTTCTTCTCCGACACAAGCCTTCAATGTCCTCTCTTCTTGGTTTGTTTGAGTACAGCTGCACCAGGAGCACTGTCTTGAAATCCACATTCCAACTATGTGGTGTCTTTCACAGAGCAAAGTATATTCTCCTGGGAAATCCAATGTGCAGATCGATTTCTAGGCACAAGCTGAAAAGGATTCACAGATGTGGACTGGTCAAGATTTTTCAAATATTATTCCTGATTTCAGGTTACTTTAAATCTTTGATATGCCACTAGAAGTGCTAGAGAAGATCCTGGCTTGCAAAATGTGGCTTTGAAATTAGGATCCCTTACATTCTCTCCACTTGGATGTCCAAGTTGCTAGGTGCTTTTCACCACTGATAGAACAAAACTGTGCCATTCTTTTTTTCCTTAAACTGAGGAATATGACTGACACTCTTAAATAACTGGGGAAGACTGTTGGCTATATTCAGAGAAGTGTGAGGTCTGTTCCTCTTTCAAATTTGCAGTTTATTTAGAACTAATTATTGAAAGCCCTAAACACTTGTATGTATCTGTAAGCTGAGGTGCCTGTGGGGTCTGTCTCGTCTCCATATTTAAAGGAGGAGACACTGGTGTATTGCACTGATGGATGAGTAGCAGACAAGAGTCATTACTTATAGGCAAAGAAATAAAACTGTCTATTGTACGTCCATCCCATCTGTTGTGGAGAGATGCCAAATAGTACCAATGCTTGGGGTGTAGGTTCATATCATACTTAGCTGATGTGAGGGCCGGCTGCCCCTCCATTGACCTCCCTTTACATCAACATTTGCTCTTGTCTCTTTTTTCTGAACTGGCACCTGTGCACATAAAAACAGGTCCTACAAACCCATCTATTTATTTTGGGATGGTTAAACTCCCTGAATCAGCTCACTGTGCCTCTTGGTGAAGATGCAAGAGCTCGGAGCTGCCTTCCTTCCCAGTGAGGAGCGGATGTTACTGCTCTTAGGAGCGGCTCACTGTCGAAGCTGTGCTGTTGCATGATGAAGCTTTTGCATCCCAGGTGCAAAGCCTGTGTCCTGGATTCGTAGTCCCACCTTGGGATGCTTTGGATGGGGGCTCCAGTGGATGGCCAAAAGCTGGGGAGGATGCACGAGACCTTCTCTTACTATCTCTGCAGTCAGTTGGGTAGGAGGAAGTATTGCTGCTAGGGGGCTGCTCAGACCAGGTTGGCTTTTCTGAGCCATCATCTGCCAGAGATGATTGCTGATTCATAAAGAAGGGACTATAGTGAGTATATTCCCAGACTAAAGCCAAGTTTCATAAGTGTGCTCCTAAATCTCACTGTCTGAAACCATCCACTGCAGACATTTATTCACCAGCCTTCCGGATCATCCTAGCTGTTTTGACATACGATATTTAGAGGCAAGCATCCAGCCCAGCCTCTCTTTCACAAAAGTTCAGTAATTGCTGCAAATCATTGTGCATATCGTTGGGAATTGCAGTTTAGATGGTTCTGAAATGAGCCCTTGAAAATGCTATTAAGTGAGTATATGGGCAAGAATGAATCACTTCTGATCCTTTGAACCCTCTGGGCTGGTTAAAATAGTGATTGGTGTCTTCTCTTGCACAGTCCAGTCATCTTCCTGAGTGTTTTACTGAGCTGTGTCTTCTGGATGTTGATGGGTGAGCTCTGGACAATCTTGGTACTGCAGTTGTAAAAGGTATTACCCCCTGCTCCTATTTATAGAAACAGCAGAGGGAAACAGGCATTAGTAGCTGCAGTGTAAAATCCGGCATCTCAGCCTAAAAACACTTCTTAAACTGCCCCAGGGAAATCTTCAAGGCAGGGGTACAGCTAGCGTACATGTTTAAGACAGGGCGCAGCTCCCGCATGAATGTTAACGTTCTCAGATACACCACTGTAAAGCTTGATCAATTTTTCTTAAGCTGGCTTTTTTTGTTGTTGTTGTTTTGACAAGGACTGGAAAAAAGACAAAGTGGTGCCTGCCAGGGCTTTCCCTCCCTTGGGTGTTTGGGGGCATGGAGCTGTCTCTTAAAACTCACAGTATAATTCCAGCTGATTTAAACAGACTGAGAACCGACCTCATGCTGTTGTCTCAGATGGATGTCTTGCTAAGTTGCTGCTTTCCTTTTCCTGTCTATGTTAGACTTGGGGTAGCTGATATTTTCCTTTAGGCCCTGATTGTGGGAACTAGGGGTTTGCCCAGAAATGCAACTGGTGCTGAAACATCTTCAATGTCTTGCATCTTCTACTTGAAAAACGGGAAGGAAACAAAAGAACAGAAAAATTATTATATTTTAAAATCTCATGGTGTGTTGTTTTTGTGTTTTGTTGGTTTTTTTTTTTTTAAGCCTTGTGAGTTTTATGGTTTGACTCATGAGTATATAGTGCTGTGTCTTGGCAGCGGGAGTCTTTTGGCAATCACGGGGATTCATGCTGAAGGACAAACACAGCCTCGTAATTATTCTAGTCTTTCTGTACAGGGGAAATGCCTTAGTGTCTGGAACTGCATAGTTTCTAAGCTTCTGTGATGCTCCCTCTCTTGTGTTGTGGTGTCTCCAGCAAGAATGCAGAAGACAATGTTAGCCAGCCAGCTATGTATACTGGGCAGGTCGCTTTTGCGTAGTGCTGCGCTACTGTGTAATGGGATGTTGTTTCTTTTCTCATGTTGCTGCCTGGTCTGTTTGCAGAAGATTATGGCCTGTATTTCAAAAGCACTGTTTACGCATGTATCCTTTTGTCCTCAGCAAGTTGCTTGCGCTTCAAGGTAGGAGAAGCTTTTCTATAGGAAGAAATTCTGCAGGGAATAGGAGCTGTGTTTTAGCATAGAAGCTCCAAACAGTCTTGGTCATCTGGAACAGGACGCTTACAGGTTTTTTACTTTTTAAATAGAGGCTCCATCCTGCAAGCTGTTGTTGCTTCACAAAAGAGTCACAGCCAAGGATCTCAACGAAGAGCTGTCAAACCTGGGCTTGCTGTGAAGTGGCATGGAGTTCCCTGACACAGAGCAGCCTTCCTGCGCAATTCCCACATGCCCTGCACCCCAGGGTGAGGGGCTTCATTTCTTGGCTTGGACTTGACAAACATTCTCTCTCCTGTGGGTCTTACACAGAGCCTATCCCTTTAAAGGGGAAATCAGTAGCAACACCTATAATCTGTACTGTTTATTGATTCTGGGGATTCAGGGCTCCATATTAAGAATTTGTTGCAGTGTAATGAACCAGGCATCATCTCACTGCTTAAATCTGAGAGCCCAGGAAAAATTGTCTCACTGCTGTCTCTTCAGGACAATGTTGGCAGACGAGCTGGCCACTCTGTGGCCTCTGCAGACTATGACAGCAGCAGCACAAATCATGACCTGGAGGACAGTAATTGCAGCCAAATTATTCCCTTATTGCTTCCATCAATCAGCAGCGTTTTTCATGTCACAGATACGGCTTTTTGTCTGACACCCGTTCTCACCTTCTATTCAGCTGATAGTCCTCCAGTCGCATCTTTTCTTTATACATCTCTTATATTATTTTTTTTCCTGGCTGGAAGCCTCTTTCACATGCCAGCAAGGAGTTTCACTCTAATATTATGTTATTTAAAAAAAAAAACTCCATGCAAGACCAACTTAGCTTTTATAACAGATGTCTGTTGGTTCGTCAGTTCGGACACGAAACAGGTAATGACTTGGGATCTTGCCAGTAAGCCCCATTCCTCTGGCATGAATAATACAATAATGTGTTGCAAATTAACTCTTTGTCTTACATGGGCACATTCCAGGAGAAGAATCTCCAAATGTGTTTGTCAAGTTTGTGAAACTCTGCTAATGTAGATCTTTTTCTCCCTTTCTTCACAGAGACACCCATATTGAGTTGTGGGCTTCGGTTTTATTTTTGAATTAAATTCAGTGACCAGGAAAAGGAGAAGAGAAAAATTAAGAGCTGGGAGAAGACTTTTTCTGTCTGTGTTTTGAGAAGGGATAATGGAGCAGATACTTTGGGTCAGATAAAACAGACTGTTTAGGTTCTTAATTCTTAGTGAAATAAATGGGAAAGCCAATAAAATACAGACCCATTCTAATGAAATCAGTGGTGAAATAAGGAATGTAAATAACTTGTTGAATATGGTGCCTACTGTGGTTTATGAGGAGAACGGATGATAAAGTTCTCCCATCAAAATGTCCTTCTTGTAGTAACAAAAACGAAGATTTGAAAATGAACCAAGCAAATCAGAAGGAAAAAGTTAGTTTCTCTTCTCTTTTGAACAAAATCAAGCAGGATAAAAGTGTCTTTTTGGTACTGGAAGTCTCTATGCTAAGTTTCAGACAGGGAAGGATGTTATTTGCACCAGGTAAAAACATGTTCCACATTCCAGAAAATGAGTCCTTAGCACAGAAATCTGATCCAGTCCTAAGTACAATTTCATAAAAAACATGTTAATAAAAAGAACAAAACCAAATATCTCTAAACCACTCCCAGTGGTCTGCGATAGATGAACTACAGCTGGCAGAAACAGAGATATTAAATCTTTAATCACTTTCACAAAGAGGAGGAGACCTCCAAAGATTGTAGGAATATAGGAAATTAGGAAATATTAATTTCTATTTGACCACCAAAGCATTTTTGTTCTTTCTAAATAGTTGTAACCAGGGGAATACTAAAAGGTCTGGGTTTTGTGTAAATAGGTTGTCTTAAAATTTATGCTGATGTGATCTTAGCTGAGACAAACATCCTTCTGTGTACTTTGAAATACAGCATGAGCTATGTGAGAGAAGATGAATTTCAGCCAAAGATAAATATAAACAGTGCATTTCAAGCTTTAGCAGAAGATATTTCTGGTTGCAGTCTAATAGGCAGCTGTCTCTCAGTGGTTGCAGCGTTACTTTGGCTTCTGCCGAATGGGCGAAGATGACGTGCTTTACATTTTTTTTTTGCCAATTTTAGAGCCCTGCTACTTTGAGCATCTCTGCATTTGTTGAGCAGTGCACGCATGTATTCCTGCTCCTTTTGAGGGTTCTCTTCATGCAGGTGTCCTGCACTGAGACCATCCATCAGTCTTTGCAGAATGAGAGTGTAAATAATTTACAGATTAAGAGACTGAGACGCTACAGATGTGGTACTGTATAAAGTTCTGTTAATTGACATGGCTGTTGCAAAAGCATCTACTCAAATGCCTTTAATTTTCCTGATGTTCCTGGATTTGATAGACAAAACCTGCCATAAAATAAGTGCAAGCAGTCAGCAAATCTGTTTTTTCTTGTTGGTTCTGCTCATCTGGAATGTAAGCCACCTCTTGGAATGTGTGTAGCACATCCTTGGATAATTGAATTCAGGCTAATTCTTCTGAAATGAGAAATTCAGTGGGAGATGTAAGAGACAGACCAAACTGCAGTTAAAAATTATTTGGCGTGTCTCTCTGTAAGCTCTATAAGGTGCTTAAAACTGCTCAGCTGCTGTCGTTGGAGGGCAGTTCTGTAGGAGCCAGGCATTTTGAGCCTGTCTGAATGATGTGAGCTGAAGGTCTGGCTCACTAAAGCTGATCGTCACAGGTCCTGAGGATGCGTACCTATAGCTACTTTGAAAACAGACAGATGGTGTGGGACAAAATACCTCTTTGAGCATGAATATGTCCTAGTATCTCTCTTCATGTCCTCTTCTATATATGTGTGTGTATATACATATATATGGTTTTTTTATGTTTATATATGAGAAAAAGGAAGAGATGCAATACGCTTCCATTAGCTTATTTCATATTTGCATGTCTCTGAAAGAGTTGTGTGTCACGGGGGGCAGGAGGAAAGGTTAAGAGTTGGGAGCGCTGCCTTGGAGCTAGGAGAATGCACAGTTGGTTATTGGATGCAAACAATTTCAGGCTAGTGAAAATTGTCAAATACAATTTTAATACCTCTGGGAAGATCACTGGTTTGACTGTCCTCTAATTATGTGCCTTGGGAATGGATTCTGTGAGATTGCTGGTGTGTTCTCTTATTAGTTTCCCTTTCTATTGCAGCAAAGCTGATGGGCTTACAGCATTAGACTTCTTTTGCAGGATATGCTGAATGAACACGTAGAAAACATCAATCCCAGAATACTGCCAGGTCATTGCTGTTAGCAAGTGGAGATTTGGTCCTGATGCAGGATCAAAATGAAGCTGCCTTCAGTTCAGCATGAATCATGTGAAACAAATATTCTGCTATTCTGAGTGAATGACTCCTTCCTTTTGCACTTCATCCAAACAAAATCAAAAAGCCACATCATCAACTAGAAAGAAAATGCTTGCAGTCACGAAGCAAACAGGACACCAAAAGGGGGCTATTTAACCATTTTCATGGGAAAATATAGAAAGCAGGTTGACTGCTGTAGCAGGCATTTTTAAGACTTCCACAAGCCATGTTTTTTTAATGCTTATGTGAGTATGACTGCACAGTAATTGGTGTCATAACTTTTACTGGTGACTGTCCTGCAGAGAAATTACAGTCTGTACCTGAGAGACGCAGTCAGAGCTCTTGCCACGGGGAGTTTCTTGTTATAGACCAGACCCAGTATAACACAAGCAGCAGAAGGTTAACAGACAGAAAGCAGAAAATATAATCAGGAGACTTGGGGGGTGACAGTGGGGAGGGAACAATCACATCTTGCAGCCAAATACATCTGAAGATAACTGGTTCATAAAATCAGTTAGCTGCCTGGAGAGCTCCATAGCCAGAGACTATCCTTCTAACAGAGGTTGTGATGGAAATATAGAAAAATTGGACTGAAACTTGTATTTCAAGTATATTGGGAGTTTTGAACATACTACAGTTATTTAGAACATAGTATGTACCACATACTGCTGCTGACTTCTGGTGTTGCAGATTTCCTTCTTGTCTTTTTCAGTTCACAGACTAATTTTCCCAGCTGCACGGCAGCAAAACCACTCCTAGTCATGAGGTCTGTTGATACTGGGTTCTTGTTAGCAAAGAACATTGCTTGCACTGGTCCCAGCAGAGGTTTTCTTGGTCACTTGAAACACAAAGGCAGTCTAATGTTTTCCGCTGGTAAATCTCCTTAGGCCCAACTCAAGGTACCAAAGAGTACAAGACCTGGGATCTCATTTATCTTACAAAGTGTACCTATGCAGTATCATAGAATGTTTTGGGTTGGAAGGGATCCCTAGTCCAACCCCCCTGCAGTGAGCAGAGACACCGCTAACCAGATCAGGTTGCTCAGATCCCCGTCCAACCTGGTCTTGAATGTTTCCAGGGATGTGTTTCACTACCCTCATTGTAAAGAATTTCTTCCTTATATCCAGTCTAGACCTACCCTGTTTTAGTTTAAAACCATTACCCCTTGTCCTGTCACACCTACTTATGAAATTAGTCTGCGTGGTCAGCCACCTTGTGTTCTGGACTGACCTTCTTGGTTAGGTGTCACTGCGTGCTGCTGCCCTAGAGAAGTGTTTGAAAACTGGAGAAGTCCAAGGGAGCTTTTCTTGGCTGGTCCTGCCCAAACGTCATTGCTGTGTGTTAGTCACAGCCCTCATATACATATTGCCATTTAATTTTTAGGGCTCTTTCTATTTTACAGCAATCATAACTGCTTGCAAGGGGAAAAAAAACCCAAACAATCACATTATGTAGTAGCAAATTAGCTTTCATTTCAGCTGCCCTTTTCCTCTCAATACCTTCTATCGATTGCCAGGAACCTCTGTCTCAGTACATTGAAAACAAAAACCTGAACTTTCCCTTGTTACCATTCTGGGTGAGCCATCGTGTATAAACTAGCAGTACCTTTTGCAGCGATTTTTCACATCAACAGCATGCAGATATTGTTTGTTTAGCTTAGTCATTCTATGGGAGGCAAGACTGGGGGAATGTCAGCTTATTTTCTGAAATGCCAGCCTTTTCAGCTGAGCATTCCCACTTTGCTATACAGTCAGAGATGTTGGTGCATTTGGGGTATTTTTGAATAAATACCTACCTAACAGCTGTTTATGAAAAATGGCTGCTTTGCATAATTTTTGCATTTTTTGTCTCATTTCTTCATTTTAAAGGCCAGCTTTCATAATGTATGGTAAAGGTACAATTCACATTTGCCAAAGTCTGTTAAAATCACAGAAAATAGCTTCGTGCTTCACTCGTAAGAGCTGTTTCCCTCTGGTCAGTCGTGGTGTCTTCTGAAACTGGAGAAGTTCCCCTCATGAAGAAGTGGTGGGTTCCGATTTGCTTGTCTCAAAAATAGCGTAGTGCAGAGCATGGTTTTGGTTTTGCAGCTTCCTCTCTGCGTAGTTCCAAGCTGACAAGATGCTTGTTTATGAAACTGAGCGCCTGAATATCTGGCTGTTATCAAAATGCCAGTGCTATAATTGGGAGCATATGCTAAAAGAGTTGAAAAATGTAAGAAGGCCCTTTCCATGATTAAGTCCATTTCCTTACAAAGTTATGATAGATTCCAGTAAAGGTTTTTCTCCAGCATTAAAGTGACTCTTCCAGCTTTTCAGCTCCTCTTTCAGCTTTTCACATGTTTGATCACACAAATAATTTTTGAATTGGAGAAAACATGATAAAATAAATGTTTGATCACTTTGGGGTTTTTGAAGTGACCAAATGATCCTTTCCCCCATTTTTGAGTTTAGAAATTTGGGTAATACCGAAAACTTGTCTATAAAAGGTTACCTGGCCTTCAGCAAGGACAGGCACCTGGAACAGTCTGTAGAAAGTTGTTCTAGAGACGTCAGCTTTAGACGTGAGCTGCGTCCCCGGTGGTGCAGCAACGTTCTTGCTCTTTACATGTTGGCAATGCTGTTCCAGATGGCAGAGGTTTGAATCCTGCACGCTCTGAAAGGGAGCACGCACATAGAGTCCAAACACAGCTGTGCTTATTTCAGCCCTCACGCACTCAAATGCCCCTGGATGTGCTGTTCTGCGTATTTGAGGGCTGTCAAATAGGCGCGCTCGTTGGCTTATGCTTTGTAATCAGATGTGTGTGGGAAACTTAGAGTGACAGGCCCTTCTTCTGCAAACGTTTGCACACTTGAGTAATTTCACTGGTGTGAATAGGTCTGCTAGGCAGGAAAGCACTTGAGGCTTTTAATTTTTCTTAACTTGGGGGAGTTTTAGTTTGAAAGAGACTGAGGGGACTCCCTCCTTTGTCTTGGACACAGCCAGAATAGGATTCTTTCCTGTCATTTAATATTATTCCTGCGGGAGCGAAGTGAAAAAAAAGAGAACTTAATTTATGCAGAGAACTGTATACATAAATAATGTGTTAGATTCACATATAGGTGTAGATGGAACTAAAAGGAATGATCATGGAAATGAAATTACTCATCAGTGTAAAACCAGGAATGAAGAAAAGATTTGGAGATTAGTCCAAGTTTAACAAAATCATTGCTGTGTGTCCTCTTGAAATGCTGTGTCTTTGCTAGAAGCCCCCTAAGGTGCAAACTGTCACACATAATTTCATGTAGGCAAGATAGATGATTGTAGTATCTCCAGGTACTGGGTTTCTGTAGGGGTTTTGCCCTTGCTTATCTTACTCTCTTTACTTGTATGTTTAACTTGTATGGTTGATTACACCGTAAGAGATCAAAACTGTTTTGTTTTGTTTTTTTTTTTAAATCTTGCTTTCTGTCCCCAAAGCTGCTGCTAGCCCATTTAAGGTTTTGTTTCCCTTTCACTGAATGGCTGCAAATTGAGAACTTCTTCCTAAGTGGTCCCATTGAAAAATGCTGATGTGATTCATGGCCCTTGCCATGCTCCAGCTGTGAAAAGCTTGCTGCTTGCATAGAATGACCCTCCAGGCAGCTGGTGAGAGTCCATTCTATATTTTGTGGTGGAAAGCAATGGAAAAGGTAATTAGAGTGGGATTTAAGGTGGTATATCAGGCATCTGTGAGATTGAGTTTACAGCTGCAGACCGGAGTGTATTATGCCTTCACCTTGATTCATCTATTAATTTTACAAACTTTATACTTATTAAGAGAGACACATGACAGCACTCAGGACTGCAGTACTCCATTTATTTGCAGACGCGTTACCATACTCAAAACAGGGATGTAACGCTTCTTTGCTGCCCTGCTTTGCCAGCGTACCTCATCCTTGAACTGGAGGGATCACAGGAGAGGTGGAAGGGCTGACTGTGAGTAAAGTACTAGGAACCAGCTTCTACTCTACTGAGATTATCAGGGGGGTTGCCACCAAGCTCAGAGAGAATAGCATCAGGTCGTAGACTGCATTCTTGTAGACTTAGTTCTGGTTTCATCTTCCCATGTATCTTACTCCATTGTCGGTTCTCAGTACACCTCCAGCCTTCAGCATGCCAAGGCCAGGCTCCCGGTTGACAGCTGGAAAGGTTCATCATGGAAGTTATGTCCCTTGTCCAAACTGTGTGTGTTTCTGAGCTGTTTGTGGTTTGTTTTGTATCTCCTGCCATGTGAGCTAGGTTCAGCTGTCATTGATTTTACCTTCCTTCATTTGTGAAGTGGCTGCCCCAACAGTTAACTCCTGAGCCCCTTCAGTTGTGTGATGGAAGGCTGGAATGAAAACACACAGCTTGGCCAAATTTTGGTACTTTGCAGTGCTAGGCTGTATTTGTAAGTTCCTGCTGCCAAATGGTGGGGGGTCAGGGGAGGGTTTCAGTACTGAAGTTTTCAAAGGGAAGGTCTCTGGCTATTGTGCAAAATACACCATATCTCTACTCATTCATAGAAATCCCTGATTATCTCTGGTTGAAATATCCTTTAAACTAGCCCTAAGGCAGGTGGCTGAGATGCTGAATTTCAACACAAATAGTTGAAATTCCGTTGAGTAGAAGTCCTCTACTGGAAAGTCTTGGATAACTTTAATTATAAGCCATCGTAGTGATGTTAATAAGTTTGTCTACCAACGCCCCTGGCGCTCTTGTTCTCAGTGTAAATAAATGAGTCAGATGAAGCATTAGGGAAGACTCTGTAACTGTAGAGATGATAAATTGTTGGAGGATGCTGTGGAGGAAAAGCTGTGCAGTTTTCCTCACCGGAGGTCTTCAAAAGCACCCTGGAGAAATACCTGCCAGGCATGACCTGAGTACTCTCAGTCTTGCTTTGGGAAGAGGCATGGGAAAGAAATGCATTATGGGACGTTTTGAGATCTCTTTCAGCCTCGGATGGAAGGGTTGCACATTCATGAGTTAATAACCATTTCACATGATTCCCTTAAGCGTGTCTCACTTCTACATAATGAATGTTGCCTTGAGAGCTAATTTGCTTTCTCTTGCAGCCCCTTATCAAAAAGGCACCATAACTATAGTTAATTTGCCCTCCCTGCCAGGTGCAGTAGATTAAGGACAAGAGTGAGTGATACAGCTTCAGAAAGCCCAACAAATGGGCTGTGCTCTGCTGAGGGCCTTGTAGCTTTCTGTGGGTATTGGCAGCTGTTGCAGAACAGAGCAGAGATCACCCTGTTTGAAAGAAGCATTTGGGTGGAAAGTGTATCAGCTGGTGTTTGTTGCTGGGTACCTACCAAATTGAAGTCTTCTGGGGCAACTGCATCTGCATGATGATCTGCTGGTGTTTGGGGTTGGTTTTGGTTGTACTTCTGAGGGTAACGACAGCAAGCACAGCCAAGTGCCGTACAGCCACAGAGAGACACAATGGTAATGCTCTTGGATTGCATCTTGCATTTATGCTGCATGGCATGTATCAAGAGTTACTGTAGTGGCATTTCTCAAACATTAGTCTTGCCTGCTGCTCCAAATTCTGCTCCAGGTCATGAGTTCCAAATCTTGAGGACATCCAAACTTGGAATTCTCCCCTCTCCCCCCAGTATTTCCATTTGTTCATGAGGCTTCCACATAGAGTAACACGGCCTTGACCCAGGTGCATCCCTGCATGGGTACTTTAGTACAGGTACAAGGGTACTTTAGTGTGTTTTTAACTTGCTACCTTTAGGTGTCCGACTTAAATGTCTGCCCTAAGAGTGTGTGGATACTAGTGTCCTGCTAAGAGAGCATCAAGACTTCTCATGAGGTCAGAAACCCAATGCATTCATGTGTTGCCCAACAGGAAGAATGAAAGTCCCCGCCCTACATGTTGGACAGTTAAAAATGGACTAGAAAACAGAAATGCAGACAGTGTGGGGTTTGGGGTTTTATTTTTAACTTCCAATCCCATGTTACATCCACAAGACCATCAGATCTGTATGACAAAGTGCTGCATGTGTATGGTCATCTGGATATTTGGCATCAGTGCTGAATATGCCAGCTGACCCTTGCCAAGTGTGGAGCAAACAAAGCTGAAGTGCTCCTGGTAAAGCTGAGAGAGAAGCAGAAGTGGGAGAGATTTTTCCCCTGTATTAGAAAGTCAAAGCAAAGTCTTCGGTTTCATTTTTTACATCATGTTATTTCTGGAAACATCAGTACTATCATGGTGGTAACAAATTTGGGGAGTGTTGTGGGAGTTCATTTAGTTCAAATCCTTTTTTTTTTTTCCTGCGTAGTAATAGGTTATTTAGATAGAATCACTTAGGACAATATGTCCAAAAACGTTACTTTTCTGCAAAGTGATGGTATTAATCACATTTACACAGGATATTTGTTCTGCTCTCAGACTACTTTAGGGCACTATGTAGGGAAACAGTTTAAGTGGCTGTTTAGGGCAGGACCCGGACTGTTGTTTGGTGCGAGAACAGCAGGAAGGATCAGCTCCAGGATGGGTTAATACCATGCCCAATGCTCATTTTAGATATTTGAAACTTACTGACTTGGTACGTTCATCAGCAAATGCTTGTGGCAGGCTGTCATGTGTTCAACCTACCTGTGTGTGCATATCTGTCATTTAAATAGCAGAGGACACAGGAATTGCGTTCCCTGCTTACCTAAAGACACTGAATCCAGGCTGTATACAAGACAAAAATCCATTTTTTCCTTTTTTTGGTGTAACAGTCTTTCTAAAGATAAGACACACCTAAAACGCTAGTCAGTTCTCTACATGCCATTAGTCTCTTATATGCAATAGTAGAAGCCATCTCTTTGTGACAACCAGAAAGAAACAGATTTTATCACCTTTGCTCTCTGTGAGTAGTATCTTACTCACCGTAACCGCCTGTTCAGATCAGTCAGGCTATTTGTGGAGTACAGCATTATTCACTGTGTGGGAGATTATCAGAGATTGGTCCCTATTAAAAGAGATTTCTTTTGCACTAGAATGTTTCCAGTGGGATCACCTCATTTATTCAGGGAACATCTGTAAAAAAGGACTCCCTGCTGTAAACTAATTGTGATTTCAATGGTTGTGGCAGCCTAGGAACCACCACTCTGCTCTTAACTTAGGTGCATGGACTCAGGCTGGCCTGGAAGAGAGACCTGGGTGGATTTTATGGTGCACTGTGGTTCCAGCTTTCACCAGGGCAGGATCTGAACCTGATGCTTTGTGAAAATACTGGTATATTCATCCTGACATGTTTTTCTGCTTTTGTTGAAATGCTGTACCTACCTTGCATTTGATGAAGGATTAAATAAATGGTACCTGCCAGTCTTGGTGCTCTGATACCCAATGTGCCGCTCTTTGGAAGAAGCTTCATTTATAATTATTGTTTTATTTGCTTTGATGAAGATGCCTGGGTTTGTTAGCTCCTGCAGTGTTCAATTGAGCTGAATGGTCTGATCAAAGAAAGTTGCTGTGGAATTTTCTTCTGCTTTGGTAGAAGTCAGCTCCGTGCACGGAATTGGTGAGATGCCAAGAAGATGTGTTTTTCTGAAGCCGGAGCTCTGTTTTGTGTGAATGTTATGTAAGGACTGTGAGGTGAGTTGAGGGAAGAAGAGGGAAGCCCTTTTCTCATCACGAAAATCCTAGGAGTGAATTCATTATAGGCCAGATACTTGTCTTCAATGCCTTGCCATACCTCGCTGGTGACTCGGGATCAAAGAGTAGCATTTGCCAGCTGAGTGACTGGAAGGTTGTTGTGCAGTGCTTCCAGATGAAGACCGCAGTATTAACAGCAACCTGCTGTTTGATCCAGCAGAAATTTAGCTGTTGCTCTCTTTAGGGAGAATGAACACCTAGTGCTCTTCACAATTCTGATATATTTAATTTTTCTAACATAAGTCCTATGAAGTGAATGCAAAAAATATTTCATTTGTAGCCTGTGCATCGCAATTTGGAGCGGTCGGAGTTTGGGGTCAAATCCTCAGCCATGCTGAGTAGCTGCATTGGAGTGGTCCTCTGGAAAGGCACAGGGGACTGCACATTCACTTTTGCTTCGCTTCATTAGTGGTGTGCTTGACTGGGTCCAGCCTGGATGCAGAGCCTCTTATGGGCCACCAGAAGGTGCCTTCGTGTCTCAGTAGTGCTTATCCATCTAGAGAGGTGCATGATAGGGGAATTTCCTATTTTAGTTTCGTGGAGGAACCTACCAATTGACATTAAGGTCTTGTGAAGGATAAATTTTTGTAGTCATGATTGATTTTTCTGGTTTGATTCTATCACTGCAAAGTTACTTTTAGTGCATGTTCATAAGCTTAACTGTGCCTCTCCACACACCATAAGCTAATCTGAACTATTACCTTGCTGATTAAATTACAGTGATCTTTTTTGTTTATAAGCAGAAAATTTTGGTACGCAAGAGTTGAGAGGCAGTAATTGGAATTTTGTGATGCTTTTTATGCATAGAACTATAGCACTAAACTTTCTCAATCTTGAGCTTTCACTTTTGTTATAGGTAATGTATCTATATAGATAATATTTTTTTTTTCCCCTGTGAATGATTTTTTTTTTAATATAAATTTTCCATTCATTGTCCATTAATATAATTTGGCACAAAGATTAATTGCATGGGCAGGCACAGTGATAGGGATATAAATCTTTTCCTGTGACAGTGTCTTGAAATAGCAATCAGTTAAGATACCATCACTGCAGTGTAATATTGTGGGTATATTTTGCTGCCGTTCTGGGAGGATATGAGTATTGAATCCATACATGTGTGCATATATACATGTATGTATTGTGTGTGCCACTGTGGAGAGCTTGTATTTAATTATATTGGATCCTTCTGTCACTGAACCATTAGGATACGGTAGATGTTATCTCATAGACATCTAAGCAACAATCTCTGCCTACTTTTTTGTCCAACTTCATCCACGTTGTGACACCTCTGTTGTGCTGTCAGTGTCAGCTGTTACCCAGAGTGGTCAGGAGGGAGACGAAGGCCTTGACCGTGAGGAGTGTGATGGTGTAAGTCCAACTAGTCCTGCCTGCAGATTGGAGAGGGTTGGGCATAGACAGCACAAAACACGTTTCAGCCCTGTTTGCTGGTGCTCTTTGCAGGTTTGGCTTTCCCCAAGCACTGCCCCATAGTGCCATGGTCCTGCAAAGCAGCGATTGTCATGCTCTGGTCCAAAACTTGTAATGTGGATGTGGCCTTCCTAGGCCATGTTTAGCTCTCCCAGGCTCATTTAACATCCATGGAAATCCTGACCTGGGGTTCACCAGCTGTGAACTCAAGATTTGAAGCCAGGTTTCAAGGGATTAAATGTACACTTGGCTTGTTTATTTCTTGATTGATTTCCACCAGCAGGTCCTCCCACCTTCTTGCCTGTCCCTACAGGGAAGCACTTTGCTTGCGCCTTTTCTCCTTCTCTGTTATCAATCCCTAAATTGAATTACGGCAGTCCGTGAACTCAGTCCACTTGGAAAAGTGTAAAATGCCGGACCAGGAGCAGCAGGCGTGAGGACAGCACAGATCTTGTCTTTTGCTTGTGGTGGTCACCTGCTGATCAATGCAGGGAGCTGCGGAGAAAGAGCATTTGTGTTGCCCTTCCTCTACTGCCATGTCCAGCTATGGGATCACAACTCACAATCTGTTTTTGCATTCACTGACATGTTCACTCTGTTTAATACAAGAAAAAATATTTCAGAAGCCAGCCTGGCTCAGATATAAGTGTCAGTCCTGGTTCCCTGCCCTCTTGAGCTGATCTCGCTTCCTGCCTGTGCTGCCACTGGGCCACTGATGGGACAAGTCTGGGGACTCGGCACCAGGGAATCTCTGAGTCACTGATGACACAGCTGCAGAAATGGATTTTCTTGGCAGACAAGACTCTGACAGGCGTGGTTTCGGAGAAAAAAATCCTTTGGCAAACATGTTATGTTGCCATTTTAAAAATGGCATGTTCTGTCAGAAACGCTTCTTCTGAGCGCTCTTGTGTGCTTTAGATTTAGAAATGTGCCCTTTGATGTGGAGAGCGGACTTGGGACCAGAGGTTGTTCCTTTGGGCGTCCACCCTTTCAAGGGAAAGGCTATTTTCTAAACCACAGGGTTCAATCCCCACTGCCTTCACTCTGTCAGAGTTAGCTGCCACGTGTTATACCCCTGAGCCTCCGGCACGTACGATGCGCTGCTGGCTGGCGTGCGGAGTGGCGGTTCTCCTGGGTGGGGAGTCATTCCCTCCTTGCTGTGCAGCCGCTCCGCTCAACAACGGGAGTACAGTTTAAAACCAGAAGCCGACGAAGCACATGATACCCAGCTATCTGTAGCATGAAATGGTATGTTAACTCTTCAAAGACAGCCTGGAGCCTCACAGTTGTCCTCTCAAACAGATCCTGTTCTCTGCTAAACATAAAAAGACATCGTGTAAATAGCCTCACTTGCATCAAAGTCAGTTCACCAGCTGTGGATCTGGCTCCACATGTCTGGTATGTTCTTTACCAGCTGAGATAATGGTATTTAAAGTGACCTTTACTGAGGTTTTTGACTCTCTCTGTTGTTTCTCACTGCATCTGGCTCTGCTATTGGCTTTCTTACCATTCCTGTAATATCTTTTTTTCTTTTGGGGGGCTGTTTTAAAAGCAAAACCTTGCAGACCTGAAAGCATTAAAGTAAAAGGGTTCATGAATAGGGAGCAGAACAGGCTGTTTCTGACTCTGGTTGCTTATAGCTGGATTCAAAAGAAGCTGACATACGGGTTGTCTTGTATGCAGTCCTATGGTTCTGGTTTAATTTTAAGCTACAGTACTCAATGTTTGTCTATGTAAAAGGCCATAATGAAAACAAGAGTGTTGGAAGAAATAAGACTGTTTACTTTTTATGGCTGTTCCTTCCTTCCTAGTTTGACAAAACACTGGATCCTCATGTAGCTCCAGACAATAAACTCATCTTTAAGCAGTTACGTTAAACTGCTCATTAGGCTTAATTTGCATTAACTGTAAGTGCCCAATACATTCAACTCGTCAGCACTGGCTGTGCTGAAAAAACTGACCACTGACAAGTTATTGCTGTAGACTCAAGTGTGTGTTTTTTATTATGTAAAGTAGTATCAAAGTCACGTTAAAGAGGCATCAAAGTTTCTTCAGTCTACCAAGTTCTCTGATACAAAACCACAAGCTTTGAAACATTTGAAAGCTGAGTTTCTGAAGGATGGGATAAATTTGTCTTTTGCTGGAATTTGTTAAATCTGTATAAATCTTACCAAGAAAAGCCTTTTTTTGTGCCATTTCATCCTCAGTGGCCCTGTTTCTTATCAGAAGTCCTCTGTGATAGGCTACTAGAAAGAAGTACTTAGAACAAAACATGTTGGCCCCAAGCACTAAGCGTGAATCTGATAATGGACCAAAGCTGTGGATGCAGTTACAATTTTTGCAAATGAATGATCGGATTCAGAACAAAACCCTTCCAAAGATGGGGAGATGTGCTGTTTCATAGAAGCAGGCTGACACTGCTGAGAAGGCAAGGTCAGGATTTAATAAACACAGTTTGTCGTTCTCCCTTCTTAATTGCAGAAGTCAGCTGGAGTTCATCTCTCGCATGTTAGGCCATGAGGAAAACCAATTTCCTCTTCATCCCTTTTGCCGACTTTTTCTCACAGTATGTATTGAACTAAGGGGTTACACAAACAATTCAGGATTGCACATAATCATGATAGCTAACAGTGTGTTTAGAAACTTTACTTGGCCCTGTAGCAGCCTGCACATGTTTCACCATAAGGATTGTTCCAGTCTAAACCTCCCGCTGTGCTCTGTAGCTGGCGGAAGCAGAGGAAGACGCTTGGGTGGGTGAGTAGCACCCATGTCCTGCCTTCACTCTGTGCTGGGGGGCAGGGGGCTCTAAAATGTGTCCCAGTAGCCTCTTCCCTGACTTTCAACAGGCTGAGCACCCAGTTTGCCTGGATTACTGACCCATTTGCCCATGGCTTACTGAACTTGCCCAGCCACGGCCATTTTCCTCCCCTTTTCAACCTGGCAGCTCTTGGGGCTGCCAGTCCTCCTCGTCTCTTTTCTGCTGGTGGCAGTTGGGTAGTTGGACTTTTGCCCATCTACTTTTGCCCTGTTTGCCCCCACTGTGGGGCTGCTCTTTGCAGGGCAGTATTGCATTGGCAGCATGGTCCTGCTCTTGCAGCAAATGAACCGTGCTGCCATAATTCCTCGAGACTGGGCTGGGTGCTGCAGAGGTTTCTGTGTGCATGTGAGTCCTTGCGGAGTGCGTCTCTGAACTCTTAGTACCTTCCAGCTTGGCTTAAGAGCTTTGCTGTTTTTTGTGGGCATGACACTGCATCTAGGTTCACAGTTCTGTGGTGGCTTTTACTTTTCAAAGACAAACGCTCTCCTTTTTTTCTCCTCTGCAGGTTTGCAGCCTGCCTTCAAGAAAAGGTCTTCTCCTTGCAGCTTTTGTTTATTAAACTGAGGAAAAAGAACAGGCCCCCCCCCCAAGCCAAAGCACTGTCATTTATTGGCAGTGATTCAGGCTAACTGGGCGGCAAGCACAAATCCTGTCTCGACTATATCATGTCATTTGGGAATACTATTACAATAGCGCACATTTCGCACAGCGGTATTTCCTCAGTGTCCTAGCCCTGGAAAACCTCCTGTTACTGGACATTCACCAAGTTGTTAAAGGAGAGTTGGAAGCAGCCATCAGATGTGGCAAGGTTTCTAAATACACATTAGTTATCTTCTTGTTTCTTCCTGGATCACTGGACTTAATCATATATTTGGAAAAAGGTTTACATTTTCTCCTAAACTAGGGCTCAAAGGCCCAGACCTACCTGTATTTTTTAGCAGGCTTATTTCTCATAGCTGTGTTCCCAGAAACAGGCACAGAGAGTGTAAAAAAGGTATTTCGAAGATTAGCCTGTTAGCCAAATGCATCCTGAGAAGAGTAATCTGCCTAGAGGGATGGGTGGTGAACATAATCTTGCTGCTCTTAGTTTTCCCCCATTGCTGCCACTTGAGGCTTCTTACTATTTTCTAATAGCTTTTATTTTCAGATTCTTTTCTGGCTGGCTGTCCTTGCATGTCTCTCTGACTCCTGGATCCTGGTTTCTTTAAACTGCAAGAAATACTGGCTGTAATTTTTTATTTTTTTTTTTTTTTTTTAAAAGTGCCTGTGACTTCAAAATGGTACCTCTCTAATCATTCTTTCATTGCTGCTAGTGCATAACACCTTGCATTTTCTCACTTTTCTACCTTGTTACTACAGTATTTTACTGCTTAGGTATAGTGGAGGCCCTGTGAAGGCAGGAAGATACGGCTCTTCTGAAAGTGAGCTCTATAGCGAAATAGCAAAGCATCACATGCATTGATAGTCATGGTGGCAGGGAAGTTCCTGTGTTGTATAAGAGATGTTAACACTACAAATCAGCCAGGTTCTGAATTTGTATTCTTTCAGGGGACTGCATTCACAGAAAAGCCCGCAGTCACCTTTTCAATCCTGGTTATGGGATCGGTCCTGTTGCTAATTCTATTATGCTTGAGGAACGAGAGTGCTGTGATTTTGAAAGATTACTTTCTTTACGTGAGCTAAATTGATGACAGCAGAAGCGTTACTGGTGAAAAGCAGCATCCCATCAAAGCTGTACTTTGCATAAAGCAGTAAGCATGCCTCAGTACTGTCAATACCACGCTTCCTGTGGCCCTATTAATTTGCAGACAGAAAAGGGTGATATTTAGGCAAAAGACGCTCTTTAGCGTGTAGGACTGTTAGCATAATAAAGGAGGGTTGGCATATCTCCAGCCTGCTCCCTCTGACCCAGGGCTTCCTCAAAAGTGAAGCTGTGAGGGTTTTGGTGTGCGAGTGTGGGCCATTCCCAGAGGAGCTCCTTCTTCCAGCCAGGAGCACCCGGTAGCGTAGTGCTGTGCTGCCACATCTGCATGCTCATTTCCTTGTCACCGGTGTAAGTCAGGAGTGACTTCAATGAAGCCACAGAAGCAGGCTGTTATCACAGGCAATGGAGAGAAATAGGACTAAATGGGAGAATTGGGATAAATTATACTTCTTGTGTGAAATGCTGTTGCTGTTGAAGTTGTTGTCAGAACTTTATTTGGTTTGTGTGACTTCTGTTTTATACCTATGGTTGTCTTGATATATCTGAATGTCAAATAAAAAATGCAGCAGCCACTTTAAATATAGAAGGGGTTTGAGATGAATGTATGAAATTAGGGAAATGGCAGGAAAGAGGTTTGGCTACTGTATTGGTAAAGCCACTGGTGCAACCTATAGAATTGTCTTAAACCATAGCGGTAAAAGCATGTGTTTTCTGGAAAATTGAAATGTGGTTGGTTTTTTGTGGTGTGGGTTTTTTTTTTTGTTTTTTTTTTTATAGCATGATACGGAGCTGGTGAAGACTTGGCCCTGTTTATAGAGCATCTTGGAAGCAGTTTAAGAAAACAGATGAGTTAATTATATTTGTTTAAAAAAATAGCTTTAGTTTGAAAATAGCATGAGAAGGTGCAGCGTGAAAGATATTGTAAGACTGTTTGAGAACAGCAATTTAAAATCAAAAGGTTTTTTCTTTATGAAAATTCTGGCTATAAAATGGTTTAATCTGCTGCTGAATAGAGAGCAAGGGCTTACCTGTGTCATTCCGAAAGATGCAGTGTGAAAATGTGCAGTTAATGGGGCGTCTGTAAGCAGGGAGAAAGCATGGCCGGGCATACACCAGAAAGCAATTCTTCCTCTGTCTCCTCATCTTGCTTAATGGAAAAGCAGCGCTTTAGAGCCCAGCACATTTCTTTTGTATCAGTGCGTGTGTGTTTGCACTCTGCAACCACAGAAAAATGCAAAGCCCAAATCTCTTTCACCTCAATGATATTTCAAGAGAATTCCGGGTCTAAAATGATAAAGAAGAAAAAAAGTTGTTTCTGGTTTGTCTGTTTGCTTTACTTCATTTTTTTTTAGAGCTAGAAATATCCTGTGGAGACTGTACAATGAGGGTGAAGCCTGGTAGGCTCAGTTGTGCTAAGCCATGCTAACCAGAGCTGCTGGACAAGACCTCATGGCATCTCCACACTGGGCTGGCATTGGGACGGCTGAAGGCTCCTGGGGCTGGAGGGCTGAGCAGGGATGTAGGGAATCTGCCGCAGCAATGCCCATGCCCTGCTGCCTGGCCAGATGAGGGCTAAGGGCTGCCCATCCACTCTGCTCTGTGATTCAGGAGGATTTGAAGGAAAAAGGTGTGCCTTTTTTTCCAGGAAATCAGAAGACACAAAGGGAGATGCATTTGGGTATTTGCTACTTCGGTCATAGGAAGAAGTTGTGGTTTATGTTACTTGGGCGTTGTCTTTGGCTGAGTAAGTCATGCCCAGGGGAAAAGGGCCAGTGTAGACTTTGAGGCGGGAGAAGGTGCTGAGACTTTCCTAGACAAGTTAAGAAGCTCTTCTCAATCTGTAGTGTGTTTGAAAGCAGCTTCAGTATCGGACCGTGGGACTGCTGCATGGGAGCTGAACCTACTTGCAGAATCCAGGTGCCAGCTCAGTTGTTTTCTAGTTGTAAATTGATCAGGCCATTGATTTGTTGCAAGCATCAGAATCTGGAGGGATTTTAAGTGTGGGAGTCTGCTCTGAGATCTGGTTTTACATTGTTAATTTAGCAACACAAAGCTGCATGTGCTACTTGGCCTTTTTCTAACAGCCATTTAATAGTGGTCATTTGGACTGTTGTCTTTTTTTTTTTTTTTTTTTTGGAAGATCAAGATGTTTTGCTGATTTTTTAGGAAAGCAAACAGTTCAGCCAAACTTGTGAAGAAAATCACCTGGTATAAGCTTGGGAACGTAGTCATGCTTTTCTGAGTACAGGAAGGAAGCTGTTGCTTGGCAGAAATGGAGCATAAACAAAGAAAGAAACAGTGGGAACGTGATTACCAGGCACGTGGAAAAAAACTTTCAATCAAGTCTCTTTAAGATCAAGAAGTGTTGAGACTGATCCTGTCTGCACTGACCCCAGGCAAGTCACTGCTGCCCCAAGTCCAGCTGAGCAGTATGAGCTAGCCAGAGAGCAACCACATACCTGTTGGCAGGAATGAGTTTTGTTATGCCGTTAATCCTGAAGTAGGCTGTGTAAGGAAGAGGCAGGACATTTTAGAAGGGAGGTATAGTAGCTTCTTTCTGGGAAGAAATTTGAGGATTTCCTCTTGTTTTGGCATGGCTGAGATGGCAGAAGTAGATGTGCCATTGCTCACAAACGATGCAACGGCAGTTCCCCGCTCCGGATTGTCGTGCTTTGCGTGGAGCCAGTGACTCTCATGGCTGCCAAGGGCAGACCACAGTCCAAAAGTATTTGTGAGGAGCGTCCAGGTTGCTGTGACACGTAGTGGCTTGATACAGAGAAGGAGTTGCTTAGAGCTGCCTCCACATCTACCCAAACAAAAATTCCCCTCCCTCTCTCAGAGGCGACTGGTTGCGGCACTGTTGGATTTGCTGGCATTGCTGCAAATGCCAAGCAGCCTGAGCAAGTGCTGAAAGACTGACTTCTTTGCAGCACTGGGCAATGAAAATGGGGGAATTACGAACTAAAGGAAACAGAGCTGGAAGGGACCTGCAGAGACCATCAAATCTTAGACAAAGTTGTTCCTGGCAGCTCCTTGTCTCACGTGCCCTTGAAAATCCCCTGTGCCTTCACAACTAGCGTGGCCTCAGGGTGTCCTTCCCAGCGAGGAGCCCACCTGCATCCCCTTGGCTCGATGGAGACCTTAGACCCCTTGCAGTGCCAGTTGCTCGCGAACCTTTCTCTTCAAATTCATGCCATTTTTTTCTCTCTGTTCGTAATACCCAGCCACAGAGGGCTCCTTTAGTAACTGCCCAAAAGTGAGAAACTCTCCTCTGAACACCGGCTCCCAGACCCCAAATGCACTGGGTGGATTTACTGTGCCCCCTGCCCAGACCAACTATGGTACATGCAGTAAAAAAAAGTTACTTTGCACTCTCTGTGTCATTTACTGCCACAATTTACTGCAGCATTTCTCTGCCTTCTTAAATGAGGCTGGACTTTTTTCTGTGCACAGTGTGCACCCCACGTGGTTCCGCCCCTGCTTGGTTACCCCAAGACACATAGGCAGTGTCTCTGGGTGCCCTGGTTCTCCCAGCCCCTTGTGGGAGAGGGGCTGCAGACCCCTGGCCTCGGCATCACTCCTTGCACAGGGCCTGCAGGGTGTATCACTTCTTCCAAGGCGGCAGCGTTAGGATCCCGGTGGTGTTGGTGCTGCCCGACACATAAGCATTGCCTCCCACGAGGAATTCAACAGTTACCCGCAGCGACAGTGTCTCTGATAGATGAGACTTCTGATCTAATAAAAGATTTTCATGTCTCAGGAGGTGCTGTGGCTTGAGCGAACTATGGACTGTCAAGTGGGGAAGGTGGTGTTTATGCCTACATTTTAGTCCTTGTCTGCACAGTACTTTGAAGGTGTAAAATACCTCGGAAATGCTGGCTTCTTATTGTTACTTTTATCACTGTCATCTTAATTTTCCATCGTTTTGAATATCAGTTATTCATGAGAAATCAGTGCAACAAGTGGGAGTTCTTCCAGAGCTTTTTAGTTCATACTGTTTTCAGTCACATCAGGCCAGATGTCTTGGAGGAATCTGATCTGACACAAACCCAGACAAGTCTCTGTAAAACTGCATACAAGAAGACACAGGCTAATACACTGCAGCTGGTGACAACGGCAGATATAGATGTTATTTGCAAAACTCTTCCTTCACTATGAGAGCACAAGGGCCAGAGAAGAGCACATGCTGCGGAGAACAGCAGCAACACAAATAGCCTTGGGAGCAAGCTCTGGCCGAGGTGTGTGTTTTGTGTTTATTACTTAATTTAGCAATATTGGGAAAACCCATGAAGGAAAAAACATTTGGATATTTTCCAAATGCAGAATGATGCAGGAAGAAGCAGGGCTGTGATTAAGCGTGCTTGCCTACTGAAATATGTGTACAGTCTCTCTGGGATACTGTAACTAGCAACATCTCTCAGGCTGTTTTTAAAGCTAAAGCAGTAATAACGTGCTAGCGTGCCTGACGTCTGCGCCTGTGCTTGGCAAACCTGCCTCTGCATGGCAGGTTTGGGTTCTGTGCGGCTTAGGAAATGATGCTTTTACTGTGCTCAGCTGTGTCAGCCGAGAAATCTTTGTCAAACTGGTGTATCTGAGCCCTGTGCAGAATGCGCTGTTTTCCACCACCATCAGCCCACTGTTGCAGGGATTTGCTTTATTCCTTACAGATTAATTGCAGAAAAGAGTGAACTGGGTTTGGGTTTTTTTTTCCTTCTGATTGTACAGTGATTCTGTGTGCCAAGAAGCCACTGAAAAGAAACCGAAAGAGTGCGAGAGATTGTGTGTGACAGGAATAGAGTCTGTCACGGAGTTGCAGATTATTTATTGCTGGCACGCTTTGATAAGTGGCTGCAACTGGCTCTAATTTTCTCGGCACTGCCCAGCTGCTTTGATCAGCAATGAAACTGTTAATAGTGCTGACAAATTATTGTTGATGGGCATTGCAGTTTAAACTTCCCTTGATGAACAGTGACAGATCACACCCCTCAGGGGTATTGTTTCAGGCTTTCTTCGGACATATTGCTGGGTTGAATCGCACTGCGCTTCTTTTCAGGATTCTCTTGCACAGTCCCCATGGTTAGAGAGTCGCTCCGGTTTTCCGAGCGAGAGCTGGGATTGTAGACAGTGTGCTGGCAGCGTGTGGGTGGTGTGTTTCATTGCCATGTGCCCCTGGAGCAGAGGCTTTGCGTGTCGGTGTCTTCTCTGTGTCCTGTGCTGATCTGCAGCTTGGAGGAGTGTAGCATCCAGGAGGGGACCAGGAAGCCTCTGTGCATGTAGCAGGCGGCGAGGATCCGGGGTAGGGACGGTGGCTCTGGTGGCTCTGAATGCAGGTGTCGCGTGGGAGAGGAGAGTGATTGCTGTCTGAGACAGCGAGCGCTGCGGTGAGTGTCCTTTCCTCCTCCTTCCCCGAGGCTGATCCCAGCCTTCCCACTTTCCCGTAGCTCTTTAAAAATTTCCCTTCGTGTAGGCTCTTTCTTTACTCCTTTCAATCTCTCCTTTTTACTTGCCCTCCTCTTCTCCCCTCACCTCTCATTCCCCTCCCTTCAGTCTTCCCTTCTTTCTTTGTTTCCATCCCCGTGCCTCTGAAGCTGGGCACAGTCTCATGCAAATGCAGTGGGTTCTTTGAACGTTTGTAGCCTTATGCTTTGGGAACTGTTGACTGGCAGGAATTGTCTATAATGGATTTAGAAGTACCTGAACACCCTATTTGCATTTCTGCCTGTCTGCTCAAAAACGCTGGCGCTCAGCTCCCTTGAGGCTTGAATTCTGCTAGAAGCAGCTGTGGCGGTGGCATCCTGTGATTTGCTTCATCAGTTGACGTTTTCAGGAATTTGGTCTGATATAACGAGGTTGGCCATTTTACTGCCCTCTGCTGCTAAACAACTTGGGTAACTTCTCACCTACCTAACGAGATGGGAGTCCCCTAGATATAACTGGCTTTATAGTGAGAGCCCACATGAAAGTGTGCCTCCCTTTTATGATGTTGTTGTTGTTGCTGTTGATTTTATTATTATTATTCCTCAGCGGTCTGTATTGATTTGTGGTATATTTTATTCAGCTAAGACCCCCATCAGCCCAATTCTGCTCTGTGTCTAGATTGCGTGTAAAATTAGGAGTTTTAGTAGTGATTTCAAGATCAGGAGCAAATACTCTAGAAAATGAGGTCTTGCCTATGTAAACAAGTTGCACTACTTTTAACTACCATTCTGTAACATTGATATAACCTTCCCCTAGTGCAAATTCAGGTATGCCAGTATGAACATGCTTATACCAGCGTAGCTTGTTCCCCTATGGGAAAAAAGAACAAGCTATTCCAGTACAGAGCACTTTTGTTTGGCTCTGACTACATCCACACTTTCGTTCTGTTGGCAGAAATATGCCAGCAAATAATACTTGTAATTTAACATGGGTGAACTGGTACAAAATCGCATATAGAACAAGTCGTCGTCTGCAGACTGCCTCAATAACTCCTTGACAAGTGAGTGTTGAATATGCCGTGCATTTATAATCTTGTCTTTGTGACTGGAGGTACAGAGGAAAGACTTAGTGTTACTGTCATGTATTCGCAATTAAGAAACTAAGAACTGGTCAGTGTGTTGACTATAAAGTCATGCCTGTGAGTCATGCCTGTAGTTTATTTTTAAGTAAACACATAGGACTTCATTCACTTTCAGAGTGGTTGCTGACCTTTGTTTTTATTTGCAGCTTATTAGCAATGTAAGAGGGCCGTGGCAGAGATGCAAATTCCAGTAATGCTTACTTGGAAATGCCTTTGAGCTGGCAGGGGAATGCAGAGGTGTTCTAGCAATGCTGAAAATCCGGGTCCTGAAAAGCCACTTGTGCCAGTGAAAAGTGAGTGCCTGGTGGCCGTGAAGTACTTGGCATTCATAACTGTGGTCATCTACCTCAGTCATTGGCAGGGCAGGGCGGTCTGGAGATCAAGGGCAACAGGTACAGAGAGAAACTTAAAAAAATTCCATCAGATACTACAATCCCAAATATGGTTTATTGATGGATTTTTCCCAGTACTGCTGCTAATGCCTTGTAGCAAGAACCGTGTAGGAAAGACTCCTGGTGTTTGCAGGCAAAGGAGAAATACATTTGGTATGGCAAACACTTCATATTTAGAGTAATTGGGGGAGGACTAGGGGTTCTGGAGAGGAACTGTCTTAATTGCACATGACTGACAGCTGTCTGGAAACATGGGATCTAAGTAAAACTTCTAGGATTTCTTTTACCACAGAGTAAATAAACCATTATGACCCTTTTCTTGTGCATGGTAAGAGGTTATTTTAAGGCAGGTGATGGTGAAGTGAAGGAGTCTGTGGGGAGGAGAAGCTGGTGCCATTAGGGGACTGCAAAGCTTTGCTGGGGGGAACACACTTTATTGTGCTGCCTGATGGCACGGTTACCTTGCCAGGCTATTGAGGGAAATAAATGTTCGCAGAACCTAATAGTTTCCTCCTGTGAGTTAGTATCACCTCCATCTCATTTAATTCCCACCTTTGCTTATTGTGAGTGCCATTTCAATGCTGTGTTTCTCAACTTCATTACCTCCGGACTGATCGCTGCTTCAGAAACAGCTTTCCGAACTGCCAGTGGCTTGTTTTGCAGAGCAGGGAGGAAAACTTCTTTGCTGTTTTTCCCCCGGGCTCGTTGACTCCCCGTGACTCCAGCGATGGTGGCGGAGGTGGCTTCCGTGAGCTGGGTTGGGGCTCTGGCCGGCAGGCGGGGGCTGCGGCTGGGTGGTGTTGGGGCTGTCAGGCTGGCACAGGCGGTGAAGCTGGTGTATGGTCGTCAAGAGCAAGCAGCTGACCTCGGACAAATCTGCAGTTGGGCTGTAACCCAGCCTAGCCTCCAGCTCGCCCCGGTCTTTGCTGCTTCTTTCTAGGAGGAAAGTGATCTGTGACGGTCCTTTTGCTGGTTTCGATTACTTCTCTCCCTGGGCTGACTCACAGTTTTTGCCTGCTCTGTTTGCTCTGGGTGGGAGCTGCAGGCTGTCAACGGCTGATCTTCCACCTGAGAGTCCAACAGCATCAGCAGCCTCGGAAGAAGAGGCAGAGGCATCAGACAGGTCCTTGCCTGCAGTTCTTGGCAGCGAGGCTTGCAGTCGGGACAGTTTAAGTGAGACTGAGAGACAGACGCAGTATCAGCTCAGCCCCGCTCCCACAGGAGGCCACAGAATCTGTTGGTGAGCAGTTTTGAAAAGCTCCTCTTTATTGTCTTGTCACCTCCACTTTTAACCAGATATGAAATTGTTCATTACAAAACACCCAATCGTCCCTACAGCAATCACATCACTGGTGTCTGCGGTGATGTGTTGTGAGCTGCACAGGAGAGAAGCCGTTTAATATCTCTGTTTATACATTTCCCTAAGGATGAAGAGATGACTGCAGTAGAAGATTAGTTTTGCTGGGAAAGACACTGAATGAGCTGACCTGATCAAGGGGAAGACATTAAAATGTTACGCTCTTTAGTTTTCTCTGCTTCGCTCAGACATTAGCTGGTGTGGCCTGTTGCTCTTTAGCAAGTATATTTGTGTCCAAGTGCTGCTTGAGACGGTTAGAAACCCAATGTGCTTTTTGAGGCAGGGGCAATTATTTATTACGTGTTTGTACAGCTCCTAGCACTTTTCGTTGCTGTGCCAACTGATTGCTAATGGTTGGGCAATAGTATTTATTGCTGGCAGCTGGTAATAGCAGCCCGTGTTTATGCCCTGTGGGGGAATTCGGTATGTGTGCGCAGCCATGGGATGTTCAAGTTTTTGTACCTTTTAGAGGCACCGCAAAGTCTGTAACAGACCATCTAGCCTTCTGCCATTTTAAGTGCTTCCTTACTTCATTTCAGAGATTTGTTTATTCCTTCCCTTGTTACCCTCCCAAACCTTTCAAATCTTTTCCATCTGGACTCTTGTGTTTATAAACTCTTCCGTGTTTGGAGCTTGTAGGCAGCAACCACTTCAAAACTTACTTTTGTAACACAGACCAAATAGTTGCCAGAAAGCACCATGGGCTCTCGTTCTCCTCTGATGCCTCCTTATGGCATTGCAGGTCTCTCTAAGATTGCCTCCCTGCTACCTGTAGGGTGCCCAGCCCTGCGCTTGCCGCTGTAAGTCAGCATCACCCTGCTAAGGAGGCCACTGAACTTCCCTGATTTGCACAGCCGGGGGATCTGGCGCAGCGATGTTGCTATTGAAATATTTTGATTTGTCTTGCTTTGTTTCTCTGGAAAAGGCATAGTGCAGCAACTCTTAACTCCTGTTTTGTAAGACCCACACAGCTGAAGCCCATCGCTTTTTTTCTGGTGTGGAAAACGTGAGCTGGTCAGCCCTGAGCGGGGCTGAAGTCTGGCCTCATAAAAACTGTCTGTCACCTTTTAGCCGTTCTCCTTGCTGCTTCCTTTTCGTAGCAGAGATAATGGGAGTGTTTCCTGCTAACTCCTGTCTCTCTCTGATAAATTGCTGTGGTCTTTATTGGAAAGCATTGTCTGGCTGCTCTTAGCACTGTGATAAAGAAAATGCTGTGAATCGGCTGCATTGTGTTTGGCTTCCTTTCAGCCAGGGCCAGTCTGGATGCTGAGGACCTGATCTCCCTTCTGTGCCAGGCCTCAGCTCATGTTTGTGTGGGAAGCAGGGGTTTTTGTTTGTTTGTTTAAAGCCACCTTTATGCTTTTGACATGGAGCTGTTGAAGGTCGGTGTGATCCGTAAATCTATAGACAGGGGTCTGCAGGTACCACTTGTTCTCCATATCCTCCTTGGCACGCTCCTCCCTCCCTTGTGGCAGTGCTGGAGCTGGCATAGACATCCTTGTGCTGGTGCTGCATGGCTGGTGCTTTCCGTCCCCTCCCCAACAGGGAAGCCCCAGCTCTCCAGGCACGGGTGCTTTTCATCCCCCCTTGTATTTCCAGTTGTCAGTGCTTGTACCAAGGAGGGTTTGTAGCCAAGCAGTACTGTTTTGTTTCAGTTTGGAGGTTTTTTTTTGCTTGGATCTTTCTATTCAGTGACAAAAAAAAGCCGGTGTAGGTATAGGTTAGCTTTAAAGTGAGGAGAAGAGGCCTCTTTGTGAATTCCAGAGCTTTCAGATTTGTTGTCAAGAGCTGTGTTGTCAGGTTTGCTGCCCACGAGATCGGGAACCAGATCCTGCTTATGCTGGCATCAGCAAGGAGGAATTTCACTGCCACCATCGGTACTATTTCGATAGCAAAGCAATATGAGGGAAAGGTGATTCAGGTCTTCAGTATCAGGTGTCTCCAACTGATTACCACTGAAATGTATTACATGCTCTTAAAAAGGAAGCTCGCAATCACTACAAAGCACATTTAAGTCACTTGGGGAACTTCCTTTTTCATTGAAATGAATTCAGAGGCAAAATGCACACTCCATCATAACTGCTTTCTTGCTGGGATTCTCCAGGGCTTTAGCTTATGGCTGATAACTCGCACAAAGAGTTTCTGTCTGGCTTATGCCTGGCACGCACATAGCAGCATCTGGTAGCGGGACAGTTGTACAAGTACCAGAGTAGTCACTGGCAAAAATATTGGGCTAGTATTATTTAAACAGGTAGGAGGATATCAGCAAAGACAACTGCACAGTTAAATTTGAATGATGTGGGTGTGCTCATTCACCTGCGTGCCTAAAGCTCCCTCCGGCTGAATCCACGGAAAGCGCCAGTGCAAAGAGTTTATCCTGTCTCCTTGTTTTCACCAGATAAGTCGTGGATAAACTGGGAGAGAAGGAAGGACTGAGGTAGGTGCAGAAAGGTTTTCGGCTTGAGAACTGAGGCTGAGAGTGGGTTTCGTTGTGCATGCTGCATCAGCCTGTGCGCAGTTTGAGTCCTTTGGGCTCATTTAACACAGCATAAATTCCACCCTAAATGCTCTTCGTGGGTTGTCTAGTTTCCTTCCTCCCACGGAGATTTTTAATTAAAAATCTAGGACCAAAATAACTGCAGTGCCGTCTTTTAACTATTGTTGAAGGAAGAGTTTGATGCTCTTGTCTCTGAGAACAGTGAAGCCTATGCAAAAATACACAGTATATTAATTTCCTGTAGAATTTCAGGGAGAGTGGCTGTATCAGAGGAAGTATAGGTGGATGCTAATTTTAAACCACTGTACAGCAGATCTTGGTATAATACAGTGCCCAAAAGTCTGAAAAGCTAAACGGGGGCATATAAGGATCTTTTCAAAAATAGATGCACTTCCTTAAAATTTATTTGGTCTCGTTTATTTAGCCCTCCTTGTGAAGGCCCCTGAGGTTTACAGAGCCTGTCTGAATCTGACAGGAGAAACAACAAAGTTAGAGGAGCAGAAAATTCAGCATGATCGGACCACCATGGGATGTGGTAATTTCGCCATCGCTTAGCTGTTCTTCAGAAGCAAATGAGCCAGGTCAGCTACAATTTTGTGGGTTTGGGGTCAGAGCCGTTGGGTGGAAATATAGTTTGTGCTTATATAGGATGTCAAGGTAGAGTATACTTCTAATCTAAAATTCTTGGCGTTTAGGGTTGTCCATTTCATTCTTTGTGAGCATGTGTTTGGGATGGTGGATGCGCACGACGTCAATAATCTGGAACTGATTCTGGAAAATCTTTGTGAAATTGAACAGCACTTGTTTTCTTTCCTGTAAAGATGGTTTGTAAACATCTTTTCCTGCCATTACCTTTGCCTTACTGCCATGTTGAAGTTCCCTTTTGAGCCTGACTCTGAAAATGGCTCAATGGGACTTGAGATAGAAGTCTGATTTTCTTTTACTTTGTTACAAGGGGGCAATGTTTCACAAACAAGGGAATAATGTCAGGAGGACACTATCAAGAACGAAAGCGGGTCTTAAAATTAGCTTGGTATTTCCTAGTAATTGTGTGGTGGGAGTGTAGCCCCAAGGCACTATCTTTTCTAGATTTAATTATATAAAGGCAGAGGTGGATATCATAGAAAGCCATCAGTAAGGCTTGCAGTAGTCTGGGCTTTTTTAAAATGTCATTAAAGCTTGAAGTAGGATCCTTCCATTAAAAGGGAATATGATCTCATTATGTGATTTAGATGGCGGTATGAAGCTGTAATGATGCTCTTTAATATGTTCTTTTTAAAGAAAAACATCAAGACAAGAATTGACCTTGAAGATGTGGCCTGCTTGCAAATGATGTAACTGCATGCCTGTCCAAAGCAATGTGTTCGTGTCATGGCTTTAAATCTCCCAGAGCTTTAGCTAAAGCAGCTAAGTGAACTCTCATTTATGTTTCCGTGTACCCAGTACCATATTTCCCTCACTGTCCTGGGCCTATCCCAAACCCCATCACCCCTGGCATGGGGCCACAGTCATCAGAGCCCTCCTTGCAGGCGGTGCGGATAGCGGGTGACATGCGGGGCCGGGCTCCCTCTTCCCAGGGCCTGTCACAGTGACTCCATCAGGGTGAGCTTTATCATGGTCTGGGGTCTCTACCCCCTAAGGTACTACTAGAAAAACTGGGCTATTTAAAAGCTGTGCTCTTAAATACCCAGCTACAGTTTAAAAGGATTGTATGGGAGGTCATCGGAGGGTATTACTAACAATTAGCATGCTTAAAAACTTAAGGGCACAGCGGGCTGTGGGATATCCATTCCCCGAGTAGCCCGTGTACTGAGTTATGGATAATTACTGGAAAGCTCAATGTGTCAAAGGTGGATGTGGTTTACTGTTATGCAACTCATTAATACTGCTCATGGGACTTGGAGACTTGCTCCCTGAAATGCTCAGGCTTGGAGACATTGTGTTCACAGTGTGCCTCAAACGAAAAATGTCACCAGTGGATGAGCTATCAATATTAATAACAGCAAAAAAAAGGAAGCAAAGCACTTCAAATCTGCTTTTCAGGTGGACATTTTTAAAGTCATGTGTCCAGTGTTTTCACCTTTGGGCCTAACACTATTTGTAGTGAAATTCATAACTGAGTGCTTATTTCCTGAAAGAGCACAAAACTTTCAACACTGTTTTTTTAATGCCTAACCTCATACCATGTCTCTGTGCCTGAGCCTTGCACCCGTGGAAGCCGAAGGACTTTGACTTTTGGCTCGGATGTGCACTGCCAAACCACTGCGAGCTGGCCAGGAGCTGTGCCCACGCTTCCAGTGCAAGCAGCAGGGATTCAAGGGTCGTCTGTATTGCAAGTGAGGTGTGATGGTGGCTTGTATCTGCTTACCTGAACACTTGAACAAGCTTGCTCAGTAGCAGACATCAGCACGGATTTCAGAATGATCTGGCCATGTGGTGCTTGCCTGATTTCTCAGATGTAATTTCTAGCCTGCCTTGCATGCCTTACTACTGTAACCCACACCGTTAGCCCTACCCTAGCTAGCTAGCTCAAAGGCAATTTATCTGTGAGTGCCCAAGTTGTGCTTATACCTTAATTTTGATGTAAATATACTTCCAACAGCCTCTTGAGTTCTCTGCTGAGAAGCAGCTGTGATAGCAACGTCGTCTATACGAAACTTTAATTTACAGAATTATGTAAATATTTCTGGCTAAACAGAAATTTAGAGGCACAAGTCTGGTTTCTGAGTTTGTTTCAAAGTGGATCCTTACTGGAATTTCTTGGCTACTGTGTTACGAAAACTGCGTTGGGAGATTAATTGTGATCTGTGATGGCACGTTTCTTCCTATATGTTGCACAGGTGCTCGGTGGTACATTATGTTTTGGTGGGGAGTCTTTGCTAACCTGCACTTTTACTTTGTTTTCCTGCTTAAAAGAATGCTGACTAGAGATATCAGTAACAAATAGTGGTAAACATTGAATAAAAATTCAGTAAGGTGGATAAGCATTCAGCATTCTGGTGCTTGATGTATGCTTGGCAGCTGTGATTTACCTTTTGGTCATCTTCAGTTGAATATATTAGAACATGGGATTAAAGGGCTGAAGAGGATTCAAAGAAAGCACCTTACCTCCCTGCATAGATCGATGCTTCAAGAAAATACTTTTGCATGAGCTTTATTCAGTAGAGATACCTTCAGAAATCGGGGCCTAAAGGAGATTATGCAAAGTATGATTTCCTGAAAATAGAGTGAGGGCCTAAGACAAAGGTCTGCAGGAAAGGTGCTTGCTCCTGTCTTTCACTGAATGCTGGGGACTTTCTCATCATTCTGGTAGTATGGGTAAAACCTTAAATTCTGCACACACCTGCCATTACTATTAATGGCATAATTAATGTTGATGTACTGGTTGTAATTACAGCAAGTGAGGTATGATCTATGCAGTTAGCAAGGGGAAAGACCAGTGAAATTGCTAAGTCAGGAGAAGCCCCTCAGTGCTAGTGGGAAATTTAATATGCTTTGTTAAATTAATAGCCTTCTGTGTAACAATCAATTTACAGTTTAAAGGGCAGAGGAGGTGGTTGTAAAAATCATTAAGCATTCATTTCAGTGACCCACTCGATATTCTAGTCGGAAAAAAACTCTAGCATAATGTTAAAAGAGTAAATTGCAAGTGTGTTAAGACAAAAAAACACATGAGGATTGTGTATTTAATACTTATTGCAATGCCCATTTCTAAGCCATGAGGTTGCAATGATCCCTTTCCCAAACACAATATGGTTTTAGTGATGGGCTGGTGTTTGCTCACAGGAGATGTTTATCCAAACCAGAGGTGATTCTGAAGATGAGGTTTTCCTACATGTCAAATATTAAAATGTTTCGCCCTTTGTGACTCTACCTTCAAATTTCTTAGTCCCGAGTTAAATAGGGATCCCCAAAACGAAATGATCTGGGACTTTTTTTCCACATTGTAGGCATTCAGTGCCTGGTTTTTCATGTAGTTGTTCTGCTTGTGGTCTTTGTACATAATGCTCACCTTAGAGAGAGATTAGTTGTGAGAAGATTATGTGTGTAAGTGCTGCTGGTGTGCCTAAAGCTGCAAATGTTCTGGTGTATACAAAGGAAACATTACTCAAGACATCTTACGGAGAATTAAGGGAGAAAATAGGTTTGTCTTCTGATTACTACGTAATTTTCACTGCCCAGTGCAGGAAAAGGCAGGCAGAGAAGTGGAAGGCGATAGAAAGAGGTTGGTCTTCTGTTCTCAGAGAGAGCAAGAGCAGATTGCTGGGGGTGGCTGTGGTAGGCATATTCCACAAAAACAGCATGAGAAAGGCAGCTTTAAAGACTCTGCAGGGCACGTGAGCTTTGAAGTAGGTTGTAGGGATGAACTAGTGACACTCCTGAGCTTGCTGAAGAAGCTCAGAGAATTCCTGTTGCATATAATCTTAATAAAGTCCTCTGTAGCTTTAGCTTTCAGTAACTTGGTTCCTTTGTTGCAGATGGGTGTCTTCAGCATCCCATGTTATTTTATTTTCCAGCCTGGACTGATTGTCAAGCTGAGTGATACGGCGTGCAACAGATGGTATGGCAGTCCTTAAAATCGGAGCACTCGTGCCGTACCAGCATTTCAGTGTATTCATCTGGAGCACATGAAGGATTGAAGGAGTGGGGCTCCATCAAGCTGCTGGGGCTGGTTTGGGATCCAGTAGAGCAGGACAGGGTCTAGGAGGAACATACTGGGGACCACCACTGGTGAGGAAAGGTCCCCTGGCCAGCACCACAGAAAAATAGCTGACCCTAGTAATTCTGGGGAATAGCTGACACTTATTGTGAAGCTTCATTGCTTCAGGTTCCAGCTAACAGCACGTCAGCCCAAAACATTCAGTGTCAGTTATAATATGTGTGTTTTGCCATATCCCTAACCAAAAAACATGGATTAAGTAGAGAAGAAAATTGCCTGCACAGGCACTTTTCACTGTATCAGGTTTTATTTAACTGTTAGTAGGGGGTTGGTTGTCCAATTACCTATCTTATAAATAGATACTTTAGGAATAGCTTCCAGAAACAGATTTCACAGACTTTCTGATCTGATTGTAGTTGTTCAGCTGTTGTAAATCACTAGTGCACCACTAAACTAATAATTTATCCTTGTTGAGGATCTGTGCTGCTGTTTTTCCTGTTGAATGCTAGAAATGTATCTGCTAACAATTTGCCTTCTCTTTTCATTCATGAAATTTTTACCTCCTCAGGGTTAATTGAATCAGGAAATGTCAGTACCTTTAGATTTAATTTTCCTTATTGATGCAGATTCTGAGTGAATGACTGCTGTGAATATAAAATATGGTTTCATTTGATTTCTGGGAAATATTTAGTGAGCAGAAAAAGAAAAGGTTGTTTGAAACAAGCCTTGGATAAATTAAGAGCCCCCCCTAACTAGCATAGCCTTCTTGACTACACGAACCCCCTAATTAACTATTTATAGAGATGTGCATATTTCCAATCTATTTTAAAATGCTGGAAATGAGAGTAAGCAAACCAACCTAACCCGCCAGTTTGCAGAGGGTAGGGGCAGCATAATATCTGCACAGTGTTTAGCTGTGCAGTAATTATGTATCAGGAACTTAGAAAATTTGAAGATGGAGCCAGGAAAATTCCATCCCCAAAAGCCTCAGGCCTGATGCTGAAAGCTGCCACTATCTTCCCAGCAAGCACAAAAGGCTCAAAAGGCAGAGCAGCCGTGTGAAAGGCATCTCTGCACCAACACTGATCATCTGTAAATGTATTAGTTGCTGCCTTCACCCAAAATGGGTCCGATGCCAGAAGAGGAGAGTGCTGGCAGTTCCCATTTGCTTTGATGGCAGCCACAAGGCTTGCTGATAAAATAACTTTTATTCTTGCCCCATTGCTCTTTCGTTAGCTGTTCCTGAAGCTGCCTTGGAGTGAAAGTCCCATTAGGCAATTGCATCCTGTTAAGTTCACCACTTCCATTGTCCTATGTTTCACGGAGGTTTGACGCAGACTTTTCATCTGCTGCATTTTTCATTTTTAACAGATAAAGTGGTCTCAAAGACAGGGTTAGCAAGAAGTTTATTTCTCTCTGCTGAATTATTTATTCCTATTTAAGCTCCAGTGAACAGCCCACATTTAATAGCCCATTACTGCTTAGAGAGCTGTCAACGTAAAAGGGACAATCCTGAAAAATACTGTGTTTAGTGGCTCTGTCAATACTCTCTGTATTACCTTTCCTTCATTTTTATGATCAAGAACACAGAATAGAAGGCCAGAAATGACCTCAGCTGCAAACTTCAGGGCGCTTTAATCTACCAGGACTAACAGCCAGATAAATTCATGCAGGAGGTAGAGTGAAGATTTTTTGCAATGAGGTTAGCTTCCTAAGAGAGCTTATGGATTCTGCATCAGTTGATGTCTTCAAATCAAGATGTGATGTCTGTCTTAGACAATTCTCCATCTCATGCTGGATTTGGAGGGAATGCAGAAGCAGCGGGTGAAATTTGTTGCGTTGTGTTATGTAAGTGGTTTGGTAACATAATGGCAATTTTTGGCCTTCTGCAGTTCTGGCCCAATTTTGATTTTTACCTTCTCTCTATTCCTTGAGCCCCCGCAGAACTGGTTTCCATGAAGCATCTGCCATATCCTGAAGCAGCCTCAAAATACTGATTTAGAAGTAGATTTGGGTTTCAGAACAACAGTGTTGTTCTCAAATCAGCCATGCAAGATTTGAGGCTCAAAAGCACTCATGTCTATAGGCGTATCTTCTATGGTTGCTCATTTCTTATCAGATACTTCCAGATAGCAGTTAATTTTTGTATGTTTTCTAGGTAATCACACATTAATAGCATAAAAGTAGATTAAATACAAGATATATTCTTGGAACCCTTCACACTCTTCTGTCTTGCAGAGGTGATTCTGGACAGAGGCTGCGTTATTTAGGTGTCTAAAGAGCCCTGTTGCGAAAAATGCTGAACGTACCTCCCTCCTTCCTCTTACATCCCTTTGGAAAATGGCCCCTGGCATCTACTGTTCAGCATCCCCAACAGCTCTCATGAGCTTTATGTAATTTGAAGCCAGCTTGGGCAGGCAGACCCTTGTGGACAGATATAACAAGTAGCTCTCTGAATAAGTGAGCTAACGAAGCCTCATTTTCTTACAGATTTGTGGCTTATGTTGGATTTGCTGATGCTTGGTAATCGCTAGGTCCATAGTACTGCCTGTCTTTCAGAGGATAACGGTACAGTTTCCCTCTTGTCTTTAGCCATTGATTTTCACATGACTTTTAAGAAGCTGATATTTGCAACTTTTCTAACGCCTGTCGGATTTCCTTGACTTTTGCCAATGGTACAACAGGCATTGGGAGGGAAGGAGCATAAAACAGGATAGATACAGATGCAGGCACAACAGAGTTATCTTTTGGAAACCAAGCCAAATATTTCATGTGTATTACAGAATCTGAATAGCGTGAACTACATTTTCTCCCACCAAGGAAAAAAAGTGTCTGATGTATAAAAAAAACCCCCAAATACAAAAAAGTCCTTTTCTGTGATTTTGTGCTGCACTTTGCACTGCATAACGAGGTAAAATCTTGTAGGCTGAGTCTGTCCGCCTCAGCCTTTCCCTGAAAAAATGTTTTAGTAATTTAAGGGGAATGAACTGCAGGCTAACAATTCTTCTCTTTTACCCAAAATAAAGGAAAAGTAAGTTGAACTGCACACACACCATATAAGCGCACTGACCAAGAGGCTCTGCTGCTGTCAGCTTCTAGTTGGAGTGAAGCCCATTAAAATGTGGATGGCATAAGAACCTGTCTGGATGAGGGTCAAATGTAGGAAGGATCTGTGCCCGTCAACTGGAGCAATGCAGCGTTAGATGATCTTTGAAATGCAGGCCGGGATGTGGGTGACACGGCGTGTTGCATGGTTGCGTGTGTCTGGCTGGCAGATGGACACATTGCCGCTGCTGCTTCTCAGGGAGCTTCGGTCACTGGAGGTCTTCTGCCAAAAAGGACCCAGTTAAGAAGAACTTACTCACATTGATCTTTGTGGTCAAAGAGAGATGAGCTGCTGCCACAAATTTGTATTAAGATATGTAAGAAAAGAGCCAGAGCAAATTACGGACTTGAGAAAAGTCTTTTCCTTTGTTATTGCCCAGTGGCCGTTCCCAGCTGAACAGAGCATCCACATCCCTTGCCACCAAGCCCATGGCTTAAATAAGTGTGGGAACGAGAGAGCATCAGCACAATAGTTCTGTCAATTATCCCATGGTTGAATAGTGTGAAATAATAGGTGAGGGGAACATTAGAGCATCGGTCTCTCTGCATAGTAAATACAGCAGCAGTTGGAAGAAATTGTGTTCTGGTATGTCCGACCCGGTATACAGTCTGCTCTTGCCCTGGCATCTGGAGGGGTTTTGCCACTGATACCAGTGTGAGCTGGCTGGCAGTTCTCTGCTGACGTGGCTCGCGGTACTGCTGAGGCAAAATGATGCTGAATGCGGCCTTTTTGTTACCCTGTCAAGAAGAGGCTCTTCCACAAGAGCAGGGTGTAGGAGCCGGATGGATGGATGTTTTATGTTTGTAACTTGTTCCCCAGCCTGCTTTCCACTGGATGGACCTGGGATTTCTGAATGCCTTTGTGCACGATTGGCTCAGCCTCGCTGGGTCAGTGCTTTTTGGGAAGAGTATCCCACGGATCTGCTTTTGCTCCGAGCCTCTTATGAGCAGTTCCAGAGGTGGAGACTTGAGATGGCCTTTCTGGGAACAAGGGCAGAAAATAGCTCACTGTTAGCATTCCAAACCCAGCTATTTAGACCTGGGTTATTTTTAAATATTTTGCATTCAGACATGTAACTAGCCGCATTTTCCTCCTCTCTCTCTTTTCTTTTTTTAAAGTTAGCTTTAATTTTGCATCTTCTCCCCATGCAGCTGTACACAATCAAGAGTATCTATACAAAAAAAGGGTTATTTACATGGCTAAACGTTAGGTAGCTAAATTACCTGCTGGTTTGGAGATGCCGTTGGCCGCAATGGGAACCTGGGGACTTTTTGAGCCCAGGCGTATGTTTGCAGGGTGGTTTTGCTGGGCAGTTGAATTGACAGGAGGCAGGGCAGCAGCGAGTGGAAAGCACTGCAGCCACCTCATTTCACCCGGCTGTCATCACAACATGCCATCGGCCTGAAGCGCATCTTCGCACGAGGCGGTGCGCGAAGGGTCGGTCCGTGGCAGCCCTGTCTGGCGCAGGGTGTCCTGGCGCTCAAACACAAAGCCCTTCACCAAGAGTTGTGTGAAGTGGTTATGGTGAAATGCTGCTGCTGAATCTGTAGTGGCTTACAGTAGGGCTTTTAGTGTCCTCAGAGCACGACAGAGACCTTAATTCACCCTCCACAGATGATGCGGGCCCAGCAGGGGATATCCGTCTCCTTCACATTGCAGCTGTCTGGCCTGGGGGAGTCCCATTTTTGGGCTAGCCCTAGCTGCTAGCCATTAGCCCCTTTTTGGGTGTTACAGACCCTCGCATCTGAAGGCTCACCCATTCCAGCATGGTGAACTGGGTTCAGAAAGACCTGCTGCTCAAAGTGGTTTTGGTACCCCACGCTCATTGCTGGAGTTTGGACTGGTTTAGATCAAATTAAGCTCTTGAGCACTGAGGCCAGCTGTCTCTTGTGGGAAAGAAGGAGCAGATTCTCTCTCGCCTCGTAAATCACAGCTACTTTATAAAGTTTAAAGGCTTAAAAAAACCTGCAAAACCTGAAACGTTGGGACTGCCTTCTAACAGGAATTAGCAGGGCAGGTGGAGGGACAGAGCTCAGATAAGACACAGGAGGGGAGTTTCTCACACTGGGACACGTTCATGGCATCTTCCCCATGAGGTGTCTCAGCTGTGAAGGCTGAGCTCCAAGAGACTGCTGAGGGTTCCCTATTAAATTGGGGCGTTTGGGCCAGTGCAAGCACTGTGGTGTTACTGGGAGCAGGAAGGGCAGGGCAGGACATTCTAGCCCTAATCAGCCCATTTTCCACCTGCTGCCACACAGGTCACCTTACATGCGTGCTGGTCCTAGCCTCCCAAACTGCACCACGACTCTGGGCAACTTTTTGCCCTTTGCTTTCCCAGTAGCCTAAAAGAGATGGGAAAACTTGGAGGCTCTTTTCAGGAAACATGTACCATGCTAAGGGGATTTTCTTACCTCAGTAACTGTCCCCTGGAGAAGCAGCAGACCTCATGGTCTGTAATGGCCACCCAAAGGCTGGGTTAACGCTTCTTACTGCTAGTAAGAGCCCTGCCTCTGGCTGCACCTGGGGGGAGAAGAAAGCTTGTAACTCAGGAAGGAGACAGTCATAATATCTGTTTGTAATGGGTAAGAAAGAACTGCTTGTTGGATGCGTATAAAAGAAAGCTTTAATTCCAGCCAGGATAGTCTAACGCATTAGCCAAGTGGTGGTAAAGAGCACAGTACCACCAGGCTCTCGTGTGGGCATGCAGAGAGGCTTTTGGGGAGACAAATGCTCTTCCTTACCCAGACAGAACAGCAAGGTTTATCTTATTGATCAAACTGCAAGGCTGATCTTAATGCCATTTTAAAGAAAACTGAAATTATTTATATGTGCTGTAATTGGAAATAAGGGCAGGAGTGACGCTGGCATTACCTCTGCTGGCTGCTCTCTGCAGTCAGTGCAGCCGGTCTTCTTCCATGCAGCTCAGATTAAATGTTGATTTTTGCAGAGACGGTGTAACTCTGCTGACACCAATGGAGTTGTTTATGAAAGAGACTCCAAAACCTTAAAAAAAAAAAGAAAAAAAGTGGATTGTAGCTGCTGCGCACTGGGTGGACCCAGTAAATAGCTATTATCCTAGATAGATCTGTGTAGGTAGGAGGGTGTTATACTGCCTGGATTCACCAAGGAGCGGTGTCCTGCTTCCCTGCAGTTTGCAAATACTGAGAGTCAGCAAATCAGTAATCGTAGCTTCAAACTAATACCACTTTTTTTTTTCTGCATAGCCTTCTGGCAGTCTATTAAAAGATGTGGCACACTACATAGGATTAGGTGGCTTTGAAGCAGCAGAGTCATCTGGGTGTGAAACCTTAATTTCCTGTGTCTTGCAATGAACTGTTATTTCTATCTTTCCTTTTCAGAAAACCCCCACAGCTCATGCCATGAAGGAGGAGAACTTTCTTCGTCGCAGGTTCTCCCTCTGTCCGGCCTCGTCCACCCCTCAGAAGGTCGATCCTCGGAAGCTGACACGCAATCTGTTCTTCGGGGCCGACAATGACATCTACCCACTCAGCCCAGGTTGGTTTCTGGTGTGTCAGGGCAGAAAGTAGAGTGTCTCAGGTGCTTGACTGCAAGTAGATATTTTAGCATGCTGCCAGGAAACAAAGAGAAACAAGTTAATGTGACAGAGAGAGAGAAGCTGTTGCAACACAGGTATTACTGGATCCTAGACAGTGCTGCTGTCATGATGCTATTGTCTTTCATTGCCGTGGCTTTAAGTGGGAATGGAGGGCATCAGAGTGGGGGTTCGTAACCATTTGAACACTGCACGGCCTTACATTTCAAAAATGAGTAATGTTTTTGGGCGCTTCCACTTTGAGGCACTTGATGTGTTTCACCCTAAGTGTTGGACTCGTTTCATATTTATTGGCCCCATTTGCAGAAGTTTAATGGCAGGTTTCCCTGTTCAGATTCAGAGCCCAGGATAAATATTACAAGAGCAGACTTTCTGTTGTTAATGTTCTGTAAATATCTACAAGCACTACAAGTTCCAGGAACCTTGACAGGTTGCAGTGAATGGCAGACTGGCTTTAAGCGTTCTCTTTACATCTTTTTTGCTTTGACTTTCCTAGCACCCTTATTGAAGGAAATAGAGATCATTTTATTGTTTCAGGTTTTGCTGCTCACAATAAACATTCAAGTGGTTCCTTGATTGCCGTCTGCAAACAATGCTTCCGTTCCAGTCTGTAAACAAGTGCTTCAGGGAACAGTCGCAAGTTTGTAGAGCTGTCATTTGCAGCTGCCATGTCAGTGCCAAATAATCAAACCTCACAACACCTTCATAAGCTCTCAAAACACTGATATCTAGAGAAAGAACATAGCATCTGTCAAAAGGTTTCAGTGTTCATATAGATGTAACACCTGACAGACTCTCTGGGCTTTGCAGATGTAGAGCAAAACAAGGTCTGGGTTTCCTGAGCTAGTTGCCTCTGAGTGCAAAGGTTTTGAGGGCCTCCGATTTCGCAGGTATTTCTGTTTGTGGGTGTCTGCTTCAAGGCAAGCTTCAGCAGTGCTGACTAATCCTGGCTGTCACTAGGTCCACTGGAAGCTTCAACAACCTTTTGGTAACCAAATTGAAAACAACTTAAAATGGGACACCTAAAATGTCATACATTTCAAACCTGTAGGGACTTCTGAACAGCTAGCTGCCCATAAGTACAGTCCATACAAAGTGTGGTTTGTAAATAGCTGGTTTACTTCTGCTGTCCTTGGGAGCTGAAGAGCTGATTTTTAAGGCTGTAGTCATTTCCCCTTGCTTTGGGGAGATGGAGAGCCATAGCTTTGGGTTTGCCCATTCTTCAGTTCTTACCAGCATTTTCAGTGCTAAAGTTACTGACTTCCTCGCAGAGGCATTTCAGTGCTGTGATCTTTCAGAAACCAGGGAAAGTTGAGGGTTTCAGCATAGAGGGGGTAGCTGGAAGACTTTGTTTCTTCCTCAGTTTCCCTCATCACTTGTTTCTCCTTGATCCCTGCTGGCAGCTGAACCAGTCTTTGCTGGGCTCAGCAGAACGAGTGTCTTGAGCCGTGCTAGAGCTTTTGTTCTGCTGCGCAGTTCTCCTGAGTAACCTCCAGCACTGGCATCGGCGAGGGCGGTAGCCCTCTGTATCGCAAAGGAAGAGCATAGTCCAGAGAGTTTGTAAAGGAGAGAATATTCCTTTTAAACAAACAGAAGTTACTGCTTCAGCCAGGGGATTTCTTGCAGAGAGTCTGGGGTTTTGTCTATCCTTACGTATTTTTTTTTACTCCTTTCATTTCTTTCCTGGTCCCCACAGAGCTGCCTTGTGTCTTTGTTTTCCTCACATTTCCCATAAGAAGTAACTGTCATTCTTCACGTTCAGTTGCCGTTTTCCATGGCGGGCTCTCCTTTCACTCCTTTGCTGCTGCTTCTGTCTTCTTTTCCTCAGAGCCGCGAGTGCTTCCTCCCTCCTCCTCCCTTCCCTCTGAAGGATGCTGCTATCACCATAGATAAGCCGCAGGTCTATGTCCATAAGCTGCATCTAATATTTCTCTGTCCCCCGTTTTCCTTGTTGTTTTATGTGAATTTTCAGTTCTTGAGGCTTTTCCAGTGGTCTGTCTTTTGCTGCCTGATCCCAGTAGATTTTCTTTGCAAGGGCACTGGGCTGATCGTGTTGAGTGGGTGCTGTGGGCAGCATGGGCAGCAAAGCCCCGTGATTTCCTGCCAGGAATTTGGTGGGTGGTGAGGTGGTTGGAACTGCAGGTCTCACAGCACCAACACCTAGGATTAGTCCTCCAGCAAAGGAGGTGTGCAAGTAAATAATTCAGTGAGAAGCGAGTGACAGACTTTATACCTCAGGCAAGCTATGCTATGAAGATTCAGTTCAGTGAGAGGATTTCTTTTTTAAAGGAAACATATGGGAAATGCAGAGAGTAATATCTGAAATAACACTTCGGACTTTTTGCCTCTTGCTTGCATACAAAAATGCTAATGAGGAAGCCCTTTTTTTTTTTTCTAGGAAGTTCACAAACTGGAGAGACATGAATTCATCCTTGCCCATGTCTGTCTTTTGCTTAGCAATAAGGAGAGAGAATCTTTCTCTGTTTTCTCTTTCAGAGGGCAGGAAATTTATTGGGGGAGTAGCTAAAAGAACTTTTAGAGAATCTCTCTATTTGACTGGGCTGTGAGATCACACAGTATCTTTAAATGAAAATTTTTATTAGCTTACCTGTACCCTAAGAGATGCACTTTCATGGAACTAAATTTCAGTCTGGCGCACACATCAGGCCATGTGGCTGATTTTTACAGCAGTAATGGGTTTTATTCATGATAGTTTTGCCACGCATTAGAGCCCGTATTCCTTTTGTAGTTATCCAGATGCTTTATCAGAAAGCCTGTAAGATAATAGTTCATGCTGCATGGAGCTAATCCTGAATTCCTCAATAACCCAGTAATTTTGCTTCCTGTTACCATTGATCAGTCATGCTTGCTGTATCATTCTTTATAAAGGGGAAATGCAAATGCCCCTGTAGGATCAATGCCCAGCAGAAAACCAAGAAAATGAACAGTTACTGTTCTGGAAAGGAACTAAATATTTATTTTTCCTGTGCATGACAGTAATGGGATAAAAGAAGGTATCAGTAATTCAACTCTGTAACTGCAAGACTGTTGGCAGTTTTCTTCACAGTGTGGTGAAGGTCATTTCCACAAGCACCTTCCCCAAATCTTTTTCATTATTTGGTGCAAAATGTTTGGGCTTTAAGGAGGACCCTTCTGTGCATGCCCTCCTAGCAGCCAGCACTTTAAGTCAGAGAGATTCAGCTCTTTTTCTGTTGTGGGCATTATGTTTTCTTAATCAGGGAGATAAGAACTTCAGCTTCTGTAGCCAGTTAATATTTAGCTTCTTTTATGTTTATGTGTGGTTTCCTATTTATTTTCTTGAGGAGGCTGTGTCTCTTGTGCTCTGGGTGGGACTCTCGCTTTTGGGCTTCTGTGCATATGAGTGGATTTCTGAGAAATTTGGACATAATTTCAATGAAGTTTGCTTTCTAAACAAGGGCTGGCTGTCTCCTTCCTCATGGCTGCAGCAAGTCTGCTTGAGACAGGCAGCAAAGATAGCTCTCCTCCAAAAAACAGCCTTTCCCTCACAAGTGCCAATAGGCTTAACAAATTTGGTGTAAGGAACCAGTATATTCTGCTCCATAAACATATCTCACAAATCCTTGTAAATGATATGGTAAGAGTGAACAGTTGTTGCATGTTCCCATTTTTCATAATACTCTGTGAGCAGGATGGTCCAGAACCTCAGGAACAGCAAAAATCTCATTGTTCAGGTGCAAACTCTTTTAACTGTATTACTGAAAGAAGGCAGAAATCTCTCATGTCTGGGCTTTTTGTATGGATACCAGCCTGGAGTTAAGCTTTCGTGAAGAAATGAGACATAATAAAGAATGGATGTGATTTTTGTTATGCTAATAGATGCCGTTCCCTTGGAGCAGGTAGCAGCTGATTCCCATTAACTTTACTTGAACATTTAGACCATATGTTACTTTCCCATACATGCTCAGAAAAAAACTCTTCATGGGAAACAACTGCAGCAGCTATGTGGCTTTGTGAGTTTATTCCAACCTCCTCTGCCTCTGTCAGGGAGAGTGGAGTCTACAGAGAGGAAAGTGCTATCAGAGAAAGAAAAAGTATGGAGATACAGGTCCTAATCCATGCACAGCAGTGCTTATGGCCATCCCACTTGTCATGGTAGCACAAGGTGGTTGTCAAATATCCGTCCACTTGGGTTTTTCTCCTGCCTGTGGACATCAGGTTTCCGAGTGCGTTATCTAGGGCTCAGTGTTTCAAAGGGAGGAGTGACAGTTAAGAAACTAGGTTGAGATATAGGTTCTCTGTTGTTGCACCGCCTTCCTATGTGACTGCATAGCTCCTTCCTCCGCCTCGGTTCCCCACGTGAGCAATGCACGTGCTGTCCCTCTTCTCCCAGGCTTGGAAGTGTTTGCTTTCTGTGTCAGCATGGCTGCATGCATGTGGCACAGCCCAGCACTATGCCACAGGGCGAGAAACACGTCTGAAACCCCCACCAGCCTTAGTCACCATTCGGAAAGCTGAGCACCTACAAACAGTTGTCCTACAAAGCCTTTTCTTAAATTTAAGAGTTGATACACCAAATTATTATTAAACAACAAGGCCTGTTAATGCCTGTAAAGAGGGCAAAAAAGTCCTGTGTCTTTACCAGTGAAATCCTGTAGCACAGTTCCAGTCCTGGTTATAATGGGACGTGCTTATTCTCTCACATGTCCCAAGATGGAAGTGCACAAGGCCATGAGGATATTTATTTTTTAGTAAGCTTCTGTGGCTGACTTTTCTAATGGTGCTTGGCTTCTTAAATGGCTGCTCTGAAAACTCCAGAAGTTGTTGATGGCTTCTGACGCATGTCAGTTCTGTGAGAACTTCGTCTGACTTCAGGAGGATTTTCCCTTCCTGGTTTTGGATTTGGTGGTGTTTCCAAGACTGGCCCACACAATGTTTTAAAACATTTTTAACAGTTCCCATGTTTGCAGTGTGCTACAAATGGATTATATTTCACTGTCTTGGTGGTTTGTTACTGCATCCAGTATTCTGAAGCTCTGATTGCTAACAGTTTTGAGAAGAAAACTACATTGCCATTGAATAAAAACGACTGTCTTGGCACTAAAAAGCTGGTGACATCAGATGCTATTTTTTGGCTTTTTTTAATAGACACTGTATGCTTTCTTTTACTGTGAGGACGTAATTACAGTTGGCAAAAAGAACAGACTTTATCATTACATTTTATGGCTTGGACTAGGACTACACACGCTCATACTAGTATATAATGTGTATAAGGTACTGCAAGTTTAGTATATTTGGGTAGTGGAAATACATCTCTGCAATTGTGGGAAAATGTCATAGTGTTCATAAATACTATTTGTTAATTGAAAATGTTTCTTATTTTAACAAATAACTTGGTCAGAAGACATTGATCTTCTGCAGTGTTTTGGGTTTTTTTTTTTTATTTTGATTTACTAATTATGTCTAGATTCTGTTCTGTCTTCTGTAACATGTTGTGATCATGGTTACTATTTGTCAGACAAAATGTGCTATCAAGTGCATCTGTGTATGGTTGCCAGATACTGACCAAGGAGGATAATGTATTGAATGGCTGCTTATTAACTGAATTCCATTTATTGTTTGCATCGAATGAGGCATGGGGTATGCAAGAAAAGAACAGACTGTGGTAATGTAATTAAAGACTGTATCATAATGCAGACACAGAAAGGAGTTGATTAAGGATGCATTAGCAACTTTATTTCTGTTTTTTTCCAGCCTTCGTATGCTGGGTTTTGCAACCACCGTGTTGGTTCACCACTGTGTTTTCAGACCCAACTTTTAAGCAGTACTTGCTGCATAGCCTAAGCCTGTGGATCCAGGCTATATCAAGCTCTGCTGTGATCCTGGTGTGCCTGCTCCTGCTTGTGACAGCTTCTCTTGCTTGCTGTTAGCGGTAGCCCTTCTAAGGCCATGAGTAGCCATGGTTTTGCACAGAATTTATCTGTTTCTGAATCACGTTTATTTGTTGCAGGAAAAGATGTGGAAGGAAACAGCCCGTCGGCGCTGAAGGATGAGACACCACAGACTCCAAATTCCATTAGTAAGGTACTGTGGGGTAGGGATCCATCCCTAGTCTTACTAGCATTTCTTCTCAGGCTGTATTAATTGTTCTTAATCTCTTTTTTTAAAAGTCATTGAGGAAGCCTCTCCCTCTGTTCCTGCAGGAACTGTGTGTGCATGTTTTGAGGGAAAGAAAATGAGTGGTTTTGCATGGTTGGGATGACAGAGAAGCCCACCCTTTCCTCTGACTTGATAGCATCTACCGCAGAAGAACCCTGTTTGTTTGGACCTCATTTGGCAGTGTAATTGGATATGAATAATTACGGTTGAAAGGTTGATTTTGTCAGCAGAGGTGGCTCCCGCTGTTCCTGATCGGGAAGGCAATCATAAGCCTTAATTGTTTTGGAAGAGAAAGCTGTAATATTTAGTGTAGTGCACAGCATCCAAAACTGAGTCGAGGTCCTGGGAGAGAGCTCTGGGAATTGGTGTAACAGGAGAGGAACACAAACTAACCAACATTTCCTGAACACAACCTTTCCATCCAGCCTGTTATGGAGAGGTAAAACTGGATCTAAAGACTCTGGATCTGGGTGTTCAAAACCTGGCTCTACATCTAGTGCCTGGGTTTGATTTCCTGTAGAGATGGAATCAACCTTATAAATTAGATCTGGCTTTGAGATTCATGTATGGGCTTTTTTTGGCTGCAGCTCCCTAACACATTTCTGGAGGGTAACTAGAAATAGAAGCAAGGCCTGTTAATAAAGATTTAACTAAATTTATTCAACTATGAAGCTATAAAATGGAAATTATACCAGCTGAAATGAAAATACAACATGAAGGAAGCAGCTGCAGACAAGGGATTTCTTATAATACATGAAAATAGGCTCTGCAACTTCAAATACATTTGTCTGTTCCTGCCTGGAACTTGCAGGTTGTTCTGCCAGGGTGCCCTGGCAGACGTCAGCATGGGGAGGTGGTGATGAGATGAGCTTTGGGAGTATGCAGCAAGAGCTCACGTACATGTCCTCTGATATTGCTGGAACCTGGCAAGCAAACCAACCCTGATTTTGGTTTTTCAGGCAGGTTCCTCAGGGGAACGCAGCCTCCAAATTATCCTGGCAACAGAGGAGGCCAAGGACCTGGTAACTGCGTCCAGGGCTTTGTTTTAAAGACAGATGTTTTGCAGGCCTTACAAAGAGTGGTGTGAAATTCCCAATGACTTAGGAATGTAAAGAAGAAGGATTTTTTCTGGACAGGACAACTCAGAGCACTGAAATGCTGTCCAAAAAGGAATTTGGTTTCTGAGATGCAGGATGAATGCAAGAGTAGGAATGTATTTATGAGAGGTGTCTGGGTGAGAGCATGGCTCAGCTGTGTTTTCCCAGCCTCAGGGTCTGCCTTGCTATTTACTCTCCTACAGGTGTGTTTTTGAAAGTAGAAGCACTGTTGGAAGATTCGGGTGCCCACCTAGATTTCTGCTGTGCTTTGTGTGCACCTGGGAGGCATTGGTGGGTCTCTCCTTGACAGTGTCAAGAGCAGTTGCTAAGGAGAGAAAATGCATGGCGCAAACCAGCTGTGGCAGATTTGTGATTCGAAACAAATGGGGGTCTGAACCTGGACATGAGCTTTGCTTTCACCAACCCAAGACTTTGGTTTTACAATAGTTAAAATTGCTCTGAAACACCAATGGACTAAAACCAGATATGAGGACCTCGAAACACCAAACTTCAACTTGCCTACTCGCTTGCGATGTTGCAGGCGATTGATTTGGCTACTAAATGGGACAGAGCTGGGGTTTTCTTTCCTGCCTGAATGTTCTGCTTAGACACACGGTGTTTCATTCAGAGACTTTCCACCTCACTGGACCTGTGTTGTCTCATTCTCACTCAACTCTGCTTCACCTTGCTATGTTGTACACTACCTTGTTCTTCTCCAGCCATGTAGCTTTTCTTCTGTCTTGCTTTGCAGTGTCAGTGACAGTAGGGAGTCCTTATTGTGAAATGTCTCGTACCTTAAAAATTTAGGCAAAGTGGTAGTCAGTTTGCTTAATATTTCACTTTTTACATCAGCTCGGCTCTAAGGCTATAAAATGAAATGTTACTGTCAGGCATCCAGAACTGTAAATAGGGATCTGTCACGGTATTTCAAGTTTCAAAATAAATCGCAATTCCACCTACTGAACCAAAGGAAAGAGTGTGTACTAATTGGGTCGTGTTTAGATTCCTGATAGCTTGGGGAAATAATTTTTAGAAATCAAACTGTAGGGTGTGCAGGTTTAATTAATGGGTTCAAGAGTAAATGTTCTAGGTAACAGATCCATGCCATGAATACTCAACCCTTCTTTTGGCACAGTGGATATAACAAACCTTGTTGGAAATCAGTGTTCCTTCAGCAGCGCTATTTTTATGTACTACACCAAGTTGACTCTTTTCACCCAGTAATGAGAGGAAAGTAAAGCCAGTCAAGCGATTCGGTCCCTGGACTGGGGCTTAGGGGACCTTGAATTCTGAGCTCTGACTTGGAGTCCCTGCATTTCTGCAGGCAGATTAATTGCATTTCTGTTTCACATCTTCATCAGTGAGGGCCATATCCACACTGCGTGATGGAGCAGGCTGCAGGTTGCCCAGGTTAGCAGGCACTGAGCAGAATGTCCCATCAAAACTCTATAAACATCTGTGAACTTGTGAGCTGTGAAGCTGTTTAATTGCAACCACACTACCCTGTGCTTGAGCTCGTAGATGGAGTGCTAGTCTATGTCTGAGGTGTGAACACATCCCAATTGTCCCCTATGTACAGACAGTAAGATACTTGATGCTGGAACACTTGCTTTCAGTGTGATTGTGCAGTTTTTAGCAGTATGTGCTTCTGATTTCAGGCATGGCTTCTCATCCCAGATTTTATTAAAACAGATTTAAGGCACAGTTCAGCTACATACTACGTGGCCAATTTTCCTGCAGCATGTTTTCTCCTATTTAATTTTTCAAGTGGAGTCTCTTTCATCTCCTCCTTCAAGGATAAAAATTATTAGCTTATTTATTTCCGATCGTTTCTCATATTAGTTTCTCTTTTTTTTTTGAGCCTTTAGCGTTGGTTTATGGGACCAGTGCTCACAGGTGTGGAAGTATCTCAGAACTGTCTCTAAGCCTCAGGCTCACCTCTGCAGCCACCTAGTAGAGTTAGCACATGCCTGGTAGTGACAGGAGATACCTTTCTCTCATTTTGTGTCTCCTTCAGCACTGTTAGTGTCCTTTAAGGCACCTTCTATTGCAGCATGCAGTGTCACATTTTCTCTTTCTTCCCTTCCTATGCTTACCTATTTATTATACTGTCTGGAGAGCAGCTGGGGTATCTTGATATGCATGCAGAGCCCACAAATAATTGAAGTGTATTTTAAGGAATAGTCAGAAAAATCTTGAAGCTGGCACTCAGCGGTGCTTCCCTCTTTTCATTCCCCCACTAATGTCACAATGAAGTCTGAAATTATCATTTTGTCGGAGTGTGGCTGTTGCGTGCACAGCTCTATGACGTATGGGAGGGCAAGGCTTAGATTGCTTTGTTCATCATGAATGAGGTTTTCACATGCCTGTATTGTTCAAGTCATTATTGTGTAATTTGTATTCTATGAATCTAAGTGGCTGCTAGGAATTCAGTTTAGCTGCAAAGTAGTTTGAAACAGCTCGTACCGATCACTCGAGATTCCAGCTACAACTCCCATGCTATCTTAAGCTCATCCTTCTAGATCCATGAATCGTGCTCTAAACCTCTGAGTTAATTCCAACCACAGTTACATTTGGGACTATCATAAAAGATCATTCACAACTCTAGCAACCTACAAAGGTACCTTTCCCTCTGCTCTCCCTTAGCCAGCAAACCCAGAAATCAGTTGTCAGAGAGATCCAGACATTGCAGGAATCAGCCTGGAGAGGCTCAGGAGTGAAGTGTCCCCAGTGTGTGCTAAGCACAGCTTTCTAGGAGAACCTGGCCCTTCCAGGTTAACTGGACCCTTGCTGGCTTTACATTACTGGACTTTCTGCTGCTGATGTCGTGGATGCGATTATTTTGGAGCTGGTTGTCTCTATCAAGACTTACACTCAGTTCCTGTGCCCTGGCCCATGAACACATTGCTGCTTCAATTCCATGTGCAACATTTTAGGGTATTCACTGTTGTCCACAGAGGGTTTTGCAGCTGATTTCAAGTGAGCAGAGATGTAGTCTGGAATATCTTGGGAAAATCCCGTAGAAGAGGGGTGGGAGTTTGCACTGAGAGATAGGAAACATGGAGCATCCCTAACTTATGTAGGTGCATACGAGCCCTGAAGCTCCCAGGTACCTCACAGAGCGGGACATGGGCAGTAGTAACTGTTTGCTTACAGAAATGAAGTCTCAAAGTTGATAACTTTGGGTAAGCCACAGCAGTCCTGTCGTGTCACCTTGGGTCACTGGTGGTCATAATTCCTTACTCTAGTGTTTTGATGGGGGAGATGAGTGTAAATGGAGGTGCTAAAATTGAAATGATTTATTAAACAATTTAGCAAAGCATATTTTAAGCTGAAAGTCCAGTTGTTTTTCATTACTCACTTTCTTGGTTTATTTAAACTCAGCTTAGGAACAAAAGTTGTACCTGCAGCTAGAGGGGAAACCAAAGCTTTGCTTCAGATTTCTGCTTAGTACTGCAACTGTATCAGATGTGAAACAGCATCTTTCTCAGTGTGCAACTTCCCATCTTGCCTAAAATGTTCTTTAAATATTCTAAACTTGCAGAAAATTCTCCCCATGAAAGGCACGCTTAAATGATCATTTAGCAGTCCCATGAGGTCTGTGACTTTTTCATTAATTACTGGAATCTGATGCAACGGAGCAAACGTTCCACTAAACAGTAGTATAACTTGGTATTTGGAGCTGCTTGGGTAGCTGAATTTCAGCAATGTTTGTGCTATTTCAGTGTTGTAAACACAGTTGCTGTGTCTTTGTAATGTTGTTGAAATAAGAGTTTGGGTTTTTTTTTTGCAAACTATAATGTTTGAGATGAAAATTATTGGACTTGCTGTAAAGCAGCATATTAATTGAAGGGTAATCTTTCCTAATGCAAAGTTTGTTTGTCAGTAAGAATCATTTCACTGTCTCTACTGTGCTTTGCATGAGCTGTTAGTACACAATAAAATAAAAAAGTTTTTTAAAAGAATTGTTTATAGTAAATTGAAAACAAAAGTATTTAAATATGGTTGAGATATCTATGTATATTCACATCAGTAACAAGAAGGCCTTCACTTCTAATGTTAAACCTGGTTTTTCCATAGTGTTTATACTACTCAGGAACGTTTGTTTCATTTCTTTTATTTCTGCAGTGATACAGATCTGTAGCAATTATACGTGGAAAAGATATGGAGAAATTACATGTGAGCAAGGATGTGTCTCCCATGTGATGACTGTTTTTGCTTTTGTGAAACATAACTTATGACTCTGGCTGCTTTTGTTCTGCCTTCAAATTCCCATCTGATTTCGTCTTTCTCTCACTTGGATGCAAAGAAGAAAAAAAGACTGACTTGTAAGCTCTCACTCCTTTTAACATGCAGACTACAGCTTGAGAATTACTTTATTTAAATGTTTCTGACTGGAATAATTCTATCTATTTGTCCCTCATGACACATTTTTTGTGTCCATCCCATGCAGCGAGGATTGCTTGTGCTAGACAACAGGATATTCCTCTTGCTGTTATCCAAGGCATGGCATGCTGATGAGTTGGCATCTCCCACACCAGAGTCAATCACAGTCTGTTTTTCTGTGAAATGGTTTGGTTTCTCTTGGAAATGAAGTCACCAAAAAGACACTGGATCAGAATAGCACTATTGTGAGGACGCTATGCTCTCTTGCAAAGCCTGGCAGAAGAGTTAAGGGCATTGTGATAACTGCTAATAATCAGCAGTGGATCTCCGGAGCTACATGACTGAGATGAAAGGCAACAGAAACTTAACAGGGATAAAAAATACGTATGTCTCTGTTGTCAGCCGGCAAGGTCATCACTCAGTCCTGGAAAGGACAGATCTGGTTAGAGAACTAAAGAGGGACAAGAGCCTGCAAGTGCTGCTGCATGCTCTGGTAAAGTTTCTGGCAGATGAACAGTCTTCCCTCCTTATAGTTACGAGAATCAGTACATGGAAAACATACATATTGCTTTCTTATGAGAATACTCCAGTGTTATTTTTAATTTTAACACCAATTCCCTACCCTCCCATTGTATAAAGTCTCATCTCTGGTTAATATTGTTTACATGTTGCTGCAGAGAGAGGGGGCCAAATTCTGATATCCTGCACAAGCGTTATCCCAGACTCCGTGAAAGATTTGCTGTGACAACAAATGTCTTCTCTTAGTTTTCTGCCAGGCTGAGAAAGGCAGGAAGGATGTCATTAAATGCTCTTGATGTGTTTTAGCAATGTAAGACCCTGCTGTGTCTTAGGGATCTTTAGAGCTGATGGCCCAGATTTACTGAATCCAATATATGCCACGATGTAAAATCAAAAGTATTGCGAGAGATTCATGTAAAAACATGAAATCACATTACTTCAAGTGACTTAGCAGGTTAAACCTGGAGGAACTGTACGTTGCTGTCAGCCGCATGGGGGCCTATGGTATGCAGTCCTGGGGCCTTAGATCCCACCTTTCCTGTGAAAGGGCAGGAACTTTAAACCCAGAAATACAATGCTTTTCACCCTGTAGACCTGGAGATCAACCTGCAAGCAAACTGCTATTTTGGATCTGTGGTGATGCATCCTCGGAAGTATAACATGAAGCAAAGTCAGCAGGGAGAAGCCATCAGTTTGCCTCGTTAAAAAAGTAACTGGGGAACAGTGTCAAGTTTCCAAAAACAGAAGTCCCAGGTCAGGCACATCTGAAAGCTTGTCTATGGCTCCTAGTTAAAACCATGGCTTGGTTTTAGTAAAGTTTTCTCTCTTCATAAAGCTTGGTCATTTTACAACCATCTTGGGGAGCTGCACTATTCATCACACAACAAGTGCATCATAGTTTTTGAGACATGGCAGCACAGATACTTATTTTCCCATGCCTGGAACTTCTTATGCAGGCAGTGAGGGACTTTGCTACTGCTTCTTTCTCATCCATTCTTAAGCCTGTCTTAGTGTGCTTCATCCCTGTGGCCGTGTTTCACTTTACAGGCAAGGTTAGAAAATTCAGCATGTCTGGACATAGCTTGGGCAGGGAGGAGGCAGTGCCTGAAGGAAGCAGCACAGTGGTTCAGGAGCCCACCACAGCAGCCTCCAAGGCTGTTGATCCAGCTGCTTTGACTGAGTGAAAGACCAGTTTGTAATGATTTCAGACAAGTTCCACTGTATTTACTGAGCTCCTAAAGGCTGTGGTGGTGTAGGAGATTATCCCTTCACCCGCTGTTGTGGGCTGCAGCTTTATAACGTGCACAGCAGTATCAGCTGGTGTCAGTGTCCTTGGTCATGAAGCTACGAGTCAGCTCTCCTGAAGAGGCAGAATCAATGTCTCTCTGTGTAAATGTCCCAGTTTTGAAGTCTTGTGGTTGTTTAACTCCATTTTTAGCATGACCCAGAGAGACTCTGAGGAGGAGGCAGGTGTGGCTGGTAGAGCAGTAAAAGTGCCTCTGTCTATGTTAATGCCGGTTCCACACGAGCAGCGGGTTTAGGGCTCAGGTTTGCATGGTTTGCGGCGGTTGTTGGAAGCCTTTCTGAATTCATCTTCAAGTAAATTTCCTTGAGCCCAGTGAGCTTAGGGGCCAAAATTTTATTCTTTATATAAGTGCTAAGATGTCATTGTCTAGACAACAAGTGACTGTACCTTGTTTTAATTAGTTAAACAAATAGCATTCATTATATCCTGATGCTTTGCAGACACCTGAGCAGGATTTCCTAGAATCTCAGGGACATCTGTGCTTTTTCTGCTTCTCACAGTGGCTAATGAGGAATAGTACGCTCTGTTTCTCTCTGTGTCTGATCTCTTGGGCTGGAGGGAGTGAAATTACCAATAAACAGTTGGCTCATAGTTGTATCTCAAGGACAGGACATTCTCCCTGCTAATTGGGAGAAAGGCAAAGAATTATTCTGACCAGTTTCAGAGGACACGCGTCTCAAATCATGAAAGCATAATCTCCTAATAATTCTGAAGGATTCTTGCTCAGAGGCATTTAAGCACTTAGAAATATTTCCTCATAAAGAAAAGCTTATAGCACATCTCCCAAATGTCTACCACTGCCCTTTGAAATGTGACAAAGACCCTGTAGGCATAATTCTCTGCTCAGCTGTCGTATCTGTGCAGTGGTCCCCACTGCTTGGGTTTTTACAGTGAAGTCCCATGCGCAGAAATACAAAATATCCATCAGAGACCACATTGCAGGTAGAGGAGGCAGGCCTAACTTTTTATTAAAACAAAAATGACAAATATTTAATAGTTTGCAGGAGTCCAAGAGCTGGCATTTTCTTTCAGTGGATCCAATGCCCCATTGACTTGCAAACTGGACAGTCAGCTCAGGGACTTCACTGTTTTTTATGCACCATCACAGAGTTTTCATTTCTCTATTTATTCTTAAGTATCACATGTAGTTCTGTTTTTAGTGAAAGGGTATGTGAGAACAATAGGTTCTACAGTGACCCTGGCTCTGTTGCAAATTGCACCTTCTGCCCCTAATCTCTATTAGTGCATCATCCACAAAGAGTTTTGCTCAGCTGAGCATGCACCCTTATCTCCCATTTTTGCTCCTGCCACAGTCCCCAAAGCATAGCTGATGGCCTGTTTGCTGCGATCTGGTCATGCATTTGCATGTTTTTATCTAAGTTGTGTTAAAAGGACTGATCCGGCTGTCATTAAATATTTCCCTGCTCAGCTCACACTAACATTCAGCATAGTTTGTGGCTAAAGCAGCCAGAGAGGTTTCTGTGTCACTGGGAGGGAAAAAGAAAGTGGGTCTCAAAACTGAAGGCACTGTAAAATGATTACATCAACTCATGGCGTAAAGGAGAGAGAGTCTGGGAGCCCAATGGCTTTGTTTCACATCATAGCAGTGAATTTATAAATGGGAACTATATTTGATACATTTTTGCCTTAGTACAGCTCATTTTTGTGTCATACTCATTAAATCAAGGTGGCCAAGGGCTGAGCTTTTTTATAAAACTGTCATGCATAAGTAGGAGAGACAGTGCCTGACCCTGAAAGATCACAGTCTGAATGCATCAGGCACATGAAAGGTTGGAAGGAAAAGAGGTACAGAGAGCGAAAGTAACTTCCCCCAGGTCACATAAAAAGTAGCGGGGTCCAGACTGTACCATAATCCTCATGCCACTATAACCTTCCCTAGGTTTTGGACAATTTGCTGACAGTACCTATCCAAGTAGGGGTCCTCGTTGTGAGTTGGGCTCCAGAGAGCTATACTCTCTATGCATACATTATTTTGGGAACAGTAATACTGTGACCATGTCTAACAAAAGTAAAGCATTTTTTCAGCCCATCAGCACAATCATGAGATCAGTCTGCAGCCTCTGAAAATGAATTTAAACATCACTGACACTATCAGACATGATTTGAAGTGACTGTATATTTTGTGCCTCACTTCGCAAGACCAAGATGATGATTATTTCCTGTATTATCTGTAACATGATTAGGTAATTTCTTGCTCAGTCGTGTTTCTGGACATTTCAGCTAGGGCAACAGTCATTGCCAGTATCAAATCTAGTTCGGAAAGATCTGTAACAGCTTCCCCATAATTTTTATTCCAGTAATTGAAATGCTTTCAGATCTGAAGAGAGATGGGCAGTTTTCAAAGTTAGGAATAAGAATAGGGGAGTTGGGGTTGGGTTTTTTCTTTTATTTTACCAAGATTAATGTCTGCATGGGAGAAACATGAAGAAGATTTGGTGGGGAATTTTCTAACTAACTCTGAGTGTAAAAAGAAAGTTTGGACTGCACTGCAAATATATATTTTCTGCACCTGCCTAGTGTTCTGCTGCTGAAGTCTGCAATCTGCTCCTTCATGGATTCGCTGCTGAAGTCTGCAATCTGCTCCTTCATGGATTCCTGGAAGATATAAATGACTCCTCATTACAGCATAACTTGAACATCTTCGTGTTAACACATTCCTATTTCCTCTCTCCTCCTTTTTTTAGATCGAATATAAGCTTTGCAATGGATCTGACAAAGAGTGTGTGTCTCCCACAGCCAAATTCACGAAGAAGGAAACACTGAAGGTATGTGCAAAGCAGCCAAGTCAGCATCAGCTGACTTTCTTTTACAAAACAAGTAGTACCTTCCAAACAAACCATTGGGAACTACATTGAGTCATTTCCCAAGACCGGGAGAAACCTCTGACTCTTCTAGGAGTCGTTATAGGCCAAGGGCACTTACATGCTTTATACACACGATTAGATTATATACTGCAAACAGAACAAATTGATGTAATTATTTCACTCTGTTCATACGTTCCAGAGCCATTAGGTACCTCAAGAGGATTGTAATCCTTCATTGGTCTTGTTAGGAGGGGTATGCCTAGGTAATCTGAGCAAATTATTGCTTGAACACTTGCTTGTCTACGAAACCACAATTATAACTAACTTGGTTTAGATGAAATCAGATTTAATCTCTTTAATTTGAGGGTTGGGGAGGACTGAGTATTCAGCCTCTTTCCATTCCCCCTAAAGAAAAGCCAAATTAGCTTATGTCTAATGGAACTTCAGGAGCAAAGAAAATGCCTGCTATCGTGTTATGTTTTAGTTCTTCCTTGTGCTCATTTCTGGGGAACCTGTGCTGGGTCAAGTTCTACCTGTGCTATACATAGCTGTCCTTAATGCATTATGTTCTTTCCTCCCCAAAAGAGGCCATGATTACAGCTGCTATATTTTCTGTTTTCTCAACCAGGTACAAAAAAAAAATTACAGACAGGAGAAGAAAAGAGCTACCAAGCAACTCTTCAGTGCTCTAAAGGATCCCAGTGTAGTGATCACAGCAGACTGGCTGAAGGTATTTAATACAGACCATTGCTTCTGAGGTTGTAGGAAAAAATGGGAAGCAGTTGATGTGCCTGAGACATATGCACCAACACTTTTTTGAGTAAAGGAATAATTCTGAGTTGAAGTTGCTGTAAAGCCATTCTTAAATAACTGCTATGAAAGTGGAGTTATGGGGAATATTTGCGTTCCATCTTAACCTCACTCAGTCCATCTATTCCCTGTCCTTAACAACAAGGTCTCAAAAAGTAGTATAAAAGGCATAGTACAAAAGGAAGTGATGAGGTTTCTTTTTTTCTTCCTCTCTGAAAGAGTCTGCTGGCCTCTTCCCATAGATGTGGTTTTGTACTGAAGGGGGAATAGACAGAGTAACAGCCTGGAAATAGGCAGATAAGCTTGTTCTATTGACAGGTGGATTTTATGTTGTCACAGCACAGAACAAAACATATTGGACCTGATGACAACTGTAATTTCTCCTTGTGCAAAGACTCAACTACTGACAGCTTCTCACTGAAGTCCTGAAACTTTGTATGTGGCAAAATACATTTGGATTGACATTAAAAGACGTTACCTTTGAGCACTGTTTTTCTCCTCATTTGGGGCCATTTGGTCTTCTCAACTAAATAGTGAATAACAGTGAACTGTTTGTCCCTTTTATAATGGCAAAACTTAATTGCCAAACATCGCCAAACGCAGAACTCTCTTTAAAAGTAACTTAGGGATTTCATGAAACAATATAATCGCATTTGACCACTGTGAAAAACCTCCAACATTGTTCTATGATCTGTATTAGAGGCCAGAAAAGTGAGAAGTGTATAGTTTATTTGAGAAATTAGATTGGCAACAAAATGTTTTCATAGTATTTCATGTTGATGATGGATAAATATTGAGATTTTTAAAAATACAAAATACCTGTTGCACGTTTGCTGTGGCTGGAAATTTCTGGTTCAGCAACAAATAATGCTGGGCCACAAAACCAGAACACTGACACAAGACTTGAAGTTTGGCTTATGTACATTGAAGACAAGAAGACCTTAAGCAAAATCTAACCTGACTGAGAAACTTCCCTGTTCTTAAAGCTGTTGTCTTTAACATATGTTATCAGATTTAATGTCTTCTGTACAAGAGAAAACTTGCATTGAGCTTGACAGAGAAGTAAACCAGCTGGAGAAGGTGCTTTTAAAAATGGGGTATTTGACAAAACCCATTTATAGCTCTGTTCTGCGGAACACTATTAAAATGACTTGTAAGTCAAGTTAGACTAGTTATAACATTTTTCTATGCAATGTTCTAATTGGTGTGTCCTCACATAGGCCAGCAGTGCTGGCTGCCTAAAAAGTTAAGCAAGCTGCTAACACGAAGCCAGTAATAAAATGAAGTAATATGAATAATTGTAATGAGTAATATGAAGACTAGATTCTGATGGCCAGATTTACAAGCTCTGGGATTTTGCTATGAGATACCTAATAATAATCCCTGTTCATAATAATGCAGTGTATTTTCCTAAGGAAGTGTATCGTAGTGTGTCCTTGGGAGAAATACATACTGGAAATACGGTATAAATACTGCTGTTTTTATTTTAAGGAGCAACATAAATGCGACTTTTTGTTCTCTCCCTGCTTCCCTCCAGATTCGTGGGACTCTGAAAAGTTGGACCAAGCTGTGGTGTGTTCTGAAACCAGGAGTGCTGCTGATTTATAAGACGCCAAAGATTGGACAGTGGGTTGGGACAATCTTGCTCCATTCTTGTGAGCTGATTGAGAGACCTTCCAAAAAGGACGGCTTCTGTTTTAAACTTTTTCATCCTTTGGATCAATCAATCTGGGCTGTAAAGGTAACAATCCTGATAAGTCAAAGTCACCAAAGTGTCTGAGCATTAGTATTATCTAGCATTGAAATTATCTTGATTTGCAGTTATTCAGTTGCTGTTAGTGATAATTTGACTGCATAAAAAGATCAAAGATACCAAAGCTTGTTCATTATGTGACATTAAAGGAACATGGTGCGTTGTGATTAGTTATACAAATGTGTCACTCTTGGTGTATAGATGCATGCATAGACTGAGGAAAGGGGAAGCATGTTAGTGCAGGAAAGATCAGTACCTAGAAGTTACATCAAGCCATGGCCTACATTTTTTGAAAGAGATGACGAATAGACCAAATTCACTGACTTCCCCAAAATGATGACACACAAAGCACCAAATACTTTGCACAACACTGGAAGAGGGCTGACTAGGTGACAAAAACCAGAATAATAGTTTGACTTTTTCTTTCTAATGCCTCTGAGGTTTGGGTTTGTTTGCAATGGACTTGGAACTCAGTGGTCTGCTCAAGCCTTGACTTTTCCACAAAAGTGTGACTTTGGATAGGTTGCCTTAATTTTCTCTTCTTTGAAATGGAAATAGCAAGGTTCTTTCCCAATTCACTTTGAGTTGTTCTTCAGTCTGTTGTTACTCACAGGCTGAGACAGTCTCTTCCTTTACACACAATAGCTCCTGCAGTGACCTCTGGGTCTCCCTGTATTGCAAATGATTAATAGTTTCTCACACTTCCTAAAATAACTCCCTGCAAATTTTAAAGAGCTGCATTTCTTTTTCTTCTTTCCTTTAAGAATGGGCAAAAAGAAAAAAATTATCTAATACCGATGAGCAAAGAGGAAGACCCCAGTGCCTCCTGAGACGCACTAAGAGCAACATCTGTTGGATACCCTGAAGGCAAAACTTAAATGTTCTTGAACAATCATTTCCCCATTAAAAACAGTGACTCAGCAGAGTTACTGTAGACATAAATTCTCTAGGAGACATCAGCAGTGTAAGCAAGGCATTACAAACTAGTGCCTTGCTGCACAGTGGTCAGCAGAGAAAATCTGCTTGAAAAGACTCATGCAAGAGCGATGAAAGCATTTGTCATTGGCATCAGAAGATCTAGCAAAATGGAGGGGAAGCCCTGTGGGAGCAGATCAAGCAGGCTCTCTCCTGCTCATCCCTGCAGTTAATTGAACAGTTTTAAACACAGCTATAAAATCACTATTAAAAGTCTTGCAATTTTTAATAAAGTAGGAGAGAATGAAAATTAACCTTAACAACCAGGGGTAAGAGCTGCTGTTTTCTGACAGTAGCTCATCTCTGATCTGTGCCTAGACTCGTTACTTTTCCTTTAAGTCCCAAAGGTGTCATTGCTACCTTGCTTCTTACTCAGTTTTGAGAGTTTTGATGCTTTTGTAATTCAGAGCATGCACACAAGAAGGTTGTTGAAGGTTGTGGTCCATCAACAAAAAAATTCCTTGTGACTTGACAGGTCAGCTGAATTCTTCTGAAAAGCACAGTCAGGAGAGGTAGTGAAAAAGCCGAATCAAAAGTGCAGTCAGGTACTGAAAAGTAGTGTCGCTGACAGATGTGTTGTGCTAGAGTGCCCTTCCTTGATATGAATCATCCAAAAGAAAGAGGAGTTATTAATAATATGTGTATGTATTTTTGTGTGTATATATCTAATTCTTGTGTCTCTTGAGAAAATATATGACTGAAATAGAAATTAGGATATTAAATATGAAGGGAATATATCTCTGAAAATGTTTGTGTACTAGAGGAAGTCCCAAGAGATTTGAATTTTAAAGTTGAAGGGGTATTCTAAGTCCCTTGAGACAGATATTTAGAAAGCTACATTTGAGCTGCATAGTAGGATATTTCCTGAGACCTGAATTCAGCCTGGATTGTTAAGTCTGAGAGATGCTTTCAGCCACAAGGTGAACACCAAAATACACATCAAGAAGAAATCCACCAGTGAACTGCTTGATGTCAAAGAAGCTGTCTGCACTCTGACAACAGTTTAAGGCTGAAACTGCTAAAAATAGTTTCATTTTATGTCATTTTGTGGCCTTCTTTTAAAGCAACTGGAGCAGAATTGACTGATCTAAATTTGTTATGTATAACTGTGCAAAGAAAGCCTATTTCTCATGAAATATAGATTAGCCCAAGCTTAAGCAAAATGCCCAAGCTAGTGTCCATCACAATAGAAATCAGATCTGGCTAAACAACTTTGACTTTTGGCTAAAATGGCTTGTGAAATTTTCAGGGATTTTCCAGTCTAGAGTTGATGGTCCAGCTTTGACTCACATGAGAGGACTTGCAGCTAACTCAGGGTAATTAATGAGCACTTTTGTACGTGTTGGCCTGGCTGCTCAGTAGATGTTTGGATCTAACTGCAGGGTTCAGCCCTGGAACAAATATCTGGTTCAAGCGCTGCCCTAGGCATTTATAATTGTGCTAGCCAATTAAATTGGATTTGCAAGCATTTAATTTCAGTTAGAGCAGGATGAAATTTTGGGTCGCCTTCCAAATGGTAGGTAGGTAAGATGTAAGACCATTACTTACAGTTGAAAGCTAAATATATGCACCAGGGAACTGTTTTTTCTTTGAAGCTCTCTGCTGTCTAGAGCTATCTTAGAAGCGTATCACTGAGGGGAGAGAGTCCTTTATTCTACACTGCTTCCCTGGCTTTTTGAGAGTTTTAGCTTGGAACTCCTTCACAGTGCAAATGGATTGGACCTTTGCTCTGCCCAGGCCTTTGTAAACCCAAGGCCGAAACCACCAAGGTCTCCAAATCAGTCAGCAGCGTGAGCAGCAGTAAGAAAAGCTCCCTTACTGCCACAGAGGCACTTTGTCCATCGTGTGAAGGCAGCATGATCCCACACTCCTTCAGGGAAGAGACTTTTTGCCAAGATGACTGCAGGAGACTGGGGAACCCCCCACCTAGCAATTAGTGCGGGGGTGTGAGTGTCTGTCCCCTTGCTTTGTGGAGGGAGTGTAGGCCTATCAGCTGGCAGGGTTTGCCCAGCTGTCCCAAAAAAATATCCTGGAATAGTTCGTATTTCCTTGAGCTTGCTCAGAAGCTAGGTCAAGAGTGTGGTGTGGGACGGCTTTTATTGACTGCAGCTTGATCTGACATTTATTTGGAGTGCTAAATGAGTTGGGGTCAGACTTGGGAAGATACATAATTTGAATTTTGTTGATTTTTAAGAACTTTAAGTCATTACTAGAACTTTTTTATTTAAAGGAATGGGCTTGTGCTGCTGCTTTTACAGTTATTTGTTCTACTCTACTTCTACTAACAAACCAGTTAGTTTCATCTTCATCCTTACAGTTATCCACAGTACTGTTAATGAAAGGGATTGTCTCCCCTTTTTTAAGCTTTGCTTTATGACTCTCCAAGAGTAGAGGTCTTATCATACTGTCTAAACCAGCGTGAGTCCACTCCATTTTTCAAAGCCTGATCAACCCCTGTTTCATAATGCCTTTTGAGTCTCAAATCAAATGTGAAGACAGGAATGATCTGAAGATGATCCTTTCTTAGTTGTACTGTCTAGAGACTGCAGCTGAGCTGCGGGTCCTAGCGTAGCAGGGGTAACATTCACTTTTAGTGAGAGGTGGTCATTGTCTTGGAGGTCTTAGACTCTAAACAGGCCTGATGCTGAAAGGCTGGGAGACAGAAAGCAGCTTTATCTCTGCCGTGCAGATACAGAACCTCATTTACTCTGTGGAGATGTTGACTTTATTTTTATGGCCTCCTCTCTTTTCTTCTCCTCTTCTTTCCGTGGGAAACAGCCCTCCCCCATGTATGAGCATGCCTTACTATTGAATATGTTTCCTTGACAGAGTGACCTGGCTGCTCCTTATGTTTATCTACATGCCTACATGGCTGTTAAAACCTTGTGTTATCCCCTCCTTTCCTTCTCCCTGCTTTTTTTAATAATGGTTTTCTGGATCTGTACTGTTTGTTTGTGGGGTTTTTCCTCCAACAGAGCAAATATCAACCTTTGCACTGAAAACACAAGTAATGGTGTTATCAACAGTTCTCGAACAACCTGCTCAGCTGCCAGCTTCTGAAAGGAAAAATGCCATCGGGAATGATGCCTGATTGCATTAATGTCACTAGTAATTTCTTAAGCTGCTCTGCTCTGGTTTACTAATCAAATCTCAACTTTGCCAGTCCTGACTATTAAGCCTTTAAACAGTTGTAATTTTGTGAACCTCTTGTGGGAGAAGGGAGGGGGAAAAAGAATTGAGAAACAAAGATCCCAGTTTTTCAGCAGAAGAACCCCAGAGATACGAAGGCAAGACTGGAGACTGTTGTCGTCTCACCACTGCATCTTCATGGCACAGACTCAGATACGTTTTGATGCTTGTCCTGTGCTTGCACTCTTCATTCTCTCCAAACTTTGGTTTCCTGAGTGGAACTAAAAAAAGAAAAAAAGTACAGATAAAACCACCATTTAACTACCAGACACTTGTACAGAGGAGCAGTTTTCAGTGGCAGTCACAGTTTCCCTGCTTACGAACTAAGGCTAGGGAGAGCTCCTTCTTTCAAGGAGCGGGATGTGATACTACAAAGGCCCATGTAAGGGAGGAGAGTTATACTCAAACTGCAAAAATTTGCCTACAGATTTTCAAGATTGCGTGGTATTCTCTAGAAACTCAAGGAAATCTGTATTTGAGCATCCTGGAGAAAACTGCTTGTTCCACCCTGCAGTTGGCATAGTGGTCATGCGAGTATTGGTGATGTTTTCTGCTCTCTATAATTTCTGACATGATGTCTACATATTCGAAAAAGGATCTGCTTTCATGTTGTTTGTTATGAAGTGAGGAAGAGAAGGAACTGGAGGAGGCTGCGTCACTTTAGAAATGCAAGAGAGGAGGAAGGACTCCAACTTATTTCAGCCAGGTCATGGCATAAAGTCCATACCATGGGGAGTATGAAGCTGTGCTCGCCGGGTACAGGAACTGCTTTTTCTTAGCAGCTTCTGGAGCTCAAGAGAGAAGAAAACAGGGAGAAGATCAAGGTGGGAGCCTGTGGTTCTGCTCAAAGAAGTGCCTAATCCAAGATGGACTCTGCCTCTCTGGGAATCATTTCTGGAGGGTTATGCTGAAGGGATTGTGGAGGTTGTTTACAAGACACTATAATCTTTTTTTGCCACAGCTCCTAAACTGAAGGCAACTTAAACAAGCAAAGCCTGTTTTTGTTAAAGCCTGAAGTGGCTGTCACCCCAGGCACTATGGCATAAAGGTTCTCAAAGAGTCTGGATGTAAAGGTGAAAGGCTGCAACCCAGCAGCACGTGCCCATGCTGGGAGCCCTTTGGTCCTCAGCCTGTGGTTTTCCCCATCTCCTCCTTTCCCACAAACAGGTTTGCAGGATGGAGTTTCCCCTTTGTTTTCTTCCAGAAAAGCTGCCATTGCCTCTCTGCTAGAGGCAGTCACAGCAGGAGCTGTGGGCTCCTGCCACTTTTATGGTGACACATTAAATGGTGTTTCATTGCTGGTGTGTCGGGCTGCAGAGAGACTTGACATGCACTGCATGGAACAGCCAATTCAGGTGTTGCACAAAAGTGGCTAATACCAAGTATTTGACTGTTTTCATTCCAAGCGACAGGAATGAGATTCTTCCATTCCTGAGGATCTAAATAAACAGAGTAGGTTTTGGGCTGAGCATAGGTTAGACCAAGCCTCATTTACATCAGAGCTCATTACTGCTTTGGAGGTGCAGCAGCAGTATGGTGACTACTGATAAGTCTCTCTATCTCTAATGCTCTCCATCTGCTCCTTCCTTCTTTCTTATCACAAACATACACACTCTGCCCAGGAAGGGTAGAAAGACGTTGAATGGTCCATTGCATCTTCCGAGCCTTAGTCTTTTTGTCTGTGTGCATTTCCAGGGCCCAAAGGGAGAAAATGTTGGTTCGATCACTCAGCCTCTTCCCAGCAGCTACTTGATTTTCAGAGCAGCCTCCGAATCGGATGGTAAGTTTTGGTCTTTGTTTGCTTTCTTTAGATTGCATACTCTGTGCTAGTTAAGAAAATAGGTTGATGCAAAAAAAAATTGGTATGTAAGGGAAGGAATGGCGGCTCACCCAGCTTGAGGTGCCATTCGTTCGCAATGGTTAGTATAGGTCACACAGACTACAGGCACATTTCTATTCCTCACTGAATAGCCACCTTTCTGGCTGTGTGTCTGGAACAAGGACCTAGGCTTGTAGCTGGTGCAAAAAACACTAAGTCAGTATATACTAAAAGGAATTGATCCCAAAATTTGGATGGGAAGGGGGCTTAACCGTTTCCTCAGTTCAGCAGAGACTTTAGTGGGTTATCTGCCTATGTCTTAAGGCTAGGTAGAGATCTGTTGGGGGAAAATGACATAGTAATATTGAAGAAGTGTTGATAGATGTCTCTCAACCACCAGAATTCTGCTCTAAACTGGCTGTACCATGGTTTACAGTATAGCAGTCCCAGATACTGGTGACTCCACATGTAAAATACTATTCAGAGAATTCAGAAAATGGTGGAAGGTAAATTTAGGTCAATATATAACAGGCATGCCAGCTTGCTATGTGAAAATCTCTATAAATTACTTTAGTGGACCTAAAATATCAGTGATTTATAAGTAGATAAGAAGATTAAAAACATGTTTTCATTCCATTTGACCTTCAGACTACTGAATTTTTTTTTTTGCCATAGCAAATTAACCCAGACTGTTCATTTTATGGATATTTTTCACCTACCCCACCAAGGGTGCTCATGTAGCCTGTGTGCTCCTTTGGTCTCATCTAGAGTAACTTTAAGGACACAAGGATCACAGTGGGCTTTGAAAGCAATGTCCTTCTGGTCCAGTGATTAAGTTTTACATGTTCCTAAAGGCTGCAAGTGGGACAATGCCAAACACACCTTTGACGTGGCACTTAGAATAGGAGGAAACCTTCTTTCATTACAGGCTTGGTGTGCTGTTCTTCCTACTGTTGTGCAAAGTGGGCTGTTCATAGTGAGGGATACCATCTCGACACTGAAAGCTGCCTGCAGATGCCAATGTAGTGAAATGATATGAAAATAAGTGGAACTTGTACAGAGCCATAAAAGCACGTCTGTTTCCTTGAATATTACGCTTTTGTAGCTTACGGAACAGTGCAGCTTATTTGTGTAAAGGAACACAGGATTCCAACCTGGCTCCAAATATCACCTGTCCAAAAACAGATAGATTGATACAATAGTCTCTTGGGGAAAAAAAGTGTTGTTGGGGTAGAGCTGCTAAATTACAGGCATTTCAAACCCTGGTTATACAGACGGCACACAGAACAGATACATGGAACAGTCCCAAAGTTCTTAGGCAACCAAATAGCTTCAACAACTGTCTGTCAATCTAGATTTTCTAAATTATTATTTCCTTAGAGATCAGTGTAACTTGTCTTCCCATTGACTTCATTAGAAAATGTGCAAAGGGACCAATGTGGTCATTGTATGTGTTCAAGACAAATTGCTGTCTCATAAAGTACATTTTTTCTGGCATTTCAGCTATCTTCTAAATGAAAAATTGCATTCTGGTAGAAACCTAATGATTAAACCTTAAGACCAGCCTGGCAAAGAGACCTGTGGCTGAACTTCTACTCTCTCTTTTTATGATGACTGCCATAGGCCAGTTATGTGGAGTAGAACAGCTTTAGATTTGTTCTAACCAACCTTACCCATGAAGGCTCCCAGGAGATCATCAGAAGTAAGACTTTTCTAGCTGTGATCTCTCTGTCTGGGTCATATGCCACATGCTGAAAAAGCACAAAAGAGACCATATCTGGCACATGAGAGTTTTCAGTATTTAAATGCCTGTGGGAAGCTTTCTGCCCAGTGAATTATTACATGTCTCTGGTGTCATAAGAGCTTAAAATAGTGAGTTACTGGAACGTATTTTTAATGCCAAGATATTGGCCAAGATTCTTGGGAAGCATGCAGAGGTCAGGCAGATCAAAGTAGAGTTACTTTAGGATTTAGTATGATTTTCCTTTACTTTGCTGCTTTTCTGCAGCAGGGTCTTAAGGTTAGATGGAAAGCAAATGTGATCAAGGGAAGGAGGAGGAACTGAGACACCTCTCAATCAAATATCATAAACGTGTGCGTAGAAAATTATTGGGGCCTTTGATTAAGGATTAAATAATATATGTTCTTGAACAGCACTCGCAATGCCCTAGAACTACCTGCACAGGTTTGGAGCGCCCACATTATGCCTGGTAGATCCTGAGTGTCAGAGGATGTGACTGTGACAGCTGATGTGAAGTGAAGCTTTGGGATCTGTCCACTTAGCAGGGGACTTCACAAAACAATTTGATACAGTACTGCACCAGAAATACTAGCTTGAAAAATGGTGTAATTTTCAGCTGAATGAGAGTATTTGACTTCACAGCTGAGGTCAGTGAGCTGTGAGAAGTGGCTGTACCTTGTGCAGGAAGGGAAGGATGTGAATCTGCAGACAAGAGGGAAGAACAGCTTGCACACTCAGGCTAGCCTCCCTCCCAAACACAAGAGCTGTCCCCGGCATGCTGACTGTGCTGTGCTCCTTTTGTTTGTTAGTTAGCCTTCGTGGGGGCAGTTTGGGGATATCCACTCGATTGAGCGGCGTAGACATGCTGACAAATGGCCAAACACACGGGTGTCACACTGAATGATGAGTGACTTGGGGATGGTATTAACGTCAGTAGGTGGTGTAAAACATATGCAGACAAGGACACGAGCAATAGGAACTGTTCATTTAAAGAAATCTGTATAAACTGCAGCAAATTAAGGCTTGCATTTTGCAATTAATACAATTTGGTGTTAAGCCCAGAAAACACAACCAAAATGGTTGTAGATTGTTATATAGCTTGACTTATTGTGAAGAGGTATCTCCAAGAGGACGTACCTGTGTTTGTTCCGTTTCTTTAATGCACTGGACAAAAATAGAGGGTGCAGTTATGATTGAGAGAGAGAGAGGAGATTAAGGTAAAATGAGCTAAGCTAGCTGACACAAATGGAGCAGGTGGAATCTGTTCCCTTGCATAATGTCAGTGTATATTTGTAGTATGTTCGTGTCTCCTCTGCAGATGCAATATTGTATGAATCTACAGCATCTCTGGGGAGGTGTCCTGACCCTGTTCTTCCTAATGCAGTCTCCCCTGTTAGTAGTGGAAAATGAACCACAGAGCATTTGGCAACTTTAAGAGTAAATTCATGGAGGCCTCTGACTTGCTGGGGAATATTGGGTTGCAGCATATGTTAGATATACAGCTCTGCTATCCAGGCAACTGTATCATGATCAGCAGCTACATGGCCTACTTTTTCTCTCAGCATTTCAGAATCACTTTTTTCCCCTCTGCCGTACCATCTGTGACAGACCATTGGTAGGATTTAAGGTCCTGACTTCTGGACAGCCTGCAGAACCACCGCCAAGCTACAGCAGATTTCACATTCACAGACCGCAGCAGCAGTCTGCTTTGTGATGTGTTTCAAAGACATCTGGAAGGTCATGTCAACCTACAGGGCTCAGCCTGTACAAACACAGGGTCTGTCTTTCTTACCAGTTTCAGAGAAGACAGTTGCTTTTTCCAAGCAGTGACTGTGTATGCATTTCGGATTTATGCTGTAGAGTGGCTTAGAATTAGTCGTTTAAGCCTGTCCCAAGCTTCCTGCCCGGACCGTTCTGGGGCTGCCCCTGAGATCTCCAAACCGGTGCCCCAGATCTCCTAAGCATTTTGAGTCACCTGCTTAAATCTCGTAGTGCAGATCTCCATCTTGCCACGGGCGCTGCCACCAAAGGGACTATTAGGGGAATTCAAAATGGCAGATTACTGAGGGTTAAGGGTTTAACAGTGGAACTGTAAACCACGCTTACATTTTGTTCCTTACGTCTGTCCTCTCCTTCAGGCATGCTCTGGGTTTGCCTGATGAGGATGGAATTGTGTAGAAATCCTGATGGTCTGGCTTACAGTGGTGGTGTTTCTTTGCTAGGCACCTGGCCCTTCCCCCCCAAATTGATGCTCTGATCTGAGGAGGAATTTAGATCAGTGAAATAAGGCTCACACACACAAGCAGTTAACCAGGAGGAAGATTGCAGTTTGAAACCAAGTTCTCAATGAAATATATCACTGGATTCTGGCAGCACTGGAAAAAATAGAAGTTACCTTCTTAGCTTTATGTCTGCCCCTCATATTCCTTAGACCTTTCACAGCAGTTTAAAATCCAGGCATTTGCAACCAGACTTCATTTAGCTCGGTGCACGAATTGCACCTGCAGCTAATTGGGAGATTGTATCTTGCATCTTGACAGCCAAAGTGTAAGAAATCATGCACGCAGGCACCCAAGTGGTACAGCAAAATGAGCAGTCAGCTGAACACAATGACCTTAATGTTCACTGACTGAACCAAATCAGCCTCTTCCTCATCATTTGTGATTTGTGTGCACTCGAGCAAGAATTCATCGTTTCCAGGTGACAGTCTACTTCAGGTTGATTTTTGAAAGCATTTATCTGCTAAGTTTGAGGCACAAGGCCAAAAGCTGGATGACATTAATAATTCAAGAAAATAATATTTCTTTAGTGATGCCTCTCTGGAGGAAAGTGTGGTTACTAGGTGTGAGGCTTTTAAAGTCTTAATTGGCAAGAGAGTCATCCTAGCTGTTCCGTAGCTACAGGAATGCAATGGAAAAAAAGTGTAGTCCCAGACTGAGATTTCAGTGTGCAGCGATGTGATTCCATCTCAAGCAGATTTTTGTTATTGGTCAGTGCTGAGAGAACATTGGCCTCTGTGATCAGCTGTTGCAAAATGTGGCAGATAGACTTGGCATGTCAAGTTATGAGTTGTTCTAGGTGAATGATGGTGACTAAAGAATTTCAAAACTGAATAGCTTAGTGTTTTCAATACTGCCTGGTGGGGTTTTTTTTCTGTGGGATATTGTAATTTTAGTCCTGTTCAAAGACTAGGACAGACTGAAGTTATTCCTTGAACTGAGCCTAGGTTAGCAGTGTAAGCAACCTTTGGTTGTTATGGTTTTGTTTTCTTTCCCCAAGAGGGAGAAGAAATGGTTTTTGTCACTTGATTTTAGTAGTTCCATTTGTCTGTTAAAGAAAGAATGGGTGCAAGCGCATGCCTGCTCCTGTTCAGCCTTGCAGCCTCCAGGTTTCCACGTGGTGCCAGCAGTGCCCTGTGGACCCAGGAAGCATCCTGCAAGGAGCTGTACTGATTCCCATTTGCACAGCTGTGCTGCAGGAGTCATCTCAAAGGACCACAAGGTGCTTTTCCAGCCTGCTTAAGCCAAAGTGCTGGGAGAAAGCATATGGAAGGTTTCAAAACATACATGGGATGCATGTTCAGCTTTGTTTTTCCAAAGTCAAGCCAACACACGTCCTTTATTAGCTTTTTTTTCCCCAAAACCTTTCAAGAAGGAAGGAGCTTTGGAACCCAGGTGTTTTTTAACTGATTTTTCAAAGAGTTTCCTTCTCCAAATTGTCACTGATGACTTGTTGCCATTTTGCTGTGAACACATATAACAGAGAAAAAGGGCTACAGGCCTACTCAGGCAAGACACCTTTTTTTTTTTTTTTTGCAGTGAACACAGCTGAGTGATGTGTGGATGTGTTCCCCTGGCATCCCACTTCCCTGGGATGTCTGTCACATGCCAAATGCTGTGATCATAATTTGCTACAGCGATGCAGGGAATGGATATTGAAATCAATGATCAGTGCAAGGAGAGAGAGGCTGCTACCAAAGAGAGCAGGAACCCCAGGTAGCGCTAGCACTCTGGTAGGACATCCACTTCTGGCGCTTTAGAAACAGCCTTGCCAAAGAGTCTCACTCTTTCCCCATCATTCCTGGAGGGAGCCAAAAGTGGGTGGGCAACCCACCCACCTGACCAGTTCAGGTGCTGAAAGATGGGTGATGTGAAATGTCCTCCTTGTGCCGGCTGCCAGTAGGAGTCATCTAGCGGGACTTGACTTTGCACGTCAGAGTTGGGGACCTTCTGTGGGTGGGGTGTTGTTTCTCCCCATTATCCTCACTGAGACCTCTGTTAGCTTGGATGAAAAATTCCTGTTTTGTAATCCCTTCTATGTGGCTTGTGAGGTATGTGGGAGGATTATGGACTATTTTACTCTCCGTCTTTCATCCTTCCCCCTCTGCAGCCGAGGTAAGAGCCAGAGCTTACTCTGCAGGCTGCCCCTTGGAAGTCAGGGACAGAATACTAAATACAATGAAGAAAGGCTCAAGCTCAGGAATAACATTTGAAAGGGAATACTTAGTTCACAGCTCCCAAGCAGAAGGAGGTAATGCAGATGGTTTTGAGACGTGATCTCTGCAGAAATTGTCCAAAAGTAATCACTGCGGTGGACAGAGAAATATATCATTTGATATAAAAAGAGCTTAAAAGCCTATGGGGAAATTCTGCCATAGGCTGACAATATGCTCTTGGGTTTTTCTTCAGAATTTAAACATATGCTTGTTTTAAGCCACTATTTGTGGAAAATCATAACTGATAATTGATTGCAATGTTATACATTGCAGTTTTAAAAACCTCAAGCCTTGTAAAAGAATACCATTGTAACTCCTTCACAGCTCTCTCTTGATTCCTTTATATGCATCATATTGGGCTGCCGTTCCTCTCCGGAGGAACCCACATTTTGCATCCTTCTCTGATCTAATTACTTTGCATACAAAAATACCTGATTTGAGTCAACCACTCAAAATTAGAAAATGTGAGAATTAAGGTAACCATGAAGCCTTCCTGCAGACTACTGTGACTATAGATGACAGCTTTTAATTATGTGACCCCATACTTTTCTCCCCTTCGGCAGTTCCTGAGGGAGTGAGTAGACTTGTCAGGTAAGCAATTAAGTAATCCAAATGCTAGCATTTTTGGATCATTTTCACAATAAAGAAGAATATTACCCAATAGCAAGATCACTCAAATGTAAAAGTGTTTCATGTAGGCCTTTAGCAAGGAACAAGTTTATCTTGTGTGCAATCCCTGAAATTGAGAGGGTGTAATTTTATGGTGTTATGCTGCAATTAACACACTGTTGACTTACAGAGAATGTAACCTTTTCATTTGCAGGAAATTCCATATTTTACGTCTGGTTTTGTGGCATATATTTGTTTGGATTCACAGCACCACCTGATGGCTGAAGGCTCATTTCTTAGGTCGGGGATGCTGTGCATCCCTTGAATTCAATTTCTGTTAGAAACGAAAACAAGGACGTACACTGATGCCATTTCTGTGTTCTGTGGGGCACAAGGAATGCTGACTGTAATGCACGGCGAGTTCCTCTAACTCTTTGTGTCTCTGCCTTGGAATATTAAAATGAATATTTTAATTTAGGCTCCTTGAACAAGGTTTCAAAAAATTCAAGATTCAAGTTACTCATAATGCCTCCCAGGGAGTTATCTAAAGAGATAAAAAACCTAGATATGTTATGTAGAAATCTCCTTTGGTAACGTGGTGGACCCCGGAGGTTTGACCAAGCCTGTAAGCTCATGTTAGTGCCAGTGAATACCTGTGGCAGTGGCGGTGGGGCCGGAGGGGGGGTAAGAGAGCTGCCGGTGGGGTCAAGGCTAGACTGGCCTGCTCTGCCCACAGCCCCAGGGAGGGGGCTGCAGGGGCACAGGCAGGGAGATGGCCAAGGGAGACTTTGGGGTCACCCTTGCTGCCCTTGTTAGAAAGCATAAACGTAGCCAGTGCGTTGCCGTAACCATCCTAAAATAATGTCTGTACGTGAGTGCTGAGGAGCGGACCTCCATTACTGCTCCAAAGTGCTCATGCTGCTGCAAACCAAGCTACCTATCAAGCACCTGATTTTACAAGCCCATTGAATATAAAAATATCTTGGCATATGCAGCATTTCCAAATGTCAAATCATGCAGTCCTCACTCTGCAGAACTGGAAAAGAAAAGCAAAAGGTAAAGAGAGAGGAAAGTCAAAGTGGGGGAGCCTAAGCAGGAGTGTGCTCCCTTGTATGGAACAGCCTGAAACAGGTTTTCATCTTGGTGGGTTTGGGGAAGAGGGGGTATGTAGGAGGAAGTGGATTTGTGCTCAGCACAGCCATTAACTCTAGTGGGTTATCCATGCAAATCCTCCACATGGCGAGAAGAAAATAAATCTCTGTGTGTAAAGCCTTAATATTTGTTAAATACGAAGTAGTGTGAAATCAATTCAAGCAGCCTTCAACCTTCCTAATCTTTTATTAACCATTATGTGTGATTTTGTTATTAAATCATAAGCTGATGCTGAAGGAATTTATGGGTTGGAATTAGAATAAAAGACCGGGCTCTGCAGTGTTTGTGGCTCAGTGTTCAAGTGCAGTTCTTCAGAGTTTTAGGATTTTTTTCTCTCTTTTACCGGTTGCAGCTTTGTATCAAAGCAAGCACTGAAAGCCACTCAAATTCATAAACATTTCTTTATACATGATCTGGATTTTTTTTTAAACTCTTGTTGATCACCTTACAGGGCCAAAATTTCATTGTATTGAAGTTGGTGGGAATTCTGCCCAGGAGAACAGCAGGATCCCAGTGAGATTTATGCATGTGCTTGATGCTAAGCGTGTGATAGAATTGAACGTAATGGAAACATTTCCCAAATGGAACCTAGGAATGAGTGTGGTCTAGGGAAACCTGTTTGTAGCACTTGCCATTGCTAGAACAAAATCCTTTTGTTTTCTTCACTGCCTCTCAAGCACACTTCTAATTATTGCAAAATACATTCTGAGGAGTTTAATGAAGAGCTCTGTTTCACATGCTTGAAATTAGAGAATAACTCCCTTGATACTTCAGTTCTTGAATGTTCAGCCAATTTGCAGGTGTCCTGGCCTCATTACTGACTGCACGACAGAAGCAGGCTATTTTCAGGTGCTTCCAAGAAAACAGCAGCTCCAGCATCGTGGTGGTCAGGCTTTAACACTAACACACAGCTTTGTAGACTTGTATGGATCATTGCAAAAGAAGCCAAGGGTCAGTTTGGATTTCCGTGCTTTTCACTTGCTGCCTGCCTGTAGGATCTATGCAGGCCTTAAGAAAATCCAGTGAGGCTGTGCACAGGAACTGCAGTTTGTCTTGTCTCTGTGCCTTGCTTATAGTTTCTGGTATTTGCAAAGTAGACCCTTCAGGTGAAGATTTTTTGTGACAAGATAAGAAAAACTGATGCTCCACTCAGATTATCTGATGGATTGGGCAGGGAGAAGGAACGGAGAAAAGGGAAAAAAATACAGAGAAAGAGGAAAAATAAACAGCCTGACAAGCAACTCCCTCTAGCCTTAATGACTCTGGCAATTATTGATCATCTTGGCTCTTGTTCGGAGGGATTGTTATTGCAGCACCGCACCCTGTGTGGGAGCCTCGTAGTTCAGTGGTCCCATACCAAGCAGGGGCCTCTCCTGTGCAGCGTGGTGCCTTGGCATCTCCCTGCCGTTGGGTAGCGTGTGTGGTGGGGATGCCAAATGCTGAACATGTTTTCGGGGTGTATTACTTGCAGACGTGAGCTGCTAGGCGGTTTGAAAGTACCAAACCTGTACACATTTCCTGCATCTCAGGGATGTGAACAGGTTGGGGGAGATCAGAGGAAGAGACGCTATTAGGGAAGGGGGAGTTGGGGTGAGCTTCCCACTTTATTAGCCATGTGGATGTATCACCCATGCAGCCACTAAAACACACCATTTCTGGCAAGGTAACCTAGGGATTATATACATGAAAAATAGATTATCGTACACGGTGACTTCCTGAATTGTAATGAGCTTTACTCCCAGGCTTTGAGAAGCAATGCATGAATTGTCTTATTTACTCTCCTGTGCTTAAATAATTCCTTTTGTTTTCACAGGCCGATGCTGGCTGGATGCTTTGGAACTTGCCCTGCGCTGCTCCAGCCTCTTCCGGCTCAGTGCCTCCAAGCAGGGAAAGGATGGAGAAATGAACGGCTCGAGTGATTCTGCGCATGCGGGGCTCAACCACCTCTTGCACACAAGCACTATCTCAGACCAGGAGTTCTTCCAGTAAGATGGGGCTATTGCTTCTTAATGCACAGAGAGGTGTTGCATGGTTCACGCTTGGTCATTGTTTTAACTTTAGCACAATCTAGCCAGAGTCCACTAAGGAAACCTGTTTAAAAACCAGCCTGTATGTTCTTCTGCTGCACCCATCACTAATATACGGGTTTGGCACATATGGGGTTCATTGTCACGTAATGCTTGAGCACACAGACTGGGGGAACCTCAGCTGTGTTTGTGTGTGCATGACAATCTTATTCTGTCCCCTACTTGGGCCAAAATGCTGTCTGGAGATGCTGGAGTGAAAAATGGCTTGCCTGAGTAAGGATTGCAGAATCTAGCTACTAGAGTAGACCTGTAGTTACACTATCACTAACAGTGTCTGGCTGTCAGCTAGCACATATGGCTCCGAGTCTGATCTATTTTTTAATAATCTATTTTTTAATAATTTTCTCTTTTCTAGTAATACTGTGTCATAGTCAGCAGAGTGCACACACTGCCTCCGTACTTTCATAATTACTTTTTCTCTCTACAGGGGTTTTGAGTGGTTTCCAATTTCTTCCTTGGTGCATCAGATAAATTTTTGTATAAGGGAAAAAAGTCCCCACAGCTTCCTTTCTATTCACATTCCTAGTATTGCTGCAGCATTTTGGAACAACTCACATCAAAGCTCTGTAAGCATAGAAAACCTCAGGCCTTTATCTATGAGCACATAGCTAAACAGGCAACTTCCGAAATCCTTCTGGTATAGACACTTGGCCCTTGGAGCGGGAACTGGGAGATGTAGTGTCTATTTCTAATTCTGCTGACACAAGTTTGACTCTTAGGGCTCACAGGGTGTTGAAGTACCTCTGGTCCCATGGGACCAAAGGGGTGGCAGCATTTTGGTCTGCCCTTTGCTCTGAAAGGCTCCGGTATTCCCAGCATGTGTTCTCCAGTCCTGCTGTTTGGGTTTTTAGCTAGAGTTTGAAGCAGCAGCTTTACTGAAGAGCAGTGGGAAAAGAGAAGGAAATCTGATGTGTTACCAAGAACATATGCCCTAGTACTTGTGCAAATACTTCTATTGTTCTTGGGCTTCTTCTGTAATACTTCACTTTCTAATTTCTTTCTGCCTAAGAGGGAGTGGACTCATTTTTCAGCTGACGGATGTATGTATAGAAGGCCAATGTTAAAATGGAGCCTGTGGCACTGAGAACATTCAAGCAGACCCATGGCTACTGTAAGGAAGTGTAGAAAATAGTTAAAACTATATTAAAGTATTTCTTCAAAATATGATGCATAAATGATGATTAAATGATGCCTCTGCTTCACCTCTTAGTTGTTCAACACTGAAAGCCCTCTTGAATTGTGGGGCTCAGCAGTGGCACCCATGGCAGATTTTTCATCAGGACAGAGTGCCCACAATTGGAAACAGATTTTTCTGACAGGATCAGATTTTAGCTGAGTCTGGTTCAAGCTGTGTGTTCACCGTCTGATCGTCTGGACCATACGCTCTCCTTTCTGAGTCCTGCCACTGGTTTTAATGTGTACCCAGACTTTCCCCAGTGCTTAAAGCCCAGGGGAAGTCTGATGGTTGCAGGACAGGAGGATGACTTGCTGTCATCCCTTGGAAGAATAAAGAACATTTAAACAAGGGAGAATGCAAAACCAAAACTGTGCAAGTGCTGAGCAAAGGGGTTTTGGTTTGCCAGTGACAGTGGCTTCCTCATAGGGATTCAGTCATTCTAATTAAATGCCTTCCCTACAGGGAATCTTACCAATTAAATTGGCACGCTGTTGTTAGGGGGCCAGTTAATTACATTTAACTCTATCTTCAAATTAGCCAAACTACTCTGTCAAGCAAAGGAAAAGAAAAGGGAGACAATGTATATTATAGGGAGAACAAAACCCAAGGGAGCTGGCAAAGGCAAATCTTCCATTGAGCCAAAGTTGCATTTGTCTGCTGGCTGCCTTGCGCCTTTCCTGCTGGGAAAGAAGTCAAGATAATACAGTGATTTTAAAATCTGTGTCTTCAATAGTGTATAAAAATGAGAGGGAGAGAACTGTGCAAGTGAATCAAAGGCTGAAGTACTGTGTAAATCTGTGATTTTAGACAAGAGGCCTTTAGGGCACCAGGAACTCTTCTTTTTAAAATGAAGTTGTATTTCTTGTGGCTTCCATGTCTTATCTCGAGCAACCCCAGGAATCTGGCTGGTTTAATTGTTTCACAAGACCCAAAGGGGTTTTTTTGCTTTGTGTAAAAGAGCGGTATCAAACCCAAAGAAGTTCCTGGTCACTGAAGTTTCCAGGAATGCCCCTAGGGAATAAAGCACTGGTATAAGACAGCTCCAATATGCTGAAACAGTAAATTAGCCGTGAAAAATGCCAAGTTATTCATGTTCATGGTGGAAATCCAGCACTGACTTTGAGCATAGTCATTCCTTCCCCGCTTTTAAAGCCTGGTCCAAATCCCACTGGAAGCCCCTGGGAAGTCTTCACATTGATTTTGGTTCAAGCTCATGGTGTGCCTTTTGTTTTTAGCATATCATATGTATTCAGTGATGATTCTCTTTGGAGGAATAGAAGAGCCTGGCTTCACTTCAATGTCTCAAATTTGTTCCTCAGAACGAGAAGCATCTGTTTTCCCTTTGGTACCCCAGAGCAGCTCCTTGGCTTTGGATGTGTAAAGTCTTGCCTTGATTGCGGCTCATGGGTAATCAGTGCACAGTTGAGTGGGATTTCATGTGAATTTAATTCCCTCTTGGACTAAATCTAAAATCCTTAAAAAATAATGGGGGGGGGAGGGCAGGGAGGGAGCAGAGGAAACTAAGAAAACAGTCATTTGCTTCACTGAAACTTCAAATATTTCCCAAATGTGAGGCAGGTAACACTGAAGAACACTTGCTCTTCTTACAAATGTGAAATAGAAACAAGTGCTACTTCTCAGCCATGAACCATAAGCCTTATAATGAACTGTTCTTTCAAGCATTTTTGCCTCATGGCGAAAACTTTTACTAGGTAAGGAAACATACCAACCACAGACAAGCACTCACATATTTAGCTGAACATTGAAAAATTAAGAAATAAATTAGGTATATAAATGGTCAGCTACTAATAACTTCCTGGACCTACTATCCAGGAATTATCTCTATCTAGACAGAGAGATCCCCTCCTCACCTTTTTTCTCCTTTCTTATCTTAAACTCATGCATGTGGTATACCTTGTGCTTAGAGTGTATTTGGTTATCAGTCATTACACTTGCTGGTTGCTAGCAAAAAAAAAAGTAGTAACATCCTGGCACGATGAAGACACATAGTGTCTAATAGCAAATTACTAGTGCTGGAGTCTAGTGGTCACTGACTCTCTGATTTATGATCTTAGTTTTATTTTACAGAAATCTGTAAACTAAAGAACCTTGTAGTTTATATGTATACACACATAGACATATGCACACATACATACCTACACAAACGGAGTTACAAGGTTTTCTAAAGGCACAGAAAGCTGTAGACGACACTTTCAAAAGAGCTCTAGAAACTGAGCTTCTCCAGAAACTGAGCTGCGACTGTCACAATGTGGCTTGCTTGGCGTGTTAAAAATCACGAGCTTATTTCAGTGCATAGTTGGAAGTTGAGATCTTCTGAAAAGCTGATGCCAGTTCTGTGTTCTGACTCTTCTGTTGGTTTTTTGTTTTTTTTTTTATCTGGCTCTACCTAGCAATGCCTAATTATCTTTTTAAAGAACAAAAAAAAAGAGAGGGAGAACAAGGGGTGGGAACTTTCAGCATTAATCTGTAATGAAAACTGGAACAGGCCCAGAATGGCCTGAGAAAGGGCCCATCGTGGAGAGACTTCAGGCTTGACAGAACATTCCCACGTACTGAGGAGAGAAATCTTGTTTTGAGAGGGAGGTGGACTACAGGAAATAACAAAACTCATCAAGATCCAGGGCCTGTTTAGATCCTCTGAAACTCCTTGTATAGCTGGAAATCTTTGCTTATTGCTCTGTCCGAGAGCAATTTTGCATAGGACCTGGATAAGAAATTTTCAGAGGAAGGTCAGGTTGAGAAGGTCAGCACCTGAGAGCTAGGCTAGGCCATGAAAGAGGTGATGTGTGTGCCAAGACTGTGTGAGCAGGGAAAACCGAAGCCCATGCTAAATATCGCTTGAAGGAATGGGCGTTTAGTGAATACTTTTCATCATCTGACCTCTGGCCCATCTAATCATGTTTGCCATCTGTCATATGAGCTGCATCTGCTTGTCCGAATGGAGATGCTATAGGCTACTTGAGAGAGAATTTTTGGCTTTCTCCACATTCTCTAAAGCCTGGATCACTGAGCATGAAGCCTGCTATGCCTTCCACACTTTCCCTTGGATACTGTTATAATCTGGGTATTCTTCTTAGATGTAATTGTCCAGTTCATGCTTTCAACTCATTTCTTTCACACAGCATTATCTGGGGGAAGCACATTCCCCAGGTTAGTTTGGGGGTGTGTGTGTGTGAGAAAATACTTGCTTCTGTCGATTTTTAAATTTGCCTTTTATAGTGTAGGGCTGACTTAGGACCACCATCTGTTGAAATAAAGTAGCAATAGTACTGAGAAGTGAATGTATCCCATAACGTCATATTTTTCCCATATGCTACAATCCACTGATTTGCTTCTGTAAAGGGAAAAACCTCTCCTGATTGACACTTCAGTTCTCTAATCAGCAGTGTGCTCTGTATCCCTCCAGTATGTTGGCTCCCACCCGGAGCCAGCGGCAATTCTGCGTAAAGGTGGGTAAGTGGAGCTATGTGGCACGTTTTGCAAAGTGCAGTTCAGAATTTTGATGGAAAATATCTCACTGTTTCCGTGATAAAACCCCTGCTATTCAGGAAACCAGTTTCTTATGCTCTTCTGGGCTGCACACCCTATTTTGAGTCCTGGGGGGTGCTTTTACCTTATCTGAAAGGCCTTAAGTAATCTGACTTTGTAAATGAAATTCAAATAAGTAATGAACTGTGTGTTGCAGTTTGAATGAATCAGCCCTGGAGAACCACCACCATTTGGAAAATGATGCTTTTTCGGACAAGTCCGAGAGAGACAACATAGAAGAGTCGGAGAACGAAATGCATGAGAACAGCCGGAAGACAAATGAGAGTGAGAGCGATCAGTCAGAAATCCATGGAGAGGTCTCTCCGGGAAGGAAAGGGACGACTTATATTGAACAGATCTATGAGGAATTTGGGGAGGTAAAAGAAAAAAAATATTTTAATCACTGCCTGGTTCTGTTAAAATGTCTCTGTTCTTAGTATTGGTCATTCAGCCTTTTAGATGCATGGCAGTTAAGAACCAGCTTTGTGAGTTCTGGTGTTTTACAGATAAAGCAACGCACAGCTTTCTGCTAACTTATGTTGAATTATCATGTGCTCTAATAATCATGCATTATGAACAGCAGCTCCGCTACTGTGCTTTGGCATGTTTCCAGCATCAGCGATTGCTTTAACCAGTTATTGCATTAAAGAGCCGCATAGCATTGGCACAGTGGTTTGTGGAGCCAGCGGGAGGGGGAATTATTATTCTGGGCATGTGTCCTGGCCAATTAGGATGCTCAGTTCTTGCGTGATACAAAATGTGATACTTTCCTTTTTTCATTATGCATGGAACATCCTTTTTGTGTGTCCTAATGGAGCCTTTGAGCCACTTGATTCCTAAATGACAGTTTCTTGTAGGAAAGCTATTTCTCTTGTCATTTAACAGCAGGACGATGCATTTCTGTTCCATATGAGAGCCTTCATTAGCTGGATGTCACTGTGACACCTCTGAGGAAGGCAGCAGTAGAGAGCTGGGGGAGCCAAGTCTGTTGGGTGAGAATCAGCCTGGGCAGGCAGCGGAGGAGCGAGCTCTGCCCCAGCGCTGGGAGGGCTCTGAGCACTCCCTTGCCTACTGCTTTGAAGCAGGAAGCTGAAGTCTTGTTGGTGCTTCAAAGAAAATCACTTTGCTAGAAAGCTGTTTCTTTCTTAGAATCATAGAATCATTTAGGTTGGAAGAGACCTTTAAGATCAAGTCCAACCATTAACCTAACTCTGCCATCTCACCACTAAACCATGTCCCTAAGCACCACATCTACCCATCTTTTAAATACCTCCAGGGATGGGGACTCGACCACTTCCCTGGGCAGCCCATTCCAGAGCCTGACAGCCCTTTCAGTGAAGAAACTTTTCCTAATATCCAATCTAAACCTGCCTTGGTGCAACTTGAGGCCATTTCCTCTTGTCCTATCGCGTGTTACCAGGGAGAAGAGACCGACACCCACCTCACTACAGCCTCCTTTCAGGGAGTTGTAGAGAGCAATAAGGTCTCCCTTCAGCCTCCTTTTCTCCAGGCTAAACTCCAGTCCCCTCAGCTGCTGCTCACAGGACTTGTTGTCTAGACCCTTCACCAGCCTCTTATGCCCTCTTTCAATGTTTTCCTGAAAGTGTACTACTAATATTGAGGAAACAAATATAGTTAAATATATCCTAACTACACTCCGTGTTTCACTGAGTGATAATTTAAAACATTGAGAATGGGTAGGTGTCCCACATGCAGATTATATTATTTCTCCATAGACTCCTTATAGCAGGACAACCTACATGAGAGACCACAAATGAATGTCTCTGCTATACCACCTTGCAGAGGCACAGGAGGAGTTCGGTTTTGCCTCCTCCTTTCCACAGCCCAACTGCCCCCAAGAGCAGCAGTTTGTGGTCTGGAGCCACCAATCCAGGTAGCATATGTTTGCTGCCATTTCGGGTGTCAGGCGTGAGGCGCAAGCCCCTGCTGTAGAAATTGTGCTTGCAAACAGAATTGTTGCCTACAGGGACAAAAAAATCCCCAAACAACTCTTCTTTAGTGTGTGTCTTCCCTCAAATCCTACCCCAGACACACAGCAAATGGTAACTGGGTCCAAACGGGGGATTTTGAATACAGGTGAGCAACTAAGCAGCAGCAAAATGAAGGCAAACTGAAAATAAAATAAATAAAATTAAAACTAAAATAAATAAAATTAAAACTGAAATAAAAAATGAAAATGAAATAAAAATGAAAAATAGAAAATTAAAATTAAAACAAAAGACGACATTTAAAAAAATGCAGTACAGACCAAACGGAAGGGACCAAATTTCTGCTGTAAAGTGACACATTGTGTAGAGTAAAATAAGGCTGACCACAGTGTGGCTGCTCAGGCAGAGGTGACATCCAGTGGGCTTTCAAAATGAATTGCTCGTGTAGCCTTGGCCGCTAGGTGTTTTATTAGATGCCTGTTGCTGGCCAAGAGATGGGGCTGTCGTCACCTGAGACACACAGGTAGGACTGGTGGTTGAGTCTTATCCCTGGTGACAGGAACATAAGGAAAAATAGGTTGTATGCAGTGATGTAGTTTGTTATCAGCAATGGGTGGACGTGTATCAAGATAAAACGTGCCAACTAATAACATTAGCTGTCATCTTAAACTGAAAGTGCTGCCCCTCAGTCTGTGTGTGCAGCTCAGATTTGGCAGGACAGAGGTCACAGGTGCAAACTGTCACTGTTAAATTTTCAGCTTGGCTTTGAAAGCTCATCTGAAAGGTGTGCACGTATGTATGTGCATCTGTATGCGCTTGGAAGGCGCGTGCTTGTGCATCTGGTGTTCCAGCTTTGCCTGGTTTGTAGTAGGAATGTGAAGGCAGGGACAGGTGTCAGAAGGACTTGGAGATTGCAATAGTTGGTCTAGAATATAAAAAAGACACCTCCTCAGCAGGTAAGATTGATAACCAAAAAAACCTTTTTTCCCAAGCTTTTAGTTTTAACAAGTTATAAAAAGGGTTATTGAGGGTGATGTATTTTAGGGGAAAGCAGACCAGAAATTACCTGAAGTTGTTTTCATCCTCCTGCCACCTTCTTCTCCTTCCCTTTTCATCCATCCCTTCTGCAGTGATTCATTCTAGGTAACACTTCGTACAGCAGTTTCAGCATGGCATTAATTTATATTGCCAATACAGGTACACTTGAGAACCTGGGTAAATAAAGTTCTGTCAGAGCCATGTGTATTGTAATCCCTAGGTGACGCTGTGGTATTATGTTCTTTCATGTTTTCCATTTGTTCTTGGGAGGTTACAGCTATGTATTGCATCAGACTGTGACAAGAATGGTATAATAGAAAAGCAATGAAATGAAAAGAGCTTTGTTGTTCCTCAATCCAAAATTACCCTCTGCCTGCAAGCTGGCTTCAGTGTGTTTCTGCATGACTAGTAAAAGGGTTGATAGGGAGCCAAAAAGGTGGTGCTGGGAATGCTCAGGTCGTGAAAATGAGTGTTTAGTGACTTACACCATCTGCAAATCCTGTTGGGATGTGCTATGTGTCCTCTCCCAAACCAAAGCCCATTCCAGAAGTGGACCTGTGCCCTTTTTCTCATAGAAATCTCTTGCCTAAAAACAAGTAGAAAGCCGAAGTATTATCTTTCATTGTTAAATCATGATGCCTAGGGTGTGTTAAAATGACATTCATGTTTGAAAATTTTGTCTCATTTTCTTTCTTCAGTTGCTTGAAAGGCCCATTCCCCCATGTTTAACATCATGTAGCCCCACTGAACGCAGAGGAACTCCGCAGTTATAGCTGAAACCTGAATTTTTCTACATGTATAATAGCAAATCTTAGTGTCTCATTTGCTGAGGATGGGACTGAGAGGAGCTTCTTGTATGCCTCCCACGAGGCCGCAGAGATGCTGTAACAGCCTTGGGCAAGTCCACACTCCTGAGGGACTGCAGTGCAGAGTCCCCTTGGTTAATGTGGGTCCAAGTTGGTCCGTCGCAGTCCTGGGGTACATGGAGGCAGTGGCTCCAGAAGGAGCACAGCAGAGGTGTGTTCCCTGCCTTGTGCTACCTGCTGCAGAGGCCCAGGGCTTTCTGTACCACTTGCTTTAGTGCTTTGGGGATTCACTTCTTCTGAGACAGAGCTGATATCTCTTTGCCATGGTGTATCTGAGCATTTGCCCTTGTGCCGGGGCCAGGTATGCCTGGGTGAGCTTGGACCCTCCAGGTAAATGCGCCCGCAAGAAATGGTTTTCCCATTTCTGCCCTGAACTTCCCTTTTTCCATTGTAGACAGGTGAATCGTCTCAAACAGAAACCGTCTCTGAGGAGAACAAGAGCCTGATGTGGATCCTGCTGAAGCAGCTGCGGCCTGGCATGGACCTGTCACGGGTGGTGCTGCCCACCTTCATCTTGGAGCCACGCTCGTTCCTTAACAAACTCTCTGATTACTACTACCACGCTGACCTGCTTTCCCAGTAAGCAGCACGCAGAGCGTGCCTGGCATGGGCACTTTTCTTCTATTTGTGAAATTGTGTGACAGTGTTAGCTTGGCGCTGGCTGGGGTGCGTTTGTATGCTTGAAAGGCTCCCAGATATTACCCAGGTTGCTGGCTTCAACATGAATCAAGCCAGGCGCCAGCTGCAGTGACCTTTTAAAGATGGACTGCTGCCAGTGAGGGGCAAGGAAGCAAGGAAAACAGTTGAACTCATGACAAAACTAACTTTGCACATGCACGTGTTTGCCAGCATTGGCTGGAACTGGTGGGGCTCATGCCTTTGAGCATCTTGCAACAGAGCTGTGCCACCTTCTGGTGTACTCCTGCACAGAGGGGAATAGGACACAGAGCAAACAGAATTGTCAAGAACTTCTGCCCCCAAAAGCAATATAATTGTGTTGGTTGATAAACAAATAAGAAACATCTTTTAACACCATTGATGAGAGAGACCTGCTGAGAGCAGCAGAGTAGAAAATAGAAAATGTTATGCTTGCAGATAGGACCAGCCGTCTCAGAGAGATATGCCTGGTGTATTTTCAAACCAGTGTGTGCAATATTCAAATAGCAGTTACTCATGTTTATTCCACTGCCTCTGGGTAATTTTAGAATTGTGGTATTTTCAAGCCTTGTTTGTGGTATTTGTAACATCTGAGGTTAAGGAAATTGTTTTCCTCAGTGCTGAGATCTAAGAGAACTTCAAGAGGTTTGGAGGTTTTGTTAAATAAACCTCTTTTTGGTACGGATGATCCTTCTAAATGGATTTTGCAAGAACTTACCCAGGTTGATTTTCAAATCTGACTAAATAGTTGGAAATACCAGGAACTCTATATTTACTTCCCACTTCATCTTTGAGCAGGGAGGCGTTGGATGAGATGACCTTGAGAAGTCCCTTCCAACCTAAATTATTGTATGAAATCTCAAAGTACTGAAAGAGACCACGTAGCACATCAGCTTTAAAGATCGTTTAAGGAAGAGGGAAACAAAGAAAAAGAGAGAAAAAGTAGAATTGTCTTTGATTTTGGTGGCATAAGTATATTTGGTTTTATGACTCACACTGTACTATTAGCTGTAACTAAATGCTAGGGTGAGTGGCAGTCCCACATTAACATAGTTGAATGTCCAATCAAACCTCATACACTCAAGGAATTTTATTAGGCTTTTTGCAGAAGTGCAGGGCAAGGGGTGCCACTTTTTAAGAGTTTCTCTATGTGTTGTATGATTGTTGTATGATGTACGTTACTAAAAAAGGTGTCTGCCAGCAGAAGTAATTTTTTTTCCACTGGCAGCAGCAAGGAAGTTACTTCCCTTTAGCATTGGGGAAATACTATTGAAATTAATGTTGTTATACTGGTAGGAAATAAATGTGATGTATGAACTGTATAAAGAGCATTTGATGTTCTGTCCTGCAGGGCTGTCCTTGAAGATGATCCATACAGTCGAATGAAGCAAGTTTTGAGGTGGTACCTGTCCGGCTTCTATAAGAAGCCAAAGGTAAAAGAATTCATGAAGTTGGGCTTGTAACGGGCATTGAAATCCTCTGCTATGGTCGCGTGTTTATTGCCTTTGCTTTGACAATTTACCTCTTCAATTGTTCAGAAGGCTTTGACCATTACTTTTAAAACAGAATGTTTCACAGTAGACTGATCAACCTCAGTACCTTTCAACCACAGTAGGGCTGATCAACCTCAGAACCTTTGCACTGGGCAGTTAGAAGGCATCAACAAGTAACGTGCCCTCGGACGCAAGATCTTTCCCTTTGCTGAAAGCAGGTCTCCTTTCTCTTTTCAGGCCTGTCAGTGCCATAGTGCCATGTTTCCACATCAGCATGCACCTACTGCATAGAGTAGCAGAAATAATAAAGCTTGGTCATCTTGTAAAGCTTTGATCAGGCAGTATCAAAGATTAAGTTGGTGAGAATAACAGATGAATCCATGGCTCATTAAAAGATTAGATTAGGAGGATATAGGTAACCTGTTCTTCAGTTTTGATTCTTGTGATTGGCTTATCAGGGAGAAAATTATGATGTTGTTTTGTGGCATTCTCTGTAGAGTTGGATTGCAAATCTTCATTTGTAGCAGGTTTTGATTATTTTGTTTTTTAGGGAATAAAAAAGCCATACAACCCTATTCTGGGAGAGACGTTTCGCTGCTGTTGGTTTCACCCTCAGACGAACAGTCACACATTTTACATAGCAGAACAGGTAAGTTGCTTTATTTGGATGCTCGGGTGCTGCAAACAGCAGCCTGCTTGCACCTCCGTGCATAGGAACACACTCCTCATCTCACCCTAGGAGAGGAACTTGGAGTTTTGTGTGAACATCCAGAGTGGGACGTGGGGTAAACTAGCTGCTGATCTTTTGGCTTATGAGAGCTTTGGTGGGCACTCAAGACTATAAAAGCAGGTCTCCGATGTATGTAACATTAGCCTCTTCAAACCTTTTCCATGGGATTCTGCTCTACTGTTTTCTTATTGTTAATAAAATACAGTTTGTGTTGCCTCTGTGAAAAGGGGCATAAAACACATAATCAAATCCTACCTTCCTTTATTTCTGAACTTTCTGTAATGATTTTAATAGGAGTAAATTGAGGGCTTATCTCTATGTCTTTGGGGATAAATGAAGGGCAGAGCTCACAAGTAACCTGGCCTGACAAAATGTAGTTTGAGATTTACAGTGTTAATAAAGGGATCTGAGGACCGTGTGGACTTTGGTACAGGGACTCCCTGTTTCACATGTTTTGTTCCTGTTTAATCAGAGAGTTTTTATTTTGTTTTATTTTATTTCAGCCACTGCATCTATTTTAAGGAGGTTATTCAGACGCTGCCAAAAAGTTCTGCACTGTCATTTACTGTGTTGAAAATCTGACAGTGTACCTGCTGGCCTAAAGTGATCTCAAATGCATAAGGGGTGGGGAAGAAAGTTTGCATGTATAATGTTCTCATATATAATGGTCTCACAGATAATATTCCCTCCTTAGAGGACTCCGCTCAGTCCTGCGGCCTCTGTCTTGCACTTTCCCTGGAGCATGTGTAACACCATGTGAGGCTGTGTGTGCACCCACCGCGCTGCTTAGCCAGTAAAGACTGCTGTGCATGACCTGTGCCTGTTTTCTTCTAGGTCTCCCATCATCCGCCAGTGTCAGCTTTTCATGTCAGCAATAGGAAGGACGGATTCTGCATTACTGGCAGCATTCTAGCGAGGTCCAAGTTTTATGGTAAGGCCTTGGCATCTTTCAGGTAACATCACAGCATTGGTTTTGGTTTGTTTTTCAGTCATTCCTGAGTGTGTTGAGAGTTAAGAACAAAGAAAGGCTTAAGAGATCCACCACCAGAACACCCTCATTCCTTGTATTGGCTCTCCTGCGTTTTCCCCATTTCCACCATTTCAGTGGGAGATCACACTGATGTTTAAAAAAAAAATTCGATAGAAAAATTGAGAGCTCTAAAAACTTGCTTTTCAGAAAGCAAAGGTTCATGAGAATTTATAGGTAATTGATTGTCAGACTACTTTGCACATGCTCATGGATGAGTTGTTTTATAGCTATGTGTGACCATCCAGCTGACTTTTGCAAAAGTCTCTGTAAATGTGATGTTTATCTAACTCCCAGATTTCTGTGAGTTGAACCCTACAGTTTCAAAATGTCCTCGAATCTTTTAACCATAGTGGAGACAGCACAACTGCAGGCTCTGAAACAGTATTGCTATTTGGAATAGTTTTTCTGTTTAGACAAACACCTCTCAAGCACTATCCTCTGGTAAATGTACTTGCTGAAACACTTGTAAATGGTCACTGCTTCCTTCTGGCAATTTTGTTACTTGCAATCATGCACAATCAGAAAAGTTGTGAGAACAGCAAGACCTGAAAAACTTCTAAGCATTGGAACTGCTTTCTGCATCCCACTAATGACTACTTTCATCTACCGTCCTTTCTGCAACAGGGGCTAAGTGCCAGAGCAAATATGAGCCACGCAGCAGAGAGTTTATCAGAACTGCCTGCCTCCGACAGTAAATGATTTGCAGGGTCCTGATCTATTAGCATTTCCTATCTCTTCTTTCATTAGTGACCTACATTTAAATGGACGTGTTTTTTAAAGTAGGATGAGAGACCACGTATAACATGCATTTTTTAATATATATGTATTTGTTCTTCTAAATTCTAGGTAACTCACTTTCTGCACTGTTGGATGGGAAAGCAAAGCTTATGTTTCTAAACAGGGGGGAAGATTATATAATTACCATGCCATACGCCCACTGTAAAGGTAAGTTATGACTGTTCAGATAGGAAGCAAAGAGAAAGAATAATGTAATGGTACTGTACTGACTAACTTTGTACGGGCTCTCTTCTTCCCTCCCGAATACCTGGAACTGCAGGGACGGGTAATTCCAGGGAGCAGTTGCTCCCCACATGAGTCATAGCGCTCAGCGGAAGACTGGTAATCCTCACGGAAGTCTTTTTGATTTGTCTGTGCAGAGCTGAGAACAGAATTAGACCCACCTAAGTTAGTTTTAACATGATGTAGCAACAAAAAAGCAGTACCGCGTATACGTACTGCAGCTAAAGTAAAGATGGAAAGAATAAGAGTACATTTCTGAGCTTCTGAGGATAAAAAGTTTTTCTAATTGTAACACTAAAATTGTTTAATATATGTTCTGGCTTTTTGAGAATAAAGGAAATTCCTGACTTGTCTTCTGGTTTCTTTGTTACTATAATCATGATACTGCACAGCGTATGAGCTGCCTCAGTGGGGCTGATTCCTGTTACTCTGTGGCTGAATGTGCACTGAGGCCAGGGGATGGCTGCTGATTCACTGTTGTTACTTTGCTTTTCTCCTTAGGACGCTAAGCGTCGGGGGCATTTCAAACACGGTGATAAAATCACTCCTGCAGCAGTTTGATCCAATTTTCGTTTTCTGAATAGTTGGGGGGGGGCATGTTGACCTGTAAGTTAATATTTATGGAGGGTCTAGCTACCTGGAAACAGTAACTTCTGTAAATCACACCCTCTGTGAACTATTCCTCTGCATAAATATTTTTCTTGTAAATTTTTCTTTTTCTGCAAGTGACCTTTTCAAAAAATAGAAAGCATGTGTAAAAAGGAGTCCCCTACGTGGCTGCTAATCTTCCAGATTCTGCTGAATCCCATTACAGCTCATCTCTGCCCCATCCGCCCTGTGGGAAGCAACTGGGTCTGTTTAAGCACTATTACAAATGAAGTTGCTGGGCATAACCTTCCTTGTTTTTCCTTTCCCACTTTCAGCTTGCCACAGATGCACTGTCAGCACCTGTGAGTCGAGCTATTTCCTAGCTGGTGCAATAAATAGGGGATATAAACTGAGGGGAGGATCCTTCATGCTTATGGTAAAGAGCCATTTCCTAGAAACTTTGGTTTCTGTCTTTTCAAAACTTTAAGCCAAGTAGCAAATTTCACAGCGTGTCAGCAAGAGCCAGTTTGAGTTGAGAAAGCAGATCACTTCCACTGGGGCCTCTTTTAAGTCTCTTTTTTCCCTCTCAGGACTTTTATATGGTACCATGACAATGGAGCTTGGAGGGAAAGTTACCATCGACTGTGAGAAAACTAACCACAGGGCTGAACTGGAATTCAAGCTAAAGGTAAGAGACGTTGTGGCCCCCATTTTGAATGGGTCTCAGGCTTGCCCCTGCTCTCCAGGCAAGGTTTGACCATACACACCAGCTCATTAACGTACCAGTGATGTGCGCATGCACCATGGGGTGGCCTGCCTGGAGAGGATGCATCATCCTGCAGTCAGTTTTGTCTAGCCCAACTCAATTCAAACCCAGGAAGCCTGAGTTCTGCACATGACTTGTTCACTGCTAGCCAGCTGGCTACTGGCCAAACTCTGTTCTGAATGTTTGGCAATGACAGTGTGGCTTCTGTTTAGGAAGCTACAATTATTTTTGCTTGCAAAATACAGTGAGGTCTACAAACTACTGTGAGGCAAGTTAGGATGCGAATCTTCAACGTAGCTCTCCAGTAGCCGTCTCATACGTACTCTTACCTTGCAGGTGTTACAATGAACTGTACCTTGTGTTTCTCAAGGCTACAGGACCTTGCCTTGACAGTAGGGTAAGAGCCCATTTTCAGGCAGATAATTTTGAGCAGCTGTCACACTAACGAGCCACACTGTCATTGCCTTGTACTGACTTGTTCATGTAGCTATTCCCGCCCCTAGAAAGGCTGGTGATGCAAATGTATGGTATGCAGATAACATGGAGACATCTTTGAGCATTCCTGCAGTTATATGTATTAAAATTTGAGAGGGAAAGTGATGATCTATAACTTTTCTTGGACAGTTAACTTGCTTTTTAAGGAGCATCCATTTCTGTTCCAACAATTTCTTGCCTGGGCATAAAATGAAAGATGGAGATTACTGGAGTTAGGGGAGTCTTTTGCAGACTGCATTTTCCTGGGGACAATAATAATTTTCCATCTTCGTTTGCCCTTACAAAGTGAACTGTTGTCCCATGTACTTCCCTGACATTTGCACATATTTACCTTTACAGCCTGTTCTTCCCATAGGCCTGATGCACAGTCTTGAGGCCAATGGAGTATGTCCCTGACTGGGGTCAGTGTCATCTCAAACCTGCAAACACTTCAGAGATTAAAATGCAGAGCCGCCTTCTCTGGCTTGAAAACAATACGCTTAGTCCAAACATGACTCAGAAAGTTGTCCCTGTGGCTTAAGTAGGTGCTCTGCTTTGAATATTTCTTAGCTACCTTTTTTAGTAGAATTGGGAAAAGTTAAAGATAAACCCATAGCTTTGTTACTAATTTGTATATGTACCAATTCTCTGCTGGATTGCATACATTGATTCCTGAGATACTTGTGATTTCTTTTTCCATGGGTGTTGTGGGAAATTTGGTTTTATATTGTTATTTAAAAAAAAAAAAGTTCCTCTGCACAAACGTTATTGGAAAGTAGCTGCTAAAATGTCTGAAGAAATGTTGTGTGGTGTGAATGGAAGAGCTGGTCACTCTATCACTGCTGTTTCCTGTGTTTGGCAAGCAGGAGGTGAGGGGAATTTTCCATTGTTCTGAGAATCTTTTCCTTGACTCTGGAAATACCCTTTTTTTTTGTTGTTGTTTGCTGCTGACGAGAGCTTCTTCACACTGGAGACTTCACGCAGATGCAGCCATTGGCAGTGCCACACTGCTGTTGCTGTCCCATAAGCAGGAAAGTCACCAACTGCATTAGTGCTGCTCCTTTTCTTTGGACAAAGTTCAAAGCATAAGGGTGCAAACTGTAATGTGATTCTGGATGATGGGAAGGACTTGCCCACATACACTTATCCTGACGACGTCTAGCTGACAATAAATGCATTTGCAGTGAAGGTGACGCCTTGCACTGCTGAATGTTAATGCACCTGGAGGATTGTCTCCCTTCCTGCAGTGATTTTGGTATTGCAAACAAAAGGAGGAGGGCACAATGCTAGACAGTCAAAATCCTTGTTAGAATTCATTCTGCCTTTCCCCAGAAATAGCAGAAATCCAAGCGGGTTGAATTTTTCTTTCCTCCTGCTGCATCACTGCGTTTGGATCCCTTCCAGTTCTCGCTAGACTGATCATATTTTCTATTTCTATTCTCCCCTGACAGCCCTTCTTCGGTGGCAGCGCAAGCATTAATCAAATCTCTGGGAAGATTAAATCAGGAGAAGAAGTGCTAGCAAGTCTCAGCGGACACTGGGTAACATATGATAATCGAAGCTGCTGACAGTTTAAGCGCGCGTGGCAGCAGGGTGCGTGGGAGGACTGGCAGCCCTTGGCAGGCTCCCTGCGTTGGGGCGGGGGCTGTGCCCGTGCCCTGCCTCTTCCCGCTACCCCAGGGAGTGCGGGCGAGCAGAGCTTTCCGGGCCACAGCTCTCAAGGTCATTTACCCTTCCCTAGTCCCATCCACCTGCAGTGCCAGCAGTGCTTGCACTCCCAGAGCCTGGGCCAAAGCCGGGACCGGTGAGGCTGCGTTTCCACTGAAGCCAGTGGCTCTGTATTTAGGGTCCCGCGGGGGCTTAGGACAAGCCCTGATGGTGGGAGACATAGTGTGTCTTATGTGTGATTGTGAAAATCATGAGGCTTCCTTCTGTCTTGTGTTTAATACTTCCCCAGCTATGGCAGTATCAGGGAAGAACTTCGTGGGGTTTTAAATTCATTATTTTCACAGCAAACCTTTATGACAGAAGATGGTTATTCCTCTGTAGATGAGATGAAGGACTGAGAGACTGGTTCTGTGAGGGTTTATCTGTTTGGGCAGCTCAGAATAGTCAGCAGAGCAGCCAGCACCTTTGCACACCCCGTATCCACAAGTGAATCGCTTAAAGGCATCCCTAAGCCAAAATCCAGCAAGAATGAAGTTGCATGGTGAAGGATGTAAGCTAGAGTTTTGGTTGTGGACCCCTGGTAACTGAGACAAAAGCAGTGAGCCCTGGCTTTGGGCTGGACACTTAGGTATTTGTCTCAGCTACATTTAGATATCTGCATCTTCATTATAGTTGACCTATGCTCCTTTTCCAGTCCATAGCAACTGTCACTCTTGAGACAAGATTTGTCTCATGCTAAAGGAAGTATTTGAAGTAGGCCAGGTGAAATGTGCCTCAATGAAGCCCTTTCTGTAGTGAGGTCCTAACCAGAGCATAGCCTTTGGTATTGGACTCCTCCCCTCAAGCAACCTGCCTTTCTACATCAAACGCTAATGACCATTTTGAAACTAGGAGATTTGCCCTTTCTAGGTGTATACAAGGAGGTTTGCTCCCTGGGCCTGGGTAGCTTTACCATTCTGAGCTCCCTTTCCTGCAGGATGAGCCTGGGCAATTGTCAGTTGTGCAGAACTGTGGAGCACCTTGTCTGCGGTGGTTTCCTGCAAGCACCATCCATGAGGGCATGTAACGGAGTGGCTCTCCTGGGCGGCCGAGCCACATGGTTGCATGCTGCTCAGCTTCCAGCCTCTGTGTTTGGGTTTTATCAGCCTGAAAATAATTTATTCCTCCCTTGTTCTTTGTGCTGGTTGTTTGTGGTGCACAAAATGAGAATTATGCATAGAAGAAGTTAAATGGCTTTGAAAGGGTGGCTCCATAAGCCGCTGTTTGCAGTGGCATGCTGTGAATGGAGTAGCTGCTGTGCAGCGGTAGGGACGTTGTTTGTTCTTTTCCCTCCCCGCTGAGAGTATTGGCCTGCTCTCCTGAGCTCTGCAGGCTTTTCTCTGGCACCGTCCAGTTTCCTGACAGAAACTCTTGCAGCTAAAAGGCTAATTCTCTGCCTCAGGACCAGAAAACCCATCCGAATAAAGTAGGGAAGCAAATCCCAATGCTTTTCAGCCCCAGGACCAAAGCAGCACCTGAGGGCTTGTATATGTGCCCCTTTAGATGTGGGCATAGTGACATTAGATAAGGCCTGCCTGCCTCCTCCCATCCACAGCTGGGGGGCTCCTGGGGACCTGGGATCTGTCCTGGAACTGGCACCTCAGGACATGGCAGAGGAAGTCCTGAGGGAGTCCCTCAGGGCTTCCCTCAGGAAGTGGACTTTGAGACGTGCATCAGGGGACCGTGGCAGGGGAAGAAATGCAACAGCTGGGGTGCAAGGAAATTAGGCAGCAACAGGCAAAGCCAATAGCCATGACCTAAATGAGGTTTGCATGACACTCATACCACGTCCAGGGAGCTGAATGGCACCAGGGCGCATGCTGTTCAGAGCTGTAATTGTCTGATTCATTCCTCCTGCAGTCAATGTCGTGCTGTTCACTGTACGCTCCGTAAACTACCCCGGCTGGCTCTGCAGCATTGCTGCGTCTCTGAGCAGGGCTGGGAAGCAGCTTAGTTAAGCAGGGACACAGCAATGTTGTCTAGCCAGTCTCAGATCAAAGAAGTGCCACTTAATAGTTGGTTGCCAAGTAAATTGACAAGGAATAAGGATGAAAGACCCCTGGCATTTTGAAGTGCTAAATGAAATTCTGGAGCAATAATAGAAAAACCTGGCTAAACTTAAAAAAAGTGAAATAATATCTCAGCTTTAGCTCTCCTTTCTAGAGAGGGTGGTATTTCAGTAGGCTCTGCCTGGGATTTCAGCATTGAGGAATAGAAGAAGGACTGGAAAAGGAGCTAGGGATCTTGTTTATATGTGCTGGGTGGTACCTGGGAGGAACAGTGGGGAAAGAAGAGCATCTTAGGCCTTCTGTGGGTACCCCTGTCTGGGGACAAGATGAAAGGGACCAGGTCCCTTTCTAATTCTTCTCTGATTAATTCAGTCAGTGTTTTCAGGAATGCCTTGCCTCATTCATTTTAGAAACTTTCAGGAAGTGTTCAGTGAGATTTAATGGGATAGAGGAGGAAAGCAGCCTTCTAGCCAAGCCCTATCCCTCATCATCATCCGGAAGCAGCTTCCAGTTGTCAGGATTATTTTCTGCCTTGTGTTTCTGATTGTCATTAACCTTTTTGCTTAATTTTCCTTCCTAGGATGGGGAAGTGCATATAAATGAGTTGAAAAACGGGAACGCGGAAATGTTCTGGAACCCAACCAGTGAAGTACGAAGGCAGAGACTGAAGCGCCATATTGTGCTGTTTGAGGAGCAGACAGACTTTGAGTCGGAGAGGTAGGGAGCTCTGGGAACGTCTCGCTGCCGCTTCCCCACTGGAAGCGGGGATCTGATCAGAAGGCTCCAGTTCCTCAGCACAGTCCTGGAAAGGCAGTGACCTGCTTTGCCTGTACATATTACCCAGCCATTTACCTGTTTTTTTCCAGTCTATTAACTCTGGAGTATTTCCATGAAGTATAGCTCTGAAATAAGCAGGGAGCTGGGCTGAGAAACGGTGTAGGCTACATTTTATCTGCTAAAATGAAAACTCTCCCTGAACTCCAGAGATCACGAACAGAGTCTCTCTAACTGCTGGAACGTTTTATGGAAGGGCAAGATGTCAAGCAGAGAGAGGTTGGATGTCATGTTAAGGAGAGTTGTTTCAACCACAGGCTCTTAAAATAGATGCAGGAATCATGTGGGAAGTTCTGGCATGAGCAGAGCAGTAGTTTGAACCACATAACTGGATTTTATGACAGAATGTAATTAAATAGATGTTTAGCCCTGTCTCATAATCTTAGCTGAGATCTCGAATGAAATCTGCACCATTGTTCGTTAGGGTAATCTAGATTACCTAAAAATACAGTCCTGGCACATGATTTAGGAAGTGGAAGGAATGACTGCCTGATGCAACGCGCATCCCCGAGCCAGTTCTTGAGCAAGAACAGCTAGAGCAGCAGCATGTGGCACTGCCTTCAAACCAACTAGTCCTGCCGTCTCACACTAAGAAGAGTCTGCTTTTTATGGGCAAAGAAAGGGACTGCACGAAAATAAAAACACATGAACATTTAGCTTGTTCTAGACGGTAGTGGACGTTGTGGGCAATAAAGTCTGTATTTGTAGCTTACAGTCGTGCAATTGCCATTGTCACAGAGCAGAGCACACCGCAGCACATTTCTCTATTAATCTTCTGAAGAAGATTCTTCTAAAAGAGAAGAGAAATCTCGGTCTTGCAAAGAATCTCCAGTTCACTGTTTACCAGGGTACTGCCAGAGCTGACTCCCTTTGCTACATCAGAGATTAATAACAATACATGCATTCAGGGAAGGAGGCAAAAAGGAAAAAATTCTAGAGATCCCTGACGGACATTCCACCGCACTCCCTGTTATGCTGCTGGTTGCATGAATAAATTACCATCTAATCCAGGTTGTGCTCTGCCTGAACGGCTTAGTCTGTCCTGCCATGCTGAAAATCACCTATTTTCACAAATGCTGGAGAGTCTCTGAAGCTCTTACGATTATGCAGCTCACCACGCAGGGTCTCATTGTCTGACACATGCAGCTCTTGATGGAGCGATTTGCCCTTGTCAAACAATTTTGTGCGTGTCCCTCTGAGGTTCTTAGCATTAGATGACTTGCTCTTTACACCACCACGTTCCTTCGGACCAACTATGCCACCGCCGTGCTCTCTCAGGCTGTTATTTTCACTCTTCCCTCCCCCACTCCCATTGCTTGAGTCTGAATTGAGTTTCCTTCTTTTGTTTCTGGGAGAAAAGATTCATACACAGGAAAATGGGAGTGACATGTCAAAAAGAACAGGAAAGTGTTCCTCTGCCTTTGATTAATTATCTAAGAAGCTGCTTTTTTGCAAGTGTTGTGTTAACATATGGTGACAGAAATACAATGAAAGCATTGGTGTCCCTTTTAAAGAGCTTTGCAGCAAGCTCCAAATTAAATGCGGAAATGTATTCATCTTCTAAATGGAGGACTGGTGTTTTGTGGCGCTGGGAATACTGGAACAGCCTGGATCTCCAGTTCCTATTCTAACAGCTGAACTGCTTGGTAAATGATATTTCTCTCATAAAAGGCAGATCCTCTCCTCTCCTCCAGGCAGAGGCTCAGTGAGACATCATATGACAGATCCCATCTTTTTTCAGCTGAAAACAAGTGTGAGTGAAAGCCATTTACTTCATGCTCAGGTCTCACACTATCCATTATGTCCTCATTAACCACCCCTCCCCTTCCCATCCTTTGATATATTACACAGATATTATTTATTATTCCCTTAGCCCATGGACTGCCCTTCTAAAATGTCCAGAAATGTCCACAAAATGTCCACTGAGTTCATGTAGTCCGTGACTTTGGGCTCCATCTGTTATGGTGGTCCCTCAGGACAGGAGAGGTGCTGTGTTGTGTGGTGGTACCAGGCACCAAAGCCAGGTCAGGTCAGGTCACTGCTGCACTTGCACTGCTTCTCCTAAGGCTTGTCCTCTGTTGGCTCAGGTGGTTCTTGCTGTAGTAATTCCTATAATGTGCAACTCAAATCCCAACAATTTAAAGGCAGTTCCATTACAATCTCCACCCCTGGTCTCTTTGGACCAGACCTTCGGGTTTAACATTGCGATGAACTCCTCCCCTTGGCCCTGCTCCAGCTTGGACTTAACCACAGCCTGTGGTCCCTTAAGGCTGTACCCACTAAAAGTGGAGCCTTATCTACAAGCCACAGTCTCTCCAGGGCTCTACCTGCTGTGGCACAGACTTATCCACAGCTGTAGTCACTTTGAGGTGCACCTGTTCCAGTGTGGCCTTCTCCGTGGGCCACAATGCCTTCAGAGAGAGACCTGCTTCAGCATGGCCTTACTCACAGCCACAGTCCCTTCCTTACCCATGGCTGTCATGCTTACCCTGGTCTGTCTTGGGCTTATCCATGGCCACACACTCTGAGGTGCTCCAGCATGACCTCATGCACAGCCACTGATGCTTCAAGGTGTACCTGCTGCAGCATGGACTCATCCACAGACACAGACACTTCGAGATGCACCTGCTCTGGTGTGGACTTATTCACAGCCACACCACTGCTTCGGGGTGCCCTGTTCCCATGTGGACTCATCCCCAGGTCACAGTCCCTCCAACTTGAGTTCCCACTGGAGTTCCAGCCTGTCCAGGACACCAGCACAGAAGCAGCAGCGATGCCCTGGCCATCAGCCAGCCCAGGCACAGGGCCATGGCGGTTACCAAAATGTCCGGGCACAGCAGGGTGAAATGATCAGCAGCACAGCAGGACTGCAAGCAGCAAAAGCAAATAGCACGAGCACTAACGAGCACTGGGCAAGCACAGGAGCCTGTCAATTAATAACTAAACAGCAATAACAGCTCTAAATTTGATCTAGCACATTCCAGTCTAATACGTCATCATCCGGAACCCTTCGAGGCCTGCACTAGGCACCAAAAAGGTGGTTGTGGTTTAACCCCAGCTGGCAACTGAGCCCCACCCAGCTGCTCACTCACTCCCCCCCCAGTGGGATGGGGGAGAGAATTGGAAGGGTAAAAGTGAGAAAACTCGTGGGTTGAGATAAAGGCAGTAAAGCAAAAGCCGTGTGTGCAAGCAAAGCACAGAATTCATTCAAAGCAAGGAATTCATTCACTGCTTCCCATGGGCAGGCGGGTGCTCAGCCATCCCCAGGGAAGCAGGGCTCCATCACACATAGCGGTTACTTGGGAAGACAAACGCCATCACTCCAAACATCCCCCCTTCCTTCTTCTTCCACCAGCTTTATAAGCTGAGCATGATATCATATGGTCTGGAATAGCCCTTTGGCCAGTTGGGGTCAGCTGTCCCAGCTGTGCCCCCTTCCAGCTTCTTGTGCACCAGGCAGAGCTGAGAGCTGAGGAGTCCTTGACTGGTCTAAGCACTACCCAGCGACAGCTAAAACGTCAGTGTGTTATCAACATTCTTCTAGTACTAAGTCCAGAATGCAGCACTATGCCAGTGAGCAGGAAGAAAACTAACTCTACCCCAGCTGAAACCAGGACACCGTGTTCATGCCTGCAGTTTGTGAATACAAGTACATGTCTGTTTCTTGCAGGTTGAATCTCCTTCCTACAGATCTGGTTGCTAATCCTATACAGAGGTACAATATTGCATGTACAGCTGCAAGTCGTGCACATGCATTCTTTTTCCAGTGCTTCTGAACTTGAAATGTAAAGACAGTTTCAGGGTTAGCCATTAACACAAAGGCTCCTAAACATAAATGATTGAAAGCATGGAGAACAGATTCTGCGTTATACACCAGTCACCTCTAAAGAGGCCGCTGACCTCAATGAATTGAGCATAACCATCTTATAACTCACACAGACAGCACTGAAGATTATAATGAAATTGTAGGTGATGTTATCTAAGGGAAAGTTCCCCTGTTCTTCAGTAGATGGTTGTATACAGCATTCAGTGCTGCCATTTTCGTAACATTTCTTTAATATACAAGCCAAAACTGAGGCTGAGCAATCCTGTCACAGTTCCTCTGGAGAGACCAGAACAGGGTCTGCTGTAAGGCCCCAGCTGGCAAAATGCATTGTTGGGTTTAAGGTGGTTTAACTGTTTATTTCCAGGCTTTGGCAGCACGTTACCAGTGCAATAAACAAAGGTGATCAACACAAGGCAACGCAAGAAAAATTTGTGCTGGAAGAGGAGCAGAGGAATGCTGCCCGGGAGCGGAGAGAGAGCGGCACAGAGTGGAAACCACTCCTGTTCCGGCACGACGCCACGACTAACGAATGGCACTACAAATACGAGGAGTGAGTGGTGGGCTTGGGGGTTGTGAACAGACCTCGCTGCTTGAGCCCTCAGGGATGCAAAGCAAGGTTATAGACCTGTAATTCGGGTCCTGCCATTCTCCAAACTATGCCCTGGGCTTGCTCTTTATTTCATATTGCTCCGTGTCATTATTAGAATACATATTCCTGATACTAATTGGGAATAGCTGGAAATGAGGGCTTGGCAACGGAAAATCCGCTGTGCCATTGGTACAGATCCTTTTTGCTGCACTCAAGTGTGGAATCATGTAGCAGAGATTTTCTGCACTGTGCGAGCAGAGCTGACAACTGCGCGCTCGTCCCCTGGCAAGAAGGGTGAAGCCTCTGGAGACTGAGCTCCCCTCATTTATTGCTAGGAACTGTGAATGCAGAGGGAAGTATCTGTTCCTGCTCGCACTGCATCTGTGGAAGCTCTGGTCACTGTCAGGGATGAATGGCTGCCCTGGTGCCTGTGGAATTAGTGTATTGCTCTTAACACACCTGGTGTCAGATTCTTGCTTTTCTGATGTTATTTCTTTTGGTCTCAAAAGTTTAAGACCTTGGGATCCTTTGAACGACATTGCCCAATTTGAGAAGAATGGGATACTTCAGACCATGGAAAGACACTTATCCACAAGGATGTCAAACCACAAAACAACGTGCATAAACAATCAAATTACACGGCACAAGGTAAAAAGCCTGTTTTGGGGAATATAATATTCTTTACAATTGTTTAGATACACAGCCCTTTTCTGCGGCATTTTCATGTAAGCACAGCACAGGCTGAAAGGCTTGTTTTGGGTAAATACAGCTTATGACTCTAGACCTGCAATATTATGCCATCATTAACTCCAAATAATTACAACACTTGGTTGACGTATCCTATCCATTTTGGCATTTTTCATCCACCCAGTGTTAGTGACAGAGAATCTTTCACTGGGTTTTGCACATGACTGAGCTGAACTTCACTGCTCGGTGTTCCCAAAGCAGAAAACTCTCAGTAGCGAGGGCGTGAGCAAGGTTTTGGAGTACACAACTGAGGTCCTGCAACTTCGGTTTCAGTCTTTGCTGTCTGTCTTTATCCCTTACTTCCTCATAGACAAGACAAGAAACCCCACTCCATCCTTTCCCTTGAACAGAGATGATACTTTGTTATTTCATTGCATTCATCTTTGAAGTAATGTCATTCCTAAAGGGCTTTGTAAATGTAGAACTGCTGAACTAGCTAGACAGAACCCACGTTACTCTGAAGAACTCTTATCTTATTATGTACTTAGACTTTTCTTTTTTAACACCTAAACAATGGGAAAGTTGAGGTTCGTAACTACTTTTCAGATCCTCCAGTGAGAGTTTGAATCAACGTGTTTGGTTTACCCGTCTGAGAGGTAGGGAGGAACTTTCCAAAGTGCATCAAGAAATTAGGCATAGAAGTTCTGTGATGTTTAAATCCTTCAAACACCTGAAAAATCTTCCCTGGGAAATTCGATTCTAAATTTTTCTCCTTTTCATCCTTTCTCTTATGTATCTGGCTGATGCATACACAGCTCAGCAAAAAACTGTAAAGTTCATCAGTAGTATGTGTCAGTTAAAGCTACAATGAGAACAATTTGGATGGGTGTCTTGCAGATGTTACCATTTGAGGAGATGCTTCCATATGGGCCATGTATGTTATATCCTTAAGTAGCTGCCAGGAGTCCAACCACTAGGAGTTGCTGAGGAAGCACTCAAACTTCGCAATCCCACAGATATTCCCCAGTGCCCTGCATCACTTTGCTTAAAGCCAAACAGACAAGAGTCTTCAATGTGACAGTGACCGACTCTCTTTTAATCCCCGCTTTATCCAGAGGTCTGCCAAAGACTGCAGGCGCCGCAAAACCAGCGATCAGCCGTCCAACCACAGCCAGAACACAGAGAGCAGCTGTTCAACGCCGGAGTCGGTGCAGGAGCTCTCAGATGATGATGGCAAGTATTTGGCTATCACTGGGTCAGGCTTTAATATTCTTCCCTTGGTACCTTACTCCTTCAGCCAGCCCTGGGACATTTCCTGGCCCAGTTAATGCTGTGGGGCCATAGCCCACAGGCAAACACAGAGTATGTTCTGCTTTTCTATTCTCCATACATACTTCTGCTTCTCTTTCTGCCTTATGCTAACCAGGCTAATGAGGGTTTTCCAGCTCTTGGCACAAACACATTACACTGACAATCCAATCGGCAGATAGGAAACGGGCTTAATTTCTCATTCCCTTTTCTCAGCCTTTGTTGGAGGCGACCTTGAATGTTTCAGAGATGGGAGGCAGGTGTGAGCACTCCGTTCCCTGCCCCTCAGCTGGGGAGGATGCTGCAAAAATTGTTTCCTGAGAGCCAAGAAGGAGCCCCAGGCCAGCATCACAGGACCTATTCCACTGACTTGTGTCTTTGGGGTGGCAGATTATGTCCCCTGTCTCCTTCTCCCCAAGTTTCCTCCTGAGAGTGTCCCCCCTGGCTGGGACAATTTGGTCACAGCCAGCCACTTGCTGGGTGAACCTGGTTTGTGTTTCATCATCGCCACCAGAGATGGTGATGCAAAACGTAATGTCCTTCAATGCTTTCCTGCAGGGTTTGAAAGCCTGTGCGCTCAGTGTGGGAAAGAAATGAATCACCTTAAGGAAATTCATTCAGCCGTCCTGTCCCTACAGAGAGCCCAACAGGACATACACCGGTAACCATTTTCTTTCATCAAATCAATTATCTTAATGGGCTAAATACAAATCATGGCACTTAACTCCTCCACTGCAGCCTTTGGGGTGTCCTTATCAGCTGCAGGGGTGCAGTTGACTAATGTTTCAATAGATGAGCTATTAACACACAGGAAAGGCAAAGCCACGCCCTACCTGAAACAGAGAGGAAATCTCTTCCTTTTTAAGACTCTCTTTATGGGGCAAAAAGCATCACCGCAGCACGTGAAGCATTTCGTGGCACTCCCATCTGCTCAGCAGCTGCAGGAATTGGGAGGGGCTGGGCCAGGTCCTGGCTATAAATCAGTCTCTGCTAGGCGAGAAGGCGTGGGTTCTCCCTTCTCATCAAGTGTGTTACGAATTTGCTCCGTTTGCCGCAGCGATGCAGGCGTGTGGTCTGAAAACCAGGCTCCGTGGGTGAAAAGCACTAAATTCCCGCTTTTTGTATAGAATGCTAGGTGCTGTCTGAGGTAAGCAGTGAGCACATCTGCTTAACCGACTGCTGGCGAAGGGCGCTGCACTGCAGACTCCTGTGGGGAGGGCAGGGGAGGTAATAGCTGCTACATCTGCTCCAGGGCGCCCTGCTGACTCCCCTCTGCATGAGGAGTATTATCCAGCCCTCCCGAGGTTTCTGTGGGGTGGGACGACGCATGAAGCCCACCGTTTTTGGATGCCGGAGCTATCAGCGATATGGCTTTAGCTTTTCTCTGCTGCTCTTGAGGTTGTCCAGGGCAAGTACTTGTATTTGGGAAGGCTAGGGCACAGGTTTGTGAGTGGGAGCTGGATGAAGAGATTTCTTGGGGTTTGTGCCCTTACGCCCTCTCATGCCAACCAGCATGCTCTGCTCGATGCCAGCAGCAGCCAGAAGTACTTCTCTTTCTGTGAAAAAGAGGGGAGGTAAAGCCCGTGGGGCACAGTGCTGTACCCATGAGGGTGTCTCTGAAGTACAGGAATCCCTCCTGGCGTGGAAGCTGGGGGTACACGCACACATGTGAACGCACACCTCCCTGCGACACCCAAATAAACATACTGCTTTCTTTTCCAGAAACCTCAGCGCTCTGAACAAAAAGTCCTTCCACAGGAAGGTCTCTTCTGAAAGCTTCCTCCTGGACTCTCGCTGTTGGTTTCTTCTCTGCATCTTCCTTACGTGTCAACTATTCATTAATTATGTCTTCAAATAAAGTCACTACGTTTGGCAGCAATAACGATTACTGGCTGCAGGAGGGGGGCCACTCGCGCAAGGAGCCCAGCGAGGCACCAAAGCACTTTAGAACCAACGCGGCAGAGGTGGAAGAAGGTTGAAAAACGAGGTTGAAAAGGGACCTAGGAACCTGCAAAACTTTGTTCCTGCAGATTATGTCATTTTTGCCTTTTACATGTACATCTTCAAGGACCTCTTAACCTGTATGGGCCTTAATGCTGAAGCCAAATGTAGCTTTAATTGTGCAATTTGTTTTCTATGTCTTGTCATTTTCTGATGCAATTAATAATTACCCAGCAGTATTGGTACCCCTGAAATGGTAAACACCCCAGCATTTTGGAAAGGTCACGCCGGCCTGGTTCATAGCTCTACGAGTGAGGGAGTGCAGTTGGGGAGCCATAAAGAGCTGACATCTGCGGTGCCTGTCCGGCTGCCTTTAATTACGGGTGGGAGCACAGTTGGTCAAAAAAATCCACCCCCGGGATATTAAGTCATGATCTGTTTTGCCAGCACACACAGAACGGGACCTCAGGATGTATTTTATTTTCCATTCCACAGGAACTGTAAATATGCACAATTTCCTAGAGCCATTTGTCTTTAGGAAATGGAAAGTATTCAGTGAAAGCTCCTTGTTTGGTTACGGAGCTGACGGGTGTCCTGGATCGGGCCCATCAAGTGTAACGTCAGACAACGCCTGTTCCTGAAACCCGGTCACTTCTTATTATTGTTATTATTTGCTATGTGGCTGTTTTATAATATCACACACTAGTATTGTAGAGAGGAATCCACTGCCCCAGGATAGGCGAGAAGGACGGGAGCGATGTAGGTGTACGTGTGTTCGGTTGTAGGCCCCTTTATTGTCAACGGTCAGGAAGGAGGAAGGGTTTTGCCACTGCATTGTTCAACTCTGTTAATAGTCTTCCTATTTTACACCATTTTTTAAAGATTTGCAATATTTTCTGTAGACTGCGGACAATACTAAGCCTTTCTTTTCTGGCCTGAAGTAGTTCCAAGTGGTAAGTACTGCTATATATACAGCCTTAAAATACTTAGTGGTGGTGCCAGTCTGGGCTATCTTTCAATGTAAATGTTTCCAAATTTTTAAGTACATTCCTCGTCATATTCCCCAGTTAGGGGAAACCTGTTTGTGCTTGATATGTTGAAATAAAACTACACACAACTTTCAGTGGCAGTCTGAGAAATTATTTGTGTGTTTAAACCGGTTTTGTGTTTTGTAGCATTTTACAAGTAAACAACTCTTAGGCCATGCTTTTTAAAGGAAAAGCTACAGGAAAAGGCCTTCAAGAATTTCAGGTGTAGGCCGCACGTGTTAGAACAGTGACAGCATTTTGATACCACTCTGGCTCAAATTGTCCATGTCTTCTAGTTGTAGCAACTTCCTCAAAGTGGGAAGAAAAGTGATTGCCTTGATTTCCACTGCTGTACATGTAAATGTACAGACTTGTCTTGAAGACCTTTAGATTAAGGAGGTAGCTTAATGAAAGCAAATAGATAGTTCCATGGAGAAAACCACAACCCTCTGACATGAACAGAAAGGGTAAGAGCTGGCACCCAGAAGCTGATATTCAAGAAATAGTTCACAAATAATAAAGGGTGAGAGTGATTTCATTATTAGCAAAAGTATCCAGAAAACCAAATGATTCTTCAAAACCAAAGGATTCTTCATCCTTGAGGGACCATCCTTGAAGAATGTCAACATTACCAGCCCAGATCCTTTTTGAAGGACACCGTCCTAGTCTCTCCCTTCTGAGGAAGTCTGACCTGTGCCACATGCGATGTAAACCTTGGGGAGAGGGGGTTCCCCCAGCCTCTCTGCCTGTGAAAGAATGTCCAGCCACTAACAATGCCTGCCTGGCTATGTGAAGTCCCGTATCCACCTTGAAAGCGTTCCCACTGAGCCCTGTGCAGACACATCTGCTAATATCCTACCTAAACCTCCCTTTGAACACTTCAGCAAGTCGGCACATCTCTGGCCTGCCGGCTCAGCCATCCCCATCGCACGCATCCCCCTGTGGGACCACCTATTTGAGTTATTGATAGGAGCCTCTCCTCTTCTGTATGGATATTTGCATCTCTTGGGTACAAAGGTATTCTGGGTTTGAGAAATAGTTACTAAAAAAAAATAAATTAAAAACAACAAAACCACCTGAACCAAAGAGAAGCAGTGCTGAACAGGAAGCCTTCAGTAGGTGTAAAGCAAATGCTTGAAATTCTTTGGATCTTTTCCATTTTACCAAACTACACACCCATGGGGATTTCACTGGGACTTGTTGCTGCAGTTAAATAAACTCTGTTACCACGAGAGGAGCACTTTAATGAAAGAAACTATTAACCTACATAAACTAATTATGCATCAGCAGAGGAGGAATTTCCAGCATTTACTACTGCTGCCGCAGGGGATTAAAAAATAATCCAAAAAGGAACCATCTATAAATCTTTGTGAGATTAATTTTAATCCAATTTCAACATCTGGAGGTGAATGTTCCTACATGCCAGTTACGTGCGCGTGGAGGATAAAAGGTGTTCTCGAGGAAAACCACGGCCAGAAATGTCGCTATTTCTCTAGGAGGAATAACTGCTGGTGAAAAAACGTGTTGAGAATCAGGGCTTTAGAAAGCCCAGTTATGCACCCAGTTTGTGCGGTTTGGGAAAAATTCTCCTTCCATCCTCTGCCCCTCCTTTTCACGGTCAGCAAGTAGCCCGTTTTGGGAAAAATTCTCCTTCCATCCTCTGCCCCTCCTTTTCGCGATCAGCAGCAACACGTGTGCTCTGGGTGGCGAGACACCCATCGGGCCATTTCCTGACACGGTTTTCTCCTGCTCCTAATAGGTGCAAGCGCGGGACGGGGGCGCGTCCAACCGCAGGACGTGTTTTTCCTTGACTCTATCGCGGGGGCGTGTGTGTTATCGGGGCATCCGCTCCCGGGTTGTCCCGTTTCTCCTCTCCCGAGGCCCGGAGCGGCGGAGGCGGGGAGCCGTCGCAGCCCGCCCCAGGGGGCGGATAAAGCGGCGGCACCGCCCCGGCTTTTGCCGAGAGGAGCGCGGAACGGTGCCGGGCTGGGTCGGGCCGGGCGCTGCTATGGGAGCCGGAGGGGTGGCGGGGCTGCTGCTGGTGAGTGCCGGGCCGGGGTCGCCGTTTGCGGGCAGCGTCTCGGGCCGGGGTCGCCGTTTGCGGGCAGGGGCTCGTCCCCCATCTGCTCGCCGCGAGGGGAGGCTGGCACCTGGCCGCAGCCAGACCCCAAATCCCTCCTTCTGAGAGGAAAAAAAACCTTCCTCCAAGTCCAGCGTGGAGGAGCCTTGCGGGGTTTTCTACCCTCCTCTTCCTCAAGAGACTTTAGTAACTTCCCATAACTTTTATTTCGCGTCGCCGGAAGTTTCGGGAATCCTGAGTTAACGCAGCTCTCTTAAACCTAAAAAGGATAAGGCGGCGCAGCGGTCGCGGGGGGGGGGGGGGGTAAACCCGGCCCTAAACCCAGCCCCGCGTTGCGGGGAGTCCCCTCGGGGTGGGGGCAGGCGGCCCCTCTCCCGAGCGCGGTCGCCGCCGCCCTTCCTTCTCTCCTCGGGGAAAAAAGAAACTTCCAAGTCAGGAGTGAGCTCTGTAATGACCCTCAGGGTATCTAACTGTGAAATCGGTGGTTTTCTAAACTGCGCGATTACGGGGAAGACTTTCAGTCTCCGGGGAGAGAGTTGAAAGAGCGGAGCTGCGGGAGCCGGGACTCCGGGTTTCGGCTTAGAAACTGGCCGCCGATGGCAATTAGCGACGGGGAGCTCCGCCGCCGTCCCCCCCCCCCCCCCCCGCTTCACCACTTTTCTCGCCGGTGTTGCAAGGAGGGTGCGCCCGGGAGCCAAAGCCGCCCCCGAAGCCGGGCTTCCCGGTGCTGGCCGGCTGGGATGCCGGTCCTCGCCGCCCCCGGGAGCTTTGCCGAGGGGTGCGCGTCCCGCAGGTTTCCTAAAAAAACCATAAATTTCTAATGCACCTGTGGCTACCGAAAGTTACGTCTGTAAACGACTCAGCTGCTCTCCTTCTGATAAAGATTACAGAGCCAACGAGAAATGTTGGAGGGGATCTCTGGGGCGTTCCCTCCGTTTTGCGGAAGGGAAGACTGACACTGCCCCTCCTGAAGTAAAAAGATGGGAGGAGGGAGAAACCAGTCCTTCGCGCAAGGCAGAAGCCTCGGCCTCTGAAGTTCAACTGCAGTAAATCAGTAAAAAGGAAAGAGAAGTTTAAAACGGAGGCGGGGATCTGGGGCGATGGTTGCCTAGGGCCCGTCAGCTGCTTCGCGGTGCTGCTCTGACCTCGGCGCTGTGAATGTAATTACCGCTGTGAGCGGCACACTTAGCAGAAATTAGTCTGGGTTTCCTTTGTGGCTTCCCATGAACTTCTGAATGTGTTTTCAAGTCTTTGCAGGAACATCTCCCCGAGATGGTTATCCTGTCCCGGGGGGGTGACTCACCCGAGCACCTGTTGGTCTCTGCTGTAGGTTATGCTCCTGATAATGCCTGGATCCCGAGCGGAGGACTGCTGGGAGGGGGAATACTTGCACGAAGGTCACTGCTGCATATCTTGTCCAGCAGGTAAGACTTCAGGCAGCTACAGCTGATGACGGCCATAGTTTTTTCCTGTGGAGATGACTGCATCACTACTGGTTTGGGGTGTTTTTTGTTTTGGTTTGGTTTTTTTGGTGTGTTTTTTTTTTTTTTTTTTTTACACTTCATGCAGTGAAAGCGTAAGCCTGGTTGGAGCTGTGGTAGTTTCTTGGTGCTGTTGAGGCCAGGCTCCATTTTGAAGTGAGAGCCCCTTGTGCAATAGGTGATGATGGAGGGGTGCCTTGGCAGCAAGCCAGGAAAGCTCCGCCTGCTGTCGAGAATGAAGTGTTCAAAGTTGGGTGGTGGTGTGTTTTTTCTTTTTTTTTTTTTAAAAAAAAAACCAAACCAACTTTAGTTAGCACAAAGAACAGGCTTAAGGGAATTCTGATATTCCTGTATCTATAGGTGGCGCTTCGTTTTGCCTGTGTGTTCTCCTTCTTGCTCAATGCGTGCACAGTTAACAAGCTCTGTGCCAGCAAGTGCCCTGCCCTTAGGTAGTATCGAAGGGCTATCGGGTATATTTAAAGGTAATTCAGATGATGAAGAGAGGTTGCTATGAGCAAGTCTTCCTGTGCCCACCGTGTTCCTTCAGAGGTGATGGTGCTGGCCACCTAGGTGACTCTTGGTGGCCACAGTGAGTCATCCCCGTGCCCAGTGTGTCCTGGCAGAGGCCTGGCTGGGTGCCTTGTTCGCTGCCACTCCTGTCTGAGCTGCAAGCTGCAAGATGTGAATGTGCCTCCTGACACTCCTCAGTTCACGTGCTGTACTGATGTGAAGAGGGGTTGATCTTTTACCAAAAATGGCTTTGTGTCATAACATCCTGTTGTAGTCCTCTGCCCGTTCAATGATCCCTTGAGACTGCTGCTGCGGCCGGTTCTCCTCTTCCACAGGTACTTACGTTGCTCAGCACTGCAGTGCTTCGCATTTGAGAGGAAGATGCGTCCCTTGCACCGAAGGAGAGGGTTACACTGCCCATGAGAACGGCTTGGAAGAATGCTTGTCGTGCAGACAGTGCAAAGAGGGTACCAACCACAATTCTGATGAAACCTTAACCTCCTCCCCCCTTTTTTTAATGTGGAAAGCCTGGTCCTCTGGTTTGTTTTTTTTTTTTACTTCCAGTCATTAAGAATATTGAACTTATTAGTAAATTGCCTTTATGGCCTGAGGATAATTTTTGCACAGTTGTAGACAGTCACAAATTTATATTTATTTTGTAACTTATAATTTATTTTTTAGATCAGATAATTTTGAGACCCTGTACTCTGACGCGTGATACTGAATGCCAGTGCAAACAAGGATATTTCTGCCCTGCCGAGGGCTGTGAAATATGTCAGAGGTGCAGTACAACGTAAGTTTGATAATGAATACAAGTGACTGTTTTCCTTCTAGGGAACACTAGAGCTGTGGCCCAATCTGTGCCAATACCTAACACAAGTTTTTAGGCTGTAAATAATTGCCCTGAAGCCAAATGGCATTATTCATGCATTTAAACTTTAGGTGTCAAAATACGCGAGCTTGTGACCTAGAAAGATACAGATTTTGATATTGTTGTGCTTGTTGCTTATGGCTGTAAGCTTACACTTCTCTTCTCCTCAGATTACTACTTACCCATGTACATACTTGAATGAGCTTTCTAACAGCCAGCCCAAAATTTTGGGAGATAGAACTAACTGTTGAAGGAAACTAACTGTGCATGAATAATGCATCTACTCTGTGGGTTTTTTTTTCCCTGTGCCACTTAGAGGCTAACATACATGAGCTTTATCTGCTTTGCTTCTATTTAATCTTGTAGTACTATCTTGGGTTTGATAGAAGCGTACTTCTAATGAAGTTATCTGTTTATGCATGTTCTGTTCATGTCTCTAAGCTCTGCCTGAAAAAAAAAAAAAACCCAAACCAAATGGGTCTGGGCAGAGCTGCATATTGCTCTGGAAATGTTGATACAACCCTGTGTTGCCGTCCACTTCAGGTGTCCGGAAGGGAAAGAAATTGTGCAGAATTGCAATGCTACTATGGACCTAGGATGTGGCTTACCTGATCAAGGTCTGGTACACAAATACCACTTGGCTTGGTCTGTTGGGTCTGTGGCTTCAGGCTAATAACACCAGAGCAGACTGTAAAAGCAGTGATTTGAACTACTGTAACTTGTTTGAGAGCTGCTGTATTTTGGTGTGGGAATTACATGCTAGAGATAAATTCTCAAAGGGGTTGGAGTGACAAACAGTTTGAAATTTCACTTGGTGAAAAGCTACATGTATTGCCAGGGTTTTCAAAGTTGCAACAGTGATACTGTTGAAAGTTATGGGTAGTGCAAAGATTTCTTTCATGTTTTTGACATTTGAGAAGCTGTGTGTGGAGTGGCTTTCTCTTCTGCTGGTAGATGGCTTCTGCCAGACTAGAGAAAGAAGGAACTGATGCTGCCAATGCTACAGCACCTGAAGCTCGCTGTCATCTTCTGTGTACTTGTTTCCCCCTTTCTTAAATATATCTTCAGAAAGCCTTGTAGAAGTTGTATTGCAGCTCTGTACAGAACCCCCCACTGCCTCTAAGATAATGATGTGCAGTGTGAATGAGTACTTGCACGTTCGGGTTGGCTGATAGTCCCAGTGCCTTCTCCAGGACAAGCTAGCTGGGTCATTGTACCAGTGCTGAGTTTAGGCTGAGCTCTGGGGCAGCAGGGAAGACTTGTGCTTCAGAACATCTTGTTTGGGGGCTGCTGCTTCAGTGCTAACTTTATTCCTTTTTTCTTCGCAGGAAACACAGCTTTTGTTTGCGCTATTGTGATTATTTTAGTGGTTGTTGGTTTGTTTCTGTTCTTTGCAATTAGAAAGCTGAAGAGTAATAAAGGTACCTGCTTGATTACTATCCATAAATTTTCCAGAACTAGGCAAAGCATGCACTAAGGCTATCCCTGGGTTTTGTGTTCCCTTACAGGGGACCTGTTTAAGCTCTAGCTCACTTAGTATGTGATTTAGTTAAGTAACTCCTGTATAATGGAGACTACTTGTGGTCAGTAAATAAAATATATAAACTTAACAGAAAAGTTATAAAGTTATTTATAAACATAAACTATGAACTTCCCTACTTTGCTGACAGATGCCTTTGCTTCAAAGCAAGATAAGCGTAAGGTCCTTAAAAGGACATTTGCTATCTACTTGCATTGTATTGCCAAAGAGTGAGGAAAAATCTGTGTTGTCTTAAATATGGTTTTTCACGTGTTTGGCTTGAAGATTTTTTTAATTTTTCCCTTTTTTGAATTGATTTTATTTTTTTAGTGGAAATTGAGATGTTTTCCTGAGAAACTTTTCTTTCCACTACTGCATATTGAAGTGTTTTGCAGCTAGTTTAGTTAGAACAACATTGCAAATTATTCTGAATTTTGAATATTAACTTTGTTCAAATCATGTCTTACTGATTGTATTGCAGTAAAGACAATTTCTGCCTTCTTGTTTTGTATCGCAACAGCCCACAAGTGCTGAGAAGCATAAGCTGGAGGGGGGGAGGTTGAGAGAGTGGCTTAAAAGCCAAACTGCATCTTGCCTTCTATATTTTATTAAGCGAAACTCTTCATCCCCTGTATGAAGGCACAGCATTTGTGCTGTTGGTGGAAGCGAAGGGTAGTACTCCCATGAAATGTATGACAGGTTGAGGAAACTACATGGCTTGTATTGGAGCTTTAGTTTGTGTTATGAATGTGCCTACTGCATATAAATTTTGTGTGAATTCAGCTATGCTTAAATTGCTGCAATTTGTAAAAGTTTCTTAGACATTTATCTTGTTTTCCAGCTGCTTCAAAGAATAAAGATGTAGAGAAAGGCCTGGTAAGTATATGATGGATCATGTGTTTCATCTCAGTTTTGTGCAGCTTAATTGTGCACTGCTTAAGTGTATCTGATACACAGCGCTCAATTTTTGTCTTGCTGTAGACCTCTGGTAGGATGCATTCCTGTGATGCAACAAAGTTGTGATTCATACAGGGCCAGATTTTAGCAAGGGCCGGATACGTTTGTTACTTGCATGTGTCTGCTGCCATTGGCCTTTCCAGGACTTCCCGTGGAAACATTCCAGAGCCTGTGGCCAGGATGTTTTGAAAGTGGGGAAGGAAATTTTGCTAAGTGCAAGCTTTCACTTCAAACTCTCTCCAACTGATGCCTTGATCCGATTAGTTCTTTGCTGCTTCATGCATGTGTTCCCTAGGCAACGTCATCTATGGCTTCCCTGTATGGTAGTGTTCCCACTTCCCTTGCACTTTGACTACAATGTTGTTTGTTCATGACTGACTTCTCTTGATCCAGTGAAGTGAATGAGGAGTCCTGCCTTTGGGCTCATGCCACGAGCTACGGACCAGGACCTGGTGGTTCTAACTTCTTGGTCCTAGACAGCCCCATAAGACAAGGGGTTTGGGGCTCAGAGCATACCAGTTCAGAAGTGCATCCCTGAGAAGGGTTTAACAAGCTAAGGCTGTCTGCTGGCATATGTTCCATTTTAAAGCTAGGTTTGCCCTGGCCTCCTGTAGTCAGACACTATTTCAGAACCTTACTGTTTTGGTCTAAAAAGATTATTGTTAGTCTAGCATTTTGCAAGATAAATACAAGACTAGCTTGTACTTAGGTAGTCTAGCTTTAGCTTCTCTATTTAGAAGCTACGCTCCTAACAGCATGGCAAAAATGAGCTCAGTCTTCACTAATACAGTTAATATGTAACATCACACTGTAAAATAAATGTCTGTCTTGATGAGGACCTAAGAAAAGCATCCAGATTCCTCTTGTAGCATGTGTACAGCACAAAACCTCTCTAGTCCCCCACCCAATGCACATGCTACTCACACAGTCTGTGAGCTCTTGTCTAATCTTGCTAGTTAGACATTGCAGGTAATTGAATGCATCTTAATTATGTCAGAAATACTTGGAGACTGAAGAAACAGAATTGAAAGATCTGTTAAAAACATTACCTTAAACTCTTCTCTCTTTTAAGGTCTGTAAGCGGCTCAAATATGTGAATCACCGATGGGCCTTTGTTGGGTTGTGTCTCCCCCCATGCTCTGGCCAGATTTGCAGCGCTTTGTATATTCGTAGAAGCTGATGAAGAAATGTGACAGAACCTGGTCAATGCTGTAGCATAGGAATAGGCAAATATAACATCTCTTTAATTTGAATAAAATGGTGGTACAATAATGCAATTGCAAATTGGTGCATGGTGACACCTAGCTCTGACATAACAGTTGTCACAGGCTTGACTTGTAACGTCTGTGCACTTGGTGTGTCCATGCTACTGTAACAAAAAGCTTATTTGCTAAGGAGAGTTACACTGATGCAGTCCTGAGACCGGGCATTTGGCACCAACACGCTGTCCTTTCCAAAGTACTGGTTAATTTATACTGCTGTTAAAAAAAAAAAACAAAAAAAAAAAAAACAAAAACACCAAAACCCCACACCGTTGATACTTTATTCCATTCCAAAATAGAGCAGCAGCTATTAGTCAGCCGTGCTGCATACCTTCAGTTGTTTGGTTAGCTATTTAAGAACTATACTGTATAAATCGATCAACTTGTTTGCACCCTTAAACAGAAAGTGGATTCAGTGAGGATGATGTACAAATGCATGTTTGATGCATGGGGTGGTCCCCCTCACATTCCTGCTTACGCACGTTGGTCATGTGGTGGTGTCACATGTGGGTCGCTGACCTTGTGCAAACAGAAATTGCACTGGCTTATGCTCATGGGGGAACTGTACCTTAACAAACACAAGTCTCATTGGAAAAACAGTCACTCCTTGCCCTCACTTGGTCTTTTATTAAAAAAAAAAATAATTCCTAAAGCATTCCAGTTTCAGCACTAGTTGATATGCTAGGCAGATGCTGGTCTGCTTTGTATGTGTACTGTTCTTGATGAGTTGGAGCTGTACTTCTTTAATGTATTGGCAATGCTAAAACCAATGCAGCCATCCTCCCTTGCTTCCCTCTTTGTCCCCTCACAAAAGCTATGCAATGTGCACTAGTGCTCACTGGCTGCTTTCAACTGATTCTGGTTTGTGAATCTGCCAGAAAAACTAATCCAGCAAAAAAAAAAAAAAAAAGCCCAAGCTAGTGCACTTACATGGAGCCGGTAGGCTATTATCTGCTTGACAAAAGCTCTGAGAGCATCAGCCTTGATACAACAACAGGCTTGAGGCCCCTGTGGCTGTTAAGTCAGCTCAGGTGCAGCAAGGCACTTTCATCTCCTCCTGCCTCAGGAGGGGTGTATACTTTCCACACCTAGAGAGGAGTAAGCAGCAATATGTGCCAGTGAAAACATTAGGAAAAGCTTCCTGCAGTTGTTGTGGAGATAGCCTGTGAGCCTTACCCTGAATTCCTGTGGGAGCAGAACAGCCAGTGAAGCAGAGTTTAGGCTCTGAAACCATTTGAAATCCAAGTCTATAAAGGCTGTAACTTTTGCATGTTTGTAATTTTGCTAAATTAGCAGCTCTCCTATTATTTCTCTGACATCTGGTGACTTCAAGTATTGTGTTTTCTTCCTCCAGACTGTCCTTGAAGGCCTACCTATGAAACATCTCTTAAAATATGTTGTTCTTTACAGGAGCCTGAGTGCAGTACTGCAAGCCTCATTTTAGCAGAAGTAGAGACACCTGCAAGTAAGGGAGGCAACCCAGAGGGTGAGAACTCTGGTGAGAGCCTAGAGGGCCAAGCTCAAACCACGGACTGGAAGTGCCGCATGAAAAAGTGCTGGAGGAAGTTCATTGGCTCTTCAAAAACTGGACAGAATCCTGCTTTTCATCAGAATGCCCTGTCTAATGTATCAAGTGGTAGGATGCCAGCGGATCATACGGTAAGTGCGTGTGTGTGAAATTATCTTTGCGTTTTCTGTGATACGTCTGTGATTTCATTGAGTTCTTAGCTATTTCTTGAGTGATAGATGCTGTTTTCAGGCAGAACAATAGGCAGCTTTGGTAGTCATGTCACTTTGCCTTAAAGATGTAATAGAAAGTATGGGAAATGCTATCTTGGGAAAGCAAACTTCAATCCCTCATTTAATCTGCTCTGCCTCTCATCTGCCTGTTCAATATGTACACAGAAGCTATTCTTTTGCAGTATCAGCAAACGCGTTACCTTGTTGCTTCACTTGGGAGCTAGTAGCATGACTGTTTCAGCATGCAGTTTTCTTTACTCATGCTTTCAGCTGTGCTGTGAAACCTCCCACCCCTTATTGTCATGTCTGTTGGGGAAGTAAGCTATCAAATATATTGTTCAGGAATAATGATGAGTGAAGCGCTCTGATGTTGGAGTAACGGTCCAACTTTGTATTACAGGTACGAAACCCGAAGTATCAAATAAAGGTTAAAGATCTCTCTCAAAAAGGTAAGTATTCTGTAAATTGGCAGTACTTGGAATTTGGTTTTTTCCTGTTGATTTTAGTCTACTTAAGCGATAAGTGTAGGGAGGCTAATGAGTATTGCTTAGAGGGATAAGGCTTTCAGTTTATTGTAAAATATGCTGAAACAGGATTATTGCTACATTTGAGAGAAGTTGTAATCCCTGTGGTGAATTGTTCTACTTTAAATCATGGCTTTTCTGCACAGGAGTACATATTTTAAGAATAAGAATGGTACAAAACTTTTTTGTATATTTTAAACAAACCTGCATTGCAGCAGTGTACTCTGCCTTAATAAGTGAGGTGTAGGTCAGAGCAGGAGCCCTTTCTGTCAAATGTCTACTTGCATGGAAGATTGCATCGAATCTCCATACGTTTACCTGTACCCAGCAAACTGATGTGCTGGATCTCCAAGCGATGGGTTTTGCTCACGCTGGCCTTGGTGTGGCAAACCTATCCTAGTAGCATGGTGAAGTGGTTAAAGCCTACTGTTGAGTAGCCCCATTAAGCTTAAGTGAAGACGTGCAGGCCAATGAAACCTTCCTCAAAACCACCTTTACTGAACGGTGTCTTGTCTTAAGAGACTACTTTTGAGATATGTAGACTCATACCTTTAGCTTCTTTCAAGATTGCTCAGTTAGAAACCCGTTTGTCCTGCTGCTTCATACGTGCCAAACCTGGCCTTTCTGCCACTGTTCGGTCTGTGCATGTGTTGGCTGAAAATGAATGGGCAAGCATGTACGTTAGCTAGGAAAAATATCTGTATTTGAAAACCTAAGGTAATGTGTGGCTTTTTTCTTTCAGAACTGAGAGATAGCTTTGGGGCTTTCATAAATGGAGTACCACCAAAAAAATGGAAGCAGCTTATGAGAACTCATCTGAAGGAAAATGATATTGATACAACTATTTGTGGCTATCCTAATGATATAGAAGAGCAATCTTATCAGATGCTTCTCATCTGGAAAAACACACTGGGAGAGAAAGAATGTATTATTAAGTTACTGAATGAATTAAGGTATCTAGATATCAAGGCTTATGATAATGTATTGAACACTTTAAAAAGTAATAACATTATAAGTAAAATAGAAGCTACAGATTAATGTTTATGATGAACTTCAAAAATGCTCCTGTGTACATATATATGTCTATAAACTTCCCATAAATGAGGATGTTGACAAACTGCTACTAAAAGTGATGGCATAGACTTGGTATCCTCCTCACCTTCCCCTCGTGCGGGGAGCTGGAAGTGATCTAACGCCCTTGGTGTTAACACGGACTCTGCTTGTGATGTTCACTGAGGTCTTTTGAGTTGTGTGATATTAAACCAGGGCGCAAGATGCCGGCTTGAGAGCGAGGAGCCCCAGCTTGTGCTTCCCTTCCTGTGAGGCAGGACCGTGCCGTTCACCGTTCGAGCCCAGACAGCGGGAACGAAGAGGCTGCTTGCTGTTTTTGAGAAGACTGCAATGCTTTGGTTTCTGAAAACAGTTGTGTTTTGTTTTGGTATGCTCAGAACTGCTGTGTTTGAAGCGCAACAATAAAAGCCCGCTTGAGCGGGAAGCTGGGGTTGACTTCTTGGCCCTTCTTGTCTGAGGGCGGGCGGTGCTGTGAGGGGAGCCCGGCTGTGGGGAGCCCCCGCGACGCAACGGCCGCTCCTGAAGAGAGCCCGGCCGCGCGACGGCCGCCCGCTTGGCGGGAAGGCGGGGTGGGCGGGGAGGGGGGCGGTGCTCCCCGTTGCCGTGGTGACGCGGGGCGCCCGTCGGAAGTAGCGTAGAGGCGGGCGGGGCGGGGCGGGGCGACGCTTCCGGGCACGCTGTTGCATCAGCTCGCAGGGGGGAGGAGGCAGCAGGATGGCACGGCCGCCGCCGAGGGTGGCGGCGACCGGCGCTTGCGGGGGCCCGGCGAGGGGAGGCGAGGGGTTGTCACGGCTTGACGGGGGTTGGTGTCGGCGCCGCTGTCACGGTGTCAGGTTGGCGCCGTGACGTCAGGCGGCGGCGGCGGGGGGGAACCGCCGACCCACCTGCCTTGTCACGGTGGCTGAGGCGTCGGGGCAGGAAATGGCGGCTGGGGGCGTTGGGGCGTCGCCCTGGCGGCCTCCTCAACGCGTCTCTCGGGGGCCTGCGGCGGCGGGGTCCCCCCCAACGCGCCCCGGGTGCGTTGGGGGGGACCCCGCCGCCGCAGGCCCCTGTCACGACATGCTTGGGGCAGAGGCGAGGTGTGAAATCAGCACACCCCCCACCGCTCACTCTTGGGTGGGTGCCCCTGGGGAGGTCACCTGTACCCCTTGGTGGTAGGTGACACGTAAGCAGCTCCTGACGCCGCTTCAGTGTATCAGGAGTGAGGAGCTCAAAGTGTAGGGTGCGACTGGGTCTGTGCGCGTATGGATCTATAGGTGCCGGCTGCACCTCTCACGCTGGGGCCTATGGATCAGAGGACCCCCGGTGCCTTGCAAGACCACGGGAGGTGATCCACATCGTGCCTTGCCTCTAATGGAAAGGTTGATGATGACACGTGATGATTTGTGGAAAAAAACTTGGAGCTTCTCAGTACCGAAGTTTGGAAACAGCTGCTCTCCAGGTTGATGGATTTGAAGAGACGTTAGGTGGCTGCCAGACCGCTTAGTCAGTTGTGTGCTTATCGCCACATCGTCTGCTCTCTTTCGCCTGCCTCTGTCTCCCTTATTGTCTTTCCTAGTTATCCATGTTCTCCCTTGAACTCATGTCTGAACTTTGTGACTTTTCCGGACTTTTTTTTGTGGTCGTGTTTTAATGATGGGTTTTACTACGCTCTTCCATATGGAAGGATGGCCAGGGTAGTCCTATAATTTTTGGCACTACTGTAGCAAATGGGAACTTGGAATACCAGTCATACAAGTATGAAATACCATTATGGTATGTAAGGGGTTGGAAATTTCTATCATTCCAGTTAAGGATAGGTAGATTCAAAGATTTGCCCCTTTTACTTTGTTACTGAAAGTTACTTTCCTCTTTGTTTATCACAAATAATGTTCCTATGTAAAGGGAGTCCAGAAACATTTATTCCTGTCAAGGGACTGGCTCTTTCAGAAGTGTTTTCAGTACCTTAGTTAAGGTGGGGGTCGGGGAAACCTCACCGAAGGCTCAGTTCAGGAGTACTTTAAGAAACTTTTTAGTTAAGTTTATTAATGGGCAAACAGTATTTGTTTTTTACTTAAATTGTGATCGTTACATTTAGTTTCACTTCAGGGAAAGTGGAAGTGAACTAAAGTGAACAGGACTGACGAGCTCTTCCTTGGTGGGATACTGCCGTCTTAAAAAACACTGCTTGGCTAAAAGCCTTTTGATTCTCGCCTGTGAGTCTTGAAAAGTCCCTTGTCTCTCTGTGTGTGTGCTGTGTCCTGTGCAGATGAGATGGTTGCATTGGTTCAGGTCTGAAATTTTTATGGAAAAGGATAATTCGTCTTTGCTGAGCAGACAGTTGGTCTTCTTTCCAAAGCTACCAGAGTGGCCAGCCAGAATGATAAATGGCCAGTTTGGAGCTGTATGAATAATGAGGCATGTTATGCTTATCTTTTATGAGTTGTTTTAATTCTGTGAAAGCCAAGCTGGAAGAGAAATGACACTTTAAAATTTTCAGAAACGTTTAAGATTTCTTCTCAGAGAATGCCTCTGCAGAAATCCCAGAACGTTTCAGTTGTCATTAATTGTGACTGACAAGGTTAGCAGGTTCAGGGAAGCTCAGGAAACCTAATTTTTCCCTGAAGCAATGTAACTCCCTGGGTTTGTGTCAGCTAGCTTACTGCCTACTTTATGGCTTTTCTGTATTTACTTTGCTGTCAACACCTTCAAGGAACAGAGGTTTTCATTTTCAAGTTAATAAAAGTGAAAAATTTCCATCAAATTTGATATTGTGTGGGTGGGTTACATCAAACTTCAAGAGGTGTTTTTTGTGCAAATACAATGCAGAAGTGATCTTATGCCTTTGAGTCTGTGTGTCATTGCAGTCTTGCAGACTAATTCTCAGTATCCTTTGGTAGTCTCCGAAGCACTCCATGCATGAAAAGAAGAATGTGTGACAATTGTATCACCCAAAGAGATCGTGCACCGGCAATTATTGGATAAGAACTGTTTTAATGTCTACAGTGGAATTTTTTTGAGACAACTTTTTAATGTGGGGCGAGCGTTATGTTATTAACATTCATTCTTATGATTTTTCAAGGTTATTTTGCTAGCTCTCCAATATTCGTGCTCAGTGCTTGTTTTCTGAACAGAGTTGCTCGAGTGATGTGATTTGATGTCTACTGATCATTCCATTCACATGAGTTAATGTTCAGTGTTATGCAACAGCTCTGTAATACTCCTTCATTTCTGTTGTCAAGAAGACACTTCCTAATGGAACTGAGTAGTAGCAACTGTAATTCTTGTTTTGGGCAGGGAAAAAATTGCAGTCAGAGGGAAGGGCTGTTTCTTAGCCTGGTTTCCTAAAGCAACAGGGGTAAAGCAGCTCAGACCTGTGTGTGTCCATTGGCCTTTCTCCCTCAATAGTTTTCTGGATCCATTGGTTGGTAGTAATTACATTTGACAGGGGACTGCCTCTTGCACACAGTTGGCAGACTGAGCAAAGATGGGTTAGAGCTGTATGAGAGGATGGGGATACTGAAGTGTATGGGGAGAGGGGATGAAGCACTTAGGAGGTACCAGGAAGTATTTCAGTGGGAGCATGTGATGAATTAAAGGCATTGCAAAACACTGAGTGGGCAGGAACAGAGGGTGCAAGATCTAAATCACAGAAAAATGAGATTCTGTAGATTTGCTACTCTTGTTTTTAGTAGTGATATAAATGAAATCAGAACAGACTTTTATGTAAAGATAGTTTTTACTGATTCCTTTTGCTTTAAAAGAAATGGTCCTCTGGTGTACTGCCGTCCAAAAGGCAGTGTTACCATATTAATTCTTTCTTCCCAGGATAGCACCCTGTGCTTCAGGAGAAGAGTTTTTGGTTTGTTAGTTCAGTCCAGTTTGGAGCTACTCGCAAGAATGCCAGAAGTGAGAAAGATTTTTGTCCTATGTGTACTAAAATAGGATGCTCAAAGATGTTTCAGAATTGCAGTGATCGCTTAGCACTCTCTCAAACACAGCAAATTTGCTTCTGTCTCTGCATCTGACTGCAGCAGAGAGTAGAACACACCTGTGCTAGTTTAAGCTAGCTATCATGGTTTGAAAAGTAGCCGTCAGTCTAGAAAAGGAAGTTTGGAGCTCAGCACAGCCTGTGAAACCGATGTGGGAAACTCAAATTGGTACAGTGAGCCTGCTGGGAGCTCGCGACTGCTGTGGCTCAGCTGCTGCTGCGCCCTGAGAAACCCTGTCAACAGCTGCTCAGGTGTGTGCCTTCTATATTGGACGTGCTGTGGTGTGCAGTCACGGATGTGAGTTTGGGCTGAATTTGAGTCAGTGATCAGCCTCGGCATAAAGACATCCTCCTGTTAGGTCCCCTGGGCTAACTGGTTTCTTTGATGTATTACACTTTCAAGTCTGCTGTTGCTCTTGCAACTAGACATAACGTCAAACTTTGTAATTTCAAGTATTAATGTGCGTGCCAAGATTGTTCAAAGTCGTTTTGGCTGCTCTGCTTATCAGGGCTGAGCTGGTACCGACATTCACAGGTAGTATTTGCCATCTCTCCTCACCGAAATGAGCTCATATGATTCTGTCATCTTTGTTGTATTTGTGTGTAAGTTTGTGCAACTTCCCTTTTAGATTGGTTTACAGATGTGGTTGGAAAGCACTTATATTGTTTCAGATACACTGACTTGCTTCCCATTAGCAGCCTTCTGTGTGAATAATGGACATAATAACCCTAATAATACTTTGCAAATTGAGTGTTGCTTTCCTTGCAATAGATCTTTAAAGATCTTTACTTTGAGATAGTTTCATTTCTACACAGTTCATTCCTGTAATACTTTCTTTTTTGGCCTTCTCCCTCATATGATTCATGGATACAAAATTCACATTCAGGGAAGACATGTCTTAGGTTTCCGTAGTTAATGAACATAACTATTTCAAACTATTTCATTCGTATAGACATGTGAAGTTCTATGATGATAAACATCAGTAAATATTTAGGAGCCTGAAAAGTTTATAGTAAAATTAACTGTGAGCCAAAGCTGAATCCCATTCGGCTGGGTAAGGCAAGCCCATAAGGTCTAGTTATGAACCACTATTTACTTGTTATTCCTTATTTATACTGAACAATTACATGCATAGCCCTTGAGGAGGATTGAGACTTCACAAGAATTTGACTTTGCTTTTGTGTATGAATTTTAAGTATCTTTTGTGACCTTTGATTATTTTTTTTTTTTAATCACCGATCTTTTTTATTAATTTGGGTGGTGTGCCACTATATCTCACTTATACTCAGAAGAGTCAAACAAAAACATACTTGGTATCTAGCTGCCATTTTCCTGTCATCCTGAGTTCCTGTAGAATATTTTAATAATTGATTTCCATATAGGAAATGAGCTGCTCATAAAGTCTTAACTGGTGATACTTGGAAAAACTTTTCAGTTCTGCAGTTCCCCACATCCTCTCCTAGCCATCGCTTCCCCATCTCCTTTTGTCCTTCCCTTTCCAAAAGCATTGGTCTATGAGCACCTCCAATGCTTTGGGAACTACTTGTGCAGAAGATGTTCATTCTAGTGTGAGAAGCAACACTTGTGGCAGTGGTCTCTGTCGGGGTTTGAGAGCCGGGACAGGTGTTCTCATACTGCCTCTCCACTTTATTGTGCTGTGACCTTGACTGTATCTTAAGTTACCTTCTTGGCTGACTACCTAAGCAGGATATGGGCTTAATGTTTATACAGCACTTTGAACGTGAATGGAGCTACAAACGCTGAATCGTTGCAGGAAAATATGAATGCTATTTTTACCTAATGTCAGCGTTAGCCCAGATACTGTATCCTCCACCGTGCTTTGTACCCACTGACTTGCACTGGGCTTGCTGTTACTGTGAGCATCCCCACCAAGTCACAGAACCCTTCCACTGCTTCATCCCTGTCCCTACATTTGTAAAGATGAAACATAATTGAACCTGCTTTGTCTGTATACCAAATAAATAATGGAATTAAAAAATTGTGAGGGAGGAGCATGATCTAATATTATTTCTGTTCATTTGTGTAGATCTTACTAATTTTAAATATTATTAATATGTTTGAGGAGAGAAAGTGGTATAGGAGAAGTATAGAAATATACAACAATAGCTTAAGTTTTGTGTTGTTAGAGCAAGTAGGAGTAATTGAGCATCATGCTGGGAGCTTGCATGCAGGCACCAGTCCTGCAAAGATTTAAGGATATGCTCAGCTTCATTAGACATATTTCACAGCCTATCCACAATGTGTACAAATAATCATATTAAATGTTTGCAGTATGAGTGTTTTAGCAGCGTGGAAAAGAGTGGCTGATTAGGTTTGCTGTGTGTGAAGAATTTTCTCAAATTTCGAGTAGATAATATTTCTTCATGAAAAGGACCTGTGCTTTTGTCCTTATTACTCTTTGTAAAGATGTCTCCAAAAAACTTGTCACAGTATGAACATCATCCTATTAATAGGAAATATATAGTTATTCAGTAGCTTGCATTAAATATATTTCTCTCAAATTCCTTGTCAGTTGCCAGAGCTAATTTATAGGAGGAGATGTATAGAATAAGGATATATTTTGGTCATGGGATCTCCTTCTTTTAATGCTGACCAAATGTCCTGTGCCTCTCTTTACAGCTTCCAGCTACAGTTTTATTCTGAGCATTAGTGAAGAGGAAGCCAGGGTGAAGGCTTTGAACGAGTACCTGAGCACTCGTAGTTATATCCAGGGGTTCACATTTTCACATGCAGATGTGGAGGTATTCAAAAAGTTTTCGGGGCCACCTGTGGACCGGTATATCCATGTTGTCCGGTGGTACAGACACATAGAAGCAATCTATGATGGCAGCAGTGAAAAAAATGAGCCCTGTAAACTTCAAACAAGTGAGTAATACAAAACTGGTGGGCAGGTTATATGCTAGCTGACATTGTATTGGTTTTTGTTGCTGAGAATTCCTGGAGGTTCCCTTTCGTACTCTCTTGCACGCTGTAAAATTTACCATATCAATATATATTCAAAGTCATGACATTTTTCTTGCATACAGTTACGGCATCATTGATAGATCCTGACCTATTTGAATGTTAAAGCTGTTTCCACATTTCTTTGATTTTAAAATTCCTCAGTGTATAGAATTCAATGATGTGTATTTTCTTGAAAAAGCTAGCCACTGGATTGTAAAAGAATATGTGGGTTTTGGCTTGTTCCCTAAAATACAGGATTTGCTCAATCCACTTTTTCCCTGCAAGGGTAACTAAATAGTTGTAGTATAATATACAAATTCATAATAAGGTAAACTGAATACTACCTCTTATGCTTGTTATTAACACTGAATTTCAAAAAGAATGTTTGGGGTTCTTTTTTAACCCTGGTAATTTAGGCATTGTTGACAATTTGAGGCAATACTAACCGGTTAATCTAGGTCATTGTGTAAGCATGGGTGCTGGCATTTTTGGGAGCTGTATCACTCTCCTGAGTTGTTTTCCAATGAGCTAGTCTAACTTAATTGCTTTTTAGTGAGGTCCTTGATCAGGGAGTCATGAAATAATTAACAGTAATAACACAGAGCTGTTGTATAGTGCTTGCAATACCTACAAATGAATGCATGTCTTTTATTTTTTCGCTGATGGTTGTTGACTAATATTACTCCAATGACATCTTCTCACAACCTCTCATCATATGTGTTCTCAATTCCTAGTAGACCAGCAGTTAAAATCAGGCTGCTGTGAGTAGATTCTGTATATGTGTGTGTGCCTGCATGCGTTTGTGCTGGTTATTGGTTTCCTTTTGGCAGTGAGGGGATCTCAGCTGTACCGCTGGCTCTGATAGCACATTTAATGCCACTAACTACAATTTGTCTGCAGACTTTCATGGATCAGGGAGGAGCAATAAGAGAAAAGGTTTCTGTTTTCCTGTTCATGAAATCTTTAATGTTAAGTCTCTTTCTGAACGGTTATGTCTTGTTATCTTTGTGATCTGTGCATATGTATGGGAAGTGCTGAAATGGTGTTTTGCAGTGTTCACTGTGAAAATGACACATCAATCTGCCACTCTTCTTAGTCCTTGGATATTTTATCGGTTGTTTATTGGGTGTATCAGAGAGCTCCAGGAGTGGATTAGGGCAAATGAACTTCAGTTCAACCAGGGGGAAGACTGTAGCTGGCAGAGATGTATTTGAACAGACTAAACAGTATGCCTTTTACTTTGCCCTTGGTGTCCGTGTAGTGGATATAACATGACACCTAACTTGTAAGCTGAGAATTTTAGGGTGCGGTATCTGGGTTTTTTCTTATGTTTAGTGTGGTTGTAACTAAAGAAAGCTTTACAGATTTATCTTTTATTAGACTAACCCACATAGGCTTCCTTCCCTGAGGGAAACATTAGCTGCAATTAAGCATGCCAGTGTAATCTTTGTAAATCAAAGAGTAAACAAATCCATACCTTGGTATATGGTCTGTGTTACGGATAGGCTGCTCTTGAACTTGAGGTATTCTGTTCAGGAGTACCTCATACAATGAAATGTTTAGAATAAACACGTATTTCCATGGATCCATAACATGGAGATTAAATGGAGTCCACTTGTGAGACAGAGTAGTACAGTTAGTATCTTTTTTTTCTTAAAAAAAGCCAAAACAAAACAAGAAATGAGGAAGAGGTTAAATTTTTTATACCATGAATGTTTACATTGAAGGATTTCAGCCAAAATACTCATGTGAAGATATTGGGGAAACAGAGTTAATGAAGAGCACTCTGAGACACATGATCAGAAACACAATTTTGTTGTCAAAACAAATAGTTTGTATAATATTTTAATTGTAGTTAAAATGCATGACATGAGAATTCCTAAAGCCAGTGCTGTGTGTATTAACCTGGCAACCTTGCTGTATTTTTGAATTTCCTGGTCTGCTTTCATAACTAGTTAATGTGATAATTAGTCTAACATCCTTACAGCTGTAAGCAGCCCTGTGCTTAACAAACTGCAACTCTTCGACAGATGACACTTATACTTTTGTTTGAAAAAACCATGAATTTAGCAACTATGTTGCCTCTTAAAAATTAAAAAGAAAACAAATGCAAGAATATTGTCGCTAATATTACCCTGGGGTTTATCTACTCTCTTTAATGGCAAAATTTATCTTCTTGCTGAATTGGAGCATATTTGTGGTAAATGAGTGTGTTCAAAAATGCCTTGTGTACATAGCAACGATGTATGATAAAAAGCTGAGATTCTTTCTAAACCTTTCCCATTTCCCCTCTGTCTCACCCTGAGTACACATACTCTGTCAATATTTGCTCTAGAGTCTAACCCTGGTCTCTGAAGGCTTTTTGCAAATCCTGCATGACATCTCTGATATGCCGTCACAGTAAAATCAGTGGCATTGCAGAAAGCCCAGGACTGCCATAACACGTCATTAATAATTCATTAAATTTCAGAGCTCTTCTTAATGCTTTAACTGAATTGCATGCTCTTACTTTTATACCCTCTTCCTATTACTTGGATCAAAAGTTAATAGGAATGACGAGTCACAGAGTAGAAAATAAACTAGATTGAAATAATTTACTTTGGTTTTTAGTGGCTTTGTAGGAAGCTCAAACAAAAGTAGTTGGATTTCTAGGGTTGGAGCTGCTTTGTCTAATTACATATTTTTTTTTCTTTTGAAATAACTTAATGATGTAATAAGGAGAAAATGTTATACTGCAAATCTGTTTGTGGAAAGTGCCTTTTCAGTTCTCTTTAAAATACTTTTTTCCCTAGGTAAAGGCAAGCGTGTGCAGCCCGCCTGGTCTCCCCCTGAAGGGACAAAACATTCTAGACTCTGCCTCTACAACAGCCTGACTCGCAATAAGGTGACTAAATGAAAGAAAAGTGGAGATTTCCATAGAAACACAAATAGAGAAGTCATTAAATGTTTGTTTCTTAAGTGTTTACCCTATCAGTAGACAGAGGGTTGCATTTTGTGGAACGTTAACAAGTATGTACCAGAGATGCTGTGTCAGTCAAGTGTGTTTGCTGGGCAAGTATTAAAATATACACAATAAATATACATATACTTCAAGTGTGTTTATGTATGTGTATATTACATAATATATAGTTCCCAATTGCAAATTATCATCATGCAAAATAGAATCATAGAATGTTTTGGGTTGGAAGGGACCCCTAGAGGTCATCTGGTCCAACCCCTGAAACAGCCAGGGGTTCAACTGTAATACAGATAAGTATAGGCAATGTGAACAGAATAAAATCACAATTTCTTAATTTAGATGTTGTCTGTGTGTAAAAAAAAAAAAAAAAAAAAAAAAAAAAATTCTTGCCTGCTATAAAAACTGGTGTATGTGTATATATATATAAACTGGTAAAACTTCTTGTGGTCTTGTTTGAAGATCCTTTGGGAAAGAAAGGAAATATTAAGAATACTAATGTTATATGGGATGTAGTATCCAGATATGTATGGAAAAAAAAAAAAAAAGCCTGATCTTCCCTTGTCCAAAACAAACAGCAGTTTGAATAATGCTCTGCCTAGTCCAAATCTTTGTAATCTTATATTGATTGATAAGAGTGCAGATAACATAAGCAGCCACACTCTGTTATCTCTCTTACACTATAAAACTAGTGGTGATCTTTTCTTATGGTAAAACTGGGTGTGTAATAACTATTCCTTTTTTTGTAATTATCATCCATGTTTTCATATTCTAATCTCCAAACATGGTGTTACTGGTCTGAGGTAATGTCTTCAATTTCTTCTGATTACTGTACCTTCCCTTTCAATTAAGGAAATATTTCAGCCTCAGGATGGAAAAAAGGTCTTGTGGTATTGCTGTGGTCCAACAGTTTATGATGCTTCTCACATGGGACATGCCAGGTACTGCAGTTCCTTATTTTGATATAGGTAGTAACAGTGCCTACTGGAAGCAAAAGATTAATAGAAAAAGGTATTTTATTTAGACTAGTGCATTACTAGAAAATAGTCTCGTTAGACTCAATGCTTGAGACTTAAGAATAGAAGTATGTTAATATGTCATTGTGTGATTAAAAACTTACTATTGATGAGGGAAAATTAAAACTGCTGTAAAATTATTGACTCTAAGATTAAAATAGTTTGTGCATAGAATAGAAATACACTTGAGGTGTTCACTAAAAACACCCCTATATCTTTTATGTTTTTAGGTCATACATCTCATTTGATATCCTGAGAAGAATCTTGAGGGATTATTTTAAATATGATGTTTTCTATTGTATGAATGTCACAGATATTGATGATAAGGTAAGGTCTTTTTAAATCGCAACCTAAACCACTGTACTTTGAGCACGGAAGTCAGAGTCTCATGTCGAATTGCCATTTGATAAGCCAAGATAAATCTTAACACTTACTAACTTAGACATACATTTTGTCCACAAAGTCATTGACTTTTTTCAGTTTTATACCATTCCTATGGTAGCAAAACCTGTATTCTTGCATATAAATAAGCATTGTCATAAATAATGAAGACTAGGCATTTTACAAAGAAACTTACGTTATTTGCCTGTTGTTGAGATACCTAATTAACTCATGGTAGCTGATTAACTATGTATAGTGTGTTTAATTTGTATTACTGCATGTAATTCTTGTAGCTTGTTAAATTTATAGGGATTCTGAAATGCCTTTGTATGTAATAGATTTTATTTGCACTTTGTAAAACTATATGTCGCCTCACAAAAATATTTTCATGTTTCTGCTTTGTAGATCATCAAGAGAGCAAGACAAAATTACCTCTTTGAACGGTATAGAGAAAACAAATCAGCACCGGATCAGCTACTTGAAGATGTTAAAACTGCCTCAGAGGTGGGCATGGTATTTAATCCCTGCTAGTGTCTTAGGTTTTTACTCAATAATGTAGCAAAGCACCTAAAAAATGCCTCTGACTTTGCTACTTCCTTAACCTTTCTGCTTTAATCTATTGAACTGGCACAACACAAATTAGAAATGTTACTGGAACTGCACATCACTTTGATTTTCCATTGTTTTAGAATTCACAAGAACTATCCATGTAAAAGGCATGTCTGATTTTTATGTCTGTAGAACTTGTTTGTGAATGCATGCATATTGTTGTTGGGGTATTGGGGAAAAAGTTCAAAAAGCATTTGGATGTTTGTGTGTTAGAATTCAAACTTTAAAAAAAAACCCTTTAAAATAGTTTTTAAACGGTGATATGTCCATTATATTTTAAAGCTTGTGAGACTTCTCTTTCATATCGTTGGTGGCCTGGGAAAGAGCAAAAAGTCTCCAAAGCTTTAGAGATTTACTAAATTGTGTATGCTGGACTGAAGGTGGGGGAAGGTGATTTTCTGGTCATTTTTAGAACAACAGATCACAGAGGGATTATCAGTCTAATGAATTCAATAGGAGGCCTGGAAATTTCCCCTCCTGGGAATAGGAGGCCTGGAAATTTTGCCCAACTATCATTGCCTGACATACTCTCTAAACATGGCATTTAATCTCTCTGTGTTTCACGTTACAGCTTCTCCTTTTCAGATTTGTGATAATCAACTGTGTAATTAACCGTGATCAACTGCATAGGCAATGAAAATTACTAAACAGCATTAATGATGATGTACTAATTTATAAAGTCCTTCTGAAAAACTGAATTCTGATGTGAACTAAATTCTTTTGACTTCATCTTCTGATGAGGAGTATGTTTCAGTAGTTTGGTACCAAAGCTTTATATGTGGCATAATGTGTTGTTGATCACTAGCAAGGTACTATGTGGTACTAACATAATATATTGTATATGGAATATAGTGCTGCTGTACTGCAAGTTGGTTTCTAAATTTTCTTTTAATTGTAGCTCTTTTCAGTTAAATTAAATGAGACAACAGACCCAGATAAGAAACAAATGTTGGAAAGAATTCAAAATGCAGTGAAGTCTGCTTTTGACCCTCTACAAGAAGCTGTGCAAGCAAAACTCCCTGCAGAAGAGATCAACAGATGTCATGAGGTCAGTTTGAGCTCCTTTTAAAGTTATATTTGGCTTATAATTGTTAGGGGTTTTAAAAACAATATTTAGCTGGTTAGTAGTTCCCTGAAACATTATAAAAATTTTTATTCATAAAAAGAGGAATGGTGAGCCTGAGGACTTCTTAGTACTTTGCATTCAATACAGGAAATTTGATCCTTTAATTCAACTATATCGGTTTTGGATGTTGTTTTTAATCAATGACTTTTTTTTTTCCCCCCCTCCCACTGTGATAATTACTCAGTGATTTTTACCTTTCTAGCAGGGATTTTTCTCTGGCGTATATTTAGACTTTCTCTTTGACTTTTTTGTTGTGATGAATTAGTTTCAGTATAAATCACTGAACATGCATTCATGACATTCCATTCCTGGTGGCAGTTTTCTACACAAGTGTTTCCATCTCTGATCAGAGAAGAAAATACATCCCAAAAAGTTATGCTCAGGATAATTTTTATCCAAAGACCGTTACATTTAGTGGCAATGATCCTGTTGACTTTATTGGGCTTTGGTACTATCCCAGTAATGAAGTCAGTCAGTATAACTACTGTCTTTTAGTAATTGGTTTCCACTTTCATCTTTTCTTGCTTTCAGATTATTTGTGATAATTACTGTAGGAAGCATAGGTGCTCCCTTCTTGAGAAGACTCTCTCTCTAAATTATCTTTTAAATCTTTTTTTTAAAAGTCCAGCTATTCTAATATCAAGTGCCTTTACAGAAGTGTATGCTGATTTTTAAAAACAACTAAACTCTAAGCAATCACACCTTCTGGGCTATATCCTATTGTAAAAAAAAAAAAAAAGTAATCTTTGAATATAAGACTGAAATGTATCCTTGCTGATGTTCAAATTACTTTTTCAAACACTTCTGCAATGTGCACAGTAAGGCTTCTGTTAGGATTATGCAGTAGTAATGGGGGAAACGGATGATGTGATATAACTACAGGTCTCATCCGGTATTTACAGCATAAATTCCACATATATATTTAAGTGCTTGATATTAAAATAGATACCACTTATAAGTTTATCTTCCTTCATCTGTTTATTTCATCCATATTTGTGAAGGGCAATATGATAAAAATCTGGTAGAAGCACAGATTACTCTGTATTCATACCCAAGTGTCTTTTTCCTTAAGCAAATCTCTCTGTTCAGAATAAGATCTTACTGCAGAGTTTAAACAGGGCACGTAAGTCTTTGATCAGTTTCACTTACAATTATTGTTTTATAGATACTGTTGGAAGAAGCCAAAGATTTGCTGTCTGACTGGTTGGACACAAAATTTGGCAGTCAGGTGACTGACAATTCCATATTCTCAAAGCTCCCCAAATTCTGGGAAGGGGAATTTCATAAAGATATGGAAGCACTCAATGTAAGTAAACTGTTTTCTGTTCTAAAAGTGTATGTTCCATCCCTCATAATACCCAGAACATAATTTAGCTCCTTAATAACTTTCAAAAACCTCATATTTCAGCCTTATTGATAAAGTATTTCCTTGAATGTGAACAGGTAGCTGTTAAATTAGCACCTGTTCTGATTCCATCCCAACGATCTTAAATCCATTGTGCGTGTTACCAGAGCCAGTTAACTGGTGCTCAGGTTTGATGTGTGCACTTCTTCCCTTCCCCTTTGTGTAACATGGGTTTATAATCACAAACTGATCCAGAAGTTTGAGATAGAGTCTGTTAGTTGCCCAAGAGAGCCAAGAGAGCATTTAGACTGACTGCTTATCAGTCTTCAGCCACTAAGAAATTATGTGATGATAACAATCAAGGACAGATTTGTCTGTTACAGATTAAATGCTGTGTCACATGCAATGGTTCAGATCAGTGAAGGTTTATTTATTTACCTGCAAGTCAGAGGAACTTACTGCCTGTTCTGTCAGAAGTGCAGTAAGTGGTAGAGCTGACATTTGCAGTAGTTTGTTGTTAACGTTACCTTAAAGGCTGAGGAAAAAAATGGCCACAGCACATTGTTTCAGAGCAGAAAGCTTGAAACAGGAGCCTTAAATTTAATTGTCACTTGCTTTTGAGGCAATTTTAACCAATATATAATATATATACAGTGCATATTTGAATAAGTGTAAATGTTTTTATATAAATTTCTACTTTTTATCTATAGGTTTTACCTCCAGATGTTTTAACACGGGTTAGTGAATATGTGCCAGAAATTGTGGATTTTGTGAAAAAGATTGTGGATAATGGTTATGGGTAAGTTTGCTACTGGATAATTTTGTTGTGTGCTTATATTGTATCAGAGCTAGAATGACTGCTTTCAGCACTTAACTGTGAACTGTCTTCTCTGTTTTCATATGCAATAGTAGTCTTTTCCAGAAGTAGTGTTTCATCAAATAAAGAAACTTCAGGTTCTTTTGCAAAAGACCTGTTATTTCTGACCTGATGAAAATGTGCTGGTTTATACTTAATGATGTCTTACAAGGAGAGAAGTTAGATTATTAAATTTATAGGGTGAAATGAGGATTTCATTAAAATAGTCAAAGTCCCATTCACCTGAACTGTGTTTGACTCCTGGCCTTCAGGAAGGGGTTTCAAAAACGGATGCCTGAGTAGATGGCTAGAAATCAGTTCTAAATAACAAAAGTTAAAAAATAATCATGAACTGTTCTTCTGCAATTGTCTAATATTGGTGAAAATCAAGCTAATACTCTAGAAGTTCCTAATTATCATGATAGATTCCAGTCTGAAATTTTTGAGGTCTTTTTCTGTTAATAGCCTCGATTTTTTGAAACGGATGTGTTCTTATTGTTAAAAAAGCAAACCTGTGGTTCAGACTGCCATAATTCCTCTTGCATGTTCTTCTTTCAAACCTACATTTTAAAATTTTCTTAAAAAAAAAAAAGGGGTGGGGGGGAAAGTTCAAAATTGTTTGCACTGATTTATCAGCATTCCTGGTGATACCTTTTTGTCAGAGTTTTTATTATGGCTGTAGTGGGACAAAAACAGCAAAGCGAAGGAGGACAAAACAGACTGTGAAACAAACATGATTCATATTATATTATTGCAAAATATTAAAAGGGACCAGAAGTATGGTAGACATTTGTTCTCTTGGCTCTGTTACCTGACGTCTCATCTCTTAAGAGTTTAACAAAAGATGTTAGCTCTTTTCCCTTTGATCTATTTTATTATGACTTTCAGTGATTTGTCTGAAGTCTTTATGGTAAGGCCTCAAAACTTAGGCTTACCTAAGTAATCTTTACAATACTGAGTAGTACCATACTGTATGTGGGTTCACTAGAGAACTTAAGTTTAAGAAAGACAGTGTTTTGGGGGATAAAGTTCAGTTAAGTCTTGGTAGAAAGTTAGCTAAATAATGATCTTTAACTTTTCAGGTATGTGTCCAATGGATCTGTATACTTTGATACTATGAAGTTTGATTCCAGTGAAAAGCACTCCTATGCTAAGTTGGTTCCTGAAGCTGTAGGTGATCAAAAAGCTCTTCAAGAGGGTGAAGGTAAAAAGGGGAAAATAGCATTTGCTTAAGTTGCTGAAGAAACTGATGATGTGTTGATCTTTTCAATTGATTCCACTGATGTTTGGGTCAAAGTTACTGTTGAATAGTTTACCTGCTGCACTTCCTTTACCAATAGATTTCTTTTCCAAAGTTTTGTAGCTTGAGCCAGCACTTTCCTGAAAGTTTTAAGTTGGAAAATACCAAGAAATGTTGTTCTTTCTAGGATGTTTTTTGGTTGGTTTTCTTTGTTTGTTTGTGGGGGTTTTTTTTGTCAGAGTTGTCAATAGCTCATTCATTTGACTATAGCCCAGTTATTTAGCTGTTCAACTGGTTCAAAGTAGGAGGAGCAAAGACTTGAAGCTGGGTCTTCCACATGCCAGGTGAAAACTCTCCACATCAGCCTGTGGCTATTTCATGACAAATATTTGGGTTCCTCTTTCATACTGAGAACTCTTTTGTTCTTTGTAAACCTTGTTGTGTTGAACTAAATCCAAATGCAGATTTTTTTTTTTTTGTCAAGCCATAGCAGAGGAGTAGCTTAAAATGCTCAATAAACAAGACTCATTAGTTACCTGTCTTAAGGTTGTACAGTTTTAGTAGCAAATCATCCACAAAGTCTATCAGAAGAATATTAAAAGTTTTTTAAATAACACTCATACTAGGTGAAATTAGGGCAGCCATACTAGGCAAAACTAGCAGTATCTGAGAGATGCAGCTTAAAATGGAGATGACTTTTTTTTCTTCAAACCCTTATAGATGAATCTTCTCTGTGAAATAAAAGGTGCTACCTTAAACCACCATCTTTGTGGTAACATGAATGTATCATTTCCACCATGTAACCAGTCACTTTTGTTGAATTGTTGTGTCCTTTTGCAAATAGGAACTAATGCTGAATGATTAATGTAACTAACCAAGGGTACACATACATCGTTATTGCTTGTCAGCTTTGCTGCTTTGACTCATTTGTGATTACCCTGACAGATAATGTCATTTTGCCTATTACAGGCAGCAGAAATGCTAAGCTTTGAAAGTTGCAATTAATGTAAATAAAAGCATAATACTTTTATATTTAAAGTGCATAATGTTAGATATTCTAAACAATTGAGATTGCGGGTATCTCAACCTGTACTACAAAATTAATTGACAAGCTTAGCCTTGACAATTTTGTCTTTAATCTGTCCTGGATTCTTATGTGGTAGGTGGTATTATTAACTACTTTTAATCTGGGACAGTACTGCAGAACTGGTAAATTCCTTGTGTTTTAAAGATGTTATAATGAGAGTAACACCTAAACGATCCTGAGGAGCTAACAGCAAATAATGCATAACATATCTGTGATGGTAATAAAACAGTAAACATAGGTTTTGAACAACTACCAGCCATTCTGTGCAGCAGCTGAGATTAGAGGTGGAAGAAATATCCTATGATCAAGTTGTGTGTGCAGATTAAGACAATCCTAGTCTTAATTTAGGTCCTTTTAACTTTGGATTTAACTGATTCTGCAGTTTTACTTGTCTGTGAGTACAGGGTTTTTTGTTTCTATATTTCTTTTTCTGTAATTGCGATATTGGAATTGTGCCTGCAGAGAGAATGTAGATGAATCTCATGTCAAAGCTTAGAAAGCAGTGCGGCTGATGCTTGTTGTCAGATTTTCTGTCAACCAAGCATTAATCAAAACCCCAAAGGATTATCAAGGTTAATTATGAGCAATTTTGAGGGCTGAGTGATTTTCTTTTCTTTTCTATTTATTTATTTTTTTAATTCATTTGATGTGAGGTACAGCGAGGCCAAAAATCAATAATGCTGGTGTTTAAATAAAATGTATATGTTTACGTTTTCTCTTTTGAAAGGTGACCTGAGCATTTCAGCTGATCGCTTAAGTGAGAAGCATTCTCCAAATGATTTTGCTTTGTGGAAATCCTCCAAGCCAGGAGAGCCCTCATGGGACTCTCCGTGGGGAAAAGTAAGGACATTATAATCAGGATTTAGATCACCTTTTAAATAGCATGTTACACAAATAATTTGCATAAGCTTATATTAATAAAGTCTAGATTGTGGAGATCTTGTATTCAATCATAGATTCTGTTGCTATGCTAGTTTAATAATTTAGAACGTGTATCAATCTGTCTGATGCTTTTTGAACAGAAGTCTGCATGCAGGCTCACAACGGCTGTTACCGGTCATTTTTCCTCTCTTTATCCATAGGCTTTATCTGCAGTAATTTCTGTATCCTTTTTTTTCCTTGTGATCAAAAATATTTATGTAATTTTTAGAAGAATAATAAAGGATAATCAAAGCATCACAGATTTACATGCCATATTTGATCTTTAAATCCAGCAGTATACTTTTACGAAGCTGAGACTGAGAATCTTTTTTTCTTGATAGCACATTTCCTCAGGTGTGTAACTGCTTAGGGGCAGACCAATGAGGGAATGGTACAGAAGCAGGAGACTACAATTTCCCAGTATCCAAGTAATGTCTTTTTCTTAACAGGGTCGTCCAGGTTGGCACATTGAGTGTTCCGCAATGGCTGGATCCATTCTAGGACAGTCGATGGATATTCATGGAGGAGGGTTTGATCTCCGATTTCCCCACCATGACAATGAACTGGCACAGTCTGAGGTGAATGTACTGGCCTTCAGTTTCTGCAGTGAAAAAGACATGCTTTGCTTTGACTGCAACTTACACAAATCCATCAATTAATTTTTAAAACTTCATGTGTGTTTTATATAAGTATAACTTTTTCTTCTCAGGATTTTATTCTTCAGTTACCCTACTTCATGGTATGTATATAAACAGCGTTGGGTCTTTGGGATTTTTGTCTTTGCTGCAGGCATACTTTGAAAATGATCACTGGGTTCGGTATTTTCTGCATACTGGCCACTTAACAATTGCTGGCTGTAAAATGTCCAAATCTTTGAAGAATTTCATTACCATAAAAGATGCACTGAAGAAACATACAGGTAAAAATTACTTTGGAATTTGAATGCTTTTGATGTACTTTGAGTGATGACTGTGGTAATTTTGTTATTCAGGCACATAATGGAGTTTCCAAAGATGACTAACGTCAGGTGTCTGTCTTCTTCACTAACTTTAGAACAGCTTCCTTGTTCTTCTGTTCCTTGTTGGTATTATCTGTATAGATAATAGTGTTCTTGCTTTTTTGGTAGGTGTATGATAGTAAGAATATTAAAAATTGTGTTCTTAGCCACTGCAGTATTGGAGGCTATAAAAGATTATGATTATTTTCCTTGTTTATTTTGAAACTCCTAATAGCACGACAGTTACGGTTGGCTTTCCTCATGCACTCTTGGAAGGATACACTGGATTATTCAAATAATACCATGGAGTCAGCTATTCAGTATGAGAAGTTTATGAATGTAAGTAAGCTTTCCTTTCCTCTTCCATCTCTCTGAGCTTTGTGTTATCATATGTGTTTCAGGGAACAGAACCCAAGGATATATAGCCCATATCCACAGACTGAGTTTGCCTTCTGAATTCATCAAGTGGGGTGTCACAGTATTTATTGAGCTACCATTGAGCATTCAAGTCATGCAAATTCCACAGCTACATTTCTCTGCAGCTGGGTGCCCTCTCCAAGTTTAGACATCTCTGAGCAGCTTGGCACTTACACGCAAGATTAGTTTCTCAGTTCAGCTTGCTTACAGGACTCAGTCCAACAGACACTCTCATAACATGTCTACCAGATCAGACTTTACACAAATATAGCCAAAGGCGAAGAGGAAGTATCATTCCTACCTTGTCTTCTCACCACATGCATCGAGCATTTGCCTCTATGCCTTGCAGGCATATGGGAGAAGCCAGGCACAGTTCCCTTCCCAGCTTAGTTTGGAGCTGTGATTTAAACCCACATTTCCCACAAGGAGGCTGTACAGCATTTTGATATTATTGATCTTGGTCTTTACAGCTGAAGCTACTCTGCTTTTTATGTAAAATGTTTGGTTTGGGTCACAGAATAAGTGACAATGACTTTTCACCAGGCTGGATGCCCACATAAAATACACCCTCGCTATAAAGCCATTTTTATTCTTCAGCTTCCATTGCTAGCAACACACTTAAAAATCTGCCATAAAAACTCTCGCCTAAACTTTTTAAAAATTGTATTGTATTTGAGCAGTTTGGTGTTAGAGTATCATAGTGTATCACGCAGTGGCAGAACCAAGACATAGAAGTGGACATGCAGTCCAACTGTGATTTACAGAGTTATGCAAAATGTTTGGGTTTCCTTGTTTTGACAGACATTCAGTAGATCCTGGCTGAAACAGTGTTGAAAGCATAAACTTCAGGAGGCTAATTAAGAAATAATGCCATTTTGTAGTAAATTTCATTTACTACATAGTCTAATCTAAACTGATTTTTAGCTGTACTCTTCTTTTATAGGAGTTCTTTTTAAATGTGAAGGATATTCTTCGAGCTCCCACTGATGTGACAGGCCAGTTTCAGAAATGGGAAAAACAGGAAGCTGAGCTGAACAAAAAGTGAGTGGAGCGTTCCTCCTCTGTGAATAGCCATTGTGTAGCTACATGTTTAATTTTTTTTTCCTTGCAAAATGACTTACTTTGTATATAGTGATATTTATAAGTCTGTAGCATTTCCACTGAGTATCCCAGCTCTATACAAGCTAGTGAATTTAATCTTGCAACGGCTTTATGAAGTGTAGATGAAATTGTTAATTTCCCTTTCATTTAAGTACACTGGCGTACCTCATTGCCCTGTTTGTGAAGGGAAAGAGAACTTTTTTGTTAGATAGCTGTCATTTTCTTCACTACTTGAAATGCTGTCCTTCTATCTGAGAAGTGACCAGTAATTCACAGTGGTTACAACTGGAAAAATAGTACTTTACAAATTTCAAAGTGCAGTGAGCAAACCAAGACAAACAGAAGTTAAATGACCTGACTAAAAGATCAGAGTGCCAGTGTTTGAAAACGTGTAATTGAGACAGTGATACAGTATTGCAGTCTTTCACTTTAATAACAAAACTACATTATTGTTTATAATATGAACAGCTTCCTATATGACTTCTATTATGAGTGAAATTTAAAATTGAAGCATCTTGTGTTGCAGTACTAAAATTGTTTCTAGTTCAGTTCACTGTTGTGGACACAGATGTTGGCTATTGAAGGGCCAAGTGCAGATGCTTGTTTAGTGATGTCCTCTGAAAATTTCATTTTCAACTTGAGGTTGGTAGAGATAACCATTCTTTTTTTAAAAAGGGGGAAGATAGTAAGTAATAGAGAGGTGAAAGGGAAGGGACAAAGGAGTGGGAGGAATAGATATGCTTCATGGATATTTGGCTTTGTCTCTTTTCTCTAACACTTCACATTTTCTTTTCTTTGGAAAAAGTATGTTATTCGAACCAGTAGTACCCCTTGCGTGATGAAATGGTATTTAATATATTGTATTACTTATTATGCCTGTTTGTGAACATTACAAAGCTTTACATTAATTTATTCCTTGTATCTGCTTGTAACAGCTTCATAACTCTTCACTATGGGCTAAGTTAACTTCCAAATTGGTGCTTCTCCCTGGAAAGTTACTAAACAGAGTACTCAGCTGGTACACAGGGATAGGAGAACAGTACGAAAAAGTGTTAGATGTAATTTGTTTGGATGGTTGTTGCCAGTTGGATTATCTCGCCTGCCTTTGTCCATAGCAGCAAAACAGCAGCATTGTGATGCCTTTTTCTCACTCATCTGTTTTTCCTTCAAATATAAACTGTGACCAACAAAAGATTATCTCACTTTTAGGTCCCCTTACTCTTCTAACAGAAGTTCTTCAGAGCGGGTTGCAGATACTTTTGACATCAATAGTAAAAAAAATTTTTTTTTTCTTAGTTTTTACGACAAGAAGGCAGCAATTCATGAAGCACTGTGTGACAATATTGACACTCGCTCTGTCTTAGAAGAAATGCGTTCGTTAGTCAGTCAGAGTAACTCCTATATTGCTGCAAAGAAATCTTCCAGACAAATGCCAAACAGACTTCTTTTAGAAAACATCAGTTCCTATCTCACTCAAATGCTAAAGGTATGTAATAGCAAGTAGTAACATTGCTATTGCAGTGTGCAATTATAACTGTTGTATTTTTCAAGTATATAGGGATCTGTACAGTCTTTATTTAAATCTTGTAGGAAACTAGCAATCTTACACCCCCCCCCAACCGAAACAACCCCAAATTGCAGTGTGTGCTGCAGCAGGAACAATTTGGAGTCCTGTATGTTATGTTGTAATTTCAGCTAATGTTTTGTTGAATAGTGGAGACACGCAAGGAAAACTGGACAGTAGAAAAAATATGAAGTCAGAATGTCAAATCTGACAGCTTTAAAGCTAAATCTGAAAGACAATGCTTAATATGATTTATCAATTAAAACCCCAAACATCTTAGTAGATGGTTAACCCACTTAGTAGTGGGTTAAATGAGAACTCAGTGGCTTAAAAATCCTAGTATGTGTGATTTTGTTTAGTTTTCAAATATCTGTGACTTGATATATACAATCTTTTCTTTTCTTTTCTTTTTTTTTTTTTTTCCCCTTGACCAGATTTTTGGTGCCATAGAAAGCGATGACTCAATTGGTTTTCCTGTTGGAGGGAATAGTCAAAACATAAATGTAAGTGAAGGACAAAGTACACTATACAAAATCACTCTGTGTCCTTTGAAAGCTTAGGTTAGATAAAGTGATTACATTACTGATATGTAGCCGAATTACATTCTTTCTGCTTTTAACATTTGAACCTGAAGGAATTAATTGGCTTAGGAAGCAGGATTTTTCTTTTATGAGAGTTGGGGTTTTTTATAGGTTTGTTTGTCTTAATGACAGACAAATTGTATAGCAACCAGAAAAAGAATTATCTTGTCTTGTGAATGATGAGTCTGTTTAAGAAACCACATGTTAACTACAGACAGCACATGCTACAGTCTAAAGACTCATTACAAGTATTTGTATGTTAAGTAGTTTCAAAAATGTAATTATACTGATTAAACTTCCTTGTGGTACACCAAAAACCAGCCTGGAGGCAGCTGGAGTTTTATCCGCATTTCAATCTCTTTTTCTGATCTCATTTGTATCCACAGTTTTTATCTGGCTTTTGAAGGCTGTTATGCTTTGGTGACCCAGCAGGTCCACTGTGATGCAGAATTTTTCTGGAAATACTTGGGAGATACCTGATGAAAGTGCTGATGGGCCCTGTAGTAACTGAAATGTTTCATGGTGCAGGCAGGAGAAATAACTCCATATGAAAGCTATCAACTTTGCTCTTTTTGTTCATGTGAAAAATTTGACATGGACAAATCAGTGCTGTTTTTCAAGAATGGTCACATCTTTGAATGCAGAAAAAATACGGGTTTCTGTTCCTCCTTAGAAGGAATAATTAAAACATTTGTGGTGTAACAAAACTAAACTTTATTCATCAAAGGAAGAGGAAAGCTTGCTTGTGGTTGAAGAATGTGAATGAACGCTCATTGCCCATGCGAATACTTACATTACTGTGCTGTGGAAATCTCCAGTAATGATATAGTAAGGATAATAAGGAAGATGCTTAGTATTCCATGCCAAAACCCATCAATAGGGAATTTTAATTTAGCTCAGAGTTGTTTTGAATTTCAGAGGAAAGGCAGCACCTTAGCACCTTTTTAGGGAAAATGAAAATTAAATTCATATTTAGCACTTCAGGCAGTCTTTACAACAGATATGCTTTATGGAAGGATTAGCAATAGCATGGAACAAGAAATTAAGCCCTTTCATTCCTTTAAAGTAACGTCCCTAAGGGTAGTAGCATCAGAAGAATCTTGTGCAGAGAGAATCCTGTGCTAACACCTGTTAGCACACTTGTCAGAAGAATCTTGCGCTAGCACCTGTTACACACAAGAAACTTCTGTTTTTATCACCTAGGACATTACTGGTTTCAAGCATTATAATATAAAGATGCATAATGTCACAAATGTTTTGGCTGTTTCATTAAATATTACACCCTTTTTCCATCTTCCATGCAGATACTTACCTTTCTTAGCAAAATTACCAGGTGAACATTCAAGGTTGGAAAACTTATCATTAATTACAGAAGGCTGTGGGTCAGGCCTACAGTTTCTTTGTCTAAATTGGAGATGCAGGAACCAATTATCTCCAAAAAAGGCATAATCCTTTTCAAAAGCTCTGAAAGAGCAACTAGCTTAATTACCATGGTTCAGTAATTTATTTGAAAGGGGATAGAAGAGATTTGGAGTCAGAAAACCTCAGGTTCCAGAGTCTCATTTTCCAAATGAATTAAGTGTTGCTGTCAAGTTAGTTATTCTGGAAATAAAAATCTTTCATCTTTAAATGACTGATAAAGTAGTGACAGTGCATGCTTTCCTGACACCACTTCATTTGCATGTTGAGCTAGTTTCAGTGTAGAGGGGGCAGGGGAGATGTGACTGTTGCTTACTTTCCAGAGTCTATTCTTTCTGCCAGATTTGTCAGCCGTGGTTACAGTTATGAAGCTGATTGGACAGTACACACACTTAATGTAAAGTTTTAATGGAGTCCCCCTGCTCCTTTCATACGGGCACTTTTGGAGCATAACAGACTATATTTGTCTGTTAATTGCACAGAAATTTGTCATGGAGATTTAACAGATGGGAAAGACATGTGGAAACTGTAGGGGAAACAAAAGTGTGTGTTTTTTTCCTCTTTCTTCCCCACCCTCCGAAGTAATGAAACTTTTAGTTTAAGCAGTTTCTGTGTGCCTGGCTTCTCCTCTTGGGATTCCAGAGAAGTGTTGGCAGCCAGCACTGATCTGTAGTTGTTTTTGTAATTGTTCACTGCTGTTCACTAACAGCTTGCTGTTGCTATTCACTCCTATTGAGAGCAGGATTCTCAGGACTTTTTCTTTGAGCTTTCATGACCAGCATTTACTTACACCTGAAATAATTCAACAGAAATCTCTCCCCACTTTTGCAGGGGGAGGGAGTTGTGTGAGGAATACAGATAACTGCACTGTGTTGGAAATAAATACAGTTAGCATAAACTAACATCTGAGGAACAGATCTACATTCTAATGAAAATAAGTCCTAACATCAGTTTCACTTGGTATTATGTCTGACAAGCAGTTGGACCTAAGTAAGACAACACAGAACATGAAGGGGCAAATTCATCTGGGTGCTGGTTTTATCCCAGTACTGCTTTATAGTTAGCTGAACTGTAGCATCATCCTGTGGAACTGATGTATCTGTAACTGGAAGGAGATGAAAAAGGAATGGGGAGAGGCAGAGCCTTGTAAGTTGATTTTATCTGCACAAAAGGAAAATTGACAGCTAATGCAAATTATCGTCTATCTTTTGACATCAATAGAGCAATGACAGTTTTTATTGATATGGATCTTCCCTGAGGGTCAAGTTCTATCCAACAGCACATAAATATGAAGTGGGTAAGGGCATGTTTTATATCTAAATGATGATTAGCTAACTGTAGAAATAATTATCCTCCAGATTGAATCTACAGTGATGCCATACCTGCAAGTTCTTTGTGAGTTCAGAGGAGGAGTGCGACAAATAGCCAGAGAGAGGAAAGGTGAGAGTCACTTTTTCCTGTATTGTTGCACATGAGACTCGGAGGTCGCAGGAATCAAACTTGGGGTGGGGTGGTGGTCACCCTGCTGATACAGTCTCTCTTTGCTTAGAGAATGTAGGTAAAGCATCTTTAAATCAGAGCTCGTTTGAATATTTGCATCTCTGCTACCTGTCTTTAATTTGGGACTCTTTTACAGGCTGCTAAACTCATTTTCTTTTAATTTCCTAAAGAACCTACAGGTTCTGGAATGATGAGGACTAGCTGTTCTTTCTCTAGATCAGGACATTCCCTGCTTTCTAGGTATGAAGGTACCCGTGATCTGTTCCCCCAGGGAGCTTGCATTCTCTGAAAAATGTAGATGATACTGTCTGTGCTTGAATAGCCTAAGATGTTCATTCTTTTTTGTTACACATTTGGAATTGTAGCTCCCCGATGTTAACTGAGTGCTCTCTTTGGAGAATTCATTTGGGAGTTTGCTAGAAGTTGTTCTGGGTGCTTTTTTTTTTCTCCTCTGAAAAGCTTTGATCATGCTATGTGTGTTGGCAGCAGAACTATATAGTGTTAAAAAGGTTGTTCCATTAAGCCCTCTTTGATTTTACTGGTTGATTAGTTCCTAATGGAGCTCTTACTATTTTCTGCTGTTCCCTCTGGAATTTTACATGTCTTCAATGTGTATTTGATTCTTGTTTTCTTAAAACTTTTTTACACTGAGGTTTGTACTTGAAGGCAAAATAGGGCATTTTTTATATATAATACATATATAAATAACCCATATATTATACACAAATATAAAATCACTTGTAGTGTCTGGTTGATAACCTATTCAGCTGGCAAAGAATCTGAACCCTAATTCTGCTGCTATTTTGAGTTCTTCTAAGGGCTAATAGGTCTACCTTAAAAGCACAAAACTCTATTTGTTAATGTGACTCGTCAGCTATTACTGTCAAACTCCTGTAGGCATAATTGATGCTGAGAGATAGGCTTAGTAGTTCCGACAGCAAGTATTTTCTGTAATTTGAATTAATTCAAGAAGTTCGTGTGTATATCCTCAGCCTAACATGTGACTTTTGGTCTTTCAATATTTAACATAAATACTCATTTTATATGAGGCTTCTTTTTTCCTTGCCCTCTGATAGTTGAGCTAAACTGATCCTCGCTCTTAACAGTGGTAAGGTTTAAATATCACGGGGCTTCTTGTAGAACATTTTTAGAACATACTTAGTGCTAGACTGCTTACTGGCAGTTTCTTAGTTGGAAGGTATTGATTTTTTGCCTCAAATAAATTGGGCAGTAAGAATAAAGCTGGATCTAGTTGCTATTTGGTTGGGGTACAGAGCACTCTGCAGTTTGACCGGGGAGGCACCTTTCATTAAACTGTTTGATATATGGAAGCTGGGTGGTGGTTGGCAGGACCTGCACTGACATGCTACTGATTTGTTTCCCTGTACCCATTAAATTCTTGCTTGCAAGAAGTGTTAAATTACTGTGAAAGTTGTTCTGATTAATGGCTGGGGATATTGCCTCTACATGGTTTTAAGTGAAGGGAGTTTCCCCATCATAGCCCAGTGCCAGCAGGATGGTGTTAAATATTAATTAACACGATCTATATTGCTCTAAGTATTCTTAGAGGTTAAATAAAAAGTATGCTTCTTCTGTAAAACCTGCAGAGTCATACAAATGTCCCCATCCACATACATATCGCTTTTAAAAATGATATTTACAAAACATTTCACAGAATAGCCATTTGTAAAACTTTGGGGTTTGGTAGGAATCAAAATGTATATACTCTACAAAAATTTTACCATCATCCAGAATGGCTAACATTCAAACATATTAATAAAATTAATTCTCTATTTTATAAGCTTATTACTATGCAAACTGGAACCTGCACTGATCATTTTCAGTTGAGTCTTGGCTTAATTTATGAACATGTCTGGCAATGATGGTGAACAGAAAAAGGAAAACACTGTGCTAGCTGTACAAGGGAAAGAAATGTAGAAAACCTCTGCAAAAGATATCAATGATTTGTTGATCGGAGCATCTCTGTATTGTGCATCCTGACATTTTACTTGAATACTTGACCAACTGCAAAGACCCCATATAGTTGTCTCTGCAAGGATGTACAGTGGAGCAGTTCTGTGCTCTAGTACAGCTCCCGATGCTTGGGAAGAATTTTCATCAGTAACAAATTGTTATTCAGATGTTCAAAAGGAGCAAGTCTCTTGAGTTGCTGTTGGTTACTTACCTCAGGACACCTGCTTAAATTGACTACCCTGTGGTAAAGGTGTCCATGACTGAACTCTGCTGGCATCTTCACTTCCTCCCACAGGTGCTGGTGCCATGTGGTATCTTGCTCTAAGCTGCTACTAGGATACAGTGGGAAACCCGCTGCCCCTTTCCTAATGGATCATGGGTTGACCAGAACTGGGACAAAATTGTTCATTGTAACCATGCCTGCTCTTGTGTTTTGCTGCCAGTCTTAACATCCAGCATTCTCAAGATGCTTTTTAAGCTCCTCCTTTTCTTCCCCATCACAGTGTTCCCATTCACAACAGCACAACATCTGTTTCATATCCGAGATTCTTTGGCTTGAAATTCACAGAAAATGTGAAAAAAAGGTCTGGGAAATAGTCACAGGCTCAAGGAGTGCCTAGCTGCCAGGGTGTTCATGGGCACTGGTGATAAGGTACTGTCCCACTGGTTTCCTGATCACTGTCCTCAGTGAGGATGAAGGCTACTGTCTTGGAGCAGACCATAAACAAACCCCTACCCAATCCATAAACATCTCTTGCTCTGGAGGTGCCACATGCAAAGAACAGGCACATTTCAGCCCTAAGAAGCATGGTGCAGACTCCTCTGGATGACAAAGGATTGATCAGAGGATGTGTCCTTTCATAAATAATACATGTTTTGTTATACATTTCTCATTACTCTCTACCTTGATGGATTTCTTCTTCGTAAACTTTCAATTATTCATGATTTCAGTAAATATTTATAACTGACCAGACACTGGTGTATTGGATAAGCATAGGTGTATCTGATACATTCTTGATATGATGTGTGTAATTCCTTTGCCTACATTAGAGTCAACACTTTTAGTGTTAACAGCCAGTGAGGTAATCTTATCCCTTATTTATCTTAAATGGCTTCTTTAGAGTTGCATCAAAGATGAATGTGGTTCACTGTGTATAACTGCTCTGGATCAAGAAAAAGAACAACTTAGTTCACGTCAGACAAACGAGCTTCTATAAAATGCAGTGCTTTCCTATACAAAGAGAGAGTTGCAGGACACTACTGTGCAATTAAATAGGGAGGCTGTTCCTTTTTCTGGGATTAGGATAGTTGGTGCTCTGTTCACTGTTCAGCTCTCTGAGGCTCTGAGAATCATGGAAGAGATGAAGACTCAGGGATGGTAAGACGAAGACTCAGGGATGGTACTTGTGTCTACTGGTATGTGCAGTATTTAGTACAGTGTCTGGATGGTAGCTTCTACTGCCTATTACCTTTGAAACCCCTATTACTTCTTAGATTTAACCAGCTGAGAGTTGCTGAAAGGGAGAACGCTTGCTTATTATAAGCACATGGTATCATCTAACCCAAGTATCTATCTTTTCACACTTGGTAAGGTTTTTCTTATAAATACAAGACTGACTATAAAAAACACCATTGAATTAAGTTCACAACAGCAACATACTGAGCCTACTTGATGCAGTCCCTCATAACTGTTCTGCTGCTTCTTGGCTAATACAATTTCTCATCCAAATAAATATCTTCTATGAAGATTTATTTTCCTCTTCAGACTTGATAGCATCTATTTCAGATAAATCTTGGGTTCTTAATCCTTTACTGTCATCAAAGGCTGATATTTTTGCAAGGGGGAAAAAAAAAATGTTAGTCGTGGCGTCACGATCCAGAAAGTCAAATCAAAATTCTCTGTTCTACTGCAAGTGGCTTGCTTGAAAAAAACAGCTTGGTCAGACTAGGTGATGAAGATAACTATCTGTAGAAACAGAGGATGTTTGGATTACAGCTGCTCTGACAAATGTGTTACCAAAACAACAAAATCATAGTCCTTCAAAGGCACTGTTAGATGTAGCACAGGATATGTTAATTTGTGATTTTTCTAAAATAGGGTTCTTAACCCTTCCTATTGGAAATCCTACAGCAACCATTAGGATCTTCCTGAGTCATACACCCTTCCACAGTACCCTGGCAGAATTGTTGCATTGTTCCTGAATTGCCTTGATTTTCTTTCTGTTCCCCTTCAGGAACAATGAGGGTATCTTGGAAGAAATTTATGCATTTCAAGCCCCTGCAAAGAAACATGCTGCTTCTCTGTATAGTTGAAAGAGGGCAGAACTTACTTAAAAGGTTATCACTTTAAAACAAAAGACCTTTCTCTGGCCTGTGTGAGAGAGCAGCAGTATCTTAATTGCATTTAAATAACTATGTAGCAGGATACTTTTTTAAAAGTATACGTTTACCAAATCTTACTTCACAAAAAGTATTTTTCATGCTCTGTAGTAACTGAAGTGCTGCAGCTGAGTGATGCTCTTCGAGATGACATTCTTCCTGAACTCGGTGTTCGATTTGAAGATCATGAAGGTACCCAATTATATGTCTTGCAACTTTGTAGGTACCTGGCTTTATAATCTTACTGTTTTCATAAGAAGTGGGAAAACAACCTGGCAAGAATAATCTGAAATAATCCAACACACTCATGGATTGCAAAGCTATAACATATCGTATTTCTGATGTATGAATATATATTACAGAACTGTATATTGGAATATATGTATAGAATATAAAACTCTATATTGCAATCTTTTTGATCTTTTTGTATAGCACCTAATTTCTTAGTCACTTTTGAGTAGTTACTCAGTTGTATTTGCATTCAGCTTGCAAAAAGAAAACAGTTATCATAGGGTAAATACATTTATCTTTGACCATTCAAGCATCAGAAACTCATTCATCTGTTTTTGCTTCTTTAGGACTTCCAACTGTGATTAAATTAGTGGACAAGGACACATTATTGAAAGAAAGAGAAGAAAAGAAAAAGGTTATTATTTTAAGCATTCAATATTTTTTAAAGTACTGTGTAAACTGTGGATACTTTTACATTTCTTTGATAACTTGTAAGAAAAATCTTAACAGACTAGCAACAAGGAAAATAAGAGAATTAATACCTCTAAGGTTTTTTGTTTGTTTGTTTTTTAAGATATTAATATAATTAAGGGATGTTGAGTATTGCATGTGTACTTAGATTCCAATGAGAAGCTAATTTGGACTTCTTTTGTCTGTACAAATGAAGTTGACATTTTCCATAGAACTAGACTCTATTTATCTGAGATGTGAGAACAAAATGCACTGCTAAATGTTAATTAACGTAGTATGGATGAGTGAGATATTCAGGGTGTGGGGGCAAGAATTCGTATGTTACTATATAAAGATTGTGAATCCTAATTCACATGCACAAAGTCTATACAGAAACCCTCCTTCTGGCACTTCCTAGCATTAATATTTGACTTTGTAACATCTGAAAGTAACACTTCATATGTCTGTCTTCAGTTTTAACAAATAATAAAGTTCCATCACGACTAGAAATGTTCGGAAGACTTTCTGGCATTTCTCCTTCCTTGTAGATGTTTTTTAGAAAAGGGAGAAGTAAAATGTAGTTGCAGCCAGTTCCAGATGTTTTAATCAAAAAGACATTTGAAGGCAGTTTGTATATAGCTGCAGCTAGAGTACATTTTCTCTGGAAACAGTATTATGTTCAGAACTGGCAGAACCCTTTATAAACTTTTAGGTCTCTCCTAAGCAAGTGCAAGATGAGTTGTTTTTTTGGGTTTTTTTTTGGTTTTTTTTTAAATTTTATAAGTTGGCTAAATTTGGATAGTTGTTTCCCTAGGAACATCAAGGGATACAACTGCTTCTTGAGAAGCACAGTTTGAGACAAGAGCTTAAAATATCAGCAAAATATGGTCTTAATTTAAAGTAATTTGCAAATTTTTCCCTGTGAAATAGCAAGACCATTTCTTTTGCTGCAGGCTTTGTAGGTATTCTTTCATATGTATACACTTTGCATGCAAAAAGCATTCTGAACAGTTAAAACTGGTTTAACTGTGAATAAAAGCAAATGAAATCAAAGTTGTACAGTGGGAAGTATCAGACAATCCTAATTATATGGCATGGTGGTTTTGCTGCAGGTCATGCTGCCAGTTCTGTCTGTAATTAGATATCCAGGGGAGCTAGCTGGCTCAGATTTTTAGGAAACAAGCAAATGAAGTAGTTAGTTACCTTTTACTCATTAACATTGCCTTTCATAGATTGAAGAAGAGAAAAAAAGGAAGAAAGAAGAAGCAGCCAGGAAAAAACAAGAGCAGGAAGTAAGTGTTCAGATCCTTTTAATCTGGTTTTGAAGAAAAGTGTTAGCGGCAATAGTCACGTGCAGGAAAGATTACATTAGAACACAGGCTCTCTGCCCAGCTTTAACTGGGCCTCCATTTATTTTTTTTGTCTACAATTTCCTGCTCAGAGTGACTTTGGCTTGCAGTTCAGATTTGAATATTCAGCTCCTATTATAGAGAAGCCATCTTTGAAAACACAAGTAAAAGCTGCAAAAGCTTCTTAGAAGATCTTGTGGCACATATTTCAGTCTATAGACAGTATTACTTCCTTAATTGCCAAAGTAGTATCTTACATGCCTGTTAGAGACAACTTTGCTTGTGTCATTATTTTCTTCCCTTTTCAGTGTTGTAGGCATGTGTGAAAATGGGATTTTTTTCTCTTTAAGAATCGACCTGTTCCCTATGATTGAACTCTGAAATGTAGTGTTTTGTAAAAACACATTTTATCTCTACAGTTGGAATTGGAATAGTTCAAAGGATTTAGGCTTTGGACGAGGAGCAGACAGCCAGAGGAAATAAACTCATGAGAAGAAAAGATTGCTTGCCATGCTGATGACTCTCACAGTAGAGGAAATGGCATTCCTGGGTTAAAAGAGCTTTTAGAGAGCACCGCGTACAGAGAGAAAAGCAGATAAAAAGTATTTACCATACACAAATTCCAAGTAGCTTTTTGCATTCTTTCAAAAAGGTGATTCCCTTGCATTGGGCATAAATAAAATGGAGAGGATTCAGAGATGCGCTTGTTTACAGATACGTGAAAGTTCAGTTTATTTTCAGTGCAATTACTTGCATCCTGATCCTGCTGTGACCTTGCATAGAAACCTGTACTTGTCAACAGGAAAAAACGTAAGACTTACTGAGTTGTTCCTCACTGAAAGTTTCTTTTCACATGATAAACAATTGTAAATTAAATGCTCTTTGATTTGCAAATTATAGTCTACTTTTCCTTTTGCATATGTGAGAGGTTGTCACTAACTGTGATACTAATGGAGTTAATGCATGTTTTATATTACAGGCAGCAAAACTGGCAAAAATGAAGATTCCACCACATGAAATGTTTAAATCAGAACATGACAAATATTCCACGTTTGATGAAAACGTAAGAGATTTTTCTTTAGATAGGGAGTGGTTTTTCTTCCCCAATTGTACATACTTAATTGTATGTGTACGTAGCTGATCTTGCTCCAAAACCTCCAGGGCAGTGCTATTAACTTAATGGGAGGAGGGAAGGAGAGAAAGAAAAGACAATATATTAATTTTATTGCACATACATATTGCATAGGGGAGCAAGGTTCTCTAACTGTTAGTCATCATTTCAAGGGTATTTTCACGGTACATTGGTCTCCTTTGGCCGATCTCATTGCAGAGCAAAATCCCCTGTAGATATTTTGGGTAGGAACATGTATGATGTTTATTACCCTGTTGCAAGGCAAGGAATTCACTTGCACATACAAACTCCCCAACTCTGCCAGAACTCATGTTTTTCAGAGAGGTCCTGTGCTTCCTTTTTCGCTTTACCCACTGTTTTGCTCTCTCCTGGCAAAGGATCTCTGAAGGGACTGTATGGGTAACTTTGCTCTTGATTGCTCCCCTTGAGGATAAAAGGTGTTACTTGGAAAACATAAAGCACTCTTTCTTCGGCCCTTGACCTGGGATGCTGATCCTGCTTCTGCCTGTCCTCTTCACCCACACAAATTCAGACCCTGGGGGCAAGTAAGAATGGAGAGTGTAAATACTGGAAAATACCCCTGCAAGGCAAGGGGAACCTCCATAAAAACTCTGATCATACTTCTCCATTGGGTACACAAATCTCTTGCTGCTTTTGCTTTAAGCCTTGGATTCAATATGCTAGTATGATTAAAAGTGGTCTCTTAACCATCAGCTCAGGGATTAGTCACTATTCTCTTAACTATAACTATGTAGAAATTAATTGCCTAAGCTTCCCTTACTTTGTACAGGACAGAAAATAAGTACACGCTTTGCCCCTTCATTAACTAGGAAGGGAACATAAGACAAATAGTCAAAGTTGTCAAATTTCTAGGTGACTAAAATTAGCCAAGATGCACCTCACCCACGTTTTTTTTATCTCCCTACCTTATTAAAATGATTCCAAGGAAAAAATTTAAATTTTTTTTTTTTTTTTAATATTTCAGGGATTTCCCACCCATGATACAGAAGGCAAAGAACTCAGCAAAGGACAAATCAAGAAGCTAAAGAAACTGTATGAAACCCAAGAAAAGCTATACAAGGAGTATCTACAAATGGTTCAGAATGGAAGTGCAAATTGAAAACAACAGAACTTTTCTTAGAAGGCGAGTGCTGGGTCACTGTTGAAGAAGTGAGCATATACCAATGCTCAAATTCCTGTTTACACTTTCTATTATGTGCAAAGTAAAAATCCTGTTTACGTGGATTAATAATGTCATCTGGAAAGTCAATAAATATCCATTCTTAAAAAAAGCCAACCTGTAAGAAGTTTCTTTGCAACAACAGTAGCAGGTTGAATGGTTGCCAGTTCTATTTGGGAAGGTGCTGCTCAGTCAGCAAATCCATGTAAGAATTCTTGTTTATTATAGCTGTCCAGGCTTTGGTTAATTTGTCCTGCATACTGATCTCTATCTAAAACCCACTCTAGCTTGCATTCTGGAATATGTCACAGTCAGCAAAATTTACTACTAAATGGGAGCTGAGTAATTTGTCCCACAGCAAGAACAGTATTTTCCAGATGACTTTAGTATCTTTACATAAGCAGGAAAAACTGAGTAGTTCCACTATAATACTTACTCTAACTGCTGGTATTGAACTCTCTCCTAAGTATACTCAGAACACTTTGCATAGTAGAAGCTAACAGTCCCTTTGTTGCAAAAGGGAAGAGATCATCATCTTTGCTCAACCTGCAGCTGCAATCAAGTGGGTAAGTACAAGGCAAATGCACCTGCATTGAACAAACAGGTGGGAAAAACATGAAGGGTGGTGTGTTCTTGGAGCTACCCCTCCAAGGAAACAGGAGTGCTGTCAAAGTACCCAATTACCTGTTAAGAGCCAAGGGGAATTAACAGAGGGTTTCTTACTGAGATACAGTTTGTGGATTGGTTTGCAATTAAGAAGTTCAGCTATAAATTGCTTGTTACTCAAGACTGATGTTTTTAACATGACAATTTAACACTGAGTTGACAACCTTTCTGGTATAGTAGGGTCACATTATGTCTGCAAGGACAGTTCTTTGTTGCCTAATAATGCATTTCATTGGCACTAGCTACTTCATGAAATCCTAAACAATATCTCGCCTAATTCACAACTGCATATAGCAGCTAAGTGTCCGATATGCAGAACTATATTCAAGTATTCTTAAGCCTCAAGGGTGACTTGCAGAAGGTCATACTGTGACACCTGTTTTCTCAACTCTTAGGTTCATGCTATAACCATTAGGCTATGTTCCTTTCCTTAATTAAGAGTTAAAACATCTTTGCTTTATATTTATATTCCTCCTTCTGAAGAATGAACATTTGGAGTAACAGAAAAGTCTAATAGGTTTTTTTCTAGTTTGTCTGTGTTTGCATTTGAAAACATGAGTAATGCTAAGGTCAGTAAAGCACATACATCTTGTAAGCAGAAAATAAAATCTGTTGTAAAGTACAAGTTGTAGGTGACCTTTGTATAGTGGGAAGAATATAGATCTTAACTTTATTCCACAACCATTTTTTAAAATGTGGTTTACAGAGCTTTTCCTTTAGCGTGCTCTTACTAATTTAATTCATTTTGCATTCAGTATTTGATTATTCTACTGATTTCTAATTAATTGTATAAATGCATGTTTCAACTGTACAGTGGTATTTCAAACAGCCACCCACAGCCACGAGGGCAACTTCTCCATCCTTTGGTCTGTGAAGAGGATCAGTTGCATTTTTACACCATTCTAGATTTTAACCCCCTTCAACATTATCAGCTCATAGTTTTCTTCCCAGCGTGCTCCCCCAAGACACATGTGCACTGAGGATATTCACGAAGGGATGGGATGTGTGTAGGCTGCAGTCACAACATGCTGCTTCTCAGCCAGATAAGATTCTCCAATTCCAAACTCCCTGCAATCCTAGACAGACTCCAGGGCTAGTTCTGCAAACTTTACTACGAATTCTAGACCTGCATCATTTCATAGACTTCACTGCCTTAACTACTTTCCTGAACAAGAACTGCTTCTGAAGTTACTGCTTAATGTCAAATAGTAACAGTAATTTGCTTACAGAAATTCTTTTTTGGTGATCAGAGTTAGCACTTGCTTAAAAAGCTAGTTCATATATAACTGTGGAGAAGGCACTGTTAATCTGTATCCAGGATTGCTGTCCTGAACTCTAGTTTATTTATGACATCTTCATGATAACATCCTGGCTTTCTGCCCCCCACCCCATTTTTTTCCCCTCTGTTTTTTCCCCCTCCTGTATTTTTTTTCCCCTCCTGTTTTTAGTAGAGCCTCATTCAATTCCATGGCTTATCTACTATATCAGTGTACAAGTTTTTTAAAATGCCCTTTTCCGTTCCCAAATGCTTCATTTTGTTTCTGGGACAACTCTCCTTCCATATATCTTAGGAGCATTTGAGACTCGCATTCTCAAAAGGTTATGTTCCGCTTTTTCTGTATGCTTCCCACATGTACACACTGCTTCCTCGCTCAGTATTTTTTTTTAAATTCTTGTTTAGTCATGTCAGATGAGGGCCTCTGCTGTACTCATTGCCCCATTAAGGTCTTGCTCTGCCTCCAAAATTACTTAGCTCATGCTTGCCATTTCTGTGTTTTGTCTGATTGTCAATTTGTTTTAAACTAAGATGATTCGAAAAAATCCCTATCTCAAACATCAGTGCTGCTAAAGTCATCTTTCTCTTCTGCTACAGCAGAAACAGCATTCCTGTCTTTGAATTATCTTTGAACTTTATCAAAAGCGTCCTAAAAGCAAAAGGATTCTTTTCATAGACATCGTAAGGATCAGAGCCTTTGAAATCCTCTCCTCTTCAGCTCACCTTGCATCTTGGGTGATCATTGTTCTTCCACACAGCTACATATTCTCCCCTGCTTTTTCTAGTGCTTTGCTATCTAGTCCATGCATTTTCAAAGTTGCCTTCTTCAAGCAAGCTTGTCACTTGACTCCTCCAGCAATAAAGCCCTCCAAACCTTCCCGTACTTGAACTTTTCTTCCCATACTTGAACTGATCTTCCAGCTACAATTTTCTATTCCTATCTGTTTTGGCTGTCCTTGGAAGATAGCCTTGTCAGCAAGGAAAATGTCTGCTTCATGAAGCATCTGTGAGTTAGCTGTCAGGCCTAAGTTTTGGGTTTTTTTTTAAAAGCACACAAATTGGCATAAAGAAGCTACTAAAATATTTTACCTTGATACACAAACAGGAAGTTATTTCACTCTCTCCAAATAAAATGAGAGTCAACTAAACAAAATCAGAGTAAAATAAAATTGTATTTTGAGATTCTTTTTTTCCAAAAGCAGCAGGATAATAAAAACAATGATCTTGGCAAAGGGTCTCCTAGAATTTGTAACAAAAAACAGGCTGCAGAGCTACTGCAGATCAGTTACTTTTATCTTCTCCGCAGCCACAACTTAGCAAAAAAATAACAGTATGCATAGAGTCCTGATGAAGGAAAACGGGCTAGCAAACGAAGAACGCTGCAGCCAGGCTTGGATGCACACTGTTTAAGATGACTTTTTCGGTGAAGGTGTGCCTATTGGTCCATGCAATCAATGAAATGCACATCACAATACCTATTCCCTGGCAATCCATCAAGGTGGCACTGAAGTGAATTCCCCTGTGCTTGCCTAATGAGAGTGACCTGGCAACCAGGAGAAGAGAATGCAACAGCTATGGTCCGCATTCAGCCACCAGTCTCTCTCACCAAGGCAAAGGGAGAGGACAGACTCCACGGTATTTTAATTTTTTTTATTATTTTAAAATGTGCATGTATGCATGCACACACTCAGGGAAGCCAGTCTGGAATGTGATTCTCTAAGCATTATGAAAATTAAAATCCCCATAGCAAAATCTCAGAATTTTTTTAGTATTTTAATTTTCTGGAACACAGACCTTGTGTTAGTCTGTACAACATGGAGCTTTTTATTTCCTACCTATCAGAATTTATTCAGAGATGGCAAGGCAAGGTAAAAGCGTGGTGTTTCTGTTTTTAATTGCAACCTTGGCTGAAGGCCAAACTTGGCAGCAGCAAATTTTGCTTCTGTCTTTTGCTCAGAGTGTGCCGTTCAGCCTTTTTAATGTGAACGTTGACGTTAACATCAAATGTGAATACTGCTCCACCAAAGAGAACAAATTCCTCCCTCACTCAGTTTGTTCAGATACTGGTAGAAAAATCTGTGAATTGTTCAGTCTGGTCTTGTTGCCACCAATCTTTTTCAAAGACTTTAAACTAATGAGTGCCTAATTACATTTATGCTACTCTCTTTGACTTCTTTATCCTAATGTTTGTCTTTGCTGTCCACTGTTCCAGGAAACCACTGATGCATTTTAAATGTGCAAATAAGCAAATCTCTGCCACATAGCGTACATACTTTCAGCTTCTTTTTCTACATTTTAAGCTAACGTTTTCAGGTGGTGGTAGTTGTTGGACCAACTTTAGCTCCCTCTAATTACACAAATTCTACAACACAAATATGGAAAGGAATTTTTACTCCTGTGATTTCACAGGGCGATTTCTGTACAGGACACTACCACATGCATTGTACTTAACATGTCTCCTGAGACAGAACAAAGGAATTAAGAAGCACATTGGCTATTTAGTACCAAGACTCCACTTTGCAATGATCAAAGTTCTTCCTTCCCCTCCAGAAAAAGTCATTGACGAACTAAGTCTTCTCTCAAATTAGGCTGTGAATGTCTGGCATCTCACTAAGTGAGAGCAGTTTCCATTAATATCCACCCAAGGGCAGAAGACAGAGACATTTTAATGCCAGTTAGATCTCAGCCTAAGCTTTCGTTCCAGTGTCTAGTGCATCTGTTCAGCAGCTCTGCCATAAACCTTCTCTCAGTTTTGGTTCTCCAACCTCTCTTGTATGCTAGGCTAGGTGTTTAAATTGAGCCAGGGTGATTCAGGAAACATCTTTTTGCAGCTCTCTGCAGGGTAAGAGCACCTGACAGCAAGATGACTCCACAGATTGTGCCTTACTCACAGTCCTGAAGTCTACCACTGTGCTATGAGAGGTTAGACAACAGTCAGCAAAAATCCCTCATTGATCATGGGAGATTAATGCCTTTGGAGAGGGGCACTAAAAATCCGAAGATGTAAGGTAATTTAAATGTATGTTTGCTTTGATATGTATCAGTGGAGGAAGCGAGCCAAATACTTCCAGCAATCTGTCCTGTTTCAAAGCTTTAATAATTGGTCCAGAAGAAACCAAATCTACTTTTACAAGATGATCCTAATTTTAATTTAGTTCAGGGTTTGCAGCATTTATGAGAACTGCATGAACAAGAGAGCAACTAGTGCAGAGGGACAAACTCTACACATACCACAGAAGATGCAGTAGCGCAACAAATCGTCTGAACAGGGCTGCAGTGTATTCCTCCGAAAACAGAAAGGTACAGCAAGATCACATACTTGAGCAAAACCTCCTACATCTTTGCAGGAGACCAAGTTTGGAGTTTGTACTCCAAACATCTTCTGGGTAGAAAGGAGAAATATCTTTTAACAAAATGGAGATGGACAGAAAAAGTTTATAAAAGAATATTGACAGCTGTGAACCAGCAGCAAGAACAAAAGGTGGAGTAGGAATACTTTCAGATAAATCCTCCTTTCAGAGTTCATTGTGCTCTTCTTTGGAAGACTGAGAATTAAGTATAGCCACTATCACAAATAAAGTTGTCCCAAAATAAGAATTCATGTAAGTATGAGGAGGCCATTAACCTGCTGATGTTAGAAAAAGGACTGGTTTGGAGAAACAGGGAAAGGGAGTTGGAAGCAAAGAAGTGGAAGTATCTTCCACTGAGCATGTCCTCTGGCTCACCAAATCTGCTTATTTGTGTAACTGACCTTACAACATTCCTGCAGTTTTTTAGCTATTTGAATGGAATTCAAAATTCTCTTAATTACAGTATTAGTTACCTATTTAACTAACAATTCCTTAATTATTGCTGTCACTAAATTCCTGCAATAACTGAATTAATCCAACATTAATGTGCTGAATAGTTAAGATCAGTCTCGTCTTTTCCAAATTTTGATTTTACCTGTGAAAGGGTTGTGATGATCAGCCCTAGTCATTAATTACCGAAATCCAAGACTAAGTTGCAGAGCTGCAGAAAACCTTTTACAGAACAAGGGAATCCACTGACATAATAAAGGGTTAGAGGGTTTTTCCTTTTGAGTAAAAGATTACCAAGACTCTAAGTGGCTTCAGATGCTGAAATTGCAGCGTTCCTAACACCATGCCACACAGCATCTGCTGCTTACAATTCACCATGCAAATAGAAGCTGGTCTGTTAAGGGGGTTGGGATTTTCTGGTTTGGGAAAGGCGAACATCTGCATTTTCAAAAAGGTGCTTGATCTGAAACATCAAAAAGGGCTTTTTTTTTTTTTTTAATAGGAAGCTCTCAACTCTTTTACCTTTCAACTTTGAAAGTTCAGACTTATCCATGCAGATGATATTCAGAGAGGTTCTTAAAACCGTGATCACGTTATCAATGTAGTTACAATGCAACCCTTCAAACACACGTACGTGTACCGGCTAGGACAGGAAACCCCACAGCGCAGGCGGGTGACGGCCCACGGGACCGGCGTTGCCAGGTCCTTTGCTGCTGACGAGACTGGAAAGCAGCGCCACGTTGTATCAGCCAGCCACGGGACGCCTCAGAAACGGCATTTCCCAGCCCTCAGCACACATTATCTTAACATCCAGCCGAAGGCAGGGCAGGCGCAGGCTGCGGCCGCGCTGCACGCCCGGGCCGCCCCGCCGGGCCCCCCCCAGCGCGGCCTATAAGGCCGAACGACCACCGAGCGCCCGCCGCCATGTTGTGGCCCGCGGCCACTGTCGCTTTAAGGACAACACGGCCCCCCCCCGCGCCGCCAGCCCCCGCGCCCCCCCGCGCCCTCCCTCCTCCCGCTCCGCATCCGCGCTCGCTCTCGGATTGGCTGAGCGCCGCGCCGTCGGATAGTCAACTGGCCGGGTGCGGCGCGGGGCTGGGCGTCGGGGGTCCGCCGGCGTGAGGGGCGCGGGCAGGTGAGGGCGCGGCGGGGCTGCAGCGCTGAGCTCCCGGCGGCGGGTGGCCGCTGGGGCTAGCGGAGGGCCCGAGGTGGCCGCCGCGACCGCGGAGTGCGGAGAGAGCGCGCGTGCGGCGGGCCGTTAGGGCCTGCTCCGGGGTGGAGCTCGGTGGCAGCGGGGGCTGCCTGGAGCCGCCTGGCGGAGAGGGGCGGGCCCGGCCCGGTCAGGCACCATTTTAAGGCTGGCTTGAGAAGTTTGGACCGAGAGGAGGGGAAGTCTGCGTTGCTCTGAGTCTGGCGGAGGGGGGGGATGGAGCGGTTCTAGCCACATGTATGGCCGCTCTCGCCCGCCCTGGGGAGCCTGGCAGCGAGCCCTCCCTTCCCCCCGCCCTCCCGGGGGAAGTGGGGGAGGAAGAGGGTGGGAGGGCTGTTGTTTGTGGTGAGGCAGTTTCTCAGTCCCTCATCCCGCGGTGCTTGGGTTGAGTCAAACCCGTAGCCGCTTAGGTCAGACGCGATTCTTCGGTTTGACCTCATCCACTATCTTGTGTTCACCTTAGCGTGATGTGTGATTTTGGGAGGTCAGTTTTTCATTTTGAGGCCCCCGTCTTCCAAGTGAGGACCTGTTTAGATTTTTGCTGCTGGTACAGTTGTTTACCGCATATAATATCAGCGTATGTAGGATTTCTCTGACCCCGTTCCTGTAACGTCTGCCTACGAGGTTTCAAAATAAAAAGGTAGAGAAGCAAGTATGTAGGTTGTAGGTGAAACCAGAACCTCCAGGCAAATTTTTTATAAAGTCATCTCTAACCAAAATAGTGTTCCCTCAAGAAAACTTCCAAGGTGAGCTCAGGTATTACTAATGTTCCGGGCTCGTGGAGCAGGTTAATGAGTTTCCTCCTCCTGACTATTTTTTCATGATTGATTTTAACTTTCCTTACAAAAAGTATCTGCCTGTTATGTTTGTGGCTTCCCACAGGGTTGCATCCCAGCAGCTCTAAAACGGAAGTCATAACTTTCCCTTCTGATTTGTTGTAGTTACGAAAACCAGAAACAGTTGTGGGTGAAGTCTTCCTGTGAGTTCAGGAGTCTGTTAGTTTCCTGCTTCATACTGTAGTTTTGTTTAGAAGGTTTGTACAACAAGACATAGATTTTCTCTGCTAAAAAAGCCTATTCTGTGTACACTTGTATTGGTGAATATGTCTTGCCATTAAATGTACAGGCTTTTCCTTTAAAGTTGCATCCTTCGGGGTATTGTTTGTCCTTATAACTAACTTTTGCTTTCTTAGTGTGCGTAGACTTCACAGTTTCCTGCTGTCTTAAGTGACTAGTGGTGTGTGACGTTTGTGCTAGACAAATTTCAGCAGCCTGCTTTGTGGGACAAGTGGTTGATGTAATCCCCTCTTTCCCCAAAGCTTCCCGTCTGCGCTAGCTATTTGAAAACGGTGAACTGTCCAGAAGAAATGAGATAGGAATTTGACCTTTTATCGGTGGTAGTAGTGATAATAACAATACTTTACACTGTTCTTTTCTTGGAGGTCTGATAGCCTTTTTATGTCTTGATTGTCTGTAAGCTGGGATCATGCTTGGAAAATAACTAAGGCTTGAAGGTTCATTGCTTTGCCACTGTATGTTTTCAACTAGGGGTGTGTGTGTGTGTGTGTGTCTAAAATCACCTCGCTCTCTTCTCCCCTGCCCTGACCAGCTTTTACCAAACAGTTTTGTTAGTAACTTTGCAGCGGTTAAGTCATTGGAAGACAACTGTAATGCAACTGGGAATCACAAGCTGTTTTGTAAGCAAGCTGCTTCTAATTATTTATGTACCTTCTTTTTACTTTTTAGTTACTGAAGGAGCAACTTAGAGGAGTGAAACAAGACTTAAAAGTATGTATTTGCACAAGGGAATGGTGTCTTTTTCCCCCTCCCCCCCCCCCTTTGTTTTTGTTGTTGTTTCTTGTTTCTTAGGTGAATGGCTTTTGTCAGAACATGCCCAATTCATGTCTGTTCCAGTGGAGATTAATTCAACTGCTATTTAAAAATTATTCAAGTTATGGGAACTCTGTTCCATGTTTTCCAAACACAAATGAGGATGGAACAAGAATCTTGTCTTCCCTCAGCGGGATTGAGTAGTTCGCTGCAGGAAATAAGCACAAAAAACTGCGAAGAATTTTCATGTGGAGTGGATTTTTTCCTTAGGTCTGTCACGGATGCGAGTCTGCATTTTTCATTGCTTACTATTGCTTCCTCTAATAGTGACTAGGATCATATAACTTGTTGGCTGAACTCTGATATTAGGTCAATTTGCTATGTCTTACCTTTTTAATCATATCTCTTTTTTTTTCCTGCTTTCTGTCTGCTATGGAAGGAAAGACTTGTGTATGCTCCTTTGTTTCTTCAGCTGTAAGATAGTAAAATTTCTCCAGCGGATGGTTGCTGGCATTGCCACTTTCTCTTGTTATGTTTAAGGCAAGAATAAGTGTTTGCAAATAAGTATGCCTGGGTGGCTGAAACACACCTAGGCTACAAGAAGCCCCTTTTGTTTGTTCCTGGACTTCATCTATAGGGTGGGCTCATGTGCTTTTTTGGTAGATGTTAAGCAGCTTTACTTCCTGTGGAATAATCTAAAGTATACTGTTAGTACTTTTGTAAATAAACAAAGCTTTTCAAGTCTATTTAAGTGGTTGTGAAAGCGTTGCTTTTCTAGCTTAGAGCAGGAACAGGCATTTTCCAGATGGGAGAGTGCATGCGATCTCTGGGCCCCCTGCTCTGGCTGCCACTCAAGATGTCATTAGTGCGTAGGTTCTTCTTTGGAAGCCATGTATTGGAAGCTGTGCTAAAGCTCAGCCTGTGTGGCCTTTATAGAATCTAAGAAATCAGACCTGTCAACTTTCATGAATGATTAAAGGTACTTTTTATTCTAAATGTGAGTTGCAGACTAACATCTGCTTTCTTGAAAGCTTGATAGTGGAAAATATCACCTGTGCATCTGTATGGTATGTAGTGATTACTTGGATTTGTGCTGATCTGTTTAGAATGGGGGGAGGAGGGGAAACAACCCATATTACTAAAATAGATGTACAGGCTTGGATATTTCGCCCCAGTAAAGAAATAACAGCAAGTAAGTTAGGCAATCTGGCCCCCTCTGTTTTCTCAGGAGAGAAAATTTAGATCTTGGGGGCTGGGGTAGCTGCACTAAACTTGGTTCCAATCATTTCTGATACCAAGACTTCAACTTCTTTGTTTTCTCGCTCGATAAATAAATTTAAGGCCAATATTTATATAGGGGATTCTGCCTTTGTAGCTGCTTTCAAAAAACTTGGTAAATAATTTTCTTTCATTCAGCGTTTTGCTTCTCTTTGTCTAGCAGCAGTTTTAGGTTGACATTCAGAATAGTGCAGCAGAAGCAGCTTTTCACAAAAATAACCCTGATTAAGTAGACAAGTGAGGCATATTTTTCTGTTTCAGGTGACATAAGAAAAAAAAAGTTCTGAAGTTGTTGTACTTCATTTGCATTTTCAGTTTTCAGATAGGTTAGAGTATATGCAAAGATTAAAAATTCATTATTTACTGGGATACTATCAAGGAATTAGAAAAGAATCTATTTCTATCTTCCTCTTTGGCTTGATTTCTTTTTTTTTTTTATAGAATGCAGAGCTAGTCTAGGAAATGGTGACACTTGTCTTCAGACTGAAGACTTATGATTTGGTAGAAATGGATCAACATCTGGAATACTTAACAGAAAAAAAGTTTTAAAGGGTTAAATGAAAGCACCTAACAGACTGTTTAAAAACTATGAGCAAGTTCCAGTTTTGAATGGGTATTATGGGAGCTATTCACTTTACTGCAAAAGATTATGCGTGGTGAATTTCTTAGCAAAACCAGCAGCTGTTAATTTATATGGAGGCTTTAAACAATGACCTGTTCTATTTTCATCTTCTGTTGAGGTAAATGAATTACCATTAAAGTATTTTTAAACAGTTTTTCAACTTGCAGGTGGATACAGGCACACAGATGGCAGATAACAGGTATGTTGGACTGTTTTCTTGAAATCTGGTCTTCTGTGGGCGTATTTTTTTTTTTTTCACCTGTGAAGAATGGATTATGAAACTTGGATAAGAATAAAATGGTAATATTTTCTTTAACTAGACTGTGTTTCCTTACAGCAAGGACAAAACACTTATCTGGTACAGGAGAAGCTGAGATTGTAGTGTACTGGATACAAACTTACTGTGTTCTTGGGTTAACATTAATTTGTGTTGTCTTGATTCAGTTTTCAGTGTTCATATTTAAATGCTCTAAGGACTTGGAGAGAACACTGGTCCTCAGCGTTTCTCTGATCTGTATGATTTAAGCATGCAAAAGGCACCGCTTTATTTTCTAGTTTTTATAGCATTTTTGGAACAAATAACAGTGCTGTTAAACTGTTGTAAAGACTTACGTGATGCTGGTCTTTCAAGGCTTGCAGTGCATCAGGGTAAGCTGGATAAGCCAGTCTATCTGGTAACTAATAATATGCATTTGCATATGTGCTGTCTTTTCTCCTTTTGTATGTGAGTTAGGGTTAATTTCAGCAATACCCAATCTGTATTTTGTGACCTATAAACTGGCAGGGAATGCAGGGGGTGCTTGCTGTTGACTCATTCTGGGACGGCTCTTTCTCTAGCACAGGAAGTGTGATAGAAGACATTGTGGCAGGAAAATGGGGAGGACAGGGACATCTTTTTAGAGTAGAAGCATATGTTTTTACTATTACTCAAAACAACTTGATACAGAAATTGGAAACAAAGAGCTTTGATCTCTTGTTTATCTTCCTTTTGTGTATCCTTTCTCATGTTTTTATCACTTAGACTAAAAGGGTGTCTTGTATTTTTCACGTATGAGTAATAACATTTTCCTGTCTGGAATGACCCAGTACAGATGAAAGGCCTGCCATTCACTTAATGAGATTAATTTACCTGTCAGTGTGGGGTTTTTGTGTTTTGTTTTGGGTTTGGGATGGGTTTTTTGCCCTTCTTTTGTATCCTGTTCATCTTAGGAGAACTAATTTCGTATCCAAACTTCAAAGTTTTGAGAAGCTTGAAGACATAAATACATGTCTTTTAGTGGGACACTAGTTTATAAAACTTGTCCTGTAGTAAACACTGAAAATTCAGAATACTTTTTTCTTAAATGTCAATGTTTATAAAGTGATGCCTTTTTAATATGTTACGGTTTTAATTATTTTAGTAAAACAGAAGATACTGCTTCAGATTCTGTGGAGGCCGCTAAAAATGCAAGCGACAAAAAAGGTAAGTAGTACATAGTAGTAGGTAACATAGAGGTGGAATAAGCCTGTTGCCTTGGGTATTGAAGCTTCTTTATCTACAGAAAACCTTTACAGTCAAAACTACAGATGTGTTCACTATTGAAAGCAAAGCAATGTTTCTAGGCTAGCTGTTCACTTTCTGATGTTTTCCATGCTTATTGCAGCCAAGGGCAAAATAAAAGCTATCTTTTTGTAACAGTGAAAGTATTTTTGCATATATTATGACTAGGATGCTTCACTGTTGCATGAAATAATGCACTAGTCACTTGTAACAAGGCCTGTATGGACTAGCTTTTAACAACATACAATACTTTTCAGCATGATTCTTAAAATGAGCAGTCCTGTATGTATGCTAGTTCCTTACTATCTTGTTTGTAGGAAAATGTATCTTTATAATATGTCTTCTTGAAGTTTTTATTCTTGGTTTAGAAGGTCTACAGAAAACTGCTGAATAATGCTTTTCAAATTAATACTTCTGTATGCCAAAAACCTACAGTTCTATTGTTATTAACCTGAATGCTCAAATTTATAAGTTATAGTGAAGTATGTTTCATATAGGTGGTTACTGAATGTTCTTTAGGTGTCTCACTTTTTTTTTTTTTTAAAAAAAACCTTTGCAACTGGAAATCACATACAAACTGGTAGATACCATTGAATAATTCTTATAGTCAAATCGGATTAAGAAAAAGCAACAAAAACCCCCAAACCAACAACAAAACCAACTGAACAACACACAAATCCACCTATATAAAAACTTTGTCAAGTTAGTGTGTACTATGCAATTTGTTGTTTTTTAATGTCTGGGGAGAATAACATCGATAAAGAATGGAAAGATTTGAAAAGCAAGTATCTTCCCACTATGACCACCTGTGTAGTTATTGATAAGGATTTCTCCCTCCTAACCAGAAGCATTTTAGGTCTGACCTTCTGCAAAAATAGTCAGATCCAGGTGTAAGGACTGGGTGGTTTCCCGCCAGTGCAGAATGCGTGCAGAGTTCAGGGTCTTTGTGCATTTCCACAGCCTCACGTTGCTGAGGCTGTGGAAGGCTACCAGGAAGCTCCACTTTACATATACCAAAAAATCTGCAGGAGATTGAAATGAACAGTGACACCATCTCCCTGAAAGGAAGCTTAGCCAGGCAAAGTAAGGTTGCTTGCTGTAGGTATCACCTGCATATGCAGGTTTAGAGAACTAGACCAATCAAAAATAAGTAAGTGGCTAAAAGCTTTACCCCAGCCACAGTTTCTCTTTTTCCAGCAAAAGCGACCATTAGTTCCCACTGAAATCCCAGCCCCCTCACCCACTTTTGGATTTCTCTGGAAGGCAGTGATTTGACTTTATGCAAATACATACTTTTAAGTCTTGTTTCACTCCTCTAAGTTGCTCCTTCAGTAAAAAAAAAAACAGTGAACTGTTGTGGTGACTGTTTGAGGAGTCTTACGTAAAGGATTTTGATGTAAAAAATTAGTAGTTGTCAAGGAAGTGATCATAGTGCCATGCTGCTTTGTTGTACAGTACACACAGTTTTTGTCAGTTTTTTCAGGAGTCAAACTAACTGGAAAACACAAATGTCTTGAAAATATAATTCGGTGGTTCTTCTCTTGCAAATTCATATTTGGCTTATAAGCTACAGCTAATATCAAGGGAGGACAGAGAAACTCCTGGTTTGCGCTTTCGTACTTAAAAGGGAAGGCAGGAAATTTGCTTATGCACCAGTGTACTACTTGCTTTTAAAAACAAAGGTGTGAGATATTTGCAAAGAGAAAGGTGTATTTTCTATCGTTATCCAACCTTGTCTTTCTGAAATCTGATCCTGAAGTAATTTTGCTTGAGTTATTAGTTAGCTATAGTGGTACTACTTGAGATCTGGAAAATAGTCACTATTTTTACTGTGACTGCTGTAAGACACACAGTATGACAAAAAGCGCTATAAATATATTCAAATTTGTTCTAAAAGTGGTTTTCTGTCTTCATAGAAAAGCTAGCAGACCAAGTGATGCAAAATCCGCAGGTCCTGGCAGCTCTACAGGAACGTCTTGACAACACAGCGCTTACTCCTTCAAGTTACATTGAAACGTAAGTACAGGGCATAATAAAATTCTTGAAAGACTGAAAGCATAATAGAATGTTATTACTGTATAATTAATGTAGGAAACTAGAACAAATGAATCACTAAGAAAAATGGTTGGCTTAAACCATGATTCATAGTGACCTACTTCTGGAAGGAAGAGTCAAATTTTAGTGTACTTATACAAAATTTTGTCCAGTTTAGTATTACTAAAAAAGTTCTTCTTACCTGACTATATATAAATGCTTAATCATTTAAAGTACAGATGGGCAATGCATACTTTTCAGAGTATGACCCATGAATCAAACTTTCCCCTATAGAATGCACAGTTCTTATTTTTCATAGGTGGATCGGCACAACTCTATTCTCAAAGATTAGGTGTAAACAAAGGTGTTAATTTCAGATCTCTGAACTACACGGGGAGGGTGGTGGCCCCAGGGAATGAAACAGAAGATAACACCTTTGAGAACAACTTGGGTAGGAGAGAATTCCTTAAACTTTTTGAAATAGGTTTTAAAGAAATATGTCTGTTTGACATAAGCCTTTTATTTAAAAATTACATTTAGTTATAAGCAGCCTATTTCACAGCAATATGTTAAATAATGCTGAGGCAATAACTTATAACATTAAGAAGTTGTTTGTTTTTTAGTTTACCAAAAGCAGTGAAAAGAAGAATTGATGCCTTGAAACAGCTCCAGGTGAAATGTGCCCATATAGAAGCTAAATTCTATGAAGAAGTGCATGATTTAGAGAGAAAATATGCAGCACTCTACCAACCCCTTTTTGATAAGGTATACAGTCTTTGTCTCTCTCTAGCTGAGTCAGTTCTGTTTGCGTATATGTAATTTTATATCTTCAATTGTGTTCTTCATTTTTCTAACACAGAGAAGAGAGTTTATTAATGGGGAAGCTGAACCCACAGATGCAGAGGCAGAATGGCACAGTGAAAATGAGGAAGAAGAAAAACTAGCTGTGAGTACAAGCTTGGGTAATGAACTACAGATATATCAGATTGTCAGCATTAATTCCTGTACAGTGCGTTCCATTGAAAGGCTCGTCTTTTGCAAGTAAAGATTTTATCAGTAATGTGCTCTTGTGGTGAGTACACTGTTATGCCCAGTGAAAGCTTTTAAACTTTTAGTTTAGCCTTTTTTCAAGTTTGTAACTTGAGTGAATTGAAGAGTTGCTTTTGTTTGCACTGTTCGTAACCTGTTAACAGTATCTTTCTGATAATGGGTTCCATTCCAGTGCTACATGATACCCCAAGATAACAGAAGGCTGGCTGTTTGTCTGTCTGTCCCCTTTATTTTGGGGGACATAACTAGCTTTCATTTCCATAAATACAGATTAGACACGTGTCACCTAGTCAAAAAAAATGGAGTCGACCTAATAAACTGCGTGCTGGCTAGTGGATTCCTACTTGTCTGTTGAGTAGGAGCTATCTAGATTTAGGAGGGATAATAAAATCTGTAGGCTGCCTTTCACTCTCCTGTCATCATTTTTGGAGATTTATACTTACGGCTTGCTGCTTTTCTCAGAGAAATGACCTTCTTGCAATGCTGTGTTTGCCATTCTGTCAAGTTTTATTTGCATTTTTTTCCACTGCCAATTTTCCTTCAGTTTCCTTTGGACACTGTTCTGTATACAATGCTAATTGTTCTCTTTGTTTTTACTGATCTCATGAGATTTAGCAAAAAACAGTACTACATGTGCATAAGCAAAAAAGGGTTGTTAGGCTTTATGTAAATACTGCATTGGGAGGCCATTTTCCATGCAATTGTAAGATCAGAAACATGTCTACATGGCAAGTAAACTGCTGCTTCGTATTCTTGGCTAGTCATAACCCAAGTAGCTGGTGTTCAGAAGATCTTAGGCATTTGCTGCTACCTAGCGGTGTAAAGGGAAAGGTGCAATCCAAATACTTCAGACCGCAAATTTCCTGGGTTTTGGGTATGGAGAAATGACTTGGTCATTCTTCTTTTTTATAACACTTGACATCAGTTATGTGTGGGGAATCACAAAAGATTAATAATTGAACACAGTGTAATAACGAAAAATAACTGTGAAAACCAGCTTTACCAAGTATTCTGCAAAACTGGGAAGCTAAAATAGTATTTCCGAGGGCAAAGTTAGATTTGAAATGTTTAGATTAAGCACTGTAAATGGCACATGAAGCTACAGGAATGAGCTGAATAGAAAAGCAGAAACATATTTCTGGGTTTTTTCTGTTTGTAGAAACATAGAAATGTGTTTTAATTATTTCTGTTTGTCAAGTCAGTGAAAGTGTCGCTTGGTCTATTTAGTCTTTGTACAGAAGAATTCCACATGAGTTGAAAGTAAATCTGAATTAAATGCATATATGTTTAGTTGTGTAAATAAAACGTATGTGTCTCAACTGCATTCACAGAAGAAAAACTGTACATTTTAAATGTGCCTTAAACACAGCTTCAGAGATGGCAAATGTTTTGTACATCTACCTCTGTTTATTAAATACATTAAGAAGTTGCAATTTCATTTCCTAAATGTTTCTGTATTTGTTTCACAGGGAGACCTGAAAAATGTAGTGGTAATAGAAGAAAAAGCAGAAGAGACAAATGTCAAAGGAATTCCGGACTTCTGGTTTACTATCTTTAGGAATGTAGATATGCTAAGTGAATTAGTACAAGTAAGTTTCTCCTCTGAAAAGAATAACTTCTGCCATGTGTTAAATTATTTGCTACTTTTCCGGTCACTAGTGAGTGCTTGTGGAATATGTGAGAGAAACCAAATCTTTCAGTCTTCAGAATCCCTAATATTACTCCTGAAGATGCTTGAAAGACGAGCAGAACAGCTAACCCAAACTGCTAAACATGATGTGGAATGTTTAAGAAATGATCTTGTAACAACCTTTGTAGATATGAAAATGCAAGTTTATGTTCCGCTTACAACAGTTGCTTCCCTGTAGTTTTGTTAATTTAGTCCATAAGGGATTATTTTTGCGAGGATATTATAAGCATGCCTGTGGACTGGTTAAATTAGTGTTAAGTAGCTTATGTAGTTTTGCCCTCAGTTACATTAATTGCTTTTAGTGCTGTTAAGAAAGAATTCCCTGAAGTGTATTTCTGTGAATCTCGCCAGCAATAAATATCCTGAATGAAGTTACTTTATTTTCAGTAATGTTCATGCAGCCTAGCATGGTAGCAGCTTTATTTACTGAAGATGAGGCCTAATGATTGAGAATTTGGCACGTGGTTATTTGCAACTACGATTAAGAAATTTGGATCCAAATCTCAACTTTAGCTGAAATTGAATAATTAAAAAGTTTAGTTCTTTAAGAACAGGTTGGACAAGCAAGCTAGGTTAAAATTTTGTTCTGCTAAATATTGCATGCTGAATAGCAATTCTTTTTTTTTTTTTTTTCTTAGGAGTATGATGAGCCAATCTTGAAACATCTGCAGGATATTAAAGTTAAGTTTTCTGAACCTGGACAGCCTATGGTGAGTTTGCTCTGGTTGTTTCTCAGGAAGATCGTAGAAAGGATGTGAACAGCATTTTGAATTTTTTGTTCCATTCTCTTTGGCTGGAACATGGGGGGGAGGGTGTGTGTTTCCAGGCTAGTATCTTCATGCTTTGCCTCTTAAAGATTTATCTTCAGCTTTCCTGACCCTTTGCTCTTTCATCATTAGTCTAGACATCTCTGACTTCATTGTAGTTTCTAGATTAAAATTCTGGCTCAATTCTGTCTATTTTTCGCTTTTTTCTTCTCTCTCAAATTCCAAATTAGCTACTCTTACTAATAAAGTTACATGGCTGCTTGAAAATGAATTGTGGAAAAAAAATTCTGGGTGCTACTTCTTATATTGATTATTTCATCAAGAGAAGAGATGTGACTTAGTAATGTTAATCAAAAACAATGATGGGGGATACTGTGCCTGTTGAAGAGGATAGAACAATATATTGAATGGTCTTTTAAAGGTGTACCTAATGAGTAATTTTTAAAGTAAAACTTTGTCCTTTTTTTGGAAATTGTTTTCTTGTTCAGTGTACAGAAGCAGATACTGTATTTGTCAAAAAGAATCTGTTCTGTGGCTTATTTAATTCATGCACACCATACTTATTCCTTGAACTCATTTTGAGAGGGAGGCAGGGAAAAGGATGGGACTTGAGCCTACACATCCTTTCTTTAAACTTCATCCTTGTGGATTTTCCCTTACGTTTGGTATTTTTTGTTTTGTCTTACAGAGTTAATAGTCTTCTGACAAAGTCATCATTGTCTTTCTCCTATTAGTACCAAAACACTTGTGCTGACATAGGCAAGGGAAGTAGTACAGACAGAAGAAAATTAGGAATTAAGTTCCTAAATATTGCTAGGGCTGAAGGAGAAGATACAAGTTTTACGAAGAAAATGAGTTGTTTGAGCAAAAAGTAAAGTATTTAAGAAGTTGGTGGGTTTTATCTTGAAGCGTATCTCTTCGGTGGCATTTGAATGATTTGGGAATAGTTGGGTTTGCCTACAGCATTTTTTGTGTTCTCATTCAGCTCCGTCTTACAGTACCTTAAGTTGAAGAACTGCTCTTAAAAGGTCAATGGACTTATCTTGTCTTGCACTGTTCGTAACCTCTTGACAGCATATTTCTGTGAATAGGTTCCATTCCAGTGCTACATGAAATCCAGTAATGGAAGGCTGACAATTTCTATGTCCCTTCTCTGTTTGGAAACAAAAGATTCCTAACTACTTGAGTGAAACCTGTTACGCAGTTGTGTGTGACTGTTCTCTGGCTATTGAAAGTTGGTGCAGCAGTGGTAGCTTTGTACTGTAAAAAGTTCACATAACCAGTCTGTAATGGATACAGTAATTCTGCTGGGGATTAGGTTTTGCCACTAAAAGAAACGTGATAGAAATTTTCTGATTTACCATTGACCCAAAGTGATTAACTGTAGTTACAGTCCTCCAAAAGTAGATGGATACGGCTACAGTAATGGTGCTTCAAAGTTGCTATAGCCTGTATATGTAAACTTTTATCTGCATGAAGCTTAAGCGATTCCCTTACTACTTGCTTTTATTTATAATCGTGTGAATAAACTTACATATGTTTATATAAATATAATTTCTACTTGTATATCTATTTGGACATCAGGATCCTAGCTAGCATATTCAGACCTGGATGACACATCTGGGTATAACTTAAGTAGCGTAAAATAAGGAAGTTCTCTTTTTTTGAACTTCAAAAGAACATCTCGTACTACAGGGAAAAATCTAGAAATACATGCTACAAAGGTAAGCCGATGTCAAAAGCAAAGATGTCCAAATAAAGGCTACTGGAAAGGTTATTACAACTCTTCAAATAGTATGTGAAATTTGAAGCTGCTTCTTGCTGTCTCCTGGTTAGCAGGTATAGAACAAAATACTGAAATGCAGTCTCTGCAGGTTTTTTTTTGTCTTGCTAGTCCTTGGGATCCCACATGCTGAGTAGTGCCACTGGTTACCTGTTTATAACCCCAGTGATGGTTTGTGGAATTATTTGGGTATGAGTGTTAGGCACTGATAGTGGTTAAGCTATGTTTGTAACTCTTCCCCTGAGCATGTTTGCCAGAGAGAGATTTGCTTTAGCTGAAGATGCCCTCCAAACCATATGAGCTATCGCAAATTGCTTTAAAATGGAAGTAAAGTTGACGTAGGCTATGTGAAGCCAATACAGATATTCCAGTGCACATCTGGTTCCCAGTGGCTTCCTTTCCTTAAACTGTGAGCAGGTGAGTTGGGATGGCTGCTGTTGCCACCAGTTTCCATTGCTCCTTGACCACTGTCTTTCCAGATTTCAGTCATGAGGAGATTCACGGGGCCTTAGAAAGACTAAGGGGCCTTTGGGAAATGAGTGAGGGATAAATATCTTTGAACATGCTGTTGTCCACATATCATGGGCCTTCAAAAAGAGAGGATGGCAAGGCAGACTTGGGTGATAACAGACCATTTTCTGGCCTGAGTCTGAAGAGTGCCTGGGGAAGTATATTCAAGGCTAGTGTGTTTGGCAGTTATCTCCTCTGTTTTGTATGCACACTAGGTCTAGTCCTCTTAGTATATTGCTATGGGACTAAATAAAATATTTAAGGTAACTGTTACGCATGCTGTGGCTGTAAAGTAGGTATGGTGATGTTGGGGGTTTTGACTTTCAACTCCTCTGTGTTGTTGAACTGACCTGCAGACTTTTTCCCCCTTCAAGTAATTAAAGCAATGTTGCTGAAAACCTTTCTCATTTCCCCTGTTCCAAGGCAGTTTGAATTTTGTTTTACTTTTAAATAGTTCATAGTTGATCCTGAGTGCAAAGGGGACATGTATAGCACTGTGCAAGCAGTTTTTGAAAGCTTTACAGATTTGAAAATTGATGCATTGTGTATGCTGCAGTTTTCCATAACTGGAACTTTTTGTTCTCCATGTAAGAAACTGAATTTCTGCAATTTTCAGGTGCCACAGGAGGCTCAAAAACATCTTCAGAAACACCTGCTTCAGGCTCTAGGCTTCAGTTTATGAAGCTGGTGCGTTTTTGGGGATTTTCTATTACGAAATGGAAAAAAAAAACCACACCCCTCTGGTACATGGTGGAGTGCACTGTTGAAACAGACTCCTGCAATCTAATTTTTTTAAATTGGAAGAAAATCTGTTTCAGTCTCTTAAGATCATGACACTGAATGATCAGAGTGGGGGTAGTAACAGAACCTGATGGTGGTGTTCTGATGTCAGAGTTACTTCAGAATAACTTCATTATCCCTAGTCAAAGGATGATGGCTAGGCTTCCATAGAAAACGAAACCAAGACTTCTCTCAAAGTACTTATTTCTAAGGTTGCTTTTAAGACAGCAGTTCTATATGTAAAGGTGAATGAAATGTAGCAATTACCTGATTATAATTTGAATGTTAATGCTAGCCAAGGTTGTTCTAGCTTCAGAATGTATGTTCAGAATTGGTTGTCATTCCTCATTTCCTGCTTCTGCTGCAGTTTGAAAGATATGTTTGCCATTAAATTTGTATTTTTTTCCTGTATTCAGAGTTTGATTATTGGTAATTCTGCTGATGCACTATTTCAAAGATAAAAATTAGTGATAACAGAACTTTCTTCCAGTCTTTCTCATTAGAGTTCCACTTTGGGCCCAATGACTACTTCTCTAATTCAGTCCTGACAAAAACATACAAGATGAAGTCGGAGCCAGACAAGACAGATCCCTTTTCGTTTGAAGGACCTGAAATAGTTGATTGTGAGGGGTAAGGAAAACTTGAATTTCAAAAAACTTTCTGAAGTAATAGTCTGTATTTTCCAGATGCTGTTTTCTCTTACTGTGTTAATGATTAATGAAGATAAAGCTTTTGCTGACTTAAAAACTGGGAATGTTTGTAGGGATGGTGATGATCTTAGCCTCAGCATGCGGAAATAACAGATACATAGGTATAGATACTTTTTAACATTGTGTAAATTTTAGATCTTGCACCTTTCAAACTTTATTAAATTACTAATGAGGTAACAAGCCTTTTATTTCCAGATAACTGAGTAAATTCATTTTAGTCATTATGCTTCATAGACTCCCATCCTCAGTCTGATAAATAGCCTTAGACTCTCTTGGACTCTTGCTTGTCTCCTCAGCAATTTTTATTCCAGCAGTACTGTTGAATCTGGCAGGAATTGGTCAGGCACATGATCTGTTCTTGCAGCCTGTTTTGAGGCTGGAACACACTGGCCAATCAGCTTAGTTCCAGCAGTTGTGGCTAATGCAGCAGTTCTTTTGGCAAAATGCTTTCAGCAACTGACTGTGGGATGGTGAATTCTTATCTCTGTTCTGGAAGTCTAGTGAGCTGAACACCACATTAGTGGTGTTCTACTACTTTGGGTAGAAGATTGTTCTGTCTAACCGAACACTTTCTCTTCCCATCAGTGATCTCTGCTGTATAACTGGTGTTCAGTGCCCACACCAGAGCAGAGCTGAAACAACTGAAAAATGTTTTTCTCCTTTATTTTTCTCAGCTTCCTTGGTCTTTTTTTCTGTTGTGGTTTTTTTGTTTTTTCCCCTTGAAGGATGTGTTTTTGTGTTTTGGTGGGAGGTGTTTGTTTAAAAACAAACACTTAAGAAATACTTGCTTTCTTGAAGGCACCCTGACAACCTCAAAAGTTTTTGGGTTTTAGTGCTACATGTTGGCATTTGAATTGAGTATTCACCCACAGTGAGGCAAAACATCTACTTGCGTGTTTAGCGAAAGTTGTGCCTAAGTAAAAGGCTAGTCCATTTTGAAGAAAACGTCAGTTAATTACAGCAAAATGTTTTCTGCTTAAGTCTTACAGAGGAATCGCTTTCTGAAATTGCTGGTATGTCAGAACTTTTGTTTCAGTTCCTGTTTCCTGATGAAGTTAATAGATACTGGAATAAGTAGAGCAGGAAAACATTTCTGTGACTTTTTGTACAGGCTAACTATAAAACTGTTGACTTTGACCATTTATTTATAGGATAAGCTATTTTGAGGCACTTAAGGGTTACTGTGACACCATTATTTCCATTAGAAGAGAACTAGCTGTGTTACCACTCATTCTTTGCCATGTGCAGTTTTGGGTAAAACTAGGTGGATGGAGAGAGACTTTTATTTGAGATAAAAGTGTCAGTTTGCACAGTAGCAGGAAGGAACTGAAAAGTAAGCTCTTCCTAGCTTCCTGTACTTGACTGCCAGGTCAGTCTGAGCACTTCTCTTTGGAGGCTAAAATGTGCCTCTCCCTGGCCACTCTTTGTGCATTTATTTTTAGGGTAACTGGACGCTGCCTTGGCCTGTAGTGAGAGGATGTAACATTGTTTTCTACTGGTCTGACTGTTGGAAGAATAATTCACAACTGTTGAGATTTTTCTGGAATAGCATAATCATGTCCTTGGTTATAAAACTCCAGAAGTTGAGGCAAAGAGGTATTAAAATATGGGTGGGGTGGGGGCAGTGATTACTGTGCAAAGACAAACTATTTCATTTTTTCATTTAGGGAAATATTTGGTATGTCCAACATACACATAGTCTGTAGCACTACACTGCATCTACTTGACACCTTGTCAAGTAGATTCAGTTGCCAGCATGTGTAAAATGACCTTTATCTAGAGAATGTTAACCCATCTTTGCCTTGATGTTTGTTGCTCTAATGCTCAGTTCCTTATTTTCACTGATGTCTTGTGTTAAAATGCTGTTTCCCACGTTGTCTCTAGATGTACTATTGACTGGAAGAAAGGAAAAAATGTTACAGTTAAAACAATCAAGAAAAAACAGAAGCACAAGGGTCGAGGCACAGTTCGGACAATTACTAAACAAGTACCTAATGATTCTTTTTTTAATTTCTTCAGCCCAATAAAGGGTAAGCTTGGAAATTGAGAGTTTTAAAATATGTTGTATCTCATTTAAATGTATTTGTATTTATGCAGCTGAAACCTACAAACTACTCATGCTGTTGTGTTGTATACTTTCTTTTTACTAGAGGAAGATAGCAAACTGGAGCCCATCCAAACAGATCATTTAATTCTGACATTATTCTGTATAATTTGGCCACTAGGTGTGCTGTGTAAACAGGATTTGTAGCATGGAAAGAGTCTTATGTAGAATCTGCTAAAGAAGTTGACTTGTTTTACCACAGGATGGCTCTATGCATCAATCTGAGGTTTTTAACGTGCAAAAGAAATCTCTTCCAGTGTTGGTCATATTCTAGCATAAACCTAGTTATCTAATGTTAAATGTGTACTCATATATTTAAAACAATTTTGATGGATTCCAAAACCATATTTTGCTCTTGATACATCTCCCACTTGTACTACTTCCCCCCAACCCCCCCCCCCCCCCCCCAAATGTGGATGGAAGAGGCAGTTTACTTTGGACTTCAGAGGTGTACGGAACAAAATTTTTTTGATTCAGTTGTGGGCTATTATGAACTACCTGTCCCTTCTAAATACCACTGCAAATCACTGTGTACAAGGGGTTAAGAGAAACAAGTGATAAGTATTTCCAGAGCTGGAATTTGTTTGGTACAGAAATGTCCTCTAACTTAAACAACTGCATTATTTTTTTGTTACAAGAAGTTGCTGCTTTCAGAAACACATGGAGATTTTTTTGCCTCATGATGGTTTTATATTGTTTTTTAAAATACTTAAGGGACACTCTGGAGATAGCTGTATAAGAAAGATAAGACTATGACACATGCTGGCAGTTGATAATTGCATTTTCAACTTGAGAACAGACGGAGCCAAATTATCACTTTCCCAGTAGGATCATGGTACTGTGGCACCCGAGTAGAGGAGGGAAATCTGGTTTTGGGGGGTTCTTTGTTACTGTTGTTGGGGTTGGGTTTTTTTGGTTTAAACAAACAAAACCCCACTCTGTTCCTTACTAATTACAATAAAAGACCTCTTCTCAACAATGCTTTTGCAAATTCATGACAAAATGTTAATCTTGGTAGCATCTGTGTTTGGGGAAAGGAAAGGGTTTGTCGTGCTCTAGCAAAATAAAGTTACGGTAATTACAGCATTAATATAGAAACAAAATATATTGCTCTTTGAGGGGAGAAATGGGATCTGCATGCCTTTGGAACCCATCTTTGTAAAAAAAAAAATTACTTCCTGTGCAAAAACTCTAAATCAAAGTGGCAGCTTTGCTCTTATTACAGCACATAAAATTCTTGCAAGTGCAATTTCTGTGCGTTTAATTTAGGATAAATCTGAATTGTCTTTAAAGGTTTAATGGTTAGCTTCTGGAGACTTTATAAACCCCAGTGGTTTCTAGTATGAGAAGGTCTTTAATACCGTGTTTTGTCATCTTGAATATTGAGGTGGGCTAGACTATACAAACTTTCATTAAATTTATTCTCTTCTTTTTGCAGTATCTGGTGATGGAGAGTCGTTGGTAAGTTTAATTTCTGAAATTGTACAGTTGCTATTTGCCATCTTTTTTTGCTAAACATCTCTATAGTGACTGTTTGGGTTCTTTTATTAAGTTCTGTGTGTCTTTATCATTATTTTTGCTTTTGCCAAAGTTGGCTTTGTCTTGATAAAATGAAATACTGTTGACTTCTCAAAGTAATCCGTTGATGTTTTGCTGCTACACATTACGCTGATCCAATACACCTATAATAATCATTGCTGATAAGAGGTCATTATTTTCTTCAGCCACTCAGCACTACTCCGTGGCTGGTATCTGATGTTTTTTTTAAAAATTAAATCTGAAGCAGTCTGAACCATTGTAACATCAGGTGTCAGAACCAGCAAAATCTGTATAAGCCTTTTTAATAGAAAGTGTTTCAGCAGGCCAGTAGCCTGTATGTAGAAAGTAGGAAGCTTTTAAAATAAACTTAGATTCTGCAAATCTGGATTTAGACTTGCAATATTTCTTTTATTGTTACAAAGTTAAGTATACTGAAAGTATATGTGACATAAATGTTGATGAGTGTGATGTTTCTCAAACCTGGAACTTTCAAATCCTTTTGTTTGCTCCTCTGTAGCACATCACATTTTTAGTAGAAAAATCAAACTGACTTGCTTTACAGGATGAAGACTCAGAGTTTACTTTAGCAGCAGATTTTGAAATCGGACACTTCTTCCGTGAAAGGATAGTCCCTCGTGCTGTGCTTTATTTCACTGGGGAAGCTATAGAGGATGATGATAACGTATGTATGCTACCAGCATTTTGTTTATTAGCCACCATGTAGATATAAACATTCTCTTTCTTTTCTGATTAGACTAGTATGTAGTATCAATTACATGAGAATAACAAAAAAAACCTGAAGAGAATCCTATCACTTCAGAGTAGGAAAGAATCATTCTACTTGCTTCTCTGCTTCTGAAAGGGGCTTAGTTTCAGTTACTGTGTTTGAATATGCTAGACCTATTACTGCAGAAGATTTTATGCAAATATTAGCAGAGCTAATAAAACCTTGGGTTTGTTTTTCAGTTTGAAGAAGGTGAAGAAGGTGAAGAGGAGGTGAGATGCATGCTGTATCTTTTATAGATAACTAATTACCTACTGCATTCCAGTTCCAGAAATAGTTCTTTACGGAGCAGAAAATAGTTGTTCATAAATGCTCTTGTGTATGATACTTCTTTCCGAAAGAATTCAGTGTTCCTGACTGAGAAAATCTATAGCTCTTTTTCCTCTTCACAAAAGTACTTTCTGCAAGAACATTTATCCAGTCTTTTCTAGTATTCTAAAAGTTACTTTCTCGTGAGTCAAAAATTAAAGCCTATCTTTTCTTTTTTTTTTTGAGTGCTGCATGATAAGAACCTTTGGCCTTATTTTTAAATATCTGTTACTTAGGTAGTAGTGGAATTCAGCTGTCAGCTTTTAGTTGTCGTAAGCTTGAAGACTAGGCTGTATTAAATGTAAAGTAAAAAGGAAGAGTAAGTAAGTGCTCAGGATAAAGGCTTAGTTTAGGCTGTAATGTGTGTGTACAACAGTGTGAAAATACTGCAAAATCCTGCGCAGGAATACATAGCCTGTCCACAGTAATCCAACTAAACAGACTCTTTGCAAGGAGGTCAAAACAAAGAACAAAATTAGGCATACATATGTATTACCAGAGCTGTAAAATTCCAAATAATAGCTCAGGTAGACATTTAAAAACTGCTGGGAGACTGCAGCAGGGAAGTTGCCTTAAGCCATGCTGAATCTTTTAAACCTATGTTTTAAATTTCTTTTAAATTTTTAAGATTTTGAAGATGCTGAATTCTTTTAAGTCAGCCCAAGTAGTTTTAATGTTGACATCTGAAACACTCTGGAATACAGTGGTAATATAATTTGCTATTTTGTTTTTTCTCCATTACAAAAAGCTGCACTTTTAACCTGTTTTAATTTCTGTTAGTTTATCTCTATTTTGTCATAGGAGTTGGAAGGGGAAGAGGAGGGAGAAGAAGAGGAAGATGCAGAGAGTGATCCTAAGGTAAGGATTTTTGTGTGCATAGTCATAATACAGACTGTAATCATGAGCAATGCAACTAAGGTTATAATAACTTGTGAGAAGATTAATAAATTACTAAAAACCAAAAACCACCCTAGCTTTTTACTGCAGTGTGTTCATCTTTTTCAGCGCTCAAATTGCTCTTAAAAGAAAAGCTAATGTTTCCATAAATTGAGGAAAAAGTAGGATTTTGTCTTCCAACCCACACCAAGAAAAAGATAATTTCTGAACCATGTGCCTTTACTTCTTAATGGTATCTCTGTATAATAATGATATCTATTTTTCCTTTAGAAAGGTCTTGTTTCAAATATTCTGTGGCTGGACTTCAACTTAGAATTGGTCTGACAAGTCTTGACTAGTTTGTTTGTTTATTTTCTCTTTCTTAAAATTGTTCTTTTTGGTTGTCCTGATGGCTGCAGGTTAGACTCCACATGTCTGTGCTCAGCTTAGAAATGAAAAAAGTTAGGCCCCAACTTAGAATTTTAAACTTCACGTGATCCGGTTTAAAATTCAGCCCTATGGGTTAGTGCTGCTTCTGATAAGTATTTTTTTAGTCCTTCAGTCATGGTAAAGTTAACACTTATATTTAGTGAAGCTGGGGCAGTGATGACAGAATTGTGTTCATTTAGTTCATAAAACATCAGCTTTTAATTTTTTATAAAGGCACAGATGAAAAAGTGAAAGGCATGCAAAGCTGCTTGGTCTTTGGATGAAAGTCTTAACAGCAGCTTAACAAGTCACTCTTTTAATGTAGAGTTTTATATACATCATCATATCACTAGTAAATGCTTTTTGTTACTGTATCAAGAATTGAGCTTGTTTTTCTTTAATGAGAAATACTGTATGCTAGAGAAAGTCTGTCTTGTGGAAAGATTGATCAAACAGGATTAGAGTGGCAGAAATAAGTGTTCTTGCAGGATCAAAATGCAGTTGTGTACCTGTAATGGGAAAAAGTGGGACAGCTGAGAAACAAAATGTTAGTTCTGAGTCAAAGTATATTTATGCTAAGTATCAAATGTCCTTTTAAAGGATTTGGTATTCTGTAGAAAAAAGCTTAAGGTGTCTTGGAAGGTTATAGTTGTTGCCTCCTGTATTATTTTGTATATTTCTCTTTTTGTTCATGCTGACAGTTCCTTTCAATTTTTTCCCATTTAGGTGTAATTTAAGTCTGTTTATCATTCATACATTTCTAGGTAAGGTGGAATTCCATTCATACCTAACTTCCTAGAGTCCCATTTGTAGCCATGCAATGTGGTTTGGTTTTTAGGGTTTTCTGTTTTGTTTTGTTTCCTTGTATGGGGAAAAGAAATGGGGGAGTGGTGACTTCAGAGTTTAGTTTTAAAAAATAGAAGGAAATGTGTATAGAGATTAATGCCTTTAAATCATATAATTAAGTTAGATTTTTCAGAATGACCTCTCTGCCTTCCTGGTACAACTTCTGCTTCACCTTTGTAGCAGTCAAACTTACTTCATATACACATGATAGAATAGACTTGTCAGACTTTATTTTTTCCTTGTTTCTGATTTGATGTTGCATCTCTACTGCTTCTAGTGTTCTTGCAAATTACTTCTTAAATATCTCCTCCACTCTTCTTGAACTCTTGTAAGTCATCAGCTTACTTAGTATGTCTTTTCCAACATTATTCTTATTTATGCTGCCTGATAAAGGTAGCCAGTCACTCTGAGAGGCCTTTTCTTGAGCTCATGATTCTGAACAGGTATTGTTCTCCTACTCATCTGTCTCTTTATTTAAAAGAAGGAAAAAAGTTCCTTCTATTGCATACTGTCATCTTTCACCTTTCATCCCGTGCCTCATGGAGAACAATGCCTGCAACAGGCTTCGTACTCTTTTTCCCCTGTATTTTAGGCTTGTAGCTTTTTTTTTTTCCTCTGGTTACTTAGGAGAAGCTGTAATCTTTCCAATTTGTTAAACTCAATTGTGAGCTGTGGGGTTTTTTTTTACATGTTATTTCCAATCTGACATGCTTTGAGAAGCCAGCCACCCTCATGCAACATGCTTGCACTGCTTATTCACCTGCAATAGTAGAACATCCATTTGTCACACCAGCTTGTATATCATCCTGCTGCTGTCTTACACAGCTGTCTTCCCTTCTTATAATTAAAAATAGTCAGCCACTGGCTTCAGTTTTTCAAGTTAACTTGGGATTCTGTTTTTTGTCTTTTAAGACTTACACGCCTGATCCTGTTTTCCATTCCTCCTTCTGTCTGTCCCACTTCCTGGTCCTGTTTCTCCATGTCCCCTGCCCCTCTTTGCCTTTTAGTTCCCCCCTGCTTTTCTTACATCTAGAATAGTTTTCATGTACACAGAAAATAATTGTTCTTTGGTTTGTTTTCTTTTCAGATCCAATTTCTCCTCTTCAGTCATTTCTATATTGCCTCCTCCTTTATTGTTGTACTATGCTTGCTACGTAAATGTCAACAGTTTCTGCTTTGTTATCTTTTCTTCCTTCCTTCCTCTCACTCCTGTCAGTTTTAAGTACATTTGAGTTGTTCAGTTAGAACCAGGTCATTATAATTTCTTACACAAAGCACTTATGCTATATATAAGTTGTGGCTTTGGAAGACTGAGCAGATATTTGGAAATGGCTTCAGAAGATGCTACAAAACCTGATAATGTAGCTTGTTTTGTCTAGTATGTTTTTCTATGTGCTTGCATGCCCTGTCCCTTTACCTGCCTTTATTTCACATTACTTATGCTAAGCTTGAAAAGAGAAGTAGCTGACAAGGTAATATAGAATGCTACTTTGAATTATGAACTAAATTGGGAGAGGTTGCATGTGCTTCAAGGTGCTTAGTCGATCTTTTAAGTAACAGCAGCAGAAGGGCCTGTTAACAGCAAATGCATTTTCAGAACCTTTGAAGTGTTCTGTCCAGTTGTGGAGGAGGCTGTTCAGACTGCTTGCTTAGCTCCCATTAGCTCTGAGTTGACTTCCCATGTATATATTTGATATCCTTGCTTTTCCTCATTCAATAACATGGATTAGAAAACAAAGAAAGATAAGGTTTAGCTTCAGGACCCCTAACCGGTCTATTTCATGGTAGGATATCTGAAATATTGAAAGGCTTTCTTCCTTCTCTGCTGGAAAGGACATCAGCTTTAGTGCCTGCTGCCTACATTGATCCCACTGTTGGCAGCAAAATCTGTTTGGGAGTCAGATGGGATCTTGATGGGCTCCCTGTGCTACTTTAGCAGATGGGAAGCTTCCCAAAAAGTGATTTGTAAAAGGAAGGAGGTAAAGGCTCAATTTGCTCTTTGAATCACCTAGGAATGTGTCCTGCCTAATCTGTTTAAATGTTGAAGAACTCCTCTTTCAGCAGTAACTTTGTGAAAAAGATCTGGTATGAAAGGATTAAATTGCTAAGATAAATTATGTGGCTACTTTAAACTTATGTCCCCATCCTCTACGACACCAGATTAATTGACTGGGTAGACACACTGGGCTGTGTGTCTCTGAAAGTCATGAAAGCAGTATTACTTCAGACCTGTTTTTCTTCTCCATTTTAGCTGTATGATCCTGCAAATTTTAGGTGAAATTACCTCTTTAAATTGGATGCATGTCCCCTATGTTCATAAGCAGCTGATGCAGTTCAGCTGATGTATGTAAGCTAATGAGCTCAAGTTTCTTGCATTGTTCTCCTGGGTAATCAAGTGCCAGAAGAAAAATGTTCATGCCCATTGAGCAAGAGGTTTTTTTTTTTTTAAAATTCTGAACAAGTGATGCAATAAACAAGAGGCAGTGGCAAAAAAGCTTTATATTGATGCTTGTTGGCAAAGGGGAGAAAATAGGTGAGAGTCTCACTTAGCTTGTATATCTCCATTGGAGCGGCATCTCAAACTACAGAATCAAAGGCCCAGAGTAGTTTAAACTCCCTGCACAGAATAAGTAAATATTATTAAATACTTTAAAGATGTAAAAATAAAAAAACCCTACCACTTTTCATATGAACTTAAGTAATTGTTCATGACTACTAGAGAGAATCTCTGTAGGACAAGAATTCTTGCTTGTCTCTTGTAGCGCTGGTAGTGAACTTCAGTACATGTGTATGCTGCTAAATTTATTTTAAAATCAGATGCGATTCCTCCTCGTCTTTGCCAGTTAAAATCTCTGGTCTTTATTGCCTGGCCAATGCACTTCACCGCTGTTTCCAAGATACCTTGGGAAGGTACTTTAGGGAAATACAGCATGAATGGAAGTCTTAGAATCATAGAATCATTTAGGTTGGAAAAGACCTTGAAGATCCTCAAGTCCAACTGTTAACCTAACCCTGCCATCCCACCACTAAACCACGTCCCTAAGTACCTCATCTCCCTGTCTTTTAAATACCTCCAGGGATGGGGACTTGACCACTTCCCTGGGCAGCCAGTACCAATGCTTGACAACACTTTCATTGAAAAAATTTTTCCTAATGTCCTAATTTTTCCTAAACCTGCCCTGGAGCAACTTGAGGCCACTTCCCCTTGTCCTATCGCCCGTTACCAGGGAGAAGAGGCTGACCCCCACCTCTCTACAGCCTCCTTTCAGGCAGTTGTAGAGAGCAATAAGGTCTCCCCTCAGTCTCCTCTTCTCCAGGCTAAACAACCCCAGCTCCCTCAGCCACTCCTCGTAAGCCTTGTGCTCCAGACCCCTCACCGGCTTTGTGGCTCTCCTCTGGACGTGTTCCAGCAATGCAAGGCCTTCCCTGTAGTGATGGGCCCAAAACTGAACACAGTATTTGAGGCGCAGCCTCACCAGTGCAGAGTGCAGGGGCATGATCACTTCCCTGGACCTGCTGGGCACACTATTCCTTATACAAGCCAGGATCTTGCTAGAATGGGGAGGAAAAATAGCGCAGGGTCTGTCTAAGGCAAATAAATGGACTGGTAGTGGTTGGCTGACCAAATGTCACCAACAGTCTGGGCACCACAGGAAGAGCAGGCTCGAGCTTAATAGCCCTGCCTAAGGGTGTATGGATGTAGTATTTCGATCATACTCTCAGCTTGGGGTCTGGTCCTTGATCTTAAGTAGCCATTAGAGGCCAAACATAAGTTTCAACATGCATGTGTCTGATGAGGCAGCTGTAACTTGAAGAAAATTGTAGTCACCTACCTGTGCTGTTGCCATCTCAGGATTAGAGTGAGGTGCTCTGTGTGAGGCTGATGGGTAACTGAAGGCAACGTGGAGCCCACGTGCTGGCTTGCTCAGCAAGTGCAGTGCTGTGCTATTGAAACAGTGGAAGAAAATTGATTATGTTGGAGTCTGGATCTGAGATACTGCCTTGTTACTTATGCCCTGCTTAAACATTTTTGTATATATGGTCAAGATAGCTTACAGTTGAAGGCATATCTAAAAACAGCATAAACTAGCAGTATTTCTCTCAAAATTCTCAAACACCTGACTCCTATCCAAAAACCTCTTAAACTGTATTTTTTTTGTTTTGTCTGAGAGCAGTAATCAACACTGAAATGTCCTTAAGGAACTCTGTAATCTCTGTGACTCGGTTTTTACAGGATAAAGATTTATATGCAATAATATGATTCAAATCTTTACAGAAATAAAGACAAGTGTAAAGGTAATGAAGTTTATTAGAAAATATAATAAGGGGTTTGGTTGATCATTAAAATTTGGCTGAAATGGTTGCAGTGGTCAGCCTGAATGTGTTTGACGTAACAGGTGAATAGGAAGGAAGGAGGAAGATGGAATGTTTAAGTACTTTCTAAATAACTGATTTGTTGCTTGATTATGGCTGTTATCCAGAATGTGTGGTGGAGCGGAAGTGATGCTGTGCACTGTTCCATTGCTGCGTTCAGATACAAAGCACTTATGAGAAATGCACTTTTAGAAGGCTTTCTGATAAAAATGTTGCGGGTTTTTGCCTGCCTCTAAATGAAAAGGAGTAGCATGCAACGTATTACCAGTGGCAGTCAGATTCATTTATTTTTTTGACAGACAAAATGCTAATTTTGTGTTATGTGTAAACATATCCCTCTTTTTCAAGAAGAAATTCATGCTGTATTTAGCCCCAGATCAGTGAAAACTAACTCATATCAGTGTTATTTGGAACCCCAGGCAGATGAGAGAGGAGAAAGCTGAAGTTAGCCAGATGTGCTGGGGGAGGAAAACCACAAGGCAGAAGTCTGAAAGGTCTTTGGTGTATATGAGCAGAAGAAACAGCATTTGGCTTTAATCCAGGCTTCCAGTGGGAATGATAGTGACCGCTATAAGCCTAAAGCAGTTTAGGTGAGGAAGAGAAAAATAATCCGGGTTTAGTGCAGATTACCAAGGGCAAAATTTATGATAAGGAATCTTTAGTTGCGCCTGTTCTTCCTCACTACAGGCCAAATGCTTAGCTCTTGGTCACTTCATGTATAATGAACTCTCGCATGCTTGCTGCTTTCACAGTACATAAAGCTGCTCTTTAGGGTAGTTACTAAGAAACATTTTATTCTGCAGTGAGTGATATTCAAGGTGTCATGTTTTATACCTGTATTTTTTCCTTACTAGAACTCAGCAGGTTTCTGTGACTGCTATTTGTTTATAATAAGCTATGTTAAGAATGGTAAAGGGAGAAGCAAACAGGGAGTACACTTGAATAAATTCTCCTGCTTTCTAAGAATCTGGTTTTGCAACAAAAAAGCAAGAGGTGCAGTGTAAAACCTGAAGTTCTTAGCTGTTTGAATACTTGTTCTCCTTCCCAAATACACTTCCTTTTGCCAAAGGGGAAGTTGTTTTACTACCTAATGAAGGTGTTTCTACTTTTACATACTCAGATTAACATGTGGACTTCTTGCCCAGTGCTAAACTGTTGAATAGTTACCTGCTGGTGATGCAGAACTTAGAAGAAATCAACACATTAATTACATTTTTATCACCTTAGCAGAAAGGGCAAGGCTTCTAAGGAAAAACTCAAACGTGCTGCAGAATAAGCAGCCTACCTCCCCTGCCTTCCTCCCTCCTCAGAGTTAGTGAGGAGGTGGCAATTTATTGTTAAACTGTTTAATAGGAACTGAAAGTCAAGTTGAGCCTCTGGTGGGGGGTGTAGAAGGTCTTTTGCTTTCCTGTTTGTTTGAGCCTTGGCTGAACATTGGAGTGTAAAGAATGCAAATGTAGCTTAAAAATATTACAGGGTACCAAGCAGTTGGGGGGATGAATACGGTGACTGCTGTTCAGACCTTTATGATCTAGCTCAAGTTTACGTGTAGCTTTTTTGTACACGCTGCTGCTATGTCTAGCTAATTCAAAACTGTATAGCCAACTTTTTATTTGTTGAAGTATTTTCTTGTGTGCCATTTTGATTTAACTGGGTGTTTTTTTCTTTTTCCCTTTATGCAGAAAGATTCCAGCCAACCTGCTGAATGCAAACAACAGTAATAAGGAAATACCACTTGGAAGCGATATTTGAACAACTTGTAACAAATATTTGGATACCTGGCCTGCAGTTCAGGATACTCCATTGCTGCAGCACAATCTTATTAACAATGCTTAAACTTAATTTGTTTTAAAATGCATGATTTTCACTAACTTTTCTTTATTGCTTAACATGTACAGTGGCAACTTCAATGCATTTGGGAAATATGAGGTTTAAATAAAGCACACTCTACAGCCGTTGGTACACTGTAGCTAAGTATGTCAACTGGCCTTTAGAGCCTTTTGCCCTATGCATAGGGGAGTGGTCCAGACTACCAAGTGAGGATTATCCATTTTCTTGTTAAACATTGAAAATTGTGGAATAGCAATGTGCTGAGAAGCTAAAGTAAATGGATTACATGTATGGTAGCTGAAACAGATAGAGCAATATGACTTTTTTGCTAGTTCCCTCCCCCCTTTTTTTAATGTTTCTTGCAACCTACAGATCGAACTAGTGCTTGGGCAGCTTTAAATGTCATATTTATTATCTCAGTAAAACCAATTGAAGGGGGTGTCATATCTGAGACTTAGTTGTTCATCTTACTATTTATTTATTCACGTTTGTAAGTACTTTGACAGAATTAGTGCTTTTTAATAGTTTTTAATATACTTGAAAATCTTCCTCTTTTGCATACAATATGGGTACTTGTAAGACAAGTAATTCGAATTGGTCTCAATGTAGTAGTCTAGACGGAAGAAACGAACTTGCATCAAAATGACAACTCTTCTGGATGAAGATCAAAATGCAAAGGCCAGACTGTTGCTGTTGATGGAAGTGGGTTGCAGCCAAAGAACCAGAAAATTTCCAGTAGTCTTACTGCTTAGTGTCCAGCATGGAAGGACCTTTCACTATGAACACAGAAACTTATCGAAATTCAATAAATCTGAAGTTTTGGTGTCTTTCTTGCAACACTGAAATTATTCCATTCCACAGTTTGTTTTATTTAAAGCTCTGAAGTCTTCAAAACTACCTTTCGTTGTTCTGTGGCACTTCAGGTACATGTTTCTAGTTTCAGCATCCCTTGCCAGCCTCTGGCAGCAGTTGAATAGCAGCTGTATCAACACTGTGACCAGGCATGTAGAGTGCTCCAGCCTTACCTTACACATTTGTAACTTAATACAGTGTTTTCAATTTGTACAGAATAGATAGAATATTCTATTAAAGTTGTGAAACATGATCGATGGTGCCTGTCTGGTCCGTAACGCTTCCTAGGTGAAATGAGTATCCATTTGACTTGCGGTAGCGAACGGTGAAGTGTTGGACAAGGGGCAGGCCAGCTCGGTGGCCTGGCCGCAGCTCCTCTCTCAGCACCCTCCTGGTTTTCTTTGATGTCAATCAGAACAAACCTGCTCAGTTTGCAAGTAAACTAACTGGCATGTTGTGTAGGATTTGGGGTTTTTTGGTGTCATTACAGATTCTATGTGATCTATGCAGTTCTCTCATGGACTAAATGAGGTGCTGGGGGACAGAAACTGGTTTATGACATATTAAGGTATCCCCACATCGATACTTTGAAGTCAGGTGATGTGTTGCAGTGGTATGGCAGGAGCAAGGGAAGGAGGCAGGAGTAGGTTCTGGACTTTGACTTAAAAAAGAAGTTTTTGTAATTAGGCATTAGACCAGAGTGTACCTGGGCAGGCACAGAGGATGGCGGAAATGTGTGTCTGACAAGGGGAGGAGTACTGAATGGAGTTTGCGAGTGCGAACTGGCTAATCAGTGATGTTAGGCAGAGCAAATGGAGGTATTTGACCAGGTTTTTGTTGTTTGGGGTTGTTTTTTTAAGCAAGAGAAATTGGATGATAGTTCCCCCATCCTAAAGAAGTGCTTCCCACTCCGTGGTTAAATAGGAGTGCTGCTACCTAGAGATAAACATCTGCTGGAGATAAACATCTGCGAATTAGCACACTGAGGTAATTTACCTGCATGAATCCTGAAAGGCTTAACTTTAATTTTGAGAAAACGGGAAATTCCAGAACACAGAGGGCGAATGTGCCAGCAGTCAGGGAGCGTAAATGAGATGGGTGGGTGGGTAACGAAGCTGCCTAGTGAGATGCTCGTCCTCAGGAAAGCACTGGGAAAGCTGAGCTGGGATTTGTTAACACAGAGTTCACTCCAGTTGACACAGCCTAATAGAAAACAGATCTTGTCAAAACCAAGCCATGCTCTTGCCATTACAGATCTAGCTGATAATGGCACAGATTCCATAGGGTTCTGTAGGCTCCTCTCTGTTGTCAGATGGTTATTTACAGACTTTGTCTACAGGAAAGTAACTAACAGGTACTTCAACAGCCCAGCTCGTTCCTTTGGCAGAAAAGAGTATTGGCTGATGGGCTAGTTGTTGGAATGTCACAGCTGGGCGAATCCAGGCTGGATGGTCAATACAGGGAGTGTGGGAGTGTGAAAAGGAGGTGAGAGCAATTAACAGTTGGAAAATAAAAAAACATTATCAGTGTTTTCTGAAGACTGTGTCTTAAGGCAGGTAAATTGGGGGCCCTGTGCAAAATGGAAGCGGGAAGCTTTAAAAATGGTGAGGTGATACCAAAAAAGCGAGTCTATGCACATATGTGCCTGATGGCCATGGCAGCAACCTGCTAAAGGAACCTGTGAAGTGTAGTCTGTGGGAAGGCGTCCTTTCCATGCAGTCTTTGTGTCGGTGGCTTCTCATTTGCGGGGGGGGGGGGAGGGGGAAGCTCCATTTCTGGGACTGAAAGTTGAAGCAGCTGGAGGTGGTCCAAGTGAGATTAATTTGCCGTGTCACCTACTCGGGCTGCAGCGTGATTAAGAGCTGCTCAGTGCCTTGGTTGTCTAGGAAGAAAGCCTTGGAGGTACTGCCCCGCTGCCCTATCTGATACAGAAACAAATGGCAAATACTCCGCTCGCAGCTGAAAATCAGGGACGGGCTGTGGTTTCTCAGGAGCCTTTTGCCCAGCATTTGGGTACCTTCATGGGAGCCTGGTATTTGGGACAACCGAGAGCTGCAGGCTTTCGGTACGATTTCAGTTAAGTTCAGTTACCTGGGGTTTGATATCTGGGTAGGCTTTGTGGTAGCTGGAAAAATTAAAATGGTCTCTGCGTGTTTCCACTCTCCTTATTAAACAGGCTTTTCCTGTTTTAAAATAAAGGAGACTTCATCCTCAGTTAAATGCTGCCTTGACGGCAGTTCCTCAAGCAAATGAGGTTCTCGCAGAGGAAGCCAGCTCAGCACAGCGCAGTCCGGAGGAGACCCACGCTGGAGAGGAGCGCCTAAGAAGAGGTCGGATTAGGCACGGCGTGAGGAAATCGCTCGTTCCGTGCGAGCTCGGTGATTCAGGAGGCAAGCGGAAGGTGTGAGACACGTCCCGGCTGCCTGACGTTACGCTGAAGTTGCACGTAACCTTATGAACTTGCGCTAGAAAGCTGCGCCTTCTGCTGAAGCATCCTAGCTCGAGCCCTTTTGGAAGCGATTAGAGCTCAGCCAGAAAAACGGAAGAAACATCCTTTCTAATTGAACCTGTAAGTGCAAGTAGTGGATTTTGCAAGGTAGATGGGAGACTTGCTTCTCCCAGCGCTGGAGCACGTGTTACACGCCCTGAAGCCTTGGCATCGCTAAACTTCACCTGGTCCTGTGGCTCCTCATGGCCACCTACATGTGGCTTTTGGAAAAAACATACAGTTTACTTCCGGCTCCTGCAAATCACCTCTTGATAGCCTGTTGTAAATGGCAATGTGTAAAAAAAAAAAAAAACACCAAACCACCATAAAGTGCTGCATTCATGCTTCTCTATCCTCTGCCTCTTCCCACAGATAAATATCTGTATTATTTCCCAGATGAAGTCTGGGAAGCATTGATTTTGTGTCAATATAGCAGCTGTGCAGGACTTTCCCCGGAAGCTAAAGGCCTCACAATTTTTACCATTGTTGCCTGTGTTTTTCACTATAATCGACGTGCAAACAGCTCTGTCGCTGTGGCTGTGAGCTGTGCATGGCCGAACCTTCATCCTGCCTTGCCCAAACAATTTATAGTCATCACACTAATAACAGGCAGAGCTATTTTTTTTTCCAGATGCTCATTCTGCTGTCCTAAATACCTCCAGCCTCTCGCGGGCCAGGGCCAGGAAGCCCAAACAATAAATGCCGTAAGTCGCTCAGGTTTGACGAGCATCCAAAAAAAAAACACAAACCACCACCCCAGAAAAATCCAAGCCTGTGGGTTGTTAATGAAACATCATGTGAATGAAGGCTGAGCTGTTCGCCAAGTGCCAGCTTTTGTTTCCAGACCGGCTTTCCCCTCTGCCTGTTCACCTCACCATTACACAAGCTAAAAACGCACGCTCCACCCAGCAGCGCGCTCGCCTCTTGCACAAGCCGCCTTACCCTCCGGTTTTTACCGTGGGAATCAGGACACCTTGTGGGGATGCCAAATCAGGTTAACACAACCCACAACCCGGCGAGCGTGCACTCCAATTGCCAGCATGGCTCTGCACAGCCTCCCGGCTCATATGAGCCTTCCTGGTAACAGTCCTGTGCTGCAAAAGAAAAAAAAAAAGGAAAACCACTCCTCCCAGCAAATTTTCCTTTCCCAAAGGAGCTGTCGTCAGCGATGCAGTGGCCTCTTGTTGGCTTGCCCTGGCCTTGCTGCCTGCTCCCAGCATCTGCAAGTTAAACATAACCAATACCAGACCCATCCCAGCTTAAGAAAAGAGCTGAAGAGAAAAGAATTTACTCAGGTACAGAAAAGAATTTACTCAGTATTTACTCATGAGGCCAGGCTGAGAGAGTTGGGCTTGTTCAGCCTGGAGAAGAGAAGGCTGCGGGCAGAGCTGATTGCGGCCTTTCAGTACCTAAAGGGGGCCTATAGGAAAGATGGGGACAATCTTTTTAGTAGGGCCAGCTGTGACAGGACAAGGGGTAATGGTTTTAAACTAAAACAGGGTAGGTTTAGACTGGCTATAAAGAAGAAATTCTTTCCAATGAGGGTGGTGAAACACTGGCAGGGGTTGCCCAGAGAGGTGGTGGAGGCCCCATCCCTGGGAACATTCAAGGCCAGGTTGGACGGGGCTGTGAGCAACCTGATCTGGTTAGCGGTGTCCCTGCTCCCTGCAGGGGGGTTGGACTGGGTGACCTCTAGGGGTGCCTTCCAATCCAAACCATTCTATGATTCTATGATTATGCAATATGACCCAAAGGAGAAAAAAAAAAAGCATAAAATAATAATTTGCCCTTACCTGGGGCAAAACCCAAAGAGCATCAGATGATTCTGGAAAAGAAGGCCCATTGGTCTATCACCAATGCAAATAGTCTTTGCACTGTGCAATAACTCTTTGTAAGTTATTAAACTGATCTTTTCACGAAGCCAGTTCACCTTGGTGGTTGTTGAGTCCATGCTCATCCACCCTTTAGGGGTAAAGGAGGAAAGTGCCTCTGTGTTTTAGCATTAGCATTTACTTGGCCAACAGTGGTGGGGTCACACTTAGGAGGGATTTGGGTTTTTTTTCCCATTTTTTATATTATTTTTTATTTCACCCAATTATCTATCTTCCTTCTTCCTTTTCACGCTCCTGACTTAAGGCACATTTGAAACTCTTTGATTCTCCTGGACAGAAAGAGCATGAGAGAAGGAGGTTTGGGTACAAAATTAGTATCGGAGCCACTACCAAAGCAAACTCCTGAAGTCGTTGATGGGATATAACTTGTTAGGGGAGTTAAAGCACTTGCTGTAAAGGTCACGTAGAGCTCCTGCACATAAGTGAATAGTTCAAGGCGGTTTGATGCAGAGAAAAACCAATTAAGATATAACTGCTGCTGACATTCCCCTAAGCCGTTTCATCTCTCACCGCTTCAAAAAAGCAGGGAAAAACAAATTATGTACTTTCAATCTGAGATTTATATAGGATGAATTGTTGCTTAGCCTATGAAAAGATCAAAAAGGAGATCTTTGAAGAAAGATCGCCTACAAAGAATGCTGGACTGTTATTATACCAAAAAAAAAAAAAAAAAAAAAGACGAGATTAATAAGCACGGTTCAGGTCAAAACGTAGGCAAGTGCGGTGTGTGCAACAAAGCATTTGCAAGGGCTGCTTGCTCAGGCGTTTCAAAGCTGGGCAGCGAGAGGGTAAATCACTGAGCTGGCATCTCAAGCAGCAGCGCTGCAGCACTGCTCATGTACTCAGCTCTGGGCTTGCAGACTTGGTAGAGCTTCTTTGGCTGGAAACTCCTGCGATCACGGAGATGTGTCTGGTTTGTGTCGAGATCTCGAGAAGAGGGGATGGAGCCCTCCCTCCCGCCGCCCCCAGCTTCATCTTGTGCCTTCTTGGAGCCAGGGGTTTCAGTCCCCTTCCCTCAGTGAGGCTGAAGAGGCAGCAAATAACCTGTTTCATTTGTGATTGAACCCCCTGTGAATTCATGGCTAAGGACAGCAAACGAGGAGCCCTCAGAACGCACACCCCCACTTCGCAGGGTGAGGTCAGTCTGGTTCCCCAAACCAAGCAGGGATGGGGAGGACCGCCTGTGTGGGCGCTCCTGGACCGTTGAAGAGCCGCTGCCGGCTTTGAAGCATCCCTGAGAGATGGAGAGAGCAAAGGCAGAGCTGCAGGCACCAGCCTGGAGAGCCCCTGGCGCAGGGGGCTCCTCTGCCAGGCATGGGAGTCTCCTTCTCCATCCCTCATCCCCCTGAGCATCCCTCCTCTGCACTTGGCCACATCTGCAGGCACAAGACAGGAGGAGGAGGAGGAAGAGAAGGCAGCTTGGCCTCCCTTTCCCACCACAGCGCGCGGCAGCCTCTCCCAGCACCCAGCACAACCAGTACGCAGGGTTTGCTGGGTGCGAGGAACCCGCCAGCGCTGTTTCACCGGGGTCCAATTTCAAAGCCAACCCTGATTAAGACGCTGGGTGAAGGCAAAGCAAACAGACACCGTAATTGCGGTGTGCGCTTTCTCATCTCTGTGGCGAGTTGCAAAATGTGCCACCTCCTCCCTCGTCAGCCAGGCTTTAATTGGCTTTAATGAAGAGGCAATTACACGATTTCAATTTTTAATTAAAGGGGGTGGCGGTGCAGGGGAGGGGGGGACCAGCCCCCTTCGAGCATGTCGGTGGCACCACAGGAGATCTCTGGGCATGGTGTAGAGTTTGGGGGGGCTCCCCCATCGCCCCCCTGGCCAGAGAGGGCTTTGTGGGGGCCTCTGGGGTGGCTGGTTGGATCAGATCAAAGCCTGCTGCCTCCCAGCCATGCTGCTGGCGCTTTCGGATCCTGCCCCAGCACCCCCAGGCAAGCTGCAATCAGCTTTTTTGGTGTCAGAGCCAGCACTTCAAAGGGGCAGTGAAAGGCTTAAAAAAAAACCCCAAAAACCCAACCCCCAAAAAAACCTCTGAAGCCAAACTGAGCCCTCCCCACACACGGCACCAGCCAGAAACGCCTCCTGGATAAAATACTGGGTGGTTGCTGGCAGGGGGAGGAGCTGCTGGGGTGGGATGGGTGTCTGAAAGTAAAAGCAGAGCCACAATTAGGAGCTCAAAAAGTGATTATTTTATTTTTTTTTATTTTTATTTTGTGCTGAGTAGTAGGCAGCTGTATTCTGACAGAGACCCTCCCCGTGACCCTGCACAGCGAGCACTAAGGTGGGACTAACCCACCCAGCCCACGTGCGCACTTTTCCTGGAGATACCACCTTGTCTTCTGTCCTAACGTGTGACCAGGGAGGGAAAAACAGAGGCGTGTGGTAGAAATGTCCCTTGGGAAACAGTGATAATCACAGGGGCTGAACTGCCAGCTTAGTCCCACAATGCTTCTGCTTTTTATTGCTCTCTCTGGCAGCCCGGAGGCCAGAGCTTTGGCCTTGCCTCCGTCCCGTGCGCTGGGATGTCCTTCCTCCTCGTGTTTCAATGAAACATAATCACTTTATGACTTCCGCCTGCCAGAGATAAAAAAATTATTAAAAAAAAAACCGGGCGGCTTTGTGGCTGCACCACGCCCTCAGCGTTTCCTCTGCCCCTGGCCAGCATTGCTGGGCTTGCCCTCGGCTTGCAGGGGCTCGTGGCCCTGGGACCACCGAGCTGCCAGCCAGATTGCCCGTGGCCAGGATGGATGGCCAATTCACCTGGGCTGGATGGCCAACTCATCTGGGCATAAATGGCCAACTCCTCATCTGGGCAAAAATGGCCAACTCATCGCTGCCCCGCAGAGCACCAGCCTCGAGCGGGCAGGGAGCCAGGGCTGCCGCCCGGCCGGTGCCACTCAAAGGAGTGCGGCTCCAGGGAGGGGGAAGGATAATAAAAAAAAAAAAAAAAGGGAAAAAAAAAAAAAAGGGAAAGAAGGCAAGGTCCAAGGCCTTTCTGTGCAATGATTCATTCACCTGTTCAGCAAATATAGCTGGGGCTGGATGGCAGGCTGCTGCGTGGGCGAGCTGAGTCACCCTGCTGCTGCCCACAGGCCGCCCCGGCCCCGTGCCGGATGGAAGAACAAGGTTGCCTTTAACCAAAGAGAAGTGAAACCTGCTTGTTTAAGTGCCCAGATGGGAGCAACATGCAAGAGCTGGGACAGGTCCTTCATTCAGCACCAAGCCAGCAGCCTCCTCCCTTTGAAGGTGGGGGCTGAGATCCTGCTCTAGGCTCCTCGCCAGCCCCCCTGCCTTCCTGCTCCCTTTGCCCCAGGGTCCCAGATGCTTGACAAAGGCTCATCGGCCCCGATGTCCACAGCAATCATTGATCACAACCTGGCTTTGCCAAGGGGACTTTTCTGCAATGACCCACAACCTGTTGATCTCCCAGAGAAATGCAGTCGCACTCCCTCAGGGATGGCTGAGTCCCCATCCCAGTTCCCAGCTCTCATGAGGTTAAGGACCTTTTTTTTTCCTCTTCTCCCCTCTTTGCTGTTGGATGAGAAATCACTTGTGATTCAAGACGACTTGCAGCAACTGCTTGTGAGGAATGAAAATGAAACACCCCTCCTGCATTTCAGGCTGGGGAGCAGGGTGCTGTGTGTCATCAGCACTGAGCAGCTGCCCTTCCCTTGGGGCAGCCCCCTCCTCATCCTCATCCTTCTCCTCATCCTCATTCTCATCCTCAACAGTGCACAGCCATCACCTGTGGCCAGCATGCTGGTGTAGCCAGGGGGGACCTGGGCTCCTGCCTTGGTACGCTGTGTGCACAGTGCTGGTCTCTGCACACGTGCAATGTGTGTGTGCACAGAAATAAATAGCCTTCGGGAGAAGACATGGCTGTAAGAAACTTAGGGGGGGGGAAATACAAAAATCTCCCCCCACTGCCCATCATGGTGGCAGTGCGGGGCGGTGACTCACAGGGCGCGCGCTGTGCCTGGGAGGGTGTTTCTCCTCCATGGCAACACAACACCCTGACATCTCCTGCAGGGCTGTGGTGCTCCCAGGCATCTCACCCCGACTTGGGGACCTCCCTTCCCTCTGCTGGAAAACACCAAAAGTCCCCAGCGCCACACAGCTGGGCGGTGTGTCTGGGTGTCCCCATTCCCAAACTGGGGGCAGCATGGGGCTGAGCTGCCCCGTGGCACTGGGACTCCTGGAGATGCATTTTAGGGTTGGGAAAGATGGAATGACTTTGGCTACCCAAGACTTTGGTCATGTGGTGATGGCCTGTGGCATAAATAAGAGACAAATTTTATTTTTAGCTAATCAACATGCCAACGCCATCACCATTCAGTTCTGAGCAGGGGTAAAGCAAAGCGACCCCCAGCACTACCATTGCAGCCTTGCTTTACTCCACGAAAGGAGCAGCAGAAGCAGCGTGCGAGGCACTGCAAGGGCGCGAAGTGATTGAAGGCCTGTGGCTAAAGGGGGTTTCTGGGCGCAGGTGTGGTCGTGCTCCTCCTGCCCTGGTCAACACCTAAGAGCTTTCCCATGGAGGAGGGAACCAGCTCCTTACGCGCAAGTGAAGCAGGAGCAGCCATGAGTCACCAAAGATAAAGGTCAAGCTCCTTCTCTTATCAGCCACAGGAGAGGCCGGGCTGTGGGCTGGGCATGCTGCAAAGAAATGTGCTCAGAGGGCAGCCGGGGCCAAAAAACCTAGCGCCAGAGAGACCTCTGCCCAGGGTACCATCCCGGGTGTTGCCGGGGGCAACCGCCTGGTTTTTCTTCTTCCATTGCCCGTTTCCCAGCAGCACTGGATGATGATGATGGTTTTTGATGGTGCTGTGAGCCAAGCGGTGCCAGTAGGGTGGTTAAATAAGCCGTGGGTGGCGAAGCACCCGCATGGCTCCCCGCAGGGTGCTTGGCTGTTGTCAGGCATTGCTGGAGTGGCCGCAGATAGGTCCTGTCTGGAAGGGAAGGGAATGAGTGATCCTGGCAATGGCTGGGCAAACAACGGGCCGCCACCACATCCCCCCCCCCCATGGCCCCTCCATGGCTGGAAGAGGAGAAGGAAGAAAGGAGGTGAACTCACTGAAATCAAACATTTCTCCTCCTGCTCTCGCATAGCTTTGCACTTCAGGGTCTCGTAAGAAAAGCTAAGGGTGGAGAGGTGTCTGTGCGAGCCCAAAGAGGCTTTTAGAAAGACCTTGGCAATGAAACTGGACTGGCAGTGTCCATGTCTGAAATTCCAGCTCATTTGTCACTATTTTGGCCAAATGTGTGATTTGGTATTTCTGTTTGTTGTTTTTTTTTTTTGCCAAGGTCTCACACTCATGGATGTGCATCTCCCTTCTGGAGCTGCCTTGCCCATGGCCCCACCAGCCACTCGCAGCCCACCACAGCTTTTGCTGCAGTCCCAGATCCTGCAGTTCTGGCCAAGGGTTTCCAATTATGGGAAATGTGTCTGGCTCCGTGACTTTGACTCCAGTAAGGCTGGAAGAATGACTTAGTCATCCCGGCCGCCTGCCAAAGTGTTTAACTCGTTTTGCTCTGTTTGGAGGTTATTCCCTGGCTCCGAAGACCAGCAGGTCAGCAGGACTCAATACTTTAAATATCGAATAGTCAATAAATAGATTGAGGAAACAAGGAATTTAAAGCGTTTTATCCCTGCTGCAACCCCCCTGGTTACAACACCTCCAGACAAGCTTGGATAAACCCATCGCAGGGTGGTAAATGCCAGTCAGTGCTACCTGTCTTTGCTCACAGAAGGGACTCCTCTTCTAAAGGACACCAGTAATTTGGGGCTAATAGCTAAGCTTTAATGACATTTGGCCCAGCGAGCACGCAGCAATTACACCACAGTAAGGGGGTTTCTGTGTTTTAAGCTATTACACAACATTAGGAGGGTTCCTGTGTTTTCAGCTCAATGAAAGTAACTTTTCCCCCCACAGCTGTACCAGGCACCGGGCTGGAGTCCCACTGAGCCGACGGAGGGTAGGCGAAGGGGAACACGTGAGCACCAGGCTTCCAAGGAAACCCCTGGGAAGGGGGAACAAAGCAGTGGGATGCCCTCAGCCAGGCGATACATCTCTGCCCCCTCTAATCCCCCCTGCCCTGTGCATGCCCTGGCTGCTTCCCCCACCCGTTGCACTGGGACTTTTAACCTGGGTGCTGGCTGCCCTGGCTCCAGGAAAATTCATGTTTGGCTTGTCCCCAGGGAGCAGAGCCCAGCCAAGGTTACATACCTGGTGCCCTCATTTCCTCCCCTTAACTGCCTCCCTGCTTTATCACAAACTTTCTCACTTCATCTTTTTTTTCCGCTCGTAAAGGCTGCAGTCACTGGTGCCTCCGGAAGCACTGGCACAGGCTGCCCTGAGCCACCGTGCCACCGGGCCACCAGGCTGGTGCCCATATCCAAAAATGCCTGCTTTTGCTCTCTGCACAACACACACTGAGGTGTCTGCAAACCCATTTCTCCCTGCCACCAAACCATGGTTTCTTTAACAGAGCAGAAAAAAAATCAAATCCTCATCTTTCTATGATTTAGGATTTCCCATTCCCACCTCCTGGTCCAGCCAAGTGGCATGGGGACCATCAGGAGGAGAATAACGACGTTGCTGATGCTCGCTGCTTTCCCCAGCCCCGGCCCGCAGCCCAGCGGGACAGCTGGGTTCGGCCCCAGGACCCACGGCTGGGACATGCCCTGAGCTACATATTGCAAATATTTGCTGAGGTGGGGCCGGGTGTTCGAACATGAGACAGGCTGAGTAACCGGCAGGAAAAAAGAAAGTTTGGCTTTTACATGGTAGCCCCATCTGCAAATATTAACCCGGGCACTGCAGAGCAAAGTGGGCTGCCACTATCCCCTGCCATATGACTCAAAAGACAAAGGACAGGTACAAATTGGGTGGCACCTGGAGTTTATATGCACCAAATTCTACGGCTCAGGGCTATTGAACTCACCCCATACCCTTTTATTTGCTGGTTGGGGTGGGGAAATAATAGATCAGTGACAGGGTAGATTTGGGCAAGTCAGTCAAAACTGGAAAAATGCCAGTTGCTGATTCCCCTTCTCCTTTTTATCCCATAGTTTTAGGATGTTTTTTTCTCTCCGATGGCTTTTGGATTTCATTGAAGCACCTGAAGCTGATGGATGGTGAGTATTTTTTGGTTTTTAATCCGCTGTATCAGACACCTGTTTCCCTCCAGCCTTCCTGGGCACTGCCAGCAAGGCAACGTGGCATCCTCAGCTCCCGCTGGCCACGGGCGGGGGTTTCGGGGGGAGCAGCAGGGTAGTGGTAGCAGGTAACGGTCACGGCAGCAGGAACATCAGCAAAGGGGCGGACAGCCTCGGGAGAGCTAAAACCCACTTCCCTTCACACCTGCCACAATACAGTGTCCCGGCTTCAGAAAGAAAATTTGGTGGCCAAAGGACAATGTGAAACATGACATCAGGGCTACCGCCTGTCCTGCCACGCACACTGGCTGCCCAGGGGGGAAAGGATGCTCTTCCCCCTCCAGCTCCTCCTCACAGCCCAACCCTGGCTGCTGCTGGGAACGGGGCGCTGGAGGGTTTTGGTTGTGATGGCTCTCCAGCCCTCCTGGAGATGGGAAACATCCCAAATCTGGACAGTGATGACCTCATCTTCCCCCCAACTCCCTCAGGTTTGCTGATGTTGTGGTTAGGAGGTCCTGTGATGCCTTTCAGTGTTTACTCTTAAAGTTTACACACTATTAGTTAAAAAAAAAAAAAAAAAAAAAAAAAAAAAAGGCAAAAAGCAGAAAGCAGGGCCAGGAGGATGCGCCAAGCAGGAAGCTGGGTCATCTGCTGGCGGGACAGCCGGGATGGGACGCTGGGACACGCGCCACGCTGACGCCAGGCAGCGCAGCCTGGCGATGCACTCAGGCGTGACGCAGGACATCCCGCTCGTATGCGCTGGTCAGCGCTGGACCAGCCAGAGTCTCCACCATGCATGCATGAAAATGGGAAAAAGATGGTTGAGAACTACTTTACTGATCTCTGCAGGTTTCAGAAGGGCAGGTTACCTGGAGCGGTGACCTTCAGTCCAGCGGGTGGTGTCAGAATGTTACTACGAGGCCTGGCCCTTCATAATCTGGTAAATGTTACTGCTGTAGCATACCAGGGTGATAAAAGGCTGGCTGGTAGCAGACAGGCAGTGTCAGGCTGAATGGCATGAGCTGTAATCACCGCAGACTTCATATGCAAAGAGCACATTGGCGTCAGCCAGGGCTGAGGTCTCAGACTTTTATTACTGCTGCTGCAAAACAAAGATATCCCAAATATTTACCCCAACAGACTCGGTTTGGGAAATTGAACGCTTCGGAGGGGGAATGTCCCATCATTTTAAAATTGTGAGCTGTAGCCTAAACCGTCTCCTGAGCTCATTAGACATAAAAAAATGTTGACGGCATTCAAAGGGGCCAGTAAATAACCACACAGTTCAGGGCAGTGCTTGGCAAGCTGCTGGTTTTCCCATGCTTCTGGCAGAAGTCTTTATTGAAGGGGAAGTACTGAGTCACCACGGGTCCCACAGCAGCCGTGTGATGGGGCTCTCTCCTCCCCACTGACTTAAGTCTCCAGGTATTCATGAATCCCCCTGTGGTGCTCAGCAAGCCGCTTCATGCAGGTAGTGAGCACAGGCTATATCCAAGTCTGCCAGCGTTTAGACAGCAGTCCTGGACCAAACCCAACCTGCTGGGTCAACACCCTCCTTGCTCATGTGAGGATGCATCCAGGCACCTCCGAGCTGGGTGACAAGCCCAGGTACACACAGACCTTGCAGCAACTTTCCACCTGCTGTAGTTCTGCCACATGGGCTTGAAATTGGACCAAGAGGGTCAAAGATGATACATGTGTTAGGTGAGGGACCAGAGCAGGGAGCTGCATGACCAACAGCTCAAAAGACCAGGTAACACAAGCCTCTTTTTTTCCTTTTTTTTTTTTTTTGGTAACCAAACTAAACAACTATGCAATGTCCAAGAGTGGGGAACATGCTACACAGATGGTCATGCCCAGGCTTGGGGGTTCAATCTCAGCATTGAACTTAAGGGCCTGAAGTCCTCCTGAGCAGGTTAGAGTTGGCACATACCAACCCTTATTTGGCAGTCTCCTTCAGATGACAACCATGGACCCACTTACTGGAAATGACATCTTTTTCCCCAGCCCCCCACGCCTGCTCTCTGACTGTCTGCAACAGTTTACAACATGCAATGGTAATACACTGAGTCAGTGGGATGAGACATTTCAAGCTGCTTAGGAAAAAAAGAGTCTTAGTCAGATAAATATTAGTAAATGGAGCAAGCATGGCTACGTGATATTGCTGATTAATGCTTGGCTTGCGTACAGTACGAAAAAGTTCTCACAGATTGAGCAAAGATGCTTCCGCTGCTGCCCTTGTTTAAATTAACCCAAAAGCTCCAGCCTTTCTGCATTTCATTTACTGTAATCATTAAACAAACAGCCTTGGTGGCCTTCATCTCCCTGGCTGAGGCCTTTCTAAGTGAGCTGCCCCTAAGAAAAGGGCATCTTCACCTGAACTTGGCCATCTTGGAGTGACGTACCTGAGCTCCATCTGTGCTCATGGAAAGATCTGAACACCCTCGAAAATGAGACTGAGCCCCCTCAGAGGATGTCTCCATCTTGGGCAGCTGCCCCTGCTGGGCTCCGCGTCCCTCCAGGAGGTTGTGCCTGCAGCGGGACAAGCACCCACCACCTGACCAGTGGGGTTTGGGGGGACCCAATGGCACCAGTTTGTCACAGGACATTTCTGAAGGCGAATGATAAGGAACTATAACAAAAAACTTCCCAGAGATATTCTGGAGTAGCCTAGTTTAAAAAAAAACCAAAAAAAACATTTTAAGGAGTATGAAAATGTGAAAAAATGGGGGGGAAAAGTGAAAAGCATGAAAAAACTGCTGCTCCTCCCAACCTTTCCACAGTAGCAACCCACACCCTTCACTTACAGCTATTTAGGGGGTTTACAAGTGTCCTAGGAGACCTGGTGGTCGCTATACTGAGCTCTATCTATACATGCCCTAATATAAACTTGGAGGGCAACAATTCGCAATGCAAGAGCGTATGTTTCTCTGTTACGAAACAACTTCAGCTGGCAGGATTACAATGTCAGTCCTGCAAACCAGCGTTTTTCCCTACAGATGTCACATTTAAGTCATTATAATAAAGAAGTTATACAGCCTTGAGTCTCCACTTACCTCTGCTGCTGAGACGCCGGTGTACCACCAGCGAAATAAGGGGTCCTTCTCCGGGGACAGACTCCTCGGGAAGGAGATGCTCATCTCTGGGATTACAGAGTGACAATGGGAATAAAAGCATGACGGCAGTGGGAACACCAGTACCCTGCAACGGCTGACAGCTGCAACGTGAGCTCCTCATCTCGGGAGGGAGATGTGATGTCCGGGCCAGGCAGACACCTCAGCAAGCTAAATGCATTGCTCAGTCCCACAGAAAAGCTAACAGGTCCCATGGATAGGCACATGGGGAGAGCCACAGAGGAGGTAAATCGCCAAAACGCCCTTTTTTTTTTTTCATTTTTCCTTGGTGTGAGCCCTATCCATCCTCAGCTTTGCCCTCAGACGGTGGGCTCCTCCTGGCAGCGCCTGCGTGGCTGCTGTGCTGTGTTACCATGACTCACGTAGCTAAGGCAACCCAATGTTGCCAGCAGCAGGAGGGTACATGACATTTTCAGACTCGGAAATGATGATCAAATCCCTTCTCTGGAGCAGGCTCTCACTTAAGGGACATGTGCCGTGGCAGAGCCAGCGACCCACCCTGTAAAAGCTGGCACTGCCAGCCCATCCATCGAGGCTGAGCATGGCCACCCCATCCCACACCCATAAAAAAAAAAAGATTCCTATACACAACACACACTCCGACAGCCACCCAATGCCATTCCCCTTGCCTGGGAGAGGGCTGAAGCCCCGCTTTCATGCCAAATTGCCACATAGGCTTTTAAAAATGCCCTTACTAGAATAGAAATTGCTTTGGGGTGAAGCAGAAGGTGTTACCAGCATCCCTGGAGAGTGCAGGAAGAGGGAGATGTCCACGTGGGACAAGGCTCTAGCAAATGAATGTCAGTGCATTTCCCATCACCTCCCCCTGGTTAGCACTCCCCTCTGCGTTATTTTCCTCCCCTTTCTAAGAAGAGAGACAAATCCTTAAATTTTCAAATTCCTGCAGATTTCTTGTATTCTGGGGGTAATAAAAGGGCTGGTGCCTGAAGACCTTTTTTAACGGCAGCCACAGCAGTTGTAGTGCTCATGCACTGCCGAGGCACAGGCATGGTGACATGGTGTGTGGCAAGAAAAAAAAACTCTTCTCTTGCTCTCACTGGTAACACAACTAAACTAAAGTAAACCCGAACTAAAGGCAGCCACAGGTGTCTCCCAGCCACCAGCCCCAGCTTGGACAGAGACAGCAGCAGCCAGCTGAACTGCAATCACCCAGAGCTCCTATTAGTTAAAACTGGGTCGTGGCCCTTAATTATCAAAGCCATCCAGTACCTACACGTACTCAAACCACCCTGTGACACTTGTCCCATGCTTGTCCTAAGCTTCGGTGCCAGGGTACGGTGCAGGGCTGCATCCTATCTCTTACCCCTCTCCTCAAGCACACTGGAGATGGAATTAGCTCTTGCCTGTCAGCTCCTCACCTAAGTTTTTAAACCTTATTATTTAAAAAAATAAGGCAATATACATATTTTTAATTTTTCCAAGCAAAGCTGGGGCTATATACTCGTAAAAGTAGAATCATAGAATGTTTTGGGTTGGAGGGGACCTTTAGAGGTCATCTAGTCCAACCCCCCTGCAGTGAGCAGGAACACCGCTAACTGGATCAGGTTGCTCCCATCCAACCTGGTCTTGAAGTAGTGACCAGGATCGACGGCATGCACTAGGGTTAGGGCTGTGCTAATTAATTGTAAGTAATTGCCACATTTCCCAGGTCAGATTGCTTGGAGCTCCTTGAAGCTCTCTGTTCTTTCCCGAGACATGTTCCCATAGGAGATTGCCCACGATTCAACTTTGCCGCCCACTTTGGGTTCAGTTAGAGTCGCCTTTCCTTTCCATCTCAGCAAAGGTAAACAGGCTTTAAAGCCTACTTTACGGAATTTTTGCATGGTCACAAGTGCCAGAGATCTAAAATGATGGTATTTTAATGCACTGGACCTTCCTTTTATGTGGTTACCCACTTAACAAGCCCATGCTATGCAAAAAAGTAGAGCCTTCCTACAATGGACATACATTGGAAACTAGGGTCCCGGTTCTGCAAGAACCTAGCTTTTTCTACACTGTGAGCAATTTTTTCAGGTTTTTTTCCTAATAATTTGTTTTTCTAGCAATTTTCTAATTTGGCCAGTGCTAAGACAAGTTGACTGCGGTGACAGCCGAGGAAGGCTTTGAATTTTTCAAAATGATGGATAAATGTGTAAGAAAAATCACTCAGATGAAAGCAAAAGCGGAAAGACAGAGACCAAAGCGAGCTGCTGACCCCGCATCCACAGATGCAAGTTTCATTTAAAAGCAAATTCAAGGTTTTTTTACTGGACCTTTTGAAGCAAGGTGTGCACAAACATGCCAAGTCCTGCAGCCTTTCCACACCGGGAGCCTTCCTCCAGATGTTCCTTGTACACTCCTGACTTACTGCCTTGTTTTTTTGCTCTTTTTGAAGTGGTGTCCCATTTCCTGTGCACAAAGACCATTCCCTGTTGTATTTTGGAGCCCAATTAAAAATATCGTAATGATTTCTGCTTAAGATCCAGCTCTGCTCCTGGCTGGCTCCAGGTCCCTTATTCTTAAGGGGCCTTTTGGGCAGGAACTTGCTGTTTTACAGAGCAGACCAGCATTTGTCAAGAAAATGTAGCTGTGCAGCCTGATGGTTAGTCAATCAAAACAAACTGTTATCACACTAAAAAGTGAGCTATAGTGTTGGCTTCCAGGGAAAAGTCCGCAGCTCTTCACGGGACGACACAGCCTCGCGTATGGTCTGCAGCCGCTCCCCCGCTCCACGAGCGGTGATGGCCAGCATGGTCTTCCCAGAGCAGTCCCCATCCCATCCCATCCCACCCTGAGAAGCTCAGCCAAACCATTCCCAGCTCATTCATCAACCCCGAGAGCATCGCACAGACCCCCCTTTGTTCTGGCCCTCCCTGCAGATGTGCACGCTGCCGTGAATTATCAAAGCGTGGCCGTATACTCCAGCCGATGAGTGATTTGCAGCGGAAACAGGTTTGGCTGTAGCTCTAATTTGTTCCCGGGAATGGGCTCCTTACCCCGCTGAAATCCCCAGGAACGCTGCCAAGCTCTTCAAAGGGGCCAGGACTCGCTTTGTAAACTCACTTCTGGGGTTTGGATTGCAAACACCTACAGAGGTGTTGGTCATTCAAGACAAATGACGGAGGGGAACAGGACTCAAAGTCTGAGGGGTGATGCTGCACAAAGTATGTAGCTGAGCAAATACTGCTTTGGAAACAGCATGAATAAGTTCATTAAGCGCAGCCTGGCCCTCGGCTGCAGCGTTGAGGCAATGGCTAGGAAGCTGGAGCAGCTTTGTGGCAACTGTCATAAAAGAGTGGCAAGATGAATGGTGTGCAAGCAGATGGGACTGCCGGCTCGCACGTGCTTCTTAAATATCACCTCCAACTGCCACAGCCTTTGCTGATTTCCCTGTGGCGCTGGGCACTGGCCAGAGTATAACAAACTGTGGTACCTTTCCTGGGAGGAGGGTGTGGGCTGGGTGGAGGATAATGGAATAAATCCGGTGGTTGCAGGGGACAACAAAAAGGATAAGGGGGAGCAGTGTTAATGGAACACTGGAGAGGTGGGGTGCCCTGAGGAAAGGATGCAGGAAGGGCTGGTGGTGATGGTGCAGAGCCAGCTGGATGCAGGGCCTCAGGCGAAGCCGGTGGGCTTGGCCAGGTCCTGGCTGAGCCTCTTGGGGCAACTGGAGGCTGGGGCCCAAGCCAGATGCCCATGGGGTGCTGTGGGAGGTGTCAGTGGCCTGGCAGAGGCGAGGTTCAGGCCTCTCTGCGCCAGCTGGAAATGGTGCCAGGGCAGACCCTGTGTGGCAGAGATGCCCGGCCCAGGACCACAGGGATGTTGTTTTGGGAGCGTTGTGTACCCCGGAGTGGACGTGAGATGCGGCAGGGAGCGCTCAGAGGGGCAAGGTGGGGGTGCATCAGGTCGCAGGGGCCCCATCCTCACCAGACAGAGGAAACACAACGGGGGAGAAGCAGAGTTGGGGTCCCCTCACGGGGTGGCCGCTGTCCGCCTGCCCAGGGGGGCAGCTGAGGCTCGGGGAGGCCCCCACCTCCCCGCAGCCAGCCCGCCCGCCCCGGCGGGGCAGCACCCAGCCCCCTTTGCTGCCGGGACCCCCTCCCCCCCCCCCCCCCCCCCCGCGGCCCGGGGGGCGGGCGGGAGGCGGGGCGGCGAGGGGGCGGCGGGCCGGGCTCCCCGGGGGAGGCACCGGAAGGCGCCCGGCGCTGATTCATTGCAATAAATTGTTCCCGTCGCGGCGAGGCTCGGTCATCGCTGCCCGAGCAGGAGCCGGGGCCGGAGCCGGAGCCGCCGCCGGAGCCGCAGCCGCAGCCGCAGCCGGAGCCGCCGGGGAGGGAGGATGAAGATGCAAGCCGAGGTGATCCGCGAGGGCGAGCTGGAGAAGCGGAGCGACAGCCTTTTCCAGCTGTGGAAGAAGAAGCTGGTGGTGCTGACCAAGGACAGCCTCAGCCTCTTCCCCGACGGGCACAAGCGGGCCAAGGGCAAGGAGCTGGGCTTCGGCTCCATCCTCAAGGTGGACTGCGTGGAGCGCACGGGCAAGTACATCTACTTCACCATCGTCACCAAGGACCGCAAGGAGATTGACTTTCGGTGCCCGGACCAGAGCTGCTGGAACGCCTCCATCACCATGGCCCTCATCGACTTCCAGAACAAGCGGGCCATCCAGGACTTCAAGAGCCGCCAGGAGATGGAGCAGGCGGCGGGCGCCCAGGAGCGGCGGCTGGCCCGGGCACCCTGAGCCGCCGCCACCCGCCGCGGCCGGCCCGGCCCAGGTGAGCCCCTCCACGGCCCCTAACCCGCTCCTGCCCGGGATTTTGGGGCTTTAAATTTTTTTTTTTTCTTCTTCTCCCCCCTGCCCCCGCTTTGGGAAATCAGGCGGCGGGGACGGGCGGCGGGGCTCCCCCTGGCACCGCTCACCCCCCTTATTTTACCGGAGGGACCCCGCCGCCGCCTCCCCGGCTCCCTGCCAGCCCACGAGGGTGCCCGGCCGCACCCCGAAACCGGGGCGCGCTGCCCGGCCGCTTCAGCAGAGGAGTTTCGGGGCTCGCTCGCTGTCCCCTTTCCTGATGCGGCGCTGGGAATTAATTCCTGGTGGGAGCCGGGCTTATGCAGGGCGCTGGGAAGTTGCGGCTGTGAGGGAGGAAATAAGAAATAGCACTGGACAATGCTTTCCTACAGAATTTGCTAAAAGTACAATATCCGCGAAAATAGACGCTGGATGTCCACTCTCCCTTTAAAGCCCCCCCCCCCCCCTTTTTTTCCCCCCACCATCCTGTTCGTTTAACTAACCTGCTTTCTCTTGCTGCCCTTAGAGCATACCACTGGATGAGAAACCAGATCAAGTGTCTTGGACTGAAATGGGACAGGGTACCAATGAAGGAAAGCGAAGAAGAGAGCTGGAAGCAGCTTGGTTTTTTCCAAGCCCGTTGAGGCTGCTGAGCAAAGAGCCCTGAGCTTTGCCTGAGATGCATTTAAAGAAAAACCAAAGACTTTCGTAAAGGACTTCTAGCGAAGCGTCCACGTGTTTTGAGTGGCACGGCTTTGCAAACGATTACCTTCTATTTATGAGTCGCAAGGAAGATTCAACACTGACTGGTGGTGTCAAACACAATTTAAATTATTTGTAGTATCTATATTTGTATTTATTTTGATGAATGTCTTTTAGCAGTTACTGGTCTTAATATTGCTTTTGCATTAATATGTCCATTCCAAATAAATTACTTGAAATGTTCACTTTTTATTACTATACTCTGGGCTTGAGTAACTTTTGTTGACGCGTGTTTGTGGAGCAGGCAGTGGTGTAGTGGCTTAAAAAGAGTGGGTAAGCTCAGCTTTTTGGTGCCCTGGACTGGGCAGTAGGAGGTGGAGAAAACCCAGATAACCCATTTGCGTTTGACCTCGTCTCCCGACCAGGGAGGGAAAGTGTGTTGAGGTCCAGTTCTGGTCAGTGGTGGAAATAGAAAAGCCTACCACACTTTGGGTAAGTGCTGCTTTTAAAGCGCTTTCCCATATAATTGAGTAATGGTGGCTAAGGAAGGCGTGGGAGCTCCCTGTGACAATAAAACGCTGCTGCCTGCTAACGCCCTGCGTCCTTCCCCTGGCCCCCATAGCTTAGTGCTCTGCTAAGGCAGATTCTTGAGTTCGGAATAACACAGCACTGACGCTCCATGGGATTCCTCAGCTTTGCACCAAAGCAAGCTGAACTCCTCGCACTCTCCTCTATCTCTACTGTCTGTAGATCGGGTTAAATTTCTACAGGATAACTGGGAAAAATGGAGATGGTCTGTTTCTGATAGCACCCCAACCAAAGGGAGGAAAAAAGTAGCGAATTTCTTTTGGATAAAACGTCTGAAGTTTTATCTTGTAAGGCTCACGTTATCATCGACTCACCTGGGCTTCCTCAAGAGCAATGCTGCAGCACATGAGTCAGATCCAGCAGCCAGGACTATGAGCTTAGCAGGCAAAGTACTTGCTAGTAATCGAATTTCAGGTCATTTCTCCCTCCCAATATCAGTGCGGTATCAGTTCTTACAGGAGACTTTGTACTAGAGGAAGTTGTGCAGTATGTAATTACAAGAAGCCTGTAGTAAGGGCAAGAGAGACTCAGTACTTCCATTTCTGGAAGCAGCAGGGAGACTTTGGCACTGCAGCGTGCTACAGTGGGGCTTTGCATCCTCCTTGCACACCACTGGCAGCTCCGCTGCTGCCCGCCGGGCTCATGCAGAGGCCGGGTTGCACATGCTTGAGCTGGGGATGTAGCAAACGTTTGGCCACAGCATTTGAAAGATTTTTGGCCTCGATTCCCCTCTAGCACAAGAATGCCAGAGGTGCATTTAATGCAGCAACCTGACACTCAAAAGCAGATGTGTTTTATGCTGGTTTGTCTTGGCACCATTGCAGGAGGGTGAAATAAAAGGCCAAGCCAGAGCAGAGGCACTGGCTCCTCATTGCCTTAGTTTTGGTGAATCCAAGCAGGAATGCTGCCTCACAACAGCTGAGGATCTGGAGCTATTGCCTGCAATGACAACCACTGCTGTGGGGGCGGGGGGGGGGGGGGGAGGAGGGAACCTGATGGCTCTCCGGTCCTGCGGCCACCAGCTGCTCCAGCACGGCTCCAAGGTCTTTGCAAACAGAGCTGTCCCTTACTCTAGATGCAAATGTTGATGAAAAGCAAGGTATTGGTCAAACAGTTTTATTCCAGGTTTATGGAATCAAAAATAAAACTCAAGAACATCTTTATTTCTATGGAACAAGGGGGGGGGTTACAATCTTGCAGCGGAATTATTGGCTTTTCATCTCTCTCAGTGGGATTTTACTCTTTAAGAGGTAAACAAACAAACCTAGATTGACAATTAGCTGTAAATAGCCAAAGGAGGAGACTCCAAATTTTTTGTATAAAATTCCGCCAATGGTGGGGCCCACCGTCCGGGTTAAGGGTTGGACCGAGGCGCAAATCCCGAGCATGGTACCTAGGAGAGATGGCAGAGACATGCAGATGTCAGGCTGGGGACAAGTCTTGGGATGGGCAGGCAGAGAAGAGTGTGCAGGACCCCTTTTGTCCTCGACAGCATTCCCCTGCAGTAGTAGCAAATCACTTCAAATGATCTCTTGCATTAATTTATAGAGGTCCAATTAGGCTTCGTTAAGGCTAAGGACTCCTGGAGGCACGGGGACTGGTTTCCACCACCATGAGCCAGCTCAGCTTGTTACTGAGCGGTCCAGACGACCATAAGGCTGCCTGAAAGGCAAGCCGTTGCTCACTGCTGCCTTCACCGGGTGCCATGGATGCCTTTGGCCCCAGAAGATGCTTCTGAACGTTATACTCCACAGGGCTGGTAACTACTGCATGGGCTTAGGGATGGAGAGGTAATTTCTAGGGTTATGTTCGAGACTTCCAAGCAAATCACAGATTTTTTTTTTCCAATATCATAATTTTCCGAGGGCCCCATTCCACCCGAGCTGCTCTTGCCATTTATTCTCTAGTGTGGGACATTGGAACAGCTCTCGAGGGCTTAGCAGGAGCGAGAGGCTTAGGTCTAACTAGGTCTTTAAGAATAAATAAATAAAACCACAGATAAAGACCGCATCCCCTTGAGATACTGCTCCACCCCCCTGCAAAAAAGAACGGATATTTCAATTTGGATGGAAAGGCAAGTCCTTCACCCTGCTGGGCCAGTTTCCCCCTCCAGCAGTGCTCCCATTTGCATCGTTAACAGGAACCTGGAGGACGGGGAAGCACCTCCAGTTTGGAAAAGGCAGATTTTTTTCCACATGCAGACAGGTGGCCAGGACATCCCATGGGATGCAAAGACAGCCCCCATGCACCGGCGCGGTCTTTTCCCTGCCGTCTTTGTGCAGGACAGCTATCACACTCAGGAGAGCAGAAAATACCCAGCCAGAAAATCATGAGCCCCCAACACAGGGAGGAAGGACAAGCTGGCAGCATATGCAAGAAGCTTGTGCCCCGCTCTCAAATTACATTTCAATCTTTTTTGTAGTAGTTATATGATTATTTGGGCTGTTGGCATCAGTTTTCCACCAAGACATGCATTCAGGCGTTGCTGCAGGAGGCCAGCCGTGTCTGGGAAGAGGAGGATGCTGTCCCTCATGCAAGAAGATGTGGAGCCGAGCGCGATATTTAACATGGGCAGCCACAGGGAAATGATCCCTGGCTCCAGGAGAGAAGAGGCAGCCAGGTGTTCGCGTAATGCCGGCCAGCGGCTGCTGGGCTTTTATCAGCATGCTTAAAATACTTGTGCAATGAGCCCGAGCCGAGGGCGTAGCTGTGCGGAGAGGGAAATCTCCCAGGAAGCGCTGCCGAGCGCTCCTCCCGCGCATGGGAACACAAAGGCGATGGGTGGGACCTCGCCTTGACCCTTTGCCAATGGGAACCATCCCACAACCACCAAACTTTCTGGGCAGGTTTTGCAATTATTTTTTCCCCTCTAGGTATTTGAATTAAACTAATTGCTATGTACAATTGCCAAACTGGCTCTTATGATTGAGGTGGCGCTTTTTTTCCTCTTCCCTTTCCTTTCCTTTCTTTTTTTTTTTCTGGAGCAGAAATCCATCCTCTTAAAAGGCCAGGCTCTCCCTCTGCACTTCTGTAATATGTTGCTGAGAAAGATAATTTCTATTTAATGGGCTTAAATTAGATCCCTCGTGTCAGACGCCCTCAAGCTTTGGGACATTGTAAATCTCTGCACTGCAGGGTGGCCCTAGCTCTGGTGCAAAGCTGTGCGTGTGATGGATCTCATTTAAGGCAAGAACTTTAACTGGGACAAGTCACCATGTCAGCAGAAAAATTCCTGCATCGCTTTGTGCAGCTCTGCCAATGCACATGCTCACCTTCTTCATCATGGCTACCCCACTTTCTGAACCTTCCTTGCCACTTTTTTCTCCCTCCCCAGCTCCTTCCCCCTTTTCGCATACCTGGCATGACCCGGTCCGGCAGGGATCCCATCCTCCCCTCCTGCCCCAGCCCTTCTCTCCTCCCACGAGTTCTCAGGGTTGGGTGCAAGAGCTGCAAGAGCCCAAGCTGGGCGGCTCCGTTCCTCTTCCCACCCTCTGCTGTGCCGGAGTGCCCTGGCTCGCCCTTCTTCCAGCTCACATCCTGTTGCTGGGCTCACATAATGGTGCTGGCCCGGATCAGCCACGCGCCCGCGGGGCAATCGTGGGGCATAATTTAACAATTAGGTCATCGCCGTCAGCAGCTGCCTTCAAACCAGCAAAGCCCGATCAAAGCTGGGGGGTTTGATGTGCCGAGCCCTGCCTGGCTGCAAGCTCTCCTCCTAAGGTTTCGCATCTGACGCGCAAATAAAATCAGGAAACGTGGGCCCGTTACGCAGGGAGGCTCTGCTGGGCTTGCTCCCTCCCTCCCCTGAGAGTGGAGGGCTCTGTGCAGAAACAAGACCTCCATTCTCAGGGAGGGAGCGGGGTTGACAAGGAGTGCTTGTGTGGATGCAAGTCCCCCTGGGCTCAGGGCTGCCCTCCCACCAGCTCGTGCGCCCAGCTGAACAGCATGTGCATGTGGGGCAGAATTTCCCCTTCCTGCCTTTGAAGATGAGGAGAGGGAAAAAAATTATCAAAGGGAAACGAATGAAATAATAATTTCCTCTCTCGTCCCTTCAGTGCAAAGCCCCAGCCATAAGCAAAGAGCAAGTGGCAAACTCATCAGCCTCGGTAGGGAGTGACCTTGGATTGGTCCTGAAAGCAGGATGGGTGCAAGGGATGGTGCCTTCTTATGTCCCACTGTTCCCTTTCCAAGACACCTATTTAAAAGGCAGGGACAAGTGACTCAGTGTCTAACAAGGGCGGACGGGTTATCCTCCTGCAACGCCCCATCCGTCCCAGCCCCGCACTGAGACGGACACCTGAGCTCAGCCCAACCTCCAGCTCCTCTCCCTGGCCCAAAGAAAAACTTCCACAGGCTCTGCCAGCCCTGGGCTGGCAAAAACATCAGGAAAAGACAGCAGCAAGGCTCAAAAGTGATGTTTCTAAAGGCAAACTCCTAACGTGTGATTTCCTTGCATTAACTATAAGTTGTTGCAAGCTAGTGCTCAGGTTTTTGACACGGTAACAGCGAGGCTTTTTCATAAAGCCAGATTTCCACGCTCTTAGAAAAGTGGGGACTTCTAATGTGCCACCAAAATGCTCACTTTGCAGAGCCAGTCTCGGGCTCGCATAGGAAGGAGCGGCCTTTTAGCTGCTGTACGGGTGGAGCAGCTGCCGTGGGTGCCACCCACAGCCAGAGACGGATGGCAGGCATGTTAATAGCCGCCTTTCTCTGCGAGACACCCACGCCGTCACTGCTGCAGCTGCTGCGGAGTGGCAGCTCGCTGGGACGTGGCTCTGCTGTGTCAGGCATTCCTGCCTGTGCCCGGCATTCCTGCCTGTGCCCTGGCCCTTGCCCGGGTGCATCCAAAACGAGCACAAAATCATCAGATGCCTCTTCCCTCGGAAACATTGCAAGGAGAAAGCAGGGTTTGAAAGGCGAGGGCCAGGGCGGAGCAGTGGAGACAAGGTTTTCCCCCAGCACCGTGATCCTCCACGCCAGCAGCATCCCTCCTCAGAAAGCCCAGTTCCAAGCCAGCCGAGCTCTGCAACTGGTAGTAGCACTTGGCGTGGCACCAGCCCAGGGTGGATGGGCAGAAGAGAGCCCCGCTTAGCCCATGTCTCTCCTGATGTCCCATGACCACCTCCTGACTGTCCATGCTGCCCAGTGGGCTGCCTCCATTCTGCCCTGCCGTCCTGCCTTGCCATGCTGAGACTGTCCGTCCCGCCAAGGCACAAGCTGACATACACAAGCGGGGAGCAGGGTGAGGCAACTAAACCCATTTTCCTCTCTGACTGAAGCATGCCTCCGGGCTTTAAAAGCCAGGCAATGCTCTGGTTTTCCTCACAAAGCCCCTTTGAGAAGAGCCTGGATGAATTCCAGCTTGGCTGTACATCCCAAAGCTCTTGGTGCCCTTCCCCCCTAGCTCTCCCTCCTCACATAAGCATTGCTCCAACTCATGAAACAGCAGATTTTCTTCCCATCCAAGTGCAGGGGCTGGGATATCCCCAGTCCTCACCTATCTGGGAACTGAGTGGTCCTCCCAGGTACAAGTATCGCACTCGGAAATCATGGGCTCCCAGCATTTGTAGGAGATGTGATGGTCGGGTCTACGAATAAACTACTGAAGTGACGTTTAGAAAAGCTCTTCATCCAGAAGCATCTCAAAAGTGCTTTATAAACTTCACTAATGGGCTGTGCAAAGTATAACTCCCATTCTCAGTAGGGTCTGTACAGAGGTAGCTGCTCAGACGGCTGCTAGGGAAGACTGGATGCAGGCTGGCATCCCAGAAAGGCTCAGCTAGAGCAGAGAAACTCTCGGGTACCTGGTGAGTGCAGCTTCGGGAGAAAACCGTGAAAGAGCTTGAGCAAAAGACACCAAAACAGGGTTAACCCAGCTGTGTCCTGGGACAAACTCAGCAAAGCTCCCATGACAATAAGGCAGGCACGTTTCCTTTGTCGACAGAAGAGAAAACCCAGGTGTAAAGATTTGTGTGTCTACCGCTGCACTTCAGCCCCCTTGTACAGAGAAATACAGTAACTCTGCGACTGGAACACAGCCAAAGTGTAGAGGGGGAAGGGGGAGCAATTACTGCATCAGGCAAAACACGCTTCCAAAGGGCGATCCAGAATACTCCCCTGAGATGCCCTAAGTTAAAAGGTGTGAACGAACAGCCCCTCAGTCACCCTCGCGCTAAGAAAAGCAGCTTTTTTTTCTGTTTTCTTGAATGTGTCTTGGGTTCACATGGAAAGGAGCATTTGGGAGAGGCTTCCCTTACTGCGTCTGGCACTATGGATGACAGCAGGCAGCACAGGACCCGAAGCACTGGGTCACAGGATGCTTGCTAAATGCTCATCCTCTATTAGCCCCACCGGTCCCTGCTCATCTGCTCTGCTGACACCCGCTGCACTCAACTGCTGAGTCAGCTTTGCTGGGGAACTGCAGTGGCGAGAGCTAGGAAGCACCGGATGGACTCAAAAAGGAGAAAAGACCAGCCTGATCTTTTCTGATGAGTCTTACCAGTGTCAGAGGAGGGGACGGCCTTGGTGAGGATGCTGTCGGTGATGGTGCCCAGCGTGCTGAAGGCGAACACCAGCGGCACCGCAATGATGCAGTAGTGCCACACGGTCCTCATCAGGGCCTAAGGGACAAGAGAAAATGGACCACAGATCATTAGAGGGCACAAGCCGTAAGTTTGTGGCAAGAAACAACCTAGAAAAACATCATGAGCCAAACCCATAACTTGGGTAAATTGTGGAAGCCACAACTGATAGACGGTGTGGCCTTGGCCGTTGCAGGGTCTTTCACAGCCCACCATTTGTCTGCAGCGAATTATTCCAAGCATGCAGTGCAAGCAGCAAATGATACCCTACAAACTGGCAGCACGTTTTTTTGGCACTGCTGTGGGTATTTTTAGCGTCTGGGAATCAGTGACGTCCCCGCACCCTTCCCCCCATCTTCTGTCTCTTGTCCAACTCCTGAGGAAATGTTGAACAGCAGATGCATGTGGTGTACTTCAGGAAGCCTCCATTACTTATACAAAACAGCCTAGAGAAGGCATTTCATTATCATAAATAATTAAAACTAAACTGAGCTTGTCAAAATAAATGAGCGCGGTGCATTATGTAATGCTGTACCTTTGGGATTTCTAATCCTGTTCTGCTTCTTCCTTGCTAATAAATTCACTGAATTCAGTAATCTGGAATAGGTCTCCTGGCCGTAAGTACACATTAGCGAGCATAATTGGGGAGAGTAATGATTTTGTTATTGCACATATTCTTAGTCGAGACATCCCTCCAGCTGTTTAATGCTGAAACAAAAGCGGAGAAGCTCCCTAAGCCGTGGGGCTAGAGCAGCTCTCAGCTCATTCACAAGCCCTGCTGGTCAAATGAATGGATTTCTCTGGGGCATAGAAAGGAAATTCCCCCTTTCTTGCAAGTCTCCTGCCCTCATCCGTGTCTCAAGGTGTATTATTGCGGCTGGAAAACATTTCTGACGCTGGTTTAGCCAGAAGTTTCGTTCTCTGGAGTTCTCTCTCCTAAGATCTGGTCCCTGCCTCTTGGCTACAGAAGATGGAGAAGCCCAGAGACATCGCTCACTAATGACTTGGAAATATTGAGGTTTATTCCTAGCTCCCCTCCAGACTCACACACAGCCATGTTTCTCTCCTCGGAGGGGCTCTTTGCCTACATTTTGGTTAAGGTCTAGGCACTTCTGATTAAGGTACTGGAGAATGAAGAGAGAGGAACAGGTATTTGGTACTTAAACATTCAGACGGGGGGAGAATCAGTCCTTGCTGGGGCAAATGTCACTGCAGGACAACATTGCAGCGCTCATAGGAAAAAATAGCTTCAACCCTCCCCTGCCTTGTATGAATTCCCTCATGGGCCAAAGCAAGTGGGCAGGGAAGAGCTGAGCCACGTCTGTGCCTCCTGTAAAACAAGGGGAAATGGCTCCTTGCTCCCCTGGGACTCGGAGGGGCTGGAGCCAGGCAGAGCCCGGTCTCTGCTACTCCTCAGCCGGGCAGGTAGCCGTCTTTTTGACCTGAGCAGATCTGAAGGCATTTTTCAGGTGAGAGGCACAGAACCAGGAATTTCAGCAGACTGAGGCTCAAGAGGCAAATGCCTGGGAAATGCAGGCAGCAAAGCAGGACGAGGCACAGCCGTGCCTTCAGACAAAGAAAAACTTCCCCGTCGCAACCACCAAGCCCTCCTACGCCCCTGCCCATGTGCTCCCAGCTTCTGTGCCTGCAGATCAGACACCAGCTGCCCCCTCCTCTCCTTTTCCAGGTGTTATTGCTGAGCTCGCAGCCGACCCCTTCCCTTCATCCAGCTGCCGATCGCTGGGAACATCCTGCAGCTTCTTCTCAGCTGCACTGCCGTCTGTCTGTCTGTCTGCTGCCACTGGTGCCTGCCTTCCAAAAACACTTCAGCCCCCCTCCTGGGGATATGAAGATGGGTTTCAGAGTGTCTTTTATTAACAGCTAGTTTTTTTCTCCTCGCTTCCACCCTTTGGGTAAGGGATCTGCTTCGTTTGGAGGCCAGATGCAGCAAGGGCACAGTGGGGGGGATGCTCCTCCACTGGTGGCTGTGCAGAATTAAAAATTTCACACAGTGATCTCTGCATTTGGGGCCTGCCACGGTGACGGCACTCATCCCTGCCAAGATGGAAAGCCACCCCAGAAACGGATGTTTTCTTGGCAGCCGTTCGAACAGAGCGCTTTTTAATAAGGCATCCCTGGTGCAGAGGATCGCAGCTGCGTTTGCCTATGAATAGTTCTCGTGGGAAGTCATTGCTGACCCTTGTCCCCAGGCCTGTGCTGTCAGGATGTCCACAGCCCTCCGGGCTTGGTGTAATTGCCAACTCTAACATGAACTTCCAGCAGCGATTTCCCTTCCCCACACAGCCCATGCGCTGGAACATCAGCTGCTGCAAGCTGTGCTGCCCCGTGTGCCCCTCCGCTGCCACCGAGGCTTTCTCTCCTACCTCCAGCTGCCTCCAGCCTTCTCTCTCGGTGAGACCTTGGTGCACAAAAGCCATTTACTCCGTGGTTGCCCCTCTGCCTGATTGCTGTGGGACTGGGTGTTGGCACGGGGAGCCAGTCCCAGCAGCACCCTGCCCTGCACACAGTTAAGGGTGCTCAGGTCTCCAGATGGGCCAGGCCTACCTTGGTCCCACCTAGTTGCTCCCACTCATGACCAAAAAACAATGTCGAGACCTTCAAAGCCCTTCCCGGGCCATGCTCAGGAGCAGCAAGCCCTGTGCAGATGTCCCATGCTAAGGTGGCATATGGATGCCAGCCAAAAACCTGGCAACACTGGCCAGGAGGGACTCTTCCTGCACATCCCACCACCAGGCAGCATCTCCACGAGCCCCAAAATCCCAGAGAGGCGGACCGCGCTCCATCTGCAGAGCCAACTCTTTGTCTGCATCCATCCTCCCTTCCCAGCCTCACCTCGGACATGCGATTTAGCCTCAGGTTAGTAAAGGTACACAGGTGCCTCACCTAATCCGTGTAGTTGGGAACCACGAGCCTCAATACACTCCAGAATTTGGCCCTGACCTCCCTGTGGCTGCGGCATGGTTGTGGGAACGGCAGCCATCCTACCTGCGCCAGCGGAGCTTAAGGCCAGATCCTGAAGGGAATGTTGAAAGGCTGACGCAGCTCGACTGTCCTTGGGCCCATCGGTGTGCACCCTTCCTCCATCCCCATTGCCTGGGCAGATCTATCGGTTCCCTGAATGTGGCTTATCTGAGCAAACACGATTACGGCAGAGCTGCCTACGTCAACTCAGTTTTCCACTTACTGTTTGAGATTGGCATCAGCTGTCACCCATGCAGACGCAACTGGCAACGGGTAACACCACTCATCCCAAAATGGAGGAACAAAATTGTTTCCTTGATACCTCCTTCCCCAGATACTCTCAGCTGGGGGAAATCAGGCAGAGACAAAGCCCCAGAAGAGCACACAACCTCCGCTGTTTCGCAGCAGCGTACAGCTGCAGTGATTTCCCCTCCATAATCTTGATTTACTTTCTGGGTAGTTCAGGAAATGCAGTTGCTGACAAGACCAAGGGCAGGATTTCTATGCAAATCCAGTGACTCAGGAGGGACTTAACAAGTTTCTGTGTGAGATTAATTTCTTTTTTTAATCCCCGTAACTATTACTCACATGGCTCTTTATCGTTATTTGGTGCAGTGCTTACGCTGAGCGCAGCTCTGTTTGCACAGGGACTCAGGAGAGATGGTTTCCCCCCTGAGGACCACCCAGAAAAGCCAGTGGTGGCATTTCAGGGGGCAGAGCTTGCAGCCAGGTCTCACGGACCTCATGCTGCTGCACTATTAAAAGGCACTGCGGATGATTTCATGCCGAGCCTTACCATGCCTAGGCCCACGCTGGCGAAGACAAAGACACTGAGCCTGAGCAGGGTCCTCTCCGTGCAGTGGCTAGTGAGTTTTCCAACAACCAGACCCTGGACAACCTGGGAAAGAAGCACACGAGCACCATTAAGCCCCATGTGTAACAATTTAAACAAGCTCAAAAGAGAACTGCTACAGTGCTTCAAGCAAAGGAAAGGCAGCAAAGGGGTTATTCCCTCCCCTTGCTTTTTTTTGGAGAAAAAGGGACCTCACTGTCACGGTAAATGGCTGGAAGCCACGATCCATTACTTCAAGCATTTTGCATCCTAGGGATAGATCCATCCCCTCAGCTGAAAGTCTTTACTCGGGGTGCACACCTGACTTTACCATCACTGCCTACTCACCAGCGGTGACTGAAACGCTCTAAAGACGCTTGCAGATACAAATGCATTTTTCTAATTCACTCATGAATTCTTTGTGAAATACAATTAGCACTAAGGCCTTCATTCTTGGCAACTCCTTCCAAAGAAAAACTGTACGTTTGTATGCAGAGGGGGAAAATGCCTCCTTCCCTGTACCTTCTCTTGCCATTATTTTAAACCATAAATATACAAATTGGGTGGTTCCTCATTTTTAGACAGAAAACAAGTATGACGGAGATGCTAATCCAGCAGTACACATAGATGTGAGGGATGGGGAACTGGTTTTACAGATTTTAAATAAAAACTGGGGGAGAAGGGGAGGGAAGGAGGAGAAAAAAATTTAAATCCCAGGAAGTATTTGGCTTTTCTAGCGCTTTGCAGAGCAAAGGTTCCTTCATTTATTTCTCTGTTCAGCATCTCCCAGACTTCAAGTGATGCCGGCCCAAGTGGACACGAGAGGACAGAGGCTGGAAGACATCACTTTGAAAACAAACCCCGACCGACTGCATATCACAGGAGGGACAGATGGGAATCTCCTGAGTTTTTCCTGCCTTGAAAGAGTGCGTTTGATCCAAGTGAAAACCTCTCCAACTTGAAAGAAGGGCTCTAGTTCCAAATGCTTTCTTTGGCGTGATGGCTTCATTTCAGTGGTAGTCCAGCCTGGAGAAAACCTCGGTGCTCTGCTTGGACCTGGAATGACGCTATGCCACGCTTAACCTTCCTGTGTTAGTCCTAAGGGTAAAGCCCAAATTCAAATGAAAGGAAATGAGTGTGTAGTGAATAAGAAAGTTATTAAAAAGAAAGGAAATGTTAATCTATGACAAGCAGTCCAGAAAAAGCTATTTAATTATTAAAATAAAATTAAAAAGCAAAAAGTAAATAGTAACAGAATGAAAATAAGATAGATATAAAGGACAATAGCTACAAATTGAATATATTTCCAACAAGCTACAACTTAATGGAAAAAAATGAAAATTCGACTCTTCCCATTGCTTCAGAGCACAAGCCATCTTTTACATGAGGGCACATTGCAGCAAGCAGACATTCTAGTTCCCAGTAAATGCTTTTTCTGCCTCCTTTTTATCCCTATCCCCACCCTCAGGCAGGGCTTGAGAGCGCGGCTCACGTGTGCCCGGCTGCTGCGTGATGGTGGCATGAGCCTCGCGTCTCTCCTGGGTTGTGTCACCCACTGAGTGGCCTCGGGGACACTGGTGGACCTGCTGCGGTGCGATCAACGCTCGGACGATGCATGGGGTGACCTGAGTCGTCCCAGCTGAAAGCCCTGCCACGGACACAGGAAGAGGCTGATACCAGCCCCAGCAGCTCCTACTCGGGGGGTGGGGTGGGGGTGGGGTGGAGAAGCCACTGAGTAATGCTTCATTAAGCTGAGTGCTCCTAAAATGAAGAATCGTCATTAACTTTTTTGCAACTTCCCAGTCCCTCCCGCTGACTCGCCCCAGCTGGGGCTGTGCTGCGTCACGTGGGACTGGGGCTGAGCCCCGTCGCGGGGCATGGCTTGACTCAGTGGTGGCATCACCCAAACCCCAGTTTGGCTCTGCTGAGCCACAGGAGGAATGGAAACATTTCTCAATTTGCCCAGACTTGAATGGCATATTTAATCAGGATACACCATGCAGGCGCAGCCCAGTGCCTGCCGTTCCTTGAGTCATTGGGGTAGATCAGCAGCAATGTCTCAGAGCAGCCTGGTCTGATGGCCATGGGAGTAGCGCACCCAAAAAACATCTCCATTGCTACACATGAGCACCTAAGGGCAGGGAACAAGCACCACTGCACCAAAGCAGATAGGATCTGGAGACAGGCAAACTGGAGGCCGCCAGGGTTGTCCACAGAGTGAGCGGAGCAGAGGGATGGTCCTTGTGCCCAGGCTGGCATTCAGCACGGGCTTCCCCATCACTCAGGCTGGGGGAATACGAGCATGAGGTAAAACACTGCTGCTGAACCAACCAACTCAGCGCTGGGACTTTTTCCAAGGGCAAGTGTCAGCCCAAGTCACCTGCTTCCCCTTTGGGGCTGAGCAGCCACCCGTGGGTTATACAGACTGCAGCCTCCCAGTGGTTATCCAGGCTGCTGGACTCCCCCCCCCAGCACGGTTGTTGCTGATCCAGCCATGAGCCCCAGGCTTGCAAGGCCCACCATCTTTACTTCGGACACTATCAAACACCAGTGCCTTGATTTAGGTGCTGGATAAAGGTTTCCAGTCACTGGGAGCTCCGGCCTCACTTCCCATCTGAACTGAGACCTGAAAACCCATTTCTTCCAGCCTGTACTTTTCCCTGGGCACGCAGTCCCCTGGTCTGCATGAGCAGTAGCTGCCTGCACAGGCACATTTGGGAAGGAGGAAGCAAAAGATGCTTCATGCGCACATGCTCACGTAAGGTTTTGGATGTGTGCTGCCATTGTCAGGGGGTAGCGGGAGCATCCCAGAAGATCTGGTCATCATCACTCCCATGGATAAGCCCTGGTGGCACCGAAAAGACAGCAATGGGATTTATCTTTAGTTTTATTCCTACTGGTGCGTTCTGGGCTTTTCCCCTGCACACAACCTCCCATTGAGATCGACTGGGATGCGCCTTGCCCTCCTGCATTTCATTTTGCCTGGATGGTACTCGCCTTTGTAACCCAGCCTCCTTTGAAGTCGGGGAAGAGCCAGTGTACCTGGCTGGAATGCCTGCTGTCATCAATAAACAAAAGAGAGAGGAAATTGTTTGCAAGTGAAATAACAGGCACTGCCCCTGGCTCTGTACACATGTCACAGGATAAACCAACTCTTTTTTTTTTTTTCTTTTTTTCCTTCCCCCCCCCCCCTTCTTTAAAGGCAAATAAGTCTCCCAATAAATGCATAAGAACAGCCAAATCTCTCCTTGTCGTTATGCTGGATTCGCAAACTGGGGCTCGTTACCTGAGTTCAGCTGATCCTGCAGAAAAATACTCTTTCCCTCTATCACTGTATTTGATTTCTGGGAAGACAGCAGCTCCCATTTGCTCAGAAGAGCCAATTGCCCATTTTATTGTCAACCTCATTAACCGATTTCAGAAATCCCTTGCAGGATGGGAAAGATTGTTGCTATTTGAAGCTTTAATCTGCTGGTTTTTTGGAAGAATTTTGAATGGTGAAGCCCTAGCCCTGCTGCACAGAGCTGCCCGCTGCTGAGCAGAACCTGCTGTACCTGTAAGCAGCCAACCTCACTAGCAGAGGCTAGAGGAGTTACGCACAGGCTCGGCTGCTCCTCTGCACTCAGTGGACATGGGACTCTTCTACAGATTCTTCCGGCATCACCGATCAAAAGCTCGAGAGAGCCCAGCAACAAAATAAATTCCCTTTCACGCAACAGCCTGGCAATGAAAAGATGCGAGACAGTCGACGAGGCAGGCGCAGCAGGTCAGATAAGCTGGTACCGCCTAGCAGAGAAGATGCAGGGCCCCATCCCCAGCACAGATAGCATGATTCACATCAGAGGCAGCCTCCCACACGCTGTACCCATCTCTCTTGCCTTTGAACTTGTGCCCAGCTGGCAGCTCCCAGCGCGAGCGCAGTGCCGGCTGGGGTGGGACCCATGGGTGGGCAGGGGCTGCAGCAGACCGCAGGGGGCAACAGAAATCACGAGGCTTTTCTGCACGGGCTGAAGGTGGTGCAAAACCTTGGGCGGGGGAAAGGGGAGTTGTTTTACTGACACGGTGATGCCAGAAATCGCTTGAGAAATAGTTCAGGTCTCGCAGGGGAGCAGGAGGGCGGTGGGACTGGAAGGAGAGCTGAGGGTGAGGACCAAACTGCTGAAGGCAGCACTTTGCTGAAGAAGGGGAAGAGGACCGTGTGTTTTGCAAACTCCAGCCTAATGGCTTGCTTTCCCCCCTCCACAGATTTAAATCCTTCAAAGCCAGGAAACTGGAGAACTTTCTGTTTGTTGTTGCAAGGTCCTTTCACCAAGTGGGTTTTCCCCTTAGGCATACCTGGCTGTAATTAAATCCCCAGCTCTTTAATCATCTCTTTTGCTGTGCAGGGGAAAAAAAAAAAAAGCACGAGGGACAGACTGGTGATAAGATGATACGCAATGTAAATCTCTCCTCCAGGAATCTCTCTCATCTTTTCAGGATCGCTCCGTACCAACTTGTCCCTCCAGAAGCTGCACAGCTAGAGGTGGAGTTTGTACAACAATATGAATTTAAACGCAGTAAATAGAACAGATGTCTTATGATTTCTTCATCCTCAGGGTAATAAATATCTACTCCTTTGTCCCACCCAGCGTTTTTGTTTGGTGCATTTTGCTTTGGCTTTTTGGAGAAAAAGTTCTTAAAGGAAAGCTTCCCCCACCCCCTCCTGTGGTTTGAAATCTAAGCATCAGATGTGACTTTAGATACCAACCAGGGATTCCAGGTATTTCACTTGCCTAATCCTCCGGTGGCCTTTTCCAAGCCAGATATTATGCCTGGAAAGTTCTCCATGCTATTGTGCTCACAACTCCAAAAAGCACCGAAGTCTAGGCCCACTTCTGCCCATTATGCAAAGTTAAATTATTTAAAATTATTATGAAATTAATTATTCTCTGGAGGGAGATTGAATGGCATCTCACACTCCCAGGCATTCATTCTGAGGGAAATTTCGTTCGCATGACTTCTGAGATGAGAGGACTCTGGAAGCCCGGCCCTGGAGGAGAGAGGGATTGCGTCCCTGATGGGCTCTCACACCTCTTGCCTGGAGACGCACCAGCAATCAGATAAAGATGCTTCAAACATCTCATATGAGCAAGGGAACCTCTGCAACGAAAGACGCCCAGTGCAGCGGCACCCCTCCTGCTGTCTGCCTTCCCCGCCTCATTTCGTTATCTCCCACCCAACTCCTCCTCCTCGACTTATGCTGGCATAGTCCCAGCTCATCATACAGCCCCACACTATCAGGGCAATTCAAGTATCATAGCAGAGCCCTGGATTGCTCGAGTTACTCCCAGCTTGCTATTTTGTCTTCCCCATTAGCCCACTCCAGCCTTGGTCATAGTTCATTTTCTAAGCCACAACTTTGTTCTTTGTCAGCCGGCTCTTTGTCCCAGTGCTATGACATGGCCTTCCCGCACATCCTTCTCTGACCTCTTTTGGCTCTGTCCCAACTCAGAAGTGAGCTCTCTTCCCACCTTGAACTGCACTTAAGCCCACCCCTTACTTTCCAATATCCTCTGCTATGAGATGATGCTCTGCCTAACCACATACAGTAAATCAGTGCCAGCTCCTGGGCCAGTGCTTCATCCAGAGAGCCCTGAAGCCCCCGATCCACACGGACAGGTACTCACATGGGAACTTTTACAACACTTCAGCAGACATCTTACTTTGGGCCACTCAGGTCTCCATGAGACAGGCTGGGAGCAGCAGCAAGGCAACCTATGTCCCTCCACACCGGGGTACAAGTGGTAGCAAGGAGATGTACCACCAGTGCTGGGGTGAAGGGTGACCACGCTGTGGCAGCCAGCTTGGCAAAGGGAAGAGGGTGCTGAGGATGCCCCATGCCATGAGTGTTGATCATCGGTGCTACATGCATGGTGTTGTGAGGACAAACCCCACCACCAGCACCAGCTGAGCCACTTCAGTGCTGGCAAGTGCCATGAACCCTTCCCATGTGGAGAGAGCTGATGCTCAGCAAGGGAACAACAAAGAGGGGTGCTCTAGGGAGTGGACAGTCAAAGCCTATCAGGCTCCCAGCCTCCAAAAACCAGCCCCGAATCTGCCTTCCAAACCTGCAGGGATACTCTCAGGCTGGGCACAGGGCAACCCCCCATATACTGGGGTCCTGCCGGGTCTTGACGCTTTATAGTGTCAAGATGGGACCAAGCATGATGAGGTGAGGCCGAGGAGCTCCAGATGGGATCCTTCAGCAGGGCTGCCTGAGTTACCTGGGCTGCTCACTGATATCCTCCATCTGCAAAGGTGGCAAATGCCTCGCCTCCCATGGGGTTGGTGTTTCTGTGCTGATTTCCCCTTGCAAAGAGGTTTTTGAGATGCCAACGACAAAGTACTTGAGTTGCCTACTGAAAATTAGGTGGACTGACCCGAAGCCATTCAAAAATCTCCTCTCTAGGTGCTCTGCAGCTGGCTTGGATGGGAGGAACAGTGAGAAACAGAGATGTTTACAGGGCATTGGCCGCTTCTCACCACAGTAGGTTAAATGAGGCTGAGAAGCTGGAAAATTAGGTTAAGCAATTGGAGCATAATATCCTTGGGGCGGGAGAGGAAAGTGAGAAGAGACCATCGCTATTTGAGTCATCCTGGGATTACTGATTGGGCTGGGAAAGGAGGCTGCAGCATCACCTTCTGTGCTAGAGGAAGACGTCAATTTTTAGAAGATCTCATTACAAAAATAGGGACTACAAGAACACAAAGCAACAATCCTACTAAAAGTTGCCAGGAATTGGCAGACCGGGCAGTGCTTTTCTTGGTGCAAGACTTTTGGGGAAGAGCTGAGTAAAGGTCTCAGCTAAGCCTTGCTCGCTGTGCCATTCCTGGTGCACCCCTGAAACCGCTTAGTGCGTGCAACCTGTGCTGGGAGCAGGCGAGACCCCGGGACACAGCGCTGGGCGCATTGGCCAGCCGTGCTGCGCAACTGCCCAGGCACTGCATTCAGCATCTACAGGGAGGTTTAAAGTAAACAGGACATGGCTCGATTTTTTAGTTTCTGTGACATCTGCTCCCACCTATAAAAGTCCTTAAACATGACCCATTTTCATGTCCAGGGAGGGATGCAAACAGGAGTGGGACGTTTTCTCTAACGGGAGGGCTCAGAGCAAGCCCAGGAGAATGGGAAACCCCCCTCCCCCCAATATTTTATGGAAAGGCAAACTAAGGAGTGAGAAATCAAAGCTGAGGATCTGGTTGATTAAATTCATTGAAAAGGACATTATATTCCTCATGAATAAAGCTATAATTTACTCAGTGAAGTGGGGAAGCCAGTCAGCAGATATTAATCACCGTTCACCCATCCAGACTGGTGGAATTTGCTTGCACCTTGATCTGCATTTATATCTCCAGCAGTATCAATTCACTGTTCAACAGAAACAAATGCATCTGAAATGCCAGCTGGGACAAGGTGAAGGCACACGAGCAGCTCTGGGGCTCGGCAGGACAGAGCTGGCACAGGCTGCATTCTCTGCATACATCTTCCATTGGAGGAACCACAATTCAGTGACTATCTGCAAGGGACACCTTTGGGAGGTTCCAGGCAGAGACTTGATTTGAAAGTAAAGACAGAAATTCTAACATTTTACAATAATTTATAAGTCATATGGTGAGAGTATCATTCGGACCAGTTAAGCAGAGCTTGCCAGTGATAAAGTGAAAAGAACAATCATGAAAGCAGAAAGCAGCGCTTTGCAAGCTCTCAGGCAAGACGGTTTTGCTGCCACTGGGAATCAGGTGTCCTGAGCTTTTAAAAAGAATAAAGCATTTGTTTCCCCTTTCCTTTTTGGTGTTCTGACAGCAAACCCCAATGCAGCATCATGAAGGAGAAAAGTTTGTACCCTATGACTGCTTCACTCCTCCTATATTTCTGATGTCCAGAGTCACCTGCTGTAGGAAAATGCATAGCAACATGGACAGAAACTGCACGGACAGAGGAAAGCAAACTGCCTGGCTGACAAAAGCTGATGTCTGTGCCAAATGTCCCAAGGCAAAGACTCCCCAGCAAAGCAGATGGTGCACCTGAGCCTGTAGGCCACTGCTGGATCAGAGCGTGGTAATGGGTGTGATTGGCCTCTGCGGGGGGAAACCCGGTGGCTATGGGAAGGGGCAAGTCCCTGGTTAGCACTGACATCTGATTATTTGTTAGGAAGCAGAGTGAATGCTATAATTCCCATATCTTCCAAGGCTGTATCAATACCTAGGGTACACCGGCATGGCAGCACAGGTAACCTTATCTACAGTAGTTTCAACCAAACTAATCTGGGAAACAATAGCAGTGAAGACAAACAGATATCCTAGACTTAACAGCAGTGTCCTGAAGACAGATATAATGGACCTGACAGCAGCATGCAAGCTCCGTCTAGCAACATGAAGGCACTCCTGCCCTGGCTGTACAAGTGCCGCTTTTACCTTCTGTGCCGTTGCTGCCCATGTTAGCCGGCTCGAAACAAGCACATCATATCCATGCTGCAACCCCAAGATGTGGACACATATAACATGGGTTTAACTTACAGGTCTAAGTTAAGAGCTGTTGGGAAGTCCCTCTACATCCAAAGGGGGAAGACGATAGCAGAGGGTGACTTGGCCCCTCTAAAACCTGAGTGATTCCTGCAGACCCTGGTCTAGGAGGGGGCATACAAAGACTAACACAGGGAAAGCCTCTGTTAGCAGTGGAGTTTGGATCAGCAGCACGCTTTGGAAAGCAGCTGTGGAGCAGCAAACTGGTTTTCTTTCCTATGGGACTGGACGGGAAGGTGCCTCCAGCTGGCAGCAGATGTTGAGCTCACGGGACTGAGTGACAGCTAATCCAAAGCCACCCTTCCAGGACGGAGATGGCAAAGGCACCAGCTCCTCGGCTCCAGCTGGTTTACTCTGTAGACGCCACTTGCTGATGTACAGCCATGCTCGTCAGCTGGTGTCCAAGACACCCAGATTTGGTGAGACCAGGGCAGAGCCCAAGCAACTGGTAATACTACGCCAAATCCAAATCACAAGGGAAAGAACTAAAGCTGCCATTTCCCAGATGAGAAGCTCCTCCAGATACCACAGCAACTCTGCGGCAATGCCCAGGAAATGAAGGTGGATTTAATAATGCGACCACCCTCCTTCAGGATATTGCTTAACTTGCATTCCTACCTTCAGGCTTGCTTATAACCAACCATCTGTTGCTCTTCTGCAAAATTATCAGCCTCTTCCTCTTCCTTCAAAAGGAAAATTCTGCTATAATACAGCATCTTATTTTTTTGGCCCTGCTACTGTCTAATACAGCTGACTTTTCCTTTTTACCCATTTTGCAAGTCTCCTGATTATATACCATTGCCCATCTTTAATTTTTTTTTTTTTGAAGTGACTATCTGCTGTGCTTATTTCCATGCAACAGAAACGAGTCCTTCCTCAACACTGAAGGCACCTCTGAAAACGCTGGTAAGACCGTCTACTTACATAAATTTACAGGGTGCTGCTAAGTAAATGTAAATCAACTAACCTGCACCACTGAAAACCTTAGTCAAGGCACTTTGGCTTCAATGTAAGTTCTGTACAAAAATGAGGACAACAAGTCAGTCCGAGGAAATTTTAGCTCCGCAGCTTAAAGATCTGCAAAGAGGGTCAAGGGGAAGAGAGCTTTCAGGACACTCCTTGCTCTGATTTCTTCCCATTCCAAGGAACAGAATAAATTTGGAGTCGCTTCTATTTTTCAAAGCCAAGTGCCACATGGCAGAGGTAGGATTTGCACATCAATATTATGCCTGGATTTGGGAGAGCATGTGTCAAAAAGGTAGCAAATTAGATGGCAGTGTTGGCAAGGGGGGGGGACTTCCACTTCACTTACCATTTGAAGGACACCAAAATATGACATCAGGTATCCAGACTCCACTGCTTCCAATCCAAAGAAATCCATAGAGATGATGGAAAACATAATCAGGAACAAACCTAGAAGGAGGGTTAACGAAAAGCATACATTAATATACTTGTTCTGCGTATAGTGGCCAAGACCCTGCTCCCAGTCACCTCCAGTATGGGTCAGTAGCTCTCCTTGGGGTTACCAGGGCTGGATAAAAACCTGAGCAGAATCCTATACAAAATCAGCGTAGTAAATTAATCTTTAAATGTTAACTTTTTTATCCCTCTTCCTTTCATCTTTAAAATAATGTGACTATGTAGGCTGTAGATTCAGCTGTTTATTATAAACTGGTAAATATTTTTATCACTGAAGCCAAACCAACCATTAAGGCAACAAGAAAACATTTGTTCAGACAAGACTGTAACCATAAACATAATCTGATTGGATTCCTTGCCCCTTCTGCCTAACTTTAGATTTTCACCATGGGGAACACTGCCTGGGAAACAAGCGGGTGACATCAGCCTAAATACAGCATTTCACCACACGCCTGGGCAGTGATGTTGCTGGCACGTGAAATCTCTCGCTCTCCTGGACCAACAGCCATGTCAAACACAAGCAGTCATGAAAGTACAGACAGAAGCAGCACAGGCTGGTTCTGCTTTGCAATTAAGGCAATTTCTGGAGAGCACAACGGAAGATGCCCACTCAATCTCACATGAAAAGACAATAGCATGCATTTCCCCCTGTGCAAAATGTACACAAATACAGACATGCATACACACGCTCTCGTCGTACACAAAGAGCCATCAAATTAAAAATATTATGACAAAACATTGCTCTCAAAGAGCTGGTATGGGGTAGGAAGCTGCTGCCTCCCCTAGTGTCTTGTGCACCTCAGATGGATCAAGGCAGTAGGAAACAGGGGGTCTCTGCGCGTGAGCATCCCCACAACATGCCCTTTGGAGAGCACTGATCCTGCAGGGGAGAGGAGAAGAGAGCAAATGACCTTTAGGGGTCCTGCCCTTCCTCGTAGAATCCTCTGAGGTACAAAGACTGGGTAAATAGGGAGCTGCAGTCCTCTCCTGAAGAAAAAAAGAGCCCAGGAGGCAACGCATGAGGACTGAGAAGACAGCTTGTGGCCTGGCAAAGTGAGTCACTAACCCCGCGGCATGGGAAGGAGTTGCTGGCATTTCCTGGAAGCGTGAAGAGAGTGATTCCAAATTGCTGACGAAAACACCGTGGAGGACTTGCACCCTAACAAACCCACGCAACTCCACCACATCCAGCAGCCTGACAGCGCTGCTACCAGTCGAGCACCTGCAGCAACAAGGACCCCCCTCCAAGCACCCCAAGCCTTTGCCTGGAGGGACCACCACCCTCCAACCCCAGGACCTGCCACAAAGCCTTCTTGAACCACACCGAGGACCCCTTAATGGGGATAGCTGCACCCCCATGGTGTTGTGGGAGAGGGATGGGGAGCAGGAAGGGTGCTCCGTTCTGCTACCCTCTGGATATTTGGAGAAGGTGCCAGGGAGTTGGGGCTCACGAAGATTTACGGCTTCACTACACCCCTCCACGGAGAGCACCCTGTCGTTATCCAGTTGCTTTGAAATCGCTCTTAGCTCAAGCCAGCTTAAGGTAACATGCAAATAACCGTATTTACTCACAACATCCAAACCAGGCAACAGAGTTGCACATGTTCATAAAAGGCACACCTGAAGAAATGAAAGAAAAACCACACTTCGTTTCACTTGCAGGAAGATTAGATCGAAGCGGGTGCTTGCCCTTCATCCTGCTACCCCACTGCAGGTACCACCTAGGAGGGGTTCGACCTTCCTACATACCTGATGCTTCTTCCCGGTACCACACGCCAGCTTCTACCACTCCTCTCCCCTTTGAAGTCCCTCACTGAGTTAAGGCAGATTTGGATTTTTCTCCTGCAAACAAGCCAATTTCTTTTGGGGCAGGGGGATAAGCTGTGCTCTTTAGTGTTATGCGTTGCACGGCTCCCCGGGAGATGCAAAGGTCTCTTCTTTAGATGGGTGTCATCTCCCCCTGCCTGCATGGTCACTTAAAGCTACCTGGGCAAGGGAGACACCCCCCCCCCCCGCTCCCTCTGCTTTCAGCAACTAAGTGGGTCTCTCCCACTGGCAACGCATTTCTTGGTGAAACCCACAGGGTGAGCCCTAGACTGAACTCAGAAGATTTTCTGCTCATCTGAACATGCGTAAGCATTTCTTACAAAGAGCTCAGCAGTTCCCACCTGAGTAGGCTGAGCGCAGCCATGCGAGTGACGAACCCCTGGGGAGGGCTCTTCTGGGGACACCAAAACCCCACACGGAAGTTGCCAGAATAAGCTTCAATCCACACTGTGAGGCTTGGGTTTTCAACAGGAAAAAAAATGAAAAATAGCCAAAAATATCCCCAAAACCCTCACCTTTTTTGGGGGGTGGGGTGGGGTGCGTCTAAATAATGGGTGAACTCCTTAGAAAACCTGGCACCGGAGGGATGAGTAACCAGGGTTATGCAGCAGAAGGCAGGTTTGCGAGATGTGATAAAGACACGGAAAAGCACCAAGGAGACAGGGGAGCGCAACCTGTATTTTCAAAAAAAAACCCCATGACATTTCTAAAAGCAGCCCGTGGCTTTGGGAGGGCCAGCTTAGCAACCCTTATCGAGAGCCGGTGTGAAAAGGCGAGCGCGGCCCCTGGGAGCCTGTCTCAGCCCTCCTACGCCGGCTTGCAAACGCAACGGGGTGCAGAGCCCCAGGGCCCACGGCAAGATCCTGCTCTGCGCATGTGAAAGAAAGTCCCCTTAAAAATGGGATGCGGGTGCTAAAGTGATTGGTTAACACCAGGTTTTCCAAAGGGATTAGGCAGCCAAGGATTCATACAAGCAGCTATTTATCAGTATTTTCAAGGCCCTGGTGATTTCTGGTCAGTGAGAGGTATGTTTGACATTTTTATCCTTGTGTTTTCTTTTCTGTCTCTTATCTACTGCAATTGGAGTGAGACTCGCTTTTCCCAGGTCAGTTGAGGATGCAATTTGGCCACGCTGGAGCGGCCTCCTGCCCGTCCACCCCTTGGCAGCTACCACAGAGCCCGCATCTCTGCTTTTATGCAACACAGGGAGGAGGTTCCCAGCCCTGCAGCCCTCCCGGGGAGGCTCTTTCGGTCTCAAACAAGCTAATTTTAGACAACAACGAGCTCCATAAGGAACAGAAGATTTTCTTCTGTGTATATCACAAACTTGTTTACAAAGTAAATAGAGAACAGTCTGTAATTTGGATGTTCTAATTAATTATACAGTTGCAGCCAGGAGATGAAAGGTAAATGAGCTCATGAGGAGCTCAGCCTCCAGCTGTGAGCTGTAGAGAAGTAGGTGATGGCCAAATCCCTTATGAGCTGCCATTGTATGGTCAGTAGCCTGAAGAGAGACCTGCAAGGAGAAGTCACTAGGATTTTGATCACTCCTTGCCATAGTCCAAGCACTACACTTGCAGCAGGAGTGCTTCAGATGAACCCGTTCCTGCTCTTGCTGAAGTACTCCCAGCTGTTTCGGTGACAGACTGTCAGCCCATGTCCTGCCTTAACTCTCAGCTTCACCGTCTCCATCCTCTTTGCCTAGAAGCTCCCTTGCAGTTTTGGGCAGGAGATGTTTATTTTGGTTGGGTGCACGTTTTTGCCGTGCAACGAACAGTAAAAGAATGCCTTCTGCAACAGGGAGGAATTTGCATTTCAGCAGGGATGGCTAAAACCAAGCGCATCTCAACTGGCCTTTGGAAAAAGGAGAGTGCACAAGAAATGACCGTGCAGATTGCATATGGATGCGGTCTCGGGGTGGCATTTTTAAACAGAGAAATGAAGGCTACTTTAAGCTGAGAAATGAGCCAGAAGCAGCAAAGAAAACCCTTTTAAAACATCACTTGACTATCTCGTTCCTTGAAACGCTGTCATCTTATAGACGCTTTTAAAAATACAATTTTAAAAGTTTAGTTTCAGAAGAGCCTAAAAAGTGCACTATTAGGGCAATCCACCCGTCCATCAAGACTGTAGCCTGTCCCCAGTGCTGGCAGTAGGACCATCTGGCATTACTGATCTCAGCCAATGCCAACTACACACAAAAAGAAAAGAAAAGAAAAAAAAAAAAAAATCAGAAGTCCTTTACTTCCCTGCATGCTATTCTACAGCTCCAGTGGACTTGTTCCCCCAGAGCCTTAGCAAGGAATAACAGACGAACCTGGCCAAGCCCAGAAATGCCATCCCCTTCTGATTCAGCCACTCTCCACAGCCAAATCTACTTCCATTTGTAAACTGAATTTACAGTTTACAAATTACGCTTCATGTTATTTAAACTTCAAGGGCTTCTTCAGACACAGAAGAATTAGAAAAAGATGCAAAGTATAAAAGTTAAGGTACCTTAAATCCTCTCTTAGGATCCTTGTTTGGAAGGGAATTGCCTTAGTTTGTTCAGATGCATGATGTGCACACGTTTTAATGTGTATGAAACTCAATCCTTGGAACTGTAATCAATAGAAACTGCACTTTTAGGTTTGACTGGGAAAAGAGCCATGAAGGCTCCCTGTGTAGAATGGCGACGAACATCACCCTTTCCTCACACCACCACTAACAAGGTTGGCTTGTCTCTAGACAAGCGGGGGGAGAAAGAAGCTAGTGGGTAGGCAGAATTAAAGATTATTAAATTGTGACCAAGGATGTGTATAACCAAACAAATTGGGAGACACGGACTATGCCATGCCAGCAACTTATGCAAAGGGAGCAGGGCAACAGGCAGGTTTGGGATGGGTTTGAGGTAGCAGCAGGTTCCCACCATGACACAAAACACCCAAGCAGAACATAAAAAGAAGAGAAGAACAAGCACCACCATCGATGTGCAAGGCAAGAAACGTGCTGTAGTTCCCCTGCACGCAGCCAGCAGTTAGAGCAGCCACAGACTCCCATCTAGCAATCATTTTTAGTTGTTGGGAAAAAGGTTAGGGTATGCATACCCCTTAAAATCATTAAGTAAAATCAGGAAGGACCTCAGTGTTTCTGGAAGACTACAAATGATTTCTCTGCTCTGAAGAGGTTACAGCCTAAATAGAAATGACAGACAAGCGGAAAAAACCCATTTTCAGGCAGGGGATGGGGTAGAGAGATTAAGTGATTTGCCAAAAGTCACAGAAGCAGCCTGCGGCAAGTAGTCTGTTTTACGTTAAGTCCCAGGTTTTTGACCCTATGTAGCTGAGAGCATTTGAAAGCACCCAGCATCGAGTCAGGAGCTGAATCCTCACTGCTCCGTGATCAAAAGCAACGTGCTTTCAGTGACTTGAGACAAGCCTGGTCTACAGTGTTTGTCATCTTCTTTTAAATACATCAGAAATCATGGGTAACGGGTGAGATTTACCTATGGGAAGTCCAGCAAAGACCTTGACTATAAAAACTTCCATTACTCCAGGAAACTTCATCAGGCGCAGGATTTCTCTGATGCTGAACACGCTGCCAGACTGTGAAGCGCCTACAGAAGATGACATATTGATTAATATTGATTAATACTCTGTTTGTACGGGCTAGAGGCAGGAAGCAAGAGACTCTGAGCCTGTCTGCTCAGGTTCACCACCACCTTTCCGAAAAGGTGAGTCTCTGCAGCACCAGCTTTCTTCCGACAGCAGGAGGTTGGGAGCTGGTGCTGGGTCTGTATGCAGAGGACCCCTGGGTGACAGCCGGACTGCCTCCCGTGCCGGGCCAAACTAACCCCCAGTGAGGGGTCCACGATCATCTTTTCTGAGATGTGCGGCAAGCACTGGGCTGGAAGCCTGCAATTTTGCATGGCAGAGTGGTCGGCAGGTAGGGAATAATATTCTTCCACAAGCACACCTTAGGGATTAAAGCATCAGGATTTCAAGGTTGGCACCTTTTCGCCCTTTACCAGAGCCCTTACAGCATTTCAGTCCCCTGTCCCTATTCATGTGCTATTTATCAGAAACACTAAATACTCACTGTGCCCCGTCACACGACGGTCTGACTTGGGTTTAGCCTGCAAAGGGATCCAAACCACTGCTATCATGGTATTTACGAGATTTCCCACAAGCCCAACGTATGTTGGAACAAAAACGCTGCGAACAGAAATAATACAGGTAAGTGGATAAATAGCATAACCAAGACAATTTATACCTCTGTCCTGCAATGGCTTGGGCACTTGGATGAGGAATAATCCCCTTGAAGTTGCAGTACATAAGGTTATAAAAGAGCTCACATCCTTTCATGGGAGCTTTGGATATGACCACAGTTTGAAATTTCACCAAAAGATGGCTATTGCCATCAGGAGAGTTTCTTTTTTGTATTAATAATAGGGTATAATTCAATGCTTTTAAATCTGTGTCAGGGGAAAAGAGCCCCTCTTGGTTTAATGAAGCTTAGAAATCTTCCCATGGGAAGCACAGCAACTGCTTGTTAGGATCCATCTAATCCCCCATCTCATCCCCAGTTTCATTCATCTAAGTATCATCTCACTCCTTGAAATTCCTCAGCAAAATCAAATGAAGTTAAGGAAAGTGAAGAAAGTACTCAAGATGATTAAGGATGTTAGAATCCAGCCCAGCCTACAAGCAGAACCGAAACCACTGGAGATACAATACCACTTGAAAAGGAGATGCTAAAAATAACAAACACAATTTACAAAGCCTTCTGAGGAGGTGAGTAAACAGCACTTTGAACGATGCACCTCCTTTTCTCCAAAGGTGCCCAAAATCAAATCAGCTGCCCTTCAACTGCCCATCAAAGCCCCAAACGTTGGATCTTTAACAGAAGCAGGGCCGCATCCTTAGATGTAGACCCAGTGAAAAGCAATTATTAACAGTAGTTTTACAATGATAAAAAGGAACAATTACAACTTATCTAAAAAACCCAAACACAAACCCTGTAAAAGTCAATAGAGTCAATAAGTCTTCAATTATCACTGTCTTCTTAAAAGAGATTAGGAAATGACCCCTCCTAGGCTTTAAGGGCATGTGGGAAGATTTCAGACTCTGATGGTCTTTAACTCTGCCAAACACAGATGGAGCAAAGTCCAAGGCTGGAAGAGCAAAACTCTGGAGAATCGAGCTGAAAACAAAGGGAGAAGCATGTTTTGTCTTTAACAGTGAGAGCAATTATCCACTAAACCAGCTCATTAGAAGTCTTCCCCAGCATGGGAACCCTGCTAGTGGAAGAGTTTCATAAAACACGTGCTTAAAACCTTCTGCAGGATGCAGGTTTGGGGTGGGAACGCCCAGCAGAAACACCAAAGGCTGGGGTCACAGAGGGGGCAAGACTAAGTGACCATCACAGTCTCTTTGGGGCATCAAAATTAAAGCACCTTGGACTTGAGCAAAACAATGCCTGGATTTCACCAGAGAAGGCTTTGGAGCCATATGAGTCCATCCAGACTCAGAGGTCACCATGCCACCCCTGTATCCCCAGCAACCTGTGCTGCAAAACCAGGATGCAAAAGTGAGCTGTGAGCTGTCGACTGATGCTCCCTGCAAGCCTGCTGACAAAGGACTGCTCCTTGCCTGACTTTTTACGGCTGCTTTCCTTGTCGGACCATGGCATGTGGGTTTTTTGTGCAATAATCAGCAGCACTAATTGTAAAAGCCTCAAGTTTCCTCCATGCTAGACAAAGGTGTGGTCTGAATAATTTCTAGAGTATTCTTAAAGTCCCAGAGCAAGACAGCAAGGATTGAGACGCAAACAACTGAGAAAAGCATCAAAGAGCAAATACATATATATACACACACACACGTATTCCCACTAATTGCAACAGCAAAAATCCCAGCTGAGTATTTTAAGTCTCATTAATTATTATTAATAACAACAAAGTCAGATAATATCTTCCTGCAAATGGACTTAGTGCAGTAATTTAGACCTGCTGCCTTCCATCCATCAAGCTGTTCCACTAATTCCCCTGGACCACAAAATTAGTCATTTACTGGATCATTATTTTTTATTTTTAGTGCAGCAGATTGCCACTCTCAGATTTAAAATTGTCTGCCAAACAGTGCCCAGTGTATTGAAATCAACTTTGTGGACCCACGTTTTTATCCAAGAAATCTGGAATTTCTACTTTGCATTGCAACATAAAGTAAATTTACTAAGAAAATAGAAGAGAAAAAATAACCAAAATAAATATCTGCAGCTGGCTTAATGTTTTGGGGATTTCTATATTTCAAGCTTTCATTCTGATACGGAAAAAATGCATCACAAAAATTTGCATTGGACAGAAAACTTCCTTTCCAGTCCTATCTTTTCCTGAGTCTGGAAAACCAGACTCCACATGCCAATGTAAATATGTTTTACTCTTCAGATCCAAGAAGAATTACAGGAAGCAATGAGGGAAGGATCCTCCTATAAAACCAGTAAGCAAATGATACACTACTTCACTGCAAGCATACAACTGATAATTCATGGCTGTGAAAGGGAGAGGAGAACCTTGACATTCTACATATTTGGGAAAACCTGGGCTTGCTATAATGGATTCATGGCATTTCATGTGGTTGGACTCTGAAGTGAGAGAAATCCAGTAAAATATAGAGCTCGAAATCGTGTATCCCAGACAAGCCTGAAGCATTCAAAATCATCTGAAAATCCCTTTTCTTAGCCACAGTTTCTGTAAGTGCTTTGTCTTTTTCCACATATGAAGCATTATCATTTGTTGATGGGAAGGTGGTGAAGGCACAGCCTTGGGTTAGCTGCTCCGCTATCTTGTCCTACACAGCAGGGACGAACTCTGGAATTGGCGATAATGCATCCGTGTCCAGGAAACCACCTCTTGCATTTGTTCACTTCATCTTAAGAAAGATGAAGTAAAACCAAGGGTCATAAAAAATGCCACATCAACACAGCAGCCCATTCTTTTTTTTTTTCTGATGCATCTTCATGTCTTTTTTTTCCTGATGTTTCCTTTGCAATCCATGAATTATGCATGACGACACCTCCTGTGTCACTCCTTTTGGTACGGTGTCAGTGGGATGCATCCCCCCACTCCTACAGTGAAAGGCAACTGTTTTACAAAGAAGCAGCACAGGGCGGCTTTCCTGAAGCCCTGGCACATCATCACCTCTGAACTCCCCGTGATGTTGGCTTTGGGGCTTGGGTGGGTGAGGGACAGTAGACAATGCCTTTTCCTCTTATAAGAAGATACAGAAATATTTACACTGTCATGTAAAGGGACACAAGTGGTAAAACCAGCGTGCACGTGCTGAATCATTATTTCTGGCAGCAGGGAAGACAAACACCGCCAGGTTGAGCTGACAGTATTCTTGCAACGATGCTGATCAGGAGACTGGAGGCCAATGAGTTTGCTGGGGAAATGTGAAGTTGCAATGACGCTGCCAGATCCTCTGCTAGAGCTGTTCCCTGTCACCAGCACCAGGGAAAGCTCTACCCACCCCGGTGGATGCTGCTGGAAGGGGAGCTGCAGCCCTGCGGAGGTGGGTGGGAAGGAGGTAGTGGTGGTTCGGAGGAGTCCAGCAAGCAGCAGGATGGCAGGGTGGGGTTTGCACAGCGCTTTGGCAAAGGGTACAGTGATGCTCTTGTTACCAGCAAAGAAAACTGCTGCATGCTAAGCAAGTGGAGGACCCAGGGCTAAGCTGTTACTCTCATTTCTTACCAGTCTGGTGAGGAACAAGTGGTACAAACCAGAAGAGCTGAACTGAAGGTGAGACACCCCGACCCCTCAGCGTAGCCAAAGACTGGGGGTGGGAACAATCGCTGGGTTGGCAGCTCCTGCTGCACAAGGCTTGGCTCAAGGGCATTAGTCTTACTTTTTTTTAAAGATTTAAGCATGAAATCTCATCTCTGCTGAAATCAGCGGGAGTCCTTCTGCATTCAATTTTGCCTCTTTGCCTTATCAGCAGGCAGTTTCACCAGGAAGGGCCGTGGTGATGGCACTATTAAGACAAATGAGACATATTAAGCAGGTTGCTCCCGCAGGACCTTTTCCCATCCTCTTCCCCTTCCTGCCCTCCTGGCTGTCCGCAAACCAGCCATGTGGAGCCAGAGCGAGCCCTGCCAAAACCAGCAGCAGATTTCCCGAGTGGGACGGGAGAACAAAGGACGTGGGCAGGACTAATACAATTAAATTAAAGGAAGCAAAAGGGCACAGCAGCTTCGGCAGCAGAGATCATTGTGCGGCCTCTTCCAGCTTCTTGCTGATTAATAGAGGTTAAGAGCCTTTACTGTCCTGGGCTTTATGGTCAAAATAACTTGGGTAACTTTATCTGTGTACTTCAGCATGTTACTTATAATTCCTTTGCTTCTCTTGCATCTGGAGATTCCCTTGCTGACTTTTGCCAGCAGCCTTCCTTGCTCTTCCCTGGGCTTTTCCGCTAGCAAAGCTCCTCTTAGGCTGTCAGCTAAGACCACAGCTACCCACCCTTCTTTGTGTGTTTTCAGCCTTGCTGTGAAAGGGAGAACAAAATGCATCACCCTGTCCTGCACAGGACTGACGTGCCCCAAGATCCTGCTGCCAGGAGGGTGCAGAGCAATCCTCTACAGAAAGCAAACAGCCGAACTCGGAGGAGGACTAGTTTTTGCTAGTTTTTGCCAACAGGAGCAGCCTCAGCTTGCCCTGACTTAAAGCTTTCAGAGAAATAAGAAAACATGAGCAGAGGGACCCAGAGGCCAGGAGCCCATAGCATTAGCCAAACACTGCTTAACAACATAACAAAAACCTCCTCTTTTCATTTTCCAGAGGCGATTAGGCAAGTGTGGTGGATGCATTAAAAGCATCCATTAAGAGAGTTTTAAAGGGTTTCAAAAAGCAGGATGGTGAGCCCAGGGCACATTTGCCATGGGACTAATGGTATGGCCATGGATAAGGGACTAGCAGCTGACAGCTAGGATAGCCCATCTGGAAACTCCATCCTTAACGCTGGTGGGAAAGCAGAATTGATGACGAAACCATTAATAGTAATGTCATGGTAAAGAGATTAAACCCAAAGAAAATATTAGCATTTAAATCCAGATGGAGGAGGTTTGCATTTCTTCCCATCGAATGCTTAACCAGCCTCTTGTATTTACTTGCAGGTAACTGTAAATCCCAATGTGCACCACGCTTCCTGGGTGAGGCGAAGCAAGGACATGCTCTACGTTTCTTCACAACCTGCTCCCATCAGGGTCAATTAGGATGAGGCAAACGAGCGCAGTCAGGGTTCAGTTTCTGAATCAAGCCATGAGGCAGTAACACAGGTGACAGCAAGGGATCCCAGAGGCTCCCCAACTCCTGGAAGCGATGCTTTGCAGCTCTGTCCCAAGGGTCGCACACCCCTAAAGTCAGAAGAAGCATCAGAAAAATCTGGCAGAGTTTATGGCAAACACAGATCTTGGAAAGCGGGGCCTGGCCAGCCAAGAATGTGTGGGTGTATATACATACATACATATATATGTACCAACACATATGCAGAGCATTTCCCAGTAGCTTTGAAGCAAAACTTCCATGACAAATTCAATCCCACAAAGGCGCACGGACCACGTGGAGATCAGGCAGTGGCACAGGAGCAGGAGAGAGGCCACTGACCAGGCATTTGCAAGCAGGTAATATTTTCAGCTGGCAGATGAGGGCATGTGAACAGAGTCCTCACCGGTACCTGCCAACTGCAGCCCCCAGGCAGTGCCAAGGAGGGATGGGCATTGGAGCTTCCCATGGAAGCACCATGGAAGGCTACAACAAACCACTATGGGACAGAGTTTTGGGCTCCAGCCCAAATTCCAGTCCCTGCTCTGACCTTGCTGGGCTGCAATTCCCATCTTTGGTTTCCTGCCTGAAAGGCCTGGGCCAGACCCATGAAGGTACCTAAGGGCTGCTGGCAGCTGGGAGGCTGCATTCAGGCTGTGCCCGCCGGGAGATGGTATCAATCGCTTTCTGATTAGCATTCCAGCCACAGAGCCCAGCTTTGCAAAGTCCAGGAGAAAAACACACGTGTGTAATTGCACAATTAAACGTTGCGTCAATACAGCAATTCTTTCGAGGAGGAAGCAGTTCCCAACGATTCCCTGAGGATTAAAGGATCAACGTGTATTTTGGCAGTGAATGGGATTGGTTTTGTTTTCGTTCTCTTTTTCTTAATAAAGTCAAAGTTGAACATGGAGAGAGCACAAATTGGTTTTTAGTGACTCACTCCTACTTCAAAACAACGCTGCATAAAGCCGGCATTCATAGCTGGCCCAGATTCCTTAAAGAGCTTTGAAAGGACTCTCAAAATATTTCTTTGATTGCAGTCCGGCCACACTATCCGCTCATCCACTCACACCCTTGATGGGGCAGCAATGGGTGAAAAACAGCTGGTGAGTTAAAAAGAAAAGCAAAGCAAAAAACTGAGGTGAAAAAAATAAGTTCAGGTGAGACTATGACACCAAACCACGCTCTCCAGTAAACAGCTTTGGGTCCGTAAGAAAGTGAGCAGTGGCCACCGTGTTCCTGATGACTTGGTGATACATAAACCTAGCACAAAACTTATTGCAAATTAGGTACAGTTTTGTTCAAGAAACTTTGTTTTACTGCCTTGACGATGCTTGCTGAGCATATCTCACCTTTGACCCACCAAGGTCTGGTCTATGTTGTTAAGATTCCTCCTAAAGACCAAAAAAAAAAAAAAAAAAAAATCAAGCACAAAATTTCACCAAAGCTTCTTAAAGAAACAAACCCACAAAATCCTCAATCAAAAATAGATTTAATGAGCCTCAAAAAGTTTCACACGTTTCCTAGGACATTCACGCAAGCGTATAGAGATAGTCTGGCTTCCACAGCCCTGGGCAAGAAACGGCGCAGTAACACAAATAAACCCAGACAGCCCAGTGCTCAGCAGGCTTCAAGGCAGCCCTGCCCATGAAGGATGGCCAGTTCCACTCATCACATTATCCGTGCTTTTGGAACCTTCCTTTCTGCAGTTCCCACTCCCCGTCCTCATGGAAAAAACATCACACACAGGCATGAATAAGCGTGGCATGAGTCTTTCCCCCTGGCTCTCCTGTCCAAGCAAATGCTCATGTGAAAACAGTACATGAAGCAAGGAGCAGAGGTTAACGCCAGCTGAAGAAGTGTTAAATCCCATGTGGGAACAAACGCAGCCTCCAAGGGACATGTGCCAGAGAAACATGCCCTTTCTCACTTGCTTCCTCATGGTCAGGTAGAAGGTACTTCACAAGAGACAGGACAAATCACCTGGGCTAAATCACCCGTATTTCACTGTAGCCCCTCAGTGGGACTCCTTTGGTTGCAATTTCCCCATTATTTCAGGGGGAGCCTGGGATTTCTCCAGAGACAGAATGTACAACCTGAGCAGATACCCACCCCCACCCATGCATCAGTAGGAAAAGGAGGGAGTTCACTGCCCCGATGCAACTGGAAACGGTGACCAGGGTATCCTTTTTGCCACACGTGTTTCAGATGAGGAGCAGAAGCAGTTGGCTGCTGCTGCTTTGGGGAGAACAGGAGGCTCTTTTTCACTCCAGTGACCTTGACATCATTGCAGGCTGTTCAAGGAGGCGGTGAGAGTCTGCGTCCGCACCCTCCGCAGAGCCCCTCACGGGGCAAGAATGAGTCACCCGCATACAAGTGCTCATTCTACCGCACTGCTTATTTCTAGTGGCAGCCACATCTGGAAAATTCAGGTGGTGGGAAAGAAAAAAAAGATGAAGTGGGGTATGGGCATCCTGCATCACTCGCTTCTATCAGAACCGGGTGAGGGAGGGATGCTGATGATTGGCACTGGTGCATTAGCAGGGCAAAGTGCCAGGAGTGCAATGGCAGAAGCATGTCAGGGCTGCCATGTGCTGGGGACACCAGGCGTGGGGGGGGGCCAGGAATTCACAGCCATCCTCAAAGTCATTGGAGCTACCTGTGGCTTAACTTCCCTTAAGGGACATTCGCTCCTGTGCATGTCACCAACCCAACACAAGGAGGGTTGTTGGTGGGACTGACACTCAACCTTGCAGAAAAAAATGCTTTAGATCATTGCAGGGCACTGACTAAAAACACTCGGGCTTTTTCCACAGGGAAAATCCTCCTTTGGCAGAGCTCCCTACGTAAGCAGTGCCCTGTGTGAAAGGATAAGGCTGGCTGTCAACTGGGGGCTCCGCAGCAACAAGGCTATCTGTCCCCCTCCCTGAGTGCCTGCTGCAGGGAAAATCCCAGCAATGCAAAGCAGCTCAAACTAACCGGCCCCTGCCACAGCCCCAGCTCAAGCGCGGCAGATCCTGCTGCCGGGGGGTGAAGGGGACGGCTATGGCAGGATGTTAATTCCCAGGCAGCTGGAGCAGCCTGCCTGTGCCAGCGCATCCTGCTGCCCGATCCAATCCGGCCACCCTCCTGAGGAACTCAGCTAATTGCCAGAAGAGGCATATCAGTTACGTTTCAATAAGACGTGGGCGGATTTGCATGCTTTGCCCATAAGCCGCCACTAATTTTGAGTGTCATTTATTCTCATGTGCTCTTTTCTGCTAAAACACCCTATTTCAAAATACTGCACTTTGCTAATTCAAAGCTTGCACTTGTATGTGTGATTATTGCTTTTCCCTGTTGCATGGCGTAGACAGCCCCACTGGCATCTCAGTGCACCGAGCACCTGCGCATTTACATGCATTTATAACAAACGGGGGAATAAGCTGCGCTCCATAGGAGATTTTAGCCAGCTGGCTGACTAAGGCATTGCTTGCCTCATACTCTGTGGTATCACCCTATACGTCTAGAATTGGAGGAGTCTAGACAAGGGCCAGGTATGAGCTGCACTCCCTGAACGGGGGCTTGCAACATCTGGCTTTGATCCCAGCAGTGCTAATACTGGATGAGCTGGGGCGGGTGAAGATGGGTATCAGAAAGTAGGTGTAAGTGGTCAGTTCTTGCAATAGAGGCATCCCACCGGTGAGGCCAGGACATGTGCTGTTCAATCTATCTGTGAACAATCTGGAGCAGCAGTGAGGTGAGGAAGCTTGCTGAGGATACGCAACTAAAAGAGTACTGGGGAAAAGAGCAGGCAGTGGGGAATTGCGTACGGCCCTTACAGGGCTGAGGGATTGGGCAATAACATGGCAGATTAAATTTGAAGTGATGCATGCAGGGAAAACAAGTCTTAAATTCACATATGAAATGATGGTTTCTGAACAGCTTATTATTACTTAAGGGGGAGACCTTTGGACTATCATAGACCATTCCACAAAACCGTCAGCTCAGTGCTCAGCTAACCAAACATTAGCGACTACCACGAAAGAAACAGCAAGCAAGCAGAGAACCTCATTAGACCACTGTATAAACTCCTGGTTCACCAGTACTTTGAAGAGTGCATGCAACCCTGGTCCCCTCCTCTCAAAAAAGTATCTAAGAAGTGGGACAGGCACAGAGGATGGCAACAAGGACAATTCATGGCAACTGATTTTGTGCCTGAGGAGGCTGAGAGCCTTCACCCCAGGAAGGAGATGTCCGAGGGACATCTAATAAAGGTCCACAAGTCCGTGAGGGACTTGGAGCAGGGGATTAGGAAGTGACTGACATGGTCATTTCCACCACAAGAACCGGGAAGCACCAAACGAAGCTGTGAGAGACTGGTTCAAAACAAAGAGAAAGGCCTAATTCTTCCCACAACATGTAGAAGGTCAATGGGGTTTGATGCTACTGGTGTTGTGGAAGCAAAAGGTTTAGACAGGTACAAGGAGAGACTGGACAAGCACTTGGAGAAATGATCCACTGAAGGTTACCAAAGAGTCTCGAACCACATTCATTTGCGTCAGGAAATCCCCTGAGCTGAAAATAGTTGGAGGCTGGAAAAGTAATCGGTGAGGTATTATGCAAGTTTGTCCCTCTCTTTCTCTTCCCCGGCTTCTTACTGTGATTTTTATTGGAGAAAGGATACCAGTTCACACTGAGACGCAAGTGCAATTTCCTCCTCTGCAGCAGGACTCAAAACAGTGTCTCCCACCACCATCTCACAAACCAGACAAGGCTCATTTTTGCTCATTCCCTTGGAAAACACTGCTTTTTTTCTACAATCTTTAAACATTCCAGATAATAAATAAGAATAACCACTACTCTCACTTTGTGCTCGGGACACGCATCTGGAAAAGGGTAATGCTACATTTCAGTCCAAGGAATGTTCATGTATCTTTTCAAGTGACTGCTTAATATAACACAAAGATGCAATCCCTCATCGATTAAACATGGATTTTTCCCAGTCTTTTTCTTGGATACTCCAACCATACAAAGCAATAATAGTTTTTGAGGTCCCCCCACCTTCTTCTTCATGGTGAAGGTTTGTTCCTTAACGGGTGGCAAAACATTTAAGTAATTTTTTTTTTTTTTCTAATTAAGCAACAAAAACTGCTCTTCCAAGCTCAGAATGCGGTAAATTATTAAAACGCTCAGTTTGGGTGTGTTGCTGGGTAAGGACTCCCACACACAGACTGGTTAGAAGGTGAGCAGTGCTTGCTAGACTACCCAGTGACTCACCACCGAATACATCGTTAATCATATGTTACAGCATGTCTGACTTCATAGGGTACTGTAGGTGGTGTGAAATAATCTCTGAATGAGTTCAAGCTTTTTCTAGCTTTTATGAGGTTACAATGCTTCAGACTCCAAAAGACTCAGCTGGGCAGGAAACTGTTGAGGATTTGCTATAGTAACCTGGGCTGCACTCCCGGCACATCAGGTCTCGGCTCATGGCAATGGATCTGCAAGTTTGGCATTGGCTGCACAACCTCTCACTGATTGCGATGCACTCGCTTACTCAGAGCTGGCTCAAAGCAATGTGTGGGCAGAGCTGAATTTTGCTGCCCAAGGATGAGGGGTGGGGTCTGGGTAGTTCCTGTGAGGGGAAGGGGTAGGATTTGGCTGGGAAACAAAGCACGAAGAGAGCTCTGGCAAGCCAGGACCATTGCCTTTGCTGGCACTAAGGAGACAGGCGGTGACAGCTACTTCCAAGACTACCTCCCCCACATTCCAAAACCAGACACAGACACCAGATGCTCTGGCTTTCCTCAATGAGCACGCCTTCTCGCCACTCCGGCATAGGCAAATAGACAACAGGACCAGGGGCAGACAGTCCGATGCTGCAGGCAACTACCTGTTTTGCCAGTGCTTGGAGGTGTCCCAGCACTGGCCCACCAAAGGACTCAAGCTCCTTCTTCTACCCGTCCCTTTTGCAAGTGGGGCACTGGCAAGGCTACTGCAATGATCCAAGAGAGCAATCCTTGAGTCACGCAAAAGGAAGGGCTCCCTCCACACCCCACACCCGAAGGCTAATGAGGCAAATAGAAAAGTCATTGACTAGCCAAGTCTGACACTTAAATTTCATCTCTTACCAGGACTACATTCACGTGAATGACATTTTTAAGTGACGTTCTCTCTGGCAAAACGAGTTACTTCTTTACCTTGAGGTAAGTAACTGTAAACACATCATCCTACCAGAGGTACAGCCCAGACTGATCTTGCCTTGGAACAAGTAGTGGCAGCCAACACCTCCTACCTTGAGGTGTGAAAAATCTTGCCGTGCTACATCAAGGGCTCCAGCGCCTTTTGCCCAGTAAGACCTTTTAATGAATCAGGACACATTAGGGCTAATTTTGTACGGGAAGCAGTGTTGGACCGCTAATACCCAAAAGTCACAAATAAAACATTTCACATGTCAGGTAGAAGACTTCCCAGCATCCCACTCCAACCTCTTGGGTTGCACAACAGGCCCCTTGGAAACAACCCTTTCTCCAGCAAAGACAGAGCCTGAGGGCTGTGGGGCCGCTGATTTGATTTCATGAAGAGTTTGACCCCAGAAGGAGGCATCTGCATGAGAAGAGTGAGTCACTCCATTTCAATAATGGGCGAAACCATTAATTAAAGGTGCACAGTTTGCTTGCTCGGGCAGGCTTCCTACACTCAAACCAGGAGTGGTCTCACTGTTACTACATTTACCAAACTCCCCAAAATTAATTGTTTCCCTCATCCCATAGCGACAATGGTTTCTGCACGTTAAATATATTCAGATAGGAGGTGGTTCTGCCTTTCATATTTGCAAATTGTAGTAGTTTTCTCCATTACACAGGTTGTAGGACAAAGGCTAGCCAAGGAACAGCTAAGAAACTTTGCACTCAATGATGTATTTTCAAGTACTTTGTTTAGCATAGTAGAAAATAATCTATTTGGGTTAAAAAGCACATTCAGCTGAAGGTGCTTACACTTTTTGGAGCAATGAATTGAAAACAGATTTAATGTATTTCATACCAGTCAAATTAAATTGTAGGGTCTTCTACACATCTTGCTTATTTCAGTGGATTCCAGCATTGCCAAAACCCTGAAAAAGAACATCCTTTACCCGCAGACCGGGTGCAGTGGTTGCATTTCGAGCTCTGCCTAACACACCTTTGCTCTCAGCTGGAGGCGCTCCCCTTAGGGAGAAAAAGTGCTTCGTTCACTCTCCACACCACGTTTCATCTTGGCCCCACTACTGAGACCACCTACAGGGATGCCAGTTAGCATCAGCTGCATTATGCTGAACTGGTATTTACAGGAGCGCTCAGTGGGAACCACATCTTAGGCAGCTTCATGGGCAGCCTCTCCACCCAGCCACACGCTTACGGCAGAAGCCTGCTCCATCCACCACCAAACGACAGCAACTGCAAGCTACCTGGAGGACTTGCATGAAAAATTGCGAGCAGAGTGTTTACTGTATTTTTAGTTGCATTTAATTGCAAATTAGCAGCTGGAAACAAGGAGGGGTGAGCACCATGAGAGCAGCCAGCTGCCTGCAGAGGAGTTTGGAAACCTCCAATTACACATTTCTGTAGCTCCAACGAGTGAAGTGCTGGCCCGCTGCACGCTTGGGGTTTGCTGTACCTCGAAGATTTTCTTTTCAAGCCATCTGGTGTTGCAAGAGCCAGAGGCCACATGCTTCTTTGGCAGGACGTCTTAGGCAACACCTGTATTTTAGATACTACAACCAGGCAACTCAAGGCAGCAATGGGCCATGTTCTTTAGCAGCTGGCAGTGACGATGATTTTAGACTGGTGCTTGAGATAGCCTTGCAGAAGCTGTCTGCTTTCAGTGCACCAAATATGTCCATGTAAACAGACAAACTGATTGATAAGGAAATTATTTACCCTTTGAAGTGACTAGTGGTTCTTTTCAGTGCACAACGAAAAAGCGTTGTGTTTTCATTTCACTTCAATTTTATTTTCAGCAGGGAAAAAACATGAAAACATGGACTACAAAGTGCTGCCAAGCCTGTTGGACGTACAGCACCAGGTAAATACTGGGGTGTCCAAAGTACAAGGATCTCCAGACCTGGATCCACATCAGTCCTTATATAAAGTTTTCCTTCCTTACACACAGAGTCAGACCGAACTCAGCAGCAGCTAAAAACTCACAGTTCAAATCTCACAACTTATCCTCATAACCTCCCCACACGGGTGATGGTGGTGCAAACTCCCCATATGTACTCTTAGGGAAATGAAGTACAGAAAACTTAAGTGCCCCAGTAAGGTCCCATAAAGATCATAGTGGAAAAAAGAAAGCCTTAAAAATCAGATGTCTCACATGCAAGTTTAGTGCTCAGACCAGTGGACCACACTTTTCCTCTTCTCTTTCTTTTCCCCGGATCCCCCCAAAAGCCTTTTCTGCTGCCCCAGCCACAACACTGATGCAACGGGAACCCACAACTGGCTGCATCTTGCAGCACCCTGAGAACACACCACCAGCACTACATATGACAGCACTACTGATGGAAGAAGCAAACATATGTAAGTTTTGTGACATCCCTATTACTGCTTCAAGAATTCCTTCTGAGAACCCTTGCCACCGCGCACCAGTGTCGGCTGGCCCAGCTCCACAGGAATCAGCTGCCCCAGAAACAGGCTTCGCCCCAGGGATGCATCCTGGAGCCCTAACTCAATGAAAGCACAAATTTGAGTCAGTGGAAACTTGTCTGAGGAAGGACTGAGTAAAAACCACAGGGTCAAAGTAAAATAAGCCATGCGGATCCTGAGGAATTAGCGAGAAATGCTGCAAACCCAGCTGCATCAGGGGCATCATGGAAAAGGGGTTGGAAGAGATCAGCCGGGAGCATTATGGAAAAGATGCAAAGTCAGTAAGAGCCAAAAATGGTTTGCAGGATCAGGCCCAACATAAGCAGCATAGATACAACGGCTGCCAAAACCCATCAAAATGGCAGCACCCAGTACAAAGAGCCCAGCACAGAACAGAGATATGGATTCGCAGCAGGAAAGGACTTGAAATTCATTTCTCTTTAGTAAATCATCGGGTAGCAGCAGTTGAGGGAAAAAAACGTATGGGTTCAGTACCAACATCTTCATCTTTAATCCCTGCTTCAGACCAAGGCCAGTAGTTAAACTAACCTCAGACAAAGGCATTTTTTACTAAATTTTTTACTAAATGACACAAACTAAGCATAACATGTTGCATTTCCAGATATAGCTAACAAACCGTGTATTTCAATTACATTAATAGTGAGATTTCCGAAAAGCCAAACACCACAGCATTTGAAGGCTTCAGGGATGTTCTTTTTGGGTTGCTTTTAAATTAATATTTTCTTTTCATTTCTTCCATAGATGTTTTTCTTGTAAAATCCAAACATGACCAAAAAAGAGAAGAAAGTACTGAAAGATCACTAAACACGTGGAAAAGATTATCCCAGAGGGAATATGAAAGCCATCTGTCCAAGACTCCCTCTGCACTCATCCCGCAGATGTGAACGGCGAGAAATTGATGCTCTGGTGGCGAACACAAATAAAGTGGCGAACCCCGGTCTTGGTTGGCATCAAAACCACACATCCAGCTGTCCGGAGAGCTCGTTTAGCTAAGAGCATATTAGCCCCTAGGCTAGCCAAGACTTCATCGGTTGGAAAATCCCAATCATGAGTGCTAGCTACAAGGCAGGGGAGAAAAGAAAAGAAATGGGGAAAGATCAGGCAGGACAAGTCTGAACATGTTCATTTTGTCCCTCTTATGTTACAATTATATCCTCATTCCTCAGAGCAAAAGGCAGTTCAAAGAGACAATAAACCCCTTTTTAGTCTTACGCCTCACAGGAACGTCACTGAAACGGAACTGAAGTGGTTCCCAGAGATAAGGCAACAAAAGAAAATAAACCCTTCCCTACAGCTACCCTTTGGTAAAATATCAGCAGAGAAATAGAGGCACCGCTTCAGACATAACTATGGCATTCATCTGAGGAAATAGGGCTTAACCTAGTGGTTTAGAACGGAGGTTAATTTAGTATACTGCTCCTCAAACTCTGCACCTGCTTCCTTCCTTTGCTTTGCAGGACTGTTGGCCTCTAAGGCTCATACTAGCTTCATTTTACAGGATGAATAGTATTTTATTATCAGGAAATGTGACCCCCTTTTGAGGTACAACTTAACAAATGCTTCAGTTTAGGTCCCAGGCAATTTGGGCTGAAGCACTGTAGACCATAGGATGGCTTTGGGGCAGGCAAAGGGTGAGGGACCAGTTAAAGCAGCCACCAAACCGGGGGTTTTGACCACTTTTCTTTAACCCTCTTATTTGGGCACAAAAGATGTAGACCAATAGAGGGTCAGCTTAGCACGATGAAGAAAAGAAATTGAGCTGAAAGGTAGGGCAAGGAGCACGCTTGGGATGGACCTGGGAGGTCCCCGAGGGTGCACCCACCCCATCCTGCCTCCCTCCCAAACCAAATGAAGTAAAACCAAAGGCGCGGTGCACAAGGATGCCAGAGGGAGCAATTAAGTGACAAGGGGAAAATAATTAGATTTGCAGCTGAGAACATGAGACGCTAAACAGCCACAGACAGTGAAACGTTTGACAGCTGCAATCCTAGACATGGATGGGCCAGGCAGAAATAAAAGGCTCCATCATCTATTACCAAACCTCCCAGAAATCATCAAGCACTTATGTTCAAAGGTTACTGTAAAGTGAAACAACAAATTTTTTAAAAATGAATTTTTAATCTACTTCATCAAGGCTTTTACAGAGTGTGGAAATCACCCCACTCATGACCCCAGCTCTGGGGTCTCATTGCCGTTGTACATTTGTGTAACGGTAACAGACTTCAACCCAGCGCAGGACAGACACCATTTCTAACCACATCCAGGCTGCATGAGAATTTAATTACCCAAGGGGAAAGCCATAAATACTTCAGAGTGACTCGGTTTGGGGGCACTGGCTTTTTTTCTGCCTTTCACTGCGTCAGGGAATTTCTTTCCGCCCTACAGCCCTTAGGAAAGGAGCACATGGCTGAAGGAGTCAGCAGTCATGAATAATCAGGGAGGGACTTTTCCAGAACAAGGCAGTAATGTGAAAAAGTCTTTCTTCTGGGGGGACATTTGCATGACCGAGGGATGACATAATACGTCCACAAACAAAAAAGGCTTTATACCCCCATGGCGGCTTTCAAAACCTTTCCATACTGGCTCGGTCCTTCCCTTCTGTGCAGAAGCATCACATTTTGGGGGCAGGAATTTAAGCCCCATCTGCACCAGGTCAATTGCCGTCTCTGCAGCCATGCCTTTATCTCATTCTTTCTGGCTAATGCAATCCTACGACCCACGTTAGCAATGCTATTTTATGGGGCACAATGTTTCACTGTAGGACTGAAGGAATTTATTTCTGCTCTGGTATGAGGGTATAAAAGCCAAGCAGAGCCTAGGTGACAAACCTGTTTGCATAGGAGATCCATCAACATACAGCTGGAGCCACTTCCGAGAGGCAAGGCCAGTGCCTGGACACCAGCTTGCAGTGATGGAGCAGAAAAAAAAAGGTACAAACGGTATTGCCAGAGAGTGAAAAAGCAGCAGCATGCCAAGACGCCCCTATTAGACACTTGGGAGCTGCTGAATGAGCCAAATTGAAAAGGAGCTGCTGAAGTGCAGCCAGAGGAGCTGTGTGCCAGGACACATCCTTGCCCAAGCGCTGCGGGTACCACCGGGGCACCGAACCGGTGCTGGAAACCCAGCCAGGGTGTGAAAACATGGCACAGATGCTCAGGCTGAGGCAGAACTAATGTTTCACTTCCAGCATGGGCCATTTGCCAGATGTGGACCTCTGCTGAGAGTTAACTGAAATGCATTTGAAACTCCAGACAAAACCCTTTATTTTGCAGGTCATTTGTTTTTAAGGAGAGGGGCAAGCAGTGATCTAAGGAGTCAGCATCAGGTAGTTCAGACCCCCGCAAAAAAGCATCTGGGGACTTTCAGAGTGGTGAAGCAGGCACTTCAGGAATGATGGATGCTGGACCAAGCCCAGCCTCCCAACCCTAAGGGAATTTGCTCACAGCCCCGGGAGCGGGGAAAGCGTTTCTCACCAGTATAGGAAGTCAAGCGCTTGGCAGCAAGGGAGGCAGCTCTCCCACAACTCCGGTTACGCAAACAGCTGCCTTCTGCTGGGTTTCAACATGCTTCGCTGCTCCAAAAATAATTTCCTGCTTGATTTAATACCATTAGCAGGAGCACAGAGCGCAGCATGAATGGTCATGCTGCTTCATGCTGGATCCAGCTACCACTGGTTTCTAGCAAAAGCCCCGATTTCTTTTTTTGGCAGGGGGGCACAATTACGCAGGAGGAAAAGGTAAGTGGGGTGATAGCGTAAGCCCTCTCCTCTTCCTCTGTGAAGGGTTTTGACGCAAGCCTGTACAAAAGTACCTGCCACCTTTGTGCTTCCAGGCCTCTTTCCAGAGCTGAGATTTCCCAGCCCTTACAGCTCTTAACACTTATGGCATACAACCAACACTCGGCAGCCAAGCAGGAATCTATGCCAACATAAAGTTCAACGACAAAGTCACTGCTGGCTGGGCAATCAGGAGCTGTGCCTGTCGTGGACAGAGTTGCTGTAGTTCCCCCATGGCATGAGCACCCAAAAGCTAATATCGTGTCTTCTTTCATTCCCCACTGGATGGTTTTGTATCTCCTTTGGGGACTTGTTGGAGTAATCCCAGTCCAGCCCAGTGCTTTGGGAACAGCAGCGCTTTCTGTTCCTAGCTGGACTGGAATTTGAATAGCAAATTTTGCCCTGAGGTGCATCTGATTTCCTGTTCCCCATTCCCAGCCCAGGCATCTGCATGCCTCTTCCCAAGGGCCTGCCCTGGGGGGACTCCTTCAGGGGCCTTCACCAACAGTGCTTTGGAAACCTCGAGAAGTACGGAAAGTTAAAGATGCCAATGCCCAGCACATCAGCATCAGGCTCCATAACAACAGCACAGCACACCAAGCCTCCCAACACATGGCCTTACACAGAGGTTGGCTGGTATCTTCCAGATGAAGTCATGTTCAGCAAAGAAATGAAGCAGAAAAGTAAAACTCGATGGCACTCAGTAAAACGTCTACAAAATGGGATTCAGAAGCTGATAGCATGTTTGCAAAATCAGCATATTTTAAGGCAGTACAGAATGCATACTGGTGGGAAGCTGGACTCCCCAGTGGAGTCTGCGGGTCTGCTTTGGCATCTGAGGAAACTCTACAGGGTTTTCAATACCACACAATTCGGAAGAAGTCCTTGACAACACCAGCCAAGTGATTTCATGCTGCATTTCTCCTCCTCCTCCTATACCTTAAAATTAAAGCTGTGCAATGGGGCTCATTTATGCTTATATGTTTCAAGCCCAAAGACACCACGGGGGACCATTTAACCTGATCCGCACCACACAAGCCTTACCAAACTTTTCTTTCCACAGTCATTCTTTAAACCACACAACAGTTTATGAAAGATACCCCTCAACTTTCATTAGAAGAGTATATAAGGGCTGATGAACCCACCACTGCTTTGGACAGAAACTAACCTTGGAAGGTAAAGCCATAAGAAGAGAAGAAAGGCCCCATCAGCAGTCCTGTACGGGGCATAACTTCAGGATGACAACTGCAGCTTTTACATGTGAGGCAAAATATGCATCTGAGCTGACCTGCAGGCGAGGCCCCTCCTGTCACCATCACAATACAAGGGAATGACCCAGTGGAGAAGGTGGCTCCTCAGCTGCTGGAGGACCCGAGTCAGGTGGGAAGACAGGACTGGTGGGAAGAGTGTGCAAGCTGGTTTCCATACTCAACTGACCGATGTCTGCAGCTGCTGCTGCTCCCACAGCCTGAGGGAGCGTAGATAAGCAGCAGTTCAGCTTTTCCAGACATAGCACAATTCCTGTTTACAGCCTCTGGGCTAGACTTTTCAAAAGAAGGAGCTAGGTGTCTATTCTTGCAGGAAACCAGGTGTGTAAACAGTTCAATTAATATATCCAGCAAACTGTACTCTAGCACAGCAAAGAGGGCTAGTGGAGACAAGCCAAGAGCACAGGAGCCGAGGAAGGAAAATACTTTTAAAGAATATGCCTAATTAGAGATGGGCCTGGGCCAAAAGTTTGTATTTGAACACCTGGAATAGCCCTGGGGAGCAGAACTGTAACCTGAACCCAGATCCATATTTTGTAACTCGCTCCTCTCCCAAATGAACTAAAACCCAACTCCAGACCCAACCATCAGACAGTCTGAGCTGCAGGTCTCCAACAGCCAAAGCCCGGAGATCTGGCTTTCTACTCTCAACCAGGTTTTGGCCAAGCCATTGCACCTGGCTGCTGGTGCCCCGTCTCCCTCTCCCCCCCCACTGCCCAGTGCTTCCCCATGTTCCCGCTCCACCCCACTCCAGAGCTAGCTGCTGCTGCTTGGCAGCAAGCCCCCAGATCACCAACTCAAGGTGGAGATGCCTGTTCAGTGTCTGACGGCATGTCCCCATTTACTCCAGCGACCATGGCATCCCCAGCACCCTGACCAAGCCCCGCTTTTCACTGCACTGCCTTCTCCCTGCCCTCACAGGCTACAGCTGCATCTCCTGGCCAAAGCAAGAAGCCTGCCCCAACACAAAACCAAGTGGCTCCACTCATGCCTGCAAGCCAAATATTGACAGTGACCCTCAGTTTTGTGCCAAAGCCGTGGAGTACAGGCTTATTTTGAAGGGCACAATCTCCATGGCGGGGAAAGGCCCCATGCCCGTTATAAGTCCCTGCAGAAGTGGGACTTCTCCCTTACAGCTCAGCTTTCTAGGGCAGAAAACTAAACTTCATCCACACCTTACCGCCTCTTTTGAATGTAGATTTTCTTCACAGCAGAATCACATTTGGCAAAGAAAAGTCAGCCCCATCCACATAAAACCACCATGTCGTGGGCATGTCATGCATTTCAGAGAGCTTGCAAGGCTGACTAAACGTTTACTTTTGGATGGCTCATTTCCAAAGTCCAGGAATAGATCCTGGTCCACAATAAAAGAGTGCCCGGGTGTGCCATCAGATGGCTTCATTGCCCCGTTACAGCATGCCATTTGCATTCCTGCACTTTCCCCCTCACAGGGTGTTGCCAGGTGCCTGGCGCTGAGCTCGCTGCCGTGTCCCCTTCTCAGGGCAGACCTGCAGGTAGGTGAGGCCTTATCTCCTAACTGGATTATTCTTGGTAGGTATTTGGCAGTCATTTTTGCATTATCTGACCTTGGGTCTTGTTAGGCTGAGGTAGGTATCTAATGCACATGGCTCTTGGTTCCATTCCCTTTCCTGGTGGGCACCTGGCTTCTCGCCAGCACAGAATGGGATGAACTGGCACATCTGGAGAAGGGCAAATGGGATTTGCTCAGCACTGAATGCTATAATAGTCAAGGCAAGGTTTTGGAAACCTTTTGAACAATTTAGCTCCACTGCTATTCAGAGCAGCTTTGTGTCATGGATGTACTTTTCTAGCTATTGCAAATTCTTCCCTGCCACAGCTGAACCTCCATCCCCAAGAAATAAAACAACTAACAAAATAATAAGCAAGCTTTATACAAAAGCACAGGAAAAACTTTATGAATCCTTCAAGGGCCAAGAGACGCTTGTCTGAAAAGTGCTTGCCACACAGCACCCAGGCAAAATCAAAATGATGCAACTTTTGGTAGGGTGGACAGATTACCATCGGGCAATTAGACATCGCAGACCATGTAATTGCATGCAATGAGAACACGCGTGGGTGTAGTGCGAGGTGTGAGCCTGGTGTCACCAACCACAGGCCTCTCCGGTTACCCTAAAGGAGTTTTTCAACAAATGGTTTCAAAATGTCTTTTCTAAGCATCGATAGGTCCATCTCAAAGTAGGCCTCTTTCTGCAATGAAAAGCAATTCCTGGAAGACTGGGAAACATCCAGGACTACACTGGAAAACATCAGCTGGAAGAATCAATCCATCCTCTGTCTCATATGCAACTGAGTCTGGACAGTCAGAAAGGGGAGGGGAGGGAAACCCATCACACACAATACAGATAAACTGTTATACAGCTTTATCTCAGGAAAGAGCCTTTCTAAGCTTCTGTAGGAAGTAAGCTTAAACACCTGACACATGAGCATCCTGAGTTTTAATAACTATTGTTGTCTTTCATGCCCTCCTTTTTCAAAATCTGAGAACAGCATGTAAGACTCCGACCTCCTGTACGCGTTGCTCAGATGCTCCCCAGATAGCTTTTCCAAGGGGATTTCTAATTATTCGGGTTTTTAAAAGAAATATCCTGGAGGAATCTTTCAGGTTTCTGGAGGTTTCCTTCCTTCCTCTACAAATTTCTTTACCCAGAGCCTGATTTAAAAAAAAAAACCTCAAAGGAAACACTTCCAATGACTTCAGTATGTCTCAGATCACGTACCCTGGGGTAAAAGAGAAATGAACCAACCCCATAAAAATAAAGATGGTGCAGATTTCAAAAGGATTCACAGTGAAGTTTTGTAATGAAGTAATTAGCCCAAAAGTTTCAGCCTAGAATATCACTGAATAAAGGAACATTTAGTGAGACTGAGAAAAGTAATACTGCATACGGACCACAAAGGATTACAGGTATAATCCCCTCTCCACCAAGAAATTAAAATCGAAGCAACAATTGCTATAATAAGTAAACAAGAAAACCTCAGATGCTCAAAAATACTCAAAGTTTTCAGATCCTGAACTACCTTAAACGGACCAGATTTCCAAAAGCGCTAAATTCCTATCCTCTGAAAATCCACGTTAGACATCCCCAAGTGGGAAACTGAAAGAAAACCACAGTCGTCTCTGGAAAGCCTGATCGCTGTGCTTCTGCTTGAGGGGACAGTTGGAGAGCAGAGCAGAGCCCCTTACGCGTCTGTAAAGCAAAGCCAATTATTCTAAGAGCACATTAGGGTCTGTGTCCCTCCCAGGCCACCCAAGCCACCTCCCAAGCAACAGTTAATTACAACGAGACACGCTACTGCTCCAAAGCTGCTGCTCCGTAGCCCCTAAATGGGATACAACCCTACAGGGCACGTTGCCTCCTGCAAACGCCGGCTGGGCAAACCGGGAGTGCTCCTGCATGTGCTGTGGCACAGACCTGCTGCTGGCTCAACACACAGCGTTACGTCCTGTGCGCTGGCGGACCCTCACCGTAGCGTCCGGCCTCTCAGGTCACACCATTATCATTGCCCTCCTCTTAGATCAGCATCTCTGCTTGCCAGGGGTGCTTATGGGCATTTGCTGCACCCCTTGGCACAGCGCACGGCTCAGCCCGAGCGGTCAGGCGCTTGCAATCTGAATGCTACAGAGAACGAGAAGACGACAGAGAGGGGACCTCATCAACGCATACAAATATCTTAAGGGTGGGTGTCACGAGGACGGAGCCAGACTCTTCTCAGTGGTGCCCAGCGACAGGACAAGGGCAATGGGCACAAACTGAAGCATAAGAGGTTTCAGTTGAATATGAGGAAAAACTTCTTTACTTTAAGGGTGACCGAGCACTGGCACAGGCTGCCCAGGGGGGTTGTGGAGTCTCCCTCTCTGGAGATATTCAAGGCCCACCTGGATGAAGTCCTGTGTAACACGCTCCAGGAGAACCTGCTTTAAGCATGGGGGTTGGACTGGATGATCTCCTGAGGTCCCGTCCAACGCTTGCAATTCTGTGATTCTGTGAACGTTTCTGATGCTGGAAATACTTTTTCCCTTGGCTGCGATAACCCATGATTTGTCAGGTTAAAGAGGCAAGCCCCGACAAGCACTGGGGTTAGCCTGGAGATGGCCATTCAGAAACTCCTTTGCCCTCTGGCTGTGTGCACTGCCTGGATGCTTCACATACCTTTGGCTCTCGCCAGCTGGTGGAGTGGCTGTGAGCAGGATTTCATAAAGAGACGGCAAGGAAACAAAAACCTGGGTGGGGCCGTGGAAGCTGGTGTAGTTCATGCAAAGGTCACACCCTTTTTGTTTCCCTCTGAGCACCCCATGCGAGCAGCCTGGCCTTCACCCAGGGCATCTCCCCATCCATCCGGCCCGCCTCCTGCTCATCCCATCCATCTGGCAGCAACGGCCAGGAGAAGAACTGGGAAGGGTTCAATTCCCAACCACAAACTCCTCCAAAAGGGCTGCTTTTCCACCCATCCTTTAGTGCAGCCATACTTCAGGCAGGAGGAAAACAGGGGAGAGCAGCAGCATTGGATGTGCTGTGCTCTTTATTCCCTGGAGGCAAAGGAAGGTCCCTTTTGGAAATACTACTTCCTTCCAATCTTACTGCTCCAGATGACCCAATACATCTAAAAGCACTGAGCCTTTCTCCTGCAGAGCTTCACCCCTCAGCTCCCCAAGTCCTAACTCCTCCCACTCCACCCTTCACATGCCAAATCCGCACATTTCCGTTCATCCTGGCCTTCCCTCCCTCCCTCGTCTGACAGTCCTTCCCACACAAGCACCACATCCTTCCTGCCCCGAGTTTACCACAAGGCTGGGTTCGTTCACCGAAGCAGATCAGAATGAAACATAAGCATGGCCCTTTGAATCTAAAGGATTAGGAGATGCAAAAAGAGAGAGCTGTCCATACGAACATGTGCAGGCACTACCGAAGGAAGTTTGGGCCACCCCATGTTGCCCTCCAGGCCCCTCTGCTAGCTCTTGCCTGGCCCAGCAATTCAGCCCTCAACCTCTGGGACTCCCCCACCACTGAGCTCTATGGCTGGTTGAGATTGGGTTCTGCTGCTGCTTTTCTGAAGCAGCAAAAGGCTGACACTTGCTTTTGATAAACAATTAAAAAAAAAGAGAAACAAGCGCCAAAAATGGGGTGGTAACTGGGCTCACAGACTGCCTACCCAGGACACCAGGGGATGAAAAAGATGATACATCCAGGAAAAAAACTGGATGTGTTCCCCCAAGGTAGTAGATATTTGCATGAGCACACCTTGTGACAGAGTCTGCATCCCAAAGGCTGTACAATACAAATAGCAATATTGTAAATGTATTGGGAAAGGGAAGGAAAAACTATCTCATTGCCCCCTATTATGCATGAAGAACACCGGTGCAGAGGGATGGGGTGACTTACTTTCATCACAGGAAAATCATGGCAGAACCAAGTCCCAAATCCCAATTCAGGGACTTAACCACAAGCTATTCTGTGCTTTCTATTTTCTATTAGCAAAAAAACCCAGTATTTCCACGGATTTCAACCCTCAGTGATACTGCTGGATTTGCTGCCCAGTTGTGAAATATTCCAGGAGTGGGAAGAGCAGATGGAGCTCCAGTGAGTCAACGAGGAGACACTGCCTTATTGTGCAACCTGCGTGGCAAGGGTCATGTTCAGCCCTCTGATGCTGCCTCCGCTAGCAAGGCCAGACCCAAAATATCTCATGCCTTTCCATAAATTTTCAGGTTTTGGGGTTTGCTTGGGTTTTGGGTTTTTTTGGTTTTTTTCCATTTTTTCCAGTTATTACTTGAGACTGTTAAGCCAGGCTTGACCAAAAAAAAAATCAGTCACCACCTCAACGCAACCTTGCAGGAACACAGGTAACAACCAACGAAGCAGGGCACCGTGCCACACAGAAACTCAGCGCTTTCAAAGTATCGGCCGAGAGAAGAGGTGTTCAAACATCCATAATTGTTTAGCAGAGGTAACTTCACAAACACGCGCACTTTTGATTGCAATCTAGCCACCGCGCGCACAGAACAGGGTTTCGCTCACCCACCACCCCCTCACTTTCTGACTCCAGGCATGGGACGGCAAGGCAGGGCAGCCTCCCCCGGCGCACAGGCACGATGAAAGCTAGAGAAGGCAGCAGGGAAATTTCCTTAGATCACCCATAGATCCCTCCCCCCACCTTTATTTCCTGCTTGTCTGTCTGTCTACTGGAATAACCACTGTCAACCCACAGAGGGGCACCAGGCAAACCATGCCAGGAGTCCCTCTTTCCATGGCTCTGGTGCAAGTCAACTCCCAGCAGTCCCCAAACCTCACTCTCTGTCTAAGCTGCACAAACCAGTCACACAAGGAAGTTCTGGATACTTTCTCCTTTTACGTTGTTTTTATAATGCCTTTTCATCATGGTTTCCCTGGGAAGATGAAGCAGCTAGCCCCAAAGGGCAGAGATGCCCAGGAGGAAGGAGGGTGCTGTGGGGGGAAGGGGCAGGTGGACATCCCCTGTGAGCTGGCACAGCCATGCCCACAGCCCCCCCCCACCAAATCCCTACAGAAAACTAAGTGGGAATGAGGGTTTTGAAGGAAAATGGGGACATCCTTTCAAGGCTAAGGAAGGGGATACCAACCAGCACCCCATTAGCTCGACCAAAGCCCTGCCCTCCTCAGCCATACCCCATACCCTTGAGGGCAGCCACAAGTCATGGGCTCGCCCTCCCACGAGCTGCTGGCTCCTGCCCTGAACCCCACTCTTCCTCCCTTGGGAAAGGGCTCCACCTACGGGTGAAGGACCAAAGAGGAGCTCCCTGCCCCATCATCATTCCTCCCTCCTCGAAGTTCAGACCAGGGGTTGTAAGGAGAGGATGGAAGAGCCAAGTTTACTGAAGGTCTGCAAAGGGGCAATGAGGGCACCTTTGCAGCATCAGTGCGGTCTTCCGATGGGTAAACAGGAGAAAGCCAGTGGACAGAAATCTAAAATTGGTGGCCTAGAAGTAGTAGGCAGAGTAGAGGCTTGCAGGAAGGAAGGGCTGGGGATGAGCTTAGTGCAGGCCTGCCTGTTGCATGAAGGCAGGACAGGAGAAAGTGCTCAGAACCTGCATCCTGGTGACTTCTGGTACGTTCACAATCCAGCATCAAACTCCAGGATTCTGACCACAGGCACAAGGTGCTGATGGCCAGAGCTAGTGTTTTGGGACTCAGGTGTTAAGCAAGCAGAATGCCTGTGAAGCAGTCTGTTCCCTGAGCTGTTTCAGGCCTGCTTCATGGGGAGGTGGGTGGTGCTGTAGAAGTGCCTGTGCCTCTCCATCAACCACACAGAGTCTGAACAGCAAATTTAGGTGTAGCTGTCTCCACTGTAGATGTCTAAGATTAGGTGAACTCCACCCAAAGTGCACTGAGGCATTTCTCAGGTTCAAGAATAGGTTAAGCAAGTCATCAGAACTAGAAAGCTCTGGTTCTGGGAAGAGAGGAGAAGCACCCTAGACCTGAACTCTGAACCAGGGAGTTGAGGAGGGATTATGTGTATGACCCTCTGTCCAGACCTGGTTAACATAGACCTTACAGAATCTTTGGGACCATGGCTTCTAAATACTAAGATTGTTGTCATGCAGAGTAAGTGAGAAAAAGAATCTCTGGATCCTGTTTTGGTTTATTTTTCACAGAAGGCCACAACTGGGGTCCTCTGTGCCTTTCCCAAACTATCGGGTCCTTGACAAACAGCCCATTTGCTATTCCCTCCCCATCTCTCCCAAGGCACCACATAGCTCAACCAACAGCAACAGACCACGTTGCAGCTTGTGGATGACTTGCTGGCAAGCAGACACCACCTCCCTCTCCCCAAAGTCCCTTGATACAAAGGACAAAGCGATGCCTGTACAAGCGTCACCGAACTGCGCTGCTTGGCCGATCAACATCATCGCAGGCAGAGAAATACCACGGTTTCTGCTAGAAGGGAGCAGGAGCAGCTTCCCGGCAGCAGAATGCCCTGCTTTGTCCCAAAACAGAGAGCAACCCCCTCGCCCTTTGCCATGGTTGCACCCGCCTTCCCAGCTCCCAACCTTCAGCCCTTTCAACACCCACAGTCTTTCCACTCTGCTGCGAAGCAATGAGAAATTCCCTGCCAGAGGACATTGTTCAAATGGGTTATTGAAAATAAATGCAATTCCCTACTCCAGGCAAACAAGCTCCCTCTTTTCCCCTTGAGGAAGAAGGATGATAGCACAGCCAGGAAAAAAAAAAAAAAACAACCCTATCCCCAAAGCCTGCTGTAATAATATTAAATAAGAGACCAAAGGGGCTTGGCCAGGAAAATCCCAAGTTCAAAAGAATAATTGCTCCAAGAGATTTAAGCCTACAGCTGAGTCACCAAAATGAAGAAAGCTCTCCTTGTCCATAGAAAGCAAACAAATCTTGGGTCATGCAGCAAAGCTTCTGTATGTCCTTGTTAGAAAGAAAGAAGAAAGAAGCCAAATGCAATTAATCATAGTCCCAGAAGAAAGGATGAAATCTCTGTAATTAGCTACCTAGGCTCAGCTTTCCACTTTTGAAGACTAATCCAGCCTTCTTCCTTCACCCTTCACCCACAGCGCTGCCACAAAAGCCTACTACAAATACCATATCACTTCTCTCCAGGGGTACACACTCACCTGCAGCCCCTAACAGCTTCCCAGTAAGCGTACAGGGAGGGGGGAACACGTGCGAAGAGCAAACAGGACTCTTTCTTAGTCACCTTTCGGGGATGAGCTGTGATGGAGTTTGCAGAGTCTTCAAGAACCTGGAGACCTCGGCTGAACTACAGGGGTTATTTTCAAGCTAAGCATTTTATCTTTACAATCCTGATCCACCTGATCAATGACCAGAAAACACCAATTAAAGAAAAAAAAAATCCTACAAACATGAAAACACTTTCCAAATAGTTAAGATTGCAACTGCCTGTGTTAATAAATTGGCTTATACCTGATCCTCAGGTGGTGTAAATTTGCCTGGCCATCACCCTGCCCATAGAAAGCATGTTCTTCACAGCCATATGCACTGTTTGTACAGAGGTGAGTGGACAGGGCTATATATTAAGAGCAAGGTCTCCAGCCATTAAATCTAGCAGCGTGAAGCCACCTGGCAAGCAGCTCCTCGATTTGCAAACGGCAAAGCCACACTTCACACATGAAACACGTTCAGAGCTGACCAAGAGTCACAATTTCTTTGCTACAGCTTCACTCAAAGTTTTGGAAAACATGGGGAAAAGTGCTGTACTTCAGAGAGAGGAAGAGGAAGGGCTGGAGCTGGTGGCTACAGCTTAGGAGCAGAGGTCAGGATCTGACATCCAAAAAGTCCTGTGCAAATCAGAACAAGCCATTCAATGTCCCTGGGGCTCCCTTAATAAATAAGGGTTGACAAATATTATTCCAACAATGAAAACAACAACAGGCCAGCTCTTTAGGTCAAGTACATCAATGGCAAATACAATACAGTGGAATAATACCAAAATGACATCAGCTGAGGAACTGAGACAGATTTCTACCCCCTCTCTTGTATACAAACCACGGCTAACATATGAATAATGCTGTCAACAACAGACGGGGAACGCTGGCCAGCTTTGTGGTGAGGGAGAGCGAAGAATGCAGAGTGGACAGAAATCTCCAGCTTTGCTCTTCCATGACATGGCAGAAATGTTTCTTTTCAAAAGGAAGGAGATTGGGTCATTCTTCTATGAAAAAAATGGAAGTGATTACACAACTCCAAGTACAGCTTTGGTACAACCAAGTACTTCCGGTACAAATGTGGGAAACAGAGGGATGATTAACAGCCAATCTGTGGGATACAGCAACAGGGCCAAGGAGCCTGGATGTGTCCATAATGCGACATCTACTCCTTCCCCTCCAGGTCACTGCTGCAGGCACAGCCAGAGGCACTGGGGATGCTCTGGGAACTGTTCCATGGCACAAAGCTGTCTTCATCTGCCTGCTGGGCTGAACTCCTGCTCACCACCAATACCAGCCAGAACACTAAAAATTAGTAGATTGCTTCTCTAATCTTTGCACAGAAATCTGGCATAGGAGCTAAGCACAGTACCAGAGCAAAGGTGGGATTTGGGTGTGACAAAGGTGGCTACCGAATGCCCAGAGCAGCCTCTCTGTGCAGTCATAGAATTGTTTAGGATTCTATGATTCTTTTCTATGATTTAGGTTGGAAAAGATTCTTAAGATCCAGTCCAACCGTTAGCCTAACCCTGCCATCCTGCCACTAAACCATGTCCCTAAGCACCTCGTCTACCCATCTTTTAAATACCTCCAGGTATGGGGACTCGACCACTTCCCTGGGCAGCCCGTCCCAAAGCTTTACAATCCTTTCTGTGAAGAAATCTTTCCTAATGTCCAGTCTAAAGCTTCCCTGGTGCAACTTGAGGCCATTTCCTCTTGTCCTATTGCCTGTTACCTGGGAGAAGAGACCGACCCCCACCTCACTACAACCTCCTGTCAGGCAGCTGTAGGGAGCGATAAGGGCTCCCCTCAGCCTCCTCTTCTCCAAGCTAAACAACCCCAGTTCCCTCAGCTGCTCCTCAAAAGCCTTGTGCCTCCACACTCTTCACCAGCTTTGCTGCTCTTCTCTGGACATGCTCCAGCACCTCAATGTCCTTTTTGTAGTGAGGGGCCCAAAAGTGAACCCAGTATTCAAGGTGCAGCCTCACAAGGGCTGAATACACAGGCACAGTCACTGCCCTGCTCCTGCTGGCCACACTATTCCTGATACAAGCCAGGATGCTGTTGGCCTTCTTGGCCACCTGGGCACACTGCTGGCTCATGTTTAGCCAGCTGTCGATCAGAATCCCCAGGCCCTTTTCCGCCAGGCAGCTTCCCAGCCGCTCTTCCCCACGCCTGTAGCGTCGAGTGGGGTTGTTGTGACCCAAGCGCAGGACCTGGCCCTTGCCCTTGTTCAACCTCATACCAGCCCTTCAGCCTGGAGCTGCTGTTTCTAAAATCAAAACCCTCTGCCTGCAAAGGGTGGTCAGAGAAGGGTCCTGCCAGCACGCTGGCGTTGGTCCCCCGTTAATGGGATATTCCTACCGCCCTTCCAGGGGGAGGCACAGGAGAAACCCAAACGGCACGGGGCGGGCAGGCTGCTGGCCCCGGCGCTGCTGCGGGCTGGCAGGGGCGGCCCCGGCCCCGCTGCGGGGGGGCTGCAGCGGCAGGGGCGACCTGCGAGCCGAGGCTGCCCTCCGCCGGAGCCCGGGGAAACGGCACCCGGCCGTGAGAAAGGCAAATGCTACCTCGGGTTTTTTTTTTCCAGGAGCAGGTCCCTTACTTTCCCAACAATTCACTTTTCTCAGTGTTATGTTGCAGGCACAAAACGTAAGGGCCAGAAGCTTTCAAAATAAGCAGCAACCGGGGGAGTCCTGTTGTCTGGCAGCACCATGCCCTGACATCCAAAAGCCGGGCTGCCTTCAAGGGTCTCTGACTAATTAACTGAAACAGGGCATTCGCCTCAGCACAAGGGCATGGAATTGTTGGAGTGGGTCCAGAGGAGGGCTACTAAAATGATCCGAGGGCTGGAGCCCCTCTCCTGTGAGGCCAGGCTGAGAGAGTTGGGCTTGTTCAGCCTGGAGAAGAGAAGGCTGCGGGGAGACCTGATTGCGGCCTTTCAGTACCTAAAGGGGGCCTATAGGAAAGGTGGGGACAATCTTTTTAGCAGGGCCAGTTGTGACAGGATGAGGGGTGATGGTTTTAAACTGAAGCAGGGTAGGTTTAGACTGGACCTAAGGAAGAAATTCTTTCCAATGAGGGTGGTGAAATACTGGAACAGGTTGCCTAGAGAGGTGGTGGAGGCCCCATCCCTGGAAACATTCAAGGCCAGGTTGGATGGGACTGTGAGCAACCTGATCTGGTTAAAGGTGTCCCTGCTCCCTGCAAAGGGGGTTGGACTAGATGACCTCTAGGGGTCCCTTCCAACCCAAAACATTCTATGATTCTATGATTCTCTCCCACCGCTGATTCTTCTATAAACCAGTGACTGATGCACATGCTGGAAAGTGAAACCCCATAAATTTTTGCTCGATAACAATGTTGATGTTTAAATATGAGCATATAACCACAGATTAAGCTGTGAACTGAGGTAACCTTTACTTTCAGACAGTTTACACACAGAAGGGATACAATCACTGTATTTGATTTAAAATAATTCTTATTAAAACGCCACTCAACCATCAACATCTATAAATACTTTAAAATCCTGAATTAGTTAATATTATGTACATCCCCAATTTTCATTTTATGTAACCATAACAACTACAAAATGAATCCTCCTAGCCAGACTTGTGTCAATTGGCCAATGCAGAACAGGCACCAACCATGAAAGAATTAAGGAAAACCTTTTCAGGTTTCAAGTGAGAGGAAGAAAATCCCTGAGACTGTTTGCAGAAGTTAATCTGCCCCAACACTGCTAAGGTACAGCAGCAAACAAGAGTTTTCAGGGGCTACTCTGTAAGGCAATGAGGTGAAGTCTACTCAATTAACCTTTGCAAAGATTTGAGACACAAAGTAGCATCGCTGCAGCACCTGAATGCATGTGGACGCACGACAGGGTTCAGAGACCAATGCACGATGCCCAACACCGTAACCGAGCGTGCCCTATGCAAAATGCCCAGGTGACATAGCACCATATGCAGCCTGCAGTGCTTATGGTGCTAGGAAAAGGATCATGGGAGAAAAAAACAAATCAATGACATTTGACTTAGCTGCCTGAAGTTCATGCAGACTGATTTTTAATGAGACAGCCTTGCTGTAGGAAGCAGGGGAGATGGGACATGGGCTGGTCAGGCAGCCCTGGGCCACTGTGGTGGCGAGCAGCAGCTGCGGGCAGCAGTGACACCCGGAGGGCACTGACACCTGCCAGTGACACCGACCCCTTCCAGGATGAGCCCAATTCCTGAAAACCAGGGCTTCTAATGGTTTTTAACTTCTGTCCTAGGCTGCAAAGCAGCTATAACACTCATAAAGACTGAAAGAAGTTATTTCCATGCTAATCTGAATCTGCAGAAGTAAGTGTCCATAATAAATAAGTAGAGCAAAATGAATACTCAAAGGTTCACAAGGTTTGGGGTTTTTTTCCCTCCAACCAGAGAAATGCTGGGGAATCTTCCAGGAAGATTAAAGCCACGTGCACTTCCCTGCCTGCAAAATTCTCTGACACACCGCACCTTTTAAGCTTCCTTTACTAGTAACGAACAGAGACTGGCAAATACAATAAATCAGGTATTTCTTCCCTATTGCAGCACGTAAGAGAAGGTGGCAGCCTGCTGCAACATGCCAGGCTGTGGAAAGCAAACAAGGAAGCGGCAGGCATGTGCTTCATCTTGCTGTGGCCGGGCTAGACCTCCTCATGCCTTTCCCCCACGGTCCCAAGCTTGCTTTCCCCTTTCCCAAGGTCTTGCTTTATATTGAGCATCCCCCAAGCACACCCGTTTTCCCACAGGTTTCACACTGCTCCCAATTTCCATTTCTCAGTTGTTCAACACTGTTTCTTACCAGCAAGTAATGCAATATGGGCTGCTTCTCAGTAGACTCAGCTCCAAAGAGAAGACAACTGGGGGACAGACAATTTCTCACTTCAACTTGTTTTTAAATCAGTTTAAGTAGACAGAAGATGAGATTTTCAACAAGGTCCCCTTAAAAACAGTGGGAGTAGCTCTTTGTAGCAGTATGGAAAGCAAAATTTTGAGTTCTGGTATGATCCTCTACTGCCACCAGCAGTAACATATCACCAAAAGCTTGGGGGCGGAACCAAAATACCCTTTAGCAGCTCCCTCAATGGTTACAAAAAGGCCAACACCAAACAAGTGGACCACTCACCCAAATTTGGTGGAGAGAACACCTCCCAGGGCAGAGCCGATGATTATGCCTATTCCAAAGCAAAGACCCAGCTTCCCCAAAGCATCAGCGCGTTGGGAAGGAGTAGTCAGGTCTGTAATAACCTTCTGAGCACCTGCAGGGAAACAAATCCCTTGAAAGAAGCTTTTCACAGGGTCTGAGCAGCGGGTATAATTTTGTAGGCCACAGAAACAGTGCCTGCCACAAAACAGTCCTTGCAACCCTGGGGCAAATGCTCATGCACACTGCTGAGTGGAATTGGTTCAGCCCGACAGTCATAGGAAGCAAAACACCCAAACCACTCAAATAAACCACTTCACAAGTGGCAAGAAGAGACTTAACACTCTGTCAACTTGAGTCCTCTTGCATGAGTTACACAGACTTCTGGTAGCTAAAGGTTGTTGTGTGGTTTTTACTAGAAACATCTAGGAAAGGCCAACTAAAGCAGAACAGCTTGGTGAGTAACGGAATATTTTTGGAACCACGTTTCATTTTGACTAGTATGTTTATGTTACTGGGAGAAAGGGAAAAGTTCTCCTATAAAATATCCTCGTTACAAGAATTTTGAGATAGCACCACTGCCAGCAAGCATTCATCACCCACATCCGAATGGTAAAGTCCAAGCAATTTGTTCAAGACCATACAGGAGAATGGATCTGGGACTACAAGCTACCAGCCCTGTTTTCCATAACCAATATACCTGCTGCTTCATGTTCTCACCATTTCACCCCTGATAACCATCAGATGTTCCTCCTGCCTGCCTTCATGCTGTTGAGCCTATTGACTTCCAGCAACACAAGCAAGAAGAGAGGAGTCAGGCAATAAAAGCCATCTGGAAAGTCATTCAGCCCTGACCAACCTTACCTGGTAGCCCATGCATGAATACTGCTGGAAGCCTGGAGAGGAAGAGGAGGGGGATGCTGGTGGAGATGGACATGAGCAGGAAGAAGGCACTTCCAGATGCACAGGAGACAATTAAAGCAGCTCGGGTGCCAAACTGATCTGCAAACCTGGTACAGAAATGGTACAAGGTTGTCAGAAGTGGGACCACACAGGCCAGTGCAAGCGAGATGCAGCCAGGCAGATGGAGCTGCACAGGCATCTCACTCATTTATCTACCATGGGAAGGCTGATCAGATTCTCAGAAGTGCTCTATTCCCAAAAGAGGATGAGATACTCAGAGGAGCTCAGCTCACTGGGGAACCTCTCTTCATTGCTGACTACTGGCTATACAAAATTGCCTTGCAAAAACTTTGAAAACCCCAAAAATACCCCCCAAAAAGGCCCCCCCCAAACTGGAAGCCTTGCCTGGAGGGGTACAAGGAGCAGTGCTGAAGCACCTGGGAACATGGGCACTGACACTTTTGTGTAACTGGGGAATACACAGACAGCTGCTACCACTCGGCCTGTCTCCAGGCCCCTTGTAGGCACAAGATAATGTGCTTGAGTCCCTTCCACCGGCATTTCAATGAATAAATGTGATTTATCTCATGGCTGCTAAAAACCAGCCACAGACAGAGGCAGTCACAGCAGCTCAGTCACTCATTCAACATTAGCACTGCAGAGCACATAGCACCCTCAAATTTTACTTTGCAACTCTCAGACCAGGGAATCAGGCTAGCTAATTTTTTAGTTCAGGTTCAGTGGCAATAGAAGTTATTCCAATGTCTTGCCAGAGGATGTTCAAAGCAACGCTTCTCATTCAGCAGCACTTAAAATAAATAGACAGCTTTCTATTTAGGTTCAATAAAAACTTCATAACAGTGACTCAGATTTGCTTCTATTTGAGGAAAAAACCCAGACCAGACAGGTGAGGTTTTGGTTCAGGTTTTATCCAACTCCAAGATACTTTAAAAAGCTAAGTTGAACAAAGTCCAAGAGTACCACAGAAAGGGTTCTGAGCAATTGGGACTAAGATGACCATAAAACAGGCCTTAAAATTTTTCACTCTAATTGCTCCTCCCTTCTTTTTATTGAAGTTTTATATTACAGTTAGCAGACAAACGTTACCTTGCATAGCACTGAGTTGTGCTTACACTAAAAGAAACAACCAAAAAAATGCCAAGAATGGTCTACAAAGCTAAGCATAAGTAATTAAAGGGGTTTCTGTTGAGGAAGAGGTACAAGTCAAAGCTTCTCTGTTTACATGAAAGCCAGGGAAGTTTATACTAGCTGTTTGTAACCTAAAGACCATGATTAACTAGATAGTCCAGGGCTTTTTTGGTTTTGTTCCTCAAAAGTAAGTTCAGTGCTTCATCTTCTCATGGCTGTTTAGCAGCATCAGGCAAGAACAACAAGGAAAACTGACCTAAGCTACGTGTTTTTCTCTCTCTTATCCCCTTCCTTCCCATTTTCTCTTTATCTACCTTCAACGCTGAGGTCAAAGCAGCCTCACATCTAGGAAAATCCTTTTTATCTCAAACCTACATTGCAAATTTTGGCTTCAATCTGGCAATATACACCTTCAGTCCCATCTACGCCAGTGGGAGTCCAGACCCAGAAGGATTCTGGTTTGTCTTTTTCCTTCGCTTCAGCATCTCTTCTGGACATCAGTGAATGACATGCACAGAGGAAAACCAGATTCCAGATGGCACCAGTTCCAGAACCAAAACATTGCTCTAGTTTCGTATATTAATAGAAAAAGCATTCAAATTGGGCCCTTTGCACCATCTCCATTCTGAAGAATGCATTTGCTTACAAGCTGCACTGGAGAATTTAATGTTACTGTTATTAATTTTGAAATGTGTATTATGATAGTGTCAAAGGGCTTTTAGAGATCAGATGCCATATACCAGAGCATCCTGCGGAGCTCACTACCTACATCAACCAGAATGGTAAATCCCATGCAGGAAAACTGAGGCACACACCAGCTCCACATCCATTTATTAGTTTGTTGATCAGTAGCAGGACTAAGAAGATAAGATAGATTTTCTTCAGCTTCATTTTAGTTTCCTATCACTGGATTGCAAGGCTCTCAAATTTTTTCTTTTTGTGAATGCATTCCCCCACCACCTGAATTTTTGGGGGCCATTTACATTCCATTAGGAACAGGAGCGTGTGTCCCATGGGGTAGAGAGGCAGAAAACGTGAGTCTTTTCCTCTCTTCTCATATTTTGATAGATGAGCTTATAGATGCATCAGTCCTTAAAGAATCATGCAAATCTAGCTATTAAACACTGATGTAGATACAGCGAGATTCAGCTGTAGAAATAAGATGACCCTCAATTATTTTCATTGACAGCTATACTTAGCATCAATAAATACCCTCTTTTTTTAAGGTTTCCCAGTCACAAGACATTTCTAAGGTTACACACGGCTATAAAACATTTGCAGGATTAAGCCGTTAGGACCTGGGCTCTGAGGGACTCTGATGGTTTAGGCCTGTTCCCAATATATTGTTACGCTTGAATGTGTGTCATTAAAACATAGCTAAATTAATATTAAGGCTGCTTCTATGTTGCGGTATTTCTAATTATAGTATTTATTTTCCCCTTGCCCATTTATGAAATCTTCAAATATTTCAACAGGACCACGAACCAGAACTAAACAGGTTTTTTTATTGAAGTATAAAAATGCCTGACCTTTTTCAGCTATGAAAAGGATCATGAGAATTGTTCTCACTTACCTTCCAAAAATGGGACCTCCCACAAGCTGGAGGACACCAAAGGTTGTCTGGAGGTAGCCAAACCCCACCGAATCCAAACCGAGGCTCTTTGCCAAGTACTAAAAAAGAAAAAAAGAAGTCCCAACAGGTCGGTGGAGGTGAAGTATGCTATATCTCTGAATAAAGAGCTTAATGTCTGTGAGGAGAGGACTACAGCTCCAAACAAGCACTTCCTTCAGTTCCCCATAACTACAGATGAAATCTTCAATGGGCCGGACACAGTCTGCTTAAATAAAGACCAAAAGCCTCCATCCCACACCATCCGCTAATGAAGATCAGTGGGATGTGATCAGAACCATCAGTTTTGTGCCAGGTGACAAATCTGAACTGCCCTTTACCTTTGCAGTCCAACGCTGCTGAACATATTCAGCTACTGTTAAGGGGGATGAAGTAGATTTTAAGTAGCCTTCCTGCCTCCAGACCCCACACTTGGGGCAACCTGAGCACCACCCAGGAGATGACTATGGTAACGTCTTGGAGCTGTTGTTTAATTGAGTAAGCCGGAATCAATGCAAGCACAAAATGGGCAAAATATTGCATTTACTTATAATCTGGATGGTACACCCACAACCTGAGCTTGCAAAAAAACACAGATGCACACATTGAAGAGCCGTAACCCTTTGGGGATTTTTATTTAAAAATTGTACGCTCAAGGGACAGCTATTTCTGATTCATTCTCCCACTGCATGCAAGAAAACACAAACTACATCAGCTTCACCCAGAGCCAGTGGCCAGGAAAAGGCTCTAGGTACTACTGCTGTACAAATAATAAACCAGCTTTTACTGCCTGGGCACAGCCTGAACACGGTCACAGCCTGCCTGCTAGGTAGGAATACACTTCCCTCTCTCCTGCTAGAAACTCTCTTCTGACTTCACTGGAAAACTACGTAACCTGGTGTTGAAGGCAAGGCATGCTGTGAAGCAGGACAACCCATACTCACAGGCATGACTCCCATCTGCATGAAGAGGAAGGTCAGCTCTAGGGTTGCAATCAGGTAGGCAGCAAGGATCACTTGTCCCCTCTTGACCTCTCCTGAGCGGCCACTCTCCCCCAGGGTCTTGTTCCTCATTCCTGAGGCTTCTTCCTCACCTCCAGAGCTGGCTTTTGCATTCATAGTGCTCATGGAACAAATCCACGCAGGCTGATGGGCTGAAAAATGACACAAAGGTGCTTTCTAGCTGGGAACGTGGAGCATAGGTGAGGTGCAGAAGCTGTGTGTACAGTTCAAAGCTTACACTGCGAAAGGTGCTGAGTCAGCATGCCTGGGATTTATTTTTTCTTTGTCTTTTCCTCTCCTTTGCTTACTTGCCAGGCAGGATCAAAGGTGACCATCCACAAATCCACAAATCTCATTCTTCAGCCTTGTCCCAGGTGGGGTCATCGCTTTAAGTACCATTACAACAGAGACCAGCTTGAGAACTCTAGCAGGGTGAAATCAGACATTGCCCCAAACAAGAGCACGTGACAAACTCTTCAACTCTTTAACTATTTCCCTTCTTTCACTTTTATTGCCTCTGGTGGCTCAGAAGCGGTGATTGTTCTAATTCTTCATGAAAGGCACTTTGATTTTATTTTTGAAGGTTGCAAGCAAAGCTTACAGCAAAACAGCTCTTTCAAAGTCCTCACGCTTCTTGCAGTAGATTTATACAGATCCTGGAACCAGCATAGGTTTGAACACAGCTAAAGTTGCTCTGATCAACACTTCTAGCTGAGCCATTTTCCCTCCTTCATCAGGTGCTGCAAATTTATAGAGAGACTGAGCTAGCAATTGTTCACATGTGACTCCACTCAGACTACAGATTACCAGGCAATGCCAAAAACATTTAAAAGAAAAAAAGTATTAAATCCACACAATTCATGAGGCTGACTGCAAACTGGGGAATTAAATAAACAAGACTCATTTGTCCTTTGGGGGTTTTGTTTGCTTGCTTGCTTGTTTACTTAGGGTTTTATGTGTTTGTCTGCTTGCTTGTTTTCTTGGGGGTTTGTTTGTTTGTTTTCTTGCTTGTTGAAGCCTGGAAGTCTGGTTGAGCTTTATCTGTATTTTAAAGAGAAAAAGAAAGCAGAGATCCCAATGCCCTGATTTTGTAGAATCACAGAACTTTTGGTAGGAAGGGACCTCAGGAGAGCTCATCCACCCTCCTGCTTGAACGCATCAGTTCAGCTGTGTTTTTTTCCAGACAAGCTTTGAAAATCTCCAAGAAAAGAGATTTGCCCCCTCCCTGAGTACCTGGAAAAGTAGTTTCTCCTAATGTCCAATCTGAATTTCTCAAGCTGAGGCTTGTGGCTGTTGTCCCTTGTGGTATCAGTTGCCACTACCAGAAGAGTCTGGCTGCATCATCTCTGGAGCTGACCTTCAAGTAGTTGCAAGTGACTGTTAGATAACCCCAGCTTCCTCTTTGCCAGGCTGAACAAGCCCAATGCCCTCCACCTCTTTCAAAGATGATATATTTTAGACCCCTGACTTTCTTGGTAGTCCTCCCCCAGGTCCAGTACAGTTTGTCCACAACCCTCTTGAACTGGGAGGCCCAACACTGGGTCATCCTCACAAGCAAAGTGGAATAACAACTTCCCTGGATGTCCTGGCCATGCTCCTCCTCAAGTGGCTCATTACATGGTTTGCCTTATTCCCGATGAGCATGCACCATTGGCTGACACAGCGTTGCCATCACCCGCCGTCCTCACGCTACAGTTGCTATGTGTCCAGTCCCCAGCCCGCATTCATGAAGGTGAACATTCTGCCCCAGGGTTGGGGCAAATTGCTGCCGCTTTCAACTTCTTGAAAACTTTGAGGTTTGGGTTGATCCAGCTCTCACGTTTCATGCAGATCCTCCAGCCTGAGGCTCTGCCATTGACCATGTCAGCCAGTCCCTCTAATTTAGTAACACCTCTGTTCAGAAACGGAGGCTTGACTCACTGTGAAGGCTGGCACAGAAACATCAATAGAGGGACACACACAGATGTTTGCTGGCTTGGATCTGGAGTGGTTGTCAGGGCTCCCAGGCTTCTAACCAAGCCCAGGGAGAGGAAACTATAAGATCTCTGGGCACACCTTTTTATTCAACACATGTCGCCACAGAGCCGCAGGATTTGGTCAGGCTGCCAGGCTCTACCTCCTGGTGAAGGAGGGGGAAGACCAAAGATTTAATGTTCCACCAGGGGCTGGTACCATATTGCTGGAGGCTGCATAGAAACAACATTTCACAAACTCAGCCAGAATATGAGTAAAAAAGCACCTTCAAAGAATGACTTTCCTGCAGCGATACCAGAGCTCAAACAGACCCAACTCACAACACGCTAGAAGTCATATTTGTTACTGAAGAAGGAAGATTATCCAGCATGTACCCCAATTTAGCAAAGGATCAGTGCTCAACATTTGGTTCATCTCAGTGTGAAACAATGGATTTGCCTGCCCTTTGAATGTCCTGCAGCACAGCACCAACGTCGTCACTCCCTGGTTTGCACTGGACAGGCACAATGTACAATTTACCAGCATTGAATAGAAGAGTAAAATTAATGACAGAACTCTGTTTATAGAGGTTTCTTTTTCTGGAGACAACCAAAAAAGCAACTCATGCAAATGCAATGTAAAACACTACTTACGGGAAACTTGCTGACTTGGACTTGAAAAGCGTCAATATTTTGACTGGTGAGTTTGTCTCAGCAGCAACTGAAAACAGATCCCAGCCAAGGCGACTGAGGGAAGCAATGACTTGCAGATGCAGTCATTCTCCACCAGATACGAGCCTCATCCTGCCCAGGGCATGCAGTGCAGACAGCAACCCAGCCACGTGATCTCAGTCATTTAGCTTCATTTTACTGGCATTGACAAGGGAAATGGAATAATAATAATAATAATAAAAAAAATAGGTGGAGATTAATTTTCAACCTCTGGGGCAAAAGACACAGTTTGGAGAAGTGGGGACCTAAACTCAGTGCCTGGTGTAGAGTTAACCACGGAGAATGAGCTACAGTCACTGGACTTGGTTCCTGTGCATCAATGGATGCCTCTTGATGGGTCAGTGCCCAAGCCTTCTCCTTAGCACCACAGGTCAGGTTGCAAGTAAGAAAGTGCCCTGGGCCCATCTCAGCAATCCTCTTCTAGCAATAGTATCTTTGGGCAGGATCATTTATCTCTCCATCCCTGCACTTTGGCATGGACAGAAGGGAAGAGGGTGGCAGTTTTAAGCCACCTTTACAAGCCATGTCCATGCTGCCCTGGCCCCAAGGACACAGGGGTGAGCTGTATTCTCCAAACTTGGCCAAGATGTTGGCAGCCCCAAATCACCTTGGTGGCCTCCCGCAAGGTCTTCTGGACAGGAACATGGACTTTCCTGACTTTCAGCACCTGATTTTTAAAATGTCACCCCATGAATCAGTCAATCTGGGGGCTAAGCATGGCAGGATGAGCACCGATGGAAAAACAGACAGTGTGACTGACACCAGGCAGATCCGCCTCCTCCCCTGAGTGAGAAGCCTGTCTGAAAACGTCTGCAGAAGCCCAAGTATGATGGAGATTAACTCCATTCCCAGCTATGCCCTGCTGGACACTGCCTTTGTAGTCATCCAGCAAGGGGCCAGTTGAGCCCTAATGCACCATTAACGACAGATGGCATAGGCTGGCGGTACATTTTTATCTAAAGGCCCCTTCTGGCTCAGTTTTCGACTACAACACAGGTAGTGCTCAGTCACTGACAACCCATCTTTAAAAAATAAAGATTCATTTAAAAACTGGGGAGGAATAGGTTATGAATAGGAAATTAATTTTCTTGGGTAGGATAAATAAACTTTAAATGGACAGATATTCCAGGGAGACTACGATGAAAACAAGCAAGGAGATAAATAAATCTTGTGATGAAACTGCAGATTAGGCCGTTAGCTATGCATTAAGTCTTGACACTTATTCTCAACATTTTTTGAGTATTTATAGTTGTCTTCCTGAGGCCTATTTATCTGGTGATCTCTAGAAAAACAGAGGAGGAAACCTGAGAACATCTTTACAAAAAAAAATGTATAAAGACTTACTGTTTACGTTACTTGGGCAGAAATCTTTTCTTAAATTACTGGAAATGGGAAGCAAGGCCAGATCAAAGTGCAAATGCATGGGGAGGGGAAATCCACCCACAGCAATACCAGGAGTTGAAAATGTTGGTTGAAAAAGGAAAAATTGCAGGAAAATAAATCCCAAATCCTTCTCTCAACTTGTATTTTTTCACAGCGGAAGCTTAATATGATCTGTAGCAACATGAGGCACTCTGGGTGGGATTCACCTGTCCTGCAGAGGGTCAAAACAAGCTTCACAGCCTCAGAAGAGCCTTGAAGAGGGACAGAAGTGCAGATGTGCTGCCCAGTGATGAAGGGCATCTCTCAGGCCTCAAGTCCTCTACAAATGCGAGCTGGCAGGTCTCTCTGGCTATGCAAAGAAACCCAGTAGGATGAACCAAATCCTGCTCCAGTGCAGAGGTCTCACAAATCCCTGCCCTTGGGGGTATGCACCCATACCTATGGCAGACCTATGGGAATGCCGGGGAGGGAATCGCTGCCTCTTGGGTCCAGCAAAGCCTTCATTTCTCCTTGCAAAGGGAAACTGCATTTCTCTAGGCTGTGTGCTGGGGGGTGCTGGGAGGGACATGAGGTGCGAGATGAATAGTTACGAGCATACCTTCCTCTCCTTGCAAGAGCATTGTGAGGCCACTGCACCAAAACCAGTGAGGCATGCAGATATTTGAGCAAGAAGAGACATAAAAACCCTTTACAGAACACAGCCCTCAGGGATCTATGGTCCTGGTGATGTTTCTTATGCTCTGAAATACAAGAGAGGAAAGGGAAGAAATGTCCCAAAGCGATTTCCCAATAGCCGGAATGCTGAATTGCCACAATGAGGGAAAACGCTCAACACCAGCCATGGGTGGCGTGAGCTGTCAAATCCACAGGATCTGGCCCGATCACACTCTTCCCCCAACCCTGACACTGAGGGATCCGGTCTCATTTGTCGTCTGGTGAGAGATTTATACAGTTAAGCAAATAAAAGCATAGACGGCCCGGTATTGCCAAAATTATGTCCCATGTTTGTTGACTGATTTATTCCTTTGTCTAATTGTGTTCACAAAAAAAGAAGCTCACTAATGAATGGAAAAAGACTCCACATGGCCAGCAAAAAAAGCCATGTTTAGTTTACAAAATAGCACAGTCTTCAGGGATTTTCATAAAAACTACAGAGACAGTCCAAATCGGCAACGAAATGAGATTCCCGGTGGCTGCTGAACTCTTTTGGCTCTTTCTATGTGTGTATTAAATTGCAAAAAGCAATTATTTATAATTTGTTTTTATAAAAATGCTGGTGTGCTTATTCTGCCTGGCAAATTATTTTGTGAAATGGAAAAGGCTATTGTTCATTCTTTTGGTAAAGTCTTTGTTACTGAGCATATTAAACTGCAAATCACATTTTATCTGAAATATAGCTGGTTATTATTAACTTTTTAATGGTAAAGCCCCAAAGCTCTAGCTAATACCAAGGTCCCATTTGGAGCCCTGCAAACACACAAAAAAGGTTGAGACTCAGATGAGGGAAAAGAATTAGATCCTCCTTGTCTTGCAGATGGGACCCTAATAGACAGAGGGGTTTCATGACCTGCCCAAAATCACAGAGGAAGTCTGTGGAAGAGGCTGGAGTCAGACTCCATCATCCTTTGGCCGCCAGTCCCGTTGTTTAACCACACGGCAGTTTCTCCTCTCTAATATTCTGGAAAAATTGAACCAAAAAAGAACATTTCTGAATGCTGGAATTTGACAACAAAATATGCAGATGGGGCAGACACTGTGTCAATTGTTAAAAGAGTTTTGGAAAAATCCTGTGGCCTGAATTCAGGACAGTTACACCAAGAATAACATGACCAAATAGGAAGAAAAAGCTCAGTTCTTTGTACCCATTCAGTCTCATTGGCTCTAGCAGGACCTCACCAGAGCAGGAGCCTCTCGTGCCTGCTCACACCGAGTGGCACCTTGCTTAGGATGTATTTCAGCTCAGCCAGAGGACCACCTCCAGAGTCATCTCCCAGGTGCTACCATGGCTGTGACCCACCTCTGCCCCAAAATCTCTCCTGGGCAAACAGAAACCCCTCAAGTTTCAATGAGCTGCTGCCACGTGGTGGAGAAGGGCTACTGAGCTGCCCAGGGAGAAGCCTCTGACCTTCATCTTCAAGTGAAGGCATCAAAAGCCAGCAAAAGCCACCAACCTCTAGTGGTCCACTATGCTAAGACATTGATGAATTGGCAAGAAAAAAATTACTTTTCCCATAGAGAAAGCCCAGGTCTGCTGGGTGAGCTCTCTTCTGGGCAAGGGATGATCTCCTCCAGACTTGCCATTCTTCTTCCTAATGCTCAAGCCACACTTGTTTTAAGCAAGCATGACATGGCGATCTATGTAGGAAAATGTGATTAAAGGAGTGGTTATACCATCTGCTGCTGAGCAGGGTCCAGGCAAAACTGCACTTGCTAATAAGGGATGGTGGCAGCCCAGAAGCGATGGATACTTCTGCCGCCTCTGTGGTTGCGTCTTCAGCTTACTGGCATGTTGGCGTGACCGACCTTCAGACAACTCGCTGCTGGATAACGGATGAAGCCCTGGGCTCCAAGATACACACAGTGCGTTGGAAGTCCAAGGTTTATAGCCAAAGAATATGCTAGATGTGACAAAAACGGATACACACACACACAAATAAAGCCTCATACTTAGCCTGCAATATGCAATATTTCATTCAGCTGGTATTATACAGCCACCTTCTGGAATTGCAGCAATGTCTGGAATGCAAAAGCTGTTTATCATTTAAATAACATTTAAGCCATTATAATTTATATGAGAATTGTAACTGATTGGGGCTGTATGGAGCGTCTTGTTGTGGTTTGCCGTAGGAATGCTGCAGATTTCCTCTGCACACATTACATTCTGCACACAATGAGAGCCCCAGACATTTTCAGCTAGTCTTGAGCCTCCTGCATTTACCAAAACATTTTCCTGTGTCAGAATCAAACAATTGCCTGATTTATAACTCCCGAGCATTTGGGAGACCACCAGCAACACAATGTAACAAGAATCTCTCCGTCCGTTGGCCTTCCAAGGAAGCTATGCACAGCACAAACAAAATACGGATGGCTATTCGGTGTTTCCACTAATATATGTTTCTGCATAAAGCAACCGGAGAAGAGCAAAGCATGTGTCTGTAAAACCTTGCACATCCCAGCCACAGCTTCCCCGCACAGAGGAGGGTCTGTGTTACATTCTCAGACGAATCCTTATCTGTTCAGGGCCAGGGGAGATGCGTGTACCCTCCCAGCCTTGGCCCATTTGGCTGGTGGTTTCTCCACGTGGACTCAGGACCTGAGCGGAGCCAACGTGGGATGTGGAGGGAAGGGGATGGCTGCCCCCGTGCCCAGCAGGCTCCATCTGCTATGTGAGTGGGAGACAACCCTACGCTGCAGATATTCGCAGCCCTTGGATGGAAGAAGTGGGAAAAAGGTACTCATGGTCACACAGGGCTGAATTTATCAGCAGCTCAGAGGTGGTGAAATCCCAAGGGTGGCCTGACACCTCTTGATATATCTGGAGTCTAAGCGCCTTTCAAAGCCTCACCCAAGGTCTTTATTTTTTTCCCTCTAACAAACACCACTTGGTTTCTGCTGAAGCCTTGAATGGGATTTGTACAGTCAGAGCAAACCCGTGAGTCCGCACAGTTGTAAGTCAGAGCAGAGCATGTACTCCTGCTGTCATCCACCTCACCTGGCAAAAAACCAGTTTGTAAAGCTCTAGAATACACTAGCCCTTGGCAGTATTTGCTCTGCCAGCCGGGTCTGCATCCCCTGCATTAGCAGTAAAGGCTGTAGCCAGGCCTAACTGCGGAGAACAATCACAATCTTGACTTTAGTTAGGAATACAAGAGGAATGACAGTCCCAGTTTTTTGTTCAGACCACCAGAAGGCTTTGGAGACCCTTCACTGCTTCCTCCTGGCCTTCCCATCCACCCTCCGCTTGAATTTGCCCAAGGCAAAAAGAAATCAAACCTCCTTTGCTGGAGCTGGAATTTCCTCACTGGCTTCTTAGCACTGAGGTTGCAGAGGGGACCCACTAGTGGCTCTCGACTGGGATATCAGGAATCTTCACAGTGGTTTGGGGAAAATTTTCCAGGTAATTCAGTTAAACCAATGTTGAACACTGAATACAACTCTAGCATGGACAGCTAGATAAGAGGTGGAAAAGTATAGAAGACACAACCCTACAGCCAATCCATCACATGAGTAAGTCCCACTTCAAATACATGTGAAACTTTGCTGTTAAGAGGCCAGCACCTGCATGGTACCATTAGCTCCTCTTCTTTCCAGTTCAATCTCTACAGGCATGGCATTTCTTCAGAGCAAAGCCTCAAACCTGCTCAACTGTGTCTTTAAAGTGCTCTCTCAAAAGCACATTGCTTACAATAATTCTTCAGAATTATTTTGGAACAACACCAGGAGCTATGAATGAAATTTGTCTCTCTGTAAAGAATCACAGCAAACTTTGCACACTGTTAAGATCCAACTCCGGCATCAGGAGCAAATCAGGACATGAGTGGCACACAGAAGTTTTCCTAAGAGAAAATCCCTGCGAGCTATTTACTTTAAAAAAAATATTTTAAAATAATTTTGAAAGCTTGTCCCCAAGATGATCGCAGGCTCACAACCCCCCACCCCCCCACCCCCCCCGATTCTTTGTCATTGAGCAAAGCACTTGCAGTGGACTTGCCACCAGAGAAGTTGAGACCCAGACCCTTCCACAGAGAGTGGCAAAAGCATTTATGCCCTAGGAAGAGCATGCAGAGGGAATTAGTGCTTCTAAACTTGCCAGAGGACAAGATTTTGCCAGCCCCAACTGGAGGTGGCTGCGGCTCATGGGAGGGCTGTGTGATGGCTGTGACCAGGATGAGCTAAACATTTTCTGTTGCAATGTTTGGTTTTGAGGCTTTTTGCTTTGATATTGCTGCCTAATTCTAGGCCATTCCTAAGGCCAAATGCAAGGCTGGCATAAAACAGAAATGCCTGCATAGTCTTGGGCTGGACTTCCCACTGTCAGTACCGTTTGGCATTCATTAATCTTCTCACACTCTGGAGAGGGTGGAAACAACCCAAGAAGAGCTCACTTGGAGCTCTGCTCCCCGGTTTATGTGTTCCATTTCTGGAACACTCCCTACATCAAAGTCTCCGTGCACTAAACCCAGGATCCACTACCTGGGTTTTCCAGAAATCAAGCAAGTCTTGCAAATTTTCAATCTAAACTGGTTGAGAACCAGTCCTGCCAAAGCAGAGATTGGATTTGAGGATTTTGCAAATAATTAGGACATTCGAGACAAAGAAACAGTGCCACTAGGAAAAGGGGTCTATCCCAGCTCATTTTCCTAATGCCCTACCAGACAGCAATGGGATTACCTCTGTCAAAGTGCCCCAGGGAGGGAGCTGGGAAGAAATTACCCCCTGGCTTCCTGTGCTGGCTGGGGCCTGCAGACTCCTATTAAAACCAACAGCCATCCACTCAGCACCTCTGCCCAGGCTCTCTCATTACCTTCAAGACAAAACAATAAGGATTTATTCCTTTTATTTATTGCCCAGCACAGCCAGGGCAGTGGTGGGTTATATTCCTCCTGAGCCTTGGCAATTAAATCATTTACCAAATTCAGCTGACTCTGCACAGATGAAGCAACAACCACCTCGAATCCCACCTCAAATCCCGCTGGAGGTACCCTCAGAAGCCACAGGACTGCAGAGGTGCTGAGGACCTCATCAGGACTGCAGGTGCAGATCAGCGGAAAATCTTGCTTAATGGTTGTGCTGCATGAAAAGGAAAGGCTCTAGGCTGGTAGTTAAAAAAAAAAAAAGCCATTCTCCTACCTGCAAAGCAAGTGCATTTGGTCTAGAAAGCAATGAGACTCCATAAACATAGCACCTCCAGATACATTTTTTCCTTCCAGAGCAAACTCACTGCCACTTGGCCACTGTCGGCTTAAATGATTTCACCTGGTTTTATTTTCCCTTTGAATACCAATGATGACCAACTGACTCATTTTTGAGAAGAGCTGCAAGATCTGGATTACTTGGCTCTAGGCTGAAACCCTGACCCCAATTCACTGGGAATTTTGCCTCTGATTTCCATGCTGCCAGGATTTAATCTTCAGGTCTTTCATCCAACTCCTCTTCTGCTTTTACTGGTAGGAAAACTTTTGTTTCAGACTTGTTTGGTCATGACTGCATTTGAGAATGTGGTTCACACTAGAAGAATTTGTACCATGTCGTTTTGAAATGCCTTCATGTGTGACTCCATGCTCACTGGGGGACGGTGAGACACCTGCTATCCTGCGCAGCATCAGGGTGTGTCTTCAATTGCACCTTTATGAAATTAAAGTCTAATTGAGAGTCAGGTACAAGTGCATCTCTTCATGTCTGATCCTCCAGTCCTCAATCAGTCCAAAACTCACCCTACTTGAAACTCAGGATCAGGGACCTGGAGCTCACTGCCCTACAAACTTGTTTTAGCAATAGTTCCTGCAAGAAGTGGCAGAGCAGCTGGTAAGGGTAATGCTTAAGGCTGCAGAATCACCTGATGATTTTTCAACCTGGTCACAGCACAGGAAAAAACATAGCTTTCTCCTGGCCTCCACCATCTATGAAAGGACACTATGATCACATGTAATCAGAGTATTTAGCAACGTTTCTGACCGTGGCCCAAGGAAGCAGGCTCTTTCAGCTTCTGTCCAAAACTCGAGAACTAGCTCCTTAAGAAATAACTGTGTTGATGGATGTAATGCAAACCATTAAAATACCTTTAAGCCAGTGTTAGCCATGGTCTTCCACCCTCTCCTCTCTGTTGGGGGATATGGCACTTGGTTTCTCTTTGGGGCTGTGGGCTGCCAAACACTAACAGGATTTGTCCTGACTGCTATTGTGGGTGGCACATACAAATGCTTTAATGCTGCCCCATATATAACATAGGCTGAGCTCCCAGCAATGAGTCACAGAGCTAATTGTTCTGCATGACATAAACATGTTTATAGTGTGCCACTGGATCCAGGTACAACTAACTCCCTGCTCTGTAGGAATGCATACCGTATTGTGGGCAGGGCAGCCTTATTATAGTTAAACTGGCTGTAAAACGAACGTGATGGACTCCCCCAAAGGAGCTCATCGAACCACTCCCTTCGCAGGTTCACCACTGGTGGGGTTATGTTTGGTCCACATTCAAAGCTTGCAGCAAAATGAATGCTATGAATCTAGCTGGGAGATTATAAACCGATTGCTCTTCAAGATTAAGAGCAAATAAAATTTTAGTGCTATGTCCTCAGAACGTTACTATGCTAAAAGCAAATTTAAAGCTGTAGGCAAGAAGATAAATTAATTAAAGAATACAAACAAGAAGCCAGCGGGTGGGGAGGGGGGAGAAATTATCTCATCATGCTGCGTCATCGCATGATATCTCAACACCCCATCGCAGGGAAAGGAGGGATCAAGCCCTGAGGGAGAGGCAAATAAGAAGAGGGAATCCAACCTGGGGAGCGAGAGAAGGAACAGCCAGATCCCACAGCACCATATTACTTTGCCACCCGCTCCTAGGGAGGGAACCAGCCACAGAAAAATGTAGAGGAGCCAAAGCCTCCTGGGCAACCTGAGGCATGCCAGCCCTGCACGAAACCAGGTATGTGTCCCAAGGCCCGCATCCTCTACAAATGCATCTCCTTCTCTTGGACTTCCAGGGTTTGAGCTACCATTGAGCTAAGCCACTATCCATCATATCTGAAAAGTTGTGGCAGACTGGTGAAGTTCCCAGTGACTGGAAAAGGGCAAACATAACCCCCATTTTTTAAAAGGGCAAAAAGAAAGACCTGGGGAACTGCAAGCCGGTCAGTCTCACCTCTGTGCCCGGCAAGATCATGGAGCAGATCCTCCTGGAAACTATGCTAAGTTTCGACAGGCTGGAGAGGTGGGCCCATGTGAACCTCATGAAGTTCAACAAGGCCAAGTATGAGGTCCTGCACCTGGACTGGGGCAATCCCAAACATGGCTGGGCGATGAGTGGATTGAGAGCAGCCCTGTGCAGAAGGACTTGGGGGTGCTGGTGGATGAAAAACTGAGTAAGAGCCAGCAATGTATGCTTGCAGCACAGAAAGCCAACTGTATGCTGGGCTGCAGCAAAAGAAGTGTGACCAGCAGGTCGAGGGAGGTGATTATGCCCCTCTACTCTGCTGAGATCCCACCTGGAGCACTGCATCAAACTCTGGGGCCCTCAGCATAAGAAAGACGTGGACCTGTTGGAGCGGATCCAGAGGAAGGCCACAAGATGATCAGGGGGCTGGAGCACCTCTCCTATGAGGACAGGCTGAGAGAGTTGGGGTTGTGTAGCCTAGAAAAGAGAAGGCTCCAGGGAGACCTTATAGCAGCCTTCTAGTACTTAAAGAGAGCCTACAGGAAAGATGGGGAGGAACTCTTTTTCAGTGAATCTAGGGATAGAACAAGGAATAATGGTTTTAAACTGAAAGAGGGTAGATTTGGATTAGATATTAGGAAGAAAGTCTTTTTTGTGAGGGTAGTGAGGCACTGGAACAGGTTGCCCAGAGAAGTTATGGATGCCCCCTCCCTGGAAGCGTTTGAGGCCAGGTTGGACGGGGCTTAGAGCGACCTGATCTAGTGGAAGGTGTCCCTGCCCGTGGCAGGGGGGTTGGAACTAGGTGATTTTTAAGATCCCTTCCAACCCAAACCATTTTATGATTCTATGATTGCCAACCTATACCTTAACCCTAATTTTCACAGAATAAAGTGAGAGTATTCTTCTATTCATAAATCTTGTCAAGGAATCATACGGACTCAGAACAACTTGAAAAATCTAGGGGATGGTGAATATAGCTACGATATATTCTATCGTTACCCTAGAAGTACCGTGCACACCCACGGAGGTTTAAAACCCGCACATTTCAGCGAGCTGCTCTCACTTGGGCTGTCGGTGGGGCGGTGGCGTGGAGCGCAGCCCCCCCGGCAAACCTTCCGCGGAGCTCCCGGGGCGGGGGGCGCCTTATTACGGGCAGCCCAGCCAGGAGCTCCCGCCACCCACCCGACGGCGCCGGCATCCCGGGGGCCGGACCAGGGCAGGACACGCCAGCAAGTCGGGGGGCTCCGAGCGGCTGCAAGCGCTCGGGAGGGAGCGGGGGGGATCGCGCTGGAAACCCCCCCGGCCGCCGCCCCCGGGGGCGGCGGGGGACCGGGGCCGAGCGCCGCCGACATTAGAGGGCACCATTCCCCGAGACGGGGGAAGCGGGCACAGCCTCTCCCTGCTTTTGCAGCCAGGCCGGGAGGGCGAGGACGCACCGGGGCTCCGGCTGCTCCCCGCTTCTCTGCCCGGCCCCCCGGAGAGGCGAGGGGCAGCACCGTGCGGGAGCGGGGGGGAGGGCAGGCCCGGAGCGCAGGCACCCACAGCCCCGGCCGGCCGGCGGCCCCCTCGGCTGGCCCGCACGGCCAGGGCGGCAGCCAGCAGGGGAGCGGCCGGGAATGGGTGGCCAGGGGCGGGGAGAGGACATGACTGGGGCAACCAAGATCTTTGACTCATCTACGCTCCCTTGAAATCATTTACCCTCCCTTGAAACTGTCTCTAAGGTCTTTATCATCAGGATTCTTCAGCCACCCTCCACTTTTTGCAAGTCTGTTGCTTTCATAGTCCAATTTCAAGCATCTTCTAGTGTTTTGGTTTTTTTTTTTTTTTTTTCTTACTCTTAGATTTTGTTTCTCCTAGGTGTGCGCTGGGATCCATGTGAAGGTACTCCTGATGCGCTTACCACTGCTCTTGGGCTTGGTTTTGGAGCAGGCACCTCCCCTCTGCAACGGTCCAGGCCATGAACAATCTCTTTCTGGACTTGTCCAAGACTATCAGCATTGAAAAATCTGTTTACTTAAGAAACACGAAACCAGAAATAAAACCTGTGTAATGGCCCCTTCACCACCACCCCGCCCCCCTACAGAAAGTAGAAATAACCTATGAAAAGCTACTCCAAAACCAGTATTACCATGGATCAAGATGAAAGACAAGGGGAATGTCAAAACAAGCAAAATGCAAACCTCTCGTTTAATACAAAGAGTGGCAACGAACAGTACCTATGAGCGAGGAGCATGACTTTCACAAAAATGACACCAACAGAAAAGCAGGGAGTATAAATACATGGAGTGTTTAACTGCAGCTCAAATACGACTACACAGACAGTCAGCAAAAAAGAAGAGCCACACACCCCCGCCCCCGGGTCCACACTGTGAGCCCCAAATGCTGTTTGGTACCCGCCATTCCCAGCCTGCTTTCCAAGTTAACAGCACGGTGTCGGTAAGGCTTGCCACACTGCCGTTCACGGAGAGCATCCCGCAAACCGGTCAGGCTTCCAATCAGTCACAAAGGGCCAGATGGCGAGTGGACTTCATCTAGTAAGACAACATGATGGAAAGAGAAAAAGATGACTGTGAGGAGAGAATGCGACGGCCCCCGGTGCATTGGCAGGTCCCTCGATAGATGAGGCTAAATTCACTGCTACCTTTGTGCTACCCTAATGATGCGCAGCAGCTGGACAGCAAGGCACCCAAGAACAGCAAGAATAATAAAAAAACCCAAAGGAAACAAAATGAAATTAAGCATTTTTCTGCGACGTTAGCTTTTGCGTATTTTTGAGAGCGCAACGAAAGCAATTCAAATTGAATTAAAACTCCCAGAATTTTTTCAGGGTTCTGTTCAGATCATCTTTTCCTGTTTTAACCCCTGAACTAGCATAGTTTGGCCTAGCCATCAAATCTAATAATTTGACTTTTTATGACCGTGTCCAGAAATGGAAAATTCTGAATGTACACCGGCTTTAATAATTCGAAGAGTTACTTCGCTGGTGAGAAACGCTCTGTGAGCAGCTTGGGCAGTCTGCGCTAACTTGAACTTTAATTGCAATTGATTTCTTTAAGCAGGATTCCAAAGTACCACACAAAATTGCCACTGGTATAAATGCAAAACGGCAAATTGCTCGTGATCGCAAACACAGTCAGAGAGAAGTGTGTGGGAGATGAAGTACCAATGTTTACTGGTCTGAGTCTCTGCTAAAGCAATTATGGGATGTAACATGTTCTGAAATAAAGCAATTGCATGGGGATCGGATAGCGTTTGAAGAATCCAGAGGTAAACATTGTTGAGCATATACGATAACGGTGTAATAAAGGAAATGAGAAGGGAGCAAAGCACAAACCTTCCAGCCTCGGGGACCCAACAACAGGTTTGCTTGTCCGGCAGCACACTGAGGACAATTCCTGCAGGAGATGTTCACCCCGAGACTCTCCAGAAGACGGAGGAGTGCTCCTCCGTGGCACCATGTCATGGGGACCCATTCGCCTCCATACTCCAGGTCTCAGCAGGCCCCCTGTGCTGCAGAAGTTATCCTGGAGCTCCACAACAACCAGCCCTGTCAGAACGATGGTGCTGAGGCTCTCTCTTACTTACCTTCCTAACTTCCAGACTTCCTTGGCTACTCATTGCTCGGTTTATACTGCAAGGACCTTGCTTCCCCTGTCTTCCAAGGCATCAGACGCAGCCCTGCCTCTGACGGTCAACCTGGACTCTTTCCAAACAGGAACAGTCAAATGCAATAAACCTCCTGCAACCGCAACCCCTTTGCAATGATGCAGAAGCCATAAAGGAGTTTGCTTTCCCTCCCCTCACCCTTTCAAAGCAGAGCAGCCAGCAGGAATAACACGCTGGTTAAAAGTCATTGTTTTTTTCCTGACACAAGCAGATATGACTTGGATATTTTGAGCAACAATGTTTCATTCTTATGGGGCATTGTTCTAACCATAGCGGTAATTACTCTGCTCAGCATTCTGGAGCAGAAATTTCTAAAGAAGCTAATGGGCTCGGTGGTGGGAGCTCATGGGTAAGATTTTGTGGCTCGTGTTAGGCAAACTGCTGGTTTAGAGGATCCTAACGTACCCTCTGGCCTTAGAGTTCATGGATTCACTAAATAAAAAACATCTCTCCATGCAGGCAGTATATCCTCCTCAAATGGGCTGGATGCTCTCTACCTCCACACAGAACAGGAGCACGGACACTGCTAGAACTGGCGACCATTGAGTGGAAAGTCCCCAGCATTATCACCACCAGCTTAAAACCTAAGCGTCTAATGGGACAAAAAACCCAAACAAACAGGTCAAAGACACAGGGAGCGTTGGCAGTGAGAAAGACGAGCCGAAAAAAAAGAGCCGGTAACCACAAACTCGAGCTGCTTTACCTCCCAGGTGAGCTGGAAGGTGAAGCGGCCTCAAACCCGAGGCAACCCCTGAAAATGCTTTCCTGTTCAAACCGTAGTTCCTAGCATCCCTCAAGCACTGCGTAAATATTGGCTAACCTCTGAAAACGGTTTGGAAGGACCACGATGTGGATTTTGCAGAGGGCACGCCCACATCTTGCAAATAGCAGGGAGGTTTGCTCGCTCAGCTTGCGTCGCAGGAATGTATAAAACCGAGGAGGCAGAAAACAGGAAAGGCGGCCGCTGGCCTCTCCCGGCGCTGGGGGAGGACGGCAGCAGGTTCACGAGGGCTCCTCACAAAGAGCCCCTGTCTGTGGGGACCCGGCCACTGCCATTTGGCTCGCGTCTTGAATAGAGGGCACTTTTTCAACAGGTTTCTGGAGGAACTCGAGGCATTTTCTCTGCATAGCTCATTTATTTCTAAAACCACCCCATCCTACATCCTGAGAGGTGTGTCTGATGGCTGCTGAAAAAAGTTCTATGTGAACACTGTGCCATGTTCAACACGTTCCCCTATTGTCCCAGCTTGGCCCGGGACCCACCCCTTCTCTCCCTGGCTGAACTCTTGCTAACTGATGCTCACCTCCTGCTTTTGAAGGTGATGTGCTTTTAGTGACGAAGAACCAGGAGAGCCTTCTCGTGACCCGCTCACTGAATGACATCCTTTGGGCCAGGAGACCTCCACGTGGCTACCCTCAAGGGCTGTTTTGGGAAGGAAAGGACAGTGTGGTTGTATTTATCCCAAATCACCACATCGGTAGGTTGTGGTCCAGCTTATGCGGGAAACCAAGAATATCTGTTGAGAATACCACATCTAAACTGCTATCTTAAAAAACCCCAACCTTCATATATCCTAAAATACCTGTGCTACCACTATTTGTGAAACGAGAGAGGTCTGCCTGTACCGTCAGCTGGCAAAGTCTTCTGCCAGGCACGACTCTACGCCTGCCCAGGAGGTGAGCAGGAATCTGCACCCTGAAGACATTCGCTGCCTCTTCTTCTCCGGACTGCAAAGCCACAGACCTTTCCTGCTGAGCAGCCCACCTGCCTCCACAGACATCAGAAAATGATTCTGGGAGCTCAAAACTGCTGCAGTGTCTCGCTGCTTATCAGTCCAAGCATGGAAAGACCCTTCCCGTGCTGTAAGCCAGGCTGTCATCTCCTCTCTGCACCAGCCACGGCCAACCGCCAGGTCCATGGGTCCAAAATCACGGGCCCTGCTGGTCTCTCCTGGCAGGGCCAATCTTTGGGAGCACCACTGAAGGTGCAGTACCTGCCAGCCTGTGGGAGCCGCCCTGGCTGCCCCAGGCTCCTCACCAAGATGGCAATGGCAGGAGCGAGAGCCCTCAGCGGCGCTGGAGGGCTGCTCCATCGTGGACATGGGCTGACTGTGGAAACAGCATGGAGGAAGATGAGTTCCTTTGGCCCAGCTGGGGAAAAGGAAGGGCTTTCCAAGGGGTGCAAAGACTATTGCCCCTCTTCTTGAAGCAGGCACCTGCCTGCCAGTCACCATTGCCCTCAGGGTCCTAAAGCTGTGACCTCTCCAGCCCTGCAGTAAGCCAACACTTGGGCAGTCTCTGCACAGCCATCGCACCCCTACGATTTAAAATTGATTTTATTCCCTCTAGGGAATAAAACCATCCAAGCTGTCTTTGCTCAAGGGTTTGAGTTTCCCAGAGGCCAGAGCCTTAGGTACAGGGAAAGCCAGGGTGCGCCCAATTGTGCAAAGCGCAATCAAGGTCCATCTTTTCCCTCGTTTTGCAGATAAAAAGCTTGCTGTGGCAACAAGCCTCCGAGGCGCGCATCAAAATTACGATGATGTTCTGGGCCCAATTTTAGCACCGTGTCAATTATGCTCCCCCCTCTTTCCTTTCATACTCTCCCATCCCAAAACGACAAAACGCAACGATTGCAGTGACCTGCAGAAAATGTAAAGCACAAGCCAGCTGATCCCTGGCAACACAATAGCGAGATTAGTTCATCTGCAGCGAACAGACACGTATTATGTGGGTTTTAAAGTTAGGAGAGGAAAATGCTGTGGTTTTCATGTATTTCTATTCAGTAAGGCTGCAACTTATTACTTCCCTGCAGCCGAGAAGCCCTATTTTTAAAAATAGCCTTCAGCTTGTTTTGAAATCTGCAAGCATCTCGCTTTGTTTTGCAGCGGCGCAATAAAAAACCCCGAGCCAGAAACGATCCCGTTCGCTTCCACACGCATCACCTCCCCCGCCCCGAACCCCCGCGCCCCCACGGACGCCCAAAAAGCCTGCCGGCGACGCCCCTCGGGAAAAACAGCGGTAAGGAAAGCAGCGGCGGTAAGCGCCCCCCCCACGCCCCCTACGCGCCCAAAAGGCAACGCGGAGCGGGGAAAAAACGACCCCGAGCGCCGCCGGGGAGGAAGCGGCGGCGGAGCCGCGGCCGCCGGCAGACAAAGGCAGCGGGGCCGGCGGCGGGCGGGGAGGGCCGCGGCCGCCCCCCGGGGCCGGGCCAGCGCCGGGGCCGCCCCCCCGGTCCGCGGCGGGGCCGGGCCGGGCCAATGCGGCCGGCGGCGGCGCGGCGCTGCCCGGCGCAGCCAATGGAGGGCGCGGGCAGGAGGGCTGCCGCCGGGGGCCGGCGGGGGGGCCCCCGCCAATCGCGGCGGGCCGATGGCAGGGGAAGACTCTTACGCTAATGGTTGTTTTGCTCGCACTCGCGGGGAGCGGGGTTTAAAAGCCAGGCGGCCGGGGGCAGGGGCTCAGAAGCGGGAGGCAGGGCCGGTCGGAGCGCGGACGGGACGGGAGGCGCGGAGCGGAGCGGCGGGGGGGCACCCACCCCTTCCCGGCCCACCGCGCCCCAGCCCACCCCACCCACCCCGCGTCCTGCCCGGCGGCGATGTCCAACGTGCACCTCTCCGGCGCCGCCGCCCTGGAGCGCCTCTCCGCCCGGCGGGCCCTGGCAGGGCACGGCCGCAGCCCCGTCTGCAGGAGCCTCTTCGGGCCGGTGGACCACGAGGAGCTGGGCCGGGAGCTGCGGAGCCGCCTGCGGGAGATGGGGGAGGACGACCAGCGCCGCTGGGACTACAACTTCCACACCGACACGCCGCTGCCCGGGCCCGGCCGCCTGCGCTGGGAGGAGGTGGAGGGCGGCGCCGTGCCCGCGTTCTACCGGGAGACGCTGCAGGTGGGGCGGCGCCGCGTCCCCCTCCGCCGGGCGGCCCCCTCCCCGCCGCCGCCCGCCGCCGCCCGGCCCCGGGGGGGGCGCCTGAGCCGCGAGAACCGCGCCGCGCCCCGCCGCCGCGGCATGCGGCTCCGCCGGAGGGGCCCGACCGCCCGCATCACAGGTGCGTGGGGGGGCGGGCGGGGGGGGGGGGGCGGCGGCGTCCCGCCGCAGCGGCGACGGGCCCCCCCGCCCCCCTCCTTCCCCCATCCAGATTTCGGCGCGGGGAAAAGGCCGGCGGAGCCCAAGGCGGCGGCGGAGCGCCCCGCAGGCTGCTCGCCGCCCCCCGCCGCCGTGCCGGCTGAGCAGACCCCCCGCAAGCGGCTCCGGTGAGCCAGGTGAGGCTGCGCCCGGGGGCGTCCGGGCGCTTTCTGCGCCGCTCTTTTATCATTCCCTCCCCCCCGCACTTTTTATTTTTCTGATGATTTCCCCCCCCCCCCCCATTTTTGTTCCTCCCCAGACTTTTGCACTACGGCACCCACGGGAGAGGCGCGCCGCCCCCGGAGGCAAGGCGCCTCGGAGGCGCGGGGGGCCGGGGCGGGCGGCGCGGCGAGCCGGGACCCCCCCGCGCCCACCGGGACCGGGAGCTGGAGCCAGAGCGCCTGCCCGGCGGCCGCGGCCGCGCACGGAGCAGTGTTAACGTACAACTGTGCAATGTATTACGTTTTATATAGAAATGTATTATGCCTAATGTGAGTACACTGGCCACAAGTGTAAAGCTTTAAAAGTCATTTATATAAAATGTTTAATCTCTGCTGATCTCTCAGTGCAAGAAAAAGAAAGGAAAAAAGCAAGTGTATATTTGTACAAAACTTTTTTAAGAGTTATACTAACTTATATTTTCTATTTATGTCAGAAATGTGGATAACTTTGACATCCAATAGTTTGGTTTTTTCTTTTTGTTAAGCCAAAGGGCACTATATTTGCTTTTGTTATTTACAAAATGTAAATTTATTTTTATAGTGGGAACTTTTTTTTGCATTCATAAGATGTAGCTATGAATCAAAATATTTTTTAGACTTTACTTGAAGACAAATCTGTTTCAATGGTCCCTGAGCCTGTCTGTACCACTGCCATTGCAAATAACACCACAACTTCAATAATAATAAATAATAAAAAAAGAAAATCCAGGAAACCCTTGCAAGGCTGATTGCTGTGTGCTGGGGCTGGGAGCTTGGAGGGGGTGGGCGGGAGCATGGGGGGGGGTTGGGGTGGTGGAGGCAAGCCCAGCTGTGTGCTTTTGGGGGGTGTAGGGGAGCCCTGCCTTGTTGGGGGCCACTGGGCACCCTGGAACAGGATGCCACCGCTGGGGGGACAGGGCCTCCACCTGCCCCCTCTGCAGTGCAAAGCTTGTGTGCAGCAGGGAGGGGAAGGGAGTTTTCCCTTAAAAACTGTGCTCTGATGGGAGCATGCACCCATCATCATGCCCTGAATCTGGCCTTTCAGCACATTTCACAATGATTTGTTTTTAACCATTTCATTCTTTTTCTTACCAAAGTTGTATCTGATCCCCCTGGAGGACCTGGCTGTACTGTGGGTGCTGGGGTAGCCCCCCCCCCTACTGCATCAGGGCTGGGAGTGCTGCCTCACTCACTTAGGGCCAGTCGGGGGGGGGTGCCTGCAGCCTCCAGCCCTACAGTGTGCTCAGCACTGAGGGACCCCCCCCTGCCTTGGAGGGGTGTGCAAATCCCCCTCATCTCTAGCATGGGCCCTCGGACCCCAACCCAGAGCTCAAAGGCAGCGGCTACTGCAGGGAAACCCTTCCTGGTACCTCTTGCCCAAGCCCAGCAATGATTTACAGGGCAAATGCACAGCAGTGCTGGGAAACCACATCTCGCCATAAAAGAGGGGAAAAAAGAAAAACAACAGACAAAATAAACCCTCCCAACAGACAAAATGCCCAGCATTTCAGTATTAATGCGTCTGTGGCAACCATGCACCCCCAGGCAGTTTGGGGGGGGGGCAGCCCCTCCCCTTGGCCTGGGAGCAGGTTAAAGCCATGGGATCCACACACAGCCCTATAGGACCAGGGCACGCACCCCGCTCAGGGTCCCAAACCCTGTGCTGCTCAGGGATGGGGGAACAGACCCGGTCTGGTCCCAGGTGCAGGTGGCACAAGGACTGGGGTACTGGAGAACACGGATGGGGAGTGTGGAAGCAGGAGGGGGACAGGCGTCCTAAAGATGCAGGGCCTGGCTGGACAGATTTGTCCCTTTCAGACCCCACTCCCCACCCTGTCACCTCCCTGGAGTGGTGCACTCCCATGCTGGACCCAGTGGGGATGGGGGTATCGCTCCCCAGCCCTGTGAGCTCTGCAAAGATGCTCTGTCACAGAGGGGGCAGGGAGGCGAGAGAATAAGGCTCAGGGTGAATAAGGCTCAGGGTTTATCCGCGTCATCTTCCACCAGCCCCCACAGCGCTCCTCTGCCCCCACCTCCCTAACCCCCCCCCCCCAGCCCCGTCACGGCCGCCAAACGCTCCTGGCTGTAAAAGTAACATTGATTACCTCCAGCTCCGTGATCGCTTAATCAGAACGGGATTATTTTACGCGCCCGCATCAGTGGCCGCTGACTCAATACGATTTTCCCCCCCTTTGAAAAGAAAAATAGCTTTTCCCTTTCCTTATGAAAGCCAACAATACCCGGAGTGAGGCAGCTGGATCCTCCAGGATTTATGGGCTTTTCTCTTGCTTTCATGAAAGCAGGTGCCTTTGGGACCTCCATTGTCCCAGCCCCCAACTAATAATAGGACTTTCTGCAATGAAAGATCCCTGCTCCGAGCTCCCAAATACCTCGTCCGGAGGAGCCGCCGCCTGCCCCGAGGTGTGCCCAGCCCGTCCCGGGAGGAAAGCGCTCACCCCGGGAAATGTTTAGGCAGGGGGCTCTTTAATAAAGCAAATAATTCCAGCTCTTGGGCATCGCCTGAGAGGAGCCGGTGGGTTTCCAGCCTGCCACAGGGAGGGCTGCATCCTGCAGCCCCCTGGGCTCTGCTCTCCTCGAGCGCCCGGGGGTGCGGGAAGGTGTGCGGCCGCCCGCCCGCCGCCCCCAGCCCCACCCAGCCCGGCCGGCCCTCCTCACCCCGGCACAAAGCACACTGCCCCTATTCTTTCGGCCTTTGTAGCCATATGGCAAATCCATGTAGACACAGCCAACATCCATTTATTCAGGCACATAATGTCCCGCAACAGGGAACAATTGGAACTTTGTTTGCTTCTATTATTGATGCGAATAGGCGACAGAGAGAGGGAGAGAGAGAAAAAAATCATTTAACTATAAGAGATATCCAGCTAATTATGAACCATATGTGCCTATAGTTTCAAAGCAGTCCAATGAAGTTCATTTTAAATCTAGACTACTTTATTAGTACGGAAGACAGATGTCTCAACAGTACATGCATCAGAGGAAACCATGTAAAGAAGTTCTTGAAATATTTAACTAGGACTCATTCATTGTCAGAGGGGCTTTAAAGTGCCATTTATCATGAGAATGCATAGGCAGAAGCGGAGGGAGGCTGCCGGTTGTTACCGCCAACCCACTTACCCCTTAGCGGTAAATCCCAAATTCCACTTTGGATTTGAGGACAGGAATATTTTTGGAAAGGATTCAAAATATCAGGGGTCTTGAAGGACCGAGCTTGCCACTCATTACAGCTACAAAAAGTCAGGTTGTTATTTGAGCCGCCTTAATCCCAGGCTGAAGCTAGCTGTGCAATTAGAGGAATAATCTACTCCAAATCACCACTGCTCCCTCTCCCAAGGAGCAGAGCTGCGCGTTTGGGGGATGGCTACCGCAGTTCCCCCCCTGCCCCGAGAGAGACCGAGATGGGGGCATTAACGTTGCTGGACCTCCAGAGATTTGTTTCACACAAGCATCTCTCGATGTGAATCCTGCGGTGGGTACCTAAAGGGAAAGGGCACTGCAGGAAGACTGGGATGGAAGCGTGGCAGGAGAAAGTCTTCCAGGTTTGGTTTTTTGGGTTGTTTTGTTTTGGTTTTTTAGGAAATGCAATTATCACCGAACAGTCTTGGCAAAAAGATTAGTGCTATCTTTATGAGCGTGGCAGCATCTACCAGTAATTAAGCCACTTCAGTTAGTTGAATGCAACATATGCTTGACACTGGGAACCAGTCTCCTTCCTAGCTGCGACTTTTCTTTCCGGGCCAAAACTTGTTCTATTATCGCTCAAAATAAACAAAAAGCTGCTTTCCACTTCCTGAGCAAATATTTGTCACTAATGAGCGGGAGATGTAGGTAACAGGATGGGGAAAACCCCATCATTTTTAAAGAATTATTTCCTATGTTTGGGTATGGAAATCAAATAAATTCACTAATGCCCAATTCACTTGCAACGAGTTGCGATTGCTTGGCAGGATGGCTACACGGAGAGATCCGGGCAAAGATGGATGGGGGAGAGGGAAATTTAATTGACCACATTTAAGCAGAGAAACTTAGAAGAGTGCATTCATATACACAAGCGCACACATATATATACATGAAATAACTAATCAGGGAGTATAAAATAATTAATCAGGGAGATAGATTTTATTTTTTTTTAGCCACCTTGTCACCTATTGCTGCAGAATAAACTCTTAACCGTTTTGCAATGCCTTCCCCTCTGCTAGCCTGTACCCTCTCAGAAACGTTCTTCTTGACGAGCATTTTTGGAACAAAGCAGGCCAAAACACAACCCAAAAGTCTTTTTGTAAGATGAAAGGATGGGATTATATCCGTTATTCTGACTCACAGGGAAAGGAGGAGAATCAAGCATCTCCTCTCCCACCACACAGTACCTGGTTCAAAAGCCCACGCCACCTCTTTGTCATCGGTGAAATTCACAATGAAAGGAACTTAATGGGTTTTTTTCGTTTGTTTGTTTGTTTAAACCAAGGGGGATTTTTAGTCTTATATTTCCAAGAAACTTTTGTTGGGACAGATTTAGGGAGGGGAAAGGCAGAAAGAAAGATGCTAAACAGTTAGATGAGCTGTGCAGAATATAAAAGCCCTGAAGCAGACCCTGCTATGAGATAAAAAAAATAGCTCAAACACAGGACAAACTAAATTTTGGAGCCACTTTCCACAATCCACACAGCCAAGCCTCTGCTCTAGGAAAACCAGTGACCAGTGGTCATTGAGCAGCCTCACAACTGCATCTGTGGTGTCACAGGGTTCCAATCTATAGGATGGGGATGCAGGGAGGGGCACAGGGGAAAGATCAGGGGGGCACGGACGCGCAGGTGGAACAGAAGCACAGCTGAGGCTGGGGTATGCTGGAAGAGGCTGGGCAGAGAGCACCAAACTTTGCTAGTGTGCATGAGGGGAGGGAGAGGAGGGAACAGGTCACAGCATTTATATTCTGCTTTCTAGATTTTTTATATTTATATTCTGCTCATTCCTTCAGCAGCTGCCTGGTCCCAACACACTTCTGCTATCAGCAAACACCCACAAAACTCAGCCAGTAATCACAGAATGGCAAGGGTTGGAAGGGACCTCAGGAGATCATTCAGTCCAACCCCCCTGCTAAAGCAGGTTCACCCAGAGCAGGTTGCCCAGGACATTGTCCAGGCGGGCTTTGAATATCTCCCGAGAAGGAGACTCCACAGCCCCCCTGGGCAGCCTGTTCCAGGGCTCTGTCACCCTCAGAGTAAAGAAGTTCTTCCTCATATTTGACTGAAACCTCTTATGCTTCGGTTTGTGCCCTTGTCCTGTTGCTGGGCACCACTGAGAAGAGTCTGGCTCCATCCTCGTGACATCCACCCTTAAGATATTTGTAAGTATTTATGAGATCCCCTCTCAGTCTTCTCTTCTTCAGTCTAAACAAGCCCAGCTCCCCTAGGCTTTCCTTGTAGGAGAGATGCTCCAGTCCCCTAACCATCTTTGTAGCCCTCCTCTAGACTCTCTCTAGCAGTTCTTCACCCATGTTGAACCGGGGAGCCCAGAACTGGACACAGCACTCCAGGTGGGGTCTCACCAGGGCAGAGTAGAGGGGGAGGAGAACCTCCCTCGGCCTGCTGGCCACACTTCTCTTAATGCACCCCAGGATGCTGTTGGCTTTCTTGGCAACAAGGGCACACTGATGGTCCGCTTGTCCACCAGGACTCCCAGGTCCCTCTCGGCAGAGCTGCTTTCCAGCAGGTCAGCCCCCAGCCTGTACTGGTGCATGGGGTTAAACCTCCCCAGGTGTCCCATCCCTCCCCTCAACTCATACAGATGGGTGCTAGTGATAATCTGCTATTTTTTATCCCTGTGGCCCAGGTCAGTGTGGGATCTAAAATGCCCCAGCCCTGCTGAGGGATCGCTAGGCTTCACATTGCCCCAGGATTACTTACTCTCCCCTGCCAGCTTCGCTTGAGCATACTCATCGCTCTCTCACGCAGGCACTACGCTCGTGTGTTGTGCTGAACGAGGACTGGGGAGGAAACACTCAAGTTTCAGAGGTGCCTGAGCTGTCTGCAAGGTTTCAGCCCGGGTCCTTCACTCACGGCGCATTTTCACAGGCATGCACACCATTTCATCCCCCAGGACACACGCTACCCACTTCACGCAGTGCTTTCCCTTGCAGATTGAGTCTGGGCTGTGTGGCGAAGGGGAAATTGCTGGGTAAACTCCTGCCAGCAAAGCTGAGAAAATAAAGCCGAGGCCTGCAGGATGGGTTTGCGCTTAATCCAATGCCAACAGTTGGATGCAGGCTTTTATTCTTCAGAGAACAGTTGGCTCCTCCCGACCTGAGCCACAGAGGCTTTGTGCAGTCCCAGGCAAGGTGCTTGAAGTTTCCATGAGCAGCCACTAATCGTGCCCACCTTTTTCAAGCATCTGGTAGGAGACGCTTGGGTCCGACTTGTGAAGGCACTGAGCATCCACAGCTGCAGCTGGGGTCACCAAGCTCTGGGCTCTGCACGCATTTTTGGCCAGATGAAGCTCAGGGCTCAGAAGGGGTTGGCTATGGGGTACTTTGGACCAGCACTCCAAATTAATTATTAGCTCCCATCTCTTTTTATGTTGGCTCCCCATCATTAAACAGGGATAATAACACTCACCGTTTATATTTTAATCCATTAATGTTGGGAAAGCTCTCTGATACTACCATGAGCAGCACCGTATAAGTCCGTCGGGGAAATTAATAATGTCTTTGAGCAGGGTCTGAATAGTGCGCAGTTAATAAGACATAGCACCGTCCATTGAATGGCAAGAAAAACAAAATTGAGCAACTGCTCATTAAGTGAGCACCGTTCACTCTGTGCACTCAATGCGATCATTTAATTAAAAGATTTTATCATCGAACACAGACACAAGGGGGCAGAGCCAAGGCCCCTTCTTCCCTCATCCTCGCCTGCTCTGCATCAAACACACCAGAGTATTTCTTGGATGTAACCAAGGAACAGGAACCTAAAAAACAATCAGTATTTTTTTTCAAGCCCCTACACTAACAGAAATCACCACCTAAGCTTTGACAAGCCTTTTCAGCTCGCCACATCTTTTTTCCCCTGCCTGTCACCCATCAGTCCCATCCACTCCCTGCTGACTCTCCAGGAGGGGGGGAGATGGAACGACCTCCCGGATTCCTGCAGGCGCAGCACCTCCACCCCAGGCCATGGTCTCCACCACCCTTGCCGTCACAGCAAGCCTAGGAAATCACCGCAGTGCCTGGCTACGAGGTGGGGGGAAAGGAGAAGAGTTTCTCAGAGCTGAAGGACGTTATGATTGGGGCCGTTTTTGAGCAGTATTGAATTAGAGGGACACGAGCACGCAGCTCCTCTTGCATGCCGCTCTCTATGAGAGCTGGGGGCAATACGTACGCAAACCAGCCACCTTAAAAACAAACAAACACAACCAAAAACACTCTCCCCCAAGAATACACCACCACTGTCCCATCTGTTTTTAATTGAAAATATGGAGGAAAAGTCCCTGTTTGGGTCACATTAAGCAGCTTGAGACATACTGGGACCTGAAGCCTACAGCAATTTACCCCAGCAAAGAATGGGCACAAGTTCAGTTGTTTTCATACATCCAAGGGTAATTGGTTTAGCAAAGCTAAACTAGGACCTTCATTCAAGAAGTTTTCAAATGTGGCTCTAGCTTTAGTTAACACAGCTTCAGTACAACATCCCATCCACTAGCTGGTGGTCCCAAAAGCTTTGCAATTTTTTTTTTTTTTAAAGGTTTTGCTCTCACCCAGAAGAGTAAGCACCTGGCACCTGGTTCTCCATTTTATTCTGTACATCTTTAGGCCAACCTTCTTTCTTCATCCCACTAACCAAGGGCCTCCAGATGCCTATCCCTCCAGAGAAGGATGCCTGCCATTCATGCCAAGACCAAACCTTTTGGAGCTCTTAGGACCCGGCTTTTCTGCCCGGAGAGCTGCCGGAGAGTGTGTGGTGGTATCTGAAACCCACCTCCACACTCCCAGACTCTCATCCCTCCTCTCCACCAGCTGGAGCTGGACCACTGCCCCGTGCCGTGCGGGTGAGGAGCCCAGGGAATGTAGCAGGCTGCTGGATGGTCCAGGGGTTTGGCAGCACTGGGGAACACACATGTGTGATTTGCGCTGAGATGGCAAAAGGCACCTCCCTGACACAAAGTCCACCCCCCTGCCAAATTTCACATTCCCCCTCCAGCACCCAGGGGCAAGAGCGGGGCAGCAGGGCACAGCTGGTGGGGATAAGGGGAACCCCTTTTCCTCCTCCGCACAACTCCCGAGCCAGGTGCTCCTCCGAGAAATGGCCAGGCACAGCCTTTCTACAGCCTGAGTAAAATAAAAGCAGCAGTTCCTGTGCAGCACAGGACAGCAGAGCTCCAAGCAGCAGCACCCACCTCTGCAGGGGCATACAGCAGGAGATTTGGGGATAATTTCCAGAATAACCACTGTTACCAAATACCCATCAAACACAGTGCACAAAGACACCTCATCAGACAAAATTAGCTGCCAATTAGAAGATGTGCTTGTTGGTTTCGGGGTTTGTGCCTGTCTAGAGGATTTTGAGAACTTGGTGCAAAAATTCTCTTTAACCGTATTTAATGAATTAAAAATAAAATCCTAATTTCATTTCAGAGCTATTAACAAGCAGAGAGAAAATACAGGATTTATATTTAAAGCTTGATCTGTGTTCACGGAACTGTTCTGTCAGAGGAAGGACAACAACAGGGAGGGAAATAAAAAGGGGAGGGAATAAAACTTTCAGAATTATCATATTTCCCTGAAATTCGGTTACACAGCACCGGGATAATTACAGGCTGTGGAGAAATATTGCCAAACATCAGCTCGGAAGGGGTTTTTTTTCTTGACCCTGTGGACTATAATGGGAGATAAAGAGATTGACCATTTTGGGAGGAGGATGCCTTCATTTCTTGACGTGACTGTAGATTATTTCGGCTTCAGGAGACAAGAATGTCCCTTTAACATCTGACCTGGCCTTTATTTAAGAGCAGCACTTCACGGTTCAGGAAAGACAGACAATTTTCTAATTCCCAGCTCTGCTGGAGGCTGAGGCAGCAACTTCCAGACAGGACACCTGCTAACACTAGAGAAATGGCATTATTATGTCTACAAGTTTACAAATCTGAGGATCAAAAAGCCTTTGCTTCTGCTGCTACTCCACAGGCCAAGGACGACAACTTCTTCAAAACAGAGTTTCACAGAGGTTTTTCTTCCCCCCTCCAAGAAACGGTTTCTTTTCAGTTTCAGCAGATCGGTTTCCACGTGAAAAAGTCAATAGTCAAAGAGTTTCCTAAGTTTCATTGGTGTGTAGCAGAAAGGGGATTAGACCTGGGGCCTTTTTACTGGCAAGCCTTTAAGCAAATAAATATTCTTGAATTCTTAGAGAAACAAATCTAACTTAAACAAAAATCCAGAATGTATGGGATTTGCCCCTCCCTGATCCAAATTAAAAAAAAAAAGAGAGAGAGAGAGAGAAATAATTGCTAAAGATTTAAGGGATGCTAGGGTTAAATCTTTGTCTACTGTAATTTTGCTTTTATTTTTGCTAGTTGTCCCAAAGGGAATGGCTGTTTCTGAGTTAGACCATATTCACTATGAGTTATTAAGCCCTAACATCCAATATAATGCAATTCTTCATTTTTAACAGATCAATTCAATCCAGAGCTGTGATTCCCCAGCAGCGAGAGAAGCAAAAAGGAGGTGCGTGCATGCACCCTCCCCACCCCCAGTTCGGAGTCCTACCTGGTAGGCAGGGGCATCGCTTAATTCCTTCTCACCCACAAGCCCCACAGCTGAAGCCTGCAGTTTCTCTCTTAGGCCACAATCAAATCACAACGGATGATGATTTTTTTTTAACAGGTGCTTTTCTTAAGCTCCAAAAATCACAATATACAGACTATTCAAAACCCAGAAGTTTAAAATGCATGTGTGTGTATATATATATAAAAAACCATTTTGTACTACCTGGCAGCCAACCATTGCTTCAGAGCAGCTCCCCCAGCCTGCGGACACGGATCCAGGTGTCTGTGCCAGCAATTTGCCAGCATGCCTAACAACACTTGGGTCAGAATTTGCAGGCTGGCTTTAATTAAGCCAGAAAACTAAGGAGAAGTCAGGCAAAGCAGTTGGCTCATATGCTCCAAAGTCAGCAAGAAAACATCAGCGCCTCGCTCTACCAAAACAAACCATACACAAAAAATAAAGTATGTATTTGTGACTGAACAGAAAATGATAAGCTGTCTGATAAGTTTCGCTCCCTGCACTGTCAAATAGTTTTAAAGACTTTCCTAACATTAATATACTTTTCCCACTTCCCCTCCATCATGGGAATGAGCTTGTAGCATTTTTAAGAGGCCCGTGTACCTCTGTGAGCCCAGATTGTGACTCTCCCCTGCCATGACACTACTGCTCTGTGAAGGTGCCACCTCTGTTTTCCCTCCGAGCCGTCCTGCGCACCCCAGGGCCCCAGCCTTGGCCCGGCTGAAAAGCTTGGTGGTGCCTAACCCACCTGCACGCGGGGCAGATCCCTAGGCTTTTCCTACCCTTGGGGGATTTGCTGTACAACACGCTTGCAAACCCACAGCGCCACAGAAAACACAGGAAATGCCTTAAAAACAGGGCTGAGGGAAAAGGAACCGGGGGCTTTGCTTGCTGGGCTAGCAGCGAAGCAGTTGCAATGCCTACCCAGCTGATGTGCCTTGAATAACCCTCCTGTCTAGCTGAAAAGCCAGGAGCCAAACCCACACCTCCTACCCCAGGGGCAACGCCATCCTGCCGCTGGGTGACGAAGAGGAGCACCGCCTCCTGTCCTTCGCCCCCCCAAGTTACAAAGCTGAGAGTGGGGGGCTTAACTACCCACGAGACGGGGCAGCCCCAGCCCATGGCGCTGCCCTGAGTTACCCCTGTGCAGCTGAGCGGCAGCAGCCCTTGCCAGCACACAGTGAGACACGTTAACCTGCACCCCGAAAAAAGGGAGGGGGGAAGGAGTTTGGGTTTCATCCCATGCAATTGCTGCAAGCACTGTCTAACCATCTGCAAAGAGGGGAACACCCCCACTTTTGCTCTTTTTGCACTTTTTTCCTTATTGAGAGCAAGCATTTAGTTGCGGCCACTTTTAAGGCATTTCAAAGGCCACATCTGGGGACAAGCTCATCCTACTAAACCTGAGTGAGACCCTGGAGACCACCGAGGAGAAGGGCACACCTCTCTCAGCATCTCTTCCTGACTGGGGTTTTGCACACTGCAGCGCCAGCAGCTGCCCCCGGCTGCCCTTCCATACGCCCCGGTCCCCATCACCACCCTCAGCTACCCAGCCCTACGGTGGCACCCACTCCCCTCTCCCCATCAACAGCAACACTTGCCTTTTTGAGAGGAAGTTTGAAAAAGAGAGAAAGCACTTATTTTCATGCCAAATCCATGCTACCGGTGGCAAGACGCTAGCTAAGGGAAGCGTATTCTCCCAGCACCCCAAGAAGATGAATTTTCCCTAGAGTCAGGCAAAACCTACCCTGTCTCCCACCCTAAATCGCTCGCGCCAGCTCAGGAAAGAGCAGGATTTGTCTTTTTCCTAGGAGGAAAGCGGCGGGCAAGGCAGGGAAGGAGGAGAGCTTTAAAGGGAGGGAGCGAGGAGGCCGAGCTCACGCACGGATTTTAATCTGATCACTTCCCTGTCAAACTAATCCCTGCCTGACTCAGATCGGACTTTTAGAAACGTGCCTGGAAACCAAAAAGCAAACCTCATTTGAATGAAGCACACACTCCGCAGCCCCCATCTGCAAAGGGCCGCAATTAAATGCAAAAAAAAAAAAAAAAAAGAAAAAAAGAAAAAAAAGGGGGGGGGGAGAGAAAATTAGCATTTTCCGCGGCCATCTGGCATGAGGAGCAGGCGATGGGGAACAAAAGGAGATTTAGGCAAAGGGGAGAGGCGAGTGTGCCATGGCATTGACCTGCAAATGAGCCTTTGTGAGCGAATTAAAGCTTCCCGGACCCCCCGGGACACCCCAAAACAGGCACCATTACAAACCATCCGGACAAAAACCCACTCATCAAAATTGTCTGCGTTTGAAGGGGGGGGGGGGGGAGACCATTTAAATCTGCACCTTCCCTGCCCCCCACCCCCTGTAATAGGCGGTTAATAGGGGCTGGGGGGGGGGGGCACCCCCGGCTTTACACCCCGCTCTGACAGTATAACGGGGGGGGGGGGGGAGACACCTTAGAAACGTGTCTCGTCCATAAAACCCAACCAAAACGTTATTTATAGCCCTAGCCCTAAACAATAGGGAAGGGAAAAAAATAAAAGGAGGGGGGCATTAGTGATATATTAGCTTCCAGATGCTGGGCTTTTAATTCCGGGGGAGGGGGGGGAAAGGGTTATTTGGAAATATATTTCTAAAGCAAACATTAATAATTTTTTTCCCCCTGGGGATGGTAGAGAGGAAAGGGATAATCAGGGATGCCACGGCCCAAAAAGAAATGGAAAACCGTGAGGGTTGGAGCTTTTGTCTCCTACCCCCCTTCCCCCATGACACTTGCCTTTAAACCGGGAAAGCTTGCGGATTTTGAAGTGAAAGCAAAGATTTTGGCCTGGGGTAGATACATGAAAAGGGAAGGGGGGGGGGGGAAGCCATCTCCCCCCCCATCCCCTCTCTCCAAAAAGGGAGCAAGGACTAAAGTCGGGGGCCAGCTGGGGGAAACTTGTAAATGAAACGTGTTTCTTTTATGGTCCTCCCCCCCGGGGGACGCCCCATTATAACCCCCTAGACTCAGCTGCCGCCTCCCCGGCCCGCGGCAGGTACGCGGGGGCGGCCCGGGGCGGGGGGGCTGCAGCCGGCCAGACCCCTCCGCCGGGGCCGTGGCTGGGCCGGGCTGGGCTGGGCCGGGCTTTGCAAAGCCGAGCTTTGCAAAGCCGAGCGGAGCCCACTGCTCGGGGAGGGGACCGTTTCTGCCTGCGCGCGTCCCCGCGCCCGGCCGCAGGTGAGCGCGCCCCCCCCCCGCCTCCCGCCGGGCGAGGGGGCCGGTGCTGGCCGGCCGGTGCTCGCCGCCCCCCAGGTGCCGCTCCCCCGGGGTTTGTTTGCAGTCAATATTCATGTGTTGCTGTCACCGGGGCGGCTCTTTTCACAGTGATCAGCCGGGCAGAAGGGTGAATGACAGGAGGCTCGTGGCTCGGCGGCTTTCGGGCAGGGGGGAGGGATGGATTCAAGCCGCCAAAACCGCTGCCTTCCCCTTTTTTTTTTTTGGGGGGGGGTTGGCCCTCAGCCCCTGGGGGAGGGCTGCCCTGCTGGGGGCCTGGACACCGGGCACTATGCCCCTCCCCCTGTGAGCAAACAGCTGGGGCTTGGGGGGGACCCCCCCCAAATGCACACACGGGGCCGGTGGGCTGCGAGGGTTGTTGCCCCGGTCGGTCACCCCCCCATACCGTGTGCCGTGGTCACCCACGGGTGCCCAGGGACGGGGTCCTCCACGGTGGCCACTGTGGGGTGTCTGGAGGCTGGTGGGGGGCCCGCAGACCCACGGCGCAGAGGGGAGCCCCCAGGGTGGCCACAGGCCAGGCTGGCCTGAGCAGGTAGGGTGGCACCAGGGCTGGAGTGTGGGCTACCAAAACCTTTTGGGTTTTTCTGGGCACTGAGCACCAGGAGTCCAGCAGCAGCCCCTGTTGCACTGCGGTGCCACGGGACGGCAATGCTCCTCTGGGGTGCGTGGCTCTCCTTGCCCCCCAAATTATTTCCAGGCTGTGTGGGCAGTGAGGGAAGAAACTCAGCTCGCAGCTGGGCATGGTGGGGGCTGCCCACCCCGGCGGGGTGCGTGAGCCCTGCGATGGAGGAGCTGTGTTTTTTTCCGTCCTGCTTGCCTGGGCGCCTTCCCCTCGCCTCGCAGTGCTGCTCTGCGTGCATGGGTTTGGTTTGGGTTTGGTGTTTTTTTTTTTTTTCCCAAAGTCCACAAACTTGTGATTTTCTGTGCAACTTGCGGGGAGGGGGGGGCCGCGAATCAGTATGAGGGAGCGCCCTTCTCATTGAAACCGGAGGTGAATAAATTATCAACAGGCGAAAATTGGAACAATGTCTCCGAGCGAGTGTTTTCTAGAGAGTTACTATTCCAGGCTTTGAAATCAATTGATACATAATTAGATTCCTCAAGAGAGGACAAACAAGGGCTGCCATTCACCCCCTCCTTCTCCCACATGCATCCCAAAGAGAGACTGGAGGCTTTAGCAGAAACCAGACAGCCAGCATTCTCCAGCACTAAAAACATATTCTGGCTTTGGGTGTTCATTTAACAAACAGATCCTTGAACCTTGCTTCTGTTTTCAGTTTATTTCGACCATGTTTCTTTGTGTTCAGTTCATTAAAACATGTCTCTTTTGAGATCTATTTTTACATTTCAAGAATCCAGTATTGTACTTTTGCGGTGGCAGATGGCCCTAGACATCCAAGCATAAGCTCTTTCCTGCTTTTTTCCCCTCTTTCTTAGGTCCTTTCTGTGCCGCACTCGAAGCTGTTAGCAGCAACCATTCCTCTTTGCAACGTCTGGGGCTGGCGCGTGGTTCAGCACTGGGGTAAAATGTGTTACAGCCCCTGCCGTACCCTCGAGGTGTATTTTATGCAGAGTGGATGCTACTTTCTGTACGATAAGAGCCCTCCACAGCTGGGTAGGTCCTGGTCATGCGGGTGGCACGCTAACCGACTTTGCATCTTCACCTTGCATTTACCTTGTGTTGATGTTCTGTGGTCCCCCAAACGACTTTATTAGCTGTTCAGGTTGAGTTTCATCCTTGAGGGAGAGTAAAGCTAGGTACAATAGCAGGACACACAATAGGATGCCTGAAAATAAAGATTTGGGTTTGTGAAAGCATTCTGAAGGAACGGGAAAAAGCATAGAAAAGACATTTTAAGGGTTACTGAACAAAACGGCAGCACCCCTGGCCAAGAGGGCCACCTGACCGAAGGCAATGGCTTAGCTCCTCTGTCTACCCTCACAACTGATGTACTGGCAACAACCTTTCAAAACCTGATGGTGGATGGGAGTGCTGTGGCCATTAGCATAATTTATGAATAGGATAAAAATTCCCCACCTGTAACCAGCAAGGAGGAGAAAAAAAAAAAAAAATAAAAAAAGCTGCTGAGCTGCCATAGATCCATCTTTTCGGTAAGGTGCTGGTATTATAGCCTACAATAAGTTTGGTGTCTTAGAGACATTAAAACCAGAATGACAAATTCCTACATCTTATTAAATAGCAGGATCTTTAGGCTGGGGTAAGGTAAACCTGACATAGGTGTTTGAAACTTAGGCAGAGGTAAATCTGTGTCCTCTGTAATAAAAGGAAAAAAAGGCCGAGAAGTTTTCCAGCAAAGATGTTTGGTTGAATAATAACGAAAGCAGAAGTGCTGAAACACATACAAGAGGAGATTATTTTGTTTACATTTGGTGCATAGATGGTATGTATTTACACCTGCATGTGTGTACGTGTGTGTCTCAGTATCTGATTTTGTGTGGTTCGCTGTTTTACCTGGGTTAAGCAACAGGCTGCAGGCAGAGCCAGCTGGAAGATCTTGGTCAGCACAGGCAAGACTGGATTTTGCTGCTCCATGGCTGGGGTGCCCATGTGCCAACACAGGCTGCTCCCTGGTGGGAAGTGGAGCAAACTTGGGAGCATGCAATGCCTCCTCTTCCTTGATGCCTGCTCCTGTATCCCAGCCTTGACCACAGCAGTCACGGTGCTCTGGCACAGGCAAAACAGCCTGCAGGCCACTTGACCCATCGCTTTAAGTAATTGCCCAGTTTGTGTCCTGAGGCAGCCCTGTCAAATTCTAAAGGAGGAGAATTTGGATTAGAGTTGGCCTCCAAGGTTTGTGTTTTTTCCCCTCCAGCCTGAGCACAGTCTAGAAATCCCAGCATACACCTTTTTGCCTTTCTGGTTTCTTAAGACAGGAGATTAATATATAGACCTTGGTGGAACAGGTTTCCACTGCTGCTGCGATTCCTCTCATGTTGCTGGCCCCAGCCTCAACATGGAGTGCAGCTGGGACCACCTGCAACTGCTGCCTGCGTATATGAAATGCTTCAGCCGCACCAGGAGAATATAACCCAGGGTGGCAGAGCAGCAGGACCCGTACTGGCAATTGCAGGCTCCTCCAGGATGAGCGTTTTTCAGGTTTCCCTTGTGTCAGCCTCCAAGGAGTCCCAGGTTTCTGGGACTGTGCAGGAGGGAAGCAGTGACACAGGCTCCTCCCTTTCCTCTCCCTGTGGCTTCCCTCAGCCTTCTTTTGATGGGACCACACTCAGAAGTGAGAAGCAGCAGAAGAAATCTCTGCGTTAGAAACTATTTCCACCTCACAAACCACCTTGGACTTCTGCAGGCCAGAAACTGTTCTTTCTACCTCCTTTCAATTGCCTCCTCCCTCCCCCCAAGTTCAGGAGGAGCATGCAGACAGAGACCATTTGGGAATGGAACAACTCACAGACATACAGCCCCAATAAGACCTTGGCAGCTGAGAATCTCAGAAAGGTCAGAGAAAGGCAGTAAGATGACTGAAGTAGCAAGCAGGAAGCGCTCACAGGGCAGGGAGTGTTTTGGGCTCATCAGGAAAAAAAAAAAAAAAAGCTCTGCAGATCCAAGCTTGATTACTCTTAATCCTTCTCAAAAATATCCAGGTCCTTCCAATATTTGCTTTTTTCCTTCCCCATTGCCTTTGTTGTTGCTTGTCTTGATGATTTGCTTAAAGTGTATTAGGCAACTCCAGATCGTTTACAGGTAGAAGCATCAAAATAGAGGATAGGTTGTACATACCCACTACAAACTCGCCCACAGTTAGCACAGCCCTCCAGAGAGACCTGCCAGTAATGGCTTTTGAGAGGAGCTTAGAAACATCTGGAGTGGCCATTTTCCCCCATTGTAGAGAGAAAATAAAGATTGGACAGGGTGTGAGGCTGGGCTAAGAATATAATCAAGGGCAATGGACAAACTGACATCCCATTGCTTATCTGTGTTGCTGGCTTCAGGTCTGCTCCTGCAAACTGGTTTGTGCAGACTCCCCTGAAGTCAGTGGGTTTCTGCGCAGGTGGGGGAGTTCCCCATCAGGCACCTGTCTGGGAGTCTGGGGTCCCAGATCACAGGCTCTTCGGGGTGGTTTTTGTCTATAAAGCAGCTGGTCCTTTCTGAGTGCTAGATGCAGAAACCATTTTTTTCGATGCATAGGTCTTTTCATGAGTCTTTTCTTTGTACGACTCGGTTTTCTTTTTAAACTTTGATCATTTTCATGCAAAAGACTTATTCAAACCAGTCCTGCATCAAGGACCACTAGAGTTTGGGACTGAGGACAGTTGTTAGCACCGTTTGGGCCCTGTCCCCCATCAGAGTGGGATAGCTCCAGCAGCACCCGTGATCGGGGATGCTAACAGCGACCGCAGAGGTGACGGTCACCACAGCTCAAGCATCAGCGGCGTATTGGAGATGGCATTCCCAGAAACAGCATCTGCTTAAGCAGGAAAGTGGCTATTTGTGGATTTTTCAGGGTGATTAAAGAGATGCTCTAGATGGGACAAAGCATGGCCTTACAATTCTTCACTCAACGTTTCAGCCCTGCAGCAGGAACTGCCCAAATCACACCGCAGTGTAAAACTGGGGGGGGGGGGGTGGGGGGGGAATAAAGGAAAAAACCAAATAAATCGCATTCGCGCAGACTGCAGCCGGGGTGGGGAAAGGGCTAAAGGTGGCAGTTTCGGAAACACCTTCGTTTTCCCCAAACGCACCCAATTCCGCGGGGCCGGGGCCGCCACCGCACCGCGTCGCATGCGCTCCCCCTGCTGGCCCCGCCGCGCCCCTGCGCGCCCCTCCGCGCCCCCGGGGTGGGGGGGGGACACGGGGACCACCCTTCCAAAGGCGCCCCCACTCTGCCGGGCGCCGGTGCGGCTGCAGGCAAAGGCCGCAATCCCCCTCCCTCTTCCCCCCCCCCCCCCCCCCCCCAAGAAAATATAAAAAAAAGCAGACAGCAAATTTCTTCTGGAAGGGATTAACCCCCTTGGCCTCTCGCTGGGGTGCTGCTGTGGGTGGGAGTGTGGCACCCAGCGGTGCGGGAGGTCTCGGTGAGTAGGCTCCCATGTCTAAGTGTTCTAGATAAAAAGTAGTTTGAGCCATTTTCCAAAGTCTACAGAGAGATCAACTTGCACGAATGCATTCCCTCCCCCTCCAAGGCTGCTGAGCATCCACAGCAGAAAGAAGAGCAGAGGCAAAACTACATTAAGCTCACACCACGTCTGGCTGCAATCTCACCTCCCGCCTCGGGTGAATGAGCCGAAAGGTGGCCAGGGGGAAGACAGGCAAGCAGAGGCACTACTGGACATTTTCCCTCATGCTGCAGTGTTTCTGGATGGAGGGGGTGTGTGTGGGGCCCCACTTTTGCTCCTGTTCTGAAGGCCTTAACGCTGAGCAAGATAATGAAGCTGCAACTCCAGACTAGCTAAGCTGGGCTATGGAGACATCCCACACCGCCTCTGGTTACAAGGGAAAAAAGAGAGGAACAGGTGAAAAAGGGCAACAAAAAAGCAAATCTCTTTTGGGACCAAGACACATGTCCAAAGCCACCCACCAGGAATTAGGGTCACTTGCTCAGCTCCAGTGAGCCACAGCTCCAGTGTCAGTGCTGAGCTTAATGCAGCCGATCTTAGTAACAGCTACGAACTACTAAGGGGGAGAGGTAACCACACCGGGGTGGGAAAACTGAAGTGTTTGTACTGCTCCTGTTCTCACAACAGCTGGACTCTTCAGCCAAGATTTTGGCACTGGAACAGTTCGTACCTCGTATTCCCTTTCCAATGCAGCACTTCAGAATTGCCCCGTCTCTGAGATGAAGGGGGCAAGTGGCATCAGCTTTAAAACAACCAGTGCAGATCCTCAGGTGCCCTTTCAATACCTTGACGGTTTTGCCTGTCTTCTCAGACCAAAGGTGGCAATAAAAAAACCACTTCTGACTCATTTGATACTTAAGATGTTTATCCCCATGGTAGGTAGAACTTTCAGTTTCTTAAAATTGTATTTGTATTTCACTGGAATGTATTCCCGTATTTCATGCGGGAATAAACACAGACCTTTTTGACTTTGTTGCCATCCCGCATCCCACCTTCTCCACCTATCCCAAACCCCTCCAAACCCAGGCTCCAATCTGACTGCTGCAATTAGAGCAGAAATCACAGAGCAGTGAGTGTTTTAATTGGCCACAGAGCATGTGGCACGTTTAAATCACTAGTGATAACATAGAGAACATAAAAAAAAAAAATCATCAAGGTTACTCATTAAGATGAGTATGTACAGTTTTAATTTTATTGCACAAAGAAAACACCTGAAGTGATTTTAAAAGGAGGATAATTCTTTTTGCACAATAGCCAGATGAGTGATGGCAAAGTTAAAGCATTTAAATGTTGATTTTTGGATAGATTTTAAATACTGTGTCATGCTAGATAACGTTTCATTAATCAGTTTCATTAATAAGAACTGATGTACATGTAATTTGGCCAAAGAGAGATGGCAAAGTTGTTCCAGGAGCAAAATTCACCATTATACAAACCCAAATGTGGTGTTTTTAAGAGGACTGTTTAGTAAAAGGAAGAGGTAACAAAACATACAGAATCCCAGACTGGCAAACGGGGGAAAAAAGGGATAGGAGGAGTATTCAAACAGGGGAGATGAAGCTCAAGTTGCAACAAAAGCTACTTGAATAAACATAAGAAATCAAAAAAAAAAAAAAAAATCAGACAACTAGTGGGGCCAACATTAGGAATGTAAAGAAAAAAGTTTTAATTGAAGTAGTGATGAACTGAAGGGCAGGATTGTGCCAGTGTTTGGAAAATTTGGGTGCCTTGTGGTGGGGATCTCAACCAGTCCTGATTTTCAGCTGGCCCGTGCTTTGTTCTTGCCAAAATCCATCTTCAAGAGGGTTCAAGCTAGGCTCATTGAAACACAGGGACCTAACGTTGCTGATCACACACAGAAAACTTGCCTCAACTTGTTTTTGTGCTGTTGAATATGGAAAGGGAAGAAAAAATAAGCAAATGGAATTGCAGTGAATGGAGCTGTGGAAGAGGCAGCAGCCCTAGGGGAGAGGGGACCCCTGAGCTGAAGAAGCACACGGGTTACAAATGGATGGGTTGGGGATCAAATCATTGCACTGTGAAGAAGGAGGCTCTAAAAAAAAAAAAAAGAAATAAAAAAAGGCCAGACCTGATCTGCCTTGGCTCTTTCCTAGAGAACAGCCACCTCAGCTGAGCAACTGCTGAGGCCCTAACACTTGAAATATTTCTCCCTCAGCAGCAACTTGCAGCTGCCAAACAGCATATTGCATGATTGCCCTGTACCTCATACCTGGTTAAAACCGAGAGGTGCATCTGTGAACAACATCAGAGATGGTGGTGCTTTTTTAAACAGCTCAGTATGTGTTTTCTGCTCTTGATTTCTGCTTGATAAGCCAGCATGGAGTAGGTTTCCCAGCTAGGGCCAAACCTACTTAGCTAACAGCTCCAAAATACACCAAAAGGAAAATACCAAATACTAAACTCTCCTTGCTTGTGGTTATTGGAAAAAGGAGCTGATGAGGTGTTTTATAGACCCTATATAGGCAAATACAGGAAGATTAAAACAGTAACACACCCTCCCCCGCGGATAGTGTCCCTCCATCCTCCTTGGGAACAGCTTAGTAGTGCTACTACTCACCTAGGACATGGTCTTTTCCAAGGCTCCCTGCAGGGGGAATTAGGTAAGCAGGGTCAGCAAAGGATCAGCAGGGAGAAGGGGAGCTTTATTCACGGGGCTATTCCTGCTTCTCAGATTGCTGGCCATCCCACATCTGTGAGCACCCCAGATCTCGTAGAGGGCACAGCAGCGCTCAGAGGCTGCAAGCTGAAGCCAATTACATGCCAGGTGCATACAAATCAGGTTTTGCTGGCTTTCAGGATGCTTTGCAATCTGATCACACTTCCTAGTCCGTCCCCCCCCCCCAATAGAGAGCTAAGAAGCTACTTTTTGTAACAAAAGACCTAAGAATTTCATGTGCTCCTATGGCTTCTGGAGCTGTGCCTCTCAGAAAACAAGTCACCAGATGATCACTGGTTGCAAGCAATGGCGATGCTGCCATTTTAAGCAGCTACATTTTCCCTGTTTGTAGCCCGAATACCATTCATTTCCAGCCGTAGTGTAATACCTAGCAGTCAGTCGGTGTGGAAGGCGGTTTCCTGGGAGACACCGACCTTCATCCTGCAATTTGTGTAACCAGAAGAGGGCTAAGCCTGGCTCAGCTCCCACTGCACCCCCTTACAGTATTTGCCCCGACTCCAGCAGCAGTTACCGCAGGCCTGGACGAACAGTGCATTTGTGTAATCTCAATGAATCCTCGCCACGACGAGAGCAGAAAATGCCTGTTTATTCCACCTGTGAGCGGTGAACATGCCGGAGAGGAAGCACAAGGCAGCTGGAGGAGATACAGCCCTTTCTGTTTTGCAAACAGCACGTTACCAAACAGGAGCTACCAACATGCTCACAGCTTTCTATCCAAACCTTTAAAGCAGAATAAAGCTGGAAGTGCCACCTATGCTCTCAAAATAAACCCAGAGGAAACTACTGTCTGGATAGACCTTGTACCTGGCACTTTTTCAGTATGCTTAGTAAAGGACAGCACGTTTTGCTATATGTTTTGCATTTTGCCTAATGTTTCGGAGAAATACAAATTGTTCTTCTGATAAACCTGCATTTTCCCAGGCACAACTGGTTTTGAAGGAATCCTACCCCTATCAGCTGGTTACTCAGCAACTTCTCAAGGACCCAGGATAGTATTAGTCCATAAACCACATTCCCTTGCTCTTTTTTTCTGATTACAAGAGCTTAGAAGAGGAGAGACTTCTATTTTTAAGTTACAGGTCAGGAGGCAGATAATACTTCTAAACATGTGAAGGGACATCAATCAACACAGAAACGAGAAATTCTTATGGATAGCTTAGGCTCTAGTTAGAAACTGTAGGGTTTTGTACGATTTTTTTTTTCCTTATAAGCCTTTATCTACTGCAGAGACAGTGGATGATGGACAACAGCCTGATCCCTCCTGGCAGTTACTGGTTTTCTACACAGAGGTTTCTGCAGGCTGGAGCCTCAGCCATTCACTGTTGGCTGCTGGATTTTACACTGTATTAAATGCTCGCTTTGGCAGAGCTGTTACACAACCTTCACTGACACAGTGAAACTGTTGCCCTAAAATTCAGGTTAAAAACAGTTTCCAGGGATCATCTCTTTAAGTAATTTCTATTGCTAGGGTGGTCTTGTAGAGCTCTCCCCTGCAAAACATGGAGCCAAATTTGTGTCGATGTAAACTGTCCAAATCCATGCTGCATTTCAGATCCGTCCAGTTTTATCTCACCATGCCTGTGATGCGCGTCTCCTCACTTCATAAAACTCCCTTTCATTCCTGGAATCGTGAAGAAAACACCATCCTTTCCTGGAATACCTGTGTCGGTAGGCTTATCCAACAACTTTAAATAAATACCTTCATTTTAGTCACTAGGCAACTGACTCCTCAACAACAGAGCAAATCCCATCCCTTTTCCAGTTGTTTTTCTTATTCAAGTATACAGGTTACCTTGTCGTAACTTGTTGGTTATGACAGCTAGCCACAACCAGCGCAAAACTGTGATTCCCATTTTTTTTTTTGGGGTGCATTAATTTAAGCCAGGCTCCTGACTGGTGTTTTGGACAGAATGAGGACTTAGCAGGCTCTGCAGCGGGAGGCGGATGGCTGCTGCTGTGGCAGGGACCTGAACGTCTCCGGCAGGTCAAATCTCTTCCAAACTCGACCTGAAATGGCACTGATAAACATAGCTACATTAAATACAACAATCTAAGTTGAAACAACACGAAGACTTCTACAATTCAGCACAGATTTTACCCTTACTGTATAATTTACAGGTTTGGCTGCATGCTTTCTAAAGCAATTGAAGTCGCTTGTTCTGGGCATCTCACTCTCTGCTCCTTTGCCTCTTTGCCTGGATCATGCATGTAGAGCGCCGCGACTCCTACTTCTACTTCGACCCTTAAAGAGTTATTTTTAAGCAAATGCCCTGCCCTGGCCTCACTTCCACACCAGCCGGCAGCTGTTTCCGGACGTGTTGTAATCGAGGCCCCGCTTACTCTGCGACAAGTTGGTCTCGGGCTCCATACCAGGCTTCCTGGATTTCTTTTGGTCTGGCAGAAGCAAAATTCTGCAAGAGGATTTCGGTGAGCTCGAGATGAAAAGGAAGAATAAAATAATTTGCAATCCCTGCCAGTGGTTGTGATACAAAATTCAGCGCCTTCCTCACTCTCCTCTGGTTTCATAGAATAGAATCATAGAATCACTTTGGTTGGAAAAGCCCTTTAAGATCATCAAGTCCAACCATTAACCTAACCCTGCCATCCCACCACTAAACCATGTCCCTAAGCACCTAATCTGCCCTTCTTTTAAATACCTCCAGGGATGGGGACTCAACCACCTCCCTGGGCAGCCCGTTCCATTGCCTGACAACCCTTTCTGTGAAGAAAATTTTTCCTAATGTCCAACCTAAACCTGCCCTGGCGCAACTTCAAACCATTCCTCTTGTCCTACAACCATTCCCCCTCGTCCTCTTGTTTCTTGGAGAGATGCAGGGTTTTGCACCCAGGTGTGCAGCGGGGGGAGGTCCAGGCGGTTCAGCAGGGACTGTCGGGGCACGCAGCACGCGGGGAAGCCCAGGGCTTGTGTCACGAACACATCAGTTGGGTAATCCTGGTACTATGATTGGCCTCAGAATCGTTAATGTTGGTATTTTTTTCGTGGGCTCGCAGTACTGCTGGGAGATGCCACGTATGAGCACTTGGACTGGTGTGATGTGGCGACCACTCAACGCCTAATGATGAAAAAAATACCTCCAAAGGAGGCACCAGACTGTTTACAAATGACATATTTTAGCTTCTGTGTTTTGCCTCTAGCATATAAGGCCGCGTTATACAGTGCTGACACCAACAATACCACAGTCTGACAGCAGAAGCCCCTGTAGTCACTCACTGGTTATCGAACATTTCCTCCCCCTGCCCCCCCCTTCCCCCCATGCGCTGCTCATTTTCTTACCCAGCCTGGCTTGTATCTGGTGAATGGCATCTCATTTGGTGGGACACCAGCTCGGAGTGGATCCAGACATGTTCGCCCACTCACACAGATGTCAGACTTTACAAGAGCATCCATAGTGATGCAGTAATGTAATAATTAAATATAATAATGATTAGTAGCCCAATCCAAACCTCCCTTGATGTGAGGGGAGCTGTATCAAGTCCAACGGCACTTACCAGTGCCAACAGTCTGCATGAGACGAAGTGTAATTAAAGAGTAAGGGGATGCTGGTTGCAGCTGTGGAGGTGACAAGGCTGCTGTAGTTCAGGCTGTCGGAGGTTTCTTTCCACATACCTAGAAACAGGACTTTGGAGAATCTACCAAGTTTTGGAGCATTTTCTGATGGTCTGCAGAAACATCCTTGATTAATGGCCACAAAAATGTCACCCACCACTCCCCTCTGACAGGTTGGTGTTGCACACAGGTTGTGATAGCGTCTGTGTGGGCTTTGAAGGACCTGAGCGTGTCACCTGGCACGCTGCTAGCGTCGGCTGGAGAGCGAGGAAAGATGGTGGGAACTGGAGATCGGGCCCCAGCCTGGAGCACAGCTGGAAACGGTGCCAGCAGCACTGCTGTGCAATTTGGCAGGCTGTAGATGCCGTTTTGCTGCAGGTGTTGACTGCAGCAACACACACACGCATTGTACGTTACAAACATTGCTGGATTTAAAAGTTTCCTGGAGAAGCCATGCAAGTTTGCAACTCTGGAAAGAATATTGGGGACTTGTTGAAGTGCTTTATATGAACTGTAACACACAAGCCATTAAAATGAAGATATTTGGCATTCGCAGTCACACACATGGGCCTTTCAAAACCATTCTTCTGGCTTGGCAGCTCCTACAGCCCTCGAATGATGCACAACCTCCTTTTATATACTCCGGTAAGATGCTTCTGCAAAGTTGGCATTTTTTTAAAAAACGTGTGGTGAAGAAATCTGCTGAAGGAACACATATCGGGTCTAAGGGAACCCTGGGAAACTTTCTTCATTTGCACCATCACTTTTGCAAATCCTAGCAAAAGCAAATCTGTGCTTTGCATTTGGTTTTTCGTTTGGCTGCTTCTAGATGCACAGATCTGGAAGGAGCCTTGTTCGAAGCAGCCCTGAGCCAGGCTTTGCAAGTGGAACGTCAGCAGCGTCCGAGGCCGGGGACACTTTCTGCGCTGATAAGCAACTCTGAGTGGCCAAACTGATCCATCTCCCGCTCTGACAGTGCCATTGTCTAACCTGACTGTTGAGCCAGGCTTTAAGGCTAAGCAGAAGATAAAACCCTACAATTGACCATGTCCAATGACTGCCTCCATCATGTGACATTTCCTCCACGTACATAAAGGCATAATTGACGCTTTGGACCTTGCAGATGTTTTGCAATTCATTTGGTTCCCACAAAGATACCAGAAAGTAAGTCTCGTGAACTGGCAGTACTGTTTTCCTCTGAACAGGTTCTTATCTCTAAAACGTATTTAGATGCAAATTGCATCATGTCTCATGGCCCCACTTGTTTTGTTTTGCTTTTCCCTCTAAACAGACTGTGCCATTTTTTTTTTTTTTTTAAAGTATAAAAATGTTCAGATGTTCCTGAAAAACATGAGTTCCTGTGACTCGGTAGCAAGCGATCTGCTTCACATGCAAACGGCAGTATATTCCTCTGCCCTCCGCCCATGGCTCTCTGCTTTATGCTTCCTAATTTAATTTGCCTTTGTGACTCCTTAGTGATCCTTTCCAAAGAGAAAGCTCTCTGCTAAGAAGCCATTTGCCGTGCTCTCAACAGAAGCAGATTTTTATGAACAACTGGTTGGCTTCATCCAGGTCTTGGAAGCCTGGACAAAGGCACAGCAGCGTGGTCAAGCGTGGCCCTCACACAGCACTGAGACGTCTTAGTACAAACCTAGCAAAACGATCACCTCGTCACGTACCTGAGCAAAGCTTTATCCTCCGTGGCTTGTCCTTCCTCTCTGTCAAATGGGAAAGATGGCAATTCCCTCCTGATTCGGTTAAGATTTTTCCTATAAGCAGCCTTTGCTTTCACAGATGGAGACCCCTTGTGCTTAGCCTTACGATCACAACTCTTTTTGCCCCTGATAATCTGCCCTGGAGTGACGGGGCAGTAGAGGCAGGGCTATTGCTAGATGCAGTGCCTGCCTGGTTTAACATCCTCACTCTGGATTTATCAGAGGCAAGAAAATGGCAGCTCCCTTTTTCCACAGGAGAATTAAAAATAGCTCCTTTGGACAAACTGTTCCAGGCTGAGTCCACAGGGGATAATTTCTTCTAGAAATGAAGTGAGTTCTGTGGTGTCTTTCCATACTGCATGTATCACTTGTGCCTCCACCTGTGTTCCTTCACATTTCTCTAAATAACGATCAACAATCATATATATATACACACACAAATACATAAATTATATAAAATCTTTCCTTCTCTGGTGATGGGTCCTACATGCGCATGCATGCATCCATATCCACACACGCTCCTCACTTTCTCGGGTGGTGAAGCTTATGCCAGTCTGATTGATGCTCATTAAAACAGCTTGGATCAGCACAGGACAGGGGACTCCTCACAATATTTTACAGGAAAGAAAGCAGGCCCAGGCTTGCCCATTAGGCAGCACTATGCTCTGGCCAGTGAAAAAAAAAAAAAAGGAAAGCACAGATCCCATTTTATTTTTCTTTAAAGAGATGTAGGGAGACCCATCCTCATTCAGGAGCCCAACTCCGTGTCTTATTGTCCTGCATATTTTTCTTTCCCGAGTATTTAAAAAATAATTTCCAATACACTCGGTGCTGTTGTAAGGTACAATGTCAGAAGGATGGCTAGACATGGAAGGTACAGCATGGAAGGAATGGCTAAAACACCTCAATTTTTGGGGGTCAGTTAGTGTATTTACCCTAGTCTTCGTTCATAGACCAGGCTTCTTGTAATCTTTGCTGGGTGGGATCATTTCCTATGCTAGAAGGCTTTTTAATTTATCTGTGGAAAGCCTGATAAGAATCAAAGCCACCAGTGAACAAATTCAGACTAAAACAAGAAAACCTGTCCATTTTAATAGTGGGGGGATTAAGGCTGTGACAAACCTCAAGGAAAGAAGTGGATCTTGGTGTCTTCATGTCAGGACTGAATGACTTTTTGTAAATTAACGCTTAAGTCAAATTGCTGGGCTCAGCGAAGAGCAGCTGGGTGAGATCTATGGCCTGTATCTTACAGAGGTTCAGACCAGATGGGCTAATGGGCTCTTCTGCTTTTAAAACCTGCAAGATACTGGAGCAGCAGGGATGTCCTGAGTCACATGGACCAGTTCCCTGCCTTCACAGGCAATCGTAGCCTATGATCTCATTCACAAATTGACAAGTGACATCTTAAAGCTGGAGGTTTCGGTCCCCCATATTTACCCTGGGGTGCTGTTGCCCCTTCTCTGACGTGTAGAAACCTTTAAGACCATATTCATGGACAATTTACTTATTTGTTCTTGCACTAATATTGTCCTTTGGGTGAAACAGCACTTCTCCTTCCTGTATATATCCATGGAGAGCAACCTTAGCCTTCTGCTTTGCTAGGTTAGACAGAGAAACTCCTAATACAGGCTCTCAATTCCTCTGACTGCTCTTGTTGCCCTGCCTCTGCTCCATGCCGCTTTCAGGAAAGGCTCATCTGGCTCAGGTAACCAGGCTACTACACAGCACCACAGCTGAAGGCTGAGTACTGCAGGCAGCTTCCACCATTTCTAAAGAAATCCCTCACCTGATACTATTCTCAGACCAAGAGTTCCTTTTTCAGGAGGCTACTGCCTGCTCTGCTTCACTTTCAGTTGTTCTCATGCTCTGAAGTTGGAGAGATGCTGGGGGACCTCAGGGCTGCAGCCCCCCCATCTCTGAGGTTGGAAGAGGGGAGGTAGGGAGAGCTGGAAGAGGGGGAGAAGAGTTGCATGACTGAGACCCAGTTTCCAATCTATGTGATATCCATGTACAGACCTTTCTTGCGTGCTCACAAACACCATGAGCCCAAGCACTTTGCCTGTACCTTCCCAGCGGCCCGGCTCGGTTGGCCAGGACAGAGGGCTTTGCACCTACAAAGATAATACAGAAACTCTGGGGGAGCAAATTGTTGATAACTTCCAACAGTTAGACAGAAAAATAGGAACGCTGTCCAGATCTGTAACAAAGCGAGGATATTTCCAGCCCCTCCTCCTCGCTATTAAAGCTGCCAAGCAAAACACGGCTAAGCAAGCCTTGCTCACCACCAGCTCTGCCTCCTCTTGCAGACGCACCCTCGCGCGGTCTCTGCTCTTACGATCACAAGCCATCTCGAGCATGTGATGAAGCAAATACACGCACTGCCACGGCACACCTAAGCGAACAGGTCAGGGGCAAAACACGCTGCAAATCAACACTGAATTTCATGAGAATATTTGAAAACCAGGCTTCCGGCTCAGGCTTACGTCTCGTTGTCATTTTGTGCCCCTAGCTCTCAGGTCTACGAAACAAAGGCTGTTTTATGCTGGGAAAACCCTAAAACTTATTTCGTCTTTTCCTCATAGTAGATTTGAAACATTTTAGGCAAATATTTTTAAAAATTGCCTTTAGGTCATACATATACATATATATTCTAAAAGTGTTACTTTGTGTAAGTAAAATCTCTAGAAAGTTATAAATGAGTGAAAAAAATGAATCAGATTTGACATTATAGCAAACTTACCACAGTATCAATGTAGATATATATGTTACAATTATCTGATACATAGATACAGAACCTCTCTTAACTGTTATTACTGGTTTTCTAATACTTGCCCATAACCTGAGATAGGTACAATGCAGTGTTTGAAAGTTACTCAGACCTTGACTGAGGAAAGGACTTAGGCCTGCAGATCAGCATATCTGTGCTTAGACATCACTGGTATTTCCTTAATTGTGTGGTTTTAATACTTATTTTAACCTCATGCTTAATGTCTTAATTTTTTAAACAAGTATTTTCAACTCCATTGAATGAACAGTCTACTCCATGCCGATATAGGATGGAGTTGGGGGGATGTGGCTAGCTGAGACACTTACAGGAAGGTAATGCTGCTAATGTTAAGTGTTCTGCAACAGAGTAAAGGATTTGGTGGGACATATGTCTTTTATTGATGGAGACAACATTTACCTACTACTTCTTTTTGCTGACGAAACCATCTGACTTACATTGCTAAAACTGAATTTCAGAGTACTGTGCATAGTCCCTGTGCTTGATCATGGTTATAGTCCAGAACTTGGCTCTTTAAATAAGCGGAGAATATAGGCACTCAAAAATAAAAGTCACTTCAGAAGAAATCTCTTGAAAATCCATAAGGAAGGTGAAACCCATTCTTTTTTTCAAATAGTTCCCAGCAAGGAAAAATCCAGAGACTGCCAGTCAATGAGCAGACCCACTTCTTCAAGAGCTGATTTATCTATGGAGGCTTTAAGAGGGTTTTTTTTTGGTCTGGATTAAAAGATGTGAGCACCTAAAAAAACCGAAGCAGACAAATAAATAAAGTCACCTCAAGGGCTTCACGGATACCCTGGCTTTTGCAAAGGCTTGTCCAACCACAACCTAAATAATTCAAACCATCGTTGTCAGGCAGCAGCCCCGTCCTCCTCAATAGGCACTTGCCTTATCACTCTACAGCAGATGCTTCAGCCAACCATTGGATATTGAAAACATAAATAATGAAACAAAATTTGGAGACAATGGTTTCTGGGCCGGGGACAAAATACTGATGGATATTGTCAGTCTCGGAGTAACCAAGCAGCAAAAGCTCAAGTGACAACAATAGGGAGGAGAAGAATAGGGACAAGTGAGGAGCCCTGAATCTCAATAAGGCCTGGAGCTGCACATGCTGCTGTTACCCTAGAAACTAACCTCTCCCCTGAAGAGGTTTGCCGGGGCATTGTCCGGGGGACACAAGATGTGTCATACACCAGATGGTCGTGTGCTGTATAACTCAGTTATCCGAGCGGCGGAGTGGAGGAATGCACGCCGCGGAGCGCTCCGGAGGGCTGCCCAGGGCACCATCTGTTCTTTCAGACCCAAGGCACTGCTTTGGCTTTGGCTTTTTTTTTTTTTTTCCCTCCTCCTTCCAAGAAAGGAGGGGAAAACAAAATTAAAATGATTCACCATTCAGCAGGGAAAAAAAAAAAAAGAAAAGCTTAATACAGTTACCATATCTAGCTTTCATTTAGCTAATTTTATCCCTGGGTTTTATGTCAGGTGAATTGCTTTTTTACGCCTGGGAGAGCAGCAATTATTTCTCTCTCAGGAGTCTATCATTTATAAATAAAACCCCTTTGAGACCTCATCGGTCATTTACCATCTGAAAACCCCCAAACGCTTTTAGCCATATGTTCTCCAAAGTCCCCTCTCTCCTCCCTGAAGCTCCCTGCGAAGGTTTCGGCAACACGGGGCAGAGCATTTTTCTTTTCCAGGAATTGTTCTCCCCTTTGGCCGGGAAGGGGGGAAGGCGGAAAACAAAAAGTCAGAGCCGAAGCAGCGGTCTGAAGGATTGGCGTAGGAAGGAAATGTTAATCACAGGCGGTGCGATGCCAAGGAGCGGTGACTAACACGCTTGTGAGGTGCAGGCACCAGCAAACATCCTGGGGGCCCGTCCCAAGTGCCACCAGAGCCAGCCGAAAGCCTTGCTGCCTTCTCCCAGCTTTGGATCAAGCCCCTAATCAACACATGGGAGTGGAAGAACCAGGTGGAAATTAAGGTTCAGGACACTTCAGGGTACTTTAAAGGTGTGTTAGGGCTTAGCACTTGGGTGCAAGAAGATCAAGATGGGGTAGTAAAGCCATGCTAAGGTTGCAAGAAACAGGGACTGAAACATGTGTGCCCGGGGCAGTACTTTTTGCTTGACGACAGGAGCTGTCTTCTGGTGCACCTTTCTGCCCCCCTGCTTCTGGTTTCTGTCCCCTGGCTGCTGAGGATCCCCCACCTCACAGCACAGGAGAGGAAATAAATGGAAAACAAAATGCTTGCTTGATTGCCGACTGAAATAAGAGACACATTTGCAACCATTTAAGCAAACACATTATTTAAAATCCGCTCTATAAGGGCTGCAAGTGAGCACACGTCGCACTGGCTGCGAGTCCGCAGCTCCTGCAGCGCAGGCGGAGGAGGGTTTCAGCGGGGTAAGCACATCTTCCATCATTCAGATTTTAAAAGGCAAGCTATGATTAAAAAGATGTTGTGGCTTGCAGAAAACTCCCTCGTGCAGCTGTGATCAGCCCTCATGTTGGGTAACTCCTACCTGATGGTTCCCAAAAGTGATCTGAAGGGCACGTATCCCTCTGCCCATCGAACCTGCATCCAGTGTTTCATTTAATGCTGAGAAGGAAATCCCTGGGGAAATCAAGGAAAAGGGACAGAATCAAAGCAGATTTACATGCAGAGTAAGGGCCAAGGATGCAAAAAGGAGGAAAAACCTGAATCACATTGACATTTAGGTTCCATTTATAGGCAGCTCAGTTAATAACCCCATTAGGCAACCATTTGGACTAACAAATTATTAGGCAATGCTTAAACAACAGTTGCAGATGATAGCATCTCACAAGCTGCTTGTAATCCTAACACTTCCTACGTGCTTATCATTCTTACAGCACTGGTAGTGCTTGTAACAAATCTAACATATTAATCTTTACAAATTAATGATCAATATACTCCTAAGGATATAACATACAGCAGAAGGGCAAACTGAATTTATTTTTTATTTCCCTATTAGACTGCCAGCACAGAAAGCAGCAGCTATGTGTTTCAGTACAGCTGGCTTTAAAGGTTGTTTGAAACGGCACAGGCACTGGGGGCTTGGAGCATGATGCTCCCAGACTTGGGAAATGATGGTAAGAAAATCTCTAAAGATTCGTCTGCTCACCCCCGCTGAGGATTTGCCCCTCACTGATCCCAGAGAGCTCACCGAAGGCTGCCTAGGCCACTTTCTGCACCTGGCTGAGTGATTGACCAGCAACCCGACAGGGTCGTGGAAGCTTTATTTCCTTTGTTCCACGGGTGTCTGCCATGGAGAGCCAAGCTTGGATTAACCCAGCCTAAATCCCTGGGCAGCTCGCCAGAGCAATGCTAGCTCTGAAGCAAACGCAGCTCCAAGGTGGTTTCAAGACTGGCTTTATAGATCAGCTCTTCTTAGGTGCAAATCCATGGGCAGAGAGCATAATGCCTCATGTCAGGCCCCCGGAAAGCCTCTCCCCACAGGCAAAGCGTTGCCAGCCCATGCTGGAACGATGTGAACTTGGACAATGCCGTTTCTTTCAGGCCAGCCCTTCCCTGGCAGCGCTCCCTTGCCAGCGATGTAGACACTGGACACCATGCCGCCTTCCAGTAAAGCGCATGGACGTGTTTCGTAAGACGCCCATCCGGCACCTGCGTTTTCTTTGTGGCGGCGCCAAGCATTTTGTCATATTAGCTTTTAGGTTGCTGTCATCAGGAGCAATGTAAGAAAAACCCCTGTTTTCCAGCATCTTTCAATAGCTGATCCAAAGGCAAGGTGCACCAAGCCCTGCAGGAGCCACCAACTCCCAAGAACATGTCTTCTGCAAGTCTCCTCCTCACCCCAGGAGTTAGAGGTTGTCTTCTGCTCCAAAGTGAGGGGTTGCATCTCTTCCAGACCTCTGGGTTTGGTGGTGGGGGAGTGAGAGAGGACTTTTAGCCTAGTTCCAGTGGAAACAAGGTTAATGCACTCACGCTGTGTTTGTTTTGCCTCCCCCTAATAACTTTTGAACCCGTCGACCTTGTTCAACTCAACTTGACAGAAGGGTAGAGGTCTACAAAATAATTAAGTTCTTATAAGTTTTGTAAAAATAGGCACTGGGGTAGAAGAGAGAGGGGCCCGGTATCAATGTCCTCACCGAGGAAAGGCTGAGAGTGAATGGACATCTTGCTGGGCACCAGGGGAATGGCACAGAAAACAAACCTGCTCTACGTCGCAACCGCAAAAAAAAAGCTTCAGCTGAAATTGCACTCCTTCGACAGCTTGCCCACAGACAAGACAGAAAAAAGCCAGCGTTGATAGAATCACTTGCTATTTTCAATTTTATCTCAACAACTTTTGGTGATTGCACGGGAGCGAATCCTTCTTGGGACGTAGCTAAGTGTCACCTCCAGACCACGCTGGTGTAACAACCTGCTGCTTTTCATGCACCTTCACCACAGCTGCTGCTGCTCAGGGAGCCCAGGGTGCAAAACATAACAACACAAGCTACTTGAAATGAAATTGGAGGGCATTTAAAAAGCCTTTGCTCTGCATGCAGAAAGACTGCGTTGCGTGTGTTCGAGTGCGGTAGGTAAGGAAATTCGTACTGCTGAAGTGGAAAGAAACACCTCTAATTGTTGCGGCTTGAAAAGGCGAGTGGCGTGCAAGAGTATTACAAACCAATGATTTGAAAACAGGAATGGGAAACTGAAACTTGTGAATTCACGTGGCCACGTGGAAGGCGACGCTGCATACGCAGCTGAGCCCAGGGTCCACTGCAAGACCACGGAAAGGCGGCTTTACTGCACATTTAGAACCAGCAAAGCCTTCCATTGGCCCACATGGACGGAGTAGTCCCACCGCAGGCAGTAGCCCAACTCCTGTGCATAAATGAAGCACACAAGTACATTTTCACAGGAGTAGGACATAAATGGGAGCTGCATCAGGCCTTTAATCTTTTTCCTTTTCTTCTCAATGCCCCTCCTCTTCTCAAACTACCACCCCATCAGTAGAATGAGAACAGCAATACCCATCTCAGCAGGGCGCACGAGGATTCGCTCAAAACTGTTTTTACCTTTTCTCCCAGAAAAGAAAATCTTCCTGTATTTTACATTTATATTTCCAAAAGCAATTTGTTTCTTTCCCAGACCTTTTCAGCTCAGTGCCCTGGAATATCTCCCCCTTCCTCAGAAGTGATGGGTGATAAATCAGCCCAGACGTACCTGCTAGCAACAACAGCCCTTAACTTGCTGCAGAAAAGTGGCTATTTAATCCACTGACATCCAAAGGTCTCTGCCTCAGCTAGTATTCCAGCACTGCGCTGGCCCATTGCATTATTTGAAATGAACCCGCGTTCAAATAAAAGAGGGAAAATGAGTGATGGCCAGACTCCCGATCTTCTTTTGTAAGATACTGCGTCAAAGGGGATCTCAAACCCCGCATCCTCTACTTGTCAGTTTGGCAGCCGGCGCTTCCAGCTCTGAAACTCCTTGGGCTCAGAACAGTAAAGGCTTTGTGTATAGCAGGGCTCCAGGGGGGCTTTTACCTCCTGAGTAATTATTTATATGAGAGTGGTACCTCAAGTCCCTGGAGCGCAGGCCCCTTTGTGCTAGGCACTGAGCAAACATATAGGAAGGGGCTGAACCTGCCACAGGGAATTTGTGGTCTAAATAAGTAGACAAGATGGGCAATGGATGCGGCCCAACAAGTGAAATGACTTGCCCTGAGGTCACACAGGAGTTTAATGCTGATGGCGGGCACAGTGCTTCTGACTCTTGAATGCCAACGCAGCCCCCTAACCAGGAGCCCATGCTTTTGCTCATCTCCTAAACCTCCTCCCTTGCACACATTCCCCCCTCCCTCCCATTAATCTTTCTTTTTGCAAACTGGCAGGGTCGTCTGCCTCTACTGTGGGCTGGGACAGGGTGAGCCTTCATCACCACCTTCAGCTGGGCAGCCCCACATTTCTCCTCCTCTCCTGTTCACTGGCTTCCTACAACTTCTGTATCGGGCATAGCACCCAGATCCTGGTAGGCTGGGAAAGATGATCCAGTTCACATTTTTTCAGATGATTATTTTTTAGCTGACCTTTTTTATTTTAGGCAGGGATAGGGGTCCAGGCATAGCTTACACTGGTCTTGAAATGCAAACTGCTATTGAGCTGCTCTAAGAGACTCCTTTCTGCAGCCTCAGATGCCTTTATTTTAACACAGTTCCCAAAAAAGGGGTAGAAAATTATCAAGGCGAGGCTTTGCCTACCTTGCAGTTTCCTTTGCTCCCCTTCAAGCTATTTACAAACATTTCCTACCAACTTAACCCGCCCCCCCCCGACAGTTTGGATGAACCGCGGACACCAGCAGATAAGGTTTCAGCAGAAACATATACTCACCACATGCTGGTATCTTCAGGCTGGTTCAGCATTGAACTGTTCAGCTCATCATCCTGCCGCTGCCGTTCCACAACGCTCTGTGAAGGAAAGATGCCGAGGTACCCACTTCCAGGAGAAGCTGTTGAGATATGAAGCTCCAGCAGGCAAGGTAAATCCAGTCTGGTCCTCTGAGCGGAGAGGTCAGGCCTGTCTCCAGTGAGCACCTGGCAAATTTGGATGGCTCGTTTTATGATATCCCTCTTCAGCCGGGAAAATGGATCTTCTTTTTCTTAGGGCGAGGTGGATTATCAGATTTGAAGTAGCAGGTCTCAGAGCTGGTGCTCTTTCTGGAAGGATCAGCTGGACCCAAGCGAGGAATCACCGACCTTGCGACAACTTGCCACTAGCCTTGAGAATCTGTAAAACCTGGTTATTCCCAGGATTCTGGTAATGGTGATTTTCAGATGGATATAGACCAACTGACACATCAAGAAAGGGAAATGATCTTTCACATGAAACGTTTGCTATGCCAGACTGTCATCACCGAGATTAGCTGCTAAACAGAAAATGTAGGTAAGGTCTTAGGAGTGAACAGGTAGGAACGGACCCATTTTCTGATTAACACAACGCCCCGAGAAACGCATTGACCTGGCTGCTTTCAGCAAGGGCTACAAGACACGTCTTTGTCCCCAAGGCCACCCCAGCTGATTGTGTCCCGTCTGTCTGTCATTTCTGTAGTAACGAACCACCAGAAGGTTTCCAGTCCTGCCTTGCAAATACAGCATCTCTACGCTGTACAGTGGGCTAAGAGAAAAAAGAAAAGCAAAGCCAACAGCTTTCATGTGTGTATCATGTGTCTTGATTTTAGAATAACCAAAAGACACGGCACTCTTGTCCTGTATTTTATTAGGAAATTAACAGGCTGATTGGTAACCTGAAATTACATAGTGAATCTCATTTAAAAAATATTCAAAATCATGACAATAATTTTGATTTCTATAAAACATAATGCCCGGATAAAATTCCTGTTTATGCCTGTAAATTTCTACACCCTTAACATGTATCTACCGTGCAGCAGCAGCAAGGCTGGATAACTGGAACATGATCGGTGAAGTTAAATACAGTATGCTTTTCCCTGCAGTCCAAGTGAAAGACATGAAATGTTGAAAAGAAAGCCCAGAATATGAGCAGCGCTATAAGAAGGTTCCTTGCGATCTCAGTTGATTACACATCAGTATTTCAGACTGCTCAAAGATGTTAAAGACTGGTGAAGCTTACTGCTGTGCAAAGTTCCGAGGCTTCAGGGCATCGGTTTTCCAGGAGAAGGAGAGAGACCACCACGGGGTACAGGCTCTGCGGTGAGGAGAATAGGGTGCACTGGCATGTGTATGATGCTCAGAGTGCCAGAGCTGATAAATCTGCCTACATCTCCCTCTTTTGCCAGTGGTAGGGGCTACCACCACCACCACATTGGACTAAATAGCTTTTCCTGACACTCTGCAGCTTTAAAGATGTTCCACGTTCAAAGCAGGGCTATTATGTGATAGGTGCTGACTATCTGCAAGGGTTGAATTTCACCCTTAGTAATCAAAGCCCAAACCCTGCTCACGTTGTGTATATAAAAAATCACACTGAGCTTGGCTTTATTGCAATTATCATGTGGGGTAATGTGGTTCACCTCTGTGGGTTGTAGCTGAGGGCCTTGGTCCTACAAATTAGAGCTGGCACTTTTCAATCCCAAATGGCTCTTGCAGGGAGTTGAATTCCTCAAGACGTTATTCAGGAAACTCTTCAAATTGTCAAATACGCTGTCTGGATGAGAGATGCTTTCCTGAACTGGGACCTCAATTCCTGCGAGGATTATGGACACTCAGCAAGTGGCCAGCTCAGGCACTTGACCAGCAGATCCAGCCACTTCAGCCTCTTGTACTATTCGTGGCAACTCTAAGCTAAAACCCAGTAAATCTAAGAAGTAGTGGGCCTTCTTTTCAAGAAGCTATTTCAGGACAAGTACGTTCAGACCATTGTGTTTTCTATTTATATATAAATTCTTTGGCAACAATTTTCTAGAAAGCGGAATAATTTTCTCTATGTAATATTTTATTGTTTCCCCATGAAAAACTGATATCTTAAAAAATCTATAGCACTTTCCACTATAAATAGTATTGTTCCAGATTAAGGATTAGTTCCTCCCTGAAGGAAAACAGATTTAAAAAACCTGGTCATTATCTGATAACTGTTTATGCAGCAACGTTAAAATAAAACTGAAAAAGAAAATCATTCAGTATGTGGTTTGTCATTCTCGAGAATGTTAGTGTATGTTTATACAATAAAAACAACATAAGTTATCCTAGTTTGTTTTAAAAACCTTAGTAGTAGAAATATATTGCTATCTGCAGATTCATAAACAGAATGCACTTTTTCCATCTAAGTTCAAGTATTATTAGAATATTATTATCACTATTATTATTATTAAAGGAGCTCTAAATCCTTGCCAGTTTGCCTGTCTTCACGTTGTTTTGGTCTTTCTGAGAAACAACGAGTAGTGATCATTTGTTTGTGAGCAAAATCAATGTGGAACTTCGGTAGAAGATGGCCTGGCAATCCTTTGGCGGCTTTAGAAGAGCATATTTGAGACTAGTGGTAGAGATGCAGTAGTTGTGTGTTTTCTTGCACAGCTGATGAACTTAATTCCTTCCAGGTTCTCAACATTCAGTCCCATTTAAAGGAGAAAGGTGGGAAGAACCCAACCCAGACTTACGCCACATCAGGATATATCGTCTTCATTTCTTCCTGGTACTGTCAGTTGCTCGTAGGTCGGCAGGGTGTTATTAGGGAGGAAAAGATCCGAATTGATGTTGTTGCCTCTCTGAGATGATCTGTTGTTCCCTTCATCCCCCTGCTGTCGGGAGACCAGGTGATGCAGCATATCTGTAATGAGGTTCAGTTTCTGGTCCATTTGTGTAACCTAGGAAGGCAAAGGGAAGCTTTATTTAGTAGCAGCATGTGAGAAAATTGCAACAAACCATGTGATACAAATGCGATATTAAAATGACAGGCTTCTTAATTAGGACCACAGCAACCTCTGTGAAGACACCACAGATGCACAGTCCATCAGACAGAGCATTAGAAATGTAATGTAAATATATATATTTATATTTATATAGAGAGAGCGCCTATCACCATACTGATAGCAATAGCTCAGAGTTGGATGAGGACAGGCCTGTTAATACTCACCTCGGGTACGTGCTGTGACACTCATTTTATACGTGGATGAACACATGACAAATGGGCTTTTAAAGAGATGGGCTGGGAGAGAGAACTAAGTCCCAGCACTGAGTTTCTGTGGCTTTTTGTTATTATTATGTCCATATTTTATTTTAAACATGATAAACTTCTAACACGCTTATATGCCTTAATAATATCAATATGCTCTAGTAAATATCTGCTCTCCTTGCAGTGATCTAATCAATGCGAAGCCAGGACTGACTGATGCTCGTTGTTACATTTGGGCCCAATTACCAGCTCAGGCCACAAAATGCCCCACAGATATTTTTGCTGATGCAAATGTGGAGCAGCTGAGGTCTGTGGCAAGGGCTGGGAGTGGGGCATGATTCAGTTTTACACGCTCAACTCCCCAGTGACACAGTGTTCCCTAGGATTGCTGTTTGAATGACGTGATTCACAGCAAGCCAGGAGCTCTTCTAGGAGGGATGGAAGCTGATTTTTCAACTGGGGGGGCTGCAGGGGAAGGTTCAGCCTGAATCCATATTGCTCATTTTCTTCTGCCTTCAGACAGAAGCCCCTTAAATTATTTGATTTCTCTTTTTTGCCTTTTTTTTTGTTCTAATCTCTAGGAGAAATATAATGAAAAATCAGGATACTTAATAGAGAGTAGGTTATGGATTTGTCCAAAATTCAGACTCTATTTGGCGTATGCTCGCGGTACCCAGAGGAAAATCAAGAATGAAACGTTTCTAGGAGCACCACAGGTTCAGTCTCTGGTTTCTTGCATTTTCCAGGGAAGAAGTAATCTGTACCCCCCTTTCATCTGGCACGGGACGCCCCCTCTCTGTGCTGCCTCCAGCAAACTGAGCCAGATGTCCTGAGGGGAAGACGGGCACTTCCAGCTTCAGTGTCATGCCTGCTCTCTGCCCCTTGGTACGGCAAGCATTGAAATTGGGCAGTAAGAGGCTTTCTTACGGCCTCCTACTCCCTTCTATAAGCCTAAAGAGAAAGCCGCGATTTTGCCATTGTAGTCTCTGACCCATCGATCCACAGGGATCCAAAACCACTGAGTAACTTGTAGGCAAAAAGATGTGATAGGTTTTAAAAAGGGGAAAGAAATTAAGCAGGAAAAAACGTGATAGGAATAAATTGCTGCCTAAAATATCTGCTAGAAAGTAGTGAAAGGCACATAAAACCGCTGGAGAGAGCATGAGTGGGAGCAATTTATATGTGCCTGGCTATCATCCAAGTATCACACAGGATAGTAAAAGACACTAAGGCTGAGCAGAACATCAACAAACCTGGAGGATTTCAGCAGAGACTAAAATGTTTTTCCACCGTAGAGAAAACGCTGGTTTTTTAAAACACTTTGTACAACTGGTAGGGAAGCAGATACAGTGATTTAAAAATATGAGGTGCCAGAGATTTATACTTTGCAGCTGGTTTTGAAAACATTAGGCAAAGCACCCTAGATGGTACATGAAACACCAGTAATTCTGGTTGGAAATGGCTGTTGAAAGATGAGATTCTTCAGATGAGGAAGCTGAAGAACACATAAGTTCAAGATTTCGAGACGAAAATACAGATGGAAAATCGACCAGATCATTGGGTTTTCATTTCGTCACTGTTTGTTCACTCCCTTAAAAAAAGGCATGCTTTGCCCAAATGGTGCCCATCGCAGACGGCAAACTCATGCCCCAAGCGTGACAGTACAAATCAGTGCTAGTGAAGCCTGCAAAAATTCCCCATTCCTCCATCCCCCACCACCCAGGTATCGCTTGCTTTCTGAGGCAGCTGTGCTGGAAGGACGGAAGACTGCAGACAAACAGCTATCTTCAGAGTCCGAAGGACAACCTTTCTGTGAACAAGCAATGTCTTTTTGCTAATTATTCTAAATTAACCTGGGGATTTCTATAGATATATTTCTTAATTTGTGACTCCAGGCAGGGATTACCGGAGGAAACACAGACTGAAGCTATATCTGGAAAATGTGCATTTATGAAACTCTTGCAGTGATGAGCTATTGAACATGACAGTAGATTGGACTGAGATCTGGATAGTCCTTCAAGAGCTGTGCATCTTGGTGATGAAGTACTGGAGAGAAGTGAGATGTGAATATTCTTGCTGGGAAATAAATTCCCAGAGATAATAGTCTAATTTTTTTCTAGGGAACAAGGTTTGGCTGCTGCAGCTGTGAAGTGCAGGAGGTCCACAGAAGCAGAGGCAGAAGCTAATTACTGTTGAGCTGAGCCATATGAGATAAAAAGTAAAGACTTTCGTCTTCCCTGTTCCTGCTTATCGGGGTAGGGCTCTAAAGCCACAAAGCTGTTGTGGAGGGAGATCCAAATAGCTGGTTGTGTTTAATTGCTGTTTACTCAGTTTTGCTTTCCAATAAAGCAAGCCATTTCCCAGGGAGTTCTGTGCCCATGAAGGGCTTGCTCCAAGACACGCTGAAGTCAGTGGTAGTTTTTGGCAATCGCAGACTTCCAGTGACTTCAGCGGGCTCTGGATCAATCTTGGACTGACTTGTCAATCCCAAATAGTAACATATTCGTTGGATATTACAAGAGAAGGAGCAGTCTGGATTTCTGTACATTGCTCTGCTCACGCTTCTTGGGACTGGATCAGAAAAGACGACATTTGCAAATGAGATGGCAACGGGACGATGGGCCCCCACCCTTGCTTCTGCCAAAGGGGTGTCCGCTTGAAGTATGAGACATTTTAAAGAGACATTTAAAAGCCACCAGAAGGCAACTTCTACTGTCATCACAGGCCTCTGATGTGCAAAAATAAGAGGCTTGCTGGTGAACGGCCTTGCGTATTAGCATGCCCAATCTGCCTGTCCTCATCCAGACACACATCCTGAAACGCATCATTCGCTTGTTTGCTGCAGAGGTAACGATACCCACCATGAAAATGTCATTGTGTGCAATACCCTCTTCGTTAAACTAACTTCATGCACTTAGCATGGAGAAATGTCTCATCTCCCCCGAATCATACTGTCAAACACATTTACTTGATTAGAAATTAGCTATGATGCCAGAATGAATAAAAGTAAAGCAAACAGAAAAACTGCTGAGGTTGCTATAATCTTAACTGCTTTGGACAACTCCAATCCCTCTACTTAAAACAGCAAACAGCGTTAATTATGTAGAAAAATAACTCAGACTGATTTGTTTCTTTTAGGAAAAAACTAAGTAAGCTCTTTATAGCTGATTTATGTTTCATTAGAGGCATGATGTTTGGATGATCAAATTCTTTATATGCAAATAATTTCCTTTGTATTTTATAGTTGTTGTGGAGAGGAGGGAGTGTTTGAAACTCTGCAGAAATTACACACTACAGTTATTCCTAAGTCTTACTGAAATATTGTACGAAAACAAGATTTTTCCATCCTCTGAGATAATTTTTTTTTTTTTAAAAAAGATCCAAGGCTCATAGATCGAGCACAGATGGAGAGAAGCAGATTTAAACATGTTTTGAACCTGGTTCTTAGAAATTAATAAAAAAATCTCATCCGTGCAGTGCACTGAGGAAAAAAAACCCCCAAACTTATTCTTCACAAAGGCTGAAAGATTAGAATGTAGGAAATGTAGCTATGTTACAGAACAGATTTTTTCTCTCCCTAAAATGTCACAGAGACACATGATGACTCTGACACCCCACCCCACAGGCTAGTGGCGATGACGTAGTTCCTATGAACCACAAGGTCCTCTTAGGTCATGTTTTCAGGAGCAGCCGTCTTCTACAACTGGATAAAAAGTGACATGCCAACTTTTATAAAGGTATCAAAGGCTTTCCAGGAGGTGCTAGCGGACAAGACAAAGACTGTTCTTGTGATGAGAGAACAAAATATTGAGCAATTTATCTATTAAAATTCTCCAGATCTTTGTCTTATATTAATTTTAAATACCCTGTAATTTTGAGCATTCATAACAAATTCATGGTATGATTCAGAACATAAAATATAACAATGAATTTCTTTCCTTGCTCTTTTTAAAAACAAAACAAAACAAAACGAAGAAGCCTGAGAAGGCTCCAGGGACATCTGGAGGAGAGTCTCTTTCATGCACCCCTGTAATGAAGCGCTCTGGAGACCTACTCCCCAAAATAATTATAGGGATTTACTGGGAAGGGGCAAGGACAGATGGAATTAAAGAGCTGAGGGGAATGGTATTTTCAGCCATGGATATCCCGAATAAGTAAGGAAGCCAAAGGACAAAATTAGGACTTTGGCATAATTCAGGCCACAAAGACCACAAATAACTAATAAGTTATGCCAAGTGCTGCTCCATGATCTGGGGGCATCAAGGTTGATTAACGCTGCCCATTAAAGCTGTCTCATCTGCCCTTCATTCTCATTGTCAGAGCTTTCAAAAGTAAATATTATTAAGGGTAAAAATCATAGGCCCTTTGGACAGAATGGTGGTTTATAACTACCTATGTTCTTAACTCGGTTGGCTGATTAAACAAGTAATTTGTGCTCAATCAAGAGACTTTTTATCAGCACAGTGCTTGCCTGGTGGTTCAGGGGGGCTCTGCTTATTCTTAATACGGAAAGCCAAGCGTGAAGCTGCTAAAGGAGAAGAGGAAAATCAGAATGCAAGCTACACTTGGCTGAACAAAAACGTGATAAAAGCAAATTTCAGCTACTTTTCCAATGTTAGACTCCCAAGTCTGCTATCCTGACTTATCTTGAGTAGCATTCATTCCTGAGGGTGCAGCTTTTTAGCTCAAACAGAACCAACTCTTTAAGGCACCTTTTCAAAAAAAGTGAAGACGACTGGGGAGATCTCTGTGTATTTATCACTCCTGGTGGCCTCTTAATAAGGAGGACCCCAACGCTCTGTAGTGTGGCAAACTTCTAGGGAAGTGCATCTTCGTAGTAAGCGGCGTTGTATAGAATCCCTAGTGCGTTCACTATTCATTACTATACTCAGTAATGAGCTAGGTTTATATTTCAGAAAACCACACAAAAATGTCCTTTCTGTTAACAAAATCGTTGTCAGGCACACTAATGACTCAGCTGAAGAAAAGATAAGAGGCAAAAAATATTCCAGAACTTACGATACCTGTTAATAGCAACGATAGGAAGGAAGGCGTTGGTATCAAGTAGTACTTAAGAAAACAGCGAGTGTGTTCTGCAAGCGAAGGTGTGGTTATAAATCATGTTTTTCTTTGGTGGAATCTATCCTATTTGAGTACTGTTCTTGAGAATATTTGGGGAACCTTCAGCAAGCAGCTTCCCTGGCTCCTCTTCTTGCTAAGTCTCTGCACATTTTGGTATCTCAGTATTTCTTAAAGTGAACACTTTAGTTTTGAGGGCCCTGTGGACAGGAACAATACGATGTTCGGAGTGGCTTTCTAGAGAAGCCCGAGGATAGGTATGGGAATCTTCACAGAGGATTTATGATGAACATTTCTCTAGAACTATAATAGTGGCAGGAAAGACAAATAATTTCAGTACTATTAAAGAAAGTTTCTTCAGGTACATGATTGTTCAAAAATCATGGAAAGAGTTCTTTCTTCCATTTACAGTACCCAAGATCCCAGATTCTTGTGAATCCTCTTATCAGTTTCTGGCTTCGATATGTTTATTTTGGTGCCAGAGATTAGGCAGCAATCTTGCTGGAGGTTATATACCCGTTGCTGAGGTGTTTATAGGAGACAGTAATCTGCATGAAGGAAGATTTGTTCTCCAGACTGTCTGTACTTTCTCTTGAGAGTTGGCCAGAGAAGGGAGCACGTGTGCGGTGTCTGGGGAGGGATGGAGGAAGTGGAGCCACTGAGAAAACACTCTCTTCTAACACAAGATTACTCATCGCTAGAAAAATATAAAGGTTGAGCTCCTGAGGAACAAAATTAACAGGCTTTGAGGGTTGCACGTGACAAGTCACTTTCTAGTCAATGAAAATATTATATGAACACTGTATCCACTGTCTTAACTCACAAATAAAATGCATAACTTTGAGACAAAAAGCATCTTTGGAAAGAGGCACTTGCTACACACTGTGCCTGAAAATCAGCTCTCTTCCCCAAAGCCATCAGTGCCAATCTCTTCCTCGCTTTGACATACTAAAAATCGTTCTGTTTTTTCAGTAAACTGAGACTGCTGCTGGTCTCATCTTACTCTGTATTTTTATAGTAAAATATTTCTCCTACACTTCTCAAGAGTGTCAACCCCCCTTTTTTTGTAGTAGTAGTAGTAACCCTTCAATGGCTGCTGATAATTCACCATTAATCAGGCTGTGCCGCTTGCGCTTTCGACAGAGGGTGATGACCTGGGACTGGGAAGAAACTGCTGAGCCCTTGCGTCTGGGTCAGTTCTCAGGAACAACCAGGATTTACAAGCCAGTTGCTGGCTCCGACCCTCCAGAAGTTACCTTGATACCAGTGAACTGCTATTAAAAAAGTCTTGACTTGGCATACTAAATTCCTAATGCACCATACAGAAACTTGTATGTGTCACACATTTTTCTTAATTATCTTGGGAAGTAAAACCAACTGATAACACCAGCTTGTGGCCATTTCATTACTGACTATAACGCTTGTGGCATTTTAAAATAATTTTTGTTTGTTTAAAGAATTTTGTCCAGATTGTGCAGCACAAGCTCTAGGGTACCAGATGCTCAAGCTATAGGAAATGGGAGAAATGACAGGGTTGATTTATGCAGTCTTTCTTTCCATTAGAATTGGGAAAACAATTTTGATAAGCAAGTAACTATACTGCAGAGAATTCTTTTTCCTTTCCAAATATCCTTTTCCCCAAAGAAAAACATCTTTTTCTAAAAGCTTCCTCAAAGTTTCTGGAAATATGACATCTCTGGTTAACTACTCACTCAGCTCCATCTCCTTCATGTCGATTTTCGTTACTCTTAGAAGAGTGTAGATTACATTTTTCAGATTAGACGTCTCCCTTAAATTCTATTTGAAACCGACAATAGCAAGAGACATGCTCTGACAAGTCAAAACCTGAAAAACCGATATGAAAAAGCCACTTGAGTTATATGTGATTAAATAAATAATGTAATATAAAATACAGCATATATGTTACCAAACACAGAATATTGGTACCATGTTTTTGTAACCGCCTCTTCTACGATACGGCCATTTTTCCCCAAACGAAAATGCAGATACAGCCTTCAGGAGCAGCAGCAGCTGAAGATGATGCTATGCAAAAAACCAGAAACCTTCACAGACATCTTTGACTGTTTCCAGCCACTTACACACAACTCATGTACATAATCCTTATGTGAATAAATGCTGCGGATCGGCAGCAGGCAAAACTTCAGGTACAAGAGGAACTATTAAATGAGACCTACAAAGGAACAAGCAGCCACAAGAGATGCTGTGCTGATCTAAGAGAGCAATTCCTTTAAGATCTTAAAAAGGATGAGAAATAAATAGAAATCAAAAGTTACAAACACACAAGTTGATGTGGTTTTTACATGTCATCTTCATAAAATGATCTGGCCGTAACTTGCTGCTTGCCTAAAGGAAGCAAGGTAAGATGAATATATACCTCTCCTACTAACAAGGAGGTCGGTAGGGCACTGGCAAATGGAAGAATTAAGTTATGGGAGAGTGAAATACACTTGGCCATGGACTGTTATAGAGTACAAAACCTCAAAAGGTAGGAAGCTTTTGGGGCAGTGCTTATATTAGAAGTGGAGAGGATTCAGAAAGGCCTGGGGGTAAAAAAAAGTTGGAAAGGGATGACCTAAAATGTTGCTAGTCAAGACAGAAATGAGGACCACAATGGATGTGGCTGGAGGAGATGGTAAGAAGCAGAGACTGGGTATGGCTGCTGCTTGAGAAGAGACAGCTGAGAACAGTGGCCTCGGTTCAGCGCTTTTGTGCCTGCTATTAACAACCTCTTGCAAAAACATTTGGCTTATTTAAAACACCCAAACCTCTGGAAATCAGCTCTTCCTGAGAATCTCTCTTTAGCTCTAGGTGTAGATTCAGGCCACGAATCGCTCCCCAAGCTCCCAGGCCAGTCCTGCTGGCCTCACCGCACCGAGTGCATCCCCAAATGTGCACAATGCTGGCGAGTCTATCTGGCATTCAGAGGGCTATGGCCAAGCAATTAAAATTTGTGGTTGACTCTTGTTGTAGATAAATGAGACAAGACTTAAAACACATGGAAATTTTCAAGTTAGGACAGTGTCCAAAATCTACAGTCTTTGGCCCAGCACTGCCTCAGGATACAGCATTTTTTTCTCTAAAATATTACAAAGGTCAGATATTTGTTTTTTTAACCCTTTCCTCTAAACTAACAGAGCAGCAGTAGATGAACAAGGGAGCTTGGAATGTTTTCCTCTCCTTGCATGAAGCCAGCAAAGTGAAGTTTAGGGTCTTGTTTCTAAATATAACTTTTATCAGAAGCTACTACAGAAGATAAAATCCCCCTATCCTATTAACTGAATACTCTGGATTTTTCATGAATTTACTTATCTTCATTTACTATAGCCACACCCTCAGGAAATAAAAACTCTTTGACCAGACACAACTGTCTTCCATTTCCATTTAAAAATAAGACACAAGCTGGCAAGAGAGGGATTCTTTCCTTACAAGTGAATCAATGATATCAGAAGTATGAGAAGTTTATGCATCTGCAAAAATCACTGGACATCCATCTAGTACCATCATCAGAAACAGTTTCCCAAGTTATGCTTAAATTGAAATCCAGCCTTATGGAGGATGTCAAACAGGCTTGAGATAACACAAAGTATAATGGAAGTATAGATCAAAGAAGTCAGAAGAAAAAGCCCCTTTATGCAATAGTGTGGATATCGTTCTAGAATAAAAGCTGGTTGTTAGTGCATCTTCTATCCAAAGCACTGGGTGAACCTTTGTGTACCTGTGTGGTAGCACACTGCAGTAGGTATGTACTGTTATTGCTAGCACAAAGGGGGAAAACCATAGAATCATAGAATTGTTTAGGCTGGAAAAGACCCTTAAGAACATCAAGTCCAACTGTTGCCCTGCCATCCCACCACTAAACCATGTCCCTAAGCACCTCGTCTACCTGTCTTTTAAATACCTCCAGGGATGGGGACTCGACCACTTCCCTGGGCAGCCTGTTCCAATGCTTGACAACCCTTTCTGTGAAGAAATTTTTCCTGAGGCAGTAAGGTTAATGGCCCACCTTCAGATACCCTAAACATTTTTAACTTCAGCTTGGAAGGAGGAGCTCTAACAAAACCTTGAAAATATTTTCCCCTGTCCTGGGCAGATCTTCAGGTCTCAAAGAAAACTTCAAAGTACTTTTCCGTTTTTAATGAGACAGCAGGTTGCAAAACTGACTGCTTTGTCCTTCTCAATCACATTCTTGTTCAGCAAAACATTCCTAAGTTGGGTCCTTCTGGTTGAGCACCCCAGTGCCTATATGCAGAGGAAAGACAGACTCTCTGCTTAGCTAACAAGCGCTTATATTTCAGATGCTTCAGTTCCACAGATGTGAAGACAACTCCCCATGGTACTTGCCTCTGGAGGACTCTTTCTGCTGGTTTAATCACGGCAGTACAGCCTCTAAATATCACTCCATATTTTTGTTGTCAGAAGCTTGGCTATCAGACAACAGCTTTCCCCTAGCTGTAGATTCCCTTTTCCAGTGTGGAACAGTGGCATATTTACAACACTTTAGGGTTAAAAAAAAAACCAACCTAAAAGACCCAACAAGCATAAAAATATGTCCCAAACTCTTCTCCACAAGAAAATAACCCCCAAATGAAACCACCCCCACCCCCCCTCACCAATGAAAGAAAACAAAAGTGACTAATCTTGACCTCTCTCCAAAGGGGAAAGTTTTGCTTCTTGAATCCTTGGCTCTGGCTCTCGTATGATACTGGGACTATGACTAATAACCTCTTGCCGGAGTACTGCTGATAATTTCACCATTGAGTAGCTCTTCTCGTTCTGGATCATCGTAATACGCACTTAAGTTGCCAAGATTTTATTTAAAAAAAAAACCAAAACCCAAAGAATAAGATATACACTCATAATCCCCAGTGTTAGAAATACATTTTTCAGCTTTAACTGTTAGGTTTTGCCTCCTTCCTCCAAACTGTTATTTTTCAGATGTCTGCTACGAAATGGTTCCCTTTTTCCTTTCTTTCTCTCAAACACTTTTCCTAATTCAAAACAGATTTGAGACTGCTGCTCTTTTTAAAGTAAATATGCCATGTATCACATCGCGTTAGGTCAGCATCGCTTATGTTATGTTTCACACTTCACGCGAATGAGGCATCCACACTGCTTGTCAAAGGGAATAAAGCCAGCCTTGGTGCACTGGGTTTTCTGGTTGGAATGGGACGTGAGACACATCCCCAGGTTGTGGAGCTGATCTTACGGCACGGCGCGAGTAGGGAAGGGCACCAGTATCTGCTTTTTGCTTAAAATGTTAAAAAACAAGATGACTTCAACTGTTTTTTCAAAAAAAGATTTTTGGCTAGTTGCTTTTTTAGCATCCATAATCTACTCATTATTTATGATTTGACAGTTACTATATGGTCAAAAAAGGTGCCTAAAATGAGCTTAAAAAATAATAACCATAGTATGACTTCTGCAGCAATCAAAAATGGAAGGGGAAAAGGAAGGGGGGGAGAGAAAGGGAGAGAAGCACTTATAACAACAGTGAGTTTTGAGATTCCCCGAGGGCTGCTCGTAATTAAACCAACGGCAACATGAATCTCTGTTTGATGTGGTCACGAATTTGTTTTCGAAAGAAAAATCTTTAAAAAGATTCTTTCAAGAGAAATTTTTAGAGAACAAGCTCAGCATGAATAATTAGACCAGAAATACTTTGATAAATATTATTATGGAGAAGTCACTTATGGGCCATGGCATTTGAAGGTTAGAAATCCTGGTGATAAATAAGGTGGCGAGTTTGCACCCATTCTGAGCACACAAACCCGGGGCTGTCCTCTCGTATGCTTGAGCCTGCTCCTCAGAAAGGAGGCGGCCTCTTGTTTTGCCATTGCATTAAGCTTTACAAAGACACAGAGGCAAGACAGAAAATTTCAGTGGGAAAGCTCAGTGGAATGAAAGAAAACCACACACAATTCCAAAGGCACTTTTCATTCCCAGGGGCTGCGCAGAGATCAGAGGTGAAATTTATTGGTGATAAAAGTCTGTGAGCCCACTCTACTCCCCCAGCCTTTCCAACCGCCATTCACTTCTGCTGAAATCATATCCTTGGAAATATCTCCTTCAGAGTACTCTAAAAATAAAACTGCTTTCATTTTGTAGAAATGTAAGCACCCAGCAAACCCACTGAAATCCGGAGAAGATGCAAGGGCTCTGCACCCTCTAAAATCCAGTTGCCTTGGACATCCCAAAACCGCATTTGTTTCCTGACGGCTTCAGAAAGTGGAGGCAGATACAATCACTCACAAGCCAGCAAATAATCAATGAGTGAACTAGAATGTAATATATTTACCAGTGGAAACCCATGTTTAAAAGGAAAAGAAACTTCTTGTTGGCTGTCATGGTATTATTCATAAAGGCAAACTAGTAGATCTTGTGGATACCAGGAGCAAAACTACAACAAAGGCAAGCAACTGCTAATGAAGAAGGGTTTTCAGTCAAATTTCATGGGTCATACAAAGTCATTACCAAGCCTGCAGGAGTTCAACAGCTCTGCCAGTTGAATTTGGGGGAAATGGAGTGATTATTTTGTTATGCATTTTGTAGTTTTAGACATTTTTCTTTAAATTCCAAGCTCCAAAGCCAACCAGCTATGCAAGAATACCAGCTTCAATTTCCAGACTTAGCTTCTAACCAAAGTTATTGCAGAGGAAACCTCGAAAACAGGTCTTCTGTGTACACCAAGGACTCAGAAAGTAGATTGTAAAAACTCTGATATGTTTCCTTTTTTTTTTTTTTTAAATACAACCTTATGGCTTTAAGCCAATTTCCTAACACTTTGGGGGCTTGACTCATTTGAAAACTAAGAGACAGATCATTTGGCTGCTGCTGATAACAAGTTGTGCGTGGATTAACTTTCCAAATTGATTCCATTGCAGGTTTCCCTCTGGTTTTGTATCAATTAAAATATCGAGGCTCTTCTCCATAACATTTTAAGCTATAATGCCTTAAGTAAGTACACTATAACTATGAGTATAACTATAAGTAAGCTATAAGTTTCTGAAAAAATGTTTCTGATAAAATAACGTGTTTGAAAAAATTAAAGGATGACAAAGATACCAAAAAATCCTTAGTGCTTTCTTTGTCAATAACTTCTAGGAATAGAGCCAGGCTGGGCATTTATTTGGACTGGTAAACCGTAACTCAAAAAGTGGATCTATTGGCAGTGTAAGCAACCGCTCAGTGGTGGAAGCAAAAGGCTCACAGTCTTTCCTTGCTGATTAATCATCATGACAGCCTTGAAGGCTAAATGATCTGCCTAGCTCCAGATGTTAGATGTGCATCCTCCTCTTGCTATTCTTCTGCTTCATAGGCAGTAGCCTTGGTTGTTCATTCTTAAGATAATGATGATCATTACTATTCAAAACAAAAAGGATTTGGGCTTTGCAATTTTATCCTGTGATAGAGGAGGCTTCTACATAAGATAACACAGTACACAGAGTCCAGAAATGATGAAATACTGGAAGATCCTTCAGGCAGAGGTGGTGACAGTCTTGCACATAAAGCTTTGTGACTGTTCCCTTCTCCACTCCCACCTCCTACCAGAACTGTTATCAATTGCACAAAGGAGGAGCCTGAGTATGTAGTTGGATCTCTCCCCTCAAGCCCCTGCCATTAAGGGCTGCACTAGCCCCTGTTAAATCAGTAACAAAATGTAGCTCCCCTGGGATGGGAGGCAGCATCTGTTTCACAGCACATGGTAACGCTCCACAGCATTTACAGATAGGACCAAAGAGTAGTGATGCGACGAAAGCATGGGAGAACATCACGGTGGCAGAAAGAAGCTACCAAACCCTGGCTAAGACAGACCCGGAGTGCCACAAGGATCTTCAATGGTTGCAGGTGATGAGAGACATCACTTTAATTGTCATCTAAAGGGTGGTCCTCCACAGAGGGACTATGCTTGCCTTGGGCATCAGTCAGGAAGGACTTGGTTGACAGGGGCACTCCGGGAAGTGAACGCCCAAGAATCGGCACCCTGCTTTCTGAAGCAAGCTGCAGCCTGCTCCTCCTGGAGATTGATCATTTGTGTTCACAGAAGCCAGACCCTGCTTTACTTGGAAGATCTGAGTATCACCGCACAAACTGGTTTAGCTGCAGGCATTTCTTATCTTCCCTTCGTGTATTTTCCTTGAAAGAGGGAAAGAGGTTACTATAGAGTTACTTACGTTCTTTCTTCTGCTAATCTCTTTTGCTAAGCAATATCTTTCCCCACATCCAACAGGGAGAGCAATCAGCTACTCAGCAGAGAAATTCATTCACCCTTACTCATGCAACCTTTGAAAAAAGGTTCAGATAGCACCTACGAAAGACTCTACAGATTAGAATGCTAACTTCATTCTGAATTAATGAAGACATTTTCATCCATTGTCGTGGATGGCTTTATGTGATTTGGCTAACAATTTTAGCTCTGACACATCTGCTCTGAAATGTGAAAGGACTTTAATTCAGCCTCAAGCATCACAGTTCCTTTCAGGTATAAGTCGCTCCTTTTTACTTCATAGTACCTGTATTTTTTATTTATATATTCAAGCAACACTCTTTTCAAATCAAGAAATAATCTTCTCAAATTATACCTAAGCTTTAAGATAGATGCTGAACAACAGTGGGAATAATAAAAATGATAAAAATACCAAGTGCTTCTGTTTTCGTTTTCGACCTCTGAGCCTCAGAATGCTTTATGATACCCAGTACTCATGGCTCAGGAAATGGAAAGAACAGAAGGTGAAATGGCTCGCCTCGAGTCCTTCAGAAAATGATGGCTGAGTCAGGAACAGCACCCATGCTGCCTGAAATCCCTGCAATAACCACAACGAAGCATCGTTCTAGATGGGGCATGGACTGTTGTGACGATGCAAGTGCCTGACACTGCCTTTTAAAAGCTGATTTATGGGGAAGGCAGAGGAGGTCTGGTTGCACTTACGCCTCTCTGGCTCAGACAGCACTCGCAGTGTACATGTGCAAGTGAGAAGACCACGTGTGACCAGCTCTGATATGCATTATTTATATAACAGTTCTACTGACTGAAAAACTAATAAATCCACAGCCTGCAGATGATGTGCAGACATACAGACACATCATCACAAATACCACTTTATTTATTTTATTTTTGTCTTTTTTTTTCGTCTTTTTTTCCCCTGCTGCGGCACAACAGAGCACCTAGTACAACAGCAAAATGAGCCTCTGGCTAAAGCAGCAGCTTGTTTAAATCACAGCATTTCTCCACATACAACTGGCACGTAGGAGTAAGTGTCATGTTCCAGGGAAACATTTCTATGTGAGTATTTCACATAGGTCAAACTTTGTCAAACACATTTGCGACGCAGTGCTTGCAAGGTGCTCAACACCGCCCTTACTCTCCAAGTGCCCTCAACTCCCAGTGAGCTCTTCAGTGAGGATGGTCCATGTATTTGGGAAGAAATGTATGCGGAACACATAGTCTATAACTTTCCATAACAGTGATTGCGCAATACAAGAGGTCAAAACGGGGTTTCTCTCCTTATGTATTGTAACTATGGTCCATTTATAATTCTGCAGTTAATTTAGGGCTTGTATATCCGTGCTGGACAAAGCAGCTTGCCATGTGTAGAAAATGACACGAACTCAATCTTTGCAGACAGTCCCAGAGCCTAAAAATGCTTTTGTTAGTACATTGAACACCTGTACTAATTACGCACTTCACTCACTCGGGGGTCATTGCTCATGGCAAAGGTTTTAAATCAGCCGCTCCAGGAGACAGACATCATTATATTTCTGGAGTACAGCAGTCATTCTGATGCTGCAAAATTAGGCAACCCTGGAACCATACTCACACTCTGAAGCATTCAGCACTTTCATAACTGCCTCCTATGTAAATGCTAAAAAGTTTTCAAGGATGCAAATGACCAAACACACAAATTCTTCATAAGGTAGGAACTCTAACATTCAAACTAAAGGCAATGAATCGATTCATTTTCTATCAAATTATCTCTGAACAATTTAATCACTTCTTCATCTTGTAGTTTACAAGCACACGGTATAAATTTTCATGTAGATGCAAATTTTTTCTACCATTTGTGTGACCCTTCCCAGCCAGATTCATTAGGCAACATCAAAAAAAAAAAATCCCTTGAGCTCTGTGTCCCCCCTGAACCTCGCTCTCTCCCTCCACTATGACTCAGGAATGGGACATGTTTTGCAACAATGTCTTCTAAATATACAATAGTCCCAATTTGCTTCTTTCACCCCAGAGTAAATGAGGAGTAAACTTATTGATGTCAATGGGATTAAGGCGGTATAAATGGCCTGAAAACATGGATCACTGTTAGCACTCGGGAGAGTACACTCCAAAAGCTTGTCCACTTGCACACGACATATCCCCTATAGTAATAGTATATAGCAAATAGCACCTATCACTGCAAAGAACTCGTATGACTAAATGGCGCGTTGTTTAAAGCGGACCTTTCTTCCATGCACAGAGACAGCTTTTTCGTTTACTTTTTCAAAAACGACGCCTGTCATGCAAATTCTAGCCACGTCTTCATTCTTCTGTTATTTAAATCTCCTAAAACTTGCCAACTTCATAGAAAACATACTATAAAAGAAAAAAAAAACCCAAACCCAAAGAGAAAACACCAAACCTGGCAGGGTGTATTTGGAGAAACTATAGTTTTGGAAAAGAAACTGCAAGGTTTTTAGCATACACTGTAAAAGCAATGACAACCAAAAGGTTATCTGCAGTGTAATTTAAAGAAATGTGTTTGCATTGTTTTCAGATAAAACAATCCCGAGCCGCAGGACAGAAATGAGTTTGTGAATCAGGAGTGTAAATTCCCCGTGCTGGGAATGTGGGAGCCATCAAGGAGCGCAGAGGATTGAGTCAGCAGTTACCAGGACACATACACACAGTTCGGGCCACTCAAGCCTCCAAGCTGCCATTTATCATTTCCTGAGAGAACAGTTTCTTGGCAAGCCTCCTTTAAAAACATTTTTTTTCCAAAACAACCAACCATTCCAGCAGGCTATGAATACCACTATAATTTGGTCTATTTTTCATATCAAGTAGACTATGGGCTCTGGTTTTCAGTTAATTAAAGAAACCTTCTTTTCAGATTTCCAAACGTTGCTTGCAGCAGGGCAGATCCCACAACGAGCCAGCTCTAAAACAGCGCCAGTCGCAGACTGAACGGTATGGAGAAAAAAAAAAACCAAAACATTAATAAAACCATGGTTTGAAGTTGCAAAGCCTAGCTTACCTAACGCCAAATTTGGTTGCCCTGGCAAACGTTAGCTTTTGTCTCTGATGAAAATAGCTGTCTTGGATTCGGCTGTATTTCGTACTCCCGAATGTGTAATGGCTCAGAGCTGTCTGTCAGAATTTGAACTCCATCGGTTGTTATTATTATTGTTGTTGTAATTATTATTATTATTACTACTACACAGTAATAGCACTTATGAACCTCATCTGAGATCAGAGCCCTGATGGGCTACAGTTGTCCACACAGAGAGAGAGAAACAGCCCTTGCCTTGAAAAATGCATGATCTAAATAGATGAGATAAAAAAAGGGGTGGGACAAAGATCTTATTTTCATTCCTGTTTTATACATATGGAACTGAGATACGGAAGGATTAAATGTCTTGCCTGTGCTCACACAAAAAATATCTGGGGCAAAAGCTAGGAATTGAACCAAAGTTTTCAAGTTCAAATCAACTTCATCTCCCTTCATTAACCCTATGCTTACTAACTACAAGCTATACTCAAATCTGTATTTATAAGCTGAGGCATCAGAGCCGTGTTCAGCCTTTGGGCATACAGGGCCTAAGCACAGGAGGGGAACAACGTGCCTCTAACCGCTCGCAAGAATATATATGTTCACATAGCAATAGGTACCTGTGGTTTTGCTTCTTGAAGCTTTAAGAGAACCAAACTTAGGAAATAAAGTCCCATAGTTTGATTTGATATTTGGTGAAGGAAGCCTGGATCCTGCTACTTCTCTGCAGTGTCCGCTGTGCAAGCAGCCACAGAAACAACAAACTGTGCCATGCTTCAGGAAAAAAGTAAATAATCACTTAAGGGGTTTCTCTAAACATCTGACCTGCAGTTCACACATTCTTACTAAAAAAAGAAAAGGAAAAAAAAAAGAGTAGTTATGCATGTTTTAGTAAAGAACTATTATATCACTTGTCTTCAGAAGACTTTTCTCTTCTGAAAAAAAAGAGTAGTTTTCTACTTTCAAAGTAGTTTTCTTCTGAAAATCAAGTAGTTTTATTTATGTTTTGAATTGTTATTTAGAATCATAGAATCGTAGAATATCTCAAGTTGGAAGGGTCCCATAAGGATTGTCGAATCCAACTCCCCGCTCCTTGCAGGACTACCTAAAACTGACCCATAAGAGCGTTGTCCAGATGCTCCTTGAACTCTGACAGGCTTGGTGCCATGACCACTTCCCTGGGCACCCTGTTCCAGGGATTGACCACCACCTCAGTGAAGAACCTTTTCCTAATGTCCAACCTGAACTTCCCTTACACAGCTTCATTCCATTTCCTTGTGTCCTACGCTGGTCACCATAGAGAGATCATCAGCACCTCTCCCTCTGCTGCCTCCCTCTAGCCTAAGAACGTGTGATTTTAGAGGCTCTTACTTTGGCCAAATAAAAAGTCAAGGTTTTGTTTTGTTGTTGGTTGGTTTGTTTGGGGTTTTTTTAAGAGAAAGAATAAATGTACCTGAAATTAGGACAACTTCCAGACGAATTTCAAGTCTTCTTTCTAAAGCATCGATGCAGGAGAGCATCTCAAAACACTTCCAAGATTTAAAACTAATCACAATAATTATGGGCAAAATTACGTATCTCTTCCTAAATTTCTTCTTGGAATGGCTGAGGCTTTTCAGTCAACACATTCCCAAACATTTTAGTCTGAGATGCTCAAAATGGAAAACTTCAGGTCAGATGGCTACAGATACACACAATTAAAACAAAGCCTTGTATTGGGAAATGTTTTATAAAGTCTTGGTAAGGCTCTGAAGCACTCCTAATGCCCAAGAACAAGCAGGTGAGTACACATGATATATCCCAAAATACGTTTACATGGGAGACAAACTGCTTCACTACTTGGCTTCAATACCACTTCGAATACTTTTACAGAGAGGACTGACATTACTTGCCTTGGTCAGTGAACAGAGTTTCTGTTGTATGGGAAATGATGGCATATCACAATTTTTTAATGTCTCAAAATCAAAATATTGGGATATTTCAAACTATTTTAATTTGGAAATGTATAAACAGCTTTAGCTTCATAATGAATGTTGATAGTACTGAAACATTTCATTAAAAGAGTAAAAACCCTATCACTATCCTAAAGTGCCTAAAAGGAATAAAAAGATAACATTACAGACTAAGTGCAGCGTTTCAATATCCTTGGGTTAAAATACTGATCACAATGAAAAATTCTGAATCAATGGATCAATTGTTCCAAGAAGGTTTGACTGAAAATGTCACCCAAGTAGCCTTGTTCACATATGACAACACAGAGGTTTCTAATGGGAATTCTACTTTTTTTCCAAAAGGCTAATTTTTGCCAGCTCTACCTAAACTAAGGCGTTTAGTTACTTTTTGAATAACATCCCCTCTCCCTGACAGAACCCAACCATTTCTCAGTCCTTACTTGCCATGGCTTGCCCTCCTGAGACGTTGACACAAGTGCCTGCTCACTGGGGAGGTGCTTTGGAGCGGGCCTCCGAAGAACCGCCTGTCATGAGGGCTAACTTTAAAATCAATTACAAAACTGCAGAATTTCCTGTTTCTGTTAAGTGGCTCTAACTAGCTCTTTCCAGCAGAAATCTCTGGAGAGGCAAATTGTTTTTCCCTCTACAGAACTGCAACTGCTAATGCTGCAAAATAACACGACTGCCAAAACACTATGCATGGTCCTTGGACAGTTGAAGTAGACCTTTCCATCTCCAGCTTTGCCCAAGGTGAGCAGGCAGCAAGTCCTGCCTGGGAGCCTTCCAAAGCAGACTGTGTTTTGGGACCACTGTGTGAAAACACGATAGGATGAGTGTCCACTAAAGTCAGTGAGACCTTTGCATTGACTTTAAAAGGAGAAGAAGCACAGTTGAGGATAATTACTTTTTATCAACAACACAATTTCTTCGGGATTAGCCCCCGGGGCATTCAGGTCAGGGCTGGCCCTGGAGGTGCTTCAATCTGAACAGTCAATTAGCGTCAATGCTAGTCAACTTTTCCAAGTTTTGATAAAAAAGTCTCTCCAAGATTTTTAGTTGTGGAAATGGATGGAAAATATAAATCCATCCAATTATTAGAAGTGAAAATTTTCCATTAAACTCTGGTGTTGTTGAGTTTCAGCGATACAAGAAACCATCTTGATCCTGTAGACCAATTTGTTAAGCCAGTCTCGTACATGTTGATCTGATTAGCAGGGTAAATACAGAAGGGAAAGAAAACAGTAAGAGCCGGTCATGTGGTTTTATGAGACACGGGTCACAAATCTTAGCCCCGGTTGTCTCTTGAGGACTGTATCAAACTTGGGTTTACCAAGAATATCCCCGCTCAAGAAGAAACGCAGCAAGACCTGTAAGCTGCATGAGATAACACAGCTCCATGATGCACCCAGAAATACCAATGGAGGCTTGCAACCACACCTGATGAGACTAACGTACCACCAGAAACACTGTGTAGGGGGAATTTAACACAGAAGAGGAAGATGCTGAGGAACGCTGTGTGGAAAATCCAGTTGCACAGGGCAATTCTGGAAAACACAGGGGGCATCATCCTTTGAAGGAAACTTGCTCGGGGACTCCAGCATGTTCTGCCCACTTCCCAGGAATGCTTGCACCTTAATTTGTATTCAAGGAGTTAATAAGGATAACATTTATTTCCTGGAAATCAGGGTGTGCCTGCTGACAGTCTGAAATGCTTTCTCAATGGAAACCTTTACCTCTGCTTCCGCTAGGACTCTTGTACCAGGCCCCCGACTCAGCTGCTAGAGACCCTCCTCCACCATCCATAGGGATCTCCCTCTTTGGCTATAGAGGCTTCTATAAAGTTTTTAAAATCCAACGTTCTAGACAGGCTCTCTACTCTGTGTAATTATGACATTGTTTCTGATATGAATGGTTCTCCTTGCCACAAACCTCCTCCCTGCCTTTCTCCCAAAATAAAAAATCCTGGTTGAAAACCAAAACAAATAGTAGATTTTTATCACATAGAATTTGTTAATAATACTTTCCCTGAAATAGTTCCCAGGCCTTTTTTAATGCTCAAATAAAGGCCCAAACATTTACAGCCAGCACTCTAAGCCAACTAATAATTTATTTGAGCCATACTGAAAAGCTCAAGAGGGATTTTGAATGAAAAATCTAGTGAATAAACTGATAGCCAAATACTGCCTTGGAGTCCTGCCACTGTAATACACTGGAGGCATGGAGCTCTGCCGGTGACCAAGGCACACACTGAAAAACAAACAGTCAACCAGATGATAGTTAAGTCTTGTCAATCTAAAGCAGAAAAGATAATGTCTTTGAGTAAACCATGAGCCTTAATATTTCCTAACTTCAGTGGCACACAGATGACTGGATGTTAAACTCCTACTGCCTTGATTTTTTATTTTTTTTTTAACAAAAAAGATATTTAATCATTTGACAATAAGATAAGAAAGGTAAAAGTCTGCTTTCAGAACTTCATGGGAAACTTACTACATGGAGAATTCCCAAAGATTTTACTGAGTGTTACAGAATACGCATCTACAAATCAGGGTTAAATCTCTTAGTATCAGATCAGAAAAGACAGGTCTATTTAAAGTCACTTTGGAACTTCAAAATTGCCTTGAGGTAGCTAAAGTGAGATGATTTTTAGGGCTTAGGCTGCCATCTTGCCAAATAGAAAATAAAATATACGTCAAGAAGTAGAGAATTTTCAGGCGTATAAAGAAACAATGTTAGTAGTTTGTTTAAAATGTCTTCAAATTCACTATTTTGCAGCATTGTGAAGTTAAGACCATGAAAAAGGCCATTCTGTGACTGAAAAGATTTTTTTTTTCCTCCTGTTTTGTCTCAGATTTTCCCCCTTATTTTGTAGCTGGAAGAAAATGAATTCATATAAGAGCAGCAACATGAAAAAATAGTCTTTACAATTTACTGCACGGTAGTTTGTTTCCAATTTTGCAATAGATTGGAGTTTTGAGCACCCTGTGGCTTTGGCTGGACTGAGAGGACTGGTTTAGCCTTGATTTGAACCTGCTGTTTACAACATGCTGCAAGCCCTTCCCACACAGCAGACTTTTAGTGAGGGCTGTGTGAAAAAAACCCTCACTGCTAACCAAAACCAGGAAAAAAGTAAAACATTTTCATGTGTATATTTTTTACAATTGCTTTTGAGTGCAAAATGAAAGAATTTATATTCTGAGAAAATACGCATTTTACTCTGACAAAATAACCATGCTGCTCTTTTGCTTACTTTTTGGCTTGCGTGTAACCTATGGAAGATGTGAGAAATTTCAGTTGTAGCCTACGAAGAGATTGGATGTCCAAACCGTTGCTGTTTTTGCAGCGTTACTGAACTGGGCTCCTGGTGACTTTTAAACATTCTGCCCCATGAACCACCTCAGGGATCTTTTGTGCATGTGTGTATGCACAGGAGTGTATTTAATTGATTGTTTCACCTTCTGAACTACTCGGAGATCTGGAAATTACTTTCAACGAGCGAACAAACTATTGGAATCATCTCTGGAACTTATCTCAACCTCTGGAGACTCCAACATTGAGCTAAATACACCAGGAAGCCTGGATTTGTATTTCAGCACTTCTGTTTCTAACTACAACCCAGAATCAGAGATGAAAATTAACAGGAAAAACAATTTATAGCTAGAAACAATTCAAAGATAATTTAGCAAGGCTAAATTGTATAGCATTTAATGTGTCCCAACTGTCCCTTTCCTGTGTATGCTAAACCCTAACCAAGACTTATGGATGTGAACAACTATGTGCACCAAGAATACTCCTCATCCACTCCAAAGGTGTTTCTCAAGACCAGGTTGGACGGCGCTCTGAGCAACCTGATCTAGTTGGCAGTGTCCCTGCTCACTGCAGGGGGGTTGGACTAGATGACCTCTAGGGGTCCCTTCCAACCCAAAACATTCTATGATTCTATGATTCAGGGTGCAGAGACGTAAGTGCAAAGGTACGTCTTGGTGACGCCTGGGCTCTACAGCACGCGTCATCTGAGAGCTGCAAAACAACCTGAAGAAGGAGGTTGCTGTCGTAATTAAAAGTATACAGCACGGGCTCATGAGATTTGGGTCAGTAGGATCTTGAGTGGATTGTTTTAGAGAAAGATCTCTGAGGTATGCAAAGAATTTAACTACTAGTCCCATGGTTTCGCATCAATTTTTCATTCTGAACTGCGCACGCTTTCCCCTGTTGCCACAGTTCCCAAAGTGTTACGTACTTCTTTGACTCCTAACACCACTGTTGGGGACATCAATGCATCTTGTCTACTGAGTGTTCATGTTGGGCCAATGGACGCCTACCAGCTATAGAGGTGGGAGGAGAACAGATTTACAATTGCAAAGGTGGAGTTGAGCCTCCCAAATACAAATGAACTGGAAGCAAACTTCTGAACTTTGGGAAAGTTTAAATCTGTCTTTTCTCAACTCACAGCCCTGTGACTCAATACTCATCTCAATGGCTCACTGCAGTTTGGGGAGACAGGGAATAATATTTTTATTATTCCCATTCTACAGATGGTCGAACTGAAGCACTGCAAGGTTTATTGACTTACGCGGAGTTGCACAGCATGCTTGAATGGAAGCAGAACCCCAGCTGGCCTGATTCCCACTCCTGGTCTTTTAGCCGTTACACTGTATTTGCTCCTTTTAACATCTGATTATTTTACTGCTCTAATCAGCTCCCCATTTTATACTCAAATTATTTCTTTACGTTACATTAAATCCCTTTGTCACGGTACCCGGACAAAACTATAGACTCCCCCCCCCCCCCCCCCCCCCCCAGCAATGCATGGGCAGAAATTTAGTTTCTTTTGTTTAAATGCAAACATGCATAGGGTCAGTGCAAGGATCCCGCCACTGAGAAATTAATTCTCTCCTCATTTTCATGTTCACAACATGAATAATTAAGAGAGAAATCAGTCGTTAGGTTCTGTATTTACTGCAAAACTAATAAAGCATCACATTTTAAGTGCTTGTTGCCGCATATTTTTGTTAGTGTATCACCTCTCCCAGTACCAATGACTAAACAACTAACACAGCCCAGTAATGTTTTCCCTGTATGACTCTCTTGCTTAAGCAAATATGAAATAGCTGGGTCTTGGCTGAGGCTGTTATATAACAGCGGGAACACTGCTGATGCATCTTCCAAAAGTGAGCTATTTATCTGGCTGGGGAGCTTGCTTCCCCCGCCCCCCCTTCTTTCTTTCTTTCTGTGCGTGCTCATGAACCTGACCCAACTTGTTTCCAGAAGAGACTCCGCGGTTGTTGTTGCCAGACAATGCCTGCAATCATTTTTCTCCAGCCATACATCCAAACTGGGGGGAGGGCGAGGGGGAAGGAAGAGAGAAAAGCTCTTTTGTTTGGAAGTGTGAAGAGCTCTGTCGAAACACTTCTCTTCAGGGTAGTTTTAAGTTGCAGAACTGATAAGAAAAAAACCCAACATAATGATTTCCTTCTGCTTGCTGTGCCTACCCCTCTGAGCATTCTCCTCTGCTCCTGGTGCCCATTAGGAATGAGATAACTCCTGAAGAAAAGACCCTCCCATACCTCATGGGAGATTAATAGTCACTACACACATTTTTTTTAGGTTTTCTACTGTTTGACAGAAATCTTGTCCCTATAATTCTCCCCCACACCATCACCAGGTACTTCCCCAAAGGGCTTCTGTCTCCACATTAAATTGATGAAGTATCCCAACGTATCTGACAACCTCTGCTGACCAGGCTGTTGTGTTCAAAACTGATGGACCGTGGGCCTTCCAGAGAGGAGGGCCAGTGCTGATTTGGAGGCCTTCTTCCATCCAGAGTCCAAAACTTATGAGCTGGGGAAACTGCCGCTGGCCAGAAACCAGCCCAGAGAAGCTTTTATTGAAAAAAAAAAAAAAAAAAAAATCTCTTAATGGCTCAGCAATAAAACCATGGATGCTGGAGCATCTGAGAGTCAGAGAGAGTTAGCTCGCTGCCGATTCAACTTGGTTCACAAAACTGAAGGAAATCCATATGCGAAAAGGGAGTAGTTTGCAAAAGCTGTATGTAAGAAGCGATGGAGCATCCAAGCAGGCAAAAGCTCTTGATTGTAAGGAGAGCGGGAACACAAGCCAAACGGTTCTTTCCACACTAATTAATTAAATAATTAATATTCCTGCCAAAAAGTTGCCAACCACCTTCAAACTGAAGAGTAACGTGTTCACACTGGATCGGCTTAGGAACGTAGCAGTTCCTGTCCATTCCTGTTTACAAATTTCTTTTTTTTTCTTTTTTTAATTGAACAAAAAAAGCACCTTTGCTTTGGAAAGAATTTTCTAGCGTGCGACTACTGTAATATATAATAAATCAGTCTGCTTAATCTTTTTGTGAAAGATGAACAAAATAGATTGGGTTTTGTTCAAGTTTGTTCTAGAAAAGAGCTGGACCTAATCCTTTCATAACAAGCCCTGAATCTGTTCATACGCTACTTTAGCCATTTTTCAGATAAAAATATATGTACCTAAACTCCAAGGTACGCATACCACTAATCTGGATCCTGCTGTGCTAGGCTAATTGGTTAGACCAGATTTCTTTTCCCTTTAAGAACATACCAGAAGAAACAAATGGGAATAAACAACTGGAGGAAAAAGTACCATTAGCTGGGGGAAGGGGGATTTTCTAATTTAAATGGATGTGCCACCAATAATGAGCATGAGCTCCTTATGCAATGAGCATCGTCATTTTACCAAACCTCTGCCAGGTCGCATCGTCTCACTGTTTAAAATGAGAATTCACTGCGTGTGTGTTATTCTGTCTCTCTGGTCCAGGTGAGCAACGTCCTTCAGAAAGGCAGGATGCCTTGTTCCCTAAAGGCTGTGGAAACCTTTCCACCTTTGGAGTGCTTGCCTGAACCTAATCCTAGGCAGTATTGACCCAAGTATTCCTCCCTGACAAGCCTTAACACATACAGGAGCTGGGAGTCTCGGCGCAGTTTTCCCTGGCTCCGGTGTCAGCAGCAGAGCTTATGTTCAGCTGAACCTTGGACACGTACTTCTGCATTTACAAACTCGGCTAAAATACATGGGAGAGGCTTGAATTGCCTGCAGTTTATCTCCAGCGCAGTCAAACCTGCCTAACTTTGAAAAGGAAAATGTTTAGACTTTCCCTCCTCTCTACCTCAAGGATGGAGTTCAGCCTTTCTGCATGGTTAAAAACAGGCAGGAGGCAGCCTTCAGCCTTCCTCATGTGGTAGGGAGGAAAATATGCCTTGAGGATACTTCTCTCACCAGTCTTAATCAAATTAATCAGTTACTTCTATTAATCAGTAACTTAAGGAAAAATAGGCAGGCTGAGATCAGGGCTCATGTAGACAAAAGTATCTACCACATCATGAAGAAACTCGATATATTCTTCCCTTACAAAGCATCTCTCAATAGTTTGGGGACACCTGGAAACTCACACGTTCCTTTTGAAAAGGTTTTACTTTCATTTTCTTCAAAATTACTAACAGCTTTAATGTGGGTTGGGTGGGGTTTTTTTCCAATTCAGAAAAAACCCCACCCAAACCCCAGAAAAACTTCCATGGCTTTAAGGAATAGCCACAACCAACTTTGGGGGCTTTCTTTGGACATCTGAGGCACACAGACCTTCCTCTGCAAACACAGATTGTGACAATAACACGAACCTTTGGCACTGGTGGAGGCGGAGGGACGCGTAAGTTTGTCCTGCTGCTGATACCAGCTTCCTCCTCACAACTTCTGTAAAGGACGTGGGAGGGGAATAGTGGCCCCATCCCTTAACACTGATCCGGTGAGCAGGTTGGGGAGTGCGCAGCTGACAAACACTTCTTGCGGGCAGGTAAGATTGCTTTTGTTTCCACACGCAGCCCAGGGTCCTGGCTGCAGCCCAGACCTCCCTCCTGCCACATAGCTTGGGCCAGCAGACTTCTTTCTTACCTAGATGCGATTCAGAGGCGAGCAGAACTCAACTAGAGACCAATATTTTTTTTTATTCTTAAGTTTTCTGGGGCAAACTGTACAACAGCTTTGAATATCAAGCTCTACAGATGTGTCAGCACGCTGCTGTTCTTACACAAGTGAGATGATGCAATGATAAATCACTGATCCCCAACCAGCTTCTGTCCTTCACAGAAGTTTCCTGTTCTGAAAGCCCTCCTGCGCCTGACAGGTTCATCAGCTGCCAGAGAGATGGTGAATAAACTGGTCTTTATTTACAATGTGCTGCTCACTTCTCTGGACATGTGTTCTGCTTAGTTTTACAGCCACAGAAATCCTTCAGCAAACAGATCCCTGTCTAATCATGGCATAGAACAAGAGCATCAGAAAACGCTGTTGCTCTAGGAGTAGAGAAGTGGCTGAGACAGGGGCTGGGTCCTGGGGCTTATATCCTGTATACTGCCCCAAACAACGCTCACCTGTTTTGCACCAAATACCACTTTCGACACACTCACATATCATGAACAAGACCCTTCGTAAACCAGTACTTGGAGAGTGTAAATTTTTGCATTAACTAAATACAACGGCGGGAAATAACACTGTAAGTTCCCTTCTCACAGAGCTAACAGCTAGACTTTACAAAGGGAGTTATCAGATAAGTAAGAGCCTCCAGCTAATCTTCTCCTGAAACCATAGAGAAGGCAATAGCCTTGTACAAGCCCGAGCCAGCTGTCCCTTCCACTTACATCTTCAACTTGCCTGGCAGTACATTTATTTTTCCTTTTATCAAAGATTCCTTAACTGACCGTTTTATAGGGTCTGATCAAACACCCAGTGAAGTCAATGGCAACTGAGTTTTGTCCTTAGAGAAGAAAATGAAAATTATCTGAAGCCACTATGTAGGCAGAAAACACTGCAGTGCATACATACTCTCGGCAAGATAACAGGCATATACAATGGTGTATATAATAATTTCTAAAGGACACAGAGGCAAGTTCAGAAATTGTTCTGGTTCTACATGATAGCTCAAACCAAAGGTAGATTTACTTTCATCTTAGTTAAAAGACACACAGGAAAATCCCTTCTCAATCATAAGTGAATAATTACAAGATGCTTGCAGTGACAAACATTTTCCATTTCAAATCCTTTCTTAAAAATTAATTTCAAAAGTATGAAGCCTATGTGTCAATGTCTAACCTAGCCCTCTTTTGAACTTATTTTCCTATGAATGCAATGGCCCCCACTCTTCCTTAGGAGATATAGCAGGTCTGTTCCCAACAACAGCAAACCTGGAGACGCTTAAGAAGCCACAGAAAAAGTGCCATGCGGAAATGCGTTGGGAATGCACACCGGAGGAGTCCCTCATGCTCGTATACCATGTGCATGAACAATACCAACCATTAGCATAATTTATATTATGTATTTATTATCATAGCCACAGGAAAGACTGATCTGATCAAGGACTTCAGGTGTGCTAGGCTCCATATTAAAAAAAGAAAGAGAACAAGGGGAAAGATAGCTCCTGCTTCACATGTCTTCTTGTCCCAGTGTCATACTATGACAACAAATAGGTGGGGAACAACAAGGACGTAACAGGCAGCATGATAGGCAGTTTATACGGGCATGGATTTTAAAGAAGGATGTGGAAAAGCAGAATACCTTTAAGGTATTTATGGAGACCAGCTCCGAGCACAGAGAGAGATGAGACAAAGTACAAATGGGCTTCTCTAATGATCTAAGAAGTAGGTGATGCAAACTGGTGTGAGCGATGAACCGAAGGCAAGGTGACAGACAGGAAGGTGACAGAGCATGAAAGGTCTTGAAAATTAATGTAAGTGCCATATGCTCAGTATTGACGGTGGAGTGAGAAGGATGCAAAGAGAAGGATGAGACATCAAAGCTGCGGACTTGGAATCTTGGAAGCAGCAACAGATATTTTCATGAATTAAGACATGGTGAAATTGTTTCTTTTAGCATCAGATAAAATAATGTTGTAATAACTGAAATTTTGATGGCAACAGCCAAAACAAGTCTTAATATTAATTAACAACAATAATTAATATGGTGTGACCCAACTGAAAACACAATTCTAGAGATTTTAGGCTGGATTTTCATCTGGGATAAACCACTATTTCACTCATAATCACACACATAATCACTATGAGTAAATGGTGTTACAGCAGCTTCCACCAGGTAAATACCTACGTCCTCACAATTCAACAAAATCAAAACATTCTTTAAAATGTATCAAGTTTTTGAAGAAGTTACTCTGTCTTGAATGGAAAGTGATAGGCTGAGTACGCTTTTAACATCACTGAAGAAAAGTCACTTTGGTTTCTATGCTGTTACTCAGCTTTGCAGTGTTAAGTTCTGCACTATGAAAACATGCTCTTTAAAGATTACAAATTCATAGAATCATAGAATCATTTAGGTTGGAAAAGACCCTTAAGAACATTAAGTCCAGCCGTTAACCTAACCCTGCCATCCCACCACTAAACCATGTCCCTAAGCACCTCATCTGCCCTTCTTTTAAATACCTCCAGGGATGGGGACTCGACCACCTCCCTGGGCAGCCCATTCCAGAGCCTGACAACCCTTTCTGTGAAGAAATTTTTCCTAATGTCCAACCTAAACCTGCCCTGGCGCAACTTCAGACCATTTCCCCTCATCCCATCATCTGTTACCAGGGAGAAGAGGCCGACCCCCACCTCGGTACAGCCTCCTGTCAGGCAGTTGTAGAGGGCGATAAGGGCTCCCCTCAGCCTCCTCTTCTCCAATGCCAAATTCTGCCATCCCATGTCCATAACTCATGTTACAAATGTTTACAATTACAGCTGGTTTTTTACTTCTTTTTTTTTTTTCTTACAGTGAAGCTGATTTATGTTAGCACGGACAATAAGAAGTAGGAAGAAAAAAAAAATTCATCATCTTTAGTTTATCCAGTTTGTGATGGCTATTACAAAGACAGATGAAATCATGAAAGAATCACCCATGGATTCTTCATAGTGAATTGGATTTTAATAGGAAATGGCATATGTACTCACTGGCAACTTGGAAGCTCAACTGAAAAAGATTTGGAGCTCTGAAGAAGATTTCACCGTCTCCTTCACATTTTGTGCTTTGTGTCAGGTTAAGTACAGGCTTTGGAATCATCTGTACTTGTGTCTCAGTACAGCATATTCCGTAAGAAAGATGATTTAATGCATTACAGTGAGTTAGTATTAGCCTTTAAAGGCACATTTTAACAAATATTTGTGTCAGCATACAAGTATATGTTTTAAGAAATATATATTTTGCATTAAAAAATGTGTAATTTTCATACTTGGAAAACCCAAATAATCAAGCCCAATTACTTGATACAGCTGCACAGATGAAACAGCTATTAAAAACCCTAGAGATGTTGCTTTTGAAATGTAGAACAAACTTCACCCATCCAAACTTTACAAACTGGCAAATAAATTCAGGAGACTCACACATCTCATAAAGCTTACGTTTTCATTTCTAAGAAACACTTGTTGTTCAACATACTCAAAAGCTTAACAAAAACTTCCACAGAGATCTTGGGCATCTTTGTTTTATATATATTCAAAAATATTATGTATGTTAAACATATATTAACACACCTACACTTCCAAATGTTGCACAGCCCATGCTTTTGGGAAATCATTTTGTCTTCACACTGCTGAGGGCCCTGAAAGGTTCATCCATCCAATAAAAATGTGGTGGCTTCTATTTGGTACAGTATGAATTGGTTCTGGATATAACACAGATATTAAGCACCTCTGGAGCAATGCTATATGAGTGGTCTAGACTACTGGAAGAGGGGTATCAAGAAAGGTGAATGATTTGCCAAGACAAATTGGAGAATAACCTATTTCTTTCCACTTTCAAGAGTGTAAAGCTGTGTCATCAATAAACCAAAATTAAACTAAAAAAAAGTGATTATTATCACTTACAATAAAACCTATACAACTTCTTGCTGGGTGGAACTTGTTTTAAAATGGAGATTACCTCAAAGTAACCTCTGTTCCTTCTGTAAGATCCCTTTTCCAGCCATGTCAGCTGCTATTGCTCATGTGGAAAATTAGCACTAGAACAGTAGGTGAGGCTTTGAAACTCTGCACAACTACTGACATGGTAAGACCACCAGTAGGAAACACACTGTAGTTCGAACAGGCTACACAAATTTTATGTGCCTTATGTAACAGGAGTTGGCCATTCATATGGACAATTCACATAATTCTATACCTTGTTAACCGAGAAATCCAACCTACAGGCAGTTTGCGTTTCTACCCCTTTTTCACCCGAAAGAAACTGTGACGAATCCTTCAAATTCTTACTGTAAAATTAGGACTTAGCACTGTAAGATCTCACCAATTTTTACACCAGAGACTCTAAAGCAAATGCTGGAGCTGAGCAACACAGGAATTTCTTGAAGTTAGGGGTCTAGACTCAAACTTTACTCACAGCTCTTAACTACGTCGTATCTCAACTGTTTCCCAAATTCTGAGAGTTCAAACCCAAGTATTGGCTTATCACCAATTCATAGTTTTAAAATAGCATTTATTAAAATTATTGAAGATCTCTCCTTCAACTTCAATGAATTTTGAGTCAGAACCATAATCCATCAATCTCTGGTCTTCCCCCTAATCACAAAATTACCTGCAGGAATACATTTTTGCAATACAAACCTCTGCTTAGCAGAACACTGGCATGGCTCCACAAAGATCACTTCGGAGACAGTACAAGTTCTTACCTCTTATCCATCCTCTTATGTTAGAAGAGAAACACTTGCTGAGTTCATACCTCTCAGATTAAGAGCTACGACATGCACAAACCAACAATATTCTTGTTTTTGGTATTACAGACACCTTGAATGTTAAGACTATGAGAGAGACTGGGGGTGGGAGAGGGGAAGGGACACAAAACCCTCCAATGGCCTGAAATATATGAAGAAATGCAATTTTAAGAGTGTGCTCTGAAAGTTAGTGTCTACTCATTGTGGAAAAGTCTTCAGGTTACGTAATTACAGGGATTTTTAAAAAATGGGTTAACTTTTCATGCTTCATTTTATTTTTGGAATCTGCAGAAAGCTGGGTCTGGCAATCGATCAATCAACACAAGTGAATTGAGTTTCTGATGTCAAATAGCCCATGTCTGAACCATCTTTATGTAACAAAACCACTACCAAACCCATCATGTTAGAAGTCACAAACCAAAAGCCAAAGCAAACCCTTGGATAAAACTGGCTTTCCTTTAGTCATGTTTTGTGCTAAACTTCTCCTCCTTGCTTGGAAGTTCAGTTCAGCCTTATAAACATACCAGGGCAGAACTAGTTGCAATTAATCGAAAATGGGGATCTACATCATTAATTCTTCTATTGGCAAAAACATAGCAAATGCTTTCCTACACCGCATATGAATATGTAACAACAGTCAATTACAGCAGAACAGACAGGCACTGTAACTTATTTTGGAGAACTTATTTCCTTTTTAGCTGTCTCTCAAGATTCCTGCTTTGGGGCTGGAGAAGCAGCGCTCTGTTAATCTTACATTACTTGACAAGTTACTTTTCATTTCACCTGTTTCTTCCTGGAGTTACAGCTACAGGCTCGCAACATTGCCTGAGCGCAGAGAGATAAAAATCAAAATCAAAACAAACAATCCCCCCAATCTTTGCCTCACCCTGAAACATCTCAGTTTGATAATAATGCAAATAAAGGGAGATGCGTCTCTCCCATGAATATATTTTTTTCTTTCCTCTCCCTCAAAATCTTTGCAGTAGTGGCACATTCTATTAAACTGCATCTTGCAAGATTCAGGGGCTGAAGTGACTTGGGTATGATTGGAAATTAAGGTTTCTAAGTCTTTTGTCAACCAGTGAATAAGCGTGCTTTCCTCGAGGCAGGAAGGAACAGATGGAAAATCCTCTTCCTTCTGCTTCTGAAGAAATGGCAGATCCGAGCTTGGAAATGAGCTCACTTCTGCACCAGCACGCTCCACTTCAGACACCAGCTTCCTTTGCGATTGCAACACCTGAAGTCAAAAAGTTTCATTTCAACCACAGTAGTCATTCCAGTTGTCGCAAAATTCAGGGCACTGACTCATTCGAGCGACTGATGGCAGTTCCCTGTGGCAACATATGGCTCTTAGTTTTGGAAAGGAAATTTTAACGTTATAACCCTCACGAGGGAAATCAGTCTGGCAGTCAAGAGCACCATTTCCTATCATTATGGGGTTAAGGACATACTAAGTGGGTCTCATGATCTATAGATATCTCATTAAGTGGACGTAGACATAAACATAATAGTACTGTGAAATACTTTCGGTGGAAATGTGACAGCTCCAAGCTGCCCTCTGTTTCTGCGCTGATTATGATCTTGGAGAGAAACACCTGCTTGTCAAGGAAGCCCCTTCCGAGAAAAGTAGAATAGAAAAACTGAAATAATTTAATAATTTCTTCAGCAGCTTGATTAACACAACAAACATCATCACCAGTAATTGCCTCATTCAGTATGTCAGACAGAAGCTCAAACGTGGTAGTTTTATGGCTAAATGTAGACTCCCCATGATCTATTTAAGTCCTTTGGATGACGTAATTTCCAACAAATAACAGGGAAATACTAAAAAGAAGCCAAGAACAATTTGACTTAAAGCAGGGTATATTTTAAAATTTCCAGTGCAAAGAATTAATCAATTTTGTAAGATTTAAGACTATTTCATCCTGACAGAGTAAAATCCCGGAGCAGCGGTGCATGCTTGCTGCTTGCATTCCCTGCCCAGCTGGAGGATTCCCTTTCTCCAGGAGAGTCCTGAGGGGTGGAAAAAGTTGGCATAGTTGGTTATATCACTGTAGGGAAGGGCTGTGTGGAGGAAGCATGACCAAAAGGTATTTGTGGAGCAAAAAGCTCCTTAGCTGATGCTGCAGCTGAGGTTAGGTGACACCTGCCTGCAGGCTGCTCCATGCAATGCCCAAGCTCTAGGGCACAAACCACCTATTTGAAGCTGCCTTTCCACACTTCTAGCCAGACCAGATGAAGTACCCGCCCCAAAGGATAAGTGGTAATGCTGGTCAAACATCACAAAGCACGTTGCAAAAGTTATTTAAAAGCACCAGTGTACCCACTTACTAGAGAACACACGGAGACAGTAAGAAATTAAGTTGCTTTCACAAGGAGCTGGGTAGAAAACGGCTTCCCTACTTGTTCAAAACATTCATATTTTTAATTTTTCTCTTTCCACTGGGGACAACCACAAAACGTTGCAAATCTGTGAGCCTAAAGTCACAGAGACGATCTCAACTCCTTCTTCCCTGGGACAGCAGAGTCTAGTGGTAAGGAAATTATCGGGAAGGAGGGAAAGCCAGGCCCATGTCGCTGCTCTGTGCAGTTCAAACCAAGAACCAGCCTTTCACACCCCAGGTGATGGCCCCAGCCACCATGACATGACCAAGTCCCACAACCTCTGCTTTATGCAAAACAGTCACTGGAGGAGAGATTTCAACCACAGCCTCCTCCAGTGCATGTGAACGCTACTGGCTCCTCTAGAAGAGGCAAGTGGAGGAGGTCGCTTGCTTTCTGGTTTTCCAGGAATTCCAACCTGGGCCCCTGAATCATCTTCCTATTAAAGCTTTGTTGAAGCTGGCATGCTCTTGCTTTTTTTTTTTTTCCCCTCCTTATTTTCAGTTTTTACTAATTTGACACTCTCTAAGGAAGAAAAACCAACAGCACGTTGCTGGAAAATTTTTAAACAGCTCTTGTTACAAAGTGTGGCGGTGCCAAACCCAGGAGCAGAGCCTAAGGAGTCTAGCGAACGGTCACAGCTCTAATCACTCAACTGCATGCTTTCGTACTTCTAATTTGTCATAGAAAACCAGATGGTGATGGTGGTGAGCTGGGCCAGATTCTTACACCTCTTTAACATTTATGATTTGTATTGCAACAGCATCTTTGGGACTTCAGGAAGCCTGGGGGCCCTATTATGTTAGGCACTGTACAGAGAGTAAGATACAGTCTCTGCTCTTAAGAGCTTCCTGAGAGAGTAAATAGACAAGGCAGATAAAGGAGGGAGGAAAAGCAGAGAAGTGATTTGCCCAAGGTCACATAGGAAGAGCTTGCAGAGCTAGGAGTAGGTCTCAGATGGCAGGTCAGTGTATTTCCACTTATCTCAACCCTGTCTGCAAACAAACAGCTGTGACCATTAAATCACTCGCTGAGCCTCCAAGAACTTTAACGCAACTCGCTACTCCCTAACTACCCCCTGCGTTCTTTCTTACAAAGATACCAGGAGAAGTTCACCAGCACTTCAAAGGTGGGCGTCATCCTTTCTGTAAGCCCCAAAGACACAGTCAGTCCCAGAAGACAGGGTGTGCAGTAGCAAAGTGCTGTATGAAGCGGGATTTTCACATCAGAGTGGCTTTATGCAGAAAGTTACATTAAAATACACTGACACCACGGACTAGAGAAAATGCCTGCTTCCAGTAGACCCCAAAGACCCTATAAACCCAGCTGGCCAAAGGCTTTGTCTTCTGGTGTTTTTCTCTTTCAACAGGTTCACCGGAGAGGCCAAATGCACTCTAACCCCTTCTGTATCATGCGTTCATAAAAATACTCAGCAGACACAGGAGCGTGTACTAAGTTTCCACCTTTTAAATGTTAAAAGAACTGTCTTACAATGAAGGCATAATCTTCCATGTGGAATAACTGAACTGTGATCTGATGGGAGGCCACAGCTTCTGAACTGCAAGGATGTCCGTTGTATGCCACGATAGACGTGTTCTACTCAAGCTGACAAAAATAATGATTTTTCACAAGAATTTTAGTAGAGGCCAATTAACTACTTTCCCAAAGCCTCACAAAAAATTACATCTATTCTAATCAGTTCAAGTGAGGTTCAGATGTTTCACTGTAGGCTTGCTCTCTTCCATGCCACGGGCAGAGCAGTCAGCTAGATGGATTTCCCTTCTGATCAATACCTCCCCTCTCATGTCTCATGATAAATAGGACCTGAGGCATGAGGCCTGGGCTCATCCTACCCAAAAGTGCTTTATGTCAGAAGTGGAATTGGTTTAGATTCCCAGTGTGGCCAACACAATACTCCGGAGGTCCTTATGTGTAGAGGACTTTAGGTGACAGGAGGATAAACTTGTATGGAATGAGTCCAGGCTGTATGACTGTATAGCTTTGCCTCAAATAATGCTGGAAAATATGTAAGATCAGAAACCAAATCTAGGCCAGCTGAGTCCAAGGGGTCCAACCATGGAGCTATCCTTGTTAGCTAAGAGTAATAACGAAATAAAGCACAATCGCAAACCAAGTCACGGATATGCGCACCCTCTCCCTCTTCGCCTTCAGACTGCGCATTCCCATTTGGTGCAGAATAAAAGGTAAGGGGAGAGAGTTTTCTGAATTTAGGAACCAGCGGCTGTCTCTGTGTCAGCAAGCGAGGTGGCGGCGGTGAGGGAGATCTCTGCAGCAGAGCAGCTGGTGTGGCAGAGCCATCACCACCACCACACGCCTCTGGAGGTGGGTCTGCTCCGGGCTAGCTCTAGTCCAGACCCTGGGAGGGAATGCCCCTGGGGGGCGGGAGTGCACTCCTGGAGCGTAGGTACAGTTCTGATTTCATTCACAACGCTCTCATGTTCTGAGGCTACTCTCAACAAAACCAAACCCCTAATAAGTGGGGACTGTCAGGTGATGGCTGCAAAAGCGCATTCCTGCTCTGAGCTAAAGCACCAAGGCAACCAGTGAGACCTACACTGCAGTATTACCATTGATTTTTTAAAACCAACCAATATCAAGTACTTTAGCATTCAAATTGACATTAGGTTTTGTTAAAAACAAAAAGCAAACAAAATCCAAATTCTTCATATCCTTAGGAGTGTTTTCATCGCTTCATTTAATTGACTTTTCCCCAAGAGCTTTTGCAATCCCGCTGCACTAAATTGTGAAGCAGGAAAGAGGATCTTTGCTATAATAAAGTCTGGCAAATTAAATTCTCCCAAATTGAGCAAGCAGAACACGGTTAAACGAGATTTAGAGCAACTGTATTAATCCAGGGTATAACAAGCTTAAAAAAAAAAAAAAAAAGAAAAAAGAAAAAAAGAAAAAAAGAAAGCACTTTAAAAAAATCTTGATAACCATTCTTAAAAATTATTGGACTAAACAGTGATGGGCACTGCTAGCAGCTCTCCTTGGGAAGTTTATGTCTCCGTGTCACCAGACACTCGACTGCCCTTCTGAAAATCCTACCAAGCATGACGAAAGCAACAGCAAGAGTTTACAGGAGAATCTTTGGCTCTCTCAGGTAGCAGTATTTTTTTTTTTCTTCTACTCTTCGCTAGTGAGTGTTGCAATCCTTACAGCACTATTAGGCTATCACTAGACATTCCTGAAGCAGAAGGATCAAAAAGGACTGTTTCTGGCACTTGGCTGGAAGGCAGCAAGACTCTTCTCCTTGCCTGAGGACACTGCCACGCATGTAGTGTGACTGCTGCCCTTCCAGGCCAGGTATTCGCCCCCTGCTCCACTTGGGACACACTTTTAAAGCACCTGGATACTTCTAAGAAAATGCCTGGTTGTGCACTGAGCAGTATTTCACCGACTGAAACGTTAAAAGACAGATTTTGATCTATAAATCGCTATGCAGCTAAGAGAAAAAGGGGAGGAACTACCATATTCCGTAATTGCCTGCAGCCCTAAAGGCAGCTGTGATCTGAGTCCCAGCGAGAAACGTTGGGCAGATTGCGGGTGCTGGCTTTGGGGGGTGGTTTCTTGCTGGCATGGGAGCTGGGTGTTGATTCAGTGCTGGCAAAACCTTTCCTCTGCACCCACAGAAGTCAAATCCTCTATCACCTCTCAACGAGTCCAGAACGATGGCAGAAGGCTTTTTTTCCCTACCTGATGACAAGGAAGCCTGTGAGGCTTTTTGAGGATCAGAGGAAAAAACCCACAACCTGATAATGCCTTCTGTTCCTCCAAGGTGATCCTCAGCTTCACATAACCTTGTTTGGGGAGGGAGCGAGACATGCCGGTGAGCTGTGCCGAGCTCCCCTGAGCGGGAGCGGGGAGAGGATGGGTGGGCAGGATGTCAGATGGGAGGCACCACCCCCAGCCTGGGTCCCAGTGACTCTGCTTCCATCCTGTGCCGCTGAAACGAGGAAGCTGCCAGCATGGATTTTGTATTTTCGGAATTTATGACTTGCTTTTTAAATTTAAGGAGGCAACAAAGAAATGAAGAACAACCATCCTTCCATGATAAAGCCTGGCAAGTCTCCCCGACAGCAGCCACCTTGTGCTGCCTTAGAGGATACCTGGGGGCATTCTAGCTGTCATTTACCTGATAGCATGTAAAAAGTGACTGCAGGGTTGTATTTGTTATATGCACACATACCACGCCAGGAGCTGTGCTTCTGTGTCCACTGCTGGCGGGACCCAGGGAAGCTACTTTCTGCAGTGTGTGGTTATATGCAATAACCAGAAAGACAGACCTTGCAGGAGCAGAGCTGGGCCCGAGAGAAAGATCAGGTGGCAAAACGCTGCCTAAAGGAACAAATTAGCCAACAGAAGATGAGATTAGTTTTAGTTTCTTCTACTCAGTATAACTTTTTCACCAGATGTCTTTGGATGAGGTAAGAGAGATTTAACTGTATCTCAGGTGCAAAATTTCAGTGTCATTTTCTGACACAGAAAATTCAATAATCAGATTTTTATAATTAAAAATTGAGGCTTAAAGGGAAAACTCTTACCGATCTGTCAAACTCAGCACCATGGGACACAGCCTTTGTGTAAATCTTTTGCTTTGGTTGGGTTTGTGGGCTGAGGGTTAGGTGTCCCTCGGTTTCAGTCCGAGGTTTCGACCCACAAACCACGTGGGAGCTGGATTTTCCTCATGTTGCCATGTGAAACCAGAAATCAGCTCCGGTCTGAGTGCAAGAGGGCCCACTTTTGCTGAGCAGTCTGGAGAACAGTCGCAAAATTTTCCACACACCTGGACCGAGCTTTGAGTCTGTAACAAAGCTGAAAGCCGGCCAAGTTTCTCCTGGCTTTGTTACCGGGCTTTTTGCACAGATCTATTATTCACTGCATTAATTTTTATTTTTTTTTTTTCTTCTTTTAAAACTGAACCAGTGGGGAAGAAAGGTTTGCAGTGGGGGTGGGGGGAATGTAAAAGAAACAAAAGCGGGTGTTTGCTTGCGGCAGGGAGATGCAGGGTTGCAGCAGTCGGTGCTGCTGCACACACCGGCAGCTACAAACAGGCCGATAGCCTCAAATGTAGGACAGCTCAGGGGAAGGAAAAAAAAAAAAAAGCAAAAAAAGAAAAAAAGCAAAAAAAGATAGAAGACGGCATGAGCACTGTTTGTCTTGGCTGGTTAGCGCATAATCCCCACCTGCATTTGATTCTGCTCAGTCTCCGGACTCCTCCCTCACTTTGGAGCCATGGCAATACAGGAAGGCAGGAGGGGAAGGGAGACAGAACACTTTGTACTAGCAGCCAGACCACTGTTTAACTTCTTCAGCCAAAAAACAAATATGAATATGGAAAGATTTTATGGCGAGATACATCAACAGACCGAAGCGGTTCTGAAAATCCTTCTACATTTGCTCATTCAAGGTTTTCAACCTGCAGACTTTTCTTACGATTAATCCCAGTGTTTGTTTTGTAGTAGTAGTAATAAGTATTTACCAAGTGATGTGAACATCAGTTCTGCCATACGGAGCCCTACCTGCTGGGAGTATTTTCTGGTCTTCATAATTTGCACTCACGTCCAGCCCTCGCTGCTTTTTCAGTTTCACTATGGTTTGAAAATGAAACCCAGAAAATAATCGCAGTGCTCACCAGCAACGAAGCCTGGGTGCAGTGCACTAGAAATGCAGCAGCCCCGAGCTTTTGAAAATGCACAGAGCAAGCAAAAATTCTGTTGCAAACTACACTTCCGTATGCACGGTAAAAATTAAGTCACTCCTTTATTTACTTCAAAAAATTCTTTTATGTCGGCCTGCTTTTGCAGATACTCTCCCTTTAGGAGCACAACTGCTGTGCACAGGCCTTAAGTATGCTGAATCTGGCAATGACCCCCCAGATGATGCCGTGCAGAGCAGACAGAACGACAGGCATCTTCCTCCCTCATGCCATAAGAGATGTCAGAACTAAAAGCTCATATATTTTTAATGGAGATGCCTCACATAAAGAGGCATCAGAAAAATTAGAGGTAAAACTTGCAGGGCACCTGATGGTGCTGTGACAAGCATTTCTTGTGAACCAGGAAGCCTCAGGATCTGGGGACAGATAAGTAGCAACAAAGCATCTCTCCGCGTCCACAGGCAGATATTTCATCACTGAAATATCCTCATCTCTTCTGAAGACTTGGGGGATGGTAAACTTGTAGCACCTTTTCATCTCACACAGAGAAAAAATAAAGTTTTTTAAAAGTTGAGCCAAACAGAAGGTGAAGAACGCTATTTTCATGAGCCATGAGGTTTTGTACAAAAGCCTGTCACTGTAGAACCATGGCATCTAAAAGCAACTGCTTAAAAACTGTTAAAAGTAAATGTCGAAATAGATATTTTTACAGCTACCCTGCACATTACATATAGATATATCATATATAGATTATTGATTTTTTTTTTCATTAATTTATTTTGAATTCAGGAAAGGAATGGCATTCTTTAGTGGAAGGTGCAATGTTAAATTGCAAACATTTGAAAATGGAGAAACACAAAATTAAGGTAAGTGTTAAATGAAAACAAACAGCTGGAAAGAGAGGAAGAAGGATAAAGACCAATTCAACATGCCTTCCTCCTTCCCACCTCCTCCCCCTCACAGGCGCAGGGGAGCGTGCAAAGAGAGGGGCTGGGGAGCACAAACAAACAATCCTGATCTCTGAGTCACTCCTGAGTGGAGGAACGTTGCCGAATATCTCCGTATACACTGTGTTGTTGTCCATAATGTAACAACACTGATAGGGTGACTTTCTAGCTAAATACCACAGTGGGACTTTTTTCATGGTTATTCCAGTCCTTTCCAGCAAATAAGCTTTCTGTAGGCATCGGCGTAGGTGCGTGTTTTGGAGCTAGTCCTATTGATGCTTTTTATAGTCAGCGGCCAGAAATGGGCAGCTAGGTTGTAGTCCACGCAATTTATTTTGGATGTCTATTTTAGGATGAGTGCATCATGCTCTAGACATGCCTTTTCCCCTCCCCTGACCATAGAGTCTAGACTTACAGATCAGAGGTCATCCCTTCGAGTAAAATACTCAGAGAGTCAGGATGAATCACCCTCCCTCTGGGCTGAAACCTTTGCCCTGCTGCAGTGGATAGGGCTCTGCCATTGACTCTGATGAAACCAGAACCTCACGTATCATTGCTCCATCTCCGTTTCAGCCGCGCTGCCATACCGTGCCATATCACTGTCAACGGACCGAGAGGCAACAACCTCTTGAGGCTTTGGGCATAGCCTTTTCCAGTTTAGAAGCTAAGCATGTTGCCCAAAACCCAGTGGGAACAGGGACAAGCTGCTAGCAATGACTTGCTCCTACAGTGGCTCCTACAGACCTGGAGCTCAGAGAGAGATGAGAACGGGGGGTGGTCACTGCCCAGGTAGCAGCAATAATCCAAACCTTTACACCTCAGCTGGAACCACACAGCCAGGAAGCTTGCAGTGCTCATCCTTTTCCTTCCCCGTTACAGGAACATTCACCAACATAGCTTTCTAATATCTACGAGAATCTGGCTTTTGGTAGTTGTTTAACTGGAGCATCTTAAACCCAGGAGTGAAAGAAACAAACACAGACTTTCAAAGCAGAGCTGGTTTTGTGACAGCCTTCCAAAAACTATGCAGACATACTCATTTTTCTCAAATCAAGAATATATTTTCTCATTCTTCTTAGATGTCATAATCAAAGCTTAAGTGGATGGGATTGAATATAAGAAATTTTTGAAGACTGATGTCTAAGGAAAAAACCTAAAGAGAGTCAGAAGAAGAAAAAAATGGTTTTCTAATCAAAAAGTCTGATGCACTGTTCAGGAAAGAGGAGCTACAGGATCACAATAATAGACCACTTTCAAACAAAATTTCATTGCCTTTCACTCTCTTAATTTTGATTCAAATTGCCCTGGATGGTGCCAGAAGCAGTCTTAGAAGTAGAATAAATGATGATAATAACACCAGTTTGGGTTTGTGGAGCCTCCATAACTGGGTGGCACCTAAATAAAAGCATCTAAAGTGCCAGAAGCCAATTTGCGGTTTGGTTTTGGATTCATTTACAATTTGGTTTGGCTTTCAAACAGATCTAAGTATGATTGGGGTAGGGTACGAGAACACAGAGCCCTCTTATTTCTGTGGGGTGGGCAAGGCTTACATTTCACCATCACTGATTCGTGGTTAGCCTCTTCTTTTGGCTATTAAATTTAATCAAGATTATAGAACTGTTGGCTGCTCAAAACACTGCTAGAGTTAATGATGCTCTGCATGTGCATACATCCAGGCTTGTGCAGTTGTGACTACAGAGTCAGGCCCAGAATTTGGGTAGCTGTAGTATATACAGAACAGAAGACAGCGACATTTCCTAAAATAGAAGATGGGTAGCTTACGTAAAAGTGCTGACTGCCCTAAGAAGGTGACTCAGAAGTCATCCAAAATACCATTTTAAGTCTTCCACAACACAGTAGTTTCGGAGTGCAGCTTTCTATCAAGAATTTGCAGGTAATGAAATCAGGGAGAAGTACTGACAGCTATACGAGCATTTAAGCCATATGCATTTATAAGAGGCTTAAATAAGGAAAATTAAAACTAGAATGGCATAACGGAAAGAGTTTAGCATTCTTGACAATGTTTAAAATATTAATAAGATCCTTATGATTTATGAAATCCCTGAAGATGACTGGAGTATGAAAAGTGACATGATAACAACATGCCTAGCTCTAGGGTTTCTTTATGCTGGAAGCCATACATGTAGGGGCACATACCAACCTTCTAAAAACGTAACTAGGTCAGGTTACACAATTCTTAGGAGGGAAGTTGGTTATTGTTTATTGTATTTAGAACTGCTTTGATTGTCTTTGTGCTGCACCTTCCATCTTGCTACTTAAATTGAGAAAATGGGGACTCCAAGAGGTCTGTCCAGCCCAAGTACAGGGGGAAGAGCTTGGCAAGACCCTGAACCTTGACACTTTTTCTTTCATTTTAAAATACATGTGTAGATATATGTGAGAGTGCATCATTTACACGCTTTAACACATGCACACACACAACTTACTGAACATTCATGGTCTCAAGTTTCCCAGATACTTTTTTCCTAAATATCTTCAGGACGATCACAGCATTTTAGAAGAAACCATGTTTCAGAGAAGGATCACAGAGATCACTAAGGGAGAGAGAATGCATCCTGTGACAGGAAAATAGGAGAAGTTAACTTGTTCATTCTCGCAAAGCAAAGGCAGAGAAAAGCTATCATGGCCCTATATGACTATGTCCGTGGAGCATAAGATCAAATTACAATAAACTGGTCATGAATAAGTGTAGTTAAGGCTAGAAAAAGGTTTTTAGCTGCCTGAAGTGTGAAATTCTGTAAGCTGCTTCCACATGAGGCTCATGGTGACAGGATGCCTAAGTGGCTTTCAGATGGATTTTGAGGGGATTAAGGAAGGGACTGATTAATTTATAGAGAAAAACTCCCAGAAAATATGTTTCTGATGTGCATCTGTAGGTACCCAGTGTATTGGTACATACAAGGGAGTATGAAAGGGGAATGTGTCTCTATTTGTAGTGTATTTATACCAAATTAATGTCAAGTTTTCATACCTTGTGGTGGCCAGGAAGAATGATTCACCTGCCTGCCCTTGTTTCTGATATTTTCCTCCGTCTGCTGAATGACTGGAGACTGGCAGTAAGAGATGCAGACACACTCACGCTTCATACCATTACACTCCCTTCAGTCTCCAGTTGGTACGTCCCACTGGCACTCACAAAACAGCACAGATTTTTCCTTCAGGTCATACTGGCAGGTACGCTACTGGGTTTCCCTCTTTCCTCAGAAGCAAAGACTTTTAGTCAGGTTTTTTTGCCACCTGGGAGTCATACTTTGCACACAATCTCATTTTGCAATGCCCTTGATCTCTTACGTTATGTTCCACATTATAGTACGACTTTTGACCTTCCACTATAGATCTGTATTTTTAGAGTATGATAAGAAATATTTTGTGTGCTACGATTACAGGAATGGAAGGTCCTAACTGGGCATTTGTCTCATGGTTGCAACTGTAGGAGATTAGCCACAAAGGCAGAAGGTGGCCCTTTCCAGCTCAGTGTTCCTGAATACCACGACAAACTATTATAACAGACCTGCATATCTATAAACACAGGGACTGGAAAAAAAAGTCAACAGACAAGTCTTTTTGGCTTGGGTGGCATTCAATAATTCCATTTGAGAAAACAGCTGAAAACAGGTTTAGCATGGATTCATCTGAATTAAGTAGAACATCCAGTTCCTTCCTCACTTTGGCCCCTCTGAGGGCAATTTTCATCCCAGACATTTCAAGCCCTCAGCTTTGAAATGCACATAAGGGGAGATAAAACACAGCTATCTGGTGGGCAAGAAATGCAACAACTGGAACAGTGATAGGAAGTAGAAAAGGGGAAGAGAAGTCTGGCTTGGGAAGAGAAGACAATGAGGTTGGATCTGCCGTACCCCGAGGAATGGAAAGGCCAGGAGGACCCTGGCATTTTGTGATGTTCCTCTACTACAAAATAGACCTTCTGGACCTTCAAAGAACCAGAGAAACTGCAGCTAGTTTCTGTTCAGAGATACGCTTTGAAACAGGTACATTTCATTTTAGTGCTAGGAGAAAGCGATCGAGACATTTTCCTACCGAGACATGAAAAATCACCTAAAGCAAAGATCAGAACTCAGGACCTTTTTCTCTCTGTCCCATATTTACTCCTCTAGAGGACACTGTTGTATAAGAGCAGATGCACAGTAAATGCTAAAAAACACCTTTTCTTTTTTGTCTTTTAAGAGACAAGACCCATGAATGTCTGGTATTCCAGGAGAGCATCACTCCTGAATGATTTCTGCAGTGCGTGTATATGCTTCTTGGGCATGAGAACTTGCTGAAGCTCTGGGTAGGCAATACGAGGGTTTGCCTCTCTGTAACAGCACGCTGACGTTGCCATCGCTTAAACCATCCATGGAGCCGCCATATTTACAATGGTGCCATCTCCTTCAAAGCACCACGTCACCATCCTGGTCTTTAGTCGAGGGGGATGGGGTTGGGTGCAGTGGTCAGTCCTTCCTCCGTGCTCCTCTTTCTAACTTAAAACCCAGCACAATGACTGCATAATTGCACCACGGAAAGACATGTTTAGAATTTATTAATGGGGAAAGAAAAAGAAAAGCAAAGGCCTGTAGCTTCCTCAGGTATTAGGCTGGAAATGGAGTAGATGCTAACTTGGGTACAGCTCTTCAATGCCTGAATAAATAGCAGTAACAAGGCTGTTCCAAAGTTTATCAGATGACTGTACTCATTTGCTCTAAATATCATATTTAGTGATTTGTGCTGATTCTTCAGTTTGTGGGATTAGTTACAGTTCATTGTAAGTTCTAACTGTATTTCCATGTACTGTGTTAAGACCTGATTCAAGAGTAGTTTTATTTGATAAAAACCAGATGTTCTTAAAAGAGACTCTCTCCTTCACAGTACAAAACATTATTCTTAGCAATTGTATGTACCTTACAAAATTAATAAGCACAGCATCTCCCTGCGTGACATATGACATTATTATATTTTTCCCTGTTGAGGGACTTTTAAGCCGTTGGGGTCACAACCTCTGTGCCTTATGAGAAATGGAGAAGCACATGGTTCTAATTTTATCTTCAACCCTGCCCTCCTGCTGACATGTATGTTTACAATACGGTTCATCTGTTGACCCTTCACTCACATTTAAAATATTAGCTAACATTTTTCGGTCCCAAACACAACGGTGCATGGTGATTAGCTTTTAAGACCAGTTGTTTTCTTTATTGCCTTTTGACATGCACGTCTTATCCGAAAGCCCTTGACTGTTTTTCTAATTTGAAAACAGCACCAGCCACAAAACCAACTCCAGTTTGCCTGGATGCTTCTGCTCTCGCTATGACGCAGGGCACTTCAGATCTTTAAATACACGATATCGCCCCACTTGCCAAGGAGACGGGAAACGTCCTGCCGTGGTTAGAGATATCCCCGAGGAGCCGTCCGGCTCAAACCCCGCTCTTGGCCGCCCTTCAGTCCCGAGCTGAGGTGGGTTGGGGTGAGCTCAGCCTGACGCGTGTCCCAGGGGACGCTCTCTGCCCCCTGAGTCCCCCCATCAAGAGTGGCTGGATCCTGCTATGGGCAAGTCAGGAGGAAAACCCTTCCAGAGAAACCAGCCCCTTCCCTGGCCCGTGTCAGGTGCTGAAAGAACACACGCTCGCTTTTCAGCATGAAGTGAAAGAAAGAGCGACGAGATAAGGCTGACTTTTTGGAGAGGGGGGGGCCTAAAAAATGAGGGCTATGTTTATTCTCCACTTCATTTTCCCTTGCATCAGAAGGAAGGTGAAAGGAAAAGGGAAGAAGGGGTGGGGGGCACATGAGAGAGAGAAATAACCTCATTCTCTTTTTTAAAAGGGGAAAACTTTAACAGGAAAAATAACAAGTACTTTCCTTTTAAATTAAAATAACATAGAAAATTTAGAAAGATGCCTTCAGCACTTGAATCTCTTCAAGATTTTTTTCTTATTTTAAATTGTATTTTTAAATTGTCCTCATTTACACTGACAATGTATAATGTGCTCTGGTAACATGATGGTGTTAGAGCACTTCCACTTTATATAAAGCAAAATTATGGACTTGGTTATTGGACTGTATATGGACTGTATTAAATGATACCATACTAAATGAGCTCATATAAATATAAGCCTTGGCTTAAACTGCATAATAGGGCATCACATTCATCATTTGCTCAGTTCAAAATATTTTCATAATTCTGAACCTCAGCACTTTCAGTTTCCCTATAATCTACAGTCCCAGTAGGTATTTTCGATGTGTTTATTGATGTATTTGACTTCCCATAACAATTCTGTAAATAATTTCCAGGCCTGAAATGTACCAAAGCTTATTACACTGCTGAAGAGACCTTCAGAAATGTTAACGCCTTATTTTGGGGGAGTGAGAGCAGGGTCTCTTTTCAGTGGTTGTTATGGGAAGGCATTTCAATGAAAGCTGGGCAGATCCAGGATTACCCTCGTTCTTGGAGGAAGGGATATGGGTATTGCAGCTGTGAGTCAGGGTCTGAAAACACCTGGTTCCTGCAGGTTTCAACCATAACATATATGTCCTTAAAAAACTTGAAAATAACATGGTCGGGGAAGGACAGAGAGAAAGAAGCTTGACAGCCATAGGCTAGAGCCATCGCTTTGTACTGTGGAAAGAACCAGCAGCGAAAACTGAAGAAAGATGCTATCTTAACCCTAATGAGACAGAAGTACACCTAGATGCCATGGAGGCATTGTTGTGTACAGCCGTAATCTCATGATAACTGCAGAGAAATTTCCTATTCTATGTATTTGGGTAATTCTGTGCACCCCCAGGTTGCAATTTGGCTATATACGCATACAAATATCCATATGTATATTTGTTTAACAGCAACTGATGTACTCCCAAGCCATCTTGCAAGAGTCCAATCCATAAATAATCCTGTTGAAGTGTTGAAGTCATTGCTGTTCACAGTGAGTTGATATTAGCTGGAGAACCAGGCCCTAAAATTGTCTTTCTTCGTCACTCCTGTAATTCCTTTAATCTTTTTTTTGTTTGTTTTTTATCCCCCTCTTTCTTGATGGCTCCAATAGCCAGAACAGCAGATATTGTCCCAGAGACCTGGCAACCCTGTGTCTCGGGAGCTGATGCCAATGGCAGTTGGGGGAGCAGCACTGGTGTTCAGCATATTTGGCTTTTTTCCTTTGGGTAATGAAGACATCATACTGTTTCTGCCCTCCCATTCCTAAAACCTCTGATCCTGGATGTGGAGTCTCTGGGCATGAAACATGGAGCCTCTCACTGCTGCATAAAATCAATCAAAGCCAACGCCACCAGGGAGGCTGTTACTTGCCATGTTGGCAAGGCACTAATCGCTTCCATTATCGCTCCGGCGAGGAGGACAGATGGACGTAGCACTCCAGAGTCAGCTGCAAACTGTGATCAGTTTCCACATACAACTATTTCCAAAACCTTCTAACATAACCCATCTTTTCTTTTTGGCATATTTGGCTCAGGCAGAATTTAAAACTGCATCATTAGCACATTGGATCTGTGCCAGTTAGACAGGCATGACAAAGCCACCGTTTTCCCTTCAATAGTTGGGTGCAACTCAGCTTTTGAAGAGACAAAAACAATCCATAAATTCACCAGCTCAAAATTATACTGCAATTTATTAATCTGTCACTGTAGGAGGTTGGATTTCCTGCCTTCATTTCCACCAATACATAGCAATGCAAGTAGGCTGCTTGAAGCTTTCCTAATGCCTGCTTGCTCATGATTCCTATAATCTCGTGACAATGAAGAGCAGAGAGATTTGTCGCGTAATACTGTCAGTAATAGTCAAATAATTAAAATGTGGCCATACGAGTATTCTTTACACGCTTAAAGAAAAGGATCAGTAGCAGTAAGCCATAGCAATCACATTGCACTTCTCACCAAAGCCTTTCATATGGTACCTCTTCCACGATTTCTGAGCTCACATTGGAACTACTCAAATTTTACCAATAAGGAAAAAGAGGCAGACATTTTTCCAGTGTCACAACTTTTCCAACATGACAAGGAATGACTTAATGTAAGAAAGAAAATCTAATATAGCTCAGCTCTCAGTCCTCTGCTCTTTGCTTTCCACCTTGTCACTCCACTCCCACAGCTGCAACTTAATGGACGTTTTACTCTTCATGCAAGAGTTTACAATGCTGAAGCTACTTCCCAGAGTAGTTCATGGGAACATACAGCTTTTAGCTATGGAAAACGGGTAGGAAAACTACACCAACAGCTACTTATACTAAGGCCTGCCTTTATGCCAGAAAAGGTCTTTGACTGCTCTGGTTCTGATATAAAACTGGTTTTTTGGTACGTGGAAGAACAAGTTCTTAACCTTCTAAGAGCAACACGAGCATGAAAGTCATCATGTAGGATCCCGCAAGATGATGAAGTGCTTTCATGGATGGCTGAGATACAGAAGGAGAGGCTGATGTACACGAACACAAACACTTCTTTTCTGTGAACAAGGCTACCACTACCACCAGCACAGCTTGCAATATGTCAAAGAGAATCGTCTGCATAAACGGAGTAAAAACGTTACACAATATAAATTCCAATATAAAATAAACTGCTTCTCATATGTAAAAATTTACCACAATAAATACCGTTAAGAAAAATCTCCATTCTTGCTTTAAAAGAATCTACTTGTTTATATCCACCAGCTCTTCAGAAGATGGAGGTGTTCTGGATTTGTAGTCATGTGAACCAACTCCTAGGAAAAAAGATCCTCATACAGAGCATCTGTCCACTCAGGCCTTCGCCTCCCTGACGCTGAAGACCACCGCTAAGCATCACGTGTCAGTGCTGACCCATGAGTTCATGTCTGTTCCACTATAACACGTATATTTATGTGATTACAAAACGTGCTTAGTAAAACACATGAGAAGCCACGTGTTGCTCGCTTTTTATGTCAGCCTTATGGTTTCAGGGCTTCTGTGGACCAAGTTTACTGGGAAGACGCTGTAAATGGTGGTGCTGTAGCAAGCAAATCATCTGCAAGCATGTGCTTTGTAGCCACATTGGCTAAGGCCCAGTATATCCAGAAACAAAAAGTCAGTTGGGGCTGTTTCATCTTACGCCTTTATGCTGGCTGCATTTCCTTGTTGCCTGCCTCTGGTGTACAAATCAGCACTAACTTACAGTCCCTCACACAGATTTACTTGCATATAATATATCCCCAATTACATCTGATTTGAATTCAACACCACATGCTTCAAGCCTGAGGCTTAATCCATTAAACCAGTCCTTTTTGATTTCAGGTTGGTAAACCCAAACCAGACCTGCATGGGCTTCTCTGAATAAGCCCTCGAAACAGGGGCCTTCCAAGGGGAGCAGAGGGGAGTCAGGCACAAGGGTGGGTTGCTGGGTGCTGCAGGGAGTCCTGCCAGCAGGGAGGGGACAGGAGCTGCAGCAGGGACCTGGGGCTGCAGCGGGGACCCCGGGGGCTGCAGCAGGGACCCCGGGGGCTGGAGAGGGGACCCCGGGGGCTGGAGAGGGGACCCCGGGGCATAGTGGGAAAGGAGCTGCAATGTCAGCAGCAACACCACAGCAGGCTCTGGCTGAGAGGAGTGCACTTGTCCTCTGTACTCATAGTGGGGTTACTGAGCAATTCAGCATCAGTTGCTGCAGTAAGGCATACAAGATCAGATCTTTAGCAGGATCAGTGTAACTCCTTGTTAAGCCAATATATAAGGGGTTAAGACTCATTCTTCTATTTTTCCCATGCTCTTGACAGCTTCTCTTTGCTACAAACCTCCTCTCTGCACCCACTGCCAGTCAAGAGGAGGATGCAGGAGACTCCTAAAAGCTGCTGACCTACTTAATTGCTTCTTGGCCGTGGCTGAAAAGCCTGAGGTACTGAGCTGAGGTCAATACAAGTACCAGAGGTTCAGCCACATTGCTACAACACATGCAAGAGCATTTAAACGTATTTGACTATCCAAATCAAAGTTGATTTTTTCTGATTCCTCTGACACATGTGGCATCATCACCATCACTTCAGCTCTTCTGATCTGCTGCAGCTCACTGATCCTCCTCTCCGTGCCTGGTTTCCAACTGATCTTTTGTCTGGGATGGGACCCTTGCTTTACTCTTTTTTTTTTTTTTTTTTGTAAAAACTTAGTGAGAAGAGGGCTGGGCCTTGAGGTACTACCATAATTCAAATATTATGGTTACTATTAATAATAACAAGAGCAACAAGAATAGGCATATATGTCACATTAATATTAGAAGCACTGTGTCGACAGCTTCACTTATGCTGAGGTAAACACTGATGTTTAAAACCATAAAAAGCAAGAGAACGTTAAGTGGATGCTGTCTTAAAAGGAGCTTGCTTGGACTGTTACAGCACTGTGGAAGACATAACAAGAAATGCTTCAGATAATACATACACACATATTTATATATGTATATATATACACATATATACTTTATTCATTTTTGCATGATGAATTTTCACACAAATCCTTTGCTGAAATTCAGAAACCCATCAAGTTTTCCCTTTGCTCAGATAAAACAGTTACCAAGCGTTAACTCTACCAAGGGTGATTTGAGCAGAGAAAGGAACTCAACAAAGTGAAAAAGTACTTTCAAATCCTAACCGTAGCAGATGATGTTTTGGTCATTTCTAGCTGGCTGTGAAGTTAGAGCCCCAGAACTGTGGTTTCATATGTGGTTCAAGCATTGGCTGCATTTATGCTGGGGGAAAAAAAAAAAAAGGATGCTTGCATGCAGGACCTGGCATGCATTGTTTAAAAAAAACCAAAACAAAAACCCAAACCGTGGCTGTCTTCAATTATTTTCCATTACAGCATTGTCTGCATATAATTGCTCCATGTTTTCCATTAAGGAGTGCCAAATGAATGAGTATGTTAGAGTATAGGATGTACAAATTCCACTGGTAATGCTGCCCCGTATCAGTAAATAACGTGAAACTCAATCTCCTTTGACCTGTATGATGTTTTCATACAATTAATCTGCATTTTTCAAGCGTCCAACGTTATTTACCATATCTTCCATCAATAGCTGAGACTGGGGACTCAGAGAAAATCCAGGCCATGGGAAGTTAGACAGTGATTTCAAAGAGGTCTTAACTGGGGCTAACTGGTGAAATGCCTTGTAAATTGGGCTTTTGCCAGAATGTGCAGACAGGGTTTGGGGGTCTTTTTAGCCTTGTTTTTAAAATCTGAGAGGACTACACATCACATAGGTCTTTTCTGTGCATGAAAGTAAAGGAATTCCACAGGTTTCCACAGATTTTAAGATCAGGCCCCACATGTCATTTTGGTTGCTCCCCAAACCCAACATTTTCATCGTTAGTCTTTCTGTAAAAGGATTTGTCTGCTTCTACATCCTGGCTACATGGATCAGACTCATTAGGCTGGGGACAACAGAAGCCCCTGGGGGCCAGTGCCTAGGGATGCCTAGCAGCCCCCCATCAAGCAGGGCTTGGGCATCTCTTCCCAAAAGCAGAAGGCATGCGGTAGCAATGCACACCAGGATAGATACCATGCCAAACACGACGCAGGGTAATTTCTATGATGGAAGAATCCAGGAGACTTAGTGTCATCTGCCAGCTGTTAACGTCCTCCTGCACAGAGCTGAGCCTCGACCCAGCTCAGCTACAGCAATTTGCTTTTTAATATCAATACTTATTAACACCTATAACCAGATAATATAGTACACAGCCCAGAATAATTTCATTGTACAGCAGTAGTTAATATACCTGACCTGGAACAACACATGCGTCACTACTTCTGCCAAAGGGGTCTCAGTAAGCAAACTGGTTGAGTTTGGCAGTTCGTAAATAAGCTGTAATTACACACTGGAAATAGCAAAATTACACCTTAACTGCAACATAGCAATACCCTTCCCTTATTACTCTGACCAAGCTATTGAGATATATATGTCTAAACAAAATAAATCCATGATCTTCACATTATGAAGATTGTACTACTGCATCCCTCCCTTTTTCCCCATCTGTGCACTACCCCCCTGGCAGTGCTAGCTGTAACCTCAGGACTGCACACGCTTGGGTATAGCCAGCTGTGCTGCGAGATGGGAAATCTGAGCACACGCACACTCTAAAATGAAACTCAAACGAAACAAAGCTTCTCGTGTAAAAGATGACACAGTCACACTGGTTTACATTAATGAGGGAATGATGCCCAAATGCAGACCGATACTCCATCACCGAAACATCTGCAGAAAAAGTTTTGAGACGGTAAAGAAGTTATGATTTGCTATGGAAAAACACTCAGCTGCTATCTGAGCTATTCTTAATTGAACTTGACAGAAGACGTGTGCACTGACACTACTAGGACGTTTAGAAACTGAAGCTGGATCAGCTTCCTAATGGAGCAAGAGAGAAATATATCAACTGTTAAAGAGGCTGAATTTTCACCGGAAGGGTTGTTTTTTAAAAAAACTTGATATGATGGGGAACAACAGCAATTACAGCACACATTGGACAAAATACATCTTAAGCACAGCCACTGATTCTTACTTATTTTGAAGGGAAAAAAATAAAAATATAAAATATACACAGTTTTTAACCTAGTGGTATGATTGTAGCTGGAAAAAAGCACTCGGTTATTTGTTCAGACTACTTCAAAGAAAAAGCGCTGCCTCTGAAAGCAAAAAGCCATTGGGCTAACCGAGTAGACTTTTTCCTCTTACATATACAACAGCTTTCTATGTGCTGTGGGCTTTGAGCTTCTTCAGGTAGGAGAGCTGCCTTCTGTGCCGTTAAGTAACTCCTAATACAGCAGGGTCCTGATGCTGACTGGATCCTAGAGAGAAAAGAAACAACTCCCCTTGCCCCCCCCCCCCAGAAAAAAGGATGCCGTTAAAAAACACTTGTTCTCATGCCATTTCACACGGCTTGCATCTAGTTAGCACTATCGAATCTATTTGACTACAAGGATCTGCTTCAAACACACACTCACATTGCAAAATGGAACCAAGTCCTGTTCTCATGCCCATTTCACATACGGCTTGCATCTAGTTAGCAGCTAAAAACACATTCCTTAAATATTTTCCTTTCCAGAAAGAAGACACCTCCAGTATCAACTTTCTCTAGCCCATACCACGGTGAAGCAGCTTTTCCCAGAGCTTTTCACTCTACCTCAAGCACCTTATTCTGTGAGCGATCTCACTGACTACAGAGGAAAACTGCTAGTCCTGCTCAGCATGTTGGGATGCACGCAAGGATACAGTTTCAGCCAGCCAGCTTTGAAACAGGCCAGCTGGCTGTATTTGTTTGAGATGGGAATCATTAGATTCTCTCCTCAGATGCGCACGAATAAAGCCAGAACTTTTCTCATGGAAGGCAACGGTGTACGTGGTACATTGGTGCATGGGCTCTGTTGGGTGGGGACCAGAAAACCCCTGGAAGCTCTTTGGGAATATGTCACTGTCTGCGAAGTGCTTTGTAGCATTGCACCTTTGGTGGTAGATGCTAATGCTTGCACATCCTGCCATCATTTCTTTTGAGAAAGGGGTAAGAGTAAAATCCTGGTCTAACTGATGTTAAAGGAATTTTTTCATCAACTTAATTCATAGAATCATAGAATCATTAAGGTTGGAAAAGACCTCTAAGATCATCAAGTCCAACTGTCAATCCAACACCACCGTGCCTAAACCATGACCCAAAGTGCCACGCCTACATGTTTTTTGAACACCTCTAGGGATGGTGACTCCACCACCTCTCTGGGCAGCCTGTTCCAATGCTTGACCACTTTTTCAGTAAAGAAATTCTTCCTAAAGTCCAATCTAAACCTCACCTGATGCAACTTGAGGCCATTTCCTCTCATCCTATTGCTTGTTACTTGGGAGAAGAGACCAACAACCACATCACTACAACCTCCTTTCAGGCAGTTGTAGAGAATGATGAGGTCTCCCCTCAGCCTCCTCCAGACTAAACAACCCCAGTTCCCTCAGCCACTCCTCATAAGACTTGTGCTCCAGACCCTTCACCAGCTGTGTTGCCCTTCTTTGGACATGCTCCAGCACCTCAATGTCCTTCTTGAACTGAGGGGCCCAAAACTGAACACAGTATTTGAGGTGCGGCCTCATCACTTCCCTGCTCCTGGTGGCCGCACTATTCCTGATACAAGCCAGGATGCCATTGGCCTTCTTGGCCACCCGGGCACACTGCTGGCTCATATTCAGCCGGCTGTCAACCAGTACCCCCAGCTCCTTTTCCACAGGGCAGCTTTCCAGCCACTCTTCCCCAAGCCTGTAGCGTTGCATGGGGTTGTTGTGACCCAAGTACAGGACCTGGCACTTGGCCTTGTTAAACCTCATTCAATTGGCCTTGGCTCATCAATCAAGCCTGTCCAGGTCCCTCTGCAGAGCCTTCCTACTCTCAATCAACACTCCCACCCACTCAATCCCCTTGTCCAGATCATTGATAAAGTTATTAAGCAAGACTGGCCCCAGTACTGAGCCCTGGGGAACACCACTTGTTATCGGTCGCCAACTGCATTTAACTCAGTTCACCACAACTCTCTGGACTCAGCCACCCAGCCACTTTTTTACCCAGCAAAGAGCATGCCTGGCCAGGCCATGAGCCGCCAGCTTCTCTAGGAGAATGCTGTAGGAGACAGTGTCAGCAGCTTTACTAAAGTCCAGGTAGATGATCCACAGCCTTTCCCTCATCCACTAGGCAGTCACCTGGTCATAGAGTTGATTTACCTTTGGATCTCCCAATCTGTGCTCTGCAGTTTTTCACAAAATGGGAGAAACGGAAATCAAAGGCACGGAAGTGTGACCGGCACATTTTGCAAAACAGCACGGGGAAACTAGTCCAACTGATATGCAGAAGCTGGTTCCATGCGCAGTGTTCCCTGCCACATCTCGGCTCAAACCTGCCACTTCTGAGCTCAAACCTGGGCTTCAGAATAGGAGATTGTAAAACAAGAAATGATGAACTCTGTAATCTATAGTGACCTAAAGAAAAACAAGAATAAAAGCCCTAAGTTTCTCACAGTAGGTGAGAAATAAGGCACGTAAACCAGATGCTTAATTTTACCCCTAACTCTACCAGTGCCTCTCCATGTCTTTTCTATATGTAGGAATGGCATGTGTAACTGGGAAGTAATAATTTTCTACAGCGTGGCTTTTCAGCAGCTGTTAGGACATCTGCATAGAAATCCATCTGGTGCTTTGCGTAGCAAATGCCACCATAAACTTTCAGAGTCCCCTTCCTTTTGCAGTTACATGAACATGAAACAGCAGCAGGGCTCTGGAGTAAGTTCTGCTTCCAGGATGGGAGGTGGGGAGCTGTGAAAAGGCGGCAGCTTTCAATATGGAGCTTCAGATACTAACAGAAAAAGTCCTGATTCCCTACAGAGTCTCAGGGACAAGGCTTTGACTAGGTACTCCTTCTACCACAGGTCCTCCCCAAAGGCAGCAACATCTCCAAAGAACTGTAGAGCGCTTGATTTCATCTCATCCCATCCTTTCCTGGGTATTTTTCCATTAGGGTTTTGCCCAGAGCCCACAGGATTAGGGAAAAGCCAGATCTGAGTCTGTCAAGTTGTGGTTCTGTTTTCAATGGTTATATATATTGTGCTCTGTGTTGAATTAAAACTATAATAAAAGTCCTCTCACTTGTTACTGTATTTGTGTAATGTTCAAATTAGATGGGAACAGTTATTTGAGAGAAACTAATCCAATGCATATCCAAAACCACATCAGGTTTTAATATAGAAGCTATCTACTAACAGGCTGCATGGTTGAGCGGGGAAATGCAACCACATCTGTATTACTCAATGCCAAGGACTGGCAAAACTGACCCTTCTGACTATCATCTCCCCCACTGCCCAGGATAACAGCATGAGTTCATATAAATGCACCGTGTGGAAATCTAGGCGGGATGATAGCTTAACATGATTTTGTGCTTCACATGATCGCTTGGCTGCCTTCACGTTCACGATAGAAGTCCTGGCACCCGAGAGGTGAAGTGTTAGGAGGTGGCTGGGCTACGCAGGAGTTACAGATGTGGGCTACTAGAAGCAGAAACAGCTGAAATCTGAAAGGAGGATCCCAGTTCAGGTTCCTGAGCAGTGTCATATTAATGGATATGGGACTGAGTTGCGAAAGAGCCACGGTTAGAAGGTAAGTGGAGGAGTTTATAGCCTCCTTGAAATATTTTGGCCCTTCATTTTCTGTATATGTGTAGCCTGGCCTATGTAATTTGGGTAGGATCCAGAGTCCCAGGTAGCCGGCTGCTACAAGGGATGCTGATAACACAGAATCTGTTAATCAGGTTTCCAGTTTGGCTGTTTACACAACTTACTATTTTAAGCCAAAAAAAGATTTGCTACTATATTTCAAGAGCACCGTGGGCTGCCTTGTGTACTTACGCTGGATTTGCACTGCACATGCAGAAGTCAGGTATGTGGTTTTAAAATAATGATCCTTCATATTTACGTAATATCTATTACTACTGGTTTTGGCGTTTAAATTGGTACTAAATCATCTTTCGCCTAAATCAACGAGCTGTTCACTGCTAGCAGTAAAGATCAGAAATACTAATTGCAATTGAAAGTTAAAGATGACATGGAAAGAGACCATGAAGTTTAAAACTGGAACTGAACTGCAAAAATTAGGAACATACATGAACTGGAGCTTTTGTTCAACCACTCAGAAGGTGGACAAAGACCGGGGGGGGGGTGTTTGCATTGGCAGTTGAGGACTTTTGGGGACTGGTACCCTTGTCAAGTTGAATCAGAACGTCAGTGCGTTACCGACGTACATATATTCAGTTTAAACAGTAACATCTCCAACCTGAACAAGCCTTTTGGCAGATCAGCACCAGCCCAGTTTTTGTTTTCAGAGGCAATTAAAACAAGAGCTGCTTAGGACTGTGTTCTGCCCTGAAGCTCCGCCTGAACTCATTTCTCGTGTTACGTAGTTTATCAGGATCTTACCCATGGAATAGTTTGCTGAATTAACAGCTCAAATAGAACAGATTGCATTCAAATGTTGTGGGTCGGGGAAAATTAACTCCAAAGTATTACACTCCCGAGCCCAAATCCTACACTTACATTACTGTGGATTTACGCCAGTGTAAATGAGAGTAGAATTTGGCCCTTGACCTTCTCCAAGCAGGTCATTATAGTTGAAATAGTAACTGATCTTAGAAAAACATTTTTGCTGTGAGGTATTTATTTCTGTATAAAGGTTTATGGAACATCATATTCTTTGCCCTTTAAGACTGATACTGACATATATAAACACTACTGGGCTTGGTGTGCCATAGCTTAATCCAGCCTCTCTAAATCTGGCTAAAACAATGGAAATATCTTCTGAAACCATTGTGGGTTATATCCAATATAGTTAAAAACATCTGACTGCAACCGCAAATATGCTGGTATTTGGTTGTGCTATAAAAACATTTTTATGTCAAATACAACTGGGACTAATACAGTAAACTACAAGTACAGTTAACCCTTGGAATGAACCACATTTAGATGCTTGAAGGTTAAGGTAGTCTGTATTGGTTGCATTTTCTTTTGAAGGGCATAAAATGAATGTAGGGTATAAAAACTAATTACTAGTACTAATAGAGTGAGTGATATTTATATAGCACCTTCCACGCCATACTATAAACACACCAGCAATGTTATAAACTCCTGTAGCTACCAGCTATGGACCTGATCATGTCCTGCATGCTTGAAGAAAATCCCCAGGAGCACCCAGCTACTGCTTCTGTTAAGTGAATAAACTTGTGCCCCCTTCCCCTCCACACCTACACGTACACACGTGCATGCACTCCCAAGGACCGTTTCAACCCTGACCAAAATGTGGTGCTGCCAGAGGGCTAATCAACGCTTAGAAAAGCACAAATGGGGAAAGAAAGGGAAAGCAGAGCTAGGTGGGTTGCAAGGGGGGTGTTTAGCTGGCAGAGTGGTATTCCCCAAAAGGGGCAGATAGGACACCAGGGGCTCTCGGTTACAATGAAACAAAAAATCTGCTTTAAACAGAAGTTACTGAGGAACTTGTTTGAGAAAAATGTTTTCCAAGTAAGAGGTGTTCCAGCATGAGACAAGAGATAGTGCTGAGCATACTGCAGGATCTTGGCTTGCTGCTCTGCAGTTCAAGGCCCCTGGCAACGCTGTGCTGGGCACTGGCTCAGTTATGAGCATCTCTTAGAATCACAGAATCAGAGAATTGTTTAGGTTGGAAAAGACCTTGAAGATCATCAAGTCCAACCATTAACCTAACACAGCCATCCCACCACTAAACCATGTCCCTAAGCACCTCGTCTGCCCTTCTTTTAAATACCTCCAGGGATGGGGACTCAAATCACCTCCTTGGGCAGCCCGTTCCAATGCTTGACAACCCTTCTGGTGAAGAAATTTTTCCTGATGTCCAATCTAAACCTCCCCTGGCACAACTTGAGGCCATTTCCTCTTGTCCTCTTGCAACAGTTCAGTCCATCATCATCCGTTCAATACACAAATAATGGAAATGTATGTCGTGTACAAATCCTTCAATGTGTATTTTTAGATAAAAGCAGTATCTGAAAGTTAAACTCACATCAATGCGTAATCTACAATAACATGTTAAGACATGCGCAGGAGCCCACGTACCATTACCTAAACGGACTCAAGTACTCCAAATCCTACCTTTCATCAAAAGCCCTTTTGGACAGAGGTTGCTGAAAAGTCTTGCTATGGTGCTACAAGAAGACGCTTCCCCTAACTGCACCCTCTGGGTAAAGTTGTTGGTCTTAGAACAAGGGGAGGTAACAGGGAGCGCTCTGGGGACACTTCCCTGCCAGTACAAGCATCATGGCTCAAAGCCCTGATCTGCCTGCAGAGCAGATACCTAAACACTTGATAAAGCAGGGCTTGCGCCCTTGCACCACGGCAGTGCTTTGGAAATCTACATTTGTTCTGTATTATATCAATAAGATATTTACTACATACAAAGTGTGTGTTTCATTCTTTGTCCCATTCCCAATTCTTCTCTGTACAGCATTTGGGGAGTGAATGGATGTTTTAATCTACAGAGACTCCTCATTTCTTCCCTGAGTGGTAACAGCTAATTCAGAGCAAGCCTTGTATATAGCAAAAACGCTTCTCTCCATATACACTGCTTCGTATTTATTTACACTGAATTTCATCTGCCAGTCACTCAGTATCATGCAACTCCACGCAATTAGTTTTAATTGCCATTAGCTGGAATAATCTTGGATCACTAGCAAATGCTGTCAGCTCACCATTGTGCAGATCATTTATGAATACATTCAACAGCTCAAGCTCCAGGCCAGATCCCTGTGGGAATATACCACTACCTCTCTAGCCATTTACTCACAGGCATTGCTTCCTGTGTTTCAGATCTGTGGGTGACCCCGGAGATGGTTCTGAGATGGTTTAAGAGCCCTTTAGCAGGCATCTTGTCAACCCCCTCTGGCAATCCATACACAGCATTTCAAACAGGTCACTCTTGTCCATGTGAGTGGTGGCTCCTGTATGTGCTCTTATGCTATTCCCTGGCTGGGAAGTCATTAAAATATTGTTTCCTACTATAATATAAATGTCAGTTTTACACTTCTAAAATAAACAAACAGGGCTGCTGTGGACTTCAGCAGTAGTCATTTTACAGTTTTGTGTAGAAACAGTGCAAATAAGATAACCTTCTCCAGCTGCCTGCAAATCCAAACCTGCCCACATTTCCTTGACCTTCACTATGAAGTCAGTAGTAACTTATTTCAATTAACTTACAAATATTAGTGCCATTTGGGTTTGTATCAGGAAGCAGCCAGTGGTTTTTGTTTGTACATTCACTACAAACTTCTTCATCCTCACTAGTCTAACTACTTGGATAACTTTAATAAGATTGTATTAATAATATTTAATAAGATTGTATTATTCAGTGCTGAAGACACTGAATACCCCGACATCAGTTCATCAAAGCACGTACACGGGCAGGTTCCTCCCTTAACTGCTATCCCCATCCAGCCCCACCCTGAGTCTCACTGACCGTCTCACGCATCTCTGCCTGTGAAGAACATGAACAACACCCGAACTTGGACCTGATCCTACTCCACTCAAGTCAAGGGCAGTTTTTCCAGCAATGCTATAGAAGTACAAACGTAGTACTACGAAAGTTGTCAGCTGCTTAGCTAAAGCTCTCAGCATCTTCCAGAGTCAAGCCAACATCTCCCTAACAGTTACACCATGAACGCGGATGCTAGTAACTCAGATTGCCATGTCTGAAAATATTACTAGGAAACACAGTTGTTACTGAGTTTAACTCAACCATTCAGCCTTTTCCTTCCATAACAACTTTGTAATCAGATGGCGAGTACTGAGCTCCTGTCTTAGATCAATGGTCAATCTCCACCACAGCAAGGAAACAACATCCCTTAATGCACTTCATCATTAGACATCCTTTATAAATCCATTGTTCAGTGCTGACATTTGAATTGCAGATTGGTTGATCCTTATTTTCCAGCTGGATAAAGCTGAACAGACCCAAATGTCAAAGATTCTGTTATCAGTCCATATCATGGTCTATTAATAGCTTCAACTGCATTTTTTTAGTCAAGAATATGAGTCTCTGGTTTAACAGCCAATACAGAAAAACCAGAGTTATCCTCTACAAAATGAACAATGAAGTTTTAGTAGCTTATCACAGCGATGCATTTGCTTACTTCATGTTTTGATTTAAGTGTTTAAACTCATATTTATATATTCCAGTATAGAAAAGCTTTGTAAACTAGGTAAGAAAGCATAGCACTTATTTTACTTTTTGATACCAATGAAATAGAGAAGCGGGCTTAATTGTGTAACTCCTCTAATCTCCGTAACTGAGACCATCCCATTTGCACTGTAGCTCATATGTAACTGATGAAAGCAAATGAGTGGGGGATGAATTTATTGGATTTTCAGAGCTATAACAGCAGCTGGTCAGCAGGCTCAGTCCAGTCCTCTCTAGGTAAAGTAGTTCAGGACCAGTGGGGTTCAGATCTTTTAATAAAAGGTTTGGGAGGAAATGCAAATTATTATTCAAAACCAGACAGCTGGAGGGCAGGAAAAGTGGGGAGCAGCCATGAAGCATATATGTACTTGCTATTCTAATTAGCCCACCAATGAGAAAAGAATGGGACATGTTGTGTCTATTACCCTCTACCTACATATATTTTAGTAGGGTATTTACGTATGTAGCCTACTCTACCTATATATATTTTAACTTGTTTCTTTTAAGCACGGGTCAAATTATACCAAAATAAAAATCCTGCCAAGTTCTGCTGAGAAGTCCATCCCCTTCCTGCTTCTCTTTCTTCCCCTGGATGGATACTGGCAGCACACTAGCGCTGAGCAACAGCTGAGAGGCGGACAAGGAAAGCACAAAAAAATCTTAGCATAACCGCAGTAAAACACTCAGACACAGGAGTGAGCCCCCCCAAATAAATAGGCTCACATCGAAGAAATTAGAAGGATGAGTTAGCACAGCTGAGCTCACGTACAGGGAGGACATCATCTCTGCCGGAAAGAAAAGGGCACAGCAAATAGCCCTTTCTGCATTCATCTGATTGCCAAATGTGGGGGGGTACCTTCACTTTTTCCCCAGGCAGAGGGTAGGAAGCCCACAGCCTTCTGCTGGGCTGGGAGGGAACTTAAAAGCTGACTGCGATTTTCCAAACTGAAGGTAACTTGTCCCATATTATCTCTAGGCTGCCTTCTTGAAGACCATGTACAGAACATAAACTGCACAGTGGAGGAATACTTTTCATGCCTTCCATGCTGGAGCACACAAAGACTCCAAAGATTTTATTAATTCAGTTCATCTGCACTCTCAAACCTTTAGGCAGTAGGGAGTAAGCTATTTATCTTTTGGTTTCTTGTAAGGAATTCACACTAGACTTGCTGCTAAATCATTTTCCCTGTACTACTAGTACAGGAAATTAACTATAAATGAACTATGAAAACAAATCATTCTGCTACAATTTTCCACTGATATTACTTTACAGTTTTAGTACATTTAGGAAAAGCAATATAGATTCAAAAAAAAGAGTTACAACTTATTTATATACTGATCCTTAAATTATGCTCTTTCCTCTTTTAACAGGCCCTACTTATAACATATTTCTTGCTTATTCTGTAGTGCAATGCTGAAGGTGGAAGCATCCTCATGACTACAGCATCATAACATGGTTTCATGGTTAACGCTGAAGACAATTTCACTTTGAGACTACTATTTACTGAAATCAGCGGGGGAGGAGATAAAAGGCAGTTCCTTGTATTCCTTCCTATAAAGCCAATGGCTTCTGATGGTTGATATAAACAGCAGTACGGAGACATTCTGCGTTTTTTCAGCAGTTGGTGATTTTTTTCATAATTTCCTCCCTGCACAAACCCTACTGCATTTCTTCAGAAAGATTAAACGCCGAGGATTTATGCCTTCATTAAGGTCTACGTTTTTCACCTGTTTGAAGAAGTAAGAGATGGCGTACTCTAAGTGTGGAATACGCAATTTTGCTCTGAAACTGGTTTTTAAGCAACACACAGGGGTAATTGTGGAGAAGTTCTGTGGTTCTGGGAAGGGGATGGATCTACTCCGTACTGTTTGAAACTCCCTTGATAAAGTCTTACACCAACAGATTGTCCATTTAACATTGAATATCTGCTGAGAGATATTTATTGAAAGTTAATGTTAAACTATGAGTGTTACAAGTTGGGGTTTTTAAGGCATATTTACAGGACAAAGAAACCAGAAATGACAATGCTCTGAGCTGAAGGCAAGCAAATATAAATTCTGCCCCGCTGTAACGCAGTCATTTCAGGAAAATAGAGTATTTAGCTTATGCATTTGTGCATTCACATCAGGGCGGTGTGCCCTGAAGCACGAAGCGCTAGCTGGAGCGAAAGCAGCGGGCAGCTGAGTGCCTTGGAGTCGATGGCAAGGGTAAGTGTCCCATGCCACAAAAACCAGGCAGTAAACATCTTGCTCGCCACACTTTACGGTGTATGAGCCACGTGGAAATGAGGCGTTCAGCTGCCACAGATCGCAGGTTGGGATGGGTGGCTGCAGCCATGCCCATCCATTTTAACCCAGTTTGCCATTTAAATAGCTAGGGTCAAATTCTACAGTGAGGATTTGGCCTTGAAGTCTTTGCAGGAGTCAGCGGGAGCAAAACGCACTCCTGTTTTTTTCTAGCAGTACACTGGTAGCTGTTAGAACTGGTGGAGAAACCGATTTTTTTCAAATGAAAAAAATGAAAATGTGCAAATTGAACTCTGCAATTCAAAAAGCAGTTTTCTGTGAGGAATCCTGAGACAGGTACTGTTGTGTGAAACCCCAGCTCCACTGGATTCGTTGGAAAACCCTCACTTCCTTCACTAGAGGCACCATCTCACTTTTTGTTGGAATTTCTATCAAATTAACATTTCCCTGCAGAAAATGTTTAAACTACCTCCCCCCCGCCCCAGTACGAATTGCTATTTTGCCAGAAGCATTTTGGTCAGACCTACAAAGGAGCCATAGACAGAAGCCATGAACAGATGTACTCGCCGGGACCCTGCTGTGAGTTGGAAGAGGTTCCACCTCTCAGCTGCTCAGCACCAGTCCCTGCTCTCCTCATTAGGGATCACCCCCACTGATGCGCTCATTGAACAGTTTGTACGAACACTTCCTACAAGGCCCAACGACGAGCAAAACAAATGGAGTTGCTTTTGCTTAAACCAAATGAGGGAGCTCCTACACAACTTGGCGGTGTGACGAGATGGAGAGGGCAGCAGCCTTTGGCAGGGGAAGAGCAGTGGGCAGCTAAAGGCGGTAACTTCTGGTGTTGTGGCAGGATTTGGAGAAGTCTGCCTATGGCTTGGAAACTAGCAGTCCCTCCAGTATGTAATGCATGTAGAGTTAGCTTGACTTCAGGAGGAACCTGGCTCCAAGGCATTCAACTAAAAGAGCATTTGTCCCAAAAGTGACACTACGGACATTGAAAGCTACTAACAAATAACAAAAGCAGCTACCCAACCTGTAGTTCAACAAGAACCAGAAGTAAACAAAATGACGGTGTACTGTCCCACTACAAGATATATTCTTGTAGATGCCTGAACATGGGCATCCTCCAACTACTTTGCAACTCTCGGGGTGTTTTGGCCCGTGAAATCTGCCCCACGTAAACTCTGTGCAATGAGCAAACCTCCATGGCCACGCATTCCCTTCAGGAACCCAGAAACTTTCACAGGGGTTTCTCACATCTTCCTACCCACAACAAATAGTTAGTCAAGTTACCTTTGTTAAGCAAACCAATTTTCATTGCTTTCATTCAGACGGCCTTAAAATAGAATTCTTGCCTGCTTTATTTTGTCAGATGTAAAGAAAACTGAGAAACTGTATCCATTGTTCCTTAAAAGAGCTTATTAGTGAAACAAAGACCTTTTTTTTCCAGTGAGTGCTGTTTGTGCAGTTACTTCATGACATATATTTGGATTCGGTCCCAGGGGAAAAAGGCCAAATTCAGTTTCAGCATTTGCCTACTACAGCATAAACACAGTCATTAGTTAACAGATCTTTTTTGGCGGTCTTTATGTAGCCTCCAACATCAAAGCACGTGATATTCATGAAATAATCAAAGCAACATATGTACACTGAAGCACTGTACGTACATTATTTTTCAGTAGCCTAGCAATCCTCAGAAATTTGAAGAGGTTCTCCTAGGCCTTGAGCCAAAGCCCTTGGAAGTCAATGGAATTTTTTTTTTTTTTTCCCCCCTTTGATTTCAATGGATGCCGAGTCTGGCCCTCAGATAATCACTGCCATGTTAATGGCAAACTACTTTCCATTTTTATATTAATTTCCTGCTCGAGGACGACACAGGGCCAAAAGCACGGGGGAATGAAATAATTTGCCCTGTTTCTACACAGGGCAGAGAAAGCCTGGGTAACGGCAGTCAAATCCCCCCCCTTAGGGCTTCACTGATTCATCCCAACCACGGGATGGAAGAGAAAGTGGATGCTTCCTTTGCCACGGCTCTTCTCCCTACTACGGACAGCGTTAGTGGCACAAATAACTGCAAACCGTCCTGGTGATTTTTTGTGCCGTGTCCTCTAGAATTTGGAACAAGGCCAATTTCTTTTCTCCTCTAACACCAAGCTGTTGGCGGTCATTTCTCCTCTAGGTGCAAATTCTTAGGGAGATCCTAGCCATCTCACAGCTGACACTGGCTCCTGTTTTTCTACATCCTGCCATGGTACTGGCACTGCCTGTACTTTTAGCTCCTGTGTAACGTCCAGGTCCTTCAAAGAAAAGCAGAAAAAAAAAACAACCAAAAAAATAAATCCAACCCAAACCAATAAAGTAATGCATTTGCCAATCCCTCCTAACGTGAACGAGTGACATTATTTGACATGAGTGAGGTACGGGAAGAACCCTTCCCTGCTGTCAGCATCACAGGGTGCATCTGTCCCTCCGCTCTTGCTCTTCATCTGCTCTTGGGCACTGCTGAGAAGGTCTGGCTTGTGAACAACGCAGAAGTGGATCTATAGAACCTGGGTGTGCTTCCCTTTAATGAGATTCTGAACTATCAAATTCCTTTTCAACTGTTTATCAAAAAACCAAACCAACAAGAAGGTTTGTTAAAGCTGCTGAAAGGAGGACCTTGAACGAACAGTTTTTACAGAAATTAACTGCGTTGATTAGGTCCTGCTTTAATAACCATCAACTCGTCTTGAGTCCAAGAAAATTGCTAAAAGAGTAGAAAAAATGCAGATATGAAAATTAGAGGATAATGGATGGCAGAAGGATTTAGGAGGGACATTTGCAAAGGCACCAGTATGACTGGCCTCTCTTAATACCCCTGTGGTACATGAAGAAAGGTGATTTTTATATTGCTAGAAGTCTAGTTTGGAAGACTGAATGCATGTTCAACCAGAAAAAACCTACATGCTAACACTGAAAGGTGGTTAAGTGATAGCAGCCTTTAGGCTTAAGATTTGGAAGGTTAAATTCAGTTTTGCAATACTAGAACAGAAAGTCAATGCTGATTTAAAAAAATCCCACCAAAACCCCAGAGACGCATGCAGGAGCCACACAGGCGCACGTTAACCTGGCAAAGGAAGGCGGACTGGTAAAGGTTTTATTTTGAACTGCTGGCCAGTCACTTTGGCTGTTTGAGAAGGAGCTTTACTTTTGCTCTCTCACTGTGCCTGCCCTGTCTGGTTCAACCCTGCAGGAGGGGCTGCTTCTTCCCTGTGTGCGCGCATCACGTCCAAGGCGACCAAGTATGGATCCTGGCTGTAGCCCCTCCTGCACTGTGGCGTTACGGCTACATGGTGGGTTGACCCTGGCTGGACACCAGGTGCCCACCAAAGCCGCTCTCTCACTCCCCTTCCTCAGCTGGACAGGGGAGAGAAAAATATAATGAAAAGCTCATGGGTTGAGATGAGGACAGGGAGAGATCACTCACCAATTACTGTCACAGGCAAAACAGACTCGACTTGGGGAAAAAAATTAACTTATGACCAATCAAATCAGAGTAGGATAATGAGAAATAAAACCAAAACTTAAAATACCTTTCCCCCACCCCTCCCTCTTTCGGTACCTCCCCCAAAGGGGGGGTGAACGGGGGTCTCCTTCCTCCCCAGGGGGCCTCTGTTCCCTGCTCCAGCCTGGGGTCCCTCCCACAGGAGACAGTCCTTCATGAATTCCCAAGGGTCCTTCCCACGAGCTGCAGCTCTCCACTAACTGCTCCAGCATGGGTCCTTTCCATGGGGTGCGCCCCTGGGCAGGCGTGGTGCTCCTGACCAAACCCCCCCCTGGGCTCCCGGCCCCGGTGTGGGGCCCCCGGGGGAGATCTGCTCCACCGTGGGCCTCCATGGGCTGCAGGGGGACAGCCTGTCCCACCACGGGATGCACCAGGGGCTGCATGGGAACCTCTGCTCTGGTGCCTGGAACACCTCCTCCCCCTCCTGCTGCACTGACCTATTCTCTCTGCTCTCTTTGGCTGCAGTTGCGTGGGTTTTTTTTCCCCCTTCTTAACTATGTTATCCCAGAGGCACTACCACCATCATTGATGGGCTCGGCTGTGGCCAGCGGCGGGTCTGTCTTGGAGCCGGCTGGCATTGGCTCTGTTGGACATGGGGAAGCTTCTGGCAGCTTCTCACAGAAGCCACCCCTGTAGCCCCCCCCACCAAAACCTTGCCATGCAAACCTAACACAAACTAATAAATGAGGTGATGATTAAACAAGGTGTGGAAAACAAGACTAATATTTAATAAGGCTCTCAAGTTCACTGTCTGAAATGATTGTAAATACAGGGCCTGATTTGATTAAATTAAATCTATTTTAATGAAATTTGCAATGTTTACTGGCAAAGAGGCACAGGAGACAAGATTTGCTGAAGTTGAAAGAGGTGGCGGAGTTGGCTTGGGAGGGACATACATCCTTATGGAGAGTGAAACCTAAAACTAAAACCCCGTAAGGACCAATGATAAGTAGTTTATTGTTAGATGAGTGAAAACAGAGTTCTGAAAAAGGGAGTGAGAGCGTGAGCGCACGGCCAAAGGACGGCAACAAGGTTTGAATTTTACAAGAAGCAACTGATGGAATATAAAGACGGTATTCAAAAACATATAAAATCCATGAAGGTCAAATGCCAAATCATAATGAATTTTAAAATAAAATAACTTTGAGACATACTTGAAGGTTGAAATTAAAATGAATTTAGTGGAACTACTAAAGACAAGATCCAAATCCCAATGAAGTTGGTGGAAAGACAATCACCGACTCCTACAGAGCTGGACCGGGACCAAAGAGAACAACAAAGAAATTTCCAATGACTGAAAAAGAATCAAGAAAATCTCAGTGGTTTCTTCACATCTGTGTTTGATAACAAAGAACACTGGCGACGTTCATGAAGGATGTGTTTGTGGGTACTAATGAGGACAAAGTAAAGGAATCTGTGAAGTAACCAAGTACAGGAACAAAATAAAGACAGATAATAAGTAGTAATGGATTACACCCAGAGATGAAGCACAGCATTTTGTGAGTGCACACTGTAACATTTGTCCTGCTCTGTTGAGGGAAGTTCTAGAAATAGAGACTATATGGTGTTTCTGAGCACACTGTGCACCTAATAATAAAATGCCAGTAGCTAAAAACCAAATAGAAGGCTAATTTTTTAAATAATTTGTGTTTCTAAAAGATTAATATGTATTTTGGCAAGGAATTAGTAAGTGAAATCGAAATTTTTAGCTATTACTTTCAGAAACACCTCCTTCACAAAACCCAAGCCATGACATGATTCATGATGACACAGGAAGGGTTAGAACCTTTGGACTGAAGGTCTGGACTCCCACTTGTTTCTGGTGAGGTTGTTTTTTTTCTTTTTAATTAAAAAAATCATATCAACAACATGCAAGCGAAAACATTTCTGAATATGAAATACCACGTGTGATACGGACACAGAGCACACTCATTAGATTTAAATAGGTCATTATCAGAAGGAGCTTAGGCATGTCTGAACAAAATTCCCTGTATCTTTGTGTACGAACACGCCCGCTGGCGATCCACGGTTCTTTGTCTCAACACATCTTTAGGAATTGCAGTGAACTGGAGAAGTGTAATTTCCTAAGCCATCACCTTAATCATCCGTTCCTGCGTGCTAAGCTGCTCCTTTGCTCCTGCAGGACACTGCCACAGCTGAATGCAAAAGTCTCGGCCGGCGAATGGTGTGGGTTAACTGCAAATTGCTAAACGTGCTTTGTACTGTGCTGCTAATTGTCCTTTACCTGCCATGCCTGCCCCAGCTGAAGAAGTTGGGAGGTTGGGACAGACCCCAGTAAAGCATGCATATGCAGCACAGTGGAAGAAATACAGCCGCATTTGCAACGTCAGACGCTAACGCTGTTTAAGAGAAAACCGTCCGGATGTTATTCCTTTGGGTAAAAAAGAACAGGCCATTCAGAGACACAAACGTGCAGTGCTACTCCACCAGCCCAAAGTGACTGCAATTCTTCCGTCAGTCAGTCCCGCTGAAACTGCTATAATCTCATGACCCAGCTGTGAACTGTTCCCTTCAAAAGCAATTCCTCTGGGCGTTGGGCTTCTGATTATCCAAGAGAGCCAGATGCAAACAGAAGACCTGCACCACATATTTTAGGTGCTATTGAAATGCAAATGCATATAAGGTATATTCCTTCTACTTCTCCTGGAGACACATGTTTCAAGTCATTTAATTTGCAATGCAAATCTAATATGGGAAAATACTCTAAAGTCACAAAGTGCTAGCTTACTCCTCAAGGTCTACAGACGTCATCCTGATTTCTGCCCTCCAAGAACCAGGAAGACTTTAGACCTCTGTGGTTTCTTGGGTAGGATTGCAAAAAAATGCCCTGCAGTACAAGCTCCTACGCTTCAGTCTGAGCTGCCTTAGATGTCCAAAAAGACGTAGCCTCTAGCTCTCCATCGTTTTCTCTGGGAGATGAGTTCTGCTATGTCAGAGCTTTCCTCCCTGCTCTGTAATACATAGCCCCTACTGATATTTAATGATATAAACCACAACAGATGGCTGGCAGAACACTCTGCTAAACTAATAGCAACTCTTTCAGGCATTTAGAAGCTTGAAAAATCTTGGAAGAATGCTCGAGTATGGATTGTAACTAACATAAAAGGTTATGACACTATAGATACTCTTGTCCGACTTGAAACATAGGACCTGCCACCTCTGTTACCACAAAAACAAGCAAAAATTTATTAATAAACTGAAAGGGAGTGAAGGAAAAACCCTCCCTATACATAAACTGAGTTTTCTTTGTGCATGTAGTAACATTTTGGCCCGCTTTCCCCCAAAAAACCATTTTGTGTATGCTGCTCATTCAAGGAAAACAAAGTAGCAGGTGGTGGTGTTTCATGGCATTACATATCCTGGCTGCAAATTCCTCAGGCAACATCCCAGTTTGTGATCCCAAGCGGGAGCCCCAGCCCCATGCCCATTCCCCACTAGCTGACCGTGCATGTTTGGTGGGTGCCAGGTACAAGTTTGGAGCTGGATACCTGAACAAATGAAGAGGCGTATCACTAAATCTGGCCTCCAGACAAAAGCCACCGACATATTCGCTCTGTCAAGGCGAGGTGTAGTCCAGTGTCTCTGAAGTCCTTCTCTTGACTCTTAAGATTAACCTTTGAAAGATATTTAAGCGTTCCACCCCCACTGACTTCAAGAGCATTTAGGTACCTCAGTGTGTCTCAGTACCTGTATGACAAGAACAAGAGCTGCTTGCTGGAATAATTCAAAATCTGAATCAAGAGCCATTTTTGCCTCTTTGCCCTCCCAAACCCCAGACATTTTACTTTCTTTAGACAAGAGCTATCAAAAATCAAGCCTAGCATTTTAAAATCCTTCCCCTTTTGCTCCTCACATTTCACCGGCTGTGACAGAGGACAGTGATGGATTACGTGCTGTGGCTGACGATGCTCCAGCCCGCGCTGCCGCGGCGCTGCACGGCTCGGCCAACAACCCGTCACTGCGCCGCTCCGGCTCGATCTGTTTTATGAAATGCTACTGTATTTTCTTACATGGAAAACAAACAAATGCCCCCGAGCTGCGCCCCGATCCCCAGCAGCGGTGCTGGGGAAGCTCATCATGCCAAAGCTCAAGCTACGGGAGCGCGAGGCTGAGTTTTTGTCATAACCTGCACAGTATAGCGGGGTCTGGAGAGCTGCTAATTCCTGAGAAAGCGTGTATTAAATAGACTTCTACAGCTTGAGGGGCAGGGGGGGATGACTTCTGAGAGATTTTAATGAACGGACATTAAGGCCCAGACTATAAATAAGTCACTTGGAGGACTGGTAAATACATACACGCATATAGCATTCCTGATGATTTTGTTCCCTGCGATTGCAGCCCCTGGGTGGAATGACAGCTCAGAGTTACGGGGCAGGGGCTGGCTCGGCCAAGCACCCTCTCCATGGGGGGAACTCTCCCCCACGGCGGCTCGGCACGCAGAAAGGGATGGGCTGAACTCAAGCAAACAGAAGTTTTTTAAAAAAAACCAAAACATTTCAGTACTTCAGTACTTTCAAAACTTCACAAGGTTAATAAAAGGGAGTATGAAATGCTCGTCTATATTTAGGTCATTTAGGCATCTACTTTCTAAATCTACCACCTCTTTTTTTCCTCCCCCACTCCTCTCCATTCAAGCCAGGTGCCTTTCATTTTTCCTTTATACACTTAAAAGCACTGGCTCGGTGTCTGGTACAGTCTCCTGGCATTCCATCCTACTCCAAACATTTGGTAGGGGAAGCTGGGAAGATTTGCAGGTAAAGAGCGAGAAAGTTCCTTTCTATAAAAATCCCCTTTTAAATTCAAAATTTCAGAGAAGTAGCAAGACTTTTCATACAAGGGTTTCGTTCCCAGGTCCGCACCAGCGGCTGGAGGACCACTGGGTCTGGGCCTTCTCCTTGGAGCCTTTCCTCTCCCAAGCTACCAGCTGGGCTGGAAGAACATTCCTGAAATGAGTGGGTAAAGCTGGTGTATCTTTATACTTGGATGGGGTTTCCCTCCTTTTTAGTGTTTGCCGAACCAGAAAATCCAGGTCATGGAGAAATACCCAAATCAAATAGCAAACCGCATTGGCAAGGGAATCCAGGCATAACCATAGCAGGGGGAAAAGGTGCAGCTTTAACGTATTTATCACTTGGGTTTATGATTTATCTTGTTCCTGGGGACACCAAAGCGTGCAAAAACCAGGAAGGCAGAGATTTGAAAGAGCAACAGTGACAGATCAGTAAATACATAGTCAGTGCTTTGTATTTAGTACTTTTTATAGTGCTTTTCCAAAACCTGCCTGAGTTTTTATGTGTTCAGCTCTGGGATCTATTTTTGATAGTTGAATTAACCAGGAATTTTGCCCGTGATATCTGATGGACCAGGCCCTGACCATGGCTTTGTCACTCATTATTAAAGCCCGAGTTTCTAGAGCATGGTTCCTTGTGCATCAGTAAATCCGTGTAGCCTGACGTAGTTCCCTTGTACTGCCACTGTGTTGCTTTTTGCCGCTGACTTCTAACACTTACTTGTTCGTCTGAAAATTTTTGGAGAACACCTACTGAGTATCTCTGAACATTCCTAGAGCTCTGACTGCCGGATCTGCAGAGAAGTCGAAAACCAGCCTGGACTCAGTGAGAGTTCCACACCAGCTGGGAAGTTTCTTTTTGGCTTGCTATTGCCAAATGTAGGTGCAGTGCTACAAAATATTTAGTCTCTTTCATTTTTATGTTCTCAGTAAACACTAACAGATGTCAGCACCCATCTACTCTTAATCCAAAAATAAAACTCATTCACACACTACAAAAACACTCTTCACTACTACCGTAACGTAAACCGGCCTTGCCTTCAAAAGCTGTGAACTGCTGATGAATGTAGTGGCATAGTTTTAAAGCCAGCTTAAAAAGAATGAACCGCAGCCAAGTATTTAGCTTTTTTTCTTTTTTTTGGTAGCTCTTTCCACTTGCAGATCAAAAAGTGCTTTAAAAAGCAAGGAAAGTATCATTAGCTTGATTGCATAGACAGGTAAACTGAATAAAAAGGGAGGTTCTTCTCCTAGAGGCTCCCTCACAAAGCCAGGGCTGGAATACAAGCTCATGGACGTCGCCCAGCCTGATGCCCTGCCTGATTCAAGCAAGCCTCAGGGCGGTAAGGTGGCACCTCAGCTCCCTGCTAACCAAGCAAGCACTTGCCTAGGACTTCGGTGCCTGTCCATCTGCTACAAAAACCCACCCTGACTGCTCACGATCCCAAGCTAATAACGGGACTGACTCCCTTGTTCCTGCTGACCGCAGGAGAACCTGACGACCCTTCCAGACGTGCTCAGCACACTGCACAGCAGGGCTTTTCTTTAAGAAGAGAAAACAAGGATCCTAAAAGTACAGAGTAATGTACCTTTTTTTCCCATTTTAAACAAGAAAGTTAACGGAGTCGAGCTAAGATATCAGTGGATAAAAATAACTGTCTTCAGTAACATGCAAGAATCATTCTAGTAAATTAAAAATCTTTCAGAACTAAAGATTATTCTGGTCAGAGAAGTTGTAAACTGAAGGATCCTCACCGGAGCAAGCCCAGTATCATTACCTGAAGCTAGATTTACCCGAAACACAACCTCTCCGTGCAGTTGGTAGGGCTAGCCTTGGTTTCTTGAGTGGTCGCTTTGATGTTACTAAGTGTGCACTATATTTAAGAATTCAGAATAAAACGGTGGCCAGTTGGCTCTTTGATGAGCCATTATTCATAAGCAAACGGGGAGGTCACTGTGAGGACACGCTGAGCGTAGCTGAGGTTAAACACACCAAAACAACTGTTCTGATTTAACAAAGCAATTCAATCTCCCTCACCTGCCTGGAAACCAAGAGTTCATCTCCTCCTTTTATTGACCAGACAAGTTTAGTCACACATTTTATGCTATCATCGCCACATAATTGCTTACAAGTCTTCAAAATTAGTCTGATACTCTGACAGGCTTAATATGGAAATGGCAACAAAAAACACATTCTAGAGTTGCTGTCTTCATCCAAACTAAACGAAACATAACCTCACTTTAAGGTCTTCATTTTTCCTTAATGCAAAACTCCTTTTCAAAACATTAAACTTTTACTCAATTGATTGCTCTATCTTTTGAGTGCAGGATGAGCAGGAGCAACCCAGGAGGCAGATGACCCCACACAGAACCTGATCCAGGGGCTGATGACCGTATGTTGCAGGTAGGTAGGATACCAAAGAAGCTACAGGCTGTGCAATTCACTTTTTCCAGAGCCCTGAAAAATCACATTCGCTAAGGAAAGGTAAGGGTGTGAAAACTAGGGACAAGTATGGAGGACAAAAGGGACAGAAATGAAAGAACCAAAGCATACCCTTGGGTGAGAGGAGCTCAGCAAGCCCTGCCTGTTCACTGGGTTCATTTAGCAGTGTCTGATTCAGTCAACCCATGCTACCTCTGGGCTCTACCCCTGCTGTGACAGTAAATACTGAGGCCATTATTGTGGATAGTTTTGTGAATGCATTGCCCAGGTACATATGTCAGCTCTCAGGCACGTGTATAGTTTTTGGCCCACTTTGCAACACGTGCTGCTAAATGTAGAAAAGTGTCGGTTTAACTCAGTTTCTAGTATACGCATGACTTGTCTGCTTCTGAAGCAAACATCGCTGGCTATCAAGCCAGGAGCTTCAAAAGGACCCAGAGATATTCACAAAATCATAGAATGTTTGGGTTGGAAGGGACCCCTAGAGGTCATCTAGCCCAACCGCCCTGCAGGGAGCAGGGACACCGCTAACCAGATCAGGTTGCTCACAGCCCCATCCAACCTGGCCTTGAATGTTTCCAGGGATGGGGCCTCCACCACCTTTCTGGGCAACGCGTGCCAGTGTTTCACCACCATGTTGAAGGACCTCTTCTTGACATGGTTTCTAGCATTCCTACTTACTAGTCACTTCAAGTTCAAGCCCTCGCTACAAGCCACATCACTCCAGAAAGCAAGCAGCAGACCGATCTGGTGTGCCACACGGGCTCCACGATATTGCCACTGGGACAAAATACGACCCCTTCAAACTGCAGTTACCAGTTTTCTGGGGCCCACCTGAGCGAGCAGAGCTTTCTCTTCTGCAACCTGCCCAGGCTTGCCCAACGTGGACCTGTGCCGGAGGCTTTCTGCCCAGCGCTTGGGTGAGGTTGACTTCTGTGGAGGCCAGTGCTTCCTTTTGAACTTAGAGGTGGCACTTCCCATGCAAAATGGAGACACCCGCCACGGCCCGTGAGGTGCTGCCCACAACCCTGTCCCTCTTACGCGCTCCCACTTTCAGCGGCCATTAAGAAGCAAGCCCCTTAGACTCATTTGGAAATCCAAGCTCTAATGCACAGGAATGACATTTATTGCCTTTCTATTTCCGACCTGACACATTTTCTGCCATTGCATGACTCGCTTCCAGCCTAATAGTATGGGTGTTAAAATCCCACCCGCCCCAGAGCTCACCCGCTCTATGTGAGTGGATGTTGTCCAAGGATCTCTGCCTAAGAGGCGGTCTCCGGAGTGCGCCTTACTGGTAAAAGCAGTTAAATGTTTTACCATCTGACCAACTGCTGCTGCGCATATTTGATTTTCCTGGCATGAAGCGAATTTAAGCGTTCTGGGCACAGAACCAACGTTCTGGTAATTTTCTTCTGCTTTGGCTTTCCCAAGGGCAAAGGCAGAAGAACACAGAAACCATTCCCCGGGCAGAGTCCCTCCGGATTCAATTCTGCAGGTTCAATTGCTATTAACGCAACCAAAAAAGCAGGAAATCTTTTCATATCGCTATTGCAATTTTTCTAATATTATTTTCATCCTGTACCAGACAAAAATTTACTGCAAAGCTGAAATACCAAAAACATTTTCAGAGAATGTGATTAAACAGAAAAAACCCAAATTGAAAATAAAATCCCCCCCCAAAGATAAATACTACAGCATTCCTCAGGCCGTGAAGTGAAAGCCCCGTTTACCTAGGCACACAGAACTGAAGCTTTACAAACTAAGGGAATGCCTGCGTCCTTTAATGCCTGTCTTACAAACATCCTTTTCTAATACTGTCAAAACGCAATCCAGACCCCAATCTTTGCATTAACTTGTCAGCATTTGTGAGACGCTAAGCTAAAGAGAAAAATACAGAAGCTGTACGTGGCCACATATGCAGATTTTGTAGATTCGTGGTGTTTTCTTTTGCTGTGTTGATGACCTGAGTCCCTCATTCTTGCTAACCACAAGAGATGCACCTGTAGCAACCCCAAGCCTGGAAATCAAGCTTTTAAAAATCAACTTCAGTTAGCCCGCCCCTGTGTCACCTGATGTACCGCCGAGGCAAAAAAAAGTGGATATGAAAGTGCGCTTGTTTTCCTTTGCCATGCCTTGCAATAAGAAATTTCATTCAATATTTATCTAAGGATTTCAGTAGTAAGTAGAGAGTTTGTGGCAGTTCAGTGAATGTTTTCACAGCGCTGTTGTTACTGCAGTTGTAAAGTTTCACTTATGATTGAATGTTCGGGGCTGGTAAAACCCTGTGTCTCTTTACTGCTCACAGATGTGTCAGAAAAAAATTTACTAAATGCCTGGTTTTTATTACTGCTCCGCTGATCCTTTTTCTGTGGACATTCCAAAATGCAAGTTAAATCCGATGGTGAATGTATCTTCCAGATATTCACATTAAAGGACGTAATTCATGTAACATAAAACATACTACCATAACAAAGCTGTAAGATATAAAACCAGATTTTTTTTGGAAGCAAGATTTAATTTCATCTCTCGCAAATGTTCTCAATTCAATTCTTGAGATAAATATATATGTGTGTATATATGGTTTATATATATACACACTTTATAGAAGTACATGCAGATAAATGTAGCTATCTGCAAAAGGTACCCACAGGTTCTGCCAGGTAGATGTAGATGGAACTGCCTGCCTCCGAGGGAGCGTTTGACCAATTTGTACGTAGACATTGAAGTCTACTTTGGCATTTTGTTCACTTACTTCATCTGACTTTGACTCATTTACATAGCGACTCCTGGTATTTCATGGTATCGGAACCGAATCTCAGAACTCATCGTACATCCAGCGTAAATCGTCCATTGGTCAGACAAAGCTGCCAGGAATTTTCTGCAAGTCTAAGGTCAGGCGCACACTGACTGTTCATGGTCCTATTTTTACAAACTTTAATGACCAATGAATACCATGAATTTGTTTTCCTTCTTTAGGCCAATAACACACTTTTTTAAAGAATAAGTTTTAGAAGGATGGCAGGAGCCTGCCACCCCCCTCCTGAAAGATATCAGAGCCTATTCCACCAGTGACGCAGGGCTATCGTCACGGTTTTTAATCCCACTACGACTTCTGTGGCCAATTGCACAGAACAGATATAACTGGACAGGTTTTTTCTGGAAACAGATTAGGCAGGGAAAAAAAAAAAAATTTTCGATAATCAGAGAGAAGAAATCATTGGCATATTGCAAGACCAATTAATCTGATATACTGTATTCGCCTATAACACAGATACCAGTAGAAAAATATTTTAAAAATACAGCAGCCCAATAACAACTCGACAGGCTCTTAATCTTTTCTATAATTGAGATGATGTAAATTTGCACAAAAACCTGTAATATGTTTCATCTAATAAAGTACAGATAAGACTGAAGCTAAGAAATGTCCATACCACCATCTAGACTGCAGGTTAGATGTACCACAGAGCAAGGCTACAATCTACATCTTGACTTAATAATTTTACTCTGCTTTTGTGAACATACAATCAGTTATTTATGTTACCAAAACGGATTTTCCTGTGATATATGACTAACAAACACTGATGCTCAAGCACCTGCAGAAGAAATGTTGCTGCTTTGTAGTCGCTGCCATGAACATTTCACCTTCTATCATCTGAAATGATCTTAAATTCTTCTCATCAAAGTATATGTTACCGAGGCGAGGAACCTGCTTTGGTACATTAAACACATGTTATAACATCCACTCTATTTAATCTTCCTGCCTTTTCCCTCTGAAAAGGATGCTGTCATGGGTGAATATACTGTTCCTTCACGCAGCTTCTGCCACGAAGCCAACCACGTATTCCACTCAAGCTTTAGCCTTTGTTGTGGTTCACTGTCTTTTAAAATTATCTTTTCAGTTGCCTTGGAATTAGTTGTCATCCATCATGCTACAGAGCCAAATACTAGATTTAATGAAAACAAAGCTTAATTTCATAGATTTTGTTCAGTGGAAACAAATCTCTTTTATGCCCGCGCTGTTGCTAACCAGATGACAATGCAGATACTAAACATCTCCAGAGAGTGCCAGAGGGGGAAGAGAAGTAGCATCTCCTTCCAGCTCTCTGGAAAATGATCTGTGTTGGAATTACAGAAAGAAATTAATGCTAACCCTACTGAGGTAAATGCCATGTGTGTAGCGATAGCCTAAGATAGAGCTGTCTTATCGGACTGAGCCTCCGTGATCGAGTACCTCCTCCTTTCGCTTAGAGCACGCTTACTGTCCTTTAACCAAAACAGCTGTGAAACACATCGACTGTTAGGGGATGAAATCCACCATATATAAGAAAGATGCTGCAGCAGTTCAATATTAACTAGTTTGGACACAAATTACATGTGGCATGCACCATCTGGCTTCCTCAAAAAAACCCCCAAAAAGCAGACAAGGCAAGAAATAGGCTGGGAGCCTGCACCGCCTTTCGTGACTGAGTATGATCAGAGATAAGCAAGCTCAAGCAGCGGAGATTTGCTGCAGGTAATGGTCTGAGGGTATAAAAAATGGCAGCTGTCAGAGGGATCCTGAACTTGTTTGAAAAGGCGCAGTAACAGAAGGACCTTTCTAATTAAATATTCTATAAAGCAAAGGAAAAGTACAGGACAAACAATAAATCACGCAGCTCCTTAGAAGTCACTGCGCTTTGAAAAAAAAAAAAAACAAACCCGGTGATTTTTATGGGAGGAGAAATATTTCAAAGTGAGTATTTTGTGCGAAGCCATATGCAGAAAGTGTTTCTGTGTCGTGTAAACTTGATAGAGTTCTTCTGTTCTCCGCTCTGCGCCTCTGGGACCCAGTCTGGCACCGTTTGACCTCCAAGAAGCTTTAATGAAAAGCACATCAAGCCCAAGCGAGGGACTTTTTGATGTTCGCACTGCACATCACTAAAGAAACCAACACTTTTCAAGTGGTGTTGCACCTCCTCCAGTAAAAGCAGCTTGTACTCAAGAGCTTGTACTCAAGACAGCGGCGTAAGATTTTCACAATGCAGCCACTAACTGTTGCAGCTCTCATGCTTGCACAGAAATGCCCATGAGTCCACCCACCACAAATCCCACAGGGAAAAAGACTATCAGTGCGTTTGTCTTCGAGTCAAAGTATAGCTCTGTACGAAACGCAAAGTGCCCCTGTGCTGTACAAGAATGCAAACACCTTTTTTGGATGAATAAAATAGACATTGTCAAAATACGATTTCTGAGATCGGCAAGACATTACATGATGTCCACCTGGAGCAGCAGAGCTGTCCCATGGCTAAAGCAGTTCCGATGATGAACCCCCATCATCCTTCCAGGGGGACTGGGCTCTTTAGGGGAGGCGCATCCCCTGTAATGCACCTGCTCAACCAGCCCTACACCACAGAAACCCCCAAGCACAGAACTTTACAGGGGCTAAATCCAGCAGGGAACCTGCTGGGATGGGAGAACGACGATGTGAATTCCAAACTGCAGTTGGATAATGCAGTGGCTCACCTGCACACGCCAACATGCTTAGCTGGCCTCTGGAGACACATTAAATAGTGCTTAAGCAGCAGGCAGTGTTGCCTGGTCATCAGAATTTTAGACTGATCCCTCAAATGAAACTTAAGTGCTTCAGCCAAAACGTACCTTTACAAATATAAAATACACATTGCAAAATGTCTTTTTACAAGAATACTTTTTTTTCTGATAAAGGTACCATATGAAAACTTTCTCGCACAAAACTCTCAAATAGCTTTTGAAAACAAACGTAAAGATCATGTAAAATTACAAAAAATGTAATGAGATTTCTCCTGAGCATAATTACACACATATTTATACTCAGCGTTCAGCTCCCCTCGGAGCAGAATACAGGTCACTGAAATGTACTGGCTCTGCAGGTGCTACTGTCCTGAAGTGTAACATTGCCTGACTTGCTACTGGTGATCCTACTTCTGATCTCAGGAGCAAGGTCACGATCCTACAACCTTTAAGTTAATTGGCAGTCCTTCCACACACTTTGATGCGAACTGAACTGGGGCTCAAGGCAATCCTGGATACACTTAAGTTCCTCTAAATCAAAGTGACTGCGAGGAGGGGCAGAAGCACCACTCTTCGGAGCCACCCTGTAAAAATGGAAATTCTCCTTTCCTGAAGCAATTCCTATTCTGTGCATATCTGGAGACTTTGTCAGCAGTTAGGAAATTAGTTACACCTTCTCTCCTATTCCTCTCTTTCAACTGTAAGACACCTATAAAAGTTCAGAGTTTGTGCTATGAAAATGTACACATAATAACATTCAGTGGGAAATGCTCAGTGTCGTAGCTCCTCCTCAGCATTTACTTAACAAACTGCTCTTGATGGACAAGGAGTTACTCCATTTAGAAAAAAATCCAACACGTTATTCACAGAAGAGCTGGGAGAAATGCCAGGTCATGTACAAGCATACAGATGAGTGCTTTCATTGGAAAGCAATGCGAAGAGATGTCATGTCTGGCTTAGGAAGAAGCAACAGCTATGGATATAATCACATTAAATGCAGAATTTCTCACTTCGTATCAGTCATTATTATTGTTCTTATTATTTTAGTCTTTCAAGGCTTTCTGGGTTGCATCTTCTTGAAGAAGCTGCTGAAGGAACCTCATATTGTCAGTAAAATAGCCATTTCATTGTAAAATAATGAATTTTGGGGTTCAAATGGATTTCTTTTTGCCATCATTTCTGTAAAGTTACACTGATTGCATGTAACCAAATGACTTAATTCCGCGATAGTTCCATGAATATGATACAGCTGTTGTGACTCTGATGGGTGCATCACGACCCCGGTGCCTCTTTGAGCAAGCAGCGTTTAATTCGGAGACTGGGGCAACAAGAGTGAAATGAGACAGGAAAACAGAAACAAAAATACCAAATGCCCAAAATGCCAAATGTCAAAATATGGGGAAACCCTCGGAAGGAAATTTTTGGTTAGGCATCAATTAACACATTTAAAAAAAAAAAAAACCAAAACACTATGACACAAAGTCTTTCCCGGCTGTGTGTGCTTCCCTGCAGTGTCAACACCTTCTCCCATTCCAGATCCTTCCCCACTGTCCCAGCCAGCCTGAGTTCTCGCACCCTCCCTTGAGCACATCCCATTTCAACCTGCCCCCCACACTTCATGCCCCTGCACTGCTTCTCAGACCTCTGCACGAGCCCGCCAGCAGATTCAAGTCACTGAACGATAGGAGCATGGAAATGACTGATTAAGATTTTTGGCCTCTCTCTCTCCCAGCTTTCTATTTATGATCAGCTACACGGACAGTAGAGCAAACAGGGTTATCAGCCATGACCTGAATGCTGTTGAGCCAGCTACAAAGAACTTTTTGGTTTAGAAAAACCAAAGCAAGCAATAAGCCAAAGGAAGGAAATATCTCATTGCCCGTTACATAGATAGGGATTTGATGCATCCATATAACAAAGTCTAGATCTGCAGGTAGACTTGGGCCTTGGCAAACCTAGTGTCAAAACCCCCAACCTTTACATAGGTGGCCTGCAATTTGAGTTTGATATTTAGGCTACCTACGCAATGCACGGTGAGAGACAGGTGAGTCAGGCTGGGGATGCTACAGGCCATGTTTTGAGCCGTTTCAACGAGCCAAATGTAGCAGTGCTGGGAGGAGTGCGTGCCACATCCCACCCCTCTGTGGCTGTAGGCATTTAGCAGGCTGCTGGGAAATATCCAGCCAATCTCAAGGCCGACTGCCCATGACACACCAGGAAATGCCAACACTTGGCTCTGAATTTATGTACTGTGAAAAACGACGTGGGGAAGGAGCTCCCATGCAAGTCTTCTGAGCTTCACCGATGCCTAAATCTCATCACTGTTCCTCCTTACACACCCAAGAAGCAGCAACTTTCTTCTTTTTGTAATCAGTTTCTTTCTAAGCAGCCTTTGCAGTTATTTTTTGCTATGAGGGATACTTTCTTTGACTAAGATGTGGTAAGACTTTTTCATTGCAGAAAATAAGAAAGAAATTACATGTGGACCTACCTTGCAGATGTCTCCAAAGCCCTTCCAGCTCTAATCATACCCTGTTCCCACTAATCTGTACTGCCATGTGAGATTTATCAGTGGCTTCCTAAATACTGTACAATAGTGCTGACTGCTGAAAAGGGCTGGAAGGAAATCTCATGAGTCCTGCATAAATGAATGGGACACATGGGACTCTGCTGCTTTTCAGCAGTCAACACTGTAATACGTAACTTATTGGCACATAAAGAGAGCTTCGGAAGTTGTTTAGCCCTGATTTCACTGCAGTGATCTGATTTTTGAGAATCCTAAGTTTTTGTCCTGGCAAATTGTCTGGTCCTTATCCCTGGAGATAAGAAGTTAAAAATTTCTAGCCATATGTGGATTTTGGGACGTGTGGTTAGAGCCCTCTCACACACTAAGCAGGATTTATACATACAGAGACAAAAGGCCACAGCAGTCGGGATTCAAGTCTCCTTGTAAAAGCTGGAAGCTTTGTAAAACCAGTAAAGTCACAGTTGTTTTTAAAGTTAGGAAAAAAAAAAAAAGAAACTTAACTACAAATGAGGACCTTTGTTCAACAAGCTACTTAGGCAGCATATAAATCTGAAGCAATAGTACTTCCAACTGAAGTGGACAGCAATCATTTATAGTTACACGTGGCACATACTTAAGTACCTTGCTGAATTAAAGCCAAGTGTGCTACATGAAATTTGGGAACAGTCTTTTTCAAACAAAATGTTTTTACAGCGTGCAAATAACCTCGAAACGTGCTGCAGCTTAAGCTAGTGCTTCCGGAGAACGCAACCTGCTATGGTTGAAGGTCAGCGTGGGTTAAAGCGGCGTCCTTAAACCAGGGTGTAACTGTTCACCTGTAGTTCGGTCAGACTTGCAAGCAAATGCCAAGCAATTCTGTATCATCCTAATGTCTACTCTCCATCTCTGCTAAGTTCTATCATCCACATGCATTTTATTTTTTCATGTTTCAGGAAAGTATTTGAAGGAGAGCATCTTTTTACAAGGAGTTACATGGAGAGGACAAGGGGGAATGGACACAAGTTGCTCTTGGGGAGATTCCCACTGGACACAAGAGGGAAATTTTTCACAATGAGAGCAGTCAACCTTTGGAATAATCTCCCCAGGGGAGTGGTTGACTCCACCACACTGGACATTTTTAAGACTTTGCTGGACAGGGCACTGGGCCATCTTGTCTAGGCTGTGCTCTTACCTAGAAAGGTTGGGCCAGATGATCCTTGAGGTCCCTTCCATCCTAGGATTCTATGATTCTATGATCTCTCCTTTAAATTAGGGGTTAAATACAGCTATTGCTGTTCAGTTCTTGGTGCTTTTCAGAGCCAGCTCTAGAAACTTACTGCCCTTTTCTCTTGTGTGCTTACGGCCCTATTAACATTAACGAGACTTAGATACAGGAAGGTAGAGTGAAAACAATCTTTGAAGCGGCTGACCGATTTTTACGTGCCAGCGTATTGCAACATCATAATTAATACTGAGGAGCAAGCCGGGCAATTTCACTCAGATGGAATGTTATAAAGGTACCCGCAACAGGAGCACACAGCAAGTTTGCCTCCATCTCTTTTACCCCTGCCTTCCCCTTTGCTTTTTAATTCCACTTCGGGTCGCCCTCCTTCCAAGGAGCTATCTGGCGGGTTACAAGGAGCACGGGGAGCGGGACACCCGCTGCGTGTGGCCTCCTGCCCTTGCTGCAGAGATGTGCTGCCTGGTCCGGCCCATGGCCACAGATTCAAGGCACTGGCAGCTATGGATATTTACTTATTTTTACTACAACTAATGTTTCAAAATCTTCTACAAAAACCAAAGGAACCCGTAGGTAGACATGTATGCATGCACACACACACTTTTAGCACAGAACTATTTTTTCATTTCGCTAAATCTTCCTGTTTTTTGAGCTTTCTTGGAACTATAGCCCTATCTACTCAGTGTGGTGACTTGCTTGTTCACTGATAAATAACACTGGCTCACTAATACTGTGGGTTTTTTTTTTTCAGAAGCAAATACTAAAGGCTTTAGAAGACTGACAAGAAAGCTCACTTTCTACAGTCATAAAATCAAATCCATAAGAGGCCATTGCATTTCCTCCTTCAGTTAGCGTTTGACATGCCCAATTGTAAAAAGTTTTATAATCATCATCCAAATGTATATTTGGGACTGTAAAATGGGTCAGACATTCACCCAGGTAATAAGAACAGTTTAAACTAATATGTTAGCAGTTGTATAGTTTATCCTATGCTTCCTGTTAGATGATAACTCTTCAGCAATTCTGCCAAAGTACAACTCTGGGGCCCGATTTTGTTCATGCTGAATATCTGCCTCAAAGTCTTTGAGAAATTTCAGACAAATTAATTGCCTTTTCCAAGAGAGATGTCAAGGAAAAATGAATTTATGTAAAAAAAGAAAATAAAAGACTTTTTAGAAAAGGTCTGGCCCTCCACTTTCTGAAGGAGAAACCTCAATTCTGGTAAGACAACATTTTGGACAAGGATGTGATTTCTTGCTAATCATGTGAAAACCATAGTAACACTGTCTGGAAAATGGCAGGTTTTACCTTCCCAGTATAGATATACTAGTGGCAAATACCTTAGCAGTTGGTTAGCCCATGCTCCCAAGCAGCAAAACCCCATGACTCTCACTTTGCCTGATACTCAGGTCTAGTGTGGGTTATGCCAGGACCGAGATCACCAGAGGTGAGTGCAGGAGACTTACCCAGCACTGCCAATTAATCCTGTCTGAACCAAGGCAACACAGAAAAAAACCTCCAATTCAAGTGCAAACAAGAGAAAAAACACATATAAGGATGGAGTGGGAAGCACCTGGAAAAACATTACAGCAGGGGTGAAGGGGTGAGCCTGGGGACAGTGGGGAAATGAGATGATAAACATGAGTGAAGACTGGAGAGAGTAAAGGAAATTGTAGAATCATAGAATCGTTTAGGTTGGAAAAGACCTTGAAGATCATCAAGTCCAACCGTTAACCTAACCCTGCCATCCCACCACTAAACCATGTCCCTAAGCACCTCGTCTCCCTGTCTTTTAAATATCTCCAGGGATGGGGACTCGACCACTTCCCTGGGCAGCCCGTTCCAGTGCCTGACAACCCTTTCTGTGAAGCAATTTTTCCTAATGTCCAACCTAAACCTGCCCTGGTGCAACTTGAGGCCATTTCCTCTCGTCCTATCGTCTGTATCTTGGGAGAAGAGACCAACACCCACTTCACTAGAACCTCCTTTCAGGCAGTTGTAGAGCACGATAAGGTCTCCCTTCAGCCTCTGTTTCTCCAGGCTAAACAACCCCAGTTCCCTCAATTTTCAGAGCATCAGAATTAAAAAAAAAATCTGGGAAAAATCATTGAGGAGTACACAGTAGAAGACATCAATTGTGGCAGAAAATTGAAAAGCCTGCATCCATCAAAATGCCACTGCCTGTCGTAGCCTTTAATGGAAACCACAGTTACCAAGGCTCACCTCAAGTTGTATGTGCAACTTTAATTATTTTCTGTTGTTGTTGTTGTTGTCTCTACCCTATTTAAAGATATGCATAGCCATATTCTCTTGCAAATGTATTGATTCTGTAAATGAGATGGTTCAGTTCTTAACATAACCTTTACTGCAGAAACTTTCCTCATTCCCTACAGTCCCCGAGGTGTACATCTGCACCCGTTGTATTCCAAGCGAGGTACGTCACAGACCTAAGATTGTTACCGTATTCTCATTACTGAAGCAGTTAAATTTCATTTAATGTATTTGTGATCAAGAATAATTCCACAACATGAGAGAACTCAGGACCTCTTTTTCCAAATCCAACTGCATCAAGCAAGTTATTAAAAATAATACCCTATCCAAACAGGAGGGCAGAGTCATAATCCATCCATTCAAGCAAAAATTATTCACTCATAAGCTACAAGAGTTTCTTTAGAAAAAACAGAACCCCAAATCCAGGCACTTCTGGATATTAACCATAATCCCCTTTGCAAAACTACAAAGAAAATGTTTCTTCAATAGGCGATATTAAATTATTTCCTTGAAAAGTCTATTGAGGTGCTGGACATCACCATACCAGAAAGCGACATAATAGCAGAAAAAATCAGGTTTGTGGTGCCTGCCTGTGATATGCTGTGGCACTTGCACCTAAAGGAAGAATTTGGACTTAAACACGGTATAGTCTGGGTATTCCCATACATCGCTGTCAATAGCAGGAACACCTCACCAATGCTTTCTGTCTCACTTGCGATCACGTGCATTGTATCCCTCCTGTTGGCCACTGTTTACCAGTAACCTTGCGACGCTGCACCGACTGCTCACAAGAAACAATAAAATTCCAATATAATAATAAAAAAGTGGTTTATGTGCTTTGATGTCTTTTTATTGATGCATTCACAACCTGGAAGAAAGAAGTGAAAGCCTGAACTATGTGACTATCTGGATCTCAACTGGACCTGAATGGACAGCCCACAGGCTGCCTTCTAGAATTTGTTATATTACGGTATGTAGCTCAGTATTGTTACAACATCTATAGCTCAGGGGCTAGGATTACCTGACACTACTGCCTCAGGACAGACAAAACTGCAGCTTGATCCAGCCAAACGAAAGAGTAGGGGACCTACCAAAATTAGTCAGAAAAAACCCAAAACCCAAACCCCTTCAGCTAGAGGCTGAAGAAACAAATCTCACGAGTTCCACATTTGTGTGGTTTGTATCTGGCCAACAAGGGAACAGGAATAAGAAGTGGATGAAGTACAAACTCTATACAAGTCAGGGCAGGGCAGAGCTTCTTTAATTCCTGGGGGATGGAGGGAAAGGTAGAAAAAGGATAGCAAGAATGATACTACAGGATACAAAAATTAAAATGCAAATTCTGCTATATGTAGGCTTTTTTTTTTAATTTGGAGAAGATACATCTTTCAAACATTGCAGAAACACTGTTCTGATGACAAATTATATTTTTAATTGTATTATAATTAGTGTATGTGACTTCAGAGCTGCTTCTCTGATAACATTTTATGTGCTTTATTGAGACAAGTTGTATCATCCCAGAAACAGAATTACTTGCCTTTTCCCCTCCCAGGAATTCCTCTTAGCAAGGCACTTGCAACAGAAGATCAATAAAATTCATTTCCCAGGGCTGTTCTGGCTAGCACAGTTTTGTAGTTGGTACAGACACTAAACTTGCAACCAGAGATGTAGGTAGATACGTTACTGCTGAATAAACATCACGTAAGTGCAAAGAAAACCCGGATGAATAGTAGAATTGGGTCAGGATTCTCTGCTATGAATATGTACATTAAGAGTGTGTGTGCACGTGTATACGAGAAACTGCTGACACAGCACTGTGGAAAGCACTGCTAGAGAGCTTTTGGCTGTTGCCAGCAATGTCATCATAAATCAGAAGGATTCTCAGGAGCAGCGCTGCGGTTAACCCGCGCGAGGATGCTGAACAACAGCCCCTTGTTGCCAGAGGAGGACTACCCGACACCGCTTGGCATCGCCTTGCCCACTTGGTGAACCAGACTTTACACCTATTTCGTATTTCTTGCTTAGTTTAAGCCAGAGAACAAAATATAATTAGTATTTCATAAAAATCAACACAAAACAGGCACCAGTCAATACCAGGGAATACACAACACTCTCTCCCTGATGGCTAGCAAATTTTCAAACACCTTTGTATCAGATGTACTTTTAGCAATCCAGGAATTGAGAGAAAAAGACCACAAGAAATGCTTACTTACCATAGAATCATAGAATGGTTTGGGTTGGAAGGGACCGCTAGAGGTCACCCAGTCCAACACCCCTGCAGGGAGCAGGGACACCGCTAACCACATCAGGTTGCTCTCAGCCCCATCCAGCCGGGCCTTGAATGTTCCCAGGGATGGGGCCTCCACCACCTCTCTGGGCAACCCCTGCCAGTGTTTCACCATCCTCAGTGTAAAGAATTTCTTCCTTAGATCCAGTCTAAACCTACCTTGTTTTAGTTTAGAACCATTACCCCTGTCCTGTCACAGCTGGCCCTACTAAAAAGATTGTCCCCATCTTTCCTATAGGCCCCCTTTAGGTACTGAAAGGCCGCAATCAGCTCTGCCCGCAGCCTTCTCTTCTCCAGGCTGAACAAGCCCAACTCCCTCAGCCTGGCCTCACAGGAGAGGTGCTCCAGCCCTCGCATCATTTTAGTAGCCCTCCTCTGGACCCGCTCCAACCGTTCCATGTCCTTCTTGTGCTGAGGGCTCCAGAGCTGGATGCAGTACTTCTGGGAAGGTTTTATTGCAAGACCTACCATCTCTGGATATCCCTGCAAAAACCCAACTCAGAACAGACCAGCCTGTAATACGAGCAAAGGCAAGGGAATGCCAGCACCTCGCAAAGCCACCTGGCAATTGCAACTCCGCACTGCACATTGCAGCAGCCATGGGTTCATCCCACCTACTCTGCAGAAGCTGTCTTGAAGACAAACATCTTTCTCAGCTGCCTGGAAAGGGATGTTAGTGCTATGGTTCCACGTGTCTAAAACTGCATGAAATTAATTCAGGCCTTTACCAAAACCAAGGTCCCACAAATACTCCAAAAATACTGGGGCTTTCATGAGTTTGCTAAATAAACCATCATTAATTTGGTGATGTTTTCTGAGTAGCAACTGATAGTGGAAGAGATATATGGTGCTCAGGAACACTGAAACATCAAGTTTTCTAATATTTTAAAGATACATACTGTAAATGGCAACGTTTAGACAACTGTGCTGACGGCTTTAACCTGCTGATATTCAAGGATGAGCTTATACACATCGAGACAATTTGCAAACCTCTCCAAACCGTGTGGAAAGGTGGCCAAAATCAGATTCCTAGCATTTTATTTTGTTTGCGATGGCATTTATTCTGTAAATTACCGCAAAGAAAGCTTCAAATAGCATGCAGCTGGAAACTTGCTGAAAGGCTGCAATGTACCAACAGATAAACGAGCAAACAAACCAGGAGATGCATTTCCTCACTAATTTGATGAAATCTGGAAAATGAGATTACAACAACACAGAGCTTCACTACTGCATCTCTCCCAAGGCAACTGGAAGTTGTTACTTGAATGCAATGTTTCTAAGACCATGTCTCTTTTCTTCCTGTCTTTTATTCTGCCTGAGGCAAAGCTTCTGTACCCTGAAGTAACATATGAATGTGATTTAGTAACTGTAGAGTGACACCTTCAGTTTCAGGAAGATGGGAGCAAGGTGAATCCTTTTTGCAGGAATAACTATTTAAGATCCTTAATCCTCAGGCTCAAGGTGCATTGGTACATTTGCTCCAAAAGAAATAGTGCATCAAGGTATTTTGCTTGAGATACCATTCCCCATGCATATGCATGTGAACAACCAAAGTGCACATGACTCACTGGGAAGGAAATGAAGATGTGGATAGCCCTCACCTCTTCTGATTCCCTGAGAGCCAAGGGACTTCATAAGGATCATCAGATTTGCAGGAAATTTCTTCCTGTTTAGTATTTTCTGAAGTTCTCTTTTGTTCAAGGGTGGTTATTTTACCCCCCTGAAGTTCTTAGGAATTTTGCCTGCTCAACACTGTCTTGAGACAAGGCACTGCTGGGATCTTAAAGACCCCAAACGGAGTTCATTGTTGAAAGAGCCATTCACCCCGCAGCCTTCATGTACCTTGCCTGGTTACCTTCTGACCGAACACAGATCTCTCTTTATACAGGAAACTTGAGACTCCATGGCACTGTTCCAGAGGCTAAACAAAAAGAGGTTGTAAACTTTAACCAATCTGCCTCCCTACAACAAGCTACAGAGACTAATTTTCTGAAATCAAATCCTCTTGTCTGGAAATAGAACACACTTTTGGAAGATTTTTAGGTCCACAGACTACCATGAACCAAAACCAAGCTACTCTCTTTTTGCCTCTGGTAAACAAGGGTAACATCAGCAAGTCTTTGACAGAAGCAGTCAAATCTGAACCCTTAGGGAAAGCATCACCACCAGCAGTCATAGGGAATGGACAAATCTGAGGTAAAAAGAAGAGGAGAGAAAAAGGATGCAACATACTATTCCCCATTGTGGGGAAAACCCTCTTCTCAGAGTGGATTAAAAAAAATCACTGGGGAAAATATGGAAACTTTTGATCACAGCAATCTTTTTCAGTATTGTGTTTTAGAGTAGTTGATGGCTGATGCATAGGAAATAGCTAGGGCTGACCAAATAACGCATGCACAAGAAGTTCTCATTTGCAGTACTCCAACACCACAGTGATGGATCTCCAGCAAAAATAAAACCTCATTAGCCAATTCCCCCTCACCCACTTTTTTTCCTCAATATTCAGGCTTGGGCAGTTTCCTGTACCTATAGAGGAAAAGCAAAGAATATTAGGGACATGGTTTGGTGGTGGGATGGCTGCGTTAGGTTAACGGTTAGACTTGATGGTCCTAAAGGTCTTTTCCAACCTAAACGGTTCTATCATTCTGTGATTATCAGGAGATGCTCTTCCTCAGCCTCATCCCTAATAGCATAGGTAGCATTTACCAATTTCATACAATGAATAGAGAACAGAAAGGTCCCTCTTAGTTACTTTCCAGCTGAAGTTTGGCCTCCTGTTTGTACTTGAATGGAGCCTGATACAGGTATCCATGCTTATCCATGTCACGCTATTATTGTAAGGTAAATCCCACCATTATCCCAAGTTACAGATCATTTGAGAACCCTGCTGAACTCTTTCTGTTTTCAGAGAGATGAGCAAGGGTGGGTTTAGCTCTTCCGATACTCAGTGTCTTCTATGTGAAAGGCAGCTGTCTCTCCAACCGTGCGTGGGCAATAAGGCATTATATCCCTTCCTGGAGGAGAGGTAGGGGCTGATTTTTTAAAGTGGTGCTGAGCACCCACAGTGTCTGCCACCACTTCTGTAAACCAGGCTACTGGGAGAGGAAAGGGTGAGCAACAGAACTGGATCCTCCTAGCTTGACTTTATGTTCTTTAGCAGCACTAACAATGGAAGTCGACACAGAATAAGTTGGGTCCATTAGACAAGTCTTCTAGAGCAAGTTAGTTCAGCTGACCACTATTACAGCACACACATGGCTTTTCAGGTTTTTCCTGAGAGGTTATCACAGCTGTCCCCAGTAACCCAGTCACTGTAAGCCTACTTGCAGAGGGCCAAAATCATGGAAGAAATTCATTAACAAACCACCTGGACAGTCTTGCAAAAACCAAAACCTCAAAACATCCCCCACAGTCATAATGTTTATTTTTCCTTTTTTTTTCCCCCCCAAGTAACTTTCTTTGTTCTTAAACATCTATAGCTGTTAAAGCAATATTATCAATCTAAAAGCAAAGAATGTGTTTGTTGTTGTGTTTTTCTTTAAAAAAAATTTCTTAATATCTCCAGTGGAGCTTTTTGATTCTATGCCCAGATACCTACATTACAAAATATAAGACAAAATTATAGGTACATAGTGTGCCAAGAAAATCAACCCAGCGTGGCTTGCCCAGGCTTTTTGAAAGAAAGCATGCATACTGTGTCACCATTATGATTTAAAATAGCTGGGTCTCCAAAGCTGTAACACTACCGTACTATAGTACATGGTGCCTGCAGATGCCTGTAGCAGCGAGCCAACCGATTAGCTTCAGGCCTGCGATGAAAGCACGACTTTGATTTCTGTTCAATGTGCGTATCTCACAGCTTCATTTTGGTACAAAACACACCTACGATGAAATGCAAGCAAGTTGAGGAGGAGGGCAGAAATAACCTAGGTCTTTTACAATAATCCTTGTTATTATTTACTATGGAGTGCAAACTTCTCAGTTTCAAGGGAGAGGGGGATTTTCTATGGTAAAGCAGAAGAAAATAGGGTTTTGCATTGCAAAAGGACTTCTGCTTCTTTGGGGTTTAAAACAGAGGCCAGAAAAGCCTGCAATTCTCTGAGCTCAGGGCTTGCTAGAGGTAAACGGGAGTCTGTACGTACGTGCACACACACTGTCCTGCCCAAGAGAGCCCTCTTGCATGCTTCCAATGTTACCTTCTGCATCACTGAGAATCAGGACAACACCCAAGGAGCTTTTGGATGTGCCCTGACACTTCATCAGACAATTTTTTTTTGAAACTGGAAAGGAATTTTTATTTGTTGGCACTTTTTTTTTGTTGTTTGTTTTTGTTTTTTACAATGCCCTCCAGCTGCTGTGGGATGCAGGTTAGAAGCAAGGTTCAAGCTGCTGCAAGCTCACAGCTGTCCCAGGATTCAATACAAGTACTGCCTAGCACAGCGAGGAGACACGCTCCAGCCCCAGCTCCCCCCCAGCCTCGTGCAAGGGAGAGCTACTCAGCAGTGAGAGGAGGACACAGAAACGGTAGAGGAAGGAAGGAAGATCCCTATTCCATGAGCTATTGCCTGATAATTGCCAGCTGAGCTTAGCTAATACAATTTCATCCTTAATTAAACATCTAATTAAATCAGTCTCTGCCCTTACCTTCATACCACCTTCAATTTGTGTTAGCTTTCTCAGATAATTTCAAAAAGGCATTTAGTGGTCTCTTAAACTGCTGCATACCATATTTTTCCACGGGCTTCCTGCATCCTCTGCTGACTAAAATACTGGTACTTGTCCTATACTTCTCTACCCATGGCCTAAAAAAAGCATTTCTGAGTGTGAGCAGTATGTACCCTACTCTGCAGACATCAATTTACTCTGAAGCAATACTTATATGCCATTAAATCATCTGAATTACCCAAAATGCTCACTTTTATTGTGAATTAATAATAGACTTGTAAGAGTTTTGTACCAGAAGGAATCTCAATTTAAAGTTATCCTGCCTGCCTTTTCCAAGGTTAGCAATAACCTCCTCCAGAAGAACCAGTGATCAAAACATCACACAACATTTTTGAAATAGTACTATATAGGTAGCAATTGCATTTTCCTGGACTTACTTTTAACGCAATTTACCTCTGATAATTCATCTTGGTAACTGGTTTCCTTTTTTTCCCCCCCTCACTACAATCACACTACAAAAATGGATGAATCTCCACATTTTTCTATGGCAATTTCTGAAGTTTTTCACTGTTTTTTAGAGTACTACCAGCTATCTACTGGTTATTTATCTAGCATAGAAAATACCTGTGTTTTGATTTGTTACTGCTGTGTTTACATTGTTTATATTTTATCTTTGAAAGCCTAGGCACCTACAATACACAAAGGCTAGAATACTGTTTTACTGTTTGGCATTGATAATATCCAAATTCCAAAAGCACTGGGAGACAGAAGAGTCCCAACTAAACAAATGGGAAGGCTGGAGCTCAGAGCCTGGATGAGCATCTCAGGCTTCACGCAGGAGCAGGAGCCGAGAGGGGTGAAGATGCCTATTCAAGGTCACGATACAGGTCAAAGCTGTAGAGAAACACAGGACAGCTGGAGAGAAAAATGAACTTAAATTATTATCAAATGGGGGCTGGGCTAATTCCAATACATTATAATGTTTCTGCACTGCAAAGAGGCCGTAGAACACAAAGACTTCAATTCCCTGGGTGTATCTCTGTGCCTCTGAAGACAGAGCGACTCCTTTTTCTCTAAGTTTTTCTGCTGCACTTACCAGTTTAACACTTATTTGCTTCACAGCTATTAATTAGCACAAGCCTCTCTCACGAAGGGTGCGGGGAGCGTATGGATGGGGAAGTTCAGTGTGGAAAAATTAAGGTCAGTTGGTTTTAGGGCTTTGTTTCACAGTATAATTCACACTCTTCTAACATCTTTGAATAATAATATAAATGTAGCAGTCACTGATGTATCTAATGAATTTGTTTGTGTCCTGATGTAATGATACTTTCAGATATCCCATACAATAAAAACAGCCGTAAAGGCTGCTGCTTTCCTCTTATCTCACCATCAAAATCAATGAAGCATTCGTAAGCAACTGCTATGCATATGCGCTGTGCTTGGTCAGGTTTTTATTACAGCAGCCATCTCGGGACCGAATGACAGCTGGCCTGTGTGTTCACTGATAATAAATATCAAAGTGATAGGAGAAAAAGAGGGGGACTATTTGTTTGGACTTAGCACAAAATAATACGCATCAAGGTAGGCTCTCTGGATGTACCACAAATAACATAACCAAAAACCCCACTCCAAACCAACAACAAGAATGTTCTCATTCTGTTTCAGGTCTGATATGACGATCCATCATCGATTTTTCACTGAAGTTGTACATCCAGTGCACAGAAAACAAAATGACGGTGACCTTGTTTGCAGGCCAATCACCACCCTTTTGGTTCTCACGCGTAGCACCATCAACTGATCCTCCTCCCCTTTCTCTATGCAAAGGAAATTACTTTCCACTGCCTGTTTTTTATAGCTGTCATGAGATTCAGAAATTCCTCTGCACAGCGATTCAGAGGGCTTGGATGCAAAACCAGCTTTGTCAAACACTGTCTTGGAGCAGCCTGGGAATGACCCATTCATTCTGAGCATCGTGCCAAGTTGGTGAAAATCAAAAGCGTGCTACAGAGATAGCTGAACCAGTGCTGCCCAAGATTAAAGCAGAAACAGCTAGACCATGCCCAAGCTAAAAAGCCGTGCATGGATGCAGTGCCACCCAAATGCTGCCAGGTGGATCTCCGGGCCCCGGGCAGCATGCCTGGAGTGCTCGGTGTTAGATGGAAGAGTATGGGGTTGGTGCTATAGCAGAACCCGCTGCTCCTTCGTATTGGTGAATAGGCACTCTCTTCCTCCCCAGTCACTTCTGCTACCAAAATCCTGCCGAGAGTTTTCGGCAGCATCTCTGTGGGACTGATTATCTGACCTCAAAGCCTGGCCAAAACTCCCTAATGTAGCATGCAGCAAACACAGAGGTAGAGGATCCGTGATTACGGCTCAGCCAGTCTCTTTTTGAGAAGCAGCAAAAATTATCCTTGCCCATTTCCTTTCTAAGGTGTTCTCCTGTAAAACTCCTCTGCTTGGAACTCTCTAGAAACTTGGAAGCAGCAGCATGAAGGCTTCCTTCAGCATCCTGATGACCACAGCATGCAGTCACAGACACCAGTGGCACAACTGGAAAGTTTCCAGAAAACTTCAGCTATGATGAAGAAAGAATCCCATCTCCATTCAAGCTGACATTTTGAATATATTTTACTCTTGGAGTATTTGTTTTGACTGCCTCATTTGGCAGGATTATCATACATGATAAGCAAGCCAAGTCAACTAGAGTGGCACAAGTAATACTCACACATCCAACTACCCCGGGACAGATTAACTACGACAACCGGAGACAAAGAACCGTCAAAGAATCTGCACGAAGCTCAAGTGAACAGGAGGAAAATCACACACGAATGGTGGCTCCATCATGAAATTATTAAACAGAAAAAGGACAGCCCAGGCAAGGCAAAGAGCCAACCCACACTTGGACTGGTAGACATGTACGAACACAGACATATATGTAGATGTAACTTCTATTGTCAACATATTTTTTTTTATAGGGATAATTTTAGAATATTTATAAGGCTGTACACATTTTCACTTTGGAAACAACGTATTTATTCACTCTTTGTCTATGGCCGGACAAAGGGCAGTATTTATGAGGTGTAGTGTCTGACAAAGCCTTTAGTGCTGTTAATCACACCAGCTTCCTTGATATATTAAGGCTATTAGGACATAACTAGATAAAGATGCACATGTTACTAAGTGAATCACCTTCTATCTGTCTAATGGAAACCAAGTGTTGATTTAAGTGGAGTCATCTGTTTAAAAAAGAGAGAGAAAGAAATTGAAATAAACCCAAGATTAACAGATGTCGGAGAAGGGTCAATGGCGAGCAATGCTGGATCCAAGACTTTTAAAATAGAAACGCACATGAATATTTGAACTCACTTGAATATTTCTCTCTGCTTGACTGTGCAAATATAGGATTTAATATAATTTGTTTAGCTTTAAATTTGACATGCATAATTATCTATACGTAGGACAGTTTCTGTGTCACATAAGCATGTTCAGTCCTCTCCACCCCTAGGCTCCTGGGCTACAAAATGATATTAGGAGATTAATTTCTAGATGATTTAAAATCTACTGTCTAAAATAGTCCCAGTACATTTATATTGGCTGGATTGGTGTGGTTTATGTGTTTATATATGCTGTTCTCATGTACTGGATGGTTTTAGTATTAATGGGCTATGATTATGTTGAACACTGCACTGGCCAATATAACTATTCAAAACCAGAGAGGCTTTTAAACACAGTAACAAAAAGGAATGCTGATTTGTGGTTAAGTCCCAGACAAGGCTTAAGTTAAATTCTTGGCTGTGCCACAGATGCCACCGTGATACCTTGGGCAAGTCACTTCCCATACCTTAGCTGTAAAAGAGGGAAGCAATATTTTCTTTTTCTCTTCCTTTCTCTATTTTTCTGTGTTTATTCTGTCAGAGCAGGAGCTCTCATGCTGTGATGAACCTAGTGAAGCTCCCACAAAGAAGGTTCACCCCAAAGGGGGTCAGCCCACCAGACTGTGTATGCCCATGGCATACAAGGGCAATGGCGGTCTGCCAGGCTGGGCTGCTGGCCGATCGCTGGAGCTACCAAGCGTAGCATCAGTTACTTGGGACAGAAAGAGAAACGGTGACACAAGTCCACAGCCCTGTGCTAACTACTGAAACACTTGGATACTTGAAAGATGTGGAGAAAGTCATTGTAATCATATTTGTTCTGGATTTTTATAGAAGTAATGCAAATCTTGATTTTCTTATTAAAAGATGAATTGTGTTTTTTTCACAACCCCAGTGGGTAGGATGCAAGAACAGAGAAGGATCTGAGAAAACTTGCCACCTTGGTTTCCTGAGCTCTAGGAGGGGAAGGTATACTTTGAACCAGGTGTTCATATTCTACTTTTTATTGACTGCTTATTTTTCTTCTTATCTTCCCTCTGACTCTCACAGCTGTAGGAGTCAGACAGCAAAGGCTCCTTCTCAAGACTATTTCTTTTCCTGCAATCTAAGGAGCACAGGATCATTTCTGGTTTGCAGTTTGTTTTTTTTTTTTGAGGGGTGGGTGGGGTGGAGCAGATAGGGTGACAAAAAGCGTGGACTTTGCGCAAGAAAGGGAGTATACCTTCCTTTACTCTGAATCTTTTCCAAGAGCTGAATAGATTCCAACCTGAAAAGACTGCAGCCTGAATAGAGTCCTTTCAACTCCATGCACTTTTCCTCCCTGATACTCAACTGCAAATGAAAATAGAATATTTTAATTCCAGCATGATCACTCTAAAAAAAGATCTTTGACAAGGAACAATTTCGACTTTGATGCATCTAACTTGAGTAGAAGTTCATCCTGCTGTGTCAAAACCAAAACTTGCCATTTACGTTAGAATGCTTTTTGCTCACTCATCTGCAGCACACACACACAAAATAAAATGCAGGAATGATCTTATGGTCATTTCTTTTTCTTGAACCTATAAGACAGACAAAAGTCTTCTGTGTAGCACACTGTGTACACGTGTTGTCCACTTTAATCCCTTTTCACTGATCCTCTCTACAAGGTATTTAGTCCATACAACTGTTCCACACATTCTCTCTGGGCATATTCACCATGCATTTCCATTCCACACCAAATTAAACAGTCTATGCACAAGTATGATGGAGGCTACATTTCAAATCTTGCTTGGGTTTATCTTTGAATGCCAGACAAAACAAGCTTTACGTGCTTTAATAAAAGATGGAGTCATCTCAACTCGCACACCTTACATCCACTTGCATCCCTACTCAAATATAAACACAAACAGCTGATCCCCAAACCAGCATGTAATCTGAAAAATGTTTAAAAGATTATCAACTGGTGATGTGTTATTTCATTCCCCCTCCCCCCTGCAATCCCTAGATTTTATAGGATATACTGCATGTTACCTAAAATTCCTCTCTTTCTGCTCTTCATAAGCAAGTAGACAGCTATGCAGATCACAAGCAAGCAGCCATTGCCACAGTGTTAAGAATTCAAAGGTCATTAACCAGATCCCAAACATGGAAGAAATCAATGAGATTAAATAACTAAATAAAATATCACATTTCCTGTGATCCAAGAGCTGACGCTACAGAAAGAGATCATAAAACATCATGATAGGTTTGTAACACTGCTCTGGAGACCAGTTCTGTACCTAAGCTACTGCGCCTACGTAATAGCCTGCAGGTTACAGATAGTACTTAACACCCAGGTTATTAAACAATTTCAACATTAATGAAAAGTTCATTGTTTTTCATCTGCGCTGCAGTAGGATCTAATGATCTGCAAGCAGATGAAATCAGTGCTAACGAATGGATGCAAGTGAAGGCTATTCTGAAGACCTTCAAGGCACAGTGCCACGCAGATTCACATGGATGTCCCCTGGACAGGCAGAGAGGCTGCTTGCACAGCCAACAGACCCCGCCGCAGACACTGCACAGCAATGTTCAGCTGCACGAGGCCGTATGGGTGACCAAATCCAGCGGCAAGCAGCTGTATATAACAACCCAGCATAAAGGGGGCTGCATCGAACAAGACTAAAGTTTATGCCACCCCTTTATCTTGTTTCTGGTGCAAGGCTTGTGGCAGAGCCTTAAAAAAAAAAAAAAAAGAGAGTGTAAGAAAGTACATACACATAAAATCATGCTTTTCCTCTTGCTACCAACTCATTGCTAACTACTGCTGAACTGGAGCTCAGACACACAGGCATCCTGTTCAATAATCCTCAAGCGAGCCCTTCTCCACGCCTTTGCCTAGTCTGTCTCTCAGTTTGTGCCTAGTCTGGCTACCAAAGCTTCTGGCAGCAGTGAATCCTACAAGTAATTATTTTTTGTTTTCATTTTTAAGACACATGTCTGATAATTTTATTTCACCGTAGCTAGGGAAATGGAAAGCACAGGACACTGGAAATGGAAATCTGCAGTTTTTCCTGTGTTTACCCACTGAAATATTATCAGCTTGGTGAGAGAAAACCTATTAACATTTTAAGGCTGCCTAATGACCTAGATTGATGAAAGATGTGCTTAGTTGTAGTCCAATTTATAGAAAATGGGCATCCTCCATCACAAAGTTCAGCATCAAAATTGCTTCCGTATGCTTGTACTTCAGCATCTGGAAAAAGACTAAGGATTAAATTAATAGGGATACTTAATCTTCCATATGCCTCTTAATATTCCTCCACATCCCCCAGGTTATTACTTCTACATTACTGCAAGATCTATATACGAGACGAGTAACTGCTTGGCAGTGGTTGTTTTGATTTTTATTGATTTTGCATATACTTTAAAATTTTGATCCAAACCCACCGTTTTTTGTTCTGTTTCTAGCTATCAGGAAGGCAAATCCTCACACACTTATTGCAGAATCTGCCAGTATTCAACACCTGAACTGCCTCATGTATGTTCAGCCTGCAAAGCGCTGGATATTTCCACACCGGACACTTTCTGAAGCCGCCTCTTCCAACTGATGACTCATGGCTCTAACCATGGTTCCCAGCACTGACCAGAAATTCAGAAGATGATTGGTTTTCAGTCTTTTACCATCAATTTTTCAGCATCATTATTCAATTAAAAATAAAGCCAGACTGTCCCTATCCGTTACACACTGATGGGCAAGAAGGCCATCGTCAGTCAAGACCTTTTTCAAAGTTTGCACTAATTGCGATGTTGCGGCAGGAAGCAGAGTAACTTTTCCCACAGGCTACAGAATGCCATAAAAAATAGACAAAAAACCCCATCAAGGTTTGATCCTATGTTAGATAAAGCAGATATTTCACATAAAATTGCAAGACTGGCCACACACGAAGAATTCTCTTAGGTGAACAAGCTGTCAACATGAAACCTGGTATTTGTGAGCCCAGTAAGAAGCAAATGAGATAATACTTTTCTAAGTAAAATTGTTAAACTGCCTAATGCATGCTCTTAGGATTGTAAATATGGAACATCCAATAATGAGACACACGTATATACAGATTTATACCTCCATTTATGACAGAAATGTTGTCACGTAACACATTTGTGTTACTGAGCAAAACTGTATCACATTAACCAAAAGAAAAAACCCTCTCAAAAGCATAAAACTTTGATAACGCTTAATGCCTCTGCCTACCCTGAAGAAGGAAGTTGGCTCATTGAGGCTACCTTATGTTTTGATTAAAAGGTCTGCTTCAGAGCCTGCCAGGCCAAAGGAAAGATTCCCATTGCCTTTAACAAGCTCTGCAGGATATCCTAAACCTTTCTGTGTTGGATGGGCTGGGAGTTCATTATTAGAAATGACATGATTACAATTTACCTTGTGATACAAAGAATCATCACATTTATTAACATTACAGTGAAATTCCCCTGCAATACATAACTTAAGTTCATGTATTTTTGAGAAAATTAACAAGAGAAATAAGTTAGATATGAAATCTTTTGCAATAGAGAACTATTAGTTGATCAGAAGGGAAGAGCAAGAGTAAAATGAATAATTAGACCTAGTATTATCACAGAATGGCAGGGGTTGGAAGGGACCTCGGGAGATCGTCCGGTCCAACCCCCCTGCTAAAACAGGTTCACCCAGAGCAGGTTGCACAGGACTTCGTCCAGGCGAGCTTTGAATATCTCCCGAGAAGGAGACTCCACAGCCCCCCTGGGCAGCCTGTTCCAGTGCTCTGTCACCCTCAGAGTAAAGAAGTTCTTCCTCATATTCAACTGAAACCTCTTATGTTTCAGTTTGTACCCACTGCCCCTTGCTGGGCACCACTGAGAAGAGTCTGGCTCTGTCCTTGTGACATCCACCCTTAAGATATTTGTAAGCCTTCCCTTCTTCAGGCTAAACAAGCACAGCTCCTTCAGCCTTTCCTCAGAGGAGAGATGTTCCAGTCCCCTCACCATCATCAATCATCATTCTGTTCAGCTGGACTATGTTTAACGGGGTTCCAGCCAAACTGGTTTCTAATACATGAATGGAGAGAACCAATGCTCTGGTGAAACAATTACAGAAAACGTCATACAACATATATAGACGTTGGAACATACAGGTCTCCACCACTTTTCAAAAGCCACCTCAGATAGAGCCTTTGCACTTACTTCTCTTTAAAAGTTTCATACTCGGCGCTCACAGTGAAAAACGTATCAAATATATAGCATATACCTACAGTTTTACTGAACAAGGGATCTATATGTTTAACAATCAAAGACATTGTAGATGGAAGACAGAAAACCAAATCACCATAACCAGAACTCAAAAGAACTGTGCAAAGAAGAGAACTTCCTTTCAGTTTTGGTTTCCAAGATCAGTTCAGATTTCCAGTAGGCAACTCAAGCAGCACCGTAACATGTGTTTTAGGGTTGATGTTTTTACATAAGATTTTTTTTTAATTGATTTAAAAAGTGATGCAACCTGCTTATAAAGTAAATCTGAAAAAGTGAATTGATTCCCAGTTCAGTGCCACGCTGCGTGTTTGAAGATCTGCGTGTCGCTCTTTGGGTTGGTACCCATCAGAATACAAGGGCTCGCATTTTCAGCTGTGAGCACATACAACGTGCGTATGCTTGAAATGAACATTGTCTTGCAGAATTGTTGGATTCACATTAAAAGGTGTCCCATGTCTCACTACTACATAGCTTCTGCATAAACAGAAATCTCCATTTAAATCTCTACAGCATAAAATTTAGCACTAGATAGCATTACTCCTCATGTTCCATATAATTGAAAAAGACTATTATAAGATGTTAGCAGTGACTATTCTGTGCTGGGGGGTCCACAGGCAGGACCTCCTGACACCTGGGGGAGCCTGGTATGTAGGCACAACAGACTGGCAAGAGTCCAGGGACTGCCAATTTTAGCCCTTGCTGTATATTCCGGATGATTTTGTGCACTGCCCATCTTTAAGACTGAATTATCTTAGAGAAGCCAAGCAACAAGCCTGGCTGATTACCTGAAAAGTGCAAGTTGTGCCCACTATATCTAAATTAATGGTCAGCAAAAGGTTGAAAAAGAACAGTTTAATTTCTTCTAAAAAGTTAGCATTATGGTCATTTACAGCCAAGCTACAATTAAAGCAGTGAAAAGAAAAGAGGAGATGTAGCATACAGAAGTTCTTGAGTGCACTGTGGGCTCGCTCCTGGATCGAGCTGCCGGGCACACCCAGAATGAAACCCCTGGCACGCTGCGCGCTCTGCGTGAGGATTAACAGCGCTGTGCACATACAGCTGCGCCTATCTGGAAAAAACTGTTTTTGATTTTGATTTTGGTAGCAAGCCAGCAGTGGCCAGGTTTCTTGAGGGTAGGCTGAACAGTCATTGACAGATGTTTTGGGATAGAGAGAGAGAAGGCTGGTCACCGCAAATAAATTGATTTGCTGCTGTAATCTTGCTCAACAACATTCTTCAAGGGACGGGATGAGTGTATCTGCATGCACACACTTGGCCCACGGCTGCTTAGTGGGGTTTATGAGCTTGGTCGAGGCGCTGCGCTAGTGCAGCTACGTGCCTTCTGGACCAAAGCTGGCTGGTGTCTCGACTGACCGGGCTGCGGGCACGGCGGGTGCCTGCGGCCGCCCGCACTCAGCTGTGGCCATACCCCTTTAGAAGAAGAGAGCATTTCCCACCCTCTGCTTTATAAGCGATAGGGAACAACGGCAAAGTCAAAATGCGCTGCGATTACATGTTGAATTGCAATTTCTTTTCACAAAGGCCTATCGGGTTGTGTGGTTTCTGGTGACCTTGACAAAACCACCTTTCGGTTGCTCGCTAAACTTAAAAAATGCTGCGGGAAGGAATCTGCAGGAAGTGTGATTCATACTCCTGGCTTTTGGATATTAGGAAACAATCTTTAGTTACGTTATCACAAGCTGTATATATTACAAGGTCAAACTTTCACTTGGTGCACAAGATGAACGGACTCTACCGACACTACCCCCCTCCCCCAAACAAACATGCTCCAAAATTTAAAAGAAGAAAACATGATATTTTGCCAATTTCAATATGTTGAAACTCAGATTTGTGCCATAAAGTATCACAACGCCTGTCAATACACTGCTGTTTAACCCTAAGCATTTCATTTGGATAATGCCCCTTTCAGGCGCCATCCCCCCTGTCCTGCCAGCCATATGTGAACCTCTAGAGCGTGTTTGCCTGTGCCACAAGTAGAAAAGCTTTACAAGAGTGATCTGATGCTCCAGAAACAGGATTAAATACTCCTGAAGACAGAACTAGCTTCACTCATAAAAGCTTCTTGAGTTCAAATCCACTTCCACAGAAGCCTACGTGAAAAGGGACCCTGCCTCTGTGATGTGCAAGTAGCAGATCCTGCGCTGACCGCAGGCATCCCTAAGCAGAAGCACCCAAAAGTTCAAAAAATGAAAGTTTAGGGTTTCTTCTCCGACTCTCTGCTTTAACACAGAGTTTCTGACAACCGTACACCAGCCTTCTGCTGCAACAAGCATCCTAACGATCCCTGAGAAAGATCTATTGGAAGAAGTCAGCTTATTCCTGTGGCATGGGAAGTACTGTGTAAGTTCCGGCTGCAACAGAAGCATCCAAGTAATTTCAGAAGGCTACGGCTCATCTTAGAATGGCATAAGGGAGATTTTTCAAACGCACAGAAGATGGTGAGATGCTAAGACAAGCCTGCACGCCAGAAAATCTCTTCTTCAGAAGTCAAGATTCAAAACTACTTCACAAACAGGATGTAACTCCTTAAAATACGTGGCCACCTTAAAAACCAGCTGATAGAGATACCCTTTACGAAGTGCTCAGCTCAGGAAGGATTTAATTGTTATGTTAAAAGCGTACCAGGACTTTAAGGGAAAGAGAAGGCCAATCTCAAAGAGTGAAAACACCAAAAAAACCCCTCGCTTTGGCCACCATCTGCAGCTGCAGCAAGAATGTGATCTCAGCACTGCTGGTGTGTTGTCATGTGTACTGCTGTTTGCAGAGTCCAACTGAAATTCTCTATTTTTAGCCTTTCAGCTACTTTCAGATAAAATTCCTGCAGATAGGACTAGCTGTATAGGGCAGATAACATACAACTCTGAAACCACAGATGACCTCATGCAACTGCAAAGAAAGAAGGGTCTGTTACTTGAAACAAGGCTAAAATTTAACCCGGCTATACTAAAATTAAACAGGGAGTGTTTCACAGAACCATTACAAGGCATAAAACAACAGTCACTATAAATTTACGATGTACTTATTTGTTAGGGTGTAAAAAGAGTAATTAATAACCTAAACCAGCTTATCTCTGAGCCAGTAGAACACCAAAGCTTTCCCAGGCTCGTTGGAGATTTTAGGAATAGCACTGAGAAGCTATTTTAGCTGTCGTTTGAGAATTATTTCTCCAAACTGAAAAGTCATTGCTCTTTGTCACAAGTCACAAGACATTTTTTTAGTGTTCCACACTTTTAGTTGACATTAAGGAGAGAAAATAAATAAATGTAATGCAAGCTTTCTGGAAAGGGCTTCCATGTGTAAGAACACACCACAAATCCGAGCAAGCACTGTACAGTGATTCTCAGAAACACAGAATAATTTAGGTTGGAAAAGAACTTTAAGATCATCAAGTCCAACCGCTAACCTAACCCTGCCATCCCGCCACTAAACCATGTCCCTAAGCACCTTGTCTACCCGTCTTTTAAATACCTCCAGGCATAGGGACTCAACCACTTCCCTGGGCAGCCTGTTCCAGTGCTTGACAACCCTTTCAGTGAAGAAATTTTTCCTGATGTTCGATCTAAACCTGCCCTGGAACAACTGGAGACCATTTCCTCTCATCCTATCACTTGTTACTTGGGAGAAGAGACCAACAACCACATCACTACAACCTCCAGGTAGTCGTAGAGCACGATAAGGTCTCTCCTCAGCCTCCAGGCTAAACAACCCCAGCTCACTCAGCTGCTCCTCACAAGACTTGTTCTCTACACCCTTCACCAGCTTTGATGCCCTTCTTTGGACACGCTCCAGCACCTCAATGTCTTTCTTGTAGTGAGGGGCCCAAAACTGAATGCAAAATTCAAGTTGTGGCCTCACCAGTGCTGAGTACAGGGGCATGATCACTTCCCTGCTCCTGCTGGGCCACACTATTCCTGGTGGCTACTTCACCCCTTCCGTGTGTCACCCTATATACCAAAAGGCACCTGTTCCCTCTAAAATGACATTTATTTCCAGTAGATTGAAGTACAGTTCTGAGTACTATCACTTAAGTTTATCTGAAATATTTAAGGAGAAATGTGTAAGGAACGGATATGTCACAAGAGAATCAATACAGATCGGGGTGCTCAGTTTGCATCCTTTGGGATGTGTTGCTCTCTTGGTTTTCAGAATATTTGCTGGATATTCTTCAGAACAAAGCCTTCATGAGGTTACCACATCCAGTTGTGGAAGAAACTCTCTGAAAGCCCTTTTCCTCAAGAAAAATTTTCACTCCTTAATACTGAATTAACAGTTTACATACATGAGTGAAATAATTCTAAGGCAAAGAAATTCATTCACCCCCTCACCAAATCACTACAAGAGATCACTAAAGGATTCAAACCATTTCTCATAACTCTCCCTTTCTTTCCTTACTACCAACATAGGCAAGCCTATATTTTTTAATAATGACATAGTCTCTGCCTGTCATCTAATTTTTCAAGCACAGCCAGCATGAAATAAAGGGTTACAAAGCACTTAACTGTTAATTTGAGATTATAGAACAAGTCTGATTTTTTCTGGCTTCATGTCTCTTGAAAGGAGAAACTCCATTTGTCATAAGGAATGAACACCAGGACAGAACAAGGTTTGCTATCACTCTCTCTAAGGAATTGTAGGTGGAGTTATATAAACAACAGAGCAACGATCAAAGGGAAATCTTAGGACCGCAATATACTGAGGTATTAAAGGAACTGAGCCTTTTATCTATTGTGGAGGAAGGAAGCAGAGCCCCGAGACGTGTCATATACACAATTAAAAATAAGAAACCCAAGTGAGTCCCAACAGAGACCAAAATCAATTAAAAGTCTGTTTTTTTCTTATTCTGTTAAAATGACAAGGAAGAACCAAAAATGCAACCTGCCACAAAAATTATGCTCCATCACCTGGAAAAGCCAGACATTCAACTCTATTTTAAGCCAAATTTTTCCCCACATCCTATGAAACAAGCACTGTTTGATCACAGACCATGTCCTCATTCACTGGCAGTCTAACTGAGGCTTACCTTGTCCTCCACTCTGTTCAGCCTGGCACCAATTGTGTTATTCCCTCGATCTTTGCTTTTTTCTGTGGAACAAGAAAACATTTTCAAATTAATATATGGTGGTATAACAAAATAGCAGCAAGCCACAACAGGGTGTGTTTAAGCAGCCCACCAACGCAGTGTAACTGAACACCTTTGCCAGGCTGGTAGATAAAAAGCAGCTTTTTGTTTCTTTTCATAGCATTAGCCCATGCCGTGGCTTTTAATAGCCCTGAAGTTTAAGGCACTTTCAACCTTAGTTTTATGCTTTAACCTGGGAGAACACAACTGTTCCCAAATTAAGTTAATGTTTTAACTGCCATTTAAAAACAATCTGGAAAAAAAAAACACAACCAATTATGTAGAAGACTCTAAAGCCATCTTGAACAATGAATTTGATAACATTTAATCTTTCCTCCCCCATAAACAATATAGAAACATGAGTTTGAAAATGACATTAATGGAGAGCTTTCATTAGCCAGACTTGTCACAAACAAACTTGGTACTTTGTGCTCCTTTTCCAGTCTCTTTTCAAAGCTATCAAAGCTGTATGGGAATATGACTGATTTGATAGGAACTCTATAATCACAGCACACCGTTTTATTGAAAATCTGGTGAGTCTCAGAGAGGCTAGAGCCAACATTTTGAAAACTTCAGTGAAAGTAGGTGCTTTAAATATCTAAGTAAGAACAATCCTATTTTAAAGGTGTCAATGACTAAATATTATCGTGGGTGCCTAAACATCACAGAACAACTGGTTGGATCTGTTTAAAAATTTGGCAACAAAATAAAAAGTACTTTAACAAGTATTTTCCATTTGTTATATCTTCATCAGATTAACTTTAGACACATCCTCCATATTAATTTACCTGAGACGGAGATAAAAAGAGATGGCTTTCCTATGGATTGGTCCAACCTATTAAAAAAAAAAAAAAAAAAAATTTTCAGCGTTCATCAGCCTGAACCAGCATCTTCAGCATCTTCACTTTCTCTAGCTGGAGCGGGGAGACCTTTTCACAAACAAGCAAAGCGAAGTTCAAATAGTTCTGGTTTGTACTGTAAGTGAAGCAGCTGCTTTGGGTTAAGAACAGAAATTAAAAAAAATAATAACAAAATGAGATTAGACTTAGAGTGTTCTTTAGCTTCTTTAACCACTGTAAACTTTTACCATGCCCATGGCTTTTCCTCTTTTCCTTGTTCTTCTGCAGCTTACTTGTTGCATTTACCTGTTGTCTCTTAGTTTGCTCTTAAGTGCAATTCTGCCAGAGGCGGAAACAGCATTTCACTCTGTACGTATAACACAGCCCCTAACATATAGGGGTTATAGTGTAGAGTCAAAGCTAGCAGGGACTGAGGCAATACATGTAAGTATAATGAAAATTGTAAGTCCCGATCATCATATTTTTAAGCTCTTTGCTTTTACCTTCCAGTGTGAAAAGAAAACTTTACTTGAATACCATTTTATATTCCGTAACTTTGCACGGAGCTACCAATATAACACCTATAACCCTGTTGGTTTGTGATGCCCAGCCCCAGGCACTGGCTTATTTACAAACATCCCTCTGCTGGTGTTTAGGGATACAGACACTGGACTTCATTGACATACCTCCTCTGTAACTCCTTGATTCGCACCATCAGGTTGAGGTGACCCTGAGAATACTGTTCAATAACATCTCGGACATCATAGGGCTTCCTAGCTTGCTGTAAAATAAAAACCCAAAACACGCCTTTAAGCCACAAGGGTGTAGGAACGGTCTATGGTAACGTACATTTTTTCCAGTACATTTTTACAGTTCTTTTAACACTGTGTAAACATTTGAGATATTTTGCTTGTTGCCATGATCATACATTTTTTGTGGAATAATTATGACAGTTCTGATTTCATCCACCTTTTTGTTACTGCAGGTCTATGCGCCTTTCAAGAGATTATCCCCTGAACTTGAGGCCAAAAGAACTTGGGGCCAAAAAAGTATATCTGGCCCTTTGCTCACAAGTTTGTGGTCACTCTAATATTGGTGCAAGGAATGACCAGGGAGAAAGCCCCATGTCTTTAATTTGCACTTCATACATGGGAAAGCCTTAATCTGACCTACTAGTAATAAAAACACTTCTGTGCAGTATTAAAGATTGCAATTTTAACCAATAAACGCCAAGACTAACTGGAAAGCAAACGAATGAACTTGTCAAAGCGCAGTGAGAAACTAAAAATATCTTAACCTTGCATCTAGAAACAGGAGTCCCATCAGTGCCACAGCTACATAAGAGAAGCAGCAAAGAAGCTCTAACATGACAGAGAAGAGGAGAGAGGAGTAGGGTGTAAACTTCACACATTAGGCTGAACAGTAACACCTGAACTTACGACTTGGTAGAAAACTTTTTCTTAAAGATGCTAAATCAATCAAACACTACAGTAACAACAGATGATATGCCAGCATACTGGGTGGACTCGATGATCATAAAGGTCTTTTCCAACCTAAACGGTTCTACAATTCTAAGCCAGGCGGCTCATAAGAAAGACGGGGACAGACTTTTTAATAGGCCCTATAGCAATAGGACAGGGGGCAATGGTTTTAAACTGAAAGGGGGTAGATTCAGACTAGATACAAGGGAGAAATGTTCTACAATGAGGGTGGTGAAACACTGGAATGGGTTGCCCAGGGAAGTACTGGAGGCCCCATCCCTGGAAACAGCCAAGGCCTGGTTGGATGGGGCTCTGAGCACCCTGCTCTAGTTGAAGATGTCCCTGCTCATTGCAGGGGCGTTGGACTAGCTGACCTTTAAAGATCCCTTCCAACCCAAACCATTCTGTTATTCTATATTTCTGACTCATTCGTTATGCTGCCTATAGATACTCTGTACATAATTTTCAAGATTTGGTAAAAACCTTGGTAACACTGAGTTATAACTTTTGCTTTCTTGCACCTTTTGAGAATGAGGAAAAAAGTTTACAGTGGTAGATTCTAACATACCAGAATTTGTATCCCATTTGAGGTCTCAGAAATATTTTGTCACCCGTACTTCAAGAGCAGGACATGTCTCTGCACTGCTTAACCTTATTTCACATGCTGCAGGTTTTCCTCAATTCCATGCCACAAACACCTTCCTTTTTAAGCCAAAGGAAAGCAGGATGCCATATAAAAACCAGGTTGTGTCACCTTCGTACAGTCCCCTGCACCCACTTGGGAGGTAGCTCCCACATTTTAGAAATCATTACTTTAATAATATCACTTCATCAAAAAAATTGTATTTCAGTCTGCCATATTCCCCAAAGCCAATTGCAAACCCTGGGTGAATGCGAAATGCTCTCTAGTGGAAGGCTAAACGGGAATGGGAATTGGTTCAATCTAACCACAGAGCACACAGAATTATTCTTAAGAACCCCGACTATACGTATAAATCATACCTAACATCCACAAAGAAAGAAATACGATTCAACAATGGCATAAGTCCGTAAGTCTTTCCATGGACTAGTACTGTAAACATGATGGTATTAAAAAGAAAAGAATTCTGGGATTATTTTTGTACTGTAATGCAAGAGAGAAATCTGCAAGATCAGCTGGAAAACTCCAGGTTCAGAAAAGTTGTTCAGCGAGAATAAAGATGCAGAGCTTTCTCCTGCCATCCTCGTACTCCGAAGCAGGTGTCTGACAGTAGAAAGAGTAGGCAAGTCCCTCCCTACCTGGTTTTCATTTACTGCTTCTTTTTCTTTAAAACAAGAACTGAAAACCTGGAGTAAATAGAATTTATGAATGAAGTTTAATTTCTGAGTAGGATAGGACATTTAATAGTCAGTACTGATTATTCTGTAATTACTTCGCATTGAATGCTGATCTTTCAAGAGAAAATACTCTTGATGCTGACAACATGTTAGTTATCTAAAAGGAAAACACCCTGCAGCAGGCAATGGATGAGTATTGAAGAAACAAAAGTAGAAGCCAGCCTCACAGTTTTCCTTAACCACTTCTCTTTACTTTTGTCCCTCTGCTAACTAGCCAATACTCATGGCAAAAACCATCTTAAATGGCTTAAAATTTCCTTCGTCAAATTCAGAAGTTTGCAAAAGGCACAAAACCCAACGCCAAATGGTAAATGTGCACCTCTGGCCGTCGCTGTTCCCTAGTAACTGCATGCACAGGGAGGCAAACCCAGGAAAGGGAGAGGGGAATCCGTGCAAGGGGAATTTCTGGGAAATGTAACTAAATAACAGTCAAAAAAATTGGATAGAACATCCTTTGAAGCACAGGACACTCTGAACTACATTGTTTGTACAGCCCAGTATGGAGGCGAGGAAAGATTACACATACAATTCATGATTCATACCATGACAAATGAATTACCTAAGATGATGAATTGTAAGACCACAAACGCAAGATTTTCCAGTGAAATTGTAACAAACCAGGCAACAGTTACTCATGTCACCAGTGGAAGTCCAACCTGTATTTTTAGTTTACGCTATGTATAGAATATTTGCCATGGTGAAAAACATAACACGAGTTAAAAACATATTTTAGAAGGAAACAGATTTACTCAACAGGAAGAATTTACATGAAAAGAGAAAAAAAAAAAAGATTTCAAAATGACAGTAGGAAACCAGATCAAATCCCTGATCTCTGGATCTGCGATGGATATCACAGTTGTATCCATGTGCGTAACTCTTAAGATGTTTAGAAACTTTCCGAAGTGGAAAACAAAGGTTATTTACTCATTAATCCAGCCAATGGATTAACTGAGTATGGTGATTTTCTTTCTGAAATTCAGTTGTGAGGTTAGACTGTGCCAAAGACATCTGACTTATAACTAATATATGAAATTCATTTTTGGTACACAATTTGAAACAGTCCTACAGACTTTACAAGGGCATAAACACATCCGTAAAAAGGTATTAATCCTTTATAATATTCTGCTTGGTTCTTAGACGGACTGTATTCAAGCCTGGACTTTAAAATGGAGCATAAATTTCTCTCCTCCTTTTTAAAGAGGAAATGATGCCCAAGTGTGATGCTTCACAAAGAGTTGCTTTTCATGTCCTTTGAAATGTCTTTGTATCCTTATTTAGCTTGTATTTATTTATTTTGTTTAATTTTTTTAAACAGGAAGTCTCTGCTTTCTAACTGACTTTTGTCCTTGTGGTGCCATCACCCCCTGTTATTAATAGAGCTCTTAAATAAAAAGTATATCTACACAAATTTAGGCATACAGGTGTATCCTGCAAACAGCTGGTATAGTTTAAGAACCACGTCAGGTTCATGCTGGGACTTATTTTGCAAAATTTTCCTCTTCCTCTCCTTCTTCTTATGCTCCTCACCCTCCGCCCCCCCCCCCCCCCCCCCCCCCAAAAAAAAAAAAAGCTTTGGAGGCATCTCTAAAAAATACTCCTTTTAAGTGCTAGCCTTGCAATTACTTATGTTCCAGCTAATTTTAAGTATTAATAGTCCAATGGACTTCAGCTGGGGTTTTTTCAATAGTTCTAGATAAAAAACCCTGAATTTTCTTTTATGATGATACATTGTACATAAACACAAAAAGCTTAGAAGAAAATAACTCCCATAATAGAGCCATGCAGACCTCTTAAATGCTGAAGGATACGTTTTTAAAATGCATCTTCTGCTTTACCTTAATTTCAGATATTGCGTTGGACTGGTTATTAAAAACTGTACAGTCATTACTTGGCACATGTTTAAACATTTTAACTTCTTATGACTATTTTATGTGCATACAATAGAACAAAGCAGATTTACAACATAGTTTTGAGGAAAGAGTAATGACAGTGGTTATCTCTTAATTACAGGAGAGATTTTCAAAAGCACCTTGTGGCTTGAATTTCAAGGTGATTTTGTACATTAATTTACTTGGGTGCTTTTGAAAACCATACCTTCGGTGCTCTCCGAATTTTTAAACTCGGTCATAACCTTGTATTCAGAAATCATGGAGAAGTATCAGATATCCCCCGTACATTCCTATTGGAAGATCCTGCTTCTGACAGCAACAGCCGTGTATCGCTTGTACACAGGAGTGACTCAAGATACTTTTAACTTCAGCTTAACTGGCATTTTTAGTTCTTTAGTAGTAGCTCAGGAAGAAGACAGACTGCTAAAGAAGGATGAGAGACAACCTTGTTGAGGGATTTTATAGATGGCCAGGACCAGGCCTTTTGCAGATGCGAAAGTGAGAGTACAACTGAGAAGCCAGATTAGCAGCCTGGATATTGAGTACAACCAAGTTTCAAGTATGAACTGAATAGTCCCATTCTATTCAGTCAAACGCTTTTTCAGCTTCTATCAAGTCATCTGCTGCAGGGGAGTTTCATTTATTTGCCATGTGGATAATGTTGCACACAGTGTTCAGGCATTTTCGAAATCTGTTTTTGACAAATACCGCTTGGGAAGTAGATATATAATGTGTAGATTTCTTGTTTCTAAGCAGTTTAGTTAATACCATGGCAAATATTTTATGATCTAAATTTATGAGAGCAATGATTCAGTAATTACCACAGAGCAAAGGATCACAATCAGGTTTTAGAATGAGAATAAATCAAAGTTTAATGTAACCGGCCACATTTAGGCAGTTTCTCACAGAACAGCAGTGAACACATCACTGCAATGGGCCACATCCCTTACCAAGGTACATGTGCTGACCAGCAAGCGTTAAGGAGCTTCTCAACAAAATGACTACAATAATTATTTTCAAGTAGGCCAGATACTGTACCTTTCTTAATTTTAGTCTAATAAAAAAACCCAGGTGAAATGTGCTAGCAGAATCTTTCTGAAAGTGCTCCCTCCATGACCCTGGACACGGGAGATTTCAGCCTATATGGTGACAGTCTGAATACATTATACGTAACTGAAACAAATTTCTGAAAAGCTCAGGCAACCTTCGCCATAAATTAGCTCACGGATTTTAGTAAAAATAAAAAAAGATTCGAAGTAGGAAACCGCTGAAGAATTCAGGCAGTTGTTCTAAATTTCAACGAGGAGGTCAGAATCACAGTTTTGAAGCAGCAGCAAGCATCGCCTTATAGAAATGATGCTCTCTTGGACTGTTATCATCATCATTATATTTTTGATTCTAAATTTTTGCGCCCTTCAAGTATGTGAAGGCAAAAGGACCCCCCCACACACACCTTTTGGGAGGACAGATTAAGGGCAGGAATGCTTTTCAGTCTATCGCAAGCAGTAGTGCTGTGGTCTTATATGAAAATGGATGTGGGCAGTTAAGCCCCTCTGTTTCTTTGCATTTTCAGTTGTGAAGCCTGTTTTCCAGGGATTGTCCCTCATTAATTAATTTTAAGTAAAGTAAAGTATTTCTTACATATATATTCACCTGGTTTAAATCAAGCTGAAGGCTGCTGAGACATGGGTGTTTACTGGATTAATGAAATTGATTTAGAAACCACATTCTTAGAAGGTTTGCAGTCAGAATTTTTTTATTCAGATCAGGCAACAAGGTTAATTAGCTACTGCCAAATGCTTACGGTATGGTAGTATCACAGCGAGTGAAGTGGCACACAGGAAACGTAGGTCAGTGGGGGCCAGAGGAGTCAAGAGAACCGGTATCTCACAAACTTGGAAGGAGGGCTCCTACCTATGCAGGGGGGTGAAGGGAAAAGGAAGGAGAAACCTTCCAATACGCTAACAATTTTTCACCCCGGTTTCTTATCAGGACTTCATTATCACGGAGTAAGAGACAGAAACAAGGCTGAGGTAGTATTTTAATCTCTAATCCTCCTGACTCAGCACGACAGTTTAACATACAGCTCAGAATTAATGGAGACATATGAGAATGTTTGCACTGCGAGAAAGAGACAGCGATAACAGAGGGTTAGGGGTCAAGTCCATTAGCAGAAAATAACATTTTAATTCAGCCTGCATTTCAGGAGCTTAGCCCATTTCCAGTGCATCCACAGTCGACTAACCTGCTGCGAAACAACCGCCCTATTGAAGGAGGGAGAGAACAGCGGGCGTAGCTCACCATTACCGAAAGGAATTGCGTTCCCCTCCCTTAAGTTTCTAAAAGAAACAATGAATCAGGAGAATAAAAGGGTTTATTTAGAAAAGGAGCTTTCTATTCACAACTCACCTGAAACTTTTTCTTGGCCACAAAATACTGCATCCTACGAATCACCTTAATTGCAGCACGGTGGTGTTCTCGCAGCCTGTGGGAAAAAGGAGGAAGGTGAGGGGGGGGGGAAGAGCATCTCCATCCAGACAATAAAAACAGCCTGCAGTAAATGCTTTTCTAACACGTGAACATGTAATGCAAGCAGTTGAGATTCAGCCTGGGAGCCCAACACACTGTTATGTTGACCTTCCCCACCTTCCAAGGCGGCTATAAAAATCCAGGATTTTATCTGACCTATGCTAGGTTTGCATACATTTGACAATAAAAAGGGGTATCCACATAACCTCCTCCTCTGATATCTAAGAAAACCTCCACCCATCCTTCCCAATTTCTTCTCTGAAAAAAACCCAGCTCTCAAGTTCCCGCATATTCAGCCACACACAGCTTTTATACACGGTCACTCTAGAATTCCAGCTTTTGGGGTTTTTGGTTAGGTTTTTATTGGGTTTTTGTTTGTTAGTCTGGGGTTTGTGTTGGGTCTTTTGTTCCCTAAGTCTGGCACAATATTTTTCTGCACTTACATGAATTCGTTTTTCAAAATTTATTAAAAAAACCCCCAACACTTTGAAGATTTTTGAGCTGGCTGCTAAACAATCCCAATGATCTTGTGGTAGCCGAATGCAACATCCTTGTGCACACGTATCCCAACACCAAAATGAAAGTGTATATAAAGACAATATAATCTGGAAGGTCTTTAAACAAACATGTGGCCCTTTTCAAGCACACGCATATGAACTGAAAACAGAATTAAAAAATAACAATTTGTTCTCTGTACTTTAAAATAAAGTATCGTAAAGTTGTCATAGTATCCGACATCAGTTCTTAAACAATTCATTAAGAGCAAAAGATATTTTACATTTTTCAAAGTTTGCAAAAATGATGGATTTTTCCTTTTAACATTAAAATACCAAACCAAACACTTAAGCTATGCTGATGATTTATTCTACTTGCCCATTCTATTACTCTTATCAATACACACTTATATAACACTATTGCACAATCTTTCTTTCCTTTTTGAATGCATGAACATCTAGAATTTCTAACTCTCATCCCAATCAGACTTCTAGGCATGGCTCTGGGGAAGCAGCAGTAAAAGCAGAGTTAGATATTCCAGATGTTTTATCTTTAGAAAATTATTACCAGCAATGATGACAGACAGGCATATTGAGATGTCACTAGGCAGTGCTTTCTGTCTGTACTGAACCTGACAGCATTCATACTCACTGGGGGCTGGAAAAATAATACTTAAGTTCTGTACAGGTTTGGGTCTTTGATATGATATAGCATGGGATCACCCAAGCCTCTTCAGTTGAATATAACCTCGATTTTTAGTGATTATTCACACATTTCCTCAGGACAAATTTCCTCCAGCAAACAGAAGTTCTGCACGTGCAAGTGGAGGATGTCTGTCCTCTGAACAGCATGGCAAGTGTAGCTGGGGCGTTCCCTTTCTGAAAACTCACACGTGTTAGTGGGAAAATACCTTTCTGCAGAGCCAAACCCATTTTCTACTTGTAGATACTGCCTCTCAGGTGGTTTCTTTTTGTTACAGAAGTTGTTCTGATTTAGCAATGATATCAAAAAAAGATTGGTTTCTCCAGATACAGTGTAAAATATGGTTGCTTTCCAAACTAATAATGTACAGCTTTTCACCACAGGTCTACAGATCGCTAAGACTGTAAAAGCATTTCTATAAAGTGACTGTGCCTCAATAATTATGCACTGGTCCGTGACTCTGCAGTTGGACCTGTATAGGAAGGCCCTTCCCTCTTCGTACCCGACCGAGGTGCCTCAAGCGTGACCCGCTCTAGGTCCCCGCTCCCGCAGATTTGACTGCAAGATTATGGTTCATGTTATAAAAATGGAAATTCGCTCCTCCTAAGTGGAATGGCTGCCCGTTTGGATCGAGTCCTGGTGAACGGAGTTAGCCTGACGCTAGTTCATGGCATTCCCGTTCTGTGAGCCCTTGCTGCATCGCTCTGCTCTAGGGACAAGGACGACTCCCCCCAAAACCAAAGGAAATAAAGTGTTTGGGGTTTTAAAGTTCTGCTTCACAGAGGTGGGAGCCAAAAAGATAAAAGCTGCTTAATTTGCTATTAAATATCAAAGGTGTGGAAGGGCAACTGTCACGCAGCTATACATCTTATACATAAACACACATAAAAACATCTCATGACAAATAGAAATAAATTTCTATTGCAATAAAACTGCGTGTAGTGTTTTGGTTTATGCCTCATTTCCTCTGGGGTCTTCTTCACAGTCCATTATTTCTGAGTAAAGTATTTTTCTTTGGGACCGATGGTCACTAATAAAATAGACCAAATCCCACATTTCTCTATCTAGATGATGACTTTCATCTATAAGCAAGACAGACGGATAATAAAAATTATATTCACCATTCAGTGAAATAACCAAACTATACCACCAAAATGATTTTCCAATGCAGCTATTTTACATCAATCATTGCTCAGTGCTAACACGAACTTCCAAGCCAGGAGGGAAAGTTAATATTCTCATTTTCTTCCTTCCCATTTCCAGCTCCAGTAGGAAACCTGACAGTAAGCTTGTTTCTGCTCATGCTGTAAAATCTAATTCTGCACAACAGGCTGTCCTGATTCCCCGAGATTAAATGCTTCTGCGATGAGGGAAGGGAATAAAGGATTTAATTAGTAGCCAAGGTTATGATTCATGGTTGTTTGATCTCTTTCACAAACTGGTAACAAATGCTTCAGTAAATTGAGAGTTTAACCATTAACTGGCGATTTGTTTGTTCAGCCACTTGTGACATCTCTGAATACTGGTTACAGAATGTCTGTTTGCAACCTCGGGGGACATACAGCACGCTCGGATGCTAGATGGCCACTCAACACATTACTGCCCGCGTAGCCGCAGTTCCAAGAATACCTTTTTTTTTTTTAGAAGCGTGGTGGGAAATGACATCATCTGAGCGTGCTTACAGACAGCAGCAACATACCTTCACTGTGCATGCATCCCCACAGCAAGCAGGAGACACCCTTTGGAGATGTACTGCTGAGCAGAGCCAGTCTCCCAGGGCAGAACCGCCCTCCTGCAGCCCTACGGACAGTGTTCAGGGAGTGCTGGGATACTCCAGAGAGCCCGCCTCCTGCAGCTGAGATCCACGTTACACATTTGGTTTTGCCTAACTCTGGGAGGAAGCTTGTTTGATCAGTCCATTAGCAACAGGGTCAGCAGACAACATTTCTGCCCTTTTGTTAACGAAGCTATTTGCCTCTCCTGAGCATTCATCAGGCTTGGAGCCTCACCCCACCATACCCATTAATCTCATGATAACCAACACCTGAAGGGACTTGCCAATCACCATTTGAGTGATTCCAATAACCATCAGCAAATTACCTTCAAAAATAAACTGAAGTAGGTTGTATGCCTGTAAAATCAAGCTAAGGATTACTGCTTCCAATACTAGACAACATCTCGGCCTGCACCTTTCCAAAGAAAAACTGCCAAGAGTTTTCACTGGCTACCAATAATTTTCTTTCTCAATATAAAAAGAGCATCAAGATCACCTTGAACATGGCACATACTATGTGTGGTTTCCTGTGGACTTAAACTCTTAGGTCCTGAAGCCACCAATGAAGCCTTAATATTGTCAGAACCCGTAGGAATGATCTGGAAGGATGAAGGAGAACATAACAACTCATCAACAAAAGAAAACCATTCTGGTCAATAGATTCATACAAACCTACGTTATTTGTAGGTATACATGAGGCTTTCTTTATTTGTGTACTGAAGAAGTAACCCGTTGCGGATGTAGGCACTCCTCAATGCATGAGGAATGAGGACAAAAAAAAAAAAAATACAATGGATTAAGCACCCACATTATAAAAGAAAGCCCGACAGAATAAGATTACTAGAAATCATTAGTTTCTCCTTCCTCCTTCTGTTGTTAGGATAATTAACCTGCAAGAAGTCATTTGGAGGAAACCCGATCTCTTCATTAGTCCATCAGAATTCTGGACTGGAATTTCACATAATTTGGAAAACAAGCACACAATGAAGAACTTGGTAATTTTACAGATGTTTTCATTTGGTTGGAAAGTTGTTATATATTTATAAATCATAGAATCACAGAATGTTTTGGGTTGGAAGGGACCCCTAGAGGTCACCCAGTCCAACCCCCCTGCAGGGAGCAGGGACACCGCTAACCACATCAGGTTGCTCACAGCCCCGTCCAACCTGGCCTTGAATGTTCCCAGGGATGGGGCCTCCACCACCTCTCTGGGCAACCCCTGCCAGTGTTTCACCACCCTCAGTGTAAAGAATTTCTTCCTTGTATCCAGTCTAAACCTACCCTGTTTTAGTTTAAAACCATTACCCCTTGTCCTGTCGCAACCAGCCCTGCTAAAAAGATGGTCCCCAATGTCCCAAACTATTACAATGCAGCCTTTTGTACATTTGACTGCAATATTATTACTCATTTTTCACAACACAGCCAGCCAAAACCTCAGTAGGTTTCCCAAGGTGTGTCTCATTCCCCAGTGCCACGCTCACCGACAGCCATAGTGAAGGTCACTGGGCTCTGCCAGCACCCGCCTGCCTCCTTCCTGCAAGGGGGCCAGCAGGGCCACCCCAGAACACTTGCTGGGACCAAGGCTGAGATTTTTGGTTACAAAAACCAGGTGGCTTTACAAAAAAGGAAGCAAGCAGTTGCATGGTTTGGTTGGTTTATGCATCAAGAAAAATCAGAACTTTGTTTTTTAAATGAAGTTTTACAAAATTAATCCCTATTCAGAACTACACAATTCTTTCATTAAAGAACAAGAAAGAAAAAACAATTACTAATAGAAATATTTATCGTCCTTACAAAGCTGCTGAATTTTATATCAAATCCTTAGTAATGCCATTAGAAGTTTGTTCCCCTTTTCATCTCAGGAAGGTGTTCTACATATTGGTTTAGTGTTAACAGAAATATTAAAGCAACAAGACAGAGGAAAGGTGGTGCTAATTTCCTATTTATAACACTTGCCTTTTTGTTCATTTGTAGAACATTTTAGTATCAGGCCCATAATGTCTGGCACAGACCTCCCAACGTACACGGACGCTGATATTATCGGAGTTAAAAGGTCAACGCTGTCTATTCAAAGTGAGTTTAGCAAGAATGAAAACTCAGTAGGAGAGAGCCACAGATTTATAATATCTTTTACAAAATGCCCATTTCTCAGTAAACCTAACACTGATTTGAAGTCAAGCTCAGTTTTCAAACATATTTAAATTCTCTGCAGTCGTCTTAAATTTCTGACTTAGGACAGAGCTAAAATACTAAGAAAGGAGGCTGAAGTCAGTTGGCCCGAAGCTTTTGGCACTAATCATTATTTAGACTTGAACTTTATCTTTAACACATCAGATTTTAATAATATGTTCTGCATGTGAACTGAAATATTTTTTCCTTTCAGGCACTGAAAAGTGTTCCTTGTCACCGTATCTGGTGGACGAGATTCAGAGTAACTACATTAAGCCATTTCATTAGTGCATTTACGTCTAATGAAATCTTTCATCGTTCGTCCTCCAGGGGCTTTTGGTATAGAATTTGCTGTGGTTCAAGCTATTCTTGTCTTTTCACACGTTCTGTCATTCCCTGCCCATTACAGTTGATGGGGGTCTCTCTATACCGGGCAGCATTTTAGATGCGATAAGTTGGAAGGGATTAGGTTGCATCACTGCGTATTCTGTAATAGGAAATGCTTGATCGTTGTACCCAGGAACAGAATCAGAACCACTGATTACTTCAAATAATGTGGGCTGCCCGGCTTTTCCTGTCATTTGTCACTAGAGCTTGGCAACTGTTGTTTGCCATCGTTATGATACATTTATCGGGGGCCCTCAAAATATACCCTCGCCCATAAATTATTCACAAAAAACATCTTAAGGGCAAACCAGTAAAAGCTGCCCAGAAGTGTTAGAAAAGTATGAGGACACTTGAGGAGCAAACCACTTACAAACCTGAAGTTTTATTAAATGGGCTTCAGCCAAGCTTAGTGTTTACATAAATGCTCCCATAACATTTTCAAAGTATGAATATGTTTATTTTTAATGGACAAAGATTCTTTACTAGACTTTGCCCTCTGGACTTCCCATCCATTCGTAAATGTAAAATTAGAAACTAGTGATAAGACAAATGAAATTAATTCAGCTACCTCCTCAGTCCTCGCCTCCAGGGTCTTCACAGGTTTAAAAGCAAAAGAAATACAGAAATAATAGCTGTACGTAGAACAAGGAGAATTACGAACAGCAGGTAAAACAGATTTTTATAACTTCTTTGGTCTTAGCAGTCAAGGGCATTCTAGCAATTATCGACGAACAGGTAATCTGTTTATGAAATATTTATGTCTACTGAACTCTTACTCATGTGTGCAAATTGGTCATGAACAGGTAAGATTTCACCAAATGCATTTGTTCATCTAAGAATTGAATAATTCAGTGTCAGCAGCAAATGATTTCTATGAAGATGTTTGATTGATAATTTCTATAGAACAGCATGTTTCGAGTGTTTAATTTTAAAAATACGAGCTGCTTTGACTTAAATGCATGTGTCTCATAATGTAATTTCTGTTCCCTACCTAGGGGAATGCAGGGGCTGACTTCCCACAGGAGCATTAGTTATTATAAATACTGCGAATATTCTGTAAGAGTAATGGCAAATTCACTCTTTCGGTGAACCCTTCAGCCCGTAAACATCTTGGTTATTATTTACTGAATGTGAACACAGCCCCAGGGGAATTAGCTGAAGCTGAACTAACATTTGTAAGCTCCTCTCCCCACTATGTCTTCTCCCAACTATTTGTGGTTGACTTTTTTTTATTTAAAATATGCAATTTAAGCCCACAGTCACCTATTAATGGATTTGTATTTTATTTTACAGCAGCTTTCATGTCTCCCTTCTCAAAAGTCGTGGGCTTAACTCAGAAATCCTTTCTTACAGTTAAAGCAATCCTCTTTTTCTCTACAGATAGTCTGGTTTGCTTGGTTTGCAGATTTTTAATGGACATGCAAAAAAGAACAAGTTTAAAAAATAACATTGCCTTTGGAGGATTCTGATGTTTTAATATCTTCAGTTAATAATAAAAATAGCCCACTATTATAAGAAATGTTTTAAAAAGGAAAAACATGGTGTAGGTTTTTCACAGTCATGCCATTGGAGCAAGCCAATGGAGGAAGCCGTCAGCGAGATGCAGCCTCCCTGCGGGGCGGGCAGCTCGGCAACCACGGCTCGGAGCCTGATGAGATCGCCCCGGCACTCAGCTGCCTCTCAGCAGGGATGCGACCCTGGCACACCGCTGGAGAAGGGCACATGCGCTGGCTTCAGCACAGCACTGGGGATCTTCTCCTGCTCTGGGAGTCTTCACGCAGCTGGTGGGAAACCTGATCAGCCGCATTTGGCAGGTCAGAAAGAATCCTGAGCTCTGCACCGGTGGCCTGGGAGAGGTGTCCAAGGGGCAGTGGGGAAGCAGGAGGTGGGGCTTCATACGGAAAAGGGAAAACAAGTTCAAGTGACTTGACTTGTTTCAGGCATTAATGGCGATTTGAGACTCAGAGCAACTCTGGAAAACACAGCTATTCAGTCTAGCCCTTTAAAATATGCTCATATCAAGGCAATCTGAAATGAATATTTAAAAGTAGGCCTGAGAAGGAAAAGAACCATCGCTCTCTTGACTTCGAGTTAAGACAGTTGAAAAAAGTAACTGCCATGCGCATCAGCAAGAGACAGCCTGAAGCGCTTGAATTTTTTGGAAGCTGTTCTTCTGATAGGGAACACGTGTCTCAGGAGGGGCTTGGCTTTCGTAACTCCCCCGAAGTACAAACTCTCTAACATCTGTACTGCTGCACAATGCCTATATCGCTGTGACCCAAGGTGGATCATTTCACAACTGAATTTTCAAGAACAGCTTTCTGCAAAGCATTCATGTGATACTGGGAGACTGGATGCAGGATAAGGAAGATCAACGCACGGTTAAGAGCAAAGTTTTCAAGCATGCTGAACCCTCTGCTCCATCCTGTCGTCCTCCTATTCCCCAGCATATCCTGACAAAAACTGGTTTCCAACTAAACAGAAGAGGATCCAGAATAGCTAAACAGCATAGGATTTTGGAGTACAATGCTCAAATTTGATCAACTTCTTTTGAGGGAAATGGTCCAACATATAGCATGCCTAGAACCAAGACAAACTGCTGTAGCTAGAATAAAGATCATGCATACGTTTTCAGAACTAATGGTATGCTGGGGCAAACAGATGTACCATCAGAGATTTCCTTTGTGGTCTGCCCACAACGATGCTAGCTAAGAACATAACCCTTATTTATAAAAGTTTGTGTTGAAATCAGGCAAGAGCATGAGATTTTCTTGCACATCCTAAACTGCGTTTGCTGTGTATTTTCACAATTCTGTTTTTACTTATGCTTTTACTTTATGCCTGTTATCAGGGTATGAAGAGCTGCACAAAGGACATGGGGAAAAACATACAGGAAGACAAAATTATTTTTGGAAGAGACTGAAATAACCTGTAGAGAAAGTAGGACAAATATAAAAAGCAGTTCCCATTTTGCCAGAATTGTCTGTTGTTCCCCACCTTTGGTGATATTGTTATCAAATACCAACTGATACTGATACCCATATCAAATCCCCGTGAACCTTTATTCATCTCTTTACTCTCTGCATCTCGTTGAGTCAGAAGGCAGTTGCTTTTTTTACAAGGTTTCAAGGCCAAGCAATTTGAAAGTAACTAGACACACATGAGATCACAGGTAAGTAAATAATAATGTACGGCACTGTCTTACAGATGTAGTCTGACACGTTAAGCTCCTTCTGAGGACAGAATGCAATGGAGCTATAGTTCAGTGCACACAGAAAGCCATGTATATTCTTATTTTTCAGCATCTGGTCAAGAGCAATCTTTTTACATTAAAAAAACCATTTTTTTGCAGAGCTTGTCAATCATGGCTCTGAATTATACAAGGATACGCAGGGCTACAATCAGTGATACTAGGAAGAAATAACCATGTTGCCTCTGGTTACTTGCCTCTCTATTGTTGGCCTATTAAACTTACAATAACCTTTGAATATTAAACCGGCTGATGTTACACGACTTCATCGTGCTCACCGAGCTGTTAACACTACATGGCAGCTCTTTGTTGTGTTCCTTGTAGGGAGTTACGAGACCACTGCAAACACGAGGCCGAGTTTGGCTTTCCTATTTCGCTTAAATAGCACTGCCCAGAATACACATCAGATACGACCTGTGCACAAAAATATCTAATGGCAAGTATGAGCTGTAAAAGCATCAAAATTATGATAAACTCATTAAGAATTCCTAATTACTTGTTTCCACTCTACATAATATTTCAACATGCTGATTTAATATATGCTGTATCCCACATCTTAATTAAGACTCATCATGTAATACTACTATTAACATCCCATTTAACCTTTTGTTTTGAGACAAAAGAAATAAGCTTTTATTAGGTCAACTACTGATGCAGTTCATAGGGGATCCATGGAAGGCCACAACAATATTGCATTGCCACTTATTTAACCTCACACAATGACTTTAGCCACAACCTCCTTCAGTTTTTTCCTCATCTCAGTAATATGTATATTTTTAAATAATGGTGAATAGAGACCAACATTTGGTTTTTTTCTTTGTAAAACCAATCCCAGGCAAGAGGTTAGATTCACTCATACACCCTCACAAGTTTGGGCTAGTCTACCAAGGCACAGTAGGTAAATCAGGAAAGCATCTCAGCTGTTCAACACAAATGAAAGCCATTACATAGTCGTGCCTGACAAAATAAAGCAGCTCTCCTGTTGCAAAGGCAGGAATTACAGCAGGAAAAAAACATCTGAAGGGAAAAGACCTGAACAGCAATATTGGCATTACCAAAATCAGCGATAATTCTATTACAGAAATCCTAAAATCTTCCATGTTGTTTTCTACTACAGAGATAACTGGCAAGTTCTCCTGCTGTTTAATAACGAAAAAGAGGAGATGAATGGTGCTGCTGTGAAGGTGTTTCTAAGCACTACATTCTGCAATCATACCGTATCAAAAAACACCCCATCGTTGCCACAGAAATCAACTGAAACACATGAGGCCAAATTCTGCGCTGGTTTATGCCGTGAGACGAGAAGCTGGCGGACTGTTAGGTCACCGTGGCTTCTGGCCTGCCATCTCTGTAGGGGCTCTGGATGTAACTTATGCAGAATGATAGAAGTGTCTGCTCACAGCTGCACTTTTTAGTGGGTGTATCCTCCAAAAATAAAGTGATAGGAGACTATAAACATAAGGGTGTCACTACAATTTGTGTAAGCTGTGATGAAAAGCACAGCAAACCTTGAACAGATGGCATTAGGACAAGGGGACTTCACTTCCCATGCCAATGCCAGCACTTTGAAAAAAAAAAAAGCATTTACAAAGGTAGTTCAAAACTGCAATTTTTGCAACTGGAAGCGTTCTCAAGGATTTGTTATTTTACAATGGTGGAGAAACACATGGGATTTCAACTTGTGGAGAACAGCCTTTTCCTATAAATCACAGAGCGTAATCTGAAACCTAGAAACAGCACAGGGGCTCACATTTATGGATCTAAACCAGATGAACAGCAAGCGTGCTCTTAACCCTTTCCCCATAATTTCTTCCCAGTACCAAATGAAAATGAATATGCAAGTACTGACCAGAAATTAACTTGGTAACATTCAAGACGAATTTGTAAACACTGAAAACTTCAGCGCTTTGACTGACTTCCCTAAGGACACAAGCGCAGAACTGTCCTAGAGCAAAGCACTGTAAAACAGTTAGAGCAAAATCCACTGTTCGGACTGTTCTTTCATCAACTTTTATTTAAGCAGTTTATCTTGTTGAGATTAGGATCTCTCTTATAGAGCAAGCCCTGGCAGACCCAGGCCTCTGGTTTTGAATATCAGGCTATATTTCACTGGGAAAGAAGTGACTAGCAGCCTGTCGCCTCACCATAAGGTTATAAACTCCTTAAGCAGGCAATAGGAGAACTAATACTAACACATTAGAGGTAATTTCTCTTCAGAAATATGTAAGAGCATTAAGACGAAATAAAGAGCGTTTATTTATTGTCTTTTAAGATCCCCAGCCATTTCCCTAACATTTCAGCCTTTCTTATGGCTCACTGGACAAAAAAAAAAAAACAACAAATCCAGCATAGCGTGTTCAAACTTGAATCCTAAGATCCAGCCTTTTTTTTTTTTTTTAAATAAAAAAAACACCTTGTAAAAGAATGGATTGGAATATCAGCATTGCCAAGAAGCATTAGTCTATACCTTGTCAGTATCAGAGCTCCTGTCCTTCCAGAATCTCACTCACATATGTGATGCAACGGTACGATTAAAAACAGAAACGGGCTCGGATTGAAATGAAGTATGATGGAACATCATGTTAAATCTCTACACCAAGGTAATATTTTACAGCAAATCCTAAATGAACTGACCCAGGACAGTTGAAAGGAGAAGAGGAGGGAGACTTTTAAGCTTCCTGCAACATCACCCATCCGCACACACAATATTTGCCCCTGGCAATCCAACCTCTCTCCCTTTACCGGCTGCAGCTCTGTGAAGTGGTACTTTTGTCCATGTCTCCTGAGGAAACGCTAGGGTGTTTCTGTACTTCGGTGAAAAAGTTGCAATTCATAGGAAAAATGTGTCTGAAGGGGCAATGATGGGCAGCTGAATCTTTTTCAAGTGAAGAAGTAGCTACCTGAGAACGTTAGAAAAACGCAGCATGAAAATGAATTCAGTCCTAGCTACTGGGCATGTTACGGGAGCATCCGAAAAATGCAGTCATGGCTAAAATTTTGTGCTACAATAATCAGAGAGACCAAAAAAAAATCTGAGTCCTTTTTTAAAATAGCTTGCTAGAACTGTTTTATGTAATTGTACTTGCAAAGAAAGCCTTGGGGAAAACAGAGAGTGTAAGAGAGAATTTATGTCATTAGCACAGTTCTCTTACAACCAACATTTGAGATGCCAAATCAGGTGTTAGCAAATCTCAATAACCAGAATAGTTGCAGTGACTTTTTTTTTTAAAATTGTTTCAAACCACAGACTGACTTTTTCACAAACTCATACTTTGCTGAAAATTTAAGATCAGGCCCTCAGCTGCTTCAACCTTTATCCTATTATCACTACAAGTTTTTAATTACAAGTCCAAGTTCAAATACAATCTCCATTGCTTCACATTAGTCCTGCAGGTGCTCAGATCCAGGTCTCATCTTTGTCTCTTGTGAACCCAAGATCATATTTGTATACAGACATGTACAGATGTCCCCACTGGGATTTCAGAAGCTGTTCATCAGCCTATCTAATTAGGTTGGGATACACAGCCCTGAAAAATCTCATGAGGCACCTAAATAATTGTGACAACCTGACCTATTCTGTACACAACCAGATGTGAAAATTGTATGAGTATGAAGGAAAGGGCACTTTGCAGCTTGAAAGCCACTAAAAATATGGACTGTATCACATTTACTGAATTCTGTGTTCAAACTGGCTAGCTAGATACCCCTTCTTTAATGCAAAAATTCCAGCCTAAAGGTACCAAGTATCTTTGAAGCCCCCTATGTCACCAAAGTGGGTGTAGGACTTGATGTGCATGAGTAGCCTTGTAGTTCAGGGGAGAACACGCGCCTGAACTTACACACTCGTTTAGCGTATTGAGGGATCAGTAGAAACTTGAAAAATCTGTACCTATAATATGAAAACTTTTAAGACAGCGAATATAGATTATATATTGAGGGGAGTTCTCGATACGCACTTACTAGCTAGGTTCATATCTTTTGTGTGGAAAATCTGAAACATCTGAGTTCTCCTGTTCTACCCTAATAGTTAAAGAATATGCTGTGTTATTGCTATTGCAAAAAGACAGGAGAAATTTTATGAGCTGATATGGTGGAGACAGAAACTGGCTGGGACTAACTACTCTGGTATGTGAACTCTGTTTCTTTCTGTGGCTTCAAAGCACAAGCACAGCTCAACAACATATTTTTTGGCCTAGAATTATTCTTTAGTAAGTTAGATATGGAAAACAGCATGTGTTTTAATTACTTTCTCCCTCTCAATTCAGAATCTGTTAACAAGCCTGTTGTACCTTTCAACTTGAGTTCTGTTACACAGAAGAAAATTATTTTGCTTAGTATTCCTATCTCATTGTTTAAATATGCGATGATGTTTACAGAATGATTTACAGTCAAGTGCTTTGTTAAAAATATCATCCCACTTCGTGACTTTACAGTTTTGCACACATTTCTGCAAAGCAACATTTCCTCGGTAAGGGTTGAGCATCAGCTCAACTACACTCAGCACAGAGGATAGGTATCTCTTGATCCTGGCCAGTTTTAGGTGGGCTCTATTTATCCTAGAAGTCGTTTTTTCAGTGTTATCAATACAAGAAATCCAGTATTCAAAGAACTAATATGACCACGTGTTTCTCTTGGCAGGATCAGCACAGAGGGAGTTAAATGGAACTGAAAACTAAGCTACCAAAGTCCAGAGGAGTGACTACGGTCCGGGATGGACAGTCCTTCGAGGGAATGCACTAGTAGTAGAATTAAAGAGGGCGCAGCATTGCCACCATTCATTCGTGTTGCACCTGTCTGAGAATGAGGAAATCCCCACTTCAAGATTAACACTGTACATCCTACCACAAAACACATGGCAAACGTTACCTAGGGAAGTGGAGAGAGCTTGCTTGGCTGTGATACTGTGAACTACTGTGATAATTTACTTTTTTTGGGTGTGAGATAAGACATATATAATGTATAAATATACACACACATATACACATGTACACGCACAACTCTCAAATGTCTTGCCTGCAAAAGAGGTAGAATCAGAAGCAATTAGCCAAACCCTCAGCTGGTTCAAATCAGAGCTCTACTGACTTAATTAGATAAGCAATCCTGAAAGTTGTATTTAAAAGGGCACCACATCAGGCTCTCATCTCCTCTCTTCCCTCCATGCCACAGTAAGCCAGCTCTCTTCTCTAGCCGCCTTCCTTCGCATTAGCTCTTGGCGCCTCTCTTCTTCTCCTCTGCCCTTCCCAGATTTTCCTATTACCTTTTTTTCCCATTTACCTTTAAGTTTTCTGCATCTTTCCTGTCCTCTCTGTTGTAGCAGCCGTAAGTCACTTCTCCCCTTTCGCAGCCCTTCAGAGCCTACTGTGACCCTGGCTGTCAAATCTCATGGGTGCCTTTGCTCTGTGCCCCATCGCTTGATAATCACGCAGGTGTGTTTCCATGTTTCCTTCCTTGCTACCTTTGTACCAAACAAGACCGCAATACAACTTCTCCCTGTTTCTCCTTACTCTCTGGCTACACGGCATCTCTTCACAACGGAACACAACTCAGAGAATACACCCCTTGTATTTTGAAGAGCACAAATGCTAAATATAAACATAGCAAAATTAGGCTTTCTGTGTAGGCATTAGTTTTACAGCTGTGCTTTCTGTGTTAAGCTAATGATAGGGATGCCCTAAAACCAAGCAAAAACTTGCTCGTTCCAGCTTTTGTGAGATCCCAGACCAGTTTGGGTTTTCTTAAGGAAAAAGGCCTTATCAAGCCACACTAGCACTTCCTAGTAAGCACTTTACAGATACACTGGTAGTACAAGACCATAAATTATGTCCAGCTTTGAATGATTATTTCACAAAAATACCCATTTATATCAGTTAACATAGATAGTAATAGATGTGTATGAAAGTATTCATTTAATACAAGGCAAGTTAATGCAAGTTGCAGACAAGAACTGGAGAGAAAAGGAGTAAATTTTTATTCTGAAAATACCAGAATCGAGAAGGTATTGTAAGGTGATGAGAGTCAAAAATCACGATTAACAAGACGACTTTCAATAGACATCAGCAGCAATGCCTCACTGAAAATTTTCTGAGAAAGCGTGGCAAATCAGGAGTACTTTTCTACCAGGTACTTTTACCCCTTGTAGGTGCCTCTATATCCATGAGTTCTGCCCAGGCCAAGAGCAGAGTAGGCCAAGCTTTTGCAGGAACACCGAAACAAAATTTATGTCATTTGTATTCTAGTGCATCACAGAGCTTTTACGAGCACTGAAGGTGCCAACGTACGATGCCACCCTCAAATGAAGAGCAGAGAGTTGACCTGACAGTTTACATTATTCAGGTCTTTCATTCCAGTCTTTATTATTACAACTCTGCTTGCTTTGGGGATTGAAATAACAATTAGGAATTTTGAAACACTGCTAAAAAGCCTGGGAGTAGGCATGGCCTCACTGAATCCGCCAAGCAGGTTTAATATCGCTTTCCTCCCTGGCTTGTATGGAAAGAGAAAGCAAGCTGAGTGTATTCTGTCTGCGGATGGTGCAGCTTCAGCTAAGCCGGGCTCTGAGGCTGTATTTGCTCTTTCTCCTCATATGTTCTTTTACTTTACTTATTATTTTCCTCTCCTTCCAGTTTATGAAAGCATACTCTCACTGGATTCATCTACTGCGACCTTAACTAGAGCCTGAGCAACACCACAGGTACTTGTGCAAATAGGTAATCACCAGGATCTAGGCTTTTCCACATTCAAAAGTGGAATTGCAAGGGATATTCCCTCCTCCCCCCCCCCCGCCTTGCTCTTCCTCTACATATTTTTATTACTCAACTTTTGCCAGGCTTTTAAAATATAGAAGAAAGAACAAACATCGGAAGAAAACTAAAGTTGTCTTTTATCCCAGTTTGTATTAATTTTTCTGGAGATTTGCTGACAAACAATTCATGTATCCTGAATTCCACTTAAAAATCCTATCAAATGTCCTGTAGGAAGCAACCACTAGGTTATCATAAGAGTTCATGTCACATCATTAATTCTGTTTTAAATATGAACTGACAGCCTGGCCAGAACACAAGGGAAAACAAGCTGATAAACTGCTTAAAATTCAACCGAAACCAGACAAATGGCAAACAAGTTTGGGTAATGGGGTAGGTGACAGCAGGCGCAGACTCCACCGTGGAGTGCCCTAATGGGAAGCTGTTAAAAATCGACCTTTCTTTCCTGGTTTACACAAAAAGGCAAAGCCAAGCACAGCTCCTCGTGGGCGCAAACCGCCTGATGACAGCGTGCATGACACGGTGACTCCGCTGTGCATTTCGGAGGACTCGGCGATGACTTTTTGCAAGCCAGGCCTGACGGCAAGCAGTTCCATGGAGCTGGACCAGTGCTTGTCCTGTGGGCAATTTATCCCTGCAGCAATGCCAGTGTGAGACCTATGAAAAGTTACATCTCTTAAGAACAGCAGGGCTTAATGTGCAAGGCAAACGTGCTTCTGGAAATAACTGAGAATTGCAGCCTCTAGCACTTCTCAGTAATATTGGATTTTTTTTGAAATAAACTCCTAAAGATGACGCCAGACAACTAACTACAAAACACTTAGGCAAATCCTACCGATCACCCGACTGTCTCAGAGTTGCTTTATACCTTTAAAAGTCTGGTTGTTAATTCAAACAGAAATAACTTCACTTAATCTCAGACCAAACCAGAAACTAATGGTTTGGTCTTTGGAAAAGTCTTGGACTTTTCACATTTAAAAAGGTTTAAGTATCTTTTCTTCATACTATTTTTTCTGCTAGCAGGCCAAGACCTAAAGCACCAATGATGAAATGCCACAATAAAAAACATTTTCACAGAATTTCTAGTCTGAATTGGAAGCAGGAAAAAACAAACAAACAAAAAAATCAGCTCAAACTCTTTTCCCAGAAGACTTTCATGACCCAGTTTGAAAACTCATGAGATTTGGATGAGTGCGAGAGACTCCCTATGAGGCAATCTTTACTTAAATCTCCAAATGTTTATCCACTGCTGATTTTATCGAGAAGACGAAGATGACATTGCTCTCTAGAATGGATTATCAAATTGGCCTTGTTTGTCCTGTAACCAGACGATCTCTGCCTATCTTTAAGTAGAAGTCTAAATATACTTAAGTATACTTTTCTCCCTATTTTCTATGTTTAAATATTGTTCTTTTGAACAGTATTTACATGTGTTGTCTGTGTGTACATGTACACAGACCAGATAAAATACAGCAACGACAAACAAATTATTTATATTTGTATAAGTAGGTGCCTAAATTGAATTTGTGCTGGGTTTTTTTCACGTAGTTCCTTTTTTATCCAGCAGTATGGGATGCCCTGAAATGTTTTATCCCTCCCAGCAGCCTGGACTGACACCTCCAGCTGCTGCTTCCCAAGGACACATTAAAACCAAGCTATGAGGGCATTTAGTTGCAGTCAGACCTAAAATACGGGCCATGTAAAATGGTTTTTCATGTTAGAATGGGTTCTTGAATGCGGGCAGAAGCAAATGCTGTCATGATGTATATTACTGAAGAGCAACTGCGGGGTCCTTAAACAACACTTGCCACTTAAGATTCACATTCAGATAAAATTAAAGCGCTAAGGGCTAACGACAGTTTTTTATGGTACAAAGAGCTGTCCCAAAGCTTGTCTTTATTCTAATACTTGAAATTATTAAATCAAAGCACTGTAAAAGTTCATCTTCAATTACAATAATGGGCATTTCTTAAATAATTACAGCTGCATCACAAATTAAACTATGTCCAGACTGTATCTGGACAGCCCTTTGCCATGTTGACTTTTTACAAAATAAGTATATCTAGGAAGGCTAAAAAACCCAATCTAGTTGTCAGACAATAATTTTTTATTCTTTTGGGTTTCATAAACATGAGGTATATAAGACGAATCTTGCTTCCTTTCATGTTAAACAGTACAACACAAAATGATTTGTCAGTAGCAGCAGCACAATCCTCTCAGTTTTAACAGAAAAAGAGCTTTATTTTCTTCCCCTGTGTGTGTATATAAATATATATATTTGCTTGATTATTGTTGGACTGCTTCTACTGAACTACAGGTTTAGTTCACTTTTTTTTTCAGGTATGGAGAATATTAAAGCAGTTGGTTTGAAGGGAAAAATAATGTGGAATACAAAATGGAGGAAATGCCGTATCCTGTAAATGAGGTCAGGCCCTTCCAAGTCTGTTGATTCTTGCAAGGGTTTTACATACAGGACCAATGCATAAGCTTCAAGGTGCTTTCCCACTTAAAACCAAAGTAGATAGATATCTAACCTGAAGGCCCAAAAGACAGAAGTCCAAGTTCAGTCAGCGGCAATGCAGAGAATTTAAGTGAGATAGCTAAAATAACTGGAATGAAGCCACTGGAATAAAAAAATCTGCTCTATTATGTGTTATTCATATATGCTACTCAGTTACTAAGACAGCCTCAAATAAAAACATGTGGATTACATAATAACATAGCGCTGGTTCGTTTTTGTAATGTACTCTCACCTAAGTAGGTAATTGCCAACGAGGACTGAACATGAGAACTTCTGACCTGAAAGCACATAGGGTTTTTTTTCTGAATTCAACAAGAGCATACTCTCTCTTTTCTCAAGACTTCAAATAATTTACAATGGTAATGATTGTTTTATTTAAAAAAAATGTGCTTGGAGAAGATTGAATAGTTCTTGGAAGCTGAGGAAAGGTATCCAGCTTGGTGGTATCTATCTTTAAGCAGGAAAAATGCCAACACGGAGGCTGGCATTGGCGGTGCTCAAAGCAGGGTACAGGAAGCATCAAATGTACAATCACCTGCCAGTGAAAAAGAACCAAGGGAACGTCAAGAAGAGCATTTATGCTTTGTTTTTCTCACACATCCTCAAGCTAAGTGGTCAAATATGCATTCACAGCAGTTCCTGAAGAGAACACAAAAAGCAGAGGTCATAATACAAGGGGATGTGCTCTAAAATTATTTCTCATCTTCATCCATTCGCAATGAGCTGCTCTTTCACAAGGGTTAGCACAGATCCGTGATGGGGTAAAATCTTGGCCTGCCGAAGTCAATGAAAGTTTTGCTATTGACGTCAGTGGGTTGGAATTCCTTCTATTATCTTTGGATACCTGGATAGCTGCCTGAACATCTGCTGAGGTTGTCTCTAAAAAGTCAAAGTGCAGTTTCTTAGAAATACTCAGATCTGCTGGTGAGGATAATTTCATCCCCTTAAAAAACACTTACAAATTAAGGGTTCATTAGAAGTTGCTGTGCCTGACTTGTTTGGTAGATTTATTATGGCGATCTCTGATTTGAGAAAACATAATCAAATACTCTCTTGTTTCATGTAGCCACCTTTTTCCAGACCCCTGTCAAAACGTGGTATATTAGACAACTTGTCCAAGGTTACACGGGAAGCCTGTGGCAAAGCCAAAAATTCTGAGTCCCATGAAATTATTTGAACATCTTCCTTTTTTTTTTTTTTTAAATACCAATCAAGAACGAGACCATGAGGAAAAAGAAGAGGGAGGTTTACACTGGTGAACTAACATTTTTGTAGCCCAACTTTTCCTACAAGCACAATGAATTAAAGTGCAAAGAAAACATACGTGCACGCATGCACGAACATAAAACAGGGCATTTCCCAATTTATGATCAGATATATATCAACACTCAGCCATAACATATTCAGGCATCTCTGCTTATAACGGCACAAAGAACAAGCAGTGGTCTGCATGGGAAGAAAGCCCTGGTTTATGGTTAGAGCCAAAGCACAAAAGCCAAGCGCACCACCGCATCTGCTCTCAAGTCTGCCTGTACCACAGATTTTCCCAGTCCCCAGCTCTCCTACCTTTTTCTGTGCCTATGAATGGCCACATTTGTGTGACCATTTAGAGCACAGTGACAAAACAAGAATGCAAAATCTGTATTAAAACAAAAAAAGAGAGTTTTTATATATAGATTTGTCTATAGCTGCTAATTTTCTCTCCTATTAACACCTCTATTCAAGTACCACTTTCATCGCTCACTTTTTGTGTTCAATATAGTTTTCTTAATTAAGCTTTGCAGTTATACAGATTTCCCTCTAAATTTGCTGTTCCATGCAAGAAATCAATGCATTTTCTAAAAATGACAGGTTTTATAAAAACAGGGTCATTGGCAGGAACACAGCCTCCCTACGCTCGCTGATGTTAAAAATAAATGAATGGTACAGTCTAAGTTCATTAGCCCAAAGCAGAATTGACTGATATATAGGTGACATCAAACACTGCTCAGCCACACACTCTTGCTATGTTGATGTTCATGCAGACTTAACTGTACCTGTTACAAAATACATAAAGTCTGTGCAAGAAGACCCTCCAGATGAAGAGGTACTGTGAGATGGCATGTTGCCACTTAGAATAGAATCACAGAATCATTTAGGTTGGAAAAGATTATCAAGTCCAACCATTAACCGAACCCTGCCATCCCACCACTAAACCATGTCCCTAAGCACCTCGTCTACCCATCTTTTAAATACCTCCAGGGATGGGGACTCGACCACTTCCCTGGGCAACCCGTTCCAGAGCCTGACAACCCTTTCTGTGAAGCAATTTTTCCTAATGTCCAACCTAAACCTGCCCTGGTGCAACTTGAGGCCATTTCCCCTCATCCTATTGCCCATTACCTGGGAGAAGAGACCGACCCCCACCTCACTACAGCCTCCTTTCAGATAGTTGTAGAGGGCAATACTTTGTCACCTTTCAAATTTCAGATTCCTCTGATACACCTTCTACCTCAAGTACTGAGGTCTTGTAAAGTCCAAAGCACTTCAAGACAAAATTCACAGCTTCTTGGGAAATGCTGGTGCGAGTGAAAACTTCACAGCAGAAGCCTTAATACAGTGAAGGAAAATAGCCCTGACAATTTTAAATTCAGATCAAATCTTTGTTCCAAGCTCATTTTCAAAGTGCAGTATGTCACTAGCAATTTTCAATTACAATGCCATGCTGTTAAATCGAAAGTGGTTTACCAGATCTAGGGAAATGTGACGTACTAAAAAAAAATTAAAATAAGAACCCACTGTTCTTGCAATGAGTAGTAATCCTGTTTTTTCAGCTTTGCCTTCAGCATATCACTGTCACTGGTAGGGAGGTAGAATTCAAGCAAGATTTTACTTTTGTCCTGCTTCATTTGCCAAGCAATTCCGCTTGTGAATTTAGGAACATACTACAGCCTTTAGTGAACAGTAATCATTGGAAGTATTAGGAAACAGAAGCTAAGGATTAACCTTGCATTAAAACTACTGTTGACCTTATAAGAGTGATTATTTATTAGTCTGTGAAAATCATGACATAACCTCACAGCTCATATAACTATTCAGGTGTATTATAAAAATAAATAAATACCATCCTTCTCCCACCACACTTGAAATCACTCGCACCTGAATCACTTGAAGCTTTAAGACTGATGTTTAACAGGTCAACACAAATACAGCATTCAGATGATTGTTAAGATTAAAAAGTTAATCAGTAAATTTAATAATTGCTGCACGATTTAAAAACTGCCCATAAAAAAGACAGACTCAAGCCTGCTTTGTATTTAAGATGTGGAAGGAATTTTACTTAGTATATATAGAGTTAAAAAGCAACCACTTGGTCGTACTCAGTTGTTTGTGCAGCACCAAATTTAAATCCAAGAGAGATTATGAGAAAAATTGCTGCAGGCTGTCAGACCTCATTAAGTTAATGCAACTGGTAAATTGGCACATTTCCAGCACATTGTAGAAAGAAAAGCGCTTTCAGCTCAAGAGTGAAGGAGATCCAGTTTCGGTTTGGCAGCTAAAGGAGATTATTAGCTATAAATAATGGCTGCACTGAAATGACTTATATGGGATTGCTTGACCAAAATGAAGGCGAAGAGACAAAAACCATTAACATTTTGAAATGAACGATACAGTCTCTTTGTTGGATGGAATCTAGAACAGCTTTGCAGGCATTTTCCTTTTAAAGCCTTACTATTTACAAAATCATCTAACTTCGTAACAAGCTTAGCTACCACTAAACTCATTAACGGAGAGAAAATTCTTCTCTTTGTTGGCTCTGTGAATCTCTTTAAAAGCTGTTATGAAACCGAGGGTTCAGTGTGAGGTGATGCGCTGTGATGCATTCACTAATATAAAAGTATTATATTATTTTGGTCTGAAATACTGTGGAGTGTTTTCAGAGCCAGGACAGCTGAAGGGTATCAGTACCCAGGCAGGGCAGGGAGCAGAAATTGGTAGACTCAGGAGATGCCAGTTTCCTGAGCAACCAGAGAATGCAAAATGCTGAAGAATGTGACAGAGGGAAAGCTCTCTTTGGATGAGGAGATGGTAAAACATTCTTCTTACCTCAAATTTTGAAATGGTAAACAGGCTTTGACCTAAAGAAGACCAGATTAACTTCGGAATTTATACCAATAAACCCAAAATTGTATGTGCAAAAATTAACAGTAGAACATGTGTCTGGATTGCAAACACTTCAAAATTCTGGGGCTTTCTTAAGAGACCGAGATCTGCAAAGCTCAAGTCGAGATTTCAAACATCCCTATGGCCAGGAAATAGTTCCATTCATTTGAAGTCGACTGGGTATTCTTCCATTCCCTAATAGTGAAGTTTTTTGAAACAGGTGGTGTTTCACAGCACTAAAAAAAGCACCAGCCCTATTTCTTCTGCATAAAACGAGAACAGGAATTCTCCTGTTTACTTATTTCATTCTTTCTTTGTCCTCTAATTGTTTCTCAGGAACACATTTTAAAGGAAAATCAGGCCCGCTTCTAGGTGTATTTTGGCCCCAGCTTCTCTGTCAAGCGGTCGGTGCAGGGGTGCGTATGCGCCCACAAGCTGGTTGGGTAAGGGCGCCTGTCACCTGGCAAACTGGATTAGCATCACACAGATCCCCTGTCAGCATTGCATGGGAAGGACTTCTGAGCAACTCACTCCAAATCGGAGCCAACTACCTCCACTCACGATACAACCGATCTCTGCAGGCACCCCAGCCACCGTGGGTATAGGAGGCACTTCGGTATCTGTACGCGTCTGCTTTTACTTTAGATTTACTGGTGAGTGATCGGCGAATTCTGCCAAAAAAAGTAAACATCAGGTTCCCTCCTTATGAATGAAAGCTTTATTACGCTCTAAAAATTTCTGCACAGAAAAGGCTGCCTCCAACAACCAGCTGAGCTAAACGTGAAAAAAAAATAATGATACATCAATGCAGTAACACGCACCATTTTCACCAGGGATCTGGGGGAAGAATATATCAGACCAGAGGAACACCAGTCATGTTCTGATGCAGTGGTGCCAATTTGAAGAGTTAGGCATGCTAAAAAAATTGGAATTCACTGCATCCCTTACACACAGGGTGGAAATTCTGCATCTAACACTATTCCTTACTCTCCCCACCCCTCCTAAAACCCAACCTGAAACCACTTCTTATTTTTAATACTGCTCAAGAATAGCTTACCTCCTGTAGAAAATAAAATGCAGTGTGCAAATGTTTCTGGAGGAATACTCACTAGGAAAATTTAGTGCTTAGCTACTCTGAAACATGATACCAATTTACTTACATTAAGAAGAGCATTCCTGCATGAAGTCCTCTCTACCCTTTAGGAAAGGATACATAAAGATCATAGCTAAATGGTTATAAAGATCATAGCTAAATGGTTCACCCAAGCGTTCAGTCTGAATAGAAATCAAAATTGATTGTTTCTTTGCTAAGCGCCCTGCACGACAGAAGCCAGAGGGAAGGCACATGGAATTAACAGCAACCATCATGAAGACTAAAGATCACACATCCAAAAAAGCTACTTGAGCTTTGAAACAGTTTTTACCTTATTTTTTTTACACACACACACAGAGGAGTGAAGAAAGACTGACCACAGTTTCAATTTAATGGTAAATGTCAATTTAGTATTTAAACTAAGTAATGAAACCCCAAACAAATATAAACAGGCAGTTTCTCGTACTCATCAAATAACGCAAGAAAAAAATTTTTTCCCTTGTAACTTTTCAAGTACATAAGTAGACTTATTCTCTCCAGGTACAAGATTATACGCTTTACAGATTTATAACTAAATATCTCATTAATATAGCCAAGTAATGCAGACAGGATCCTGGTCAGCAAATACACCCCAAGACACCTGAAGTACTAAGTACCTTCTGATATTCTTTAAACATCTAAAGTAAATGAAGTAAAATATATATGACAAGGTTCTCCAAACCTAGCAGCAATTGAGATTTTGCAGTCTAGTCAACCTCATCTTTTATCTGAGCTTTTTTGAACACTTATGGATTACATATTAAATTGAGGCCAATCTTCTAACCAGCCTGACAGGAGTGAGGACTGTTCATATCTCTCATGATAAAGTTACATCACTGATTTTATATGGATGCTGTAAGCCAGAAAAAGTAAACAGATGGCTGAAGGCAGGAGTCTCCTAACAAAGGTACAGAGTAAGAATGGTCATTGAGTAACCTGGAAGGAGAGAGGGAAGGAGACAATCCAGTCCCGTCCACGGGTGGGGTCAGAGACCAATGCCAGCCACAAGGAAAAAAAAAAAAAGCAGGGAAACAGGGCGAGAAAGGGAGGAGCAGAAAAAGACAACTGAGAGCTGCTCGAGTCAAGGGAAAATTATTCAGGAAGATATTCAAGCGCATGAATAGACTTACTTGATAGAGACTTGGTTATATAGTTCATTTATTTGAGGAAACAGGTTTAAACCAGCTTGAATAAAGTGCAGGATACTCCAGAAGAAAACAATATTTGAAGAACTGTAATATTGCTGCTTTGATATGCGCTGTTTTTTCTGTAGCTGAAAGTGTCAGTGTACTGAATGTTACTGACTTTGTAGATCCAACTATGACCTTGCGTACAGGAGCGTTACACACTGCATTGTATCAGCTGCCTTCCTATTTGGACATATTAACGGGGCATTCTTTGACCACTTGTCTACTGTAATTACATTGATTTGCAAAGAGGTTTCACCCACGTCCAGCTCTTAATCATGAACTTTTCTGTCTTTAACATATTCCAAACAAAACAGAAGCCAAATTACTTGTTTGCTATTCGTCATCTGTGTTTTGGGTGCATATCAAGACTGATACCCCAAAGATAGTCATTAAAGTCCACGTGCTTGTTAATTATGACAATGACAAATAAACAAACAAGATTCTTACGATAAACTTAGTAAAAAAAAAAAGTCTTCTTCAGTCACAAATTGCTAATCAATATACAGATAAGCAATACAGCAATCACGCAAGCTGGCGACCAGTGACCATATCCATCTGGCTATGGGTGAGTGGTACCTGAACATCAACTTCCATGAAACATCTCAGTGATTCAAGGCTGATTACAATTTTATAAGCTGAAATAGTTTGTTCAGCTCTTCCTCAAACACAGAAATGTACTAAAAATCTTACACCTGCTAAAAATTCTGCACTTCCCAAATTTTCATCTGAAGTGATTCCAGTCACTTCCATACATCCATTTCTTGGTGACATTTAATTTTGTGCCTCCGTATAGCCAAAGACAGTTACTCATAAATAGTATGGAGTGAAAAAATATTATATAAATAATATATACACATATATAGCCTAGTGTGAAAGATTCAAACTATTTACAAAAAGGAATACATCTAAAAAAAAAATGAATTGCAGCCAAACACGTATGTTTTCAAAGTGCTGCATGTACTGCCTTGCAGAAGTCTGGAGACTTGGAGGGGAGTTTCTGTAAAAACTATAAATGAGAAACTTCTTTCCAGGAATGAATTATTAGGAGTAGGTACTTAGAAATACTTGAAATTAAACTGAGAATAGAAGAGCATACCAAATACATCTTATTAGAGCCACTTCTTTCAAAAAAATAAATATATATCTGGCACTGCTTGAAAACTAATGCCTGCATACACAGATCTAGGACACAGAGATATCCTACCCACCACGTATAGACAGATATGTTTGAAGCAATGTACCATTTACACACAAGGTAGGCTGGGACAGAACAAACAGGCTTACATTCCTTCACATAACTTCATTTTCACCATTGAAATTAATTTTTTAGACCTATTCAGGATTAAAGAGAGGTCAATAAACCAATTACTTTGAGCAACAGCGCAAAATAAGTACTAGTAAAGTAATTAATGCCCTTTTCATTTTTTCCACATCATGGAGTGTTAATAAATTGGGCTTTTGTCACTATCCAGTATTTTCTTTACAACAAATTTCTTCATTCCAATCCATCTTTTTTTATGGCTCCCCTGTTAATACTTTAAAACCCAGACTAATTTTTTTTAACAGCTCCGTTTTCATCTCTGCTCAGACTCTCTATTTTCTGATATTCCTAATGAGGCAATACTTTTATTTAAAGGGTGTGATCCTTTAAAGAATTTCTTGTGGCTTATTAGTTATGTGAAGAGGATCTTTCAGGAGTTCCCACGTATATCGCTTAAGCACAGCGCAGCGGCACACACATTAGCGAGGAACGCTAGCACACCATTAAATCCAAGACCTCCTATAACCTGGAGTTCATCTTTTTACAGGATCAGCCTGTTTGTAAATGCAGGGCTCTAATTGCTCCCTTCCCTCATATGACATTTTGATTAATTTCATGCATTTGAAATGCGTTTGCTCGACCACAGCACTAGTTAAACATCTTTACCTCCAGGAAAGGTGAAGAGAAAAAGCAGGACTGGGCAGTGTCGTCACCTATGAAGACTGCTGGGCAGAAAACAGCAATTTCCCCACGTTTCAACTGAGTTCTCTATCTTCCAAGGGAACCAGCAATAAATACGCAACTCGGTAAAGAGGCCAGTGTCACAGACAGCAATCCACCCAAGTATTTTATAGAGCTAGCCACATAAAAAGGCTCCTTTTCCGTAAAATGCAACTTATCTATTTCCTGTCAGCAACAGGAAAATGGTAAAAGACAGAAATGTCTCTTCTGCAACATGAACCAATGTGAATTTTTACTCTGAAAGGGACAGAAGTACTAAAGCATCTGCCTTTGAAAAGGAAATTGCAACAGTAGGAGGAGCCCTTTTGCTGAAAACACTGCGTAAACCAAAAATCTTTTAAGAAATTTTTCTTCCTGGAAAAAAAAGAAAAAAATACTAGACTCTCCCACCTAACTGCTGCTACTGAGATTTACAGAGAGGAAACCAAGGTCACATCAATAGCATGGCTTGGACCTTGTCATATGTATGGGAGACTGAGAAACCTTGCTCCAAGCAGGCAAGCCAACCAAACTGCAGAATAACCAGCTTGCTCAAGTCCTTGAAGAAAACTCAAGATTATCTCTGCAATCCAGGCCTTCTGTACAGTAAAATACTCTGCATGGCAGCATCATGAGTTAAATCAATTGTTAGTTATCATTGTACCCCAAATGCCTCACGCCTCGGAAACATGTTTGGAATTAGCCCTCCATCATCAGATGCTGAGATCCTACACCTTGACATGAATGCTGCGATGAGTTAATATACAGGCAGCACTGAGATCTGAGCACATACGTCAAGTGTTTCTGAAGCCAACAAGAATTATGCCTGCATCATAAATGTAACTTTGACCCATGTGCATTTCTGGTCCTTCTCCCGTTTCTGAGTAGCTCGCGGTGAAGAGAAGGAAGGAGTAAGAGCCAAGGATGCCAAATGCAGCCTACATCACCACCTCTGCTTCACTCAGTGGTGAATGAAGTCATTAACTTGAAAATCTGGATCTGGAAGAGGCTTTGAAACCACTTACAGCCTCCAGAATTCCACCTGGGAGATAATTTGCCAAGGTGCTAAGTGGAGACGGAGCCAAAGTTCCTGGTTCAGTCAAACCAGCTGCATGGCAAAAGCCTCCTGCCAAGAACGTGGAGGTACAGAATTGTAAAGTCAGATATAAGACTGCGCAATTCCCACAATCATACACCCAATTTAAATCCCTGCTGTGATGTTTGTAAAAGGCCTTGAAGATGAAAAGTAGTATGCACAATAAGCCTTAAGTAAAATTATTAAAACCAACACTTCATGAAAAGAGATTAATTATGCTATTACTGTTTGCACATGTGAGTTTTCCATAAAAATAGAAATCTGGGCCCCGGTTCAACCAAGCATTTTAACATATGTCTAACTTATAAGTACACGAGTAGTGCCATTTAAGTTACTGAGACCACTCCTGCTTAAAAGTTAGGCATGCGCTTCACTACTTGGGGCACAAAAAGACAGGTACCTAACATCTCTTCAAGCATCTTGATCTCAAATAGTGACGTGTTTTCTTACCTCACAGGAAGGTAAGCACCTAGATACTGAAGCTTCTTCCTGTAAACATCACCTACATGCCTAAAAGTCTGCCACATGGAATGTGCCAGTAGGTCCTGATATTGTCCCACAGGTAGGCATCTTCAGATTCTCAGGTAGACCTCTCCAAAGGCATCTAGTGTTAAGGACATGACTACAGGATGAAACCTTGCCCAGACCTTGGCTTTGTAAAGGTAGTAGCAACTCCTACCGCTTGCCGAGTATTTAAAGCACTCACTTGGGAAGAGCAACCCCATATTTCCTTCTTACTTTTCCCAACTTTGCTCAGTACAAACAAAACTGAATGGAGATGACGCCCGTTCTGTAACTGCCCAAAAAGCTTTTAACCGCTGCATTGAGTTTAAAGGGTACAGAGCTACCTTTGAGGGATAGGGTTAAATACCATTAACATGCAGGAGAAAAATGAAAGCAAAGGTGAAAAATTATTGTTGAATTTGTCAAATAAAAGACATTAGCATACCCAATTCTGAGTGAATACCGCCCTTTAGGGAAACAAAAAATTCTCTAGATGATATCTTTCAGTAGTTCCCATTGCAGGTACTGTTCTTGCAGTCCCTTTATTGTATATTCTTTTTTACCAACTTGAAAACACAGTTAATGCTATTCTGCACTTACCTCGCTTGTTTATATTGAGGATGAAATATAACAGCAACCAGAACTTTATGGTCTATCCCGTAGTTTATGTTTCTGAAGATATTTGTTACTTTTATGCTCTTCATTCTTTAAAGGGTTGCTCTTAGTTCGAACTATTTTCTTTAGAAGTTAAATTCAAGGTGGAAAACAAATCACAAAGCAAAGAGCTCGACTTGTAACTTTTTTTACTCTGAACAATGCACAATAACTGTCCTTTCCTGTAGCCACAATCATTGCAGAGAGACCAGGAGGAGGTTCTTTCCATTGATTTATATGCAATTGCCATCCTGAGAAAGAGACCCTACAACTGAATTTTCCTTCCTGGAATGGCTTATGGATTATGTACTGGCACTTGGATTCATTAAAAGAGAATCAAAGGAAATTTCTCAGAAAAAGAAACCCCTCTCTTCCTTGTTTCAGTGATGCTTATATTATTTCACGACACATAAAATCTGCCAGGCACTTATTAGTCCTTCTAATGAAGCATATAATCTACTCCCAGAGATCAAATACTTTCTATATTTTCAGATCAATATAGCAGCATTTTTTTCAATGTCCAAATAACCTGCAAATTAAACCTACACAAATTTTGGCATTTGGCAGCCAGAGCTCTCTTTACTGCTCAAGGAATATCTGGTTTGCTTTGCGAGCATCCTTCAAGTCACACAACTAAGAGCCGCCCAAAGCCTTCCAGAACCAATAATGGGAGAAAGGCAGCAATTTTGGCAGAGAGAGAATGTTGGTTTAGGTTAAGAAACTTTGCACCTGGTACCCTCTTTGTAAAAAAAAAAAAAAAGTAATTTATCTGGAAATAAACCCCACTTTGAAAGAAAAATCTGGATAAAGTGAATGCTAGAGAGAATGTAAATCACTTATCTTTTTGGAATAAGAACAATAGGGCTTTTTAATTACCAATATTTTATATAGAAGTGATTCAAATGCTATGTAACGAAAACAAGAGTGAAGTACAGAAACTAGCAGGAAACTCGTGAATGCTGCATTTAACAGCCACGTAAAATACCTTTATTACTTGACATCCTCCTGTGTAAAAGCCATTGAAATTTTTTTCCTTAAAACTTGTTATTTAACTCTGATTCGACATTCTCTTACACACACACACACACACGTGTAGATACACTCCTTGTAGCCAGCTCTGTGAGAACTCTCCATCTGGTCTGCAAACTGTAGAATTTCCTTTCCCACTATCTCAGAAATATAGTCCCATGACCCGCGGGTCACCATCTGCTCAGTTACACTGGCACAATGCCTAGTATGCTTGAGGTAATGCCACCATCCTTTCCTCCAATTGTAAACTCCCAACAAGGCAGACATCTACCAGAGTGTTTGCACACAATGAGGCAGCTCCCAGTGAGATTATAGTTAAGACACCACAGAAATTCCCTTCATCTACAGTAGCCTAGGATGTGGGAATGACCAAAGACACATGCAGTCTCTCTTGATCAAAGGTCATTCGAAGGAACAAAGCAGTCAGTGCTGATGTGTCCAAGATAGCATAATATAACACACACACATAATTGTGTCCAGCATGTGTGGTTCCCCCCCAGTTCCTCTCTTAATGATCTTTGCTTCACTCAGTATTCATTTGCGTACAATCTCCTATTCTCAGGATGCCCTAGAGCAGAACAAATTATACTAAACATAAGTGAAATCAAACAAAGTTTTCATTGAGTACCATTCATAACATTTACAAACAAGCCTCTTGTGTTAAGTTTCTCAGAAATAATTGGCAGGTTCAGTTTTACGCAAGTAGATTTTTTTTTTTTTTTTTTTAGGTGTACCTATGCAATACAGTAACAAAAAAATCTCACATGACTTGGTTTATTTATTAAGAATAAAGGTAGTGGAAAACTGAGACAATTTTTGTATCACAGAAGACAGTAGATAGGAATAAATATAAAACTTCACCAAATTAGACAGTGGGTGCATGAAGGTATTTTTCACTTTTTTTTTGCAAGCGTTATTAGATATAAAACCCCCCTATGAGTGAATGTTCACCAGTTTCTGCAGCAGACGTTATAGGTAAGTCTTCTTTTAAAGTGCTCCAGTATTTTAAGTCCAGAGTAACTCTGGTGGTTTAAGTGGAATTACTGCAGGTTGCAATACTTACTTGCTAAAAGCCCTCATAATAATTAGAATTCAGTGTTCTGAAATTGAGATAAACACTATATTTCTGCTTTTGCATCGACTCCAGCCTTTAGCTTCGATAAACATCTTTTTGCTCTTCTGTACATACTGGGCTTGTGCTACAGAGGGTATGGCTGTTAACAAACAGAGAAGTGCATTTGCAGTTTACCTCTCTTCTGCTTCCCTTTTCTGTCCCACTGCTCGGAAACACCCCGCGCAATTTTCGTTACGCACTTACCTGTGGCTCACCAGCTAGCAAGTGTTTCCAAAGAGCCACAAGTCAAAAGCCCACCAGCAGGACAAAGCTGAAATAGGCCTTTTTCTAAAACATTGTGCCATTTGTAGCATGTGCTTCTCCCTAAGCCATCATTGCAGCTTCATTACTCAACTACGCAACACTTTGTTCAGGTAACATTACACCAGCAGAGTAATTTCAGCAACATTATGCTTATTAATCTTCAAGAATGCCAGAGCTAAAAATAAAATCCAAACAGTGTGAGAATCTAGGCAGGGTTACAACAGCATTTCTCAAGGGATCAAAATGTCATTACGTTTACTCTTAGAGGGAATTTTCTTCTCAGTCCTTAAATCTTGCCAGAGGAGAGGTCAGACCTCTAGCCGGTTGCGCAGGCATGTGCACATTTGCCAGCATAGGTGCCTGAATTCAACCCACAAAACTAAAGTGGGATTGGGTAAAAAATAATAAAATGCCGAGGAGGTTGCCAGCAACTCTCTCCCTTAACTGCAGGAAAATGATGTTGTCATCAAACCAACACAGGAACTCAGGTCCTTCTTGGAGAGTTCCCTGACAGCACTGAAGAGTAGCATCGGTGATTTAATGCGATGCTCATCTACGTTTTTCATGGGAAAACACCTTTTTATTTCTAACTGGGATTTAGCCATAGCAAGGCATTTAAGCTTCACTGTCAGATGAGGCTCCTGGGATTCGTGGCATGTTGTTGTCCAGGAGGTAGACTCCAGCTTGTGGGGACAGGGGACAAAGCTGCCTACAATGCCCTGTTTCTAAGCGAGCCGACTACCTAAATCGATTTACTATTTTTGATAATCCCAACTAAATACACACTTACTTTGGTGTCTTAATACCTTTGAAATGGTCTAAATTCAGAAGAAGCAGAAGCACAGATTATTAGAGAGAGTGGGAGAGCTGGAGCTGGTGGTGGTATGGATGCGTGTGTCATTTCTACATACACATGTATGAGAATCATCAAACATCAAGGAATGAGGAACAGCTTTTTTTGGCTGGAAAGCAGCTGTAAGTGAAATCACTTGACTCCTAGAACCTTTTCCTTGTTAAATATTTGCAGAGAGCTGTTGATTTTGCTAGTTAAGATGCATATTATTTCTCAACCTCTACTAGTGTTCTCACATGTGACTGGACTACATCTTCTTTTCGTTATGCTAATTTGCTAAAATGCCTTATGAAATTTTAAACTAAGGGACAGTTATGGCAAGTGACCAGCTACAATCCTCCTAATTACTTCCTGCATTATTACCTAATATTCAACATTCAGGTGTCAGAGAACATAATAGGAAAACAGTCTGAGATGGATATGAGATATAACCAAGGACTTCACATGGGCTACAAAACACCGTAGGATGAACTTCTGTGTCTTCCAGATAAAAGTGTACTGTGAGCGCATTAACAGTAAGCAGGTATTTGCAGCAATTACTATATGAAATCTACATGGGAAAAATCAAATTGCACAGAAGGGTTACGACAAACCCTCTGAACAGGATCTGGAAGGAACCAGACGTTTACTTCAGAGCGTGACAGAGATCCCCGTTCTCACGTAGGTGCTGGTTCCACGCCACGCTCCCTGCCCCAGGGGACAGCACGCCTTGTCCTCACGGCGCATTTCTCTGAAACAAGTTTCTTACAGAATTAACTGGTTAAAAGAAAGGTGCCCATACAGAGCAGAAAGATGGCTGAAGGATGAAATTTATTTTTTCCTGGCTCAGTGTGTTCATTTTTTCTCCTTGCTTAGACCATTCCAGTAACATCGTTAGAACATAAATGTAATCCATAAGTATGAGGCTAGACCGAATACTGATTAATATAAGTGTCTTAGATCCACAGCTTTGTGTATGAGCTAAGCTTGGGTCAGAAATGCCAAGTTAAATAGTGGCACAGCCCTTAAGAAATAACTTGCGAGTTGGACAATCCATGAGGAATCAATAACAAATTAAAACCAGTCAGTAGCAGTGAACTGAATAAATGAATCATTCTTCCCAAAACAAACCTAATGGTAAAGTTCATTTGTCTATCAGGAAATTAGTGCTGTATTTTTGAAAGGTGCTAAATTACTTTTTAAAGATATCATAAAGCTGATATTGAAAACCAGAACAGTTAGAAGGCAGCTTTCCAAATTGCTTCACTCTTAATAGGTAAGAGTACCGTGTTTATGCTTAGTATTTCAGTCTTCAGAAATGGGTAGAAAATTCTTTTGTTTCACTTTTGAAATGTTTACACAGCCCAGTTTTCCCAAGACGCCTTCTGGAAAAGTTTCCAAAGGATTTGGGAAAGATTATAAAATAATGTAATTGTGGATTAGCTCTGAAGCAGTAACTGAACCCAGAACACCACTGGAAAATGGGCAAAAAGTAAGATATTCATTATGCAGTGTTAGCTGAAAATCTAGTTTGATAAGAATCAGAGCTAACAATTTTGAAAGTTTTCCAGGAATTCCAGGAATTGTGACTAAGTATGAAACTGTTGTTCAGATTTAAAGGAGTACAATATTGGGTTATTCCACATCAAAATACTATTTAACTAATTTTAAATGTATGCATATTCAAAACATTGGTAGAAGGGGAAAAAAAAGCGAAATACGTGAATGAAAGGATTTTAACAGCAAATTTGTGCAATAAACTGTGCCTTAATTGAGATTAATTGTATTCTCCCTTTGCAAAAAAATCTGAGCAATACAACTAAAATCATATTTAGCAATTAAACAAGTCTTTGTTTTGCTGGCAGCGAGGTCACCAGGAATCTTTCACTGAGCTCTGAATCAGTTCCTGACTCCTGACTGTATTTCAAGTATGGTAATGGATCGAGCAAAATATTTTCTTATTCCGTCAAAAGGCCAGTTCATGTAAAACTGACCAAGAACTTCTTTCCTTTTGGAAGTTTAAGCACTTCCTCATATCCTTTCATGTTATTACACCTGGAGAGCAACCCTCTTCGCTGAGGTAGCTCTACCACAACTTAGGAGAACAGTCAGAGCTGGGCAGATCTGTGCAACCAAACACCCGGCCCCAGTGCTCAACCCAGAGCGTAGAAAGGCAGCGCTGTTCAGCCACGAGCGCCGTGAAGCGTACCGTAGAGCGAACCGTTACGCAACTGCTGGCTTCTTCCTCCAATACCACAGCCTATTTCTTCCTACTACTGCGGAGAAAATTCTAAATATGTTTATACAAAAGAATTTACTCGGTAGAAAACACTGGCTTTCCGATGCTATTTTTTTTCTCCCAATACTCCATTGAAAACTTTCTATAAATAATCTTTTCCTCCAATTAACATGTGTTATAAGAGCAGCAGAAGGGTCATAAATTATTGTAGCTGTAGGCTTTCCAGTGTAATTTATTACTGAAAAGTCTCGAGCGCCGCTTTGGAAATGCCAGCCTGTGAATCTGTAAACCTAGGAAATTATGAACTAAGCTGGTCTCTTTTCCCTGAGGTCAATTAGAAATGACACCAGCAGACTTCTTGGTGACCTGGGGAGATTTATAGCTTACCATGTTAGGCCTGTGGTTCAGCCAGAAGATTAAGATCAGAACAGCACCTGGAAGACTGTCATCAGTTAAGACAGGCTGGACCAATGGCTCCAGGCTAAAATGTGCACAGGAAAAGAGGTCATGTCACATCGCTTTTGTTTTTACCAGGGCTAAGGCACATGTGGAAGGCACCCGTTTGGGAGAGAGCGGGGCTAACAAAGGTCTTATATATACGGGCACTGGACTGTCCTGTAAGGGGAACAAAGGCGGCAAGTTGTCAAGGCACTCTGACTTCTCTCATTACTAAAAGTCGCCTCCAAAGATATTCGTTACTAGATGAGGCCTCATGCGATTTGCAAATCGTGCTCTTTCTTGCTTTTCCTTTGTTATTTTTACAAGTGCAACCATGAGCTACAGAACGCCTCACGTCATCAACCCTCACAATCTAGGATAAAAATGTGATCACTTCACTCTCTTGTGAGAATCTTACACGAAAACAAAAAGGGCTGTGTCTTTTAGCCACTCATAAATATTTTATAATTTGGTAAGAACAACAGCCTACAAGGTTAAAGTTCAGGTCTGTAGTAGTCAGCAAGATCCTTGCAAGACAATAAAAGGGAAAGCTGCCCTTTGTTTTATAACAACTTTAGAAACAACTTCACGGAGGCGGTGGAAGCTTACAGACTTTCCATTGTATTCAAGTCATTGGTGCAAGTTGCCCTTATTGCAGCTTTGATAGATGATGTTTGCAGTGGAAGAGCTGTTCAGTGTTTCTGAGCATCCTAAGTATTTAGATCCATGTCAGGTGCTCAACAGGGACGTACGGAATAGTGCACAGCTAAGAAAGCAAATGTAATTTTCTCAAGCAACCGCTGTTGAGGCTCAAAGAAATATTTGTCTAATTTCTTCTACTGTATGTAGGCCCAGACAGGAGGACAATTAGAGAAGAGGAGAGCAGATCATGATGTTTGGGTTCTCCGTGTCTTGCTGTCTTTAAAATGGGGATAAAAAGAGACATCTGACTCACAGTGCTGCAAGGCTTAATTAATGCTCAGAATGCTATTTGTAAGCTGGGTAACTGAAAACCCCAGAAAAGTAATTGCTAAATTTTGTTACTTTTGAGAAGTCAGTACAATAGATAAATTCTTTGTCTCCAAACATTTGATAATAATCCCAGAATAGCAGATCCAAGCACAGAGGGTAGGGCTTTTCTTGCTGTTCATGTCCATCAACTGTGAAAATCAGAAGTCCGTACTTCTTATCTTTACAACAGTCTGTTCAATATGGACTTAAACTACACTTAGAATACTACTTTTTCCTCAAAATTCGATGTTCTTCACAGTGTATTAAATCTCTCCACAGTAACCACAGTCAGTATAAAATTTAAAAGTTTTTAAAAGTTTCAAGCTGTCACATCTATGTCCTCCATGAGATTGGAGAAGGAATAAAATCAAACAGGTCTTCTCCTGAGGCAACTTTTCCCAAGTGATGTAGTCCAGAGACTAGCTTGTTGGCATTTGTTATTATAATCAACTTTCCATAGCTTTTACCAAGGCCTAATCCCTAGTTTATGTTTAACCAATGCAGATAGATTTTCAAGTCATACAACATAAAACAAGTGCAAAGGGTGTTATGCATTGTCAAGAACACAGTGGATAATATTCAGTTATCCACTTCTTTTCTACTCCAATTCCATCCCCTTGGATGCTCTCAACTCTTATTTCAATGACCCCAGTGTTTTAGTCTTAATAACCTTCACAGCAGCCCATTCCAAACATTTATTACTCCTGGGTTAAAAAGTATTGCTCAGCTACATCTGTTCTTAATCTGCTTTTGTAAAAGTTTGGGTTTTTTTTTGTTTTTTTTTAAAAACACACTATTTTCAATGGAAGAAATATACCTAAAAGCTCTACTTAAGGAAAAAATTACACAAGCTGATGCATGTAAAAGGGTGTGGCAAGCATGCCTTTTGGCAGAAAGCCTAATTAATGGGCACTGGCTGATATTAAGAGCTTGCAGGCTTTCTCGCCAGAGAAATGTCTGTCATTCTGTGGACGTCCTTCACTCAGAAGTTGAAATACATACACACGAAGGAAAAGGTTCATGCTGGGAATCCTACTGTTGCTCTTATTTAAGTATGTGATGAACAAGATATCTCGGACACATTTGGCTCTTTTTCCTTGCATACATACCACAGACAGCATGCGGCAGACAGGTCTGGTACCGCAAAGATACCAGGGTAGGCAGGAATCCTGCAGCTCCAACCGCTGTGGGCTTGGGGCAGCTATGCAGACCCTAAGCAATGCTGGGGAATCCGATGAAAATTAAATTCTCTGAAGCTGTATTAATAAAGCCAGCCTGCGCTGCGATAGCCCACAGTATGATTTATACATGGCCAGCTTTGCTCCTACTTGCTCACCCTGTGCGCTCATCTCTGTATCGGGGACTGGGCAAGTCTCTGATCAGCTCAAGAGGGCTGTGGAGGTGGGAGAATAACCCACCTCGGTGCTCCGCTGCTGCAATTAGTTGGTTTTTTGCAGCATTGGCCTGGCTGTCTCGAAGATAACCCGTGGGCACTGTCACACCTTGGCAGATGCTGCAAGTTAACGGAATTGCTCCTAGCACGGGCTGCCCTGGAGAAGCTGTAATATGGCAGGGGTGGGGGGGGACACACACCAAACACAATCAAATACATAGTTCCTGCTAAGCTACAGAGCAAACCCAAGAAAAGTCACACAGACACGTTTTCTATGCCATTTCACATATCATGATTAGTAATGGCTCCTGCCTTCCTCTGCGTCACTCTTTGAAAGAGCACTTTTTAATGCTCCACGGAGCAAAAAGGAGTCTCTGCTCGCCGAGGGGGAACTTTATGAAAGTTCCCATCAATCGACAGCAGCCAGCAGCAAAGCAAACCGTGCTCCATCCTGCTTCAGCGCCCTTCTGGCACTGCTCTGCTTGCAGCGCAGACAGCAAACAGTAGCGTGTTTGTGTGCAAATAGCATGCTCCTGAATGATGCCTGCACCTGTGTAAACTGACAGCAGGATCTTTTTTTTTTAAATTCAGTTTATTTAAGGAGTTCACAAGAGACACCTGTTCCCTGCACAGGCACAAATGACATTCAATGAGCTGAAAAAAAAAAAAGTATGTCAGGGGGTAGGGGGTGGCAAAAGTGGCTTGGAGGGCTCTATAGGCAGGCATGTTTATATCTCCTGGCCCTACAACAGACAGCTGCTGATGCTTTAGTTTCTGGTCTCCCTGGTCTAAGCTGGTATTTGCAAAATGAAATACAACTACACTGAGCTTTAAATACTGGCATGTTAAAGCGAATACCTAGATAAATACTGGGGAGGAATAGAAGAAAAGGGCTGGAGCAGGCAGAAAAGAGCTTGGCCCCAGCCACCATCTCTGAGAAAGGCAGTCGTCATCCCACACCCCCTTCTCCCAAACTCTATAAAATAAAGATGGCAAAAGCCGCAGCCTGATGGTTTATACAGGAGCTGCTGTGGCAGATTTTCCTGCTTCACTCTCAGCGGCCACGCTCCGTTCTTTTCTATGTCTTTTACAGCTGGCACACTACCTGGTTTGGGGGTGGTTTGGGCTTTTGTTTTGGTTTGTTTGGGGTTTTTTTTGTTGTTTTTTTCTGAGGAAGGGCACAGTAGGCTCTGAAGGTTTGCTCTCTGCAGCAGTCACACTGTTCGGCGAGGACACCGCCCCCACTCGGGACACTGCTCCCACATCTCGATATAATAAAGCAGGAAAAGACTATTTCTGCTCTGGAGGGAATGGAGAAACAGAAACTGCTCGCATCCCATTTGACTGAAAGAACTTTAAAGAGAGCGACAGCGATATTTGTGATTGCTAGCCACGTGGTTGGTTCTAAAAGTGTTAGCAATGTCTTTTTCAAATCTCTCTTCTCAGTTTTTCATATGTGGTAGACTGAAAAATGCCTGAAATAAGGAGGGATAATTAGGTCTGGCATATTGGGTGCAAAGAAGAGAGAAATTCTGCACTCATGAACAAGTGGCAGACCCTACTGGGTGGATATTCTCTGTACGCTATTCCCCACCCTGCCCAGAGGGAGCAATAGGCACCAGGCCCGCGCCTCCAGTATGCAATACTTTCTAACAGAGGATCAATGAGACAAGGTGATTTGCAGAAACTGAATCCATTAATAGTCAAATCTGGGGGGGAAAACTAGCTGGAAAGACAAGGATTCAACGTAAAGAAAGGTATCTTAAGGGAAGTCAGGTGGCAAGGACAAAGACTTCCAGATGAGCGTGGTGGGCAGTAAGGAATTAATTCCCACCTCCTCTTATCTCTGCGGGATGAGAGACAGGGACCACCGCTGCAGGAGTACAGTGAACACACAGTGGAGAAACGGAGAGTCAGACAGATACTCAGGAGCACTATGGCAGGAAAATTAGGTAACACTAAAACACAGCAAGGTGGAACAAGACAACAGAATGTGTTTAAAAGGAGGAAGTCAATGTTTTGAAATGCATCACAATTTTGAAAATGAATATAACACCCCCAAAGTAGCAGAGGTTGAGTTACCGTGTGCAGCCTTTGCAAGACACCTGTCAGAACAGTCAAATTTGGAGGAAAAAATGGATTCATGCCTTTAGACAAAAGCAGCCTTCCTGCCAAAAGAACTGCCGTGTTCACTTCAGTGAAATAAGGATGGAAATCAGATTTGCACCGTATCAGGACTATGCATCCCCAAAACACCGAAACCTCTTGCCTCCTTACTCTATCAACAAATAGCACGTCTCACGTCGACACTGCAGACTTTTCAAAAATTAATGTAGAGCATGTCATCACTGGAGTAGGGCAAGCACAACAAAAGATAACCAGCAGCTTATTTTAAAGACTATCACAGGTACCCAGTTTTATCAGAGCAGCACGCAAGACCACACTGTCTACTACGCCCCTTCTTTGCTGATAAAAACCATTTTTCTGAGGATGCCACCACTAATGTTTAAACACTGAATTTTGCTTCAATGGAATCTGAATGTTTTCATTTTACAGGTAATTTTGGCCATAGTGCTGGATTAACAGCTTGCATCCTCTTGATGTTTCAGTGCCATCCCAGCGTCACACCCTAGTCCCTTTCAGAGACTGTGCCCTTCCCTTAAACCCCAGTGCTGTTCCCAATACCAGTAAGGCAGCCTTCTCTCTCCATGACAGCAACGATGGGAGGCAGACACACAGCTACTTCTTAATCACTGGGAAGACCACATCCCAAAAACAGTGATACAGAAACAACAGAGGTTTAATAGCAAAGATCCTCAACTAACTTTACAGTATATAGAGAGGCTAAAAGAAAATGCTTGAGAAAGTAAGTCTGAAGTATACTTTTTCATGGAATCACAGAGTAACTGGGGTTGGAAGGGACCTTTGGAGATTTTTCCAGTCCAACCCTGCTGCTCAAAGCAGGGTCAACTGGAGAAGGTTGCTCAGGGTTGTGCCTAGTCAGGTGTTGAATATCTCCAAGGAGGGAGCCTCCACAACCAGCCTGGGCAACCTCTGCCAGTGCTTGAGCATCCTCACAAGCAAAAATGCTTTTTCTTATGTTCTAACAGAATTTCCTGTCTTTCTTGACAGTTATTTATGGCCATAAAAATACAACAAAATACAGTAGAGCGGGGCAATTGTTCCTTGTGAAAAATAACCTCTTGTAATTTGTCTATAGGTCTGTGCCCTGGTGTCATGTAACTGCAATACGACTGTGCTGCCTAAGAGAGAGTCCAGGACCAATGGTCCCTTCACAACTTGTACGCTAACAACAAGTTTATAGCACAGAAAAAGACCAAGCAGATTAACTGCTTTTTAATCTAGGCCTGCATTTGCAATGACACAGCGTGCTCTGCATGGACTCAGCATGCTGTAGATGCTCATGGAAACTGAAGACCAAGTTCCTTTCCTTTGTCTTGTGCCAAAGTTAAGGCTTTGACCATTTTCACACTAATTTGATTTTATTTAGAATTTTTTTTTTTTAAATATGCAGAATTGCCAAAGTCAAGTCCAGTTCTATGAAAAGAGCCCATCTCCCTCTTGAGGATATTTTAATTCTTTTGAGATGACTGTCTGGAGAACACCATGATTCTTACAGCTCTTGTCTCAGCATTTCACATACAAACCCTTTTGGTGCCCTGTCAATTTTAACACAGTTTATTGGGAAGTTCAATCTAACCCAGATGTTTGCTGACAGAAATTTTACAGGTGACGACAAGATTCCATTAACTCAACGCGCATGATATTAGTTAATGGGAGTTTCTGAGAAATCTCATTCTATGCTCCTGGCCCTGTACCCTCATCTACTGCTGTGCAAAGCCTTTTTACTGAAGCAAAAGACAAAAACAATGTTTGCATGAGTTATAGAGAGTTACTTAGCCATATATTTCTTCTTAAAGTGTGAAACAGACATGTGATGGTTTGTGAAATAAATTGCTATCCTGACAGCCAGATTAAAAATAAGAGTAATTGCATGCTTATAGACGCAGAATTAGACAGCCAGATAGGATTTACAAAACCACTTAAGCAAGCCAGGTTCTTAAGTTTTCTCTGTTTTTTCCCAGACGCAATCAGCTTTAGAGTGACTGCATGATGGTTTGCTCTTCCATTTCACCTTCTGACTGTAACACTCAGGCTAAAGGTGTAGGGATCCATTCCTCATCAGTGTCGGAATCCATTCACCCGGGGCTGGACCAGCCTCCCAACACCTGCTCTGCTCAAAGGTTTGGGCTGTGAGGGACATGCAACACTTCTGAAAACAAAAGTCTCCTTTCTTACCTGAACTATCTCAACTCAGCTTGATAAAATGCATATCCTTAAACTTTCTGACCTATTATGGGCTATTTTTGTCCAATGTGAGGAATATATGCCTAATTCCAAACCCAACACAGTTACTTCTCTTCCAGGGCACATCATGTCTCTCACTGTACGTTCTTATTTCTCCTCCTTCCTCACCCTCTGAAATTTCCTTATCGCTGCAACGAGATATGGCAACTTACATATTACGATCTAGTAACGACACTTTGATTGCTCATGGCACAAGGCCAGGCAGCTCCTAAGGCAAGTCGTTATTAGGCTGCAACACACACCAAGTCAAGTTTCACTGCTGAAATGGCTGATGGAAAGGAACACAGTAAAATGAAAGCAGAGGCACTAATTTAAAACTGTCATTTAAAGCAGCTAGGAATCCTGCTGCACGCAAGAGACCGCGCTTCTCACTGTGGCTTGGAACCCTTGAGCACATAGGTGGCAGAGCAGAAGAGATACTGAGAAACTACCTTTACCCTCTTAAAAATATAAGGACTATATCAACTACACATGCACCTCGGTGACATGGAAGCGGAGTACAAGAAATGAGTCTTCTTAAAGAGTACTGGTTCCGCCCCCCCCAAAAAAAACCCAACAAAAAAAAGCAGGAAATTCAGATTCTGATGGACATAAATCTGATATTTAAAACAATCACTAGAGCACACCTGACTAATGGTTTAGGTTTAACCATCACTGAGAATTTCCTTGATTTACCATTAGTTCATTGTCACTTATTTTAAATGTCATATTATCTCAAGGGTGCAACAATGTAAATCTCATTTCTTGACCATTATTCTTACACATAAAGACAGAAGCTCTTCAATATACACTACCTCAAAGAAACAGATTATCTCACAACTCTCTCTTCCACAGTCCCATAAATTACATAGTAGTTATGAAAAAAAAAAAAAATGCTTCGAAGGCATGGAAAAGGTCAAACAAATAATTTGCTCTCACACCAAGCTCTTTTACCTCCAGTCACTGCAAATTCATTAAGTCAAAGTTGAGGGAAACTCTCAGAAGAAATCCTAATTTTTATCCTTTACCTAAGTGTGACAACACTTGCAGGGGTTTTTTAAAGCCTCAGTTGTGATAGTGATGTGACAGAGGAAACCTGGCAACTGGCCCTCATCTTCTGACCTTCCTCCAAGCTACCTGTAGTGAAAAGTTTTTTATGAAACAAACACTAAAATATTCCTAGTGACCCCTGGTTTCAAAATTAGGTCTTGGGGCGGGGGGGCAGGGAAGAATCAAATGTTGTGAAAATTTCCGGTAAAATCTTAAGAACTGGAAGGCCTGAGCAGAAGCTAAGATGTAATCTTCTGTCCCAGACAGACTATAGAAATTAAAGGGTCCAAAACCTATGTGTATGCTAACAGAGCTGGTCAATGAGAACAGAAGCCTCCAGTATTTTTTGTTGTGAGACTACTGTTTCCTAAACTTAAACTTTCCATGTGCAGTGTAAAGACACCTTAACAGTACAAGCACAGGGTGGGAGGAAACAGAAAAGCAAGCAATGGATGACACATGACCGTGGAGCAATACGCAGGATGCATCTCCAGCTTTTCATGATCCTTAACTTTTGGTAGGAATTCTTCCCCTTCTAATTCCATTATTCCAAGGAAAGGCAAGGAGGTAAAGAAGAGAAGCAGAAATTTGAGGAACATTAAGAAGTGATTTTAAAGTCACATTTTACCTTAAGCCAAATAAGACATTAGCTTTCAATGATGAGTGAATTTGAGCCATTCAAATGGAAAAACCTGCCTTGCTTTCTTCTTAAAAGGCTGAACAAAGTTTTCAGCAGATGACAGTTGCAAAGTTTCTAAACACATGCAGATCACTTTTTGGATGTAAATACTGAGAATACAGACATGCAACATGGGAGAATGTACTTGGTAAGGGAGACTTCATGTATCAATTAACAATTTTGCACCTCTTAAGCGGTAAACATAGCGGTCATTTCACAATTCATAACTCACTATGGCTGCCCCATTTAAATTAAATATATCCCCAAATCCTGCCTCAGGAAATAAGTCACGAGTTCAGTTACTTTCTGAACAGCTTAAGTATATCATTAGTATGAAAATGATCCCTTTTTATGAGGTGCCATTATTTCATAGGATATACTTAATGTTTAGGAATGTGTACATCATATACTGAAATTATGTACAACATATAATGAAACACATATAAAACTGCAGTAGCACTAGCAGCACCACTGCAGTTAAGACTTTGACAGACTCTCCTTTATAAACTTATATTTTAATAATACAGAATTCCAAGATGAAATCTGGAAAAACCCACAAACCCAAAACATTTGGAAGATAGGGGCTCCAATTTGTGTTTTCTTCATACAGAAGAAAAGAAATGAAAAAAAAAATTCTGTCCTTATTCTGTGGTACATTTTATTGTCAGAAGGCCAAAAAAACTGCTTTGCACATTACAAGGTTTCCAGTTCTTGGATTTGAAAAAATATATTTTTTTTTATCTAGTGTATTTCCTCCCCCTCCCCTTCTTTTTCCCCAGTGAAACTCAGCAAATTTACAGTCTGCCATAAATAAAAGCCCACTTGCCGCTGTGCTTCCTTGAGTGGAAACCTTGTAGGTAAGTGTGACTATAACTCCCTATAATTCCAAAAGCAAATGTTTCTGTTTTTCACTAGATCAGTAGAGATAAGCAATTTAATCCACAAAAAGAATGTCTATGAATTGGTGGGGTGTGTGCATGAGTGTAAAAAAAAAAAAAAAAAAAATCCCAGTGCACACACACACTTTAAAATGTAATAGTTTGAATAACTATTTGATTATACTCATTTCTAAATGCATATTTTTATGACCAAAAGTAGGATGATAAGTACATAATCTAAGGTGGTGTAGGGCAAAGAATGTTTGCATGCCTATATATTTCTCATTTCATGGGATCACTGAACACACACCTCCATTACTTTCAAAGATACGGCTCAAGCCACCTTAACCAAATCATATAGAAGTTGCATCCTCTAGTGCCCAGACAAAAGTTAATTCATAAAATAACCAATTACCTTGTAATAATGATAGACTACCTCCTAGAAAAAGGTTAGTGAAGAATAACTGTAAAGTAGGTTCTTGTGCAGTGACTTTAAGAAACGCATTTGCACCACAAACAGGTAACCTGAAAAAACTCTTTCACGTCTGATGTCAAAACCAAGACAATTTATGCCTCAGTACATAGGAGAAATTGTTCATGCCTATGTAAAGATTGCCCCCATGGTGTTTGCAAGGTCAGTAATCTGCATGGAATTTGCATCAGAACTCAACAATGCCTGTGGAAAAGAGAGACTTTCTCCCTATTTTATTATGAAGTTCAGTACTCATTTTTTCCAAGCTATATTTTCAAGTCTAGATCACCTCTAAGAGCCAAAGACATTTTACACTGTCCTGTTCCAGACAACGCTTCTGTTAATTTTATAGAAAACTGCTTATGTACCACTGAAGTGGGCATCTGTCTAACAAACTCCAAGGCTTCACGTCATCCTTTGGTAGGAAGTTAGGCAGGAGAATCATGTTCTACCTATTCATATCATTTTCTATAAACAGATTTTCTGTCCTTTACTAATCAGAAATTAGCCATCAAGGACAAAGGCTGAGAGAGTTGGGCTTGTTCAGCCTGGAGAAGAGAAGGCTGCGGGCAGAGCTGATTGCGGCCTTTCAGTACTTAAAGGGGGCCTATAGGAAAGATGGGGAAAAGCTTTTTAGCAGGGCCAGCTGTGACAGGTCAAGGGGTAATGGTTCTAAACTAAAACAGGGTAGGTTTAGACTGGATATAAGGAAGAAATTCTTTACAACAAGGGTGGTGAAACACTGGAATGGGTTGCCCAGAGAGGTGGTGGAGGCCCCATCCCTGGGAACATTCAAGGCCAGGGTGGACGGGGCTGTGAGCAACCTGATCTGGTTAAAGGTGTCCCTGCTCCTGCAGGGGGGTTGGACTGGGTGACCTCTAGGGGTCCCTTCCAACCCAAAAACATTCTATGATTCTATAATTAAGAAACCTCTTAAAGTCCAACTGTGCATACACAAGCAAGTGCATGCTTAAACCTTTTGCTGAATCACCTGAGTGGAGAGAAACAGGTTACACTGCATTTACACAGGGAGAACTTTCTGAAAAACAAGCCCTATATTGTTCATTTTCTCCAGAAGTTTACTAAAATATATCTACCCACATGAGCTATAAAATGAAATACTTAACATGCTTTCTAATTAAAAACAGGACACGGTGGTGATCCACAAATCTCTTAAAATTCAGGGAAAGGGGGAGTCTAGCTTCGTACATTGTAAACCATTATATCATTTTCAGAAAAAGAGTATTTTTCGAAATTAGACATATGTTATCATTCTTCCTCAGTTATAATCCTAACTTTAATAATTCATTCATTCTTACAAAACGTTCTGTAACAGAATCTTCAAATTTCCAAACATAAATTCCCACTTGTCTTGCCTATTTATAAGCTAAATTTCAGATGCTTGAAATGGAGAGTGCTAGGTAAATAATTGCATACCATCTAGAAAAATATTTAAAGTGTTGTATTAAACCATATTATACTCAAATATAAAGTTGCTTACAAGACTCAGAAGATTTCCAGAATCTAATACTGAAGGCTAGTGGTTTCTTCCAACTGCTTCTCTTCTGATTATAATACTTACACAGCACTCAGCGGTAGGCAAAAATAAACTGTGTGTATAGCGCTCTCCACAGCTTCTGAAGCAGGGAAAAGCATGTTTCTCATGTTACAAAAGGATAAAAAGAGCCTACATCAAGCCAGTTCTAGGGGAGATGCTGGAAACAGTCCCGAGCAATCGTCCTCTTGATGGCATTACCTCCAGGCAGGTCGGCCAGGCACCCTGTGTTGCTCATAGGTGGGGAAGGAGCTGCCACACTCCCCGGCTAACCTAGGGAAACCATCTGAATGTCTGCTGGACAGAAAGGGCGTGTTTTCCTATGGTCCACGAATTGAAACGGTCTCGTTCCTGCTCAGTGTTAACAATAAAAGCAGAAAGTAATTGCTGACCCACAGATTTAACAAGGGAAAGCCTTAGATTTTCTAATGTCCCAAAATATTACTGCATGACAAATTCTGCCAAGTTTCAAACAGTGTAAGAAACTGGAGAGCCCAACAGGTAATTCTCTTCTAAAGCTCTTAATATTACAGATATTCTTGCAATTTACATCACTGGTGACTTTCAGCCCTTAAATGCATGCTCAGGCTGTATTTCACCAGACAGAGACCAGACCCTGTGCCAGAATACAGAGCAGGGAATTCTAAAAAAGCAATTGTGGACAAGCTGAAAACACAGCCAAAAAATGTCAGGGAAAAAACAAAGAACAAATCAAAACATGTCTTAGATACTAATAAGTCAACAATGCCTCAAAGGTATCATATAAAAAATATGATACCGTCCTACAAATGTAAAAACAGGTCTAGTAGTTCACAGTGAAAATTAATGCAACAGGTAGGATGTTATACAGTTTTAAGGCAAATTTATTTTCCATTTTCTGGATAATGGACAAAGCTATTCCTACATCCAAATGTAAAATCCAATACTCTATCACAAAATCTTTCCTACTCTTTTTCATTGTGGTCTACAAAGCGCCCTGGAAGAGCCTCAAAAGCAATATTTGCCCTCGTTGCTGTATTTCGTTATGTTGTGCACTCTGCAATTATTTAGATGGTTTAAAAAAGGAGAGGGAGAACAACTGCGAAACGCATTGTGCAACCGCAGATGACTTCACGTTAACCCCTGTTACTGGGTACCACCCTCGGGTCAAATGCCTATGAGTCAGTGTCTAGCACAGATGAATGATGTCATCCTCACACCACCTCTTCAGCAAGAAAATGTGGTGGAGCCTTTCATTGTCTGATCTTAAGAGACCCTGGGTTACTAAATGAAGTTCCCAAGATAAAAAAGAATGTGCCTGAACTTAAAAAGACAGGAAATGAGCACATCGCTCCAACACCTTTGAAATATGTTCTAAGAAAAAGACGGTGATGGATCATACAGAGAAAAAATGACCAACAGGAAGCATGTGTTAAAAGTCAAAAAAAGATTTGCATACCCTGCCCTCCAAAAGCCAACATACAAGGGCCGTAAGTATATCATCTATCTGTTCTAATACAGGCAAACAACCTAAAAAAAAAATAAAATGGAGCAATGGATGCGATCACTCTTTTGGGTACCCGTGTGATGATAGATCAGATATGCGAAGCACAATTTGGGTTAGTGAAACCTGAATATACTACACCTGTGTGGATTTAAGGAGATAGTTCCATACTGTTTTAAAACAACTGCAGTGTGCAAATAATTGGTTTGATTACAGTGCAGTTCTTTGGTTAAAAAGAATCTCTGAGAAGAGAATCTTCAGATGCAGAATTACTGCATCTGAGCACATCAACCAATTAATCACTTTTTGAAATATAGGAAAGTATAGAATCGAGAAAGAAGTGGGTAAGGGCACAATAGGAAAAGAAAGGGGTAAGGGTACAATAGGAAAGAAGGGGTAAGGATACAATAAAATGTACTCCTCGATGAAGAACGCATAAAATGACTCAGAAAGTATTTAAGGTGGTATTAGGTGGAACTCAATGCGACTTTAAACACGTTCCACAGTGCCTTCCTCATCGTGAAAGCTCTTCTGTATGAGGGCTAGTGTGACCTGTCTTGCAGGAACTGAGATCTGCAAGAAGGGCATCCTAATCTCCTCAGCTACAGAAGTGGAGTTTCCCAGGGGAAGGAGGAAGATGCACCAAGTAAAGCCACAAAGGGGAGCCTTCATGTCATGACTTTAAAAAGGCTGACTGAGACTTCAGAAGTATGGATTTAACAGAGTTCTTATTAAACAGATCCAAGGTGATCCAGCTGCACATGGAAAGAAACAGCAGCAACTACTGCCTTCTGTAAAGCTGTGACAGTAGGAGAGGGTTTTTATTTTTTTTTCCTAAACGTAAAAATCTATTTTATTTCCAAAATGTACTTTTAAATAATGTGACAGTCTGTATAGGTACTGACAGACTGGTGTCTCCATGAGGCTCTAGCAGCCATTAATGTAACATTGGTTAGGGATACTGTTAGGATGATTGCCCTCTCTGCTAGAAGAAATATCTTGTCTTCTCTTACTCTATGCCCTGCTTTCTGAAAACAAACATTAAACCAGACCAACATTCAAAAAAGCATCTTTCAGAGGAATTCCAGTAGGAGTGAAATACGTATAACTAGGATTATGAAGTATCAAATTCCATGTCTGTTTGACAGCGTTGGCAGCTAATAAATTCAAATATATACATACATAAAGGTCCGCCCTTATTTACATTTTCTTTTCTTTTTTGTCCAGCTGCCATTTTTTGGCATATAGAAAACAATCCTCTTCTTTCAAGTTAGATTCCACTGTAACAATGCCCTTTCTTGGTAGTCTTCCCCCTCACCCTACACCCACAAATCATGATACAAAGCTGCTCAAAAAAATCAATCTACACTTGAGCAAACACATGCCTGTTGTCTCTGTTTTTTTCACTCTCGTCTCTATTCATACTCAGGTTTTTTTCCTCAAAAACCCAATCAATTTCTTCAAATAAGAAAATCCAAGCAGTTTGCCTGGATTTGCAGCTTTCCCTACCCATTGCCATGACAATTCCTATCCCTTGTTTCCCCATCCAGCTTCAGTAGGTCTGTGGTTACAAGGTCTTTCTCTGCTTCCACAGCTCCTGCAGTTGGGTACAGCCTGTCATTCCAATCCTAGATCTAGAGTTTCAGTCTTTCATGCTGTACTGAAAGCCTTCCCTCATCCTTCAAAAAGGTTAGTATTTACACTAGACTCCAGTTTTCACATCCCTTGAGCTTACTGTCCTCCATAAGCCTTGGCAGCAACCAAAGTCATAGGCCTCGATAGCCAACAGAACCTCTCGTGCATCTTCTCCAAACTGAAGGCTTCTTCCAATCCATAAGGATAATTTCCTTCCTTCTCTCTGCAGAGTCTGTTTTAAAAGATAAGCTGTACTAATAAACAGAGAAAGGCTGCTTAGAACCAAGGTTTACTTTAAAAATGAGCTGGACATAGCTCAACCTCCACAGTACAGAAAGTGGTGTCCGACGAACCCACTGGAGCTTGGTATGTGTGTTGCATGTAAAGAAAAAGATAACTTGTGGTTGCTGCACCACATTACTGTCATTTTTTAAGCAACTAATATCAGAAGGAAGACACTGAGGTTACAGAATGCCAATAGATACTCTAGTCTAAACCACTCAGACCATTTAATTTTTATGTGTATTTTTTACACACCATGAAGAATCATCTTTCCTCTCTCCAATGGTGTACCTCTGTGCAAAGACAAGATCAACACAGAACTAAGTACATGGGCTATTTAAAGACAAAATTGTGTACTCCTATCTAATTTTAATATAATGCCAGGTGATTTGAGTGTGCAAAAATTCATTACTAATGAAATGACACTATCATCAATAATATGTCTTTTGTTTATGTATCAGCTTACACAAGTGTGCTAACAAAGCAAAATGGAGAAGTTCTGGATTTGGCTTAAAAAGGTTATTAATAATTTATTATGCATGAGCAAATGAACACCACTTAGTTCAAGTAGAAAAGATCTCTATTTCCAGAACTAAATGCCAAGATTTGAGGTAGCAGTTTCAGGTGTAGGTTCTACATCATCCCTGTGGTAATTTCATCTTTCTCCCGATCTCTATGGGTAGACTACACTTCCACTTCTTGAAAATCAATTTTGCTAAATTACAGTCATTGGCATGCTAGCTGGCGAAGGAAGGGTTTCAGGCTTGCTCCTTTACTCTTAAATCAAAGCAGCATGAACACAAGAAGATAAATCTATGCTCTGCTCAGTTCATACATTCAGTGCCTAAGTATTCCTGCCACCTGCAAGCTCTTCAGTGCACAGCTCAACTTAAACAACTTAAAATACCATAACAACAATAACATAAAGTTACTATACCAAGCTTCTGACTGTTAAGCTTCTGGGACCAAATATTCACCTTTGAGAAGAGCAGATGCTCTAGTTATTTTGAGGTGCAGTAAATGTCATCTTCTTGGCTGATTTTGGTACTGGTAAGAAATCTGGTGCACCTGGTGCTCCTACCCTTGGCAAGAGTAAGAAACACCAGAAGAGGGCTTGTGCAGTCTGGCTCAGAAAGGAGGGTTTAGCCTGTGATGTCTCAAATCTTAGTACACCTCTCAGATAAATACAGCTAGCAGTTCTAGTGCACAGCTTTTTTTACTGCAAACTTCAGATGACAGTCAGGCTAAAAAATTCCACTTGCTTTTTTCTGCACCTTGGTATAGAACTGAACTCTTCAAGCCCTGAAAATGTTAATGGGCACTTTCAACCTAATAGGAAGCCAGAACTGTAATGCTGGTTTCAAGGCAGACAGGGATGTATAAATAAGGCTATTGTTTCTACGGAGTAAAGCTTAAATATTGTTATATGGTAGTTAAAGTAGAGTATAATAGTCTATTGTTTCTATGAATAGGTTCTCCCAAGCACCAATCAACACCTTATCGTTAACATTAATCACTGGGATATCTTCTCCAAGATCAAACAAACATTCTTGAGAGTTCAAGCTTTGACTTCAGAAAAGTTTCGGTGTAATTAGAGATTAGATTTAAATATCGGCAACTATATCCTTATTCAATGAATCCCATTTTAGTGATTAAGTGTTACATAAAGCTATTTGAAAAGGTTTAGGAAGATTGCAAGTAAATGTGCAAAACAAAAATTGCAGCAACCAAAAGTCTACGTTAGCCAAAGTATCTTTGGTTCTGCTCTTAGTGTCTGGCATATGGAACCATAATCCTATTTCTGTAAGGTAAGATTTTTAGAATTGCTCTTATTAACAGTATCAGCAGCTAACAATATTATTTTTTCAATATACCAAGTTATTTCGTTTTACTGTATTTGTAAATATGTTTTAATCTTCTCTTGCTGTTAGCAATGAACAGGCTTTTAGAAAGAGGAATGTGATTCTGGATCAAACTCGTCTGCACGGTAGCCAGGGCCAGATGCTTCAAAGACAAAACATTTCCCAAGAGCTCGTATACTCCAAGGCTCAACAGTTGCCTGCAAATTGGTATTCCTTAAAGCATGAGCATTTATACTTTTTGTTTAAAATACTGGTTCTGTAATTCCAAGTTCTTTTTATCTATACACATTTCCAACACATCTCAATACTCTTCTCAGATGCTACAGCTTTCTATTCTTCTGAAAGTACAAGCCAACCTCTTGTGCACAATGCAAAATTTGGTAATTCAGACATGTTGCATGTAATTTATGGTTTCTGTAACAGCCACTCAAAAATTTTCTAATTAATTTTTCTTTCTTATTTATGTTGCAAATGTTGTTGCACTTCGATTGTTGTTGTTTGATCGTTGTTGCACTTAAAGGGAACATTGGTGTCACACTGCTTCCAAGTTTTTTTCCTGTGGATCTTTATGGGATCACATGAAGGTCAATGCCGAGTAATTCTAAAGAGTTATTTTTGTAAGTAATAATTTCGTTCCTCTGTCTCTTCATTATTCTGCATTGAGGAGCTTTTTTTACATCCAGTGCAATATAAACTTAGTAGGAAAGAGTAAATCTGTATTAGTAAGGGTTGCATTAGTTTGCAGAGGTAGAATACTGGCTCCCAAAGTACTCCAATCTTCCTGTTACTTTTATTCATCTCAACCAGACAAAACCATGTGTTTTCCAACAGGTAAAGGGATATTTCCCATTAATGCTGGCTTCAGTACTGTCCTTGAGGCTAGGGGCAGCTGACATGTATTAGCCAGCAGCCCAGCTCTGCCCCCCACTGAGTTAAAAGCGTCTCACCTCATATAAGAGACACCAACTGCCCCGGCGGGTCATCAGTGCCCTTTGAAGGTTGCAGGCCGCAGCAGGGGAGGGCGCAGAGGGCCGCCTTCCCAACAGCCCTGCTGAGCTCCCGGGCATAACCAAGGGGCTAACCCAGAGAGAGCACCAGCACAGTCAGCTTCCTCCTCTCAAGCCAACTTCTGCAGAAGTCAAGGAGTGCATGCTTTAGCACTCCAATCTTGCATGAAAAGGGGAGCCTCTAATTATTAATTATTCCCTGACATCATTCCAAGGACATACTTTAAAGGGATGCAAGACAGTGAAGATAGTTGTGATTTCCATTTTATCGCAATAAAGTCCAGATATCTTGATTTCACTGAGTTTTCTTCTTGAAAAGTTTGCCTACATCAGTATCCCGCAGGTAGCAGCCCCTCCCCAACTTCATGTTATTTTTTTGTGCCCAAGGGTACCTGGAGGCTAACTGCACAAAAAATTACTTAGCCTTCTTTCAGAAATATCTTTTCCTGAGATAACAGTAGCAAAATCCCTTCAATAAATATTTAGTCCATCCACCTGTTGCGACAGAATGTAAAATTGTTTCAGTTCCCCATACTTTCTGATGGAAATGAAATAATTTGAGAAAATCTTGAAGACTACAGCTATACCAAGGTTTAAACCAGGGAAGAACAAACTTTCTATCAGAAAACAGTTCAGATAGTACTCCATTTCTGCAATATGTCCTGTATGCTTGGGAATGAACATTTTACGCAACTGAAAGACACACTTATTTAATGGTTTTGTGCTACTACACAAATTAGCAACCAAATCCTCCTCCTGCCGTGGTTCAGCAGACTCCACAGAGGAGTGAGCTGACTAGGACTGTACTCCTCCCAAAGCAGGAGTTTTCTTTCCAAAGGGTGGGTTTGGGGTTCAGCTTTTTTCAGTTTATCAGCCTGACCACATATACTGTGGGCATGAAAAATAAGCAGCATTTTCAGACCTGCTATACATAGTAAAGTGATCACAATGTAAAGAAAAAAAAACAAGAGAGGGTGAGTTGCAAAGTGAAAATGAGGGTGAGTTGCTTAGAAAATAAAAAAAGTCATAAACGAGCATCAAATAGTGCCGGGAAACAACAAAAGACACAAAGCTGATAGTGACCAACAGTAATTCTGTTAGGTTGACAGTGATTTTCATTGATGAACACAATATAAAGCAGTGGCCCGTAATCAACAGGAGGTAAGCACTGTTTGACAAATCCTAAAGACAAGTTTTTGCTATGGTAAGGAAAAATAAGGTGTAGAAACGGAGTATTCTGTAAAAAAAAGGAACCTGTTCAGAACACGCCATCACACTCTGGTTTAGGCAGTTTCTGCATGTGATTTTGGCTAATAGAATAGACACAACTATTTCTTTAGAAGTTGCTTTAAACTTTTAAAGCTCTCTAAATTTAAAAAAAGAAAACAAAAGTCCTCTCCTTCCCACATTCACAGTTCACAAGACAGCCTCCAGCCCCAACTCCATCAGGTTTTTGCTAATCTTTCTTTTGTGCCTTAGAACACTGGGTCAGGTGATGGCAACCTTCCAGCTAGAAGTTGGCCAGCATCCTTTCAAGAATCCACCAGACAAGACATGGCAAACTCCTTCCCTCACGGAAAGGACTAGAATACTGACATGAAAACCCAATAGTCTCCTATGAGGATATAAGTCTTGGTTTTCTTCTCCTTCTGAAGGAGGGGGAGGGCAATGAGTGCTGTGGGTCAGCAAAACACTGTACAAAAGGCTCTCAGGTAGGATGGCAGACCCATCCCATAGAGAATATTTTAAGTTTTCTCACAGAAAAAATCCTTAACCTAATCATGATCTCACATAAAGTTTTGTTTTGCTGAGAGTGCATTTTCCACTGATGGAAATTTAGCCGGCAGTTTCCAACAAGATCATTTTTTAGGATGTATGCCAGTGCAATTTGATGTCCATGATGTCATTTGGGTTGATCAGCCCAAATGTGTCAAACAAAACTAAAAATTAATCCAGTCTCCAGAAAGATTCCCCAACCCAAACCCAAAACCACCATATGCCTCGTGCAGCTGAGACAGTGAGTAAGGGCACTTGCAGCTCTGAAGCCTTCTCACTGGCTTCTTCATGTCCTTACACATACACTACATGGCTCTGCCAAGAATTTAGTACGCTGTTTTTCTTTTTTGAGCCCTCATTCTCAAACCTTAGAAACATTTTTCTTATCTACTACCTGTCATCCACATAAAACTGAGCATAAAAACATTAACAGTACCGCATCCTCCAAGACTGGACTGAGGATCCTTGGTTTTTTACTGGTATGTTTGTATGGAAATATTTGCCTCAGCCAGCCACTAAATCCAGCAAGATTTTAAGTAAAGAACCTCATTCAAAAGACATTGTATCATCCAGCTCCCATGACGGTAATGAGGTCTTTATGTTTGTTTTCATTCCTCCCCAACAGCTGAGAAGAAGTATTTGGATCTGAAAGTTCACAGAAACCAACATACCTTGCTGCTGGAGAAGTTCAAAACTTCCTGACAGTGAATCCATCAAGACGCACCTTGAACACAAACATGCTTGACACTTTGTGCCACGAACAAACAAGGCAGCCAGCTACTTTTCCCTCATTCTCATCAGGCTTCTCTAAATTGTGAGAAACAAGCTATTAGGGACAGGCGTCTCTAGATCACTGAGTGAGTTTCTTTTTTTTGGAATTGCCAAGTGAGCAGCCTTCTCTCAGAAGAAAGATAAAAGAAACAATGCCAATAGTTTGGGGATCAATTCAGAGCAAGTTGGCCACAGTCAGGTAAAGCAGCAGCTATTTAGTAGTTTTCTCACTGTCTGAACTTACAGCAAATGGTGGCTTCTGAGTTCCAGCCATACACTGGATGCCAAAGGTGACCCATGGCTGGGGTGATGCATCCCGCAGTCATATGGACTGCAGCCCCTCACAGCAAGGATCATTTTTGTTACTACCAAATCACCCTTACAAGTCTTTTATAAACCCTAACTGCATTTATACGTGTATACAAAGATATTCTGAACATTTGAGAACACTTGATGATTCACGTAGCACCTGCTGCTGAAGCAAGGAAGGCTAGCAGGATTAAAACCCTACAGAAGGAACACGTTGACCAAAGGAATGATTTAAGGGGATACTTTTAAGTGAAGAACCAGACTAGCATTTAGCTCTGCCTCTTTTGAAAACCACCTCTGACTTTTATAAAGCTTGTAAGCTGCCAAAATTTTACTTAATGCTTCACCCAGTAATGAGATATGAAGTAGCATAGTGCCTTTTCCTACACATCAGAGCAGGAGCTTAAATAGCACGGGATTTAGCTGCAAGCAGAGAGGCATGCAGTGCCATTTTCGGCACTTCCATAGGATCCAAGACACCTGCATGGGGACGGCAGATATGACATCAGCCCCGTGCCCTTCTGGAGAGGCAGTTGTAGATCAGGCAAGACACATTATGACATCTAAAACGGCACTAGGTGTTGACACCTGAATCTCTCCCAGTAGAGTCACTTTCTACAAAGCCACCGAGACTGCTATTAAATGTTCTAAAGTGTAAATCCTGATTTGAGTTTTGCTTTTAAAACCTGAAGAGATTTCCACGAGGATGACTGGCTGCTGCTCATGGAAAGATTGCCGCACCTATTTGTTGGTTAAAATGAGATACTTGTTTTGAAAGTATTTTGCCGGTGCCTGACAGGTTAATCCCTGTGTGGGAAGGGCAGCTTGCTATAATTCTATATTCCTTGCTATTTTCTGCAGGGACGTTGTTAAATATAGCTCTTCTTGAAGTACCACGTTTTGATTTATAAAAGTAGATGGGCTTGCTGCTTGGCTGAACTGGGAGGCATTATCGTTGTGTGCAAATGGACCATCACACAGTCCCCTCTGTACGTAGCAGCGGGGGAGAGGGGGGGGCAGGGGCTGAGGCAGAGAACGCACTGGGACGAGCCTGACCCCAGAAGGAAGCTGAAAGATGCTGGCAGCCGTGGGAGTAAGGTGGCTTCCTTCATTTTGAAGGAGTTAATGTAGCAGCGTATGAAAAATATGGAACGAAGTTTATTCTTTAGGGAAAACAGCACACTTGCTTTATTCACAAAGCATGCATGCTTTACGCACCATGCCAAGTCACTCATTAGCATCAGTATACTCACATGAAAAGGTCAAAGCCCACAAATTTTAGTGTGACCGAATGCTTCTCAGTTTCTTCTCTTTGGGAAATGATTACAGGACAGCGGCTGCCAAGAAAGGGGGAGCTCTTGAAACAGTGGGCAAACAGACACCCTAGGTAAGGAATGACCACGTTGGAGCATGGTGGGAGCTATCCTGAGGGCAAGTAGGGAGGTTTAAGTGAAAGGGTGTAGCAGCACTGAAAAATACAAAGGCAGCCTGCTGACAGCCTGTGTCGTAAATAAGCCTGCCTTTTCCTTACATGAGGTATTGGCAGGTATCTGCTTACCTTTCAGCTTGCAAAGTCCTAGCTGAGGTCTGTCTGAGGTGCCCTCGCTTCCCACTAGTGCCCTGCCCTCCTTTTTGTCTAGTTAATAAACCAAGCAGTTTTTCTGAAGGTGCTCTGTAACTCTTCTCCTGCGTGATGGCTCATTTTACGTAGCATATAAATTTCTCTCTGTTCCAGGGGCTTTGCTGAGGTGTGACTAGACTATCCAAGGTCTCCAACCAGAAAAGAAGGTTTGCATTTAAAACTGTGAAGGTAAGAGGCTTGCTGCAAGCTCCTACAACTTTAAACTACATTGGAATGATCGCACGAGCCTGCCAAAACATCATTTGTCAACCTTACCTAAAACTTTCTGCTACTTAGTGGTCATGATTTTTTTTTTACTCATTAGTTTTGTCCTTTTTCTGTGAGCACCATTTTGAAGGCATAAACAATTCCACCAATTTTACACCTACGGTTATTCTAGGGTCAAAACAATTTCACAGCAAACAATTCTCATCAGAAATATTCCTCCAGGAATAGAGCCACACAACCGATAGACAGACATCTGAGTAACATCACTTGCATCTACTGGAATGCCAATTTCTGGGAGAAAAAAATAAGTTCTCTTACTAACCACAAATTCTAAGTGCTTTTAAATGTGTTGATTATTCCCCTTTTGCATGAAAAAATTGAAACTTGGAAAACTACTTTTCTGATATTTGAGAGCATCTCTTACTGAATGCAACTTAAACCGGAGACAGACAGGGACAGAAAGGACTATGACAGTCCGGTTGCACACAACACTAATCACACTTGACATGTTTGTTTAGAGATCTACTTGTATACTTCAGAGCTTGGATATATAGATTTTTAAAAGTCTTAAGAATAATTATTTCTCCATGGTACCACAGCTATACGCGTGAAGTAGCAGTCTGACCTGGTAAAATACGGATATATTTTGTCCCTCTGTATTTGTTCTGAGCCAGGCTACTCTTTGCTAGAATGCTTCAAATGAGGACGTACCCTTTCATATCCTTTTAGTTACACAAGCAGGAGTTTCTATTTCCTTGTTTATCCTCAATGAAAGGGTGAGCAGTCAAGTCAAGCATTGGGCAATGCAGCAGATGTGCACAAAGCACCCATATGACAATGGCCAGGGTTCCCACTGAGACTTTTGAGTAGAGAATAATTGTACTTTCTTTTGGCATGAACCAAGGGTACAAAATCACATTTACGTGTGCACGCCTTTGCCCTCTCAACATGTGTTCTCAGCTGCATTAGAGTAGCTGGCGAAGGTCAGTTGGATTTTCAGTCCTAAAAGCAAAGAGTGATGGTAGGAATGTGGCAGGTATTAACATTTTAAAATATAGTATTTCCTTTCCCTCCAACTATACTTAGGTTTTATTAATTAGGGTTTGCAGTAAAAAATATTTAGAAATATCACTCAGTAATAAAATAACTCATTTTTTTCAAATACCAGAAAGAAAAAAAGGAAAAAAAATCTGATATTGCACAGAATTATATTTTTATGCTATCTCTCAAATTGACATAAAAGTTCAGTATTTAGTTTCATGCTATGTGCTGTTTTCATGACTCCTCCTGAGGGTTTTTTGATGTTATTTCCCTTTCTGCGTCTTAATTCTTGCCAAGCATAAAGGACTCTCAATCTAATCTTCCATCTGTTACACTGTCTGCCCTCTTTTTCCTTTCCATTTTCATGCTGTTTTGATTTCTTACAGATACAATTTTGAGACAACAGTAGCAGATATCCACCAGACTCCCAACTTTTTTTACTTGGCAAGACCTAATTACATACAATCTTATCAAAACAGAAACCCATAGAGTGCTTATAGGTTCATACAACCCGTCAAACCCAAGACAGAGAAAACAGATACATTTCTTGAAAAGTAGATGAGAAGACCAATTAGAGTGAAACCTCCTGACTATCCAGCCTCTCTGCTCTCCCTGCAAACTTCTTAAAAGGTCACAAACCAGCTATTTGAGACCAAGCTACCAATTTTCTGTCCTTTTAGAGAAGAATGCCCAACACTTTAATAACAGGATCTTTGCCTCAGCTCGCTACTAAATTGATGGCACTTCATACTTCATCCAGCCTAACTTTCTCCTGCATAAGACCCTTCCCTTGTTCTCTCTCTAAGTAACACGCTATCCCATGCTACCCTCACCTACTCCTTTCTTGCGTTGTTAACACTGGAAATGCGCCTGCACAAACGCACCAAAGCTCAGTGATATTTACAGCACTCCCACTTCATTTCTAATGACTTCTAACAGAAACTGCAACTATTTAAAGCTCACTTGAAAAGGATGTGACTTGCAGGGACATTTAAACGATTAGGCGAGCGTTTAGAGTAAAACCCCAAACAAAGCAAGTTTTGCTTTGTGTTTTTAAATTTTATTTTAAGAGGTCCCTCTGGCTCTAGACGTGATCATACCAACATTCGTCAGGACAGCTCTTCTGAAGTCAAGGTGCATTGACTATGTGTGTCCCCTACTCCCAGATCACCCAGCGCTGGCCATCTGACGAGAGTGGCAGTTTAAGGGTTAAGAAGCAGAGGGTACAGAACAGCAACACCTTGATTGCTGAGCCCTGAAAAGGACCAAAGTCTGTCGGGGCATCGCTGCCCGCCCAGCCCTAGCCACCATCACAGGCTGTGATTGTTTCCCACCAGAAGGCGGGAGGTCCCCCTTCTTCCCCCCATCATTCTCTAGGTACAAAGGCAGTAAACAGTACCTTGCTAGGCTGGCAGGGCTGGAACTGGCCCATTTGCAGCTGCTTCCCCAGTGTCAGACCTCATGGATCGCAGAATTAACTGAGCATCCCCCTCCAAACCATCTCTGGCCAAGTCTATAATTTGCCATGTGCAAGTTATGTGGGATTTACAAGTCCAGGTACTGTGTTTTGGTCTCATCTGGAAAAGCAGGGGCAGAAACAATGGGCAAACAAACATGCTATTAAATAATCGGTCAGATAATTGGGGACGGGGGGGAAAGGAGACGGATCAGCCAAACCCCAGCTGCACAGAATAATGTGTCCTCATAAACAGTCCAGAGGATCTGACACAGATTCGTATGGGTAAATGTATCCTTGCATCTGTAAGATGCTTTAAGAGGGAGAGATGTGTGCTCGGAGAGACAGACAGAAAGACAGCAATAACCATCAAAACTCTCAGCTATCAAAATGCTTCTGGTGATTTCTATGCTTTGACAAAATTTCCAAGGAGGTTGTTATGAAGCTGGAACATTTATAAACTCTGGCAATGAATGAAAAAGCTCAAATGTGAGTTAGATACACCATGTATTTAAGAAAAAAACAACTCACAAAGACAGGGAAACCAAAGCTGATGGAAGCTGAACTGAAGTTGAATTAAGAGTGAACTCAAAGCTTCACAGCATGGGATGGTTTATTAGCAGCCTGAAGACAAAGGCCACAAAGCAGTTTTACTCCCTTAGAGAGAGGAGCCCTATTATGGAGCCTTTCAACTCCCCAAGAATTGCCTTTTAACTCTCCCTCCACAGTAGGACAAACAGGGGAAAGAAATTAGTCTTGGATGATGTTAGCTGTTTTGTAACTTGTAGTGCTAGTCCCACTGGAGCTCTTCTGACTCCTGTCAGATTTATCCTCTTGACATTCAAAATGGATTAACCTAAGGTATCTTTTTATAAATAAATAAAAAAACCCCAAAACAAACAAAACAAAACCCACCACACTTTCTCCCTCTGCCCCCGAAAATATGGGGATTAGTTAGATGGCCAAATGATATTTCCTGGATTTAGTAGTAGTCTCTCCAAGACTGTAGGGCTACTATTAAAGGAAGTGCTATATGCTAGCACAGAATCTGCCCAGTCAACTATGTCATACTGTCACCTACCTACGGTGTAAAACCCTAAAACCATCCAGAACCTCCTTGTGCTTTCAGAGATCTCTAAGCCATTGAGCCTGAAACGCTCTCTGTAGCAAAACACATTCAACACATCAGTATATCCTGCTCAGCTTAAATTAGTACATTCTTACCAAGATGAGAGAAAACTATTATTTTTCAAACAATTTAAGAACTCTGACAAATTACTCAACCTTATTCTGGCTATCTGGTGCTGCTTACCGAAGAGAATTTTCTTTAGATGTACCCAAATTCTGTCTTCCTGAAAACATCTCATCCTTAGGTCTTTTGCTCTAATGACTAACATACAGCTAAGTCTGTTGTCTTATACGATTTTGTTCCTGTTATATGATTTTGTTCCTGTTATATGATTTTGTTCCTGTTATATGATTTTGTTCCTGTTATATGATTTTGTTCCTGTTATATGATTTTGTTCCTGTAGGATTGTTTGGAAAAACAAAACCAAAAACTGCAACAATGTGCTAAGTTGAGCATCAGTTAAGAGCAAAAGTTTTATATACATATATAATATAAGTATCTTTGCTCCTGTAAGAAATGGATATGCCTTATAAAGTGGTGTAACATCAGAGTGAATTTGCTTCGTTTAGGCAGGTGGAGCTCAGAGCAGAATTTGGCCCACACTATATGGGAAAATAGATAAACTGTTGTGGAAAATAAAGCTGCATGTTTGAGGAAACAGAAAATCCACGTGACTTATGGTGGACTCAGCTCAACATTGAAGAACTTGAATCTGCTGTCACAAGACAGATGTCATGATCTTGTGTCACTGGCCACAGGCTGTAAATGCCCCATAAGGTGCCACATTGCTTTAGGAATATTTGCCATAATGCCTCTAATAGCATAACACATTTCTCACCTGTAGAGCACCAACTAAACGTCTCAAAAGAACAAGCTTTTTTGCATTGTGACAACAGATTCTCACGGGGCTGACATGCTGACACCATGAAAATCCTTCAGAGGCAGGGCTGTCTGATCAGCTTTCCTACTTTTATCATCCTCCTGTTTTTATAGCATGCCCAGCACCACAGCATCTGCAAACGATAACTGAAAATGGTCAATGTAGATTTTTCCATGCGATTAGCAACTACTGGATTAATGTAACGAAACCACTGCACAATGCCCTAAATATCTAAGGCATCAAGATAAATTCTAGCAAGACAATAGTAACTTTCTCATTCAAAAGAGGAGCATAAATGTTTAAGTGCTGAGCAAATATACAGTGGATTTATATTTTAATAAAAAACACCAAATATTTCAAATGTCCAAATTTGAGGTGTCCATTGCAAGAGACATCCTGATTGCTATACTTTCAGCTATAATAGGGTAGTCTAGTCTGAGAGTCTTGTCAGTAGTCTTAGAAGAAGGAGTGATGAAGAACAGAAATTGAAACAGCACGAAAAAAAGTGAGTGAAGGGAGAATGAAGAAAAGAAAACTTGCACTGGCAAGCATTGGTTTACATTTAAACAGTATTGTGCTAAAGGAAGAGCTAATACAAACTTGCGACCGCGGTTATTCATACGAAAAATAATATGAATAAGTAAAAAAAAAAATTACATAGTGTAAAGAAAAGCTTACTATGTTTTTTACACCAATGCACTTACACTCCTATAGACATCCATATGCAGAGAGGACAGGCAGTCACACGGGTCTGTCATTTAGGCAACATGTCTTTAGATAGAGATGCTACTTCCCAAACCTTCAAAGCACATGTTGCAACAGCATTGAACCTGCGAGGATTTAGGTCAAGAATACACACTAGCAAGGACTCCCCCAGGATTATGGCACGGTAAGATGAACAGGTTAATCAAGTCCTGTGCAGTAGTCCATGGGCGCATTTAGGGCTCCACAGCTGGCCCCACACCTTTTGGGTTTTGCTAGCAGGACATGAAATTTGTTTTCCAACAGCATCTCCTCTCAATGTCCAATTTGTTGTCCCTGACAATGCATCTGTTCACACAGTTATAGCCCAGCAACCCCACAAAATCACAAGCATCAGTTTTCCCAATTTGAAGCCCTATTTATGCTAACCTCAAGATCCACATTAACAATTACTGTTCAAGTCTGACACTCACAGTTCACACCAGCCATTTATGCGTTATTTTGCTGAAACTTTTTCACATGCGTCCTTCCTGTTATTTCAAAGCACGCAGAATCATCTTTTTAACAGTCTCTGCTGAACAGCTAAGCACATACTTCATGTTTTGACCAGGATTCATTACACAAAGCGTAGCAAAACACTGAAAAGTGTGCTGTTCATTTGGTCATGTACAAAACCACCCTCCAAATCATCTGTATGAGAAGTGGAGAGTTTTTAAACTGGATTTCATTTCTTAAAATGTGGGGTCTTCCAGTTTTATGACTTACTATAATTGCTTCTCTCTTCAAACTGGTGATTTTGTCTAGTAATGTAGCGGTGGAACCGATCAGTTAAATGAAGCATGAACTGCAGCCTGCAGAGAGCTGGATTAAAAACTGCTGAGTTTTCAACATGATCCTTAATCAGAAAGGGTTTCTTTTAGAGGAAGAAAATGTAAAGCATAGGGGGCAGGGAGAAAAGGGGTAGGGATGGGATAGTAGTGTTCTTTTAAAAATAGCAATGCATCTTCATTTTTATATGATATGTAAACCCACAGCACCACAATTCATAAACATGTAGTTCAATTAATAATTATTAAAGACCACAGTCATGGCTTCATTCTGGCTTTTTATACGTTCATACTGCAACCTGTCACACAGGCTGCCCACAAGACTTATGCAAGAAAAATCATTTAACAGCAGTAGCGGCCTTCACATGTTTTCACCCGTTCTAGCTATGGTCATCATACGCATTCAGAGACGACCCCAAGATGCTAAACTCACAACCTGTATTTTAGTTTTGCATTGCCCTGGAATGAACAACCTTAAAAGATGAGGAGGCATCTGTAAACTGTGCCTTTTGTGCAGATGAATAAAGTCCATTTCTCGAATAGCTGGCAGAGTGAGAAGAATGGGACAAGGAATGAAATGAAGAGAAAAAAAGAGAGAGGAAATGTCACGTTGCTTGCCCGCAAGTGCTGCCAAATGGACATACTTGGAGAGCAACCCATTTCCCCAGTTAATGCTGGAGCCATTTTCACTACTCCTGAGCTCTTTTTTCTTTTTGTTAATCCTGTGCCTTGCAAGGTTCATTAACTTTGTTTATACTGAAAGGTTGGGTCAGTCTGACATGCTAACAAAATGCACATATCTCTGCACATACACATATATACTAGAGTTTCTTTTTAACAAGCTTTCCAACTAAAAAACAACCCTGGAATGTATGTGGGTTGTTTCCCCATCTCATAAAAAAAAAAAAAACAGCAAATGTAGCACTTACTGTTACAGAGAGAACTAAGCAGGAAGCATCAACCCACAAGAAACTTTTCACTGATAGTTGGTCCCTGCCTTCTCTAAATTTTTAGAGCAGCACCATGTTACTTCAACAGAATGGCAGCTACAGATGGACCAGAACACTACCTCCTCCGAAGGGGCCCTGGAGCACAGCACTAAACCCAAAGACCAGTGCAACCCCAAAGCAAACGCTGAACTGCAATTTCCTAGTTTACCTGGGGCAGAAAAGGGACGCTGCAGCAATTTTCAAGTTGAATGCCTCTAAACCAGTACTGGTAGCTGGGCTAGTATGAAACATGTTTTGAACATCTCTGATTTAATACAAGTATGTGAAAGCCTGAGATTACCTCAAACAAAATCCTGACATGGGTCTTAGCAGAGATTTTTTTCCCTCGTGGGCTATACACTAAATCACGTGTGATCCTGTTTATTATAAGGGCACTTGGTAGGTGCCTTCTGCTGGGTCTGGAAGAGCTGTGTGGACATTTTACGAGAGAATGGCGCACAGACAGGTAGGGAAGCAGCCCAAATCTAAACAGACTTTAAATTGCAGTTCTTAAGGCTTCTGGCTTCAGAGAGGGTGAAAGCTCAGAGGTCTGCCTCTCAGGAAGCACCATTACAAAAAGAAAGGATACAAAACAGTTCCCCAAGGAGAGAAGCATCTTCCCCTAGAAGGTAGAAAGGTAGCGCTGCCTTTTCACTTTAAAAACAGCACATTTTTTTCTTTCGTTTTCCTGACAGGATTGTCCTTTTTTTTTTTCACAGAGACTGAGGTATAAACGAGAGACTCCTAACACAAGCTTGTTGGCTTTTTTAACCAAAATTCCAGGTTTAGGTCATTTGCAGGCTCCTTCATTTGGGGAAATAAACTTACCATGATTTTAAACAACCCAAAGGCTGTTGAGCAAGAGCTGGGTATCAGAGGTACTGCAGCCCAGTGTTGTACACGCTCAGTGTCCTGTGAACAGTAGCATGTGTTTTTTTGGAAGTCCCTTCCCAGCTGCTGATTCAACAGTTCATGGTTATACAGTAATATATAGAAGAACTGTGCCTAAACATTAGCACAGCCACAACCTTACTGTTTATTCATCAAGTCTCCCACGCTGAATTACCTCAGCCCAGTAAGGAGTCTATTGGTAGTCTGCAAAAAGGTATTTGGAGAATCTACAGAAATCTCATTTATGACTTTGCAGTAACACCATCTCTACACCTCGATCTTGCCAAAGTTCACTTGAGTTTATGGGGGAAAAACTGCAGTCAAGTTCTTCGTAGCCAGCTCCATTATGACAGAGCAAAGAATAGGATACTGATAGGCAAATCAGGTACAATTCTGCCCCACATTAGCCTTGTTTTAATTAAGTCAGCTATGATCTCATGGCAGGATAATTCTTTAACGTTGGTGTTTAGGAGAAAGGCTTACATTGAAGGCTAGTTTGGCTGCCTTTAGTTAAGAATGCGATTCATGTGAGTGGGAGAAAACAACGCAGCAAAATCTACATTTTTGTGTGCACACAGAAAATAGGAGATTTGTATGCCAGAGAAAGCAACCAAAAAATAGAGCACACATCTTTGGTTTACTTACACTGTAAGGAAATTTGCTACAGGAAGCGACAGCTTGTTCCAACAGCACCGGCAGTATTAATACAATCCCAGGTCCATACTGAGCATTCGTGTGCCATACGCATTTGGGGCTTGTTTAAACATCTCTCCGGTCATCTGAATTGTGCACATTTGTTTCACTGCTCTGAATTAACAACAGTATACCATGCTGTATATTTACATTTGTGAATACTAAAAAAACTCTGACTGAGAATGTTTTTTTTATAAAACATAACTTAGTCTGAACTTCTTAGCTATTACTATAGTGCACCTTTCATTCATTACAGACAATCACTTTATAGAGAAATTCTAACTATTTCGTTATTGAGGCTCATTCATTTCTCATAAGAACAGATAATCTGAATGGTTTCTCAAAACATGTGAGTTAAATTCTGAATCTTCTTATGTAATCCATTTTCAAGGCTGAACAGTGTCCTACGAGCTATGCGGATTTCCACCAGTAACTTATACAAGTGAATGGGATAAATACATTAAGACACCATTTGTAGTTAAGTAGAATGTAAGCATTGAGTTTCACAGGCCTGAAACTCCTGATTGTAATGAAATTCCATGTACCTATTTAATGCAGGGGAAAAAAAAACCCTCATTATAAAAAAAAAAAACCAACCAGTTTTCACTGTAAGGCAAACTGTATCATTTACAATATTATTCTGTCACTGATGAAACTTAGAATTTCTTGTCTTAATTTTTAAATAAAACCAGATGCAGAGCTGATAGGCAAAAAAGCTGAAAGCAATAATCATCTCTCTTGAGCCACTTTCTCAGTAAAGATACTCTAGAACTGTTCAGGCTAGTCTCTTCATTTGAGGAGTTGTATTGAAAATTGCTATTTTACCATAAATTCTTCTTGTTTTGCATCACATTACCTGAAAAAAAAAATAAAAATAGATACACCTTACCTAGCCTATAAATTCCAAGACCAGCTGGGACTTAAGTGTTTTCTTCAAAACAATGCTTTTGATAAAAATATTTAGATTGTCCCTTAATAACACAGGAAACTAAGTCATGTTTTCAGAAATGACTTAAGAACTTGCTAGATTAAAGGACTGTCTACACATGGAATTATTTAGTAAAGACTGCTCAAGAACAGCTATTCCTGAGTAACTCCATGTGTAGATACACTTATTCCAGAATAAGGTTGCCTTATTTCTGTTTAATTTAGCCCATCAAAGTGCGTTAAGCTAAAGAGAAACAAGAGCGTCAGCACATGGACATGGAGTTATTCAAGAATTGCTGTTCCTAAATAACTCCACGTGTAGTCAAGTGCTTGCAAAAACTGAAGATCAGCTCTGTTCTCCCCAGCCACTTTATCTCTGGTATCACAATTAACACAAGGCACTTTCTGGCACAGGCACCACTGCTTCTTCTGTTGCTTCCATTATTTCAGTTCAAGGAAAAAAAAAAATCTTTTGAAATTCAATGTTCATTGTTAAATGTGAGCTAAACAAATGCAATTATATAGTCACTCAAATACAATTCTTCTAGAGATTAAGTGAACATTTCGGCATATTTTGTTCTCTGAACAAAAAGATCTTTAAGGATGGCATTTATTCTCATAAACTGACTGTGCACAAAAAAAGCCAGCTCTTTATGAGGTACTAGGGACAACTGAAAAGTAATTGTGATTTGGTTTTCCTGAGATGGAACTAATATGGCCAACTGTTGAATTAACATTTGGACAGACGTTCTGTTTTGTTTCAAGTAATAAAAAAGAATTTTTCCATCTTGTTAGAGAGACTCATTACCAGGTAATCAATCACAGGACATGCTAAAAATCACATTTTCAGCAAGGTACAAATCTATCAGAGTGTAATTATTACTGAAAAAAATTCACAAATACCTATAATTATTGGACTTAATGGTAACACGTTAGGCCTGGCTGGAATACGGCATTTAGGCTCTAGGCTTTTACCTCTGGAGACCAAAGTTCAAATCCAAAGCTGTAAGAAGTGAAAAGGGACTTTGATAGTCCTACAGCACCCAGTAGACCAAATCAGAAAACCACAACCCAGCTGGGTGTTATTGGAAGCCTATGGTGAGGAAAGACCCCTTGCTGGAATTTCAGAGGTGAAGCAGATGCACTTCAGTGCATCCCTGGAGCTCCTGAAAACTGTGCTTGACTCTAGCCATAGTACTTAGTGCCATTTTCCATGATCATGTGAAGATGTGAACTACAAAATTATACTTTTTATATTCACCAATAATGCCCTATGTAAAAAAGCCAGTATGATAGCGCTAGTGTCTCGTCTAACTGGATCATGTTTTGTATTAACTAAAACAAATGTACGTTCCTACAAACATTCGTAACTTTATTCTAATTTTGTGTAAAAGCATGTGCTTACAGCTGAGAATGAACGTGTGCCCATGATTTTTCCTAAATATACTTTAATAAGAGAGAATCTCAGAATGGAATAGTTAACAGAATAAAAAACCCTCCTAACATTGTCATCATCATAATAATTTTATCTGAAATTGAGATTAACCACCTGTTCTTTATACCGAGAAGGTTTACTGCAGGTACACTGTGAAAAAAGTGCTAGAAAAGTATATGTATGGAGAGCTATTATATGTAACTTCTTATTACCGAGACATATGCACTCAGAAGCTGAAAAGCACATTGCACTAGTCCTCCTTCCTTTAGTGTCATCGCCCAGACTTTAACTAAATGTTCACTCGCAGCTTTTGTGCAACAGCCCTAGAAACCTGAGTTCACAGAGGGGACCACTCATTCTATAAGCATTTTGTTTTCTCCTACGCATGAACTGTGAGTCCCCTCCTTTATTTGCTTCATACTCTCCAACCCTTATGATGAATACAGAATGATTAATTACTTCAAGGTCCTTTCCATGAGTGCATATAAATATTTTAGAAATATCAATGCATTTAGCTTCAAAACACTCCTGGCAGCTGACTGGTATGACAACACTCTTGCTTTTCAGACCCAAACTAGAAAGGCAGTGGGATTATGGCCAAAAATATCAACTAACTTCACATGTGTAAAAGCTGGATTTTTCAAAATGAAGGTACCTCTCCGTTTCCATGGTCTGACTGACCCGAGGACAACTGCAGATACTGGAGATAATTCTACTGGAGTCAGCACCAGGACCCACTGAACGTCTATGCTGAGCCCCTTGCACGTCTTTGCAGCGTCTTTTTCAGTATCACCTTACAGTGTATCTGCATTTCTGGTTGTGAAAATGAAGAATCAATTGCAGTTAGCATCACATGACAGTTGATAGAATCAAGTACAGCTTCCATTGATTTCAGCTGCAACTTTTAATGTCAACCCTTCTCAATTTCAGATCTTTAGATCTCACATTCCACCTCCAAAAAATGGGAGTGTTTTATATTTAAAAGAGTTCAGATCACAAAAGAATTCAGTAACAGTGGTGAGATAAAAAACAGTGAATGCTCCCCTGGGGAACCAGAATATCGGTGTTTAACTTTTTACCCTAGAATTATCCTAATACCAAAAAAATGAGTATAAAAGCCACATGTGCAATATTTTGTTATGAAATCTGAAAACAGAGTTGGTATTTGCAAAAGGTTAACTAAGCTTACATGAGAAGATACCAGAGAAAATGTGATGGCATTATAAGCACTATTTTAGGAGGAATCACATAAACAAAGTGTCAAATAACAAGTATAGAACTGATTTTTTCTAGTTAGTATTGTGACTCAATACTGACTTTCTAAAAGCTGAGCAAACAGAAGATAAATTATTAACTGGGGGGATTTCCACCAAACTCAAGCCTGTATTTATTTATTCAATCTAGGTATTCATTTAAAAACAGACTTCTGCAGGGAAAAATGCCATTAATGTGCTGCTGATTTCATAACGCTGTTAGATCAATGTTTAGTATACAACCCCTTATATACCAGATCTTTTACTCAGTCATTACTGTCAGTGAATCCAAAAAGGATGCAGCTTCATGCTTTACAAGGCTTTTTTAAATGAAAAACTAAGCATGACCTTTTGCAGTTTAATGAAATCTATTCACTACCAGAGATGCTTAACATGGTTTTTAATAGAACTGCCATTTTTGTGTTTTAAAAAGTACATTTCTAGCTCTCCACTTCTGAGATCTGGGTCTGGATTTTACATTTATGATTTGTTGGTTTTTTTTTTTTTTCCAGTCCAGAGCACTTACTCTGAACGGAATGCTATAAAAACAGAGATGAATTTAGATTATCTGCCTTGTAATTATAAATCAGAATGACCTCCTCAACTCAGGCTTTGAGTAAATTCCAAGAGATAATATCTGAATAAACTGCCAAGATTTTCTTATGGCAGTATTCAGAAAAAAGAGTCAGTATTAGGCAATCTTGACTTAAAAACTTTCATAGGCCACTGTGGCACAGAACTGTCCAAGCCAAAGGATGCTTTGCTAAACCTGAGGGGGGAAAAAAAAAAAAAAATTAAAATAAGGCTTTGGTATCTTGAGTAAATCCAGGATTAAAAACAAAACCTCAAAAGAACATCACAAAAAAGAATTTTCTGTATTTGATATTCTACTAGCGAAAGCTCGTCTATCACAGAAGCCTGGCTGCTTGTGAACTAAAACATGCTAATTATACAAATGGAATACAATTGAAAGAGATAACACCTATCACCCTAAAAAGAAAAGAAGAAAAATCTCAATACAAAATTTTTTCAGGTAAGGATCTCAAACCTGGGTGTTTGTAGTCAAATTCCCATATTCATAGATTGGTATTAAAAAAGCCCGAGTAACTTGATTTAAGAGCCAACCATATATGAATCCTAAATGTGCCAGGAAAAAATAACATTCAGCTGTCAGATTATTTTTATTCAATATCTACAGAGAAGTTAAATTACCTGACTCAACCCACAGGCTGGGAATCACTGCTGCTCTCATTTATTTCCTGAGCAGCTCTAGGTAATATTTCCAAATTCTACACTTTGAGCACCCGAACAGGTCACCCAACTTCAACGACTGGTGACGCCAGATGTTTCTTACATTGTTTGCTCTGATCTTTCATGATTCTTCTCCATTGGTCCAATAGCAGCTGACTACCCCACCTCTCACCCTACGGCATGGAGTACTGTGTTCAGCTCTGGAACCCTCAGCACAAGAAGGACATGGAACTGTTGGAGTGGAGTCAGAGGAGGGCTACTAAAATGATCTGAGGGCTGGAGCACCTCTCCTACGAGGACAGGCTGAGAGAGTTGGGCTTGTTCAGCCTGGAGAAGAGAAGGCTGCGGGGAGACCTGATTGCGGCCTTTCAATACCTAAAGGGGGCCTATAGGAAAGGTGGGGACAATCTTTTTAGTAGGGCCAGCTGTGACAGGACAAGGGGTAATGGTTTTAAACTGAAGCAGGGTAGGTTTAGACTGGATCTAAGGAAGAAATTCTTTACACTGAGGATGGTGAAACACTGGCAGGGGTTGCCCAGAGAGGTGGTGGAGGCCCCATCCCTGGAAACATTCCAGGCCAGGTTGGACGGGGCTGTGAGCAGCCTGATGTGGTTAGTGGTGTCCCTGCTCCCTGCAGGGGTGTTGGACTGGGTGACCTCTAAGGGTCCCTTCCAACCCAAAACATTCTATGATTCTATGACATCCAGGAAAAAAAAATCCCATTCTCACTTCATTGCACGGGGAAATTGATGGTACAGCCTGTTGTTAACACTCCACCCCACAAGACACGTCCCTTCTCCTTCCACTTCCAGCACCACCAAGGCTTATCCCGTAGCTTTCAGGGAGGAAAGCTCTGCACAACGTGCCCCTCTATCAATGTATTGCACTCACCTTTATAATGGATAAACCTTTTTATATTGTTCTCTGACAGTATTATTAAAAAGCTTGAAGGCTTCTATCGTCAGTAGAAAAGTGCAAAAACACAGAAAGGAACACAGTTTTGTTAAAATACAGGACTTTCAAAGTTCAAGTTAAATGTGCAGGAAAGACAGATCAGTAAAAATTGGTTTTAGAAGCTAAGAGTGTCATGTTGATACCACTCTTCCTCCTTTCTAAAAGTCCCTGCCTTTTTTCCTAATAAGCAGGCATGCCTTTCTTGGGAGTGTTACAGGTCTTGCTGGTACCGTAAAGTGAAATCAGCAGGGCAAGGACATTCTGTCCCACTGCCATGTTTGTATCTCTAAAATGTAGGTGTCAATTGATTCACTTTCACGTATCAGCAGAAGTCTAATGGATTTATCCATCAACTTAATCTACTCCAGTAAATTCAGCACTGATTTTTAGGTCCAAACAAAGAGAGCAAGCGAAAGAAGCAGCAGGCAAATGCTTCTTTCAAACTGTCAGAAGTGGGAACTCCTCTGCTCTGTATTTAAATTAGGAAAAGAACATTCATCTCAAGAACAGGCCTCTCTATCAGTTTGGAAGTGGACAATGTAAATTATTTATAAAGAATACTGGAAGAGAAAGAATGCCAGAGTGAAATGCATACATGAAATATTTTTTCTAACTTTGAATCTAATTCAGTGTCCAAATTTTACCTTTATTCGCAAGTGTGCAAGGCTACGCCTACCATTCACTGTAGTTTCCTCCCAATATATAACAACATTAAATTGCCACCTCAGCTGCTACCCTTCATCCTCCCCTTTAGAATCCAAAGAAAGGCAGAAATGAAAGCACACAACTCACTCCCACTACTAGCAAAACTGCTCAGCATTTATATATTAAATCAGAGTCCTCTGCATTTTGTCAGACTTGCTTTGGGTTTGTTGGGGTTAGGGTTTTTCCGCATATAAAACATGCCTTAAATTCTTATTTAATCTACTAGAGTATATACCTATAATTTACCAGGAAATCAAACAAAAACTAACATAAGGGTGAATTTAGAGTGTAACTATTTTATTTCACTATTTTTTCTCTAAGTATAACAACCACTGGATTTAGAAGCAGTTAGCTGAAGTATCACTCGAGTTCCACAGCCAAAACTAAAGGCATTATCTTTGGAGTCAATGAAGTCTGCAGCTGCTGGAATCTGGAATGGAATGCATCTTTTCATTAGGCTGGTGCCAAATTAGAAATGCCTGCTCATCCAAATGAACCATGAATGCAGTACTTTAGAAATATCTGCTCTTCGCATGTAACTCAGCATGCTAGAGAATGTGACAAGCCTAGTAACACTCCATCTTTGGCACTTGCGAGGGAATGAAAAATGTCACTGCCAGTGTCCTTGCCCGAGCACTCACACTGCTGCTCTGTCCTGGAGGTGCAAAAGCAGACTGAGAGTCAGCCTCCGTTTTCAGCTCGACGCTGCTGCTCAGAATATTTTATTGTTAGATTAATTACATATAGAGAGGATCATAAAGCCCCAGATAAGTAAAACCAGAGCTGGTAAACCACACTAAACCAACAGGCTGTTACCCTGCTTAATTAAAGGGCATGGAAACATGGCTTGCTATACAGCATGGTACAAACAAATCCCCCTCAGCTAACGCACTGATGCTTGCTTGCTGCCCTATCAGCCTAGACTCCATCTGCTCGCTCTCTGTCCTTTCTCAGAGCGTGTTAGCCTAAAATCACAGGTTGCAGAAGGATTCAAGGTATCTAATTATACCTTTTCTCCTCCACCCCCCTCCCCCCAAAAAATAGACCAGAACTTTCCGCCTTGCTAGCATTTTGTACTAGCTGAAATGTCTCAATTTTCTCAGTGAGTCCAGGTACCTTACATAGGCACAGGCAGAAACTGGCAGCAACTTGCTGAAAAAATAATAGGAGGGAAAAATGAAATTCATCAAACTCTTTCGTCTATCTCTCAGCCAATGTTCAACGTATACTATCCATGAAAATTTTCTAGGTTTCAATTTTAAAAGCCTCTAAGCACAGTGACTTCAAAGACTGCTCTGGGGAGATGATTCCATAGGTTAAGTGCCCTATGAAAAAGTCTTTCTGAGCTCCTGAATTACAAAAAAAAAAAAATCCTTTAACTATTATCATGTACATTCAGTGGATCAAAACTTGGGACTGGACTGTATCCATGTAACTACAATAAATTAAAAATAAAAGGGTTATTTAACCCAAACTCGCTTGCACGCAGTTCTGCTGATATTTTACTGATTGTATCTAGACTTATTATTAAGTATTAGTCAGAGAGTACAGTTAAATTTCTCTGACACTTGCACACATAAAACACTCTCATTAGCTGATGCAAGAAACTGCAAGGGCCAGAGCATGCAAACATCTATTAGAGAGAGCCAGGGTGTTTATTATCACAAGCAGTCCCACTGAATGTCACAATTCATAATATTCACTACAAAAGAAAGTGCTCCATTAGCGAACGTTACAGCCACTCTGACAACACTCGTTTGCAACAAGACGACATTACAGAAAGCCTGGTCTTTGAACAACTAAGCCTTTAGTCATTTTTCGTTATTGCATATATATGACAACTTCTACTATGAAACAAATCTTAAAATTGGTTGAGTAATTTCCAGAATGACTGAGAATTGATTGTACGTGGTATACCACACAGCTTCGGGGGAAAATACAGCAAAATAAGGGCAAGGAACTTGCCAGCGCTTTCAACAGACACCTAAAAAAAAAAAAAAAAAAAAGTCAAACAGGTATTTCCCATAACTATGGTTGACAGAACTAAGACACACTGTGGCCTTCTCTCAAGAAACAGCAGAAATCTGACCTTGAGAGAGCTACTCAGGTGTTGCATGCCACAGCCAGCTTCAAACAGCTGGTTTGATGCTACTTTTCCAATATTTTATATGTTTATTGTTACGAGAAACCGAAGGAGAATTCGGTGTGCTCCTTTCTTTCATTTTACACGTGCACACACGCAGAGATAAATGTATTAAGTGAGCAGTGAACCAAAATAAGAGGCCTATGTTCCTGATGCCGCCACGGAAGGAAGCACACGAACAGACACCTGTAAAGTACCAAGCGAGAGGCTGCTGCTTGGCAAACGTCGTTAGTTTGGCAGACTAATGATAGCTAACAGTAAACATTGCTATTCCTTACCTCTAGTACAGAGCTTTCAATCAGCAGATCAAAAGCGCTTTCCAAAAAAGATGCATCACTTCCACTTACTCAAACAGACGCCTGGAAGTTGCCCCCAACTATTTCTTAATGGCAATAGCATGCAAAACTACTATTACAACCGACAAAACCTTATCCTAACTGGAACCACCCAAAAGACTGGGTATTGTCAAAGAGAGAATATGCAAGGCATGCGACCCGTAAATAGGGAAGTGGAAAGAGAAAGTCTAAGAAAAACCTGAACAAATAAAAAGATCAAACCCAAATCACTGGTTTGTTGCAGACACTGAATTTAGGGTCAGCGCACCTACACTCCGCCATGCCAGAGATAAGTGCACCCTCATCACGCTCTCTGTCACTAATCAGGATCTCCAAAGGCAGTTTAGGAAAGAAACATCCTTTCCATTTAAGAGGGAAGTATTTTGTAGAACATCATACGTAAAGAAATACTGCTCTCATTATTCCCACAGTCCCCCAATAAGCCCTGAAGCCTGGGAAGCTGTCCACAGCACGCAGAAAGTGCCTCCTGCCTGTACCACGATACAGAGGAATCTCTCTCCCTCTGGTGAGTCACGACGCATTTTGGCCATGCAGTGAAACCCAGGAATTACCCAGAAAGGCGTGCACAAAATTTCTGTTCTTAATACAAAGCCAGGCACTTCAGAATGTGCCACAGGGTATCTACAGCATGAGACTAAAATAAGGAAAAACAATTACAAATGTAATTAATTCATTTTCAATTCCATTACTCCTGAGCCTTCAGATTTTGCTACTTAATTATCATACAGTATTATACCATAATGATAGTTTTTATATCTTGTAACGATCATTACCAATAAAAGACCACATATTGCTATTGAAATTTTAAGAGATTAAGAAATGGACTACTAGAGTTAGGTATGTGATTTAGCAGGTGACAAAACTTGGCTTTTTTATCGCTGCAAAAGCAATCAGGATTCAAGAGATATTAGTTCATTTATGTCCAAATAAGTTTTACCCTTAGGCATAAAATTATTACAATAGACATCATTCCAATCGACTAGGAGCTATAAAGACATTACAGAAAAGAAGTTACAGCCTATAGAAATACATAACAGCTCCACTAGGCATAAAGATTAGTCCAATGCTTCAAACGTTACATCACTAATTATGTGATACTGTCACTTCTGGTAAACCACAGATGTAACATGAAAAATATTCAGCTTGGTCTCATGTAGATCTTATCTCAATGTGCAGGTTCCAAAAAAAACCGAACCAACCCTTTTGATCTCTGCACTGTATTAGCTGTGAGCTTAAGAGCAAGCTTGCTGAGCTGAGGAATTTTTTGCAAGACTTGCTTCAAATCTCCACATGATATAGGCAAGAGGTTGCATTTAAAATATGAAATGCTAACTTTCATTTAAATCACATATTGTAGCACTTATGTAAATCACCAAGGTTAGCTTATGTTTTTGATATTAGATACAACGTGCTTTAGAGAAGTCCTTGTCTCTCTCATTCCTCTGGATTTTGCATAAACAAAAGCAAAGTTCAGTTCAACAGCTTGCTGTTACGTACCTAGCTTAAAATTAAAATTTCTCCAAAGGTTTCAAAATTCAATAGCCACAAACAATCTTAAAGGTCTTTTCCAACCTAAATGAATCTATGATTTTATTGGAAAAACCTGCAGATACAGGTAACACTGAATTAGCTGTACCCCCTTTAGGTAGCAAAGGTCAAAACTTCACCTAGGCTAGTATTTCATTCTTCCGTGTGCCCGTGCCATTGGCCTCCAGGGTTTCAGCTGCAGCTGAATGGAGTTTCAATGGAGAACAAGATTTCACCTGGGCACAGCAGGTCCCGAAGCAGATGCTAATCCAGCACGTGGAGCGTGGCTGCTGGGTGGGGAAAGGAACAGTCCAAGAAATCAAAAATGTGCCAAAAAGGGTGCAGGAAATGGAGCCAATGTTCAGCAGAAGGAGGAAAACATCAAATGAGCAGAGCTGGGTGAGAGAAAAGGAAAGGGGAGACAAACATTGAACTGAGCGAAACTGCAGGAAGACAAACAAAAATTCTCAAGTTTTATGTCCAGCGATTAAGCTGCCCATTTCTAACAACTACAAAGCCTCTACTCTTTGCCTTCTTCATGATTCAGAGTAGTTTACACAGACAGTACCTGGCACCAAGACTTTATTACCCCTTCAGGTACAATATATTTTCTGTGCAGGCCCCTTGGCAGCTGAGGGGCTACCTGCCATGCCGTGAGAGCTGTTTGCAGTCTCTGCCCGTCCCAGTGCACGGCTTCCTGCCTGACGAGGAAAGAGCTCTCCCGGGCCCCTGAACCCATCTCCTTAGCGGATGTGAACACATCTGAAGCACCAATGGAAGTGGCTTAGCAGAGAGAAAGCTTGCCCCTGGCAGTCATATAATGCCAACACCCCACAGCGATGAGCAAGATCCAGAAAGGTGTTTTTTTCCTCTCTGTTATCTTCCTCCACCTTACCAATTTTATTTTACATACAACCCGTTACTACACAAACGTTCACAAATCTTTACAGCAGCTGCTCTCATCGTGCCAGCCACCCTCTGAGACAGGACACCATACCCTGTAGATCACTAATTTGGATCTAATATGGTGACTGAGTAGCTTCAACCTGGAACCTGCTGTACCTGAACCTTCCTGAGGGATGGACGATGGGGGAAAACAGAGTACTGGCTTTCTCACATCTAATACCTACAGAGAGAAAATTCAATCTCCATCGTAGCCAGCAGACATATCCTCGTGAGCTCAACAGCACCCGAGTGGTGTGAACAGGTTTTCATCTCCTTGGCCACTGGCTATAAACACGTACGGGGAAGAACAGTGGAGAGCCCATAAAGCAGGGTGCTAATATTTTCTTCTATGCTAGAGAATGAAGTAAAGAACATTCAACAGTTCTTCCGTTTGGGGTCTTCAACCCTTTTGTAAAACAAAATAAAGAGGAATAGCGCCGAGGTGTTGGCCAGGCAGCGCACAAATTCTCCCGAGAACAGTAATCTGTAGAAGAAACAACCATGGGCAGTTTTGCAAGGCTGAGCTGAGTTTTGCCAGGGGTTTAATAACTGCGCTATGTCCTCTGCAGCAATGAGAGGAGTAAATACAAGGAAAGAATAATCTCAAAAAAAAGAAGGAATAAAAATGTGCACAACAGCAGGCAAAGAAGCAAAGAAAACAGGAAAAAAAATAATTATTTATGAAGTTTCCCCTCTTCCTCTTTTGCTGCAATATACATTAATCAGGGCTCCTGTTCTTTTTGGGACCTTGATGAAGATGAGGTGAAACCAAATATGTTTAATGATGTCTGAAACGAGGCATGAAATCGAACCATTGTTGGATTCTGTGTTGCCTTTGCTTTCATAAGCACGGCAGTTCTTCAAGCCTGGGCGGCACACCAGCATTCACCGGGAGAGTGCTGAAGGGAAAGAGATCTTGCTTTCATACATTGTTCTTTTTCCTTTCTAAAGCTTAAACTGGCCAACTTGTTTATATGCATCACCTGAACCTGTTGCATAGATGACAAAACATAATATTTAGGCTACATAGCTAAGGACAAAGAAATGTCACAATTTCATAACCTGACAGGAAAAATGGAGAAGACAGAATATAAACAAAGATAGGTTATCCAGGAAAAACTCACCATGAAGTGATCTAGAATAGAAAAATTCTAAATGCATTGGAAAATTTTGGAATTCAGGCATTAAAAAAATTAGTTTTGATGCCTTTAAAATACTGCTCTGATACAAAAGCTTAAACTGGGGACTTTCGCTGAAACAACTAAGTTTATATTCATTTGCCTCATATTTAACTTGATTTCTAAAGCCACTGCTATGATAGGCCTGGAGCTACTCTGTAGCCATTTGTTACCAGTTTATGTCAACCTCAATCGTGGGATTAATAGCAATATAATGGGATTAATAGCAGGAATCAGATATGGCTCTGGATTTGCTATACTTTGCACTAGAAAAGAAACCAATAATTGCCATTTTAAAAAGAATTGTGGGGTGAGAGGGAGGTGAGGACAGAGCAAGGTGTTCAGAAGATGGGAACAGACTTTCACCTTTCTGCTGTGGTGGCTGGAGTTAAGCCTGCAATTCTGTGAAGGGATGGTAAGCCTTGTATAAGAAGGATGCATACATTTAAATGCAGTAAAAATTATTCCTTTAAACGTTTCCTTCCCATCTTTGCTACTTTAAGAAATGCTAATCCCACCGTAGGTTACCAACAGGAAGGCTCATCTTGTTTTCTACTTCCATTTGAGCCTTTTGGGAAAGCACAGGTGATACATAGGGGATGGTGCCCCAGAATCTGACAAAACACATACCAGAGGGAAGGGCCACCTGCATTCCTATGGCTTCAGCAGCGACATCACAGAATTCCTCCATCAACTGACTCAAGAGCTATGCAAGTACCAGTTTGGTTCCTGCTGTTCAAATTCCTGTTGGAGGACAGCTCCAGAACCTCACTTTCTTGGAGTCAGACTTTTTTCTCCCTTTTCCAGCCTCAGTTCATTCATGGCTAGCTGACAGTAATTTGTGCTTTTACTAGCAGTTGACTCTGCAAGCCCCTTCACTTGTGGTTGCTTTTTCCAGCTATTATTAACAGAACACGGCTACTGGTTGCTTTTCTCCATTTATTCTTCAGGTCTGAGTCCTAGCACCTTACAAGCACAGCTCTCCCATTTCTGGCTGACAAACAAGGCACGAGGCGTGCACAGTTCAGGTCACTGTACAAACCACACGGGACTGATTACTGCCCTGTTAGAAAAACAGCCCGAAAAAATAAACATGGTAGAGTTTTGGACAAAAATAGCAGCTGCAATGTCAACGGTCTGAGAATGTTTTCAAAGTAGCTTTCTACCCCTGCTTAGCCACGGCATACACACATCAGGCCTAAACATCAGATAGGTAAGAAATGCATGTTACATTCACCCTGGCTTTTTTTTTGTTTGTTTGATGTGTATATATTTACATGACCTGAGTGTATATAGATGTGTATGCACACTTATTTTAATATGAATCTTTCCTGTTGGAAACTCTGCATATTTATGCATGCAAATGCAGCAAATTTTCCCATGGATCACAGCAGTTAAATTTGTAGAACTCAAGTACTGCATGTTTGCATGCAAATGAAAGAAAAACAGAGAAACACAGCAGGAATTGGCATCTTCCATACAAACGATGTGTTGTGTGTATTAACAAATGAACAGCAAGCTCCCAAGGGAGTTGAAGTGCATGGACCAGAAGTTCACTTCCTTGCCAGTTGATTCCAAATATTTCACTAGTTGTTCTTGTTGCAACGAGCACACAGATACATTTGCTGTCTAATCAAATCTCTTCAGTTCTAAGGAGTTTGAATTCTATTTTTAGAAAAAAGAAATACGCACTACAGAAATAAACAAAACGTTAAAAATTAATTCTTCCATCTTCTGTGGCAGCATAACATGCATGCGCCTTTGATTAGCTGATGTAAGTGAAGTTAAATGCATCAAAAGGCTATGTTATGGTTGTAATTAATTCCTAACAATGGATTTGAATAGTTACCCAAAGCAATGGCAGTCGCAACGGCATGTAAGAAAGCAATTTCAAAAGTAATTTGCACGCATAGTTTATAAAGGTCCTAGAACTCTTCTGAACATATTTCTTTGATTACGAACAGCTGACGTACAACAGTATATTCGATTTTTCCAGCTATACTTCCAAAAAAATATTACATTCATAGCATAAGGTGAACTAAGTCATACCATAAATGCAGGCTTTGTGCATGATTTTAACAAATCATCATCCAGCTGATTTTAAGAATCCAATGCATAAAAAGCTCAATATCCAAAACGTTACCATAAAATTTCCCAAGCAAGTGCAGTTATACCAGCTGTCCTTAAATGACAAGCCTGCTGGATTTTAGCAAGGTTTTATGAGCCAGCGGCATGTAAAATACACACAAGACTACCAGTGCTAAGCCTCCACTTTGCCCACTGTCCTCTCTTCAGACAGGACGACTCCCTAAAGGACCAGTCCTCAGTAAAAGCACAATGACAACAGATCCACTGCAAGTCAGAAGTTTTTTTTGAAAACATCCTCTAGGGTGTCAATATATATGTATTTGCCATTGAAGCCAAAAGATGATAAGCTCCTATTTGCAACATGATTTGAAAATCAATATACAGTTAAACTCCACACAAACTAAACCTTTCAAATGCAAGGTATGTGCTCTTACCAAAGCAACAACATTAAAAAAAATCATGTGTGGCTGAGCAGGGGCTTGAGAGAAAAACTACATTTTCTTGCAGCTTTTGATCCTTAAAATAAAGCAGCATAGTATCAGTGACTACTTCTGCAGCTTGTCCAAACGTATGGTAACTACCACGTGTATGTAAGGTTTTTAAAAAATTTTGGTATCTATTTATGCCAGTGAAGACTTTCTTCCATGAATAGTTTCTGTGAAATCAGTGTGACTTGTAGGCAGCACAAGGCACTACTTCAGTGTGAGTACGGACCTCAGAATGTGACCCTCCATCTCTGCCTTCCTTTGAAAGTGATACAGCTAACCCACACTTCAACAGAATATCAGGTTAACACTTCAAGGGGCTCACAGAAATGTACGGGGCAGATCCTCAGCTAGTGAACAGATTCAAGAGCTGAGTAAAAGAGAGTCTTTTTGTTCTGTGAAAACATATATGATTTCAGAAATCGTTCCCATCCCAGAAGACAGGGGCAGAAAAAAAAAAATCAAAAGAGGATTTTCAAATAAAAATGCAACAATGCTCCAGTTTTGGTTAATCAAAGCACTTTAAAAGTTGGTTTTCAAGTTCCAAGATAGGTTAGCTTTTACTTCATTACAAAGTGTTGCCTGAACATGAAAGATCTTTTTATTTCACAAAAATGTCGTCAGGGACATTTTAACTATCTCAGATCTTTTTCTTCCTCAGTTTTTTTTGAGTTGAGCCATAGATCAAAACTGACTGTGTTGTTGTAAAAGCTTTTTTGAAGATGATCCAGATTTCTTTTTTGACAGCTCTCCCCTCTCAGAAATTCACAAGAAATCGCTGACTAGTTCTACTGATTAAACTTTGCTATAAAAATTTTCCCAAATCTATAGCTGAAGTCAATCTTCATCAAGAGTCATCCATGAGCAAGCCAAAAGACTCTAAAGTAATTTAAATGACATTCTGTGAACAGTAGGGGATTATCGTCATTGCCAGGAGGAAAAGAGATGTTCTTTCCTGGAAAGTCCTGACCAAGCTTTCAAAGAGACCTTTGTACTGAGAAGTCCGGACCTCAGAATAAATCAATGGGATTATCTTCTTCAGCATGGAATGTACATTTCAAAATTATTTAGGTAGTTTTAAAAATAATACATCCCCAAAGTTCAAAGCTTCTGAAGAAGAACATATATGCAGATACTAAGGGACAACATCTCTAGGCTTTCTGACTACCGAGGAAGGAAGTTGAAGGCGCAGGACGAGTTGATGGCAGTCTTCACGGAACACAAGGATGAACAGTAGATGACATATTAGTGTCACAGCTTGTAAAAGGGTGAGAGCAATACTGATGTGCTAATAACCCCATCTGATGCTGTTATCAAGAATGTAGAGACATCAGAGAAGCTTGAAAGAAACTGCCTAATGTTCAGCAGGGCCTATACTCACAAGAAGCTAATAAACCTCACTAGAGATAAGGTCACTGTGTAGTCAAATAACTGTACAGCACGGCCTACTGTGAGTTAGCCAGAGTCCTGCAGCTCATATTATCCCAGATATTAAGGGTTCAACAGTTAACAGTTGTAGTGGCCCACCCTACAAATACTTACAGCAGGAAGGACAGAGGGATCAACAATCCTTGACCATGCATGAACTCACCAGACTTGTTCAGCATTATCTACTGAATGAGGCAGGGAATTGCAGAAGACAGGAAAGCTGTATGCTTGAGGCAGGGGTATAATATTAATCCAAGAAAACTCAATTCCCTCTTTACCTTTGTAACACCGAGCACAACTTTTCAACACAATTTTGTGGTTTACAGCCCTTAATTGCAGATGCACAAATTGAGACTCCTGGGATCTACTACAGACCTCCGGTGGAAGTCAGCAGGAGTTGTAGATGATCAACATCTGTGTTAAGGAAGTGTAATTTGGGGGAAGTCTTAAACAGACTTTAAAAAGATATTGAATTTTCATTCTGGATTTATTATTGATACACTTTGTTATTTTTGAAAGAACTCTTCCTGATAGGGTGACAATATTAATGGAGATAAAGCCGATAACACATGGATGGTGCTCAGTGATGAGGGCTGCAAAACAGAACAAGAGTACATACTAAACATCGTTAAGCAGCTGTCCTAATTAAGTCCTGATTCTCAAAAGCACTGAAATCTGTGCATCAAACTGCTAATCATCAATGTTCAGCCCTAAAGGACCTTTTGGACTCAAGCCCAGCCCTTCCACCTCCCCCTACGTAGCCACTGAAACTACAACAGCCTCTGTATATCACAAAGACCTCTGGCCCCTTCAGGTCCAACTCATGAGCCCAACAACTTCCTCATTTGAAGGAAAGAAATAATGGTCATGGACACTGGGTTACTGTTAGGCAGAGCATTTTTCCTCAGACAAGCCACCTGGACAAGATCATAGAATCGTTTAAGTTGGAAAAGCCCTTTAAGATCATCAAGTCTAACCGTTAACCTAACCCTGCCATCCCACCACTAAACCATGTCCCTAAGCACCTCATCCACCCTTCTTTTAAATACCTCCAGAGGTGGGGACTACGACCACTTCCCTGGGCAGTCCATTCCAGTGCTTAACAACTCTTTCGGTGAAAAAATTTTTCCTAGCGTCCAACCTAAACCACCCCTAGCGCAACTTGAGGCCATTTTCCCTCGTCCTATCACCCGTTACCAGGGAGAAGAGGCTGACCCCCACCTTACTACAGCCTCCTGTCAGGCAGTTGTAGGGGGCGATAAGGGCTCCCCTCAGCCTCCTCTTCTCCAGACTAAACAACCCCAGTTCCCTCAGCTGCTCCTCGTAAGCCTTGTGCTCCAGACCCCTCACCAGCTTTGTGGCTCTCCTCTGGACATGTTCCAGCAATGCAATGTCTTTCCTGTAGTGAGGAGGCCAAAACTGAACACAGTATTTGAGGTGCGGCCTCACCAGTGCTGAGTACAGGGAGACGATCACCTCCCTGCTCCTGCGGCCACATTATTCCTGGGGGCCCTGGGGGACACCGCTTGTTACCAGCCAACAAGAAACAAAACTCTTGAGCTAGAATGCCATCATCTCTGTTACACTAGAGAACAGCCTACTCACAGACTTTCTGCTAAAATCCACAAAGCGTTTGTCAAGTATACTGTCTCTGGATACTTCACCTTGTCCAACTTGTCTGTTTCTCTTTTTGCTTCCTTATTTTTTTTTCCCTTTTACTGTTTCATGACACAGATTTCAGTTGCACAATTTCTTTGAAAATTGCAGGGAAAGGAGGAACCGGGTGAAGCATAACCTTTAATAACCTCTTTAGTGCTTTAATAATCCCCAACACAAGTTACTTCAGGACAGTATATTTTTTTAGCAGAGCATCTGGTACAGAAGCATATGTTTAGAGATGGCTCCTGTGCCCAAATGAAACTGGGAATAGAAGAAGTCACCATTCACCGTAGAGATGATCCTACACTGTTGTGTTCCTTGCCGGCATTCACGGGATTCTCCTATAAACATTTCTGACATGCGGTTGTATGTCAAGCTAAACTCCAAGGGTGACAGACAAGGACTGTGGTCTGGAATTCTTGATTTGTGTGTGCTGAAGCAGAAAGGCAGATATTTTTTGACCTAACCAAACTGTCCTAAAAAAGGTATGTCATGATTAATGCTGTCTTTCACCTATTTGGCTGGAAAGACTTTTGCTTCGCCATAGAAGCAAAATGATGTTTAAAGGGATGCTCACTTGAGTGAAAAATATCTGATACATTTTGCCCCAAATCAACCTCCTTAAAAAAAAACAAAACACACAAAAAAGTATTTCTTACACCACCACCCTGAAAAAAACCCAAACCCAAATGAACCTGAAATACTAAAAAAAGTAAAAAAGGTCTCACTGGAATCAAGATGGGAGGAAGAATATTACTGAGTTTAGCAGTGATTTAAAAGCTGCGGTTCAAATGTCTACTCTAGAGATATATGCTACCACTGTCAAGCCATTACTGAAATGTACCTGAAGGGGAATTGTGCTATATATTTTATTACTCTATAAAGCACAGATACACAAAATTTTATACTCTAGACTAGGAAAAACTGTAATAGACCAATTCTGAAAAATGGCATGATAGAATGAAAGACAGCACCTTCTGTACTAATGTATTAGCTGAGTCCTGGTGTTGATATTTCCCTGTATTGGTAAAGCCTTTTGCAGTACTGCAAAGTTGTATTTCAATGGACAAGTACGAGACTGGCATATTACTGAGGTCTTTTAGATATACTGTCTGTATGAAAATTGATAGAGAAACTCAATTTCTGGGCTCAGCCTACAGATTTTGATTACTTTTCAGAAAGATTTTTAAGTTTAAAATTTAATAAACAAAGTGAACTATGAAAGCAAAAACAAAAAAATCACGTTAAACACGGTAGCCCTTGGGCACTGTTGCCTACTCTTGCTATAAGGAAATACACACGTTGGCTTCTGTTGCAGATGATCTGTGATGTCCCTTCTATGCTTTATTATGAAGCTGATAAATGACTCACCAGAAACATGGTGAAAGCTTTTGGAATTCATTGTGCTATGGAAAACAAATTAGAAACTTAACTTGTTGCATGAGGGATTACCCTTCACAGCATGGCCTTTACAATGTGAAACTAATTATTGCAGGGAAGATTTATGGTGTTTACAGTCAAGAATTCAGGGTCAGTTTGACCAAATTCATGTAACTTTAGACCTCAGGCTTGTCTGACTCTAAATAAAATGACGACCTCAACAAATTTAAAGATAAAAATAATACTTTTTTTTTTCTATTGAATTACTTAGCAAGAAGCTGGGAAATAGGGGCTAAACAAATCTAGGTTTAAGTATTTACTCTGAAAGTATTTTCTTCCTGAAGAGGCAGATAATGCAGTGTGTCAGCAAAATGTGTTTTAATTTCTGTAGTTAATTTCAGAGGAATCCACCGGAGTGTTAAACCCTGGAACTCTCCAAGTGTTTTCACACAATCATTCAATGACCAAAATATGTGCTACTGATCTGGAAATATGGCTGGCTGCATAATGGAGAGGCCAAGCTGTTTATCTTAAGCAGATCATTAAAAGTGACTTAAATTTTAGAACAATTAAAAAAGCCAACATTTAATACACACTATCTAACAGGGAAATTGGTTTATCTAAATTATAAAGTGAAACAAGCACTTAACAGAAGAAGTGATTTGTGTGTCAAGAAGTTATTTCTAGTAGATAAATATTTTTTTTTAAGCATAGGACTTCCTGCATTATATTTTATTCTTAAGACATATCAAATGGTTTTGACCTGATTTACTGTCCCTTGAAAATGATTTCTTGTTTTGCTAGTGGCAGAACTCCTAGCTTATGAGCAAAACTTGAACGTGCTTGAAACAAGTGCCTTGTACTGAAAAGCATCCTGTAACATCCTACTGTACCTGGCTGACTACACATTCTTCCCTCACACATTCAGAAAAGCATTTAAGCTTGCACACTTAATTTAAATGACACAGTAGCTCCTTCTAAATGATTTAAGAACCTCCTCAAGCTTTGTTGAACTAGGGCTGTTGTATCTGAAATTGCAGATGCTGGCTACCTCCAGTGGAATATCTTCGGCTTCTGCGAACACACATGGGACTTAAGCAGCTACATGAATAACACTAATAGCAATAGCTAACTGTGATTTCAGTTATGCTTCCAGCCACGTTAAGAACTTGATAACTGCTGGCGAAAGCAGATAACCTCTGAAGTAAAACACAGGTATGCCTACCAAAATCAGCATCACTGTTTTCAGATACAGTGTCTTACCTCACTGGTGTTGATGCAAAGATCATAGGATCATAGAATGATTTGGGTTGGAAGGGACCTTACCTTAAAGGTCACCTAGTTCCACCCCCACTGCCTTAGGCAGGGACACCTTCCACTAGACCAGGTTGCTCAAAGCCACATTCAGCCTGGCCTTGAACACTTCCAGGGATGAGGCATCCACAGCTTCTCTGGGCAACCTGTTCCAGTGCCTCACCACCCTCACAGAAAAGAATTTCTTCCCTGTTTATGAAAGACTGAATTCAGTCAAATCACTCTATCTGGAAGAAATGCAGGAAAGTGAACCTTTCAGAACGAAGAGCTGATCCAATTTAATTTACTCTAATAACATTTCCCTTTTAAAATACAATTTACAATGTTTTTCTTAGAAAATGCTAGCTCACAGATTTGGCAAAGGCCTAGGCATGACCTGAGCTTTTCCTTTAGCCTTACCAGGAAGCGATACCCACTAAGTAAAGAATTTGCAAGAAAGCTGGACAAAACCAAGAATAAAATACTGACTCCAAAACCAATACACAGAGGAGAGTTACAACAGGGCCATACTCTTATATTCCTTAAAGTGATGATAAAGACCTTCTGCTGATTCTGTAACTTAACAAATATTACAAGCTTATAGTAATAATTGTTAATGTGATAGGTTTATTTATCATAACTTATATCCATGTTATTGCAGGCCCTCTGGAACTGTATTGTGGTGCATCAAAATAAGGTCCTAGTTATAATTTCTTATTTATCACCATCAGTAACACAGGAGCAAAGAAACAACACTTGGCTATCAGATTCCCGGATGAGTTTGCAATACTGGCAGTATACATATTCATTTAGAAATTAAACCATTCGACATGATGCCCTTTTTATACTTTTTCCATCATACAACGACTTTAAATCAGCCACTTTCAACAAAAAAAATGACCCATATGTATTATCTGTTATCTATATCAGCAGCTAATAAGAAACAGAGAAATCAAGGGGAAATATTTTTTTTTTTTTTTTTTTTTTTAAGAGGTCCACAGAGGGGTAAAAGATGCTCCGGTTTCCCTGAAGGGTCCCACCCTTTCCCAAGCCAGTTCCTCCACCTCTATCAGGAGTAGTGCTACTGTATGTCCACAGATTTCAGTAAAGGTAGCTCTTTCACGGGCTTCTGGAATCCTAGTCAGAAGCAAGAGTAAGATCTGAGTACTGCATCAATGGCCAACAAAGGAGCAGGCTCCAGCAGATGAGAGAACACGGTGCCAGTGACAACAGGAAATTTGAGCACTGGGTCTAGAATTTAGTGCTATGGGGACAACAAGGCAGGTGACGTTAATAGCAACCACCTTTCATGAGAAGTGTGGGGCAGAGAGACAGGAAAACTCCAGGGATATGAGGCAGAGCAGAGGTACCAGGGTGATCCGATGAGGAATGAGAGAATAAATAACTTTGTGGTAAGAGGGATGAAAGGAAAGGGTATAGTTTGGGGCTTGTAGATACTTTAGGATAAGACACAGGAGGGGACAGGAGCTCTCCAGTGGAAGATTAAGGAAGGAGATCTACTACAGGAGAGTTGGTAGAAATGCAGGGGCTTGAAGCCTCATGCATGAAGCTACTACGCAAACAGAAGTGCTGCCTCTCCCCCAACACATGTATTTTGTGTCCTGCTTTTGATGTTAGGGAATCTGGTAGCCTGATCCAGACGTATCCTAGTTCTCTAAACTACTAACTGCACCTTGACCAACCTTCAATGGCCCCATGAACAATTAAAACAATTAAAAATTAAAACAATTCTTATTATTTTCCCTGTTACTTGTGTTGAACTTCATGTTGATATGGGTAACTTTTAGTTACTACTAGAAACATCCTTATTTATACGATTTTAACTTGGTTATTGAAATGAATGGAAATAATTTATTTTTATATACAAAAGCTATCACTATTTCTTAAGAGAACCTATCAGCTATGTTGCAGGTAGATTCTAGCACATATTAAAAAATAATCCCAAATTTGGCATAATTTTAGAATAGCTGTCAAAGTTTGGTTCAAGAAGCTTATAAATGATGTACTGAAGTTCACCATATAATTTAACCAGACAGTACTCCACAGTCTGGAAATGGAAACACTTACTATACTTTAAATGCTTTCATAAGGGAATAGTGTTATCAAATTATTCCTGCTGTTACTCAGAGCTAAAATAGAACCGCATTTTAAATGAAACTCCAGACACAAGAGTAACAGATTCAAGCCATTTGTTATATAAAAAAACCCTAATTAAAATTGCAAAACAAGTAAGAAAAAAAAATATCTGCAAACTGACTTTTTTCTGCTGTACGCAAATTCCTTTGAAGAAACACTACTTCCAGCTTACCAATTGAAACAAGTATTTCGTAGATGAACCCCCTAGAATGGACACAGTTCTGCGTGAAGTGTTCCAACACACATTTCAAACACACTGCAAGTTCAAGAGATTCAAGATCCTTCAGTTATTCAGTCTCAGAAACAAAGACAGAGGAAGAACTAATGTCAAAACATTTTCTGATTTAAAAAAAGCTATGAATCAAAGCCTCAGACTCATTCAGTTTTTGCCTAATTATTTGTAGAACTTAATAAGCAACACACGCTTAGTATTTCAAAAGATCTGACTCCTGTTTAAAATGATCAGCCCTTCCCCCCTTCACACGTACACATACAATTAAAATTATACTTGCAAATATAATGTCAGTAAACCTGACAGGCTGCATACTGGCTACTCCTACTTTGCATGGCATCACACATTTGGGTTATGAATCACCAGAGTCAGGCTGATGAACAAGCATCGTGCTATTCATCCCAGAACCAGACACTTCGTAGCAAATTTCCTATTTGAATGGAATGAACAATGCTGGCAGAAGTCCCAGAACTGCTCACACCACGAAAGGAACAATGTGACAACAGCACGGCAGGTTTACGATAAATATTTTAGAAATGTGCCTTTTAGCAATAAAGGATTAATATAGACCTTGGGGATAAAAATATTCCCAGTAGCGTCTAGTTGGCATCGCTTTTATGCAAAATAAAAAACACAGCCACAGAGGGTAATTTCTGTTTGAATGCAAATTCATGACTATCAGGATCAAAATAAATTGTAATTCATGTTATGGTCTTTCCCTGGGAAAATCTGAAGAAAATTGTGTAATTTAGTTTATTATTCTGAAAAACTCACCTGCGCATTCTTTCCCAGGATTTTTAATGTGCATCCAGTGCCAACGAGCAGGAAGGAAGATCACCTTGATAGGACACGGCTGAAGAGTTCACCATCACCATTTCCATGATTTCATTTCAATATACGATTTAGCAATTTTCCCTTCATGGGGAACAGGGGCTATACACAAGACACCAAAACGCAGAGGAACCTTGTACAAATATCTCAAGGGTGGATGTCACGAGGACAGAGCCAGACTCTTCTCAGTGGTGCCCAGAGACAGGACAAGGGGCAGTGGGCACAAACCGAAGCACCAGAGGTTTCAGTTGAATATGAGGAAAAACTTCTTGACTTTGAGGGTGACAGAGCACTGGAATAGGCTGCCCAGGGGGGTTGTGGAGTCTCCTTCTCGGGAGATACTCAAAGCCCGCCTGGATGATGTCCTGTGCAACCTGCTCTAGGTGAGCCTGCTTTAGCAGGAGGGTTGGACTGGATGATCTCCTGAGGTCCCTTCCAACCCTTGCCATTCTGTGATTCTGTAAGCCCCCCCCCTGTCAAACAGGTAATGAACATGGGGTTGCACTATTCAGCTGTACACAAGAACAGCTGTCTGCAAAGTAAAAACACCGCAAACTAGAGCTAGTTACAATCTGGAGGAGGCATACCAAACACACAACACAGGTTATTTTTTTTTCCTTTATATAAACGAAGGCCCTGTATGGCTAACTGAGCCTCACAATGGCTTTACAATTCACTAACACCTCTGTCAGCATTTGGGATTTAATTTGGGAATCACTTGATAAGTACATCCTAGGAAGAAGCCGTCCTTCACAGGGAAGTTGCACTTGAAACAAAGGCACGCATCTCCAGGGTGGTTTTTTTGCTTTTCTCTATAATATTATAAAGTCAACACATTAGGCAATGTAAAAAACACACTAAGGAGAACAAGCTGGTGAACAGCTTGCTCTGACAAAAGCACAGATATTTCAGTAACGAAGATGCTTTACAATGAAGTTCTAAGAGCAATATGTATTAATAATGTTATAATTACCAAAAATTATTATCTTAATATTTAATTGAGTACATATTCTTTCAAGGCAACATTGCTAGTGATTAATTTGTGTTACTTCCCTGCTGGGGGAGAAGAAAGCAAGATCTTTAAAAGGAAAAAAAAAAGGCAAATATTTTAATTAAAGATTTTACTATCCAGTGAGGCTCAAGTACAATTAGTTGATAAGACACCAAACACTATCTACACACTGCTCTCTATTGCTCAGATAAGTAAAATACTGTAAAGGGATTTTTGTGTTTTGGAGTATTTCATGCACCACAGCTCCAGGTGCCTCTCTTTTGGCTAACTCGACCTATAGTTTTAGGCATTTGGACTGCCTCTGCAAATATGAAAAGGTTGATTCTTTGTGCACAGGAAGATTGAACTCAGTTAATAAAAATGCATGCACAAAAGTCCAGATGCACTTGATACTACACTTGGAAACTAGAGAGAAAAATACATGCTCCTATAGTCAGGGTAGCAAAGAATACATCAATAAAAGAGCAACATGCATTCTGTTAAAAAAAGGTGAGTGACAAGAACAAGTAACACAAAACAACCCTTAACTTTAACCCATTATTACAAATTCAAGACCAGTTGTCTTTGATCATCTGGACATTGTTTGCATTACTTAGTATATACAGTTTGATTCAACTGACACCTTTAAAGAAACGTACAGAGTTCAAACATAATCGGCACTTTACGCAGCATGGTGGTATTGTGAACATGCCAAAACTAGCACTTATTACCAAACCTGGGCAAAGCTCTCATTGCTACCACATGTAATTTGTCTTACAGAGACCTCTTCCTGGTGAGCACCAGAACTGTTCTCTCTCATCTGCCCTCTTCCTCCAAAAATGCTCTGATTCCTTCACATGACAGTAGGACACAAAATATTGACTGAAGTTCAAACTTCTTCTAAGCTAGCTATTTCTTCTTTTAGTTACTTGTTTTTCTACATGGTGATTTTTTTTGTTATTTCTTTAACTAAATGATTAGACATTTAATGGGAATTCCACTACCGCCCTACAACAGCGCACAGCACACAGCGAGAAGGTGGTCATTTGACAGGAAAGCTAGCGATCTGGATTTTTACCTAAATTTACTCAGCTATTGACTCTAAGAGAGCTATGCCTATTACACTGATGATAAGCTTGATCTGTGTCCAAACCAGTAGCAGTACTCCAAAAAAGCAGCTTTCTAAGAGCTCTGACTTCACCACCAAGTGAAATCAAGTACATATTAGCCCAGGCAGAGAAGTTGACAGAGCACATCCCTGTAACTCAGGAGCCAATGTAACCATTGACAAACTTTTTTCACTCTTTTGCCAATCAGTATCACTTGCCCATAGATCACAGCTTAAGGAATTCTTGGTCCCTTCAGTAACCTCACCGAGACACCAGTCAAACACACCTGGTGGGTCAATGGAGACATGCTCAAACTCAAACCGATCAACAAACTGGTGGTTATTTTTGTACACCTCTCGGCTACTGACACCCAAAATGTCAAGGAAACAATGTGATTTATAGCCACAGCAGAAAAGCTGCTTGCAATGTTCATGAAAATACATATTAGCTATGGACATGAGTAGAGTACAGCACTGTGTAAACAAAATCTCGTTAACCTTCTTGGTCATATTGTTGAAGCAAGCGCTAGAATAATAAGCCATTAACCACTTTAATCTACCTTATGTTCCAAAAATAACACATTTTACAACTGATCATTTTAAGTTACAAGTGTGTGTTGCAAGCACAGTATTACTGGTTCTGCTGATCTGTGCCTGTACACACAGGGCCAAATTCATTTTTTTATCACGTTGATTTAAATCCGGATTATTTCCCCAGCTCTGAATGAAACAGCCTGGATTTTGTCAGCATGATATAATGAGGGCTTAGTTTCTCATAATTTAGTGATTACATGTTTTCTGACAATTTTTTAATTATCATCTGAAAGTAATGTTTAAACAATGCTTTGGATTGACCCACTGACAGCTGGATAATACAGGACAGTGAAGATACACAACAAATGATGGGGCAGTCTTTGCAGCTCCGTAGATGGCACTAAACTACACTGACACAAGACGCATCTTCCTGACCTTGAAATTTTCATGTGATCAAAAATCCCACGATATATCACATACTTTGGGAAGCCAACACAAAACAGAGCTTTAAGAAAGGTTCGCATACAGGGAACAACAACTACTCCATCACCATGGTGCCATCCCGCATGGTCTCAGCAGTCTCTCTGGTTCAGTCCTGCTTCTGCTGGTGATAGGATGTATTCCCAGGATAAGAGCCACGTGCATCTCAAGTATTTTCTCATGTCATGTGCTGATCACCCTGATATATTTAGTATGAATGGACAGAGTACGTACTAAAGCAAATGTATGGCAAGAAACCCTGTGCTCGTACTATGCATGAGCAAACAGGTTTGGAATGTGACTTTGAGGGTAACCACTCATATCGAAGTGATCACTTAACTTTGAAAAATTAATCTAAAACCCTTCAGCAATAAAACGATAACACAAGCCCAAAATATTTAGGAGACACTTGGCTCTGTATGCACTTGTAATCTTTTCTTCTTTAACATGAATCATGGCGGGAAAGCAGTCTCTTAATTTCTTCAAATTTCTCCACTCTGAAACGTTTGGCCACACCAGAACACAGAATTGTTCGACATCCCAGTCACATAAGCACAGCAACCAACTGCCATGACCTAAAAGCAGGGCTGGACATTAATGGAAGACTGCCCTTTATACAGCAATTAAGCAGTTATACAGTAATTGAAGATGTAAGACCTATTAAGTATATGGGATATTAGTAATTTTTGTCTGCCTTTGTTTTATACAAAGTCCTAACAGTATTTGCACTGATGGAAAACAAAGGCAGGAACAAGAGACCAAACACAGATCTCATCACTAGGATTATTTAAGTGAGAATTTCTTTAAAATATCTCCAGTTCCAAAGTAATCTGGAATAAGAATGGAGACTTAGCGCACAGAGTGAAGAATCTATAAAATGAAGACATATATGAATGCATAATTGGAAAGGCATGGGATGAGAAGTCAGTCTGAGTTTAGTGAATAAGCACACTGCTGATTTATACCAGATTTATACTACTATTATTGGCCTCCTGACTAACACCACCACTGCCATATTCCACGGATAAAGCACTTTAGAATGGCTTAGTATGCAAAAGAAATGCCTCTCTGGTTCCAACTGCAATTATTAATCTTCTAATACTAAACAAGCTAGACTCAGTGTAGCCAATGCACAGGGAAGGAAGGGCAATGGAATAACGAATACTTTCATGAGAAGTGAGCACTGGTGAACTCCAGATTACCAGCCAGTTAAGCAAACGTTATGGCCCTTGATGGAAGCAGTAGGTGAGTGCTGCAATATACAGAGTACTTTGCTATTGCCTGAAACAGGGTTTTGAATACTCCAGTAACTGAAAGCCCTATGATAAAAACAAGACACTTTATAAGCAGATGATTTACTGGTTAAACAAATGAACAAGTTCTACATGAAAAGTAATACTACAATTGCCCATTCACAGATTTTTTTTTATTTCAATTATTTTTTTAAAAATATTTATACCAAAATATATTCCTTTTATATTTTCTGAAATACTGCCCTATTTTTAAAACTATAAAGGCAAACCAAAGCATCTAGCAACAGCATATCACAGAATGACTAATCAGCTGCTCCAGATGCAAGCAGCTCTCCACCACACATTATGAACAAGTATCTCTGTCACCAAGCTAACATTTAGAGCATATTTTTTTTTTTTTTAAGAATTAAAGTAAAGAAAAGATATGGACAAACATGTAATTCCTCCTCTCAAGAGGATGGAGATTCAAAGCAAGGACATAAAGAAGGTGCACGTGTTCTGCTGCAGATGCCTGAAGAAATGGGGCACGGGAAGATAAATATTCATACCTCTCTAGGAAGCCTGTTCCAGTGTTTGACCAGCCTCACGGTAAAGAAATGCTTCCTGATGTCAAGTCTTAACCTCCCCTGGTGCATCTTTGAACCATTGCCGTAAGTCCTGTGACTGGATCCCAGGGTTATGAGCTCAGCACCTCCCTCTCCATGTCCCCTCCTCAGGAAGCTACAGAGAGCAATGAGGTCGCCCCTCAGCCTCCTTTTCTCCACATTAGACAAGCCCAGAGTCCTTAGCCGCTCCTCACAGGATGTTCCTTCCAGCCCTTTTCACCAGCTTTGTTGCCCCTCCTCTGGACATCCTTCTTAAATTGTGGGGCCCAGAACTGCATGCAGAACTCAAGGCGAGGCCGCATCAGTGCTCAGTATAGCGGGATAATCACCTCTTTTGACCAGCTGGAGACGCTGTGTTTGATGCACCCCAGGATGCGGTTTGCCCTCTTGGCTGCCAGGGCACACCACTGACTCACATTGAGCCTGCTGTCAACCAGCACCCCCAGATCCCTTTCTGCAGGGCTCCTCTCCAGGCACTCCTCTCCCAATTTATGCATGTGCCCAGTATTACTCCATCCCAGGTGTAGAATCTGGCATTTCAACTTGTTGAATTTCATCCCATTAATTCTTGCCCAAACCCTTGCTCCAATCTATCTAGGTCCCTCTGCAAGGCCTCTTGTCCCTCACAAGGGTCAACAGCACCTCCCGCTTTGGTTTCATCAGCAAACTTGCTTAATGGTGCATTCAACTCCTGCATCCAGATTATTGAGAAACACACTGAACAGAACTGGCCCTGGGATTGAGCCCTGAGGAACACTGCTGGTGACCGGTCACCAGCCAGATGTAGCCCCATTCACTACAACCGTTTCAGTGCTGCCCTTCAGCCAGTTCTTCACCCAGCGCACCATGAACCTGCTCATCCCACAGCTGGACAACTCATCCAGAAGGATGCTGTGAGGGGCAGTATCAAAAGCCTCACTAAAATCCAGAAAAGCTACATCCACTGCCTCCCCTTCATCCACTAGGCAGGTGACCTTACCATAGAAGGATACCAAACTGGTTAAACAGGAATTTCCCTTTGTAAACCCATGTTGACTGATGATTGCATTATTCTTTAAATGCCTTTCAATAGCACACAGTATGATCTTCTCCATAATTTTTCCAGGAACTGAGGTTAGTCTAACAGGTCTGTAGTTCCCTCGGCCTTCCCTCACACCCTTCTTGTAAAACGGAGTGACTTTGGCTACCTCCCAGTCAGCAGGGACCTCCCCAGACTCCCAAGACCTTCGGTAGGTGATCGAGAGGGATCCTGCCATAACAACCACTAGCTCCTTCCTCTGGGATGAATCCCACCAGGCCCCATGGACTTGTGAACATCCAGCTGGTCCCTTACAATTTCAGTGTCCACAAATGGAAAGTCACTGTTCCCACACTTGTGGTCCTCTGACTCCAGGGACCAGGCAGCCCAAGGTCTGTCCGTATTATTAAAGACTGAGGCAAAAAAATAAATAAATCACTGAATGCCTCCACTTTTTCTTCCTCCCTATTAGTCAGGTCACCATCTTCAACAAGTATAGGTCCAGTGTTTTCTTTAGACCTCCTCTTGCTTTTAACATAAAAGTTTCTTTTTTTATTTTTTTAAATCTGAACCAACACTGGCCAGTTTCAACTCTAACTGAGCTTTGGCCTTTCGTGTGTTCTCTCTGCATATACAAACCACAGCTCTGTAATCTTCCTGCAAAGCCAGAGATAGCCAGAGCTAAAAGCCATTACTCAGACCCAGGAGTTAGGGAGCTATTAACATGATCAGTACAGACTAGTGTTTTTCCAGGAAGCCAAACCAGGTTGCGACATCAGCCTTCCAACTTTTTATTCTCTTCCAAACAGAACAAAACCTAGAAGCCATTTGATTTTTTTCCAAAATACAATACTCAAAAATAAATTGAGCATTTCTGAAGGCATCATTCTAAATGGAAGAAAGGACGCTGCCGACAAAGATTTTGTTCTTTGAAAGAAAATAATAAAAGGATCTGACACTACCGCACTGCCTAACTGTTGCCAGCTGAATTTAAACAAAAGGTTGGCCCAAAAGTAAGTGTCAAGTCTATACAACTTCTAAACCTGGGGGAGGAGAGTTTAAGATTTGGATCCCAATTCTGCAGCACAAGCCCATCTCTAATTAAAATGAATTAGACTTAAGAAGGAGAAGATAATAAATACATAACTTAGACTCCTGTGTTCACAGCAGTCTGCGTGCCAAGTTCTTGCCAGCAGCAAATTTCTATGGTCAAGCTATAAGGCTATAAAAATAAGGGTTTATAATAAAAGTACTTAAAGATGCTTAACTACAGCAGTGCTTTCAGAGGCTACTATAACAAATGCCACCTTGAAAAGACAAGGTCCACAGTCCATTCACTGTATGGACTGCATTTAGTGGCAATGCTGATTCAACCTTCCTCTTCCCCAGGAAACAACAGAGCATTGCTATCAACCCTAGTGCCTCAGATGTAGTACATTCCAGCAGGTCCACAGTGCTCTTCTACTTACCAATCAGTTGTAAGAAGCTTCTGAACGGACTTTTTTCCATTTAAGATAACATGCAGAATGCATGGGTAGAAATCAGTTCTTGCAAAGTCAAATACCTAAATAAAGCACAATGATTCCACAAGAAGTACTGATAAACACATAGCAAAAAGGAAAGCAAAAGGTTCAGCCAAAGACATTTCAGAATATGGAACGTAAACTTTTTATAAGTCTCATTTTGGAAGACAAAGCTTTTCATTTTGTAATGAGACACGTTGTTTATAACAGACTAGAGAGCCAAAGGTAATAAAAATGAGGCACTACAACCTTGAAGGTTATCCACAGCTGCCAGGAAGCTTCTAATTAAGATGAGCCATTTCAAGCAGTAATCAGAGGGGAGGCAGTTCGGACACACTATCACACTGGCCTTCCATCTCCAGGGCTCTTATCAGGCCCTAATTCTCTCTTCCTGACTCCACAATAATCACCTCTTCCTTCTCTACCAGGGAAGCACAATGCTGGGTCTGTATCAGGCGTAGAGGTATATAATTAAAAAAGACCATCCACAGCCAAAGCGGTTTCAAGACTGTTCAAACTTCGGAGTTCTCCCAGAAAGCAGCTATGAAATACAACTGCATACACCTCTATCTACTCACAGTCATGCCCCATAGCACAAAAAGGGGACCTCCAAAAGCTGAGCTGCCAGGCCAGTGCCACCCCTGTGTCCATGCAACTTGCACAGGCAAGTAAGACCCATTCACGGGGGCTAATGCAAGCATTGTGAATCCTATCCTTGTGTCTATCACTTTAGATCCACGTCTTAAAGATCTGTCAGACCTCGCAAAATCATTTCCCATTTCCCATTCTCCTGCAGCCAGAGGTTGAACGTAACACAGTTTGGGAACTGCACTTTGGTCTCTTTGGCTGTGTATCCCTGTGTCCTAGATACAGCCAGGTGGCAAGGCTGATGGTTCAAGGATATCTGCTGGATTTCCACTGAGTTGATATCGGTATCAACAACTGTTTCACCCCTTCTTTCTGCACTTCTTCCACATGTACAGGTCAGAGATGCTGCAGAGTCTATGTAGCTCTCCCTAAACTGGGAATATGCCAGTCAGTTTTATAGCTCTTAAGTTACCAGGCCATTGTAAAGGGGGTGCAATTCCTTTTAACATCTGTATCAAAACTAAACAGTCCAATATGTGATTAAAAAAAAAAAAAAACAACCCAAAAAACCCCCACCCACAAACCAACCCACCCCTGCCTGCAGCTTCATGTCTCTTCTGTATTTCTGTCACTGTGTACACCGTTACCTTTAAACCAAATATACAGCTGAGCCACAAGTGCTGTTATAAACACAGGGTTGAATTTCATCACAAACTTTTACATAGTTACAATGGAAACACACCAGGTTGGTGAACACTCAGCTGGTATTTTGGGTTTGGTTTTTTTTTTTTTCAGTAAAAAAAAAAAAAAAAAAAAAAAATCTATGTGGTAGCATTATTTCCTTAATAGCACAACTATTAGACTTACAGGTACCTGAATGGTGTAAACAGCCAAGGACAGTGATGGGAATTACTTAGCTTAAGTTCCTGGAGATTTGTCTCACAGTAATGGGCTGAATTTAAACAAAGTTAAAGTTAGTTTACAGAACAACAGAAAATTTCCTAACAGTAAAATCTATTAGACTGCGAAACAGTCTCTTAGGGAATGCATTACCACTTGAGTCAGATAAAAATGGACAGTCTAATACCAGAGGAAAATACAGCAGGACACAATCCTGCACTGGCAAGAGTATTAGCCAAGATGATCTAAATGGTTTTCTTCCTTTTTTCATTTCTGTGAAGTGCGAGTTGTTCATAATGTGATTGCAGTGGAATATGTTAAAATAAAGTATTCAGGACCCCACACACTCATTGGCTACCAGTCGTTCCCTTTCAGCTTTCCCCAGCCTTCTTCCTACCAAATATCTAAGTACCTTTTAACCAGTCCAAAAGGAACAGAGCCTTTCTGCAAGGCTGCAACATCACCCGTTCAAAGCCACTGCACCCTGGAGTCACTGCATCCTACCGAGTACACACACTTTGAACTTTTCAACAATTCTTAACACCTACTGTGTCTCTGCTTGGTCTCTTGTAGTAGGATTAACACAAGTATGTGTGACAGGAAAAGCGGCTTTGATTTGCTTGTCTTCAATTCAACGGTCAGTGCACTATTTCTGAACTGCTCAGACTGCAAACTAGCAGTGCGCTAGTTCAGAATAACCACCAGAAGTTAATTATTTCGCAAGCATCACAGACATTGCTTGGTTGATTTCAAGTCAGCATTTGAGTTAACCTGAATTTTTATCTTTTCAGAACAACAATAAAGATGACAAAATCCAACAAACCTGGCTTCCCCTTTGCAATAAAGACATTCTTAATCTCTACTAAACCAGGTATATGCTGTTCATCAATCTGCTTCACGCAGAAGGGTTTACCATGGTTATCAGACATTTACAGGCACAAATCCTTTATTCCGTCCTGCTTGCAGAACTGACTAGTTCAAAGGAGTAAAGTCTCAGTTCAGAAAATATTCAAGAATGTGCTTAATTCTAAGCACATCAACAATCCCATTAACTTAAATTAGATTTAAGGAGACTTTGCCCAGTAAGGATAAGATCTGTCACATGCTTAACCTTAAGCATACACCTATGTGTCCTACAAAATGTACATACCACTTCAGAAATTTACCCAGAAAGCATGCTGGTGGTAAACACTAGCAAAAAGTATGTAAAGATGGCACAGAGAAAACCTTTCCATAGAAACAAGATTTTCAAAATGAAGCCTATTCTTACATGACTTGAGGATGCTGCTTTAAAAAGCTCTTGCAAATGTAGAGAAAGTTCAGGCACTGGAAGAGACACAGGTGACTCGACACTTCTGTCATACTCAGAGGAAAGAGAAACAGTGGAGCAGTTCAGGTACAGTTCTCTGCCTGAGGCCACAAAATATAATTCTACTATGAAACAAATGGTAAACATCGAACACTGTTCATAAAAGTGCACAATAAAATGGTCCGTGGCAGTTTTTGGCTTTTCTGTCGGCTCCTTCTCAGGGTTTAACGTGCTTTGATAATCTGTACAGTATTTTTCACTAGCAGAACGTAAAAGTGGGTATTCTCCTTAAAACTAGCCAAGGGCATCAGTCACAATTCCCTATCCTGAGGCTTTCACTCTATAGTTTAAGGAAAATTTTAATCAAATTTCTCTTAAAAGCTTACTCTAACATTTGCTAAATTAAGATTTTAACTGACATGATTAAGAATTTAACTAACATGAAAAAAAAGTTCCTTTCCATCATTATCTTGTCTTTTGCACATGTTCCAAATGGACGGTTATACTAAATTTCTTTAATTAGAGTTTAATTTTACACCTTCATTCTCACGTGCTAGAAGGCTCTGCACTGCTTAGCAACTGGAATGAACGCTCTGTGCATGGTCAGTACTGCAGTGCCAGTTTTTCACGTAACTTTGTGTTTAGCAGGCATATAGCATTTAACAAGGCTCTCCTATAAAGAAGCTTTTTTTAAAAAAAAAAATACAATTTTAAATCTATTATTAGCTATGTAGGTATCATGAGAACAAACAAAACTGACTGCTGTAAATTGCAAGTAATTTGTGACAAACCAGTACTAGCAGAGTTACTACGAATAAAACCTATACTTTATTTATATTTAGTTCATATACGTTCCTAACTTAGCACGAAGTGCTTACTTTATTGATGCTTTGTTGAATGAGGCACCTCCTTGCCGACCTGACGCACTCTCTTGAGACGGGTGCTGCTTACCAGGGGCTCGTATCAGGGATGTCACCGAGAGACTACCAAGCCTCGTACAGTCGACCGACAATTATCCACTGCTGTTGTTTCATGTGTGCACCAGTGATACAGCCAGGAGCAGTCTGAGGAGTATCAAGAAGGATTGCAGAGCCCTGGAAGCTGCAGTAGGGGACTTTGGAGCAGTTTTTTTTCATCAAGCCTCTCAGCCAAAGGGAAGGGGTTTGAAAGGGCCAGTCGAATCTGGCGAATCAACAGATGGTTACAGGACTGGTACCACAGCCAGGGGTTCAGCTATTTAGACCATGGGACTCGCTTTGAGAAACCTGGTCTACTAGGGGCTGATGGGATCCATCTATCAGAGAAGGGGAAGAACACCTTTGGTCACAGGCTTCCCAAGCTGGTGAAGAGGGCTTTAAACTAAAGTTGCCAGGGGAGGGCAACCTCAATCCATCCCACTCCCACCAGTTTGATGGCAGTGCCAGCAACAGACACCCAGAGCCTGGAGAAGGATCACAGGTCAGCAGGAGAGCACCTGAAGAGCAGCACAAGGAATTCCAGCCAGTAAGTCAGCTTCACTGGGGGTTCAACTTAAATGCCTCTATGCAAATACATGTAGCATGGGGAAAGAACAAGAGGAATTAGAGATGTGCACACACCTGATTTCACTAGCATCAGAGAGACGTGGTGGGATGGCTCCTATGACTGGATTGTTGGAATGGAAGGATACAGGCTCTTCAGGAAGGATGGGCAGGGGAGACAAGGAGGGGGCGTCACCCTCTATGTCAGTGACTAGCTGGAGTGCATGGAGCTCCACCTGGGGAGCAAAGCATTTGATACTGTTCCGCACAGCATCCTTGTCTTTAAATTGGAGAGACATGGATTTGATGGATGGACCACTCAGTGGGTAAGGAATTGGCTGGATGGTTGCATCCAGAGAGTAGCAGTCAACAGCTCGATGTCCAAGTGGAGACCAGTGATGAGTGCTGTTCCTCAGGGGTCAGTATTGGGATCAGTGCTGTTTAACATCTTTGTTGGCGACATGGGCAGTGGGATTGAGTGCACCCTCAGCAAGTTTGCCAGCGACACCAAGCTGTGTGGTGCGGTCAACAGGCTGGAGGGAAGGAATGCCATCCAGAGGGACCTTGACAGGCTGGAGAGGTGGGCCCACGCCAGCCTCATGAAGTTTAGCAAGGTGAAGTGCAATGTCCTGCACACGGGTCAGGGCAATCCCAAGCACAAATACAGGCTGGGCGATGAGTGGATTGAGAGCAGCCCTGTGGAGGACTTTGGGGTGTTGGTTGGTGAGAAGCTCAATATGGCCTGGCAATGTGCACTTGTAGCAGAAAAAGCCAACTGTATCCTGGGTTGCACCAAAAGAAGCATGGCCACCCACTCTACTCCCCTCTGGTGAGACCCCACCTGGAGTACCGTGTTCAACTCTGGGGCCCCCAACATAAGAAGGACATAGACCTGTTGGAGCAGGTCCAGAGGAGGGCCATGAAGATGATCAGAGGCCTGGAGCACCTCTCCTATGAAGACAGGTAGAGAGAGTTGGAGATGTTCAGCCTGGAGAAGAAAAGGATCCAGGAAGACCTTATAGCAACCTTCCAGTACCTGAAGGGGGCCTACAAAAAAGCTGGGGAGGGACTTTTTAGAAGAGCATGTAGTTATAGGACAAGGGGTAATAGCTTTAAACTGAAAGAGCGTAGATTTAGATTAGGTATAAGGAAACTCTTCACTATGAGGGTGGTGAGGCACTGGAACAGGTTGCCCAGAGAAGTTGTGGATGCCCCATCCCTGGAAGTGTTCAAGGCCAGGCTGGATGGGGCTTTGAGCAACTTGGTCTAATGGAAGGTGTTCCTGCCCATGGCAGGGGGGGTGGAATCAGATGATCTTTAAGGTCCCTTCCAACTCAAACCATTCTATGATCCTATGATGCTATGAATAGACGTATCTTTGAACTGCCCTGTTCTGATTCTTCTATGCGCTCCAAAGCATGTGTCTGCCCTGCATGGAATTACACCATGACAAGTACTGATTCAGAAAACTGGATGTGTTAGAAGCTTCTAATGTCCTTAAAGAGAGTATATGAAGCTTTTTATTTTGTTCTGTATCTTTATATCCAGCTTTCTGCAGACTGGTTTCTTAGAAACACATCCATCACGCTTACCTGCACTTCTACCCTGCTAATCAGTCCCCCTCCCTTCTTCATCATCTCATGACGGCTGTTGGGTTGTTTTCTGGTACTTTCAACTTCAATTCCAGCTTCAGTACTAAAGTAACTCAGAGTACATTGCTTTCAGGTCAGTTTAAAAACCATAATCACAAGCACACAGATCCTGTTTAAATTAGCACCGTTTCTACTGCAGCAGTGTCCGAGACCCTCAGACAAGCATTACGTTTTGATTATGCCATCCGCGCACTGTACAAAGTGGCTACTAAAGACAGCCTGGCACACAGGTTACAGTTCAGGACAAAGCCTGGAAACAAAACAACGCTGAAAACTGTGGATAAAATCTAAGGCCTGCTCAAATTTCTGGCAAAACCCCCACTGACTTCCATGAAGCCAGGAACTACCCACCTCCCATCTCACAACAAAGGAATGCTATCATTGAATATGAATTTAAATGTTGCCTGTGCTGCCGGGGCCATTTTTGTGCAGCCCACAAAATACACATCACTGTTTTGCAGCACTGAGCTACCAACTCCCAGGGCCGCCCGATCTGCCGAGGCCGCTGATGCTGTTGAACTAAACCCAAGGTAAACAAGTGTCAGCCAAACTTTTCTTTTCTCCTTCCCTTCCCCAAGTGCTCTATCCAAAACACTAGGGGAAGGAGAGCGGGAGGAGACACAGATTATGTTTCAAATGAAAATAAATGCAGTTGTTACTAAACCAGTCTCCAGCTGCCATGTGTCAGCTTCTCGGAGCCACAATACAGGTTGTCACTACTTGGAGCCACTGACTGCCAGCTCAGAAGAGTTCAAGGACAGGACTACCCAGGTTACACTACTGAGATACAGAAAAGCTGAGTGTGGGAAGCCCAGACCAGCCACCTGCACCACGTACTCAGAATTCCCTGAGCATCTTTTAATTAAATTACATTAATAAATCAAAATAAGAAAAGCTGAGGAGAGGAGGGAGAAACAAAGAAAAGACAGTCAAAAACATGTCCACCAATGGGGAAGAAAGACAAAAGAATTATAAATTATTGTCACACTTTTTTTTAGTAAAAAAATACTTTAAAAGCTCTGTAAGCCAAATGTTTAGAAGGCAGTTTGTGTGAAATACAGTATTTCTCAGTGGAATGCCTTCTACCAGATTTCACTCTAGCATGTAATGCTGATCATCTCATTCCTGGTCCAAGACTGCTGTCTTCCCATCAATGTTTACCACCAGGATTATAATCTTTAGGAACTGCAGAAATTATTGTATAATAAATAACGGTCAATGAATCAGGCATGACTTCACCCCCGAATTATGCAGCTTCCCTGACAGTTGCCTGTGCTCACAGAACCTTAAAGATTAGAAGGTTTAGCAACAGAGTTTAGAAGTGTCATTGGAAATGGAAAACGCATTTGGGAAATTAAAAAGCTTTCAACCTATTACTTTAGTTTGCTTCAAATCCCAGACAGAAGAATGGAAAAGGAGGCAATGTTTCCCTCTGAAAATAAAATGAAAAGATTCTTACATTTTTTTACTCAACTCCCAAACTGGAGCTGCACTATTTATAGTCAAATTGCTTTCAAGGCCACAACGTATTCAAGAAATGCAATGAAAACTGACAGCGGTGTGGATCTGCACTTTGTAAAAGAGGCTCTGTGGTTACATCTTTAATAATTCTAGTGAAAGAAGAAAAAAAAAAAGGAAGTAATTTGGTGAAAATGTTGATATGCAATTCCACGTAGGTCTGATTTCCCACACAATGTTCCTATTGCTGAGAGAGTGCTTCAGCCAGAGCTGATGGCATAAGGTACAGCTACACATGTGCACAAACAAAAACATAAACACACCGATTAATCATCATGAATTCTTTAGAAACATTCATCGCTGTTAGCAGCGCCAATATACAAATGCCCTACCTGAAATGCAAGTTGCAAAGTGACTTTGCTTTCATTATAGCTCCATATTAAAGAGTAAACAACATTACTTTGGGCAAGATTTTAAAAAGGAATGGGTGATAATTTGTTGAGTGTTTTGCACTTCTGTTTTTCTCTTTTGTGAACTTTGCTTTGGCTGGTTGGCAATGGTAGGGAGTAAGGGGAAAACAGCTGAACATCAACTGTTTGATTCAAAAGTTTGCATCTGTAAACTTCTGAGACAGCCTGAGGGAGGAGGTGATAATCCAGTATCTTATAATAGCAGGCAGCACGGAGATCAAAGAGAAGGAAGACTTGGCTGAAACTACCTATGACTGCTTGACTGTGTGAGGTACTAGTAAAAATAAGATATTTTTCATACCTAAGGAAGACTGTCTGAACTGCAGCCCTGTACACCTTCCACTTTTCCTGCTGGTTTGGGCTTGGTTGAGGCCACACTGCAGTGCGAGCCTCCTGCTGACATACGGGTCTTTGACAGAAGTTCAGACTGGATGTGAAGGTTTGACATTGCTACACTGGCACAGTCTTTTAATTGAAAACACAGTTTTGCGTACAATTAAAAGTTGGGGCTTTTCCTCCAGCATATAAAAGACAGAAGCTAGGAAACGATAGAAACTCAAGCTCCTTGTGGTACAGGTAGAGACCGTCTCACTGTGTAACACAGCGATGGGTTCCTATGCACCACCTCAGCACGCAGACTAAAGTCCCAGTACTGAACACTGACTTTTTCTAGAAAGTCAAAGCAGGCTATTTCACAAATTCTCTGTTCCATTTGGTTGGTTTGGGTTTGGTTTTTTTTTTTCTGATGTTCCTTAATTATGCCAGGCTGCAAGCCTCAGGGTGTGATTTTGTGCATCTCTGGAGGCTGGCTGACCTGTACACAAGCACACTACTTCCTTCTGTAAACCTAAGTCAACTGCGTGTCGAGTACCCGCACGTGTTGATCCAAATGCTACTTAAAACTTTGTCCCGCATTTTTTTCAGGGCATGCAATTGCCAAAGAGTGGCGAGACTACTTGACTTCAGCTTTCCATCTACATCCTGTCACAACGGCAAAGTAACCCAATCCAAAAGTAGATGTTTCTTGAGATCAGAGAAATATATTCGGGCAGAATACACAGGGTTCGAGATGCCCATTCAATTTCATACACCCATTATGCCGCTCCTTTTTTATTCACAAAGTATCCAAAAGGATTAGGGTCTGATTGCCTTGAGGCGCTCTCTTCTTTTTTCACACTTTGCTCCATGGCCCACTGGTGCTGTTAGGACGGGCAGATCTTGGAATGATCCAGGGGTGTTGCACAGATGTGGAAATGGCTTTTGACTTAATTCATATTAAAAAAACAAACCAGTATTTGCTTATCCATATGCTACAAATCACTTGATACTCCAGAAAGCACTTAAGATAGCGCTTAAATCCTACCCAAGCCAATAGCTGCCTAACATCCACTTTAGGCAAGCACATCGAAGCACTTTCCTGAATTATGCCTTTGGAAAACAATGCAAGGCCCATTGAATTCCACTGCTGTGACATCAGTAAGGGAAAAATAAAACAAGAAAAAATGTCCTCCCCCCCAAATAAATGGAAATATGACAGAGGCAGGAGGAGTGACATCACCATATACTTGTGCCAGTTATGGCCTAGGTGCTAAAATGACAACTCCACTAAAAATAGCTATGAAAAAGTGATAGCACATTACATTGATATGCTGGGAAAAATAATGCAAAAAAAGGGTTTTCATCCTTTGTCAAGACATCCAACGTTGTTACTGACAGTTAAACCATTTGCAATTCAGATTACACCACCACCTCAAGGCTCCATGCAAAGAAAAAAAAAAAAATCTATGAAAAAGAATTTACTAATTAATGTGCTGATAAATAGGTTCTTTAAAAAAGCATTTCTTATTCTTCCCCAGATTTTTCAATACATATGCTGAAACAAGATTGCATGTTTCAGATCAGTAAGGCTTTTTTCTGCTCCCCTTTTTTGTTTGTTTCAAAGATGCTGATTAATCTAAATTACTACATATCAGACTTTTTAATTGCAAACGTTGTCAAGCCAGTGTCTGCCTTACATCTGCATTCCTATTTAATATATAAATATTACCACAGAAAATACTTTGTGTATAAAGCACTGAAAAACACATCACACAGAGAAGAATAGCCTGTGTTGTATATATAAGGCAGACAAACAAAATTCCATGGAAAAACACACACTGTAAACATCAATGCCTTCCCATTGAGGACAGCTGCTGTAACACAATCCAGGGTGCCTGCTGCCAGGATTTTCCACATGAGTGCATCTTCTTTTAACCGCTGCTCAAACACTGGCTGAAAGAGGAGCTGCTAGACTGAACATGTGTCTGCGCTCGGACGACAAACACACGGCACAGCAGTGGAATGCAGAGCAAACCTCGGGATTTGGGCGGGAAATGAGCTACCCCCTGTCTACCTTTGGGTTGAGTTCACAAGCACTTTTTTGCTCTGGTTTTCAGAAATGCATTTAGTACTTCCTGATGACAACTAAATGTGCATGTTTGTGAGAATGCACAGAGTCACAGAGATTTGGAGTAGAAACTATCAATAAATGAATCTCAATTTATGACAACAGTACAAAAATACATCATCTGTGGCTTGCATTGGCAGCCGAGCAGAAAGAAAGGATACCCCTATTGGACACATATATTAATTTTCCTAGGTTAAAGAAAATGGATATTGGGAGAAAACTTCAGAGGTATACAATGCTGGGGGGAGGAGGTGAGAATAGGTCACTGCAGAGAATCCGTTCGTAATATTAACAAAATGCAAACCAACTCATAGATTAGATAGAAAACGGAATCAGGTTTCCCTGCACAAAAGGCACCTCAGCTGCCAAAAGTACAAGAGCAATTAAGGAGCACAAATCAGCTTAAAAGCAGAGAGGAATAAATGGTGTAGAAAAAGGGAAGTGCTCACTTGAATTAATGAGTTTGTAAATGAACATACACACACATTTGAACATACACACCCCTACAGCCTTCCACGCTGTCAGGGTAAAGCATCCTCACTGGACATGGCTGAGGGGTCTGCTTGACACTGGGTTCGGATGCTCTCTAGCCTCAAAGGGCCAAGGTGCTGGGTTTTTCCTTGACTTCTGCTCCATACTTCCTGCTACACCGCTGCAAAAATGGAAGCCTTTTACCCAGACATCCTAGGTGACAAAAACCCACTGTCAATTCTTGACATATTTCTCACAGGTCAAGCTCACACACATTCTAGATTTAAAATTCTAGGTATGTACCAGCCAGAGCAGACACAAAATCACAGTAAAAGTTGTTCTAACTAGTGAAATAATAAAGGTTTCCTTTTTCTCTGTGCCTTGGTTTCTTCACTATCATTTATTTTGTGCATAGATGAGAATCCTCCAGGATGCCAGAACCCTCCTCCTGCTCCAAAGCCATCAACTGATCTGGTCCCCTCTCTCTGCGTGACAAAAGTAAACAAAGACATAGGATGTACGTGTGTGTGAGAAAGACAATATACAGATCAAGGGAAAGACTTCAAGAAAAAACTTGAAGGATTGAAACTTCAAGGATTTATGGGAACATCCTCAATTTTTCAAGTGTATTTCTAGCTTTACAGAAGGGCTTGAAACTATGGTGTAGCCTAACTGTTAAGAAAACAAAAGGTTAAAAAGAGATGCCAAGACTTCCTTAAGTCTTGTGATTCAGCAGGGCCTAATTCACAATTTATGACCTTTTCAAGGCTGGCAATGCTATGATTACTCAACCTGGCTCATAGTTGGCAGACACAGTCCAAACAAGAAAATTGAAGAATCTCAGTTCTAATCCCTGATCTTTTACAGGGATTCAGTTGGACCTGATTCAGCAACACATGCAGGCACATGCTCTACGTTAAACAAAACGTTACCTCCACTGAAGCTGTTAAGACTCAGAAAAGTACTCAAAGTGCATGCTTAACCAATTACCTAAATCAGGGTCTGCATGTTCACAAGACAGCTACTCCTGATAGTTGTGCATTCTTCCTTTGGCTTAATTAGCAACTCAGCTGAGTATGTCTGGCGTTTTCTGGGAATCATGGGATGGTCAATAACGGAATTACTGTCCACTAAAATGTAAGCTACAATATTTAGTTGTAGCAATAAACAAAAATATCAGTTCAGCTACAAGGGCAGAAAAAGCAGAAAGGACAGCCCGACAGCTTTCTGCAACCTTAGAACACCACTTTTAGATCCACCATACCTTGTCTAAGACAATATTTCCCCAAACTTCCAGCTCTAGCATATCTTCTGGTTATTTACTAACCTTGTTAAGTCTAGTGGCTTCAGTCTTGGCATGATTTAGTCCTGCCATCTCTCAGCTTCAACGAGCGGGGAAAAAAAGCCACGAAAACAAACTGTTTGCAATCTTAACAGAAGCCAGAAGGAATCCCACATTGATCTTAAGATTCTTTTGGCTATAAATGGCATCATCATGTACGTAGAGCTAAGAAATATATGAGCTATGAGATCAGGTTTAGAAATCTTGATGAAATTTTATTAAAGAAGGAGACTAAATGGAACTACAACGTTGAGAAGTTAAAAATCTGAATACAGGAGATGGATAAAGTGATACAGAACGGAATAAGCACAAGATGTATGGTCACAAGTTCCAAATACACGAGTTGTTGAGCACCCCTTGAAATACTAAAAATCTATGCTTCCCTTCAATGTATGAATTGTTTGTGATTCCCTCATTGACATGGTAGGGCGCATAACAGGCCAGTAAACACTGGTACTTTAAAAAATAGAATCATGTACAGCTGGAGGTTAAAAAGCCCCCACTTTCTGGATCTCTTAGAAGATCACCTAAGAAAATGGAAGAGCCTCGAAACAATTAAACAGAGAAGCAGTAAGAAGCAAGTATGCGTACAGGACCACATTCATTCTTCTATGAAGCCACATCATTTAGGGACCAAATTCCTTTTGCGTTTCACATAAAAATGTGAACCCCAGCCTATAAAGTCGAAGGGATCATGGCATACTTTGCTGTGAGGAGGACCAGTGAAGGCTGCATCCCTGTAAATGAATATCCACAATATCAACCAGAGACGAGAAAGTAGCTGGCAGGGCCATGAGCACCAAGGGCGAGACATGGCTACGCACAATCGGACAGTTAATGAATTTCTGCAGACAGCTGCTTACACGACTGTCGAGCTGTCCTACCAGCCCTTCAAAAGCACTGAGGCATTTCCCCTTCTTTAAGGAGGGGGGGGAAAAAAACCCACTCTGAAAGATAAGAAAAGCAAAACTCATAAACTGCAACAGTCACAATTACATATAATAGCTTATGACTACATGGATTAAGCTTTAATTATTACACTGTTGCTATTTGTCTACTATTGGATGTGTGGAGAAACCAGTTCTATCCTGTCAGATATGATGGACTCCTGTTTTCTAATGTTTAAAGAGTTATAGTTTGCCCTTGCCTTTTGCCAACAGTCTATTTCCACAATTAAAGGAAGTTATTTTATACTATTTTAAACAAAGGTTGAAGAAATTTGCCGTAGGAACAAACTTCCTGAGTTTCATTATCCAAAGCTTTAAAATGACTGGCAAGCTTCACTTTTGAGTCATATAAGTTAATTGATGACACCATAATCACGAGGAGTAATGCTAGTCTAGTCAGGTATTCTTTCTTCCTGGTAAATACAATTCAGGATACCCTGAGGGATTCTGCTAAGCACAGATGTAGAGAAAAGCACACAGAAAAAGAGGACAGGAACACATTTTTCAACATGTCTTTTCCCCTTATTCAACTGTCGAAGAGAACAAACGCATTGTTCAACAGGGATTATAAATGAGCCTCTGCCCAAAGTTAAAACTGAACTTCTGAAAATATACATGCTACCACTTTGAATTTCACCCTTCAGATATTGACAACTTTTATCCTATGGCAAATATTTACAAGAGAAAAAGGTAATTTTTTAAAATCATTTAAATCCACATGACAGTTTATGAAATTATTTACTTTATCTTTCCAGTGAAAAGAAGGGACAAAAGGACAAAGGAACCCAGCCACCGATTTATCCATGGATTTGCCAACTTCCATGACAGGCTGATGAACAAACCTTTATTTCCATTGGATAAAAAACCCGTGTAGTTTAACAACCTTATAGGAAGGCCCATAAGAACATATTCACCTACCTTTAATTAGCTAAGACTAATTAGCACACTCTGTAGCTCACTTCCCTGCCCATAACGCAGCAGCACTTTCCCTCTCACGAATGCATCAAAACGGTGTTAAGATGCAACAGCTTAGCGGAACACGTACTGGAGAAAAGTCAGTGATGGACTCCTACACAATCCTTATGAGATGTAATTTCAAGAAAAAGAATATTCTTCAAGCCCTACCAGAGAATACAAATAGTTTTGGCACGTACACTTTGCTTGTTTTGTCCTTTCATGGAGATAAGTAAAACACACTGCTGTCAGAAAAATTAATTAATTTGACTGATACGCTAAGCCTTACATTGACAAAGAACTGCTGTGGTATCTTTCTCCCCATCTGTCCCAAACAGAGCTGTTCCATCTACGTTTCCCTCTATAACCTGGAGTAGAATATACACAATTTCATACTGGCAGCAGATGGTGGCTAGAAGTGAAAATACCTAGTTCATCAAGGTTACTGTAATCTCACTAGTTAGGCTTTAAGTGAGAATAAAATATTCTTTCCCTGAATCAAAACATCCATCAAAGTGTCATATGAAATCAATCTGAACTTACTTGTCAAGAAAAACAGAAAAATTGGGGGGGGGAGGGGGGGGAATGCAGGGGTTGTCTCCAGGTCTCAACCACTTAACAGCTGTAAATATACTGGCTTACTGTAAGAAGTGTAAACATAGTTGAGGAAACAGCCTATCGCTGCCATCTTCCCTAAAAATTTCATTGCTCATGTGGTGTACACATGTATGCATAGGTTAGGGCTTCACTTCATTAAATTATAGGCATTTCCCGCCTTTCAAACTTAGATATCATCTCATCCTCTTTCTAATAGAAGGAATAGTTTTACGCACAGGAGAATTTACACAGCTTGGTTTCTGGTGGCTCCCTGTGTAGACTGTGCCTCATCAAACAGTAAAACTGAATGCAGACTAAAACCTTTCCTTCAGTGAAAGAACCACCCGTGAGCTTTCCATCCTCCTCCTCTTCTCCTATGCAATTGCTTATTTAATAAAATTGAGTATCATTTAGACTTAACTCCTGTGAAATTAAGGTTAGACTGGGCAACACATTCAAAAGCTATCTGGGGATTGGTGACTGGTGATATGTGGTCAACAGGGTCACATTGGCCTTGCACCTTTGCAAAAAACATGATTTATGCAGCAGCGCATGCACGTCTGCCTATTTTTATCTTGTTAATCTTACCTGGCTAAGGAGGTTATATAGAGAGAATATATGTGTGTGTGTATATATATATATATATAAAAAAGGAAAGTAAGGGAAGTCATGAAGGAGAAATCATCTGAATGTGTTTTTTTTTCTTTCGTGACAGCAAAGTATGCCATACATGATGAAACTAATACTCAGCCCCCAAAAATATACGTAACAAAATGCTGTCAGCCATGATGAAGAAACCATTTAAAAAAAAAAAAAAAAAAGCAAATTCCCAAGTACCATAGGTTTCTAAGTAAAAGCCCACATTCTACAATAATGACCTTAAGCGAGACACACTAGTAGATGGCAACATAAACTTCAGGATTATCGCCCATCTGAGTCACACCCTGTTTACATCTAGCTGAAGGCTCAGTGGTTCCAGCAGTATTTATAACATTTTGTCTCATCTTTCAAGGGTTTTCCCTCCTTCTATCAATAGTTTCCAGAAACCAGTGAGATTTCTGACATGCTAAAATGACAAAATGCTACAGGTAGTCTTGTTTGTCAGCAGAATACTAAAGGAACTAAGGATCAGGTCTATCAGCTTTTAAATATGTGATCTCTCTTAATAGGAAACAGGTTCCAAACTCAGAGTTAGATAACACGCTAAGCTGCTAACTACTTTTCCTCCCTGCGTTCTCCTCTGAGACCTAGTCTCACCACGGACCTATGTCTGAAACTTGTACGCAAGGCTATGTTTGAGACCTATGCTGAAAGACTTATTCGTGATGTGTCATGACGGACTAGGATTAAAATCACTTTACTTTAAAACTATAGTCCTAGAACTCTGTGCTCATGCAACCTCGCCTACAAGGCAAATCAAGCAGATTCGCTTTCACGTTGAGAGTACCTTTCCAATGAAAACCAGAAGAGGACCATAGCCCAGGTAAAACACTATCACCATCTGGCAACTTTAAATATTAATGCTTCCCAACAAGCACTGGACACAATAATTGAAATGAGTCTTCACTAATTGTATTGAACATCACCCAGCTGGCCTTGCCAGGAATGAATGAGCAGGGATGTGGAAGAGGGAAATGAGGCTTCTCAAGTGCTATCCTATCTCCTGTCCAAAACAAATTTGGAGAGATCTCCTACTCAATCCCTCTCAAAGAATCAACAATCTCTAAACCAAGTCCTCTTTCCAACTAAAATCCTTTGTATCCAGAGTTTTTAAAAGATACATTATATTTAGATTTCCTCTCATTCCCCAGCCCTGAGGTGGTAATAACACTTGAGTGAGATGCTTGTAGGTGACAAGTGTGGAAAGTACCACAGTCATCTCATCTAACACTTACAGTATCATATATGTATATATATATTTACCTTTAAGAACAAAAGAGTTAATCATATACACACACTACTTTTTTTTTTTTTTTTTTCCTTCAAAAAACATTACAAATAAATCTGTCCTAAAATTCTGGCACCCATTCTACCTGGAGCATCAGTAAATCCTGCTGAAATGTACGACTGTACTCATGCCACCCTACAACACTAATTTTGTCATCCAGTTGACTATTAACCCATGGTTGAGTAACTCAAAAGTAGGCATAATTTCATATATAACATGACTGCCCCCTTGTGTCAAACTAAATCCCCCAATCCCCTTCCTTTAGCAGGGGGATTTCTCATAACGTCTCCAACTAATTTTTATTTTCTTAATATATATTAAAAAATTAAACTAGTTCCCCAAGTGTGAAGCTAGAGGTCTACAGTTCTTGAAACTATGACAAAACAAAATGTAAGGTATGGATGATAGAAATTACTAGCAACACATATTTCCAAAGTGGTACAATCCTAAATCACTGACAGGTTTATTAAAAAAAAAAAAAAAAAAAAAAAAAAAAAAGAAGAAAAGCTGTTTCCCTCTCAAAGACTTTTCTTTTCATAATCCCTTTTGTCCTTATAGATCAGTTATCAAATTAATTATATGAAATCATACACCCAAGACGGTTAGCTAACCTCCCCAAGTTAGACATATAGTGCAATTCACTAGTAGCTCTGAATACAGAAGCCTACATCAATGCACTCTAAATACTATACTAGAAGGGGAAAATTCACCAAGGACATCAGAAGTTCAAAGTGGGCATGTAGACATATACAGGATATATGCTTACATTTAAAATGATTTGCTCAAACAAAACACCACCTTTGCTGAACGCATTCAGTTTGCAAGTTCTGAGGAATTCATAAAGGCTGTAATATTTTTTCTAATGAGAATTTGGTCCCATGCATAATTTACATATATTAACACACTATGCATGTGTTTGGAAACTTCAAAATTATTTTCAATGTGTTTCAAAGCGTAAGGGGCCAAGATAGGTATGTGGGGTTTACACAGGCATCAGTAACCCATGTGGTACTTGTGAAGGGCTAAACAAGGCTCTGGACTCAGGCGAGATAGGAGAGCACTGCCATCAAGGAAACAGGGACAGATTTTTATGCATTTTCACCACCTGTTTTTTTTTTTTTTTAAGCCAAGAGGGTGAATGTCAGCGAGAGCCTGTCGGTGATACTGGCAGGTGGCAGGCAGGCAGAGCTAGATTAGATGGTTGCCATCAAGAACCAAGGGAAGAACTGGGAGCCTATCTTTATGACTAAGGTAAAGGAAATTTAAATAAATAAATCAATAAATAGCCAGATAAAATGAGAGGCCCTCTGGCCAAGGAAGACAATCTTTGAAAAGCAGCATAAAAAGTGAGTCAGAAGACTGAACTAGAACTTTCCCCCCTCAAAAACCCAGGCCACAATACAGCCACAGAAAATGCCTCATTTTTGCCCATTTCACCCATCTATCAGTCTTTGGCTAAGCTAAACCAAAAAGCACTCTTTATGAATTTTTATCCAAACTGCCAGACTGCTTGCCCTTTGGTCTTTCAGCACTGACTTTAGCTTGCAGATCTCCCCTTCAGGTTTCCCTTGGAGCTCTCTAAAGTTTGTGGAGCCATCAGTGACACCCCTCCTTTCTTCTAAGGAAGCAGCCATCTCTCTGTCCTACTGGCACATGCCCTGTGTGAGCACACCCGCTAGTTAGGCATGACTGTGGGCAAGACGAACAGGGAAGAAAGAAATTATTTCCTATCTGCAGAATTCCAATGTTTTCTCCACATGGAAGTCTGGAGGCAGGACAAAGCACTGGCATGGGGAGAAATGCTGGGCCAAGGTGTTCCACTGAACCTTGGAAAAGGGCAAACACTGAGTGAAAAAAAGTGAAGAATTGAAACTAAGCAGGTAAGAACTGAGTTGAACTGATGGAAACAACCAGCATATTCTAAAAGATCAGTATTGTTCACAGCAGATCTCACAGTTCCATATCAGGAAAATGGAAGCTTTTGGATAGAAACGTAGGAGGAAAAAAATGACAAAGTTAATTTCCTGGAAGTTGCTTCTTCCGAACGTACATCCAAATCTGCACAGTTCCTAGAGGAGTACCGAGTACCATGGTGTCTAGAATGCAGCATCACCAATTTAATACCTGAAAAAGATGAAGCCATCAAGCCAACTTTAATAATCCAAGTCGCTGAAATACACCAATGCCAACAGAATTAAAGGCATCACATTCCAAGCATAAATGTGTCTGATGGTATCGCCAAGATCAGCCAATTTTTCTCCCATATCCTCAGCTCGTTTCCTCCTTCTGTCACTGCTGACACGACTATCTTTTCTGTTCACTGAAGCTTACATCCTTCAATTACTCTCTTTCCTCCTCTCACAACCCATCGGCTTCACCACAGCATCTCCAAGACTTGTTCCCTTCCTCTCCAACCATCCCCCCCCCAATTCATTTAGGTGTTTGTAACGCTCCAGCCTTTCAATGAGCTGACCAGAGGATGTACAGACGGGACAAGGGTAAGCCAGTAATTAAGGTGCAGCTTTCCAACTCATTTTGCTTTCCTACTATCAAAACTTTATCCTTCTCTTTTTTCAGTCTCTGTGCTGGATCTGTCACTACTGCCACACACACTTTGAATGTATTCTCCATCTTGTGTAACTCTGTATAGCTATGAATCTCATTACTGCATATTTTATAAGTTCTGCATCCTGCACAAATGCCCTGCTTAATCAGAGAGGAAACCCGAAAGCTTGCAATTTAGATGTGAATATTCCCAGACTTCAGACTCTTGGCTTGCTTTTATCCTTTCCTCCCTTTCTCTTTTTTTTTTTTTCTCTTTCAGTTCTTTAGGACACAGGGACACCTTGCATGCATAAAAGAAGTCATTATCAAGTGACAGACTCCTGTCATCCAAATATTTCTAATAATTCATTCTTCTCTCAGGGGATCTACAAACTATAATGACTACAGCTCCATTAGGTATGATTGATATTGAACTGCCTTTTTGGGAAGCTGGTACCTTTAAACTGTACTTCCCTCAGAAAAAGAGAGTTCCTAGATGTACTGTGTCTCAGATATGCCATTGGTGGTCATGCTGCAAGGCCCATTGCATACATTATTTGCCAGTTCATAATTTATAGTAAAAGACCAAAAGCCTTCAGACAAAAAGACAGAAACAATTAAGAGCTCTAATAATCTGATCCTGCTGTTTGCAGCACACAATGATTTAAAATTATTCATGGGTTTCAATATGGAAGTGATTTAACATAATTTAGCAAACCTGAGACCTACATTAGGATGTAATAATGATGAATGGATGAGACCAGCGCGCGCGCACACACACACTTTGAGACAACCTCAGAGTCCTGCAGAGTAAAGGAAGTACCCCGAAGACCTGGCAGGTGCCACCATGTGGGTGGCCTAAAAAAAAAATAATCAAGATTCTAGAGTGTAACAAAGGGTGTGGAGAAGAATGCATTCCAAATTAGTATCTGAAAATTTTACATAGACAGGACTGGATTAGGTTTCTAAAATAAAAAGCAGATGGACTGAGAACACTTACTAAATTCACTAAAGAACAAATACACTGTGGTTGCATCCCTCCATTATTTATTATCCCAGCAGCCATTTCAGAACTCAAACACAGCTCTTTCTTGCACTTCCCATGTACATGGCTCTCAGCACCAGCAAGGACAGTGCAAATCCTTGAGGACAAAGCACATCTGCAAATCTTTACCTTTCCTTCTACACAAAAACATTTCTCACAAAGCCTAAACATTTTGAGATATCAAATAATTAAACAACAAGAAGAATAATGACTGGCATTTCAACTTTTTAGTGTATTTATCACAGCTAGAACGTGGATGAAGTTTTACAACATCTGTTTAATTATGCACCTGACTTCCCATTTCCCCTGCATTACCTACTCTGCGGAAGAGGTAAGAACAAGAACCATTAAATGTTGCACAGTTTGAAAAATAGCTATGAGTATAGGGTGGAAAGAGAAGAAAGGAAAAAATAATGTTTGTGCTGCTGAACCAGAATTTCTCAATATCAGAATACGATTTTTTTTCCTCTAAAACCAGATGAGTACAGGAGAACAACAGCCCATGATCCAGTTTATTAATCCCACTTTGCTAAATTTTCCTTAATGTTGTGCTGAGATAGAGTAATGCTTTCAATCCCAGCTTTCTATCTCAGTCCCTTTTCAGGAGGAACAGGTACAGCGTAACACCTCCAGACAGGACTCATTTTTGTTGTTTGTATGCAAACTGCCAGCCACAGGAGGACTCTCAATCCAGAGCGGGGTTTCTGAAAACCAACGCAGGGAAAGCACACACATGTGGCGGCTGAGCATCCTAGGCTTTTGGTAGGATGGGAGAAGAAAAGGCTGCATTTCACCTCTGCAACCTCCCTGTGCTCCCAACACAAAGCTCTTGAACACTTCACGTTCAACAACGGAGCGAATTTGCTCCCTGACTTGCAGACCTAGGTGAATGATGAAACAAAGCCTGTTTCTTTGGGTTTTCAACCCCAATTGGGCACTGCTGCCAGCTCATGTTGCCAACGAGAGGAAAACTGACATCCCACACCGCTCTGGTGCTGTCCTGCATGTCCCCCTGTCTGCAGGGCAGCCCAAGAAAAGCTTCCCTTTTGAGTTAAAATCAACTTTAAAATAATGGATTGTGAAGATTTTCAAACCATTCACCGCCGCCTAACGCCTGTGAAGTCCACCATACCAAACCTACAACTTGAGAAGAGTTATGCTCAGTTCAAGGACTTCTGGATCCCACTCTTACTTGCAGAATGTTTTTTAAACGAGCAAGATAGAGCTCAGTCATTGAACAGAGGCTAACTTGCATGGAGAAAGCCTGGATGGCAAATGGGAGTATAAACCTGTTGCCCTGGAACTCAGTTAGTACTTTTCTCTACACAATACTAAGGATGTTGTGATATTTTGGGATTCTCTCATCAAATAAAAATAAGGAAATAATTTTTAAATACTAGGCTTATTTCTATAATGAAATAATACCCTTTAAAAAAGCATTATTTGTTCACAATTTTTTGCTTGCTTTTCTTAAAAAAAAAAAGAAAATCAGATCCCATACATACGGGAGCCAAATTTTCAGCAGCACCGGTATGAGTTTGGTGTCTATGATCTGTTCTCAAATTCTAGCTGGTGTCTAAATAGGTACTGATTTAAAAAAAAACAAGCTACAAAGGCTCTACTGCTTTCCAGAGTAATAGCTGCACTGTGGAAAAAAAAATCATGGGGATAATTCAAGTAAGTTTCACTGCCTGTATGTTAAAGGCTTCATCGAAGTGAACTTACTGTCAGATGTAGACAAACGAAGAATTTCCAAATGCGAGATCTCACCACATACAGCTCTCTGTTCACCACCCTTCATATTCCTGCATGTAAACTAAACTTTTACTGTCAGATGTAGACAAACGAAGAATTTCCAAAAGCTCTCTGTTCACCACCCTTCATATTCCTGCATGTAAACTAAACTTTTGTAGTGACAGCAAAACATTTGTGGCATCCCCTGGTATTTTCCATTCATACACAGCCTGTGTTACACACCTAGCCTGCCTGAAAGTGCAACCCCTCAACAAGACACGGCACCTACAAAATGCAGCATGACCACCTCTCATAAACCGAGACAAGGCTCCAATTCATACAGGCCCAAAATTCCTAAAGATCAAGCCCCTGGGATCCCCATCACTCCGAATAATTCTCCTTTTCAGGAACAGTTGACTTTTCTGTACCAATGACACTGAGCTGCACAGGAGATGGGACTTGGTTGTGGGGCAGACCCCTGACCAAAAGGATGCAAAGACAGACCGACAACAACAACAGTTACCACTTTCTGATCCATTTCCCTTTTGACATTATATATATGCATTTTACATGTGGAGAAAAAGGGGAAAAAAAACGAACAGAAAAACATTGGTTTTCCTTGGGAAAGAGAGACATAACCGGACATAGCGATGACTCCCTTCTGTATTTACTTTTATCCCAAGAGGCACTCGGTAACCACAGAAATGGGTGTGATACAGGAACCTGAGGAAAACACAGATCAAAACACAGCCATGAGCAACAGGTCAGGTGCTCAGCTTTGGTTTGCTAACAGGCTGACAACTACTGTAAAGTATTTAAGTTATTTTGTTTGCAACACAAAGAAAATGCTTCAGCTTTTCCCAGTTTAACTTCCTGCGGTGAGTGAAAGAAAACATACAGTTCTACACATGGAAATGACAGAAAGTCCCTGAGACACCTAGTGAAATCACAACTATTTTCAGTCCTTGCAGTCACATGAAGAAAGTAATTTTCAGTCAACAGCTCCATGACCTCCCATGGGCTCTCAGTCCAGGGATGCCTGCATATTGCGCTTCATGCATCCAGCATCCGAGACGATGCGCAGAGCTCCCTACTTTACAGCTCTGCCTTGGGTTTGGCAAATGTTTCAAACAAAACCTTCCATCATCACAGTAAACTTTGCTACATCAGTAGGATGTTAAGCATACTTGACTGTGTTTTTAACTTCAGAAAAAAATCAACAGCTGCAGAAGAAACTCTTTAATGTGTCAATACTGTGAAAGGATTTCCAGAGGAAAATACTACATCAATTCTGAACTGGGTCCTGGTCATACCGGTAGCAGCACTGGCTTATGGAAAAACCTGCAACTGCAATATTTATCTTTGTAAAACACTGTGGAATGAAGTTAATAGGAAAAATGAACTTGTATCAATAACGTGTCCGAGCAATTTTGAAATCACTTTTACACACAGAATATACAGCATGCAATTTCCTGAACAATTATAGCATTACAGCCGGTAAACTAACCCATTTACACCTTTTGGAATTGTTTCCCTGTGTGTTAATGCTGTTACAAAAAGGTATTTTCCTTCAGCATTGCTGTCCTGTTGCACTATTCAGCAGTATTTAAACCAGCTGTTGATTTCCACTTTTCCAAAGTAATGCACTTTACTACAAAAGATGCTCTCACAAGACCTTATTAGAAATTAGATGTTATGGAAGTATTAAAATACAAAGGTCCCTCGGGTCACACATGCTATTGGTTTTTAATGCCATAACGTTCCATGCCTGGATTTGATAGTTGAGCCTGGAATTAGAAGATTAGGTCAAAAATACATTAGACAAAATTTTTGCTTGTTGTGCTGTGTTGGTTTCCAGCTCTGTCTGCCTCAAACACAGACACAGGCATCTGTAACTGCACTCACATCCACGACCGTCATTTCACTAATGAAAAAAAAAAAGTTTACGAACACTAACATTTTGACCAATATTAGAATTATAATTATGCTAAAAATGCTCATTTACTAGTCTGTACCTGCCCATGGAATAAGTCTCAGTGGTCAACCATGTCTCTTGGTTGGCACATAATGATCTTGACAGGCATTCCTACAACCTCATACGGATCCCAGATCGACTCCTGCTGGAGAGCCGTGATCCCAAATCCAGGTATGTTTGCTACACTGATTCAACACTAAGTATGTGCAGCACATGTGGCATAATGCTGCCTGAAGATCTGGAAGTATGTTAATATAACTGCTATTTAAAAGTATTCAATTTTACAAGTTCATAATGAGTATTTTGTTACGACATTAAGTAGAAAACTATTATTTGTCATATAATTAATAAACCCCTAAACAAAATTTGTATGCCACTTATTGGATAAAATAACTCCCAACAAAAGAAGCATGCACATTATAAACTACACAAGTTTTTAACTTCTTTTGGTCTATCCACCGCATGTAAACAAAAAGTAAAGCCACCCTTCATCCTCATAACAGAAAGAAAATGTTTGTTTACACTTTGAATTTTAATTCTGGAGTTAACTCAAGATGATCATAAATTTAACTTTTTAAAATGCTAGATAAGAGTGGGACATTTTTATTGCCTCCCCCCCCCCCCCAAAAAAAAAAGTTTTGCGTTTTGCACTTATTATTCTGCATGGTGCCCAAAGTAAACAATGATAAAAGTTAGTAAGTGGGGAGTTGCTTGTTGTTTTTACAGCATAGGAGCCCTGTACTTCTGAATCACTAAGCAGCTGGAGTCTGGTTTAATTACTTAACATCAATCAAGATGTAAACCAGCACTTGGAGACCAAGGAATGCAATGTTCATCTGCAACACAAAAGAAATAGCTAAGCTATCTTAGCTTCTGCCTAGACAGTTTGTACACTAGGAAAAGTCAACACATTACTTTTATACTATGTCAGTAACATAAAATAGCCAAATAGTAATTTTACGCTGTACTTGAATACATCAGTGACCATTTGTAGTAAGGGAGAAAAGATCATGAGAATATTATTTTATGAAGGCTTGTAGCCTCTAGCACAGAACTTATTTGTTCAGTACTACCTTCTGGCAAATAGCAGCACCAGTATATGATAGCACTTCCCTCTCCAATAAATAAATAGAAAGTTGAAATAAAATAAAAGGAGAAATGAAACTGCAAACTTTAGTGTTCCTGTCTGAATTTTTCACCTGTTCACCATGTAAGTTTGTGAAATACAAGTCTTTTACTGTGATTTTGGTAATATTAAGAACACAGCACAGCAATGCTGCATTCAACTCGATGGAGCGCCACAGTCTGCCTTTTACAAGATCAAAGCAGATGATCTAATTATCCCTTCTGGTCTTCAGATCTATAGATGTAAACTACACACTCTATCTAATCTATGAAAAAAGCAACCACCCACCACAGTACACAAGAACTTCTCCCTGAAGATAAAAGAAATGAGTAACCACACGGGACAGATGTTAGCCACATTACTTAGTGCGCTGTCGGAAGCAGCTCAGTTGCTCACAACATGTTGAGGGTGAAATAAGACACCATGAAGATCTGCCCAAGTCTTCAGCACATCTCCGGTAATCCATCTATAAAACCAAAGATTATAAATAACTGCCTATATCATGGAAGACACAATCAGTCAATGTTAGCCAATTCTGTAGCAGACATCGGATGCAGAACACAGGAACAGTTTGTGTGCTGGGATCCCGCCTATTAGATACTATACAGACACAGAGCAACAACAGTCCTCGACTCAAAGAGCTTCCAGTCCAGGTGTAGGATGACAGATTAAGTATGTACAGACAGATAGATGCAATAGCCCCTGGAAACAAGGCATTACATTTGTCTCAGCAGAGCAGTGGCTACTGGACTCTTTAGGTGCAGGGGAGATTCTACAGCGACTCTGAATCAGGGCAGCTGCACACGAAAACATGCAACACTGGTACTGTTAGCTCATGGCTACAGTGGGAGTGCCATAGCTGCTTCGGTGGTGCTTCTAGCCAGTATAAAAACCCATAATCCAAAAATAAAGTTCTTATAAAGTATGACGACCATAGTAAAATACCCATTTGCCTTTCAACATTTAAGAGACAAGTTTGCTTATGCCCTGCTCTACCACAACCACCTAGCTCTTGAGCTTCAGACAAGCTTTGCAGCCCCCTAGAACTGAGATTACCCAGCAAGCTAATAGTTTCTTAACTTAAATGAGAGACGTTTTGAGTCCTTTTTGATGACTACACTGCATCGATCATTGCTTACTGAAGAGATTAGCCATATTTAGGACTGGATTGTCACAGCTCTTTTCCCCTCCCATGCAACCTGCAATGAGAAGCCAGAATGGGATAACAACACGGAAAACATGACCGTGTCTTGTTTACCACCGTTCCAGAGTTTGCTTCTGAAAAAGGAACTTTCCTGACTGCTTGCTAAACCAGCTTTAGGGACACTTCATATATCCTCAAGTAGCTCAAAGCAGCTTGAATAGAGGAGAAAAATCAGATCCCAAATATCTCCAGGGTCCATTTCTATGGCCAAGTTTATGGTCAACTTATAACAAAAGTACAGAATATAATTATGCTTTTCCATGCCAAAGGCAATAACTCAGGGAAACAGTCCTCCCCCTTTTTAGCAAACTACTAAATCAGCGGAGATTGTAAGCACATACCTAAGAGAGTTTGAGGGCATATTGAAACAGATCGAATGAAAAAGGGATGCTGCTCAGTGTACAGCAAGCACCAAAGACTTCCCTGTTGCAAGTAAATGACTGGAATGACAGCACATATCAGTAACCAGCAATGTTTGAATATTAAGCTCTGGTCTCACCTCAAGCATGTTCTTAAGTACAGTTGCTATCACTGCTATTCTTCTAACATGCCGTGTCATTAATAATAAAACAGACCCCATGCAAATCACAGTTTAAACATTGTTAGCAGCGTTTCAGTGAGAATTCTTGTGACAGCAGAAGTCAGCCATTACATCTGGCCACTCGAGAGTGAAAAAGAAATATTTGCTCAGACTTCAGAGGGTCATTTTGGTATAGAAGAGGAAGATAAAAGCAGGAATCTTTTACAATATGAGCTAGCAAATCAAAGCAAATAGGGATTCCAGTCACTGATAATCCAACAGAAAAAGAGACAGTTATAAAACACATTCAGCACTGTTTGTTCTAGGCAATGCGGTTACATCTCATGCCAACAGAGTATATGCTGGCAATTAAAACATTGAACACTTAATAAAAACCTTAAAGAAAAAGGAAAGAAAATATTATTTCCAAGAAAAGCCCGTGGTAACTGCAGCACCATGGACACTGCACTCAGTGTTTACCAGCGCACTTGATCTCGAGATTATTTCAGTTATATTGCAAAGTTTCAGTCATTCCGAAAGCTCCATCTGCTATCATTTCCTCTTAATCTGGAAATTATTAAAAAAAATTAGATTTTTTTGCTTAATTATTCCATCTATCGTGCTGTTTAAGAAAGCAGGGTTTATTTTTAAGAACACCTCTATCACTGGAGCCTCCCATTTATTCCAAGTACAATGCCTAAAAGGCTCTCCAACCACACCTGAGATGCTGACGGAGACAGTAGAGAAGATAAAGCTGATGTCAAGACACAGAATATTTTTCAGGATGGAAATACACTTAACAACAAAAAGAAAGTGCTTTTTGTTTTTAATGCTTTATTTTCGTGTAAGCCTACTGTATTAAATCTAATATCACAGCAGTATGCCGCTGCAAGAAAGCCTCCACTGAAAAATTATTTTATATGTATACTGACAAAACCAATCCTTAATGAAATTTATTTCCATCACCCCAATAAAAAGGTACGTGAAACATGTGGGGAAGAGTCATTAAGACATCAAGAATTACTGTTATTTTGACCTTATAGACAACAACAGGATCACAAATGTGCAATGTTAGCAACTGCTTTCGGCAAGAAATACATTCCCTGAAGTCAGCTGGACCCACAGTAATTCTTTCAAAAAAAAATTAGAGAGGAAGGTATATATGAAGTAATACCGTACTCACAATTTAAAGATCAAGAATTTTGCCAGCGATTTGCATAGTTAGAGAGTATATTGGTTTACATAGTCTTATGACAGCGAGTGCTCGTTTGGTATGATACTCAAGGTGATACAACTAGGTATGAGTTGCTCAAGGGGTCTCCCCAGTTTCTTTAAACTTTGTGAAAAACAAAGCTACTTTTTACATATAAAGACTTTAAATACAGTATCCAGAGATGACCTGTGATCTATGTTTCTATTTCTGCAGTAAATTTACAATACATTAAAATAGTATTTCCCTAAAAGATTACTCTTGTTAAGAAGCACAACGAAATACCAAACATTTATACATCAGAACTGATTAAACAAACCACTGTCTAATGAGCTGCTGAACCCCAAGAATGGGAAACTACAGAAATAACAGACATGAACTTATTTTTTTTCAGTAGCATTTCTGAAAGATTAATGGAGAATGCAGAGCTCTTTTTAAAGAGGTGAGAAATATTTGTATAAAGATCTATTAGCTTGAGAGTTCCTCATTATTTTCTTCTTCTTTTTCAGCTGAATCCCACCCACTTCTTCTCCCTCTCCCTCCCATCTCTATGCTTAGAAGCTTGGTTGATTTCTGTTGCTACTTCAACTAATGCCAAACATAAAGTTAAAAAACCTGCTGAAATTAAACCATTATACAAACACAGGGAAAGAACCTCTTGGTAGCCGAGGCTCAGCTATGAGTAGCATTGATTTTCCACTGCTTTAAAAGGCAAATAGAACAAAAGACCCAATGAAGTGAAACAGGGAACAGGAGACAATACAGGAACACACTGATTAGAGAAAGACAACAGCGAGAAGTCCAAAGGAGAGGTGCAGTATTGCTACAGTCCAGATTCCTATGTCACTTTTACAACAGAACAGACCACAACAATCACTAAACAAACCACTGAAGAGCCAAGTCTTATCTCAAACAACACACTGCGTACTGCATTCTTCACACTGTTACAGTTCATTTCATAGGTGAGATCCACAATAGCTAATTACATAGATTGCTCTGCCTGAATCTGCGTCTTCTGCTTACAAGACTTCTCACATAGAAGGAAAATTGCAGTCACTGTTCCACGCACTGCTATCTTATTCTATATTTCTGCATGCATCTGCTGCAAATCTGTTTTTTTCTGACATTTCAATCACTTTCCTGTTTGAACATCAGGTGTCAAAGTGCTTCTATTACTATTTTTGTTTCCTCAGAGTGGTAGTGACAAATGATTAACTGGTAATCTTGCCACATGAAAGATTTCCCCTTTCTAATTCCACAGAAATAGGGCTACATTTAGGACAGTAATTATTTCAAAACAGATTTAAAATACAGCCAGAAGTATGTCCTGCAAAAAACCCCACACCTGCATTTTTGTTATTGGACACAAAACCAGTCCTAGTAAATTCAGTGGGAATATGCACCTACGTTTACAAAAAGAGAGCAATTTTTGTATAAACAAGCAGGGTACTGAAATCCAGTTTAAAGGGGACTTTATGCATAGAAGCCTAAAGCCCTTTGTCAGAAGGGCTGAAATACGGCATTTTCCTTCCATGACCCAATACAAGTGAGGAAACAAACTTAGCCTCATTCTTCAAGCCGCGACGATGCCAAGTGTTTGCCTGTCAGTAACACAGTAGGTAGCCCACACTTTTGCCAGATTTACACTACCTGTCAAAAGGAAATATTCTTCATACTGTCAACTAAGGGTCACTTTCCAGTTGCATGTCTCCAATTAACTATGTAATATTTACTCATGTATTTATGACTTTCAAAAATTCATTTTATTCTGGAGTCACCTTTCTGTGGTTCATGGATAAGCTAATTCATATGTTGCAATAAATATGTAATTGACCAGGAAGTAGTTCTATGAACCCCAAATCCAAGCATCCTTAGATCAAGTGGTTTATATTATGCTTCCACTTCCGAAACTGTCTTCATGCTTCTGTTCCTCTAATAGGGTATGAATTGCTTTTAAGACCTGAAACTAAAGATATTTGCACTTAATTTGACTTTTCCATACTAACTTGTTTTCACAGCTGGTGCTGTATTTTTGTTAAGTACTTGGGTTTAGACTTGCATACCATCGCTTATTTCCTTACATACAGTATGATCACTCCAGATTTGTTGATATGATGGCTTTAGGGAAATAAAATACTTCACAACTGGGGACATCAGAACAAAATAATTCATCCTAGATTCTCTCAGGCACGGCATAACTTTCAATCCTAAATTAAAGACACACAGAGACAGATCTGAAATGACTAACCACTTTTATTATACAGAAAATTAGTACGTGGCTGTGAACACAGATATATCTATTGCACAGTTCTAATTTTGATCCTTAGTTCTATGCCCACGTCTGACACACAGGTCCTACTCAAATGTGTAACCAGCTCATAAATATTTGTTCCCTAGGACTTTGAAATGAGGAAAGAAAAAGAAGCATTTGTCTAAATAATTCATGGAAATTGACTGGCCTTCAGCATCCAGCGACACGGGTACCCAGTGAAACGCAGCACAGCAGCTTACTTTACAACCGCCTCGGATGCAAGCACAACCCACCAGTAAAACAAACAGAATTAATTTCAAAATATTTGGGAATATCTGTTACCTGAATGCCCATGCTCCAACTGACATTACAAAATAGAGGGTTTTCACTAACTTCTTGCCAAGCCCTTACATCTATAGCCTGATCTGGCATTGTTTCAGGCCTTTTAATAAACTGCATACAAAGTAAATGCACTTCTAATTGAACAGTTCTCAGCGTCTACAACATTTGGGCACCTGTGCTTCAGAGACACATTTCAATATTTTACCCAGTTTTGCATTTAATCCAATTTATCCAGTTTTGAAATCTAAACCCAAAGTCTTAAAAGAAACAGTAACTTCCATTTTCTTCCACACTAGCAGAGAATCAATTCACGCCATGTATGGGGACAGGTTTTGTACCGTCCCATCAGCCATGACCCAGAGCAATCTAGGGAGATTTCAACAACAGTTACAACCAAAAATTAAGGAAGTCAAAGGGAAACATATAAGTTATAGGGCCTTAAGGTTCTTCAGCTGATACACATTACCTGTATCCTAAGGTGTCCCACAAGTTGTTCATAGAAAAAAAAAAAATAAAATTGCAGCTGTTACACAAGTTGGACTTAAAAGTGATGGAGCACCTTATTATTCGAAACTTATTAATGAAGGTGACAATGAGAAATAACTAAATCATTCCCAAATCCAATAAAAATATTGAAAACTTCTAATAGCAAAGCTTATTTCTCTTTAAGAAAGCCTGCAATATTGTGGTAAATTAAGGTTTAAAAAAAGCTACGCAAAGGAAACTTCTAGATCTGGTTTTGCTGCTCCGTTGTTCTTGTCTAAGGCTTGAGGAAATTTATTACTTCCTCCTCCTGCTCATACCACTAAGAAATCTTCCAGAATACAAGTCTCCTAAATCATCTGCCTACAAATATGTGTACTTTTAGATGATCCAGCTGAAAATGCAAGTCCTTTTGATTGGGAGCAGGGAAGACTCCCCCCAAACATACTTTTTTAAAAAAATACCCCTCTAAAGTGGCTATAAAAAGTACATTAATGCTTCTCTGCTATTTATATGTATAGGAAGAAGGCCTAAAAATTGGCAGCAGGCATTTCTGCATGTTTTGTACCTCAGAAATACAAGTATGCCAAGAATTTTCATCTGTGTTTTCACTGTAGAAATCGTCAGATTTCTAGGAATAGGAGAGGAAAAAACTGTCTCATTCCTCTGCTAGAGGACATACTGTCGCACATCTACTATGGTAAATAATAAGCATTTGTCAGGAGTTTGAATTAAACAGTGACAGATGATTTTTTTAAAGCAATTTGAATAAAAATCTTCTCCAATTCTCAATTTTTTAGAATAATCTGAGAACCTAGAGATTTTAGCATGAAAGGCACGTGGATAATATTTTTTAAAAGGAAAAAAACAACAAAATAAAAAATACAGGCCTATATCAGATCATTTTTATACACCACAAAGCAGTAATAAAGATCAAAACAGATCTTATCTTCCAATGCAGATTATCATTTGACCGTTAGAGAAGGTGCTGATAAAATGGAAAGGCTGGTATTTCATATAAGTAGTATTTAAAAATTTGCACTTTACAGCTATTCCACTGGAAAATGGTGGAGGGAGTAATAAAACTCTCAACAGGCAAGTACTCCCACACATTGTCTCCATGTGAAAATCTTGAGGCTATCAACCACCAGCTGCCCAGAGACATTAGCTAAAAACTAAAGCCTTGTGTCACAGCCAAGTGAACTTTTCTTTAGGTCAACTTGAAGATTTACTGGCATTCAGAACAGTATACACCAACCAACTTCAAGGTAAAAAGAGTTTGACACAAATACCTGAGATAGCCCTATCAGCTCCATATTTCAGCTCCTCCCACCTGAATTGGCTTCTCTTGTCTAAGTCAACTAATGCACAATTCAATAGCCTTGACTTACTGCGAGATGTGAGTTATTGGGGTCAACAGCGTCTCACCCTCCAGGTCAAGCTCATCAGCAAAGCTGTTGGTCCTGATGAAGGGTCCTGTGTTCACATCTAAAAATGTTGGGCTTTTTTTCACTGTGAGGAAACATGCAGATAAGAGTTAGAGCAATAGCATTTGGCTTTTTCAGGAAAGGTCTACCACTCACTTGGATCTCTGAAATACTGTGCTTTTTAACAGAATATTGAAAACAGAGGTTACTACAAAAAAATTGCACGTACCACAGAGTTCATGAAAAGTCAAACTTTAACTCTTCTTCTACCTAAAGAATTTCAACTTCTGCTGAAGACATAAAGCTAAATTTTTTTTTTTGTTGTTCATACTCTTCATGCGCTAGAATGTAGAGTACCTATATCACAGGCAGCTTCATGCAGTGTAAAACTTACTGTACAATACTCAGCCATACCATGGACCACCGTTCTACAGAAACAGTGCTTGACTGCAATTCAATGACAAGGTCAGTGCCTTTTTATGTCATTTCTACTTCATGTTTTAGTTTATTATACCAGTTTCTGTGGTGTAATTACTGTGACTAAGATCAAAAAAACAGGCCTAGATCAACAAAGGAGCCTAGGCTTTTTCACAGTGAGCAGTCAGCTCCTGTCATGCACTGTCTGAGCTGGTCTACTGGTTCCTAATCCCTCTCACACTTAAGTACAAGGATGCCTCATCTTTGAGCCCAGACATGAGACAGGAGGCAAGATGTTCAGTTCATCCAAGATGAGGTCCTTAGTGGGAAGGCCATTTCACAAAGCTTCAGATATTGGAAGTTTCTAGTGGCAAAGTTACTTGCATACCAACACTTCCATGCATCTAAGAAATTAGGCAGAATATTACAGACCTCATTTTTAAACTCAGGCTCCTAAATTGTGCCAGACTCTTAATATTAAGAACCCTAAGTGCTTTTTCCAGCATGGTCCTAAAATTTGTTAGAGAAGTACAAGATTTTAATATAAGCAAAACCACTATTGTATTTACACATGACTATAAATTAATTTTATAGGGAATAAAAACAAGTAAAATTCTGTAGAAATCACAGATAGATTGTGACACATCCACAGAAATCTTTATCTGTGCAACTGGCTGGATCATTCAACAAAATAATTATAATGTTGTAATTTATGAAGTCTACTGTATTAAATAAAATACTTTGTATTATAACCATAAATAAAGCCCTGCCAAAATGCAACATGAAAGTTAAAGGAATACAGCACAAATAGCTAACTTAAATGTAGCTGAATTTAATGAGAACAGAAGTGGGGTCATCGAGAAACAAATCTTGTTTTAAAATGCAACCTTTTTACTCAAGTAAGTAGATATCTTAATATAGCAGAAAAAGATTTGAACTTTTACAAATAATCAGAAGAGAAAATATTATCATATCATCAGGCACATGGCCATTCAAAATTATCATGGGAAAGTATGCTCTCCAGAAAATGCAATAGGAGAGGAAGACCTCTGAAATCACAGTTAAAAATTTAAAAAAAAAAAAAAAAAAAAAAAAAATTAAAAAGAAGAAAAAAGAAAACAAATTGACACAACTGCTAGGAGATACAATTGTTAAAAGCAAGAGCCACTTGCAGCACTTAAAAATGAAAATTCTATCAAAAGTAAAAAACGTTAGCTTCCTATTTTTGGTTTTGGTATCATGTTATTTTATCACTTTACTGTAGCCATCATCCAAGATAGTGGCTGTGAAACAAGCAAAATAATTCCAGATTCAGATATGCAACAAAATGTCTTTAAAACAAACTCCTTTTGGCTTTCACTCAATTAATTTTCACTGTCTTCATTTCTGAAAGATACAAATTAAAAACTTTCCCAGTTTCCAGGAAAGGAGGACTCACACCCTAAAAAGGTTTTCCTGATGACAAGTGCTAAAACTGCTGAACCCAAACCCATGCAAAGTGTTGGCTGAACACTCACTAAACCGTGCTGATGAGAACCACAATACACACAGTACACACGTGGATTTGCAGAAACAGCTGTTCCTGGGTCAGTCACAGTTACTGCTTTTCAGTTTCATGGGAGGGGAGAGAAGGAGTGGCACAATGAAAAAGGAACAAGAAGGTTGTACTTCAGCCTGTTTGAAAATGCTGTTATCTGAGAACACGGAGATGAAGAGCTGCTTAACATGAGGCAAACACGGTATCTCCCTCCCTCTTTTTATTTTAAAATTTTCTAAGTTATCATAACCAAGATCAGTCTGTTCTGCTAACCAGTGCAGCCCTCTGCTCTTTATGCTCTCAATCTTAAGTGTTGCTCCTTCCAACATGAAGGAGGAACCAACACTACCATGCAACCTGCTTACACAGCAAGGAGGGACCAAGAAAAGATCATGGCATTAATGTGAGCTTCCCTGCCACAAAGTGCCTCGGAACAAGGCTCGAGCAGAGCACCAGGGAGCATATGTCACCGCAGCATTTTTTATTTATGAAAATAAATTCTTAGCCATTTGCCTTTGAAGGAGTCTTTCTCACAAAACAGTGTTAAAAAAAAGTATGTTAAAAAAAGACACTAGATTTCTAAATAAGTGGGCTAAAGGAAAAAAAAAGGAAGCTTTAGAAACTCATTTTCAATGGATAATAATGAGCGAAAAGAAACAGGAAACAGGTGTAGCAAGGGATATTTACTATAATTCAGGGGTCCCCAAGCTTAATTTTCTCTATTTTTGATGGGTAGCAGCAACAACTATTCTAACAGGCTTGACTAGCCAACTGCTAATGCTGAGCCAAGCAATACTTTGAAATGGCAGAAAATACACTCCCCACAACATGAGAATCCCTGCTTTAAAACAGAAGTTCTGAACTTTCTTGGAACAGTAAAGGTCAGCCTGGACAGGGCTCTAAGCACCTTTCTCTAGTTGAAGATGCCCCTGCTCATGGCAGGGTGGTTGGACTAGATCACCTTTAAACACAGTAACAAGAAATTACGGATGGGTTTTCTACATATATACAACATGACATGTATGCAGATGCTTTTCTGGTAGTAGAGTATTTGGCTAGTAAGACAGAAAATATTTTATACTTCCTCTTTTGCAAGCACAGACAAAAATTTAAAACACTTTAAAGCATTTTTCTTGGAAAATCTGAGTTTTAATTAATGCATTTAGAAAATACCTCTGTTCTGCAGAAAATTTCTTTTACTTAAACATTTGCAATTTACAACCTGAACAACTTTCCAAACTCAAAATTCTACTGACATGCCTATGCTTTCTTTAAACAACAGTGCTATAGTTTCTGTACTACAGCAAGCAACTCCAGACAGAGCATTGCAAAGATTTAGTAATTAACAAAGGTGATGGAGCAATGAAATATTATGAGCTTTACCTGGAGAGGAAGGAGCGCTGGAAGACTGCTGGTCTGCGGAAAAGGATGGCCAGGAGCGCTGACAATCTGAGTCAGAGTAAAGATGCACATAAAATAAAGAGAGATGGGGAGGTGTGGGGAAGGCAGGGAGGAAGCTCCAGACAGGCAGCTGAGGAGATGTAGACATCCCTAAAATATAGTCTGTTGTACCTGACATCTTTAACAACAAAATAAAAAATACTGTGGAAAAGAGTTTGTATGAAACTCTTCTAGTGTGCATTACACGTTAGCAGAATATTAAATCACCACTAGGGGAGGCATCATTGTCTCTTCAAACCCATTCTTCATGACAGTGTCACCTGCTGCAGGATGTCCCTCCCTACATGCCAGTCCCATTTTGAGGAAAGTAATCTATATTTGCCCTTTCCTTCCTGACTTCAGGGTTTCCTCAAGTGTTTCCCTTTCCCAAGTGTACAACCTCATAGGGGTCGGCCCTCTCTTGCTCTGGTTCATACCGCTCATGGTGTAGCTACCTCCTGGACAGATTTCAGTGCTGCCAGGTGGACAGGCCAGCACTGCCACCCATGTCTGAAGCTACCTGACACATCCCATAAGCAGCATTTGAAGCTGCCCACTTAAACCACTGAAGCCAAGTGCCTGCCTCAGCTGAATTTCTTGGGGAAAAGTTTCAGTGAAGCAAGAGGAGCCTATGATGAGAAAGGGACTTGGCAAAACATAACTTTTATGCTACGTTTAGATGTTTTGAATAGTGTCATCCTTTTAATAACTATTTCATTAAGAAATGCCTGTGGAGTCACACACTGGGACAGAGTGGTATTTTTCAGAAGCATTGCCTCACTTTTACTCAGAGAAAAAAACCCTCTTAATACACACATGTACTGGAGTTAAAAAAATCTGAAAAAAGCCTCATTTTGCAAGTGTTCTGTCAGTGCTAGGCACACCCCAGCCACAGCTCTTGGGTCTTTGCTGAACTGATTGTGCCAGGAGAAAAGAGGAGGGGAGAAAAGGAGGTGGAAATCTGTGGTTGCACAAGGACTCTGGCAGGGAAGCCAGACGGGGGATCCAGGAGTGTGAAGACTTGTATATAAGCAGACAGCCCAAAAACAGAACTAAAATTTAATGAATATGAGAAAGCAGCACATGGATATGTGACTAGAGGCTTTCTGAGGACCGAATTAAAGCTAAATGAGCATCCTTTATTCTTGTACTTCCTGATTTCTTGTTTCTGAGCTTTTAACTTGGCAGCTTCGGTTTTCTGTGTAGGTAATCTTTATCCACAGTAAGTACAAATACACTCTCTCCTCTATTTCTTTAAGTCACTGAGAACAGTGTTAGGTAACCTCTCAGGTCCACTGAGCTCACGCTGCCTGGCTGGGTAATAGAAACTGAACCTATGATGGCTGGCAAAGCTCCTCTGATACTTCCCCAAGATGAAGGAATTTCTTGTTTGTGTAAAACAGGGGACTTTGTGGCTCTTGCTGCTCTCCTGAGCTTGTCCCACCATGCTCACCCCCCAACACAGATGCACCGCTTGGAACACAGGAGAAAAGTGGAACCCAGAAAATGGGCAAATTGAGCATTGGTCAGGGGGAGTCAAGGAGATTCAGTTTGTTTTCTGGTATTTTATCACCTTAGTTCACCTGTGTTCCACGTGGGTTCAGAGGAGAAACTGAACCTTGTATTTTCAGCCAATTTAATCCAAGCCTGAGCATCCTTGCACTCAACCACTGAAAAGAAACCTCTATTGTCTTTAGTGGAGGCAGAGCAGACAACTTACAGGTGGCTCACAGCACTCTCACTAAATCACAGAGGTTTTTTGCCCAGACCTAGCTCTAATCCTATAGTCTTTGGGGAACACTCAATTGTTAAGAAAGTGCCTAAGCAAGCACATTAGAAACATCACAGGACTACATGGCTGCTTAAGTGATCACAGAGTCCAGACAAACAGTAAAATCAATTATTTAATTTATGGGCCCCCATCTGTTCAAATATCTACAGAACATTTTTACAGGAACAGATGCATGCACTTCAGAAAGCACAATATTGGAGGCCAAAATTGGAAATTTTTATTCCATCCCAATCTATTTGTATAGAAATTAGTTCTCAGCTATATGCTCAGATAACTTAACTACTGGATGAATTGTAGCTTATTTATACATAGATTATCTTTTCCTAGTGGTTATATATACATGAGCAGTTTTTCTGAATTATAAAAAACCAGAAATCATCTACTTATTTGAATGAGTGTTCACTTTTCTCTTTGTAATGAATCTGTGGGTGCAATTGTAATTACAAGTGTGAGAATGTACATTTTTTTTTTTTCTGTCTAGATCTCCTTGGCTACAAAAGATTTCTTAGAAACTGTATGGCACTAGACACACATGAAAACCACTGCAAACATTACATTGTCATAAGCTGGCATGCCATAGATAGAATTATTTTCCTCAACTTACCAAGCAATTTTAACATTCCTGTTTGTCCTGTATACTTGTAACAGTTTAGAGAGAGCAGAACACAGATAAAAAAAGAAAAAAAGATAAGTGTCAGAAGAAATTAGATAAAATCCTTTTATTGAAAGCTACAGAGGTGATTTTTGAAGTGGCAGTAGTAGGCTGCCTGCAAATCATATTGTCCTTTAATCAACTTAGAAACTTAGTGAGAAAAGGTGGGACTTCACAAATCTAAGCATTCATACCGTTCACTAATTGGATTGTTCTGAAGAAAGGTATCTGTACTCAAAGCCTGAGACACAGACTGAACTTGGTACTTGTCCACCTTTTAACAGCTATGTAATTTCTACTGCCAGATGTAATTTGCAATTGTTCCTTAACAGAGGCCAAGAAAGAGTGAAAAAGCATGGATGTCACAGAACAAGACAAGACAGAAGCATAGCAAAAAAGTCCATGGAAGGTGAGACTTTCTGCTTGAATTAAAATATGTCTGGTGCCAGCCCACATTGCTACCTTATTTTAAAGGTCGTTAAATTTAATCAGGTAAGCCAAATTTTTGAGGAGAAAAAACACAAGTACTTAAGGTATCTATAATCAATAAAACACACCTTAAAAATTAAACCTCATTCTTGCTGCCAAAATTTGAGCAATACACATTAAAAACTTCTAATAAAAGTACATTTGTAAAAAAGCCACACTCTAAATTCAGAATTATTTTGGAAGTTTGTTACAGCTAAAGCAACTATAACTAAGCTATTAATTCTAAGGTGACTATCAAAGGCCTTTATTATTTTTCCTCATACTGTACCATTTTGTACAGTGACAGTTAATACAGACAGATCCACATTTATCTTAAGTACTTCTGCTTTCAAAATTTGATTCACAGCCTACTCCACCGAGCAGACGGTAGGAGCACATGATGGTTTCATGTAACAGGCTATGGTCAGTGCAGCCAAGACTTGTCAATCCTTTTTGGCTGAGGTGGAAGCACAACAGTAACACATCATGGGTAAATTTCACATGGAAAAGCTAACAGCTAATCCCTGTAGTTTCAATCAGTGGCAGAATTGGGGAATGTATGCACCAGCCTCAGAGACAGTAGCTCTTCTGGCAGGCAGAAATGACAAATAGTCTTAGTTTGTCTGCAGTGGAGCATGGTCATTAAAGGTATCTCATCCAGACAAGCCAGCAATCAGAGTCAGAAAGCAAAGTATTCTTGCTTTAGAATGAGAAGAGCTTGTTCTGTCTTCACCCTCTCTCCTACAGATATTAAAGAGGATCTGTGTGTAAAATAGTAATAGAAGCCATTACAGTTACTGGCATTTTATAATGGAATTTCTTACCAGAATTTTCATATGCTTCAAAACTGAAATCAGGTTTCCTGTCCTCTGTCACGTGGTCATAAGTAATGTGTGGAATAGTTAACATCCTATCTGGAGAAGAAGGCCCATTGTCCTTGTCTAACTTAAATTTCTTCTTTTTAACCTAAAAGACACACACATTAAATTACTCAAAGCAAGCCACATTTATTTTTCTCTTCAGTAATGTCTTCAATAATAATGCAGTCCCCAATGAGCTATAACTACTCAAAAGAATGCCTGACCAATTAAGTTTACATGATGCTACACTGTGCATTTCTCTGTAAGATTGCCCCCCATCCTGCCAAAACTGGCTAATCACTAGAATTCTGCACACTGTCATTAGCAAATCCCTTGCCTGCAGTAAAAAAAAAAAATCTGCTAGCTCTGCGGAAGTTTATATAAATCAAACTATTCTAGAATATCTTTCCTGTTTTATGGATGCAATAAATCATACCTTCCGCAAAAAGCAAATGGATCTATTGCTACTGATCTCAGATGAACCTGGGATACTAGGGAAGATTGTTGCACAACATCCTCTCCTAGCTTGAGACTACTGTACAATACTCTTAGAATAGAGAGGATGAAGTACTACATAATTGGAAGATTCTGACAAAGGGGTTTTTTTTGCTGTTTTTTAAACAAAAAATCTTAACTTACAGAAACGGTTGATATAAAAATACTATCATATACAGGCACAAGACATCTTCACCATAAAATCTTAGAAAGCCACAAAATCAATAGCTGAGAGAAGCAGCAATTTTGGGGAGTTTTTGTTTTGTTTTAAAAAAAAAACAATTAAAAGTTACTGGTTTGGAAATAGTAATTAATATAATTTTCCAAATATAATTTTCCAAACAATTGGTAACAGTAAGTTACCGACTGATGTGCCCGAGTTAGGTCATTATTGCTCTTTTCCAAACGCAGAGTTCCATTAAAAAAGTGAAGTTTGGGAACTGAAGCAAATTAAGTTATAGTTTAAAACATTTGTATACTGAAAATATCAAAATTGAAATGAAAATAAAACTTTAAACCCAAGTAATAATCTGCAAAGCAAGCGCAACAAATAGCCTCTAGAGTGTTAACAAATTCAATCTAATTTTTAAGTGCTATAACAGGAAAAGTTAGTTACTGGTACCATCACTGATTTCTTCGGTTTTGGACTGGGTGACAGCAAATGATAATTTCTGGAAGGTTTTCGAATGTATATTTTCCATGTAGAAGAGTCTGGGTTTTCTGCTGCATAGCATCGCCAAGCAGTCTAGAACAAATGTTTTAAGCAACATAACAATTAATGCAATTGGACTTGTAGCTGTCTGTACTACAAAGTAACTTCCAAGTAGCCAACACTTCCAAGTGTTAGTCATTCTTTATTTAATAGTATTCTTGAATTTCCCTACTGGTAACATAAACTCAGCATGGTTTAGAATCCTTATTTAGTAAACGGAGACCACATAGTTTGAACTGGGCAAACCAGAAAGGAAGATTGGTCTTTTCAAGTGCAGCTTTTGTTCGCATTAGCAAGAAACAAATAATAAGAGAAAATTCTAGACTGGACTCAAAAGATTGGGGTTGAATCATAGAATCATAGAATGTTTTAGGTTGGAAGGGACCCCTAGAGGTCATCTAGTCCAACCCCCCTGCAGTGAGCAGGGACACCACTAACTAGATCAGGTTGCTCAGAGCCCCATCCAACCTGACCTTGAATGTTTCCAGGGATGGATGAATTTCTTACTTTGACCCAGTCTCCCTCTCCGAGCATTTTGCCTGTTGTATCCTGTGTTACAGGTTCCTACTCAGAAAACAAAAATTGTTCTTCCCTGCCTCATGAGAGTATGATCAGAAAAAAAGCAATTGTGGTGTTGTCAGTAGGGTTATATTCATAGGAAGAAATAAGACTGAGAGCATGAGGGAACAGCACCAATGGTTAACCAAGAGCCAAAACCCAAAACGAATCCTCCCTCCTGCCAACCACCAATGATTAAGTACTATGTTCTAAGACAAAACGGAAGAAAGGCAGGGCTAGGAAGCAAGACCGACCAGAGACAAACCACTACCGTATTCTCTCTTAAATGAGTAAACATATTACCAGAGTTGATTAATAATTAGTTGCCAAACTAAAAAGGCAGATCCTCACTTACACACTACATGAAAAAAGGACATGCATATACATACACAAAATCTAAAGTGGGAGAGGCCAGAAAACATTAGATGAAAGAAGCAAAGCAAGGCATAATGACAGAGGAAAACAGACAGCAGTTGGAAAGTAAAGGATCAGACAATCACCATACAATTCCCACCATGTTTAATAGGATACTGGAAGAAACAACTGGCCTCTAGAAGAAAACAAGAAGGAATACAGGGAAAAAGTACCACTCTCTTCAGCTGTTGTCTTGTACTTATTTCATAAATTACTTGGTTTAAGAATAGTCTTTTTGTAAGTTATTTGTAGAGCACTTCTTAAATCGTGCCTGTAGAAGTCCAAGACGATTAGCAAATCATGATTACCACTATTAAGAACAGGTAGTCAGTGACTCGTCTTTCTGCCACTCCTCTTTAACATTTCAGATGGAGCCAAGTACAACATTCTGGGCATGCAGTCCCAGGCCTCCCAATAATTTGGGATTGATTTCCCAAAAGAATCAGTGGGAACACTAAAAAACCATTCTTTGCAAAACCATACCTTTTTCTGACCAAGGAATCCAAATGAAACACACTGAGTCTGAAGATTTTTGGCTAATCTCTGGCTATAACCAGACTCCTAAATTTAAACCTTTTTCACATTAACTCTGGGACTGTTTAGTTTCAAGCATAAACTTTACAGTTAGCTACTGTTTCCATAAAGAGCCTGACCTGGAAATCCACATTCACTCATGAAGCTAGAGAAGTAAGTCATATGAGAATGCAAAAATGATATGGCTTAGGTGTACATCTAAATTTCTTTTAAATTTGATCCCTGTGCTTATAAAGCTACATGCAGATACTGAGTGGCAGATACTGAGGGAGGGAGGGAAAGCTGGAAAAAAACTAGAATGAAACAATATTAATACTTCTCCAGGGTGAAATGCTGACTCCACTAAAGTAAAGGATAAAATCTCATTGACCTTACTGACACTGAACTGCAACTATATTTTTAACAGAGGAGATCAAAATTTTTCTGCCTGAATGTTATCCTGCATGAAAAGACTGATTTTGCAGAATTCCAGTGGTTGCCAGCCACCTATCCTGGAGCTGAAAAGTTCAGACAACGTTCTCCTATTTAACATGCTGACTTAATTCTCCTAAATCTGAGATTTTTAAGAATTTATTTGTCCCAAAGAAAATGAAGCATATCTGACATTGGCCTTTACAAGCAACAGTGTATTATTTAAAAGTACAATTTTACATGAAGCCTCCTCTCTGTTTTTCACTACTGCGAGCATAGTATTTCATAACATTTTCCCCAGATAAATTGTTCAGTAACTACAGGAGAGCCTTCAGCTTTGATTTTAACCAGCTGAATTAAACAGTTTGCACTGATTTGGGAGTGAAATTTTCTGCTCATTAATTTACATTAAAGGTAGAATTTCCAAAACCGCTTAGAAGACGTGCATCTGTAACTCCCACACTATTTTTAATGGGAATCAGCCATGGAAATACTGCCAACAGTTTTGGAAAAAAACCCCAAAACTATAAATGGAAAGAAATTACAGTATGCAAAATGCAGGATCTCAGTACCTGTATGAGAGAGGCAGCAGCTGGAATCTGACGGTTGAAATGCTTCTGTCTTTGTTTCTGTTGTACCTTTAGGGCAAAGCCTGAACCAAGAATTCCCTATGGGAAGAAAGAAAACACAGATCTAATTTTTTTTTTTTGAAGTGTGAAAAACACACACACAAGCTTGCCAAATTATGTTGTATTAATAAACTTCTATTCAGCATCATAAAACCCAACTAATTATTTAGAGGAAATGACTTAATACTGTTAAGCTTTTAGACTCTGTTAGTATTACTTGTTGAAACAAACTATGAATGCTATCATGCCCTGATCCAAAGCCTATTTAAGTCAGCCGGACTCAAACACTAAAGAGCGAGTAGAAACGATATTTCATACCCTCTAAAAGCCCATAAATGCTTGTGCAGGGGAACGACAGAATAGGGAGAAATATGAACCTGATGTGCTTAACTTCATTTTTATGACAAATAAAGCTTTGGCATGGCACAACTCAGGTCACAAGAAAGACTCTAGTACAGTAACTTCTATTTCCATATGTTAACCCATGCTGGGAAAAGAGGACAAAGAGGAAAAGGAATATTACAAATTGGTCAGAACTTCAATGAGTTCAACACAAGGCCATCTAATCCACTCTAGGACAAGGGATATGGACTAATGGCACTGGATGGTGTACAACCCAAAATGGCCTCTGAATGTATTATAACTGTTAAGTCCAAAATTAAATTTAAATAGAGTCATTTATTTAGTCATTTGCATAGCTATAGACATATTTAACAGATTTTAGTAACGCAGATAAAAGTGAGATCTGCTATAAATCAGCTTACATGACTACAACTACTCAACAAAAGCATAATTCATTTTCTACATATGGTAGTTAAGGTGTCAGAGCAGCCAGTGATCTTGGCTCAACCTCTAACAACTGTATTAATCATAAAGTGTTTTGAATGGAACAGGAAAGGCCCCTCCTATTATGTTCATTTAGTAAAGATCAAAGAGTTAATGATGCTCAAACATCACTTATTTAGGAAACGAAGGATCACTGCTAGATCCAGAACCCACACCGGTTGTGTTTAGACACAACAATTACTTTTGACTGTGATCTCAGCCACCATTATTTGAAACAGCAACAAGGCAGCATGCAATAGTTACTACCCAGCAACGATTTACTGCCAGAGCTTCAAACCCTGGATTTCCCCCTTGGGCTATCTCACATGAACAACTTAATTCGGTAATAAAATCACACTGATAAAGGGGTGTTTGTTGTTGTTTTACTTCTACAAACGACTACGAAAATCTGACAGGTAAACATAAAAGCATTGCTGTGAAGGTGGGTCTGCTACACAATTATTCATAAAACATCTTTGCTGGCATTCAAGTCTGAGGAAAACCCAAAAACCTCTTCAGTCAAAATAGTACTTTTGGGCATTTTTCTTACAGATCATTTCATTTATCAGATCTCTCTTCTAAACAAGGAATAAATTTGAAAGATGTTAGAACGAGAAGGGGAGAAAGAATATGCTTTAAAGGCAAACTAATGCTGGAGAGTCTAAAAATCTACACTTACCCTCCTCTGCAAAAGGTTGCATAACTTTTAAGTATGTGACAAACCTAAAAAAGCCACTGGAGTTTTAATAGTTACTATTTCATGTTGTTACAAATTTTTGTGACAGTATTGGCATAAAAGTATTCTTCTCAACCATCTTGTACTTATCCCCACCTCTTCCGTGCCACTAACATCTGCTAACACAACTGTTTGTGTCACTGAACTGAAAAACTTGCTGAAAAATAAACATTTTAACAGCATAGTTCAGAAGTATTGCTACATTTCTGAAAAAAATACCCCTAACTACCCTTGGCACTGAACATTTCGGGTTTTCAAACCACAGACCAGGTTTCGCTGATTTTGAACTTACCCTTGGTACTCAAGCACCTTGTTTCTCATTAGAAAGTACTTGGGAACCTGTTTTCAGTGCAAACCAAGTGCCAGAACACCTTTAAAAGCTCAGCCCTGGGTCACTTTTGAAAATGCGACTTTGGCCATGGACAGATGCTGATTTGGCAAAGAGCTGCATCAGTGTCCCTGCTTGCTTATTGTTGTCTTTCTGCCAGTGACACCTTTTTGGCAGCTTTGCAAGAAGAAGGATGTGTATGAAAACTCTACAGTTCACCCTGGACCTAATCAGTTGAGTAAACTATGAGTGAATGCCTTAAAAAGCCAAAACATCACTAAGTCACTAAGTCCAGAAGTAATTAGCATGAGAAATAATTTCCTTTACACTTCTGAGAGAGGCAGAAAAAGAATTTTGAATTAAACATCTCTTTCTCAATTACATACCAAATCTAGTGTTGCATACAATAAACACTTCATATTTATTTTTTGTGCTACTTATAAAAGCTCTTTTGCTTCTACAAGCCACGTATATTTTGACTACAATATAAACGTTTAATACAAAGCTTTCACAGTATCAGGTTAAATGAAAGGTTAAAGAATCAATAACGAAAGTTCCCTCTGATGACTAACGAGTGAACACCAAATTGCCAGCAGAAGCACAAGATAACCTACCGCAGGTAGTGCAAAAAATGAAATTGCGAATACTGAAAAACAAGATGCAATGGTCTTTCCTATCCAGGTCTGAGGCACTTTGTCCCCATAGCCAATAGTTGTAACGGTCACCTGTAAAGAGAAATACATAGAGCATTACAGCAAGCGTTAATGTGGCAGTTTGGGGTTGCTGTTCTTTCTTTCTTTTTTATTTATTTTAAAGAAATATCAGTTGCATTCCTAACTCTCCCAATGACAGTCTGTGTGACATTAATGAAGGTAACTCTCCTCTCCAGGTTTGCTTCCCCATCTATAATAGATGGAAAAAGGTACAGGAAATTCAATTACAATAAAATAGACGTTTAAAATCTTATAAAGTAAAACCATTAATTTAAGCCTTCATGGCATATGAGGTTACTGGGATATGGGTTGCCTGCCCACGTTCCTTAGGGGGAGGCTGCCAAAAGTTCCGAACTGCTGACTTTATTTATGGGCAGATATTTGCTGCAAGAATTACAGGGCTGTTGCATAGCAAGAGCATATATATACTGTAACCATGGACTACGACTGGGGTCAGACATGAAGTATTCTAAAGAATAATATCGGTATAAATAGCAAGAGAAGCTGAAACATTTCCATGCAGTAAAGATCTTGAAAACATAGCCTAACAAATCACTAATTCATATAATACATTGAGAGCAAGAACAGATAATTTAATGCACGCATTCAGGAAACATCTGTTGAGCCTGGGTTTCAAAACACTGAAGTAAAGATTACCACCACAGTGATGTAGCATAACAAGGTTTAATAAGTCATTATTTGCATAAGCTCAAGGAAAGAATGGGTTTGTTTGAAGCAGAAGGATACACTTGGCATCTGAGAGCAATTTAAATTCCCCTATGTCATAAGCTATTTCTCAATTTGGAAATTAGAGAGATTTTTATCTGTGACTTTGAAGAAAACAAACCAAATCAGAGCACGGGAAACCACATGAAGCTCCCAAGCAGTTGAAGCATGCCTCAGTTGCTGGCTGTTCACATTTTCTTCTGACAGTGTGGGCTTCAGCTGCCCAGGACACAGAGGACATACACAGGCCATCCCCATCTTTCCTGCCGTTGCTCCTAGCCCACCTGTCCACTGTAATGCGTACGACCCAGTGACTGCAGAAATGCAGGCAATGACCAGGGCACCATCTCCAGGGGAGGAAAGAAGGGACGGGCAGATTTATAGAGGCAAGATGTTTGTTAAGGGGGTGAAGGGATGGAGAACCTGGGTTTGGGGAAATAAAAGGCCTTGACAAGTGCTTCAGGAAAAGCGTGGCTGTCAGCCACTTTAATAATTGTCCATTCGTACTAAAGGAAGAGACGCCAGAGGGAAATCCTGTGGGTGTAATTTCTGACCTGAGCTGTACCTCAGAAACACACGAAGCCAGCCATCCATGCTCAAACTGCCCACCTTCTAAGCAACATCATATGTGTCTGTCAAACACATGACAAAGGCACAGCTCTAGGTGCTTGAGACAGCTATGTTAAAAGTTTATTGTTAGTTGCTGATATGCAAAACATTCAAGTATTAGCATTTAATTTTAATACAAGTTTTTTAAATGTGGCTTATTTCCAAAACTGTATCATATCCTACAAAAGTATTTTAAGAATTATTAAGGTAAGTTAAATACCCAAGTAATTTTGCCTGTATTCCTGAAATTGTTGTTGAAATACCACCTTAATTCAGGGCCTGGTGAGGAACTGAAGGGATGACATTATCTTCTCACCTACGTAAGAGGGCCAGTTTAAAAAAAAAAAAAATCCTAAATTCTTATTACAATTTCCTGTTCAAAAAATATGGTATAAAAAGGGAAATACAGTTATGGGAAAAGTAATGGCCTCCAATACCTTCTTACATGAAAGATTATGAGAGAAGATAGTGGTTTATGCCTCAGTTTCTGAAAAGAGTTACAAATCCTTGTCATCAAAAAGTCTTATCAACTATTCTGTGTTACAACCTTAACATCATGTTGAAATAAACACATTAACTAGAAATGTGAAAAAAACCAGACAGTTCTGAGCTAAATGAAGTATAACTGAAGAAAAATTCATATACAACTAAAAAGTATTTATGTCCCCTTTCCCACCTCACCCCCACCCCACCTCCATCCCTTCTGAATTGGTCTATATGAAGCATCAGTGACACAAGAAAAGTATTTTCGGTGCTCTTTGTTTAGGATTTTTAAAAAAAACAAAACAAAACGTTTTTGAAATTGGGTTGCAAATCAAAATGTGTGTTTAAGTTAATATTTTTCTCTGCCCCCATAATTACAATCCATCTACAAATGCATTGTATTCCAAAATTACATATTTTTTTCCCCAAGGTATACGCTGTTGAAACCTTATATGCCAAGTTTCTGCCCTAAATGAATTTTTACAGTCAGATTATAGCCCCCTAAAGAGTACAATACTAATTTTACAGTTGTAAAAAAGGATCTTATAATGGAAATACTGACTCAAATTCTACACTAGCATAGTAAATATGTTGGCATAATGAAATTAAATTGATACAAGAGCTCACACATTAAATTTTCTTTGAAAAGCAGCATGTAAAACTAATTGTTTTAATTAGGAACAAAATCATATTCATCCATTGACTATTTCAGAACTTGGATCTGATATATATCACCACAGGCTTTGGTATTAAGACTAATCTTATTCCTATTAAATATGCATCCATAGTCTGAAGGAAGAAATATAAAGCAAAAATCCACACAGCAAGAGGAAATAGTAATGTTCGTCAGCACCGAATAGGGAAGGGATTTTATTCAAGGCTATCGGGCTAGAGTGAGCACAGCAAACTAATCAGGTGAGTAACAATGCTCTGCTGATTAAATCCTTGCTGTGTGCCTTGCAAAAATTTGGATAGTTAACCAGCTACAAAATACAAGGTGGCATGATTCAGAGGTATTAAAGAGGCAGACATCACAGGACTGAGGGAGGAAACACAAGCTAAAAGATAAAAAAGACAAGCGTTAAAGCAAATAAAGGCAAGTCACCTTATAGAAAAATACCTTAACTGCTTTGTTTCTAAATTTGTAGCGCTGCAACTTCAAAATCAATTGCATGAGCTATTGTTTTGCATACCAAATACCACGCAGAATTTTTTGACCCACTCACAATACGCATCTTGATTATATCAAGTAATACAGGAACAACATCCAGCAATGTATCAGAAACATCGACTGGCTCCCTGACTTCTTTGCAATTGAAGTATAGCAAATTGCAAAATGGCTTGAATGCTCTCCTGTACGCCTAAGTGTAATGAACACATTAGAAGCCCTTCTACTGCTTGACATCTTATTCAGTCTACTGCATTCATGCAAGCTGAATATAAAGTAGAATCTTTCCAAGTTGCTGAAACCCATGCAGCACAAGCGCAAACAGATTAGACACTCACGCTTTTATTTTACTGTGAAGTACGCAATCTGTGTAAACCTAAAAAAAACCCCCTAGTGATCTTTCGATATTTTGAATTCTTTTCCAAATGACAATATTGTTCTTCCTTGTGCGTATGAGGATGTTAACAATAAGAACCAATGCACACAACAGTCATCCCACTTTCTGCTCGCAATCACCTCTATGAACACTGCAGCACTCTAAGATGATTCAGGTTACATCCTTCAGATGAACAAGTTAAGAGGCTATGTTCTGCAGGACACAAAAGTTTTGAAACCTTGGAATTAAAATTGTAATCCAAAACTGAAGACTTCCTGGTCACTACTATTATAAACATTTAAAAGGGATGTTTGGATTATTTTTCCTCTTAAAATTTCGAAGTAGTTTTCATACAGTTATCATTGCAGGCTCACATCATCATTCTTGATGCAGCTGAAGTACACAACTGAGACACAACCACATCTGAAGGTCACTGAAACACTTCTAATAAGATAGGAAATGAAATGGAACTACACATCCAAGTGCAAGCATAACAAACAGAATATATTAACTTCAGTGCCATGTCTCTCAAGTAACAGATCCTCAGTGCTGCCTAGCCATTGCTCTCGGATCTTAGTTTAATACCTCAAGATGACACTTTCAGCCATCAATCAGTTCTGACCAAATTAGTGCCCACTCTAAACCTCCTAATCAAATGGTGGCCCAAACTAAAAACCTCCACTTGTGAGATCTCAGAGATAAAACCAGAAGAGTTAAAAAAAACCAACTCTTGAAAATTAAGTTGGAGCATTGAGCTCACCTAAATTTGTCAAGACTGTTCTGTGCAATGAAAAAAGGGACTACAGCAGCTTTAACCAAGTCAGTACAAATACAAGGGTCAACGGGATGTTCTGGTTACTATTCCTAGTTTCTGGCTAGTTCAAGTCAGTCACATTATGTCAGCTCATTCATGATCTCTTGAAAATGCAACTCCATCAGAAAATGACCTGGCTTTCCCCTCACTATTCCTGTTGGGATGTTATTCCAGAACTTCATGCTATTGATGGTACCAGACATTCTTGTAGGCTCCTGCCTTCATTTCTGAAAGATAGGTTTCCAGTCTTGTGTTTCTGTTCCACCATTTCACGGTCTCAAGTTTATCCCCCTCCCCTCTTCTGTTGCCTCATTCCTGCATTACACACACCTGCAACACAGCATGCTCCAAAGGCTGCTGAATCCCATTCTCAGTGGGTTTAGCCTCACAAATAAAAGTGGTTTTCACTTGCTCTTGTAAGTCTATTCATCCCCTGGATCATCCTGGCAGTAGTTTAAGGATGACAAGATACAGGACATAAACTCGCATAAAAATAGGGAGAATTGTTCATTATTAGTGAAGGTATAGGCAAAGTGTTGGGATTCATCTGAGCTTCCCCCCCCAAGCACCCCTACCAAAGTACAAAGGTAACTAAATCAGGAAAAAATAGTCCATCAAGACGACTTTAAACCTCCCAGGAAGATCATTACTTGATCATCATTATGATCATTTTTACTTGGAGTGAACAGACAATTTTAGATCTGAACTCAGCAGTAAATGTATACATGGAGACAAGCAATAAAAGTGATAGTTAATGCATTGTCAGTTGTTTAGATTTTACAGTACGGCGATACCCACTTTCTTTGGGAGGCTGCAGTATGCCGGCCCTTCTCTGCTCACCGATCAGATGAAGGGGAAAAGGCGGGAGGTCTGCTGGCCACCATCAGTCACACTGCTGGCAAAGTCAGCAGCCAGCTCTGCCTATTGGACTTGATCTCACCAGTGTTGAGCTCAAGCACATATAGGTCTTAACCTATAGTAGAGGAGTTTCCCCTATCTAGACTTCGCTCAACAGACCACTTCTGTACAAAAAAATGTCAGAAAAAGCAGCCAGTTGAAGTAGTACCCTCTATATCTCAGTGTGATATTGAAGAAAATGCTGGGGAAACTTATCAACATATATAGATAGTCTGACTACAATTTCTGAAATGTTTGTGGAAATTCTGCAGCTATTTATTTCCCATTCAGTATTATATTATACTCCACAAAATATAATAATTATACGGAAAAGAAACAGCAGTACATAGGTACAACAAGGGAAAAAAAGAATGCACAAGCATATACAAGGTAGCCAAATATCTTAGGAGGGAAGTTTTAAAACATCTTCCTATGAGGATAATTCTAGCCACGTGACAGAGGAATATTAGAGCGAAGTTAGTTTCAGCCTCCTATAGACCCATTTCAACAGGAGCACAATTTGTGCTAATTACTGACATTTAAATGAAAGATAAATTCCTTAATTATAAATATTTTTTTCTAGATCATGACATAGAAAATTATCTATATTTTCAAATACTTTTGTTTCATCAAATGGAAAACAAGTGTTGAAAATTTCTGGATTCTTATAGGTTTGGGGTTTTTTTCCTAGCTCTTTGATATCTTTTGATATGTGCTCATAGAGTTTTTTCCTAGCTCTTTGATATCTTTTGATATCTGCTCATAGAATTAAAGCTCAGAGATGAGAAGGCAAGACACAAAGATTGCATGCAAGAAGCATTTAAAAATACTAACCCTTACATCTTCCAACTCCCACTCCAAAAATTCCTACAACTACCAACTCCCCCCACAAAGAACCCAAACACTTCATCCCAAAACTCGGGGGGGGGGGGGGGGGGGGGGGGGGGGGGGGAGAGAAAGGATATAACAAGCCTATAGTTAGTTTTCTTGACAGTTCTCAGTACAGTCCTCAACAGCTTTTTTAATTTAGAAGCGGGGAAAAAGGGTTCTGAATAACACAAGATCCCTTTTACATGGCAATTTTTCAATATTTATCTTCAACTATTTATAAATTAAATCAGATCTGTTCCGATTTAGCAAAAGTTCTATGCACGTGTAGTTTCAAGCAGTGTTTCCTGCAACCTTTCAGCAAAGTTTTTTTCCACAATTTTGATTTTCAAATTACGTTAAGCACATACTGATAGGCTTTGCTAAATAGGAACATGGTATGCTTAGAAGTAAGCAAACTTACCGATGTTTTGTTGAATTTGTTCTTTGGTGAGAAAGCATATGTCGGTGAATTAAAGGCACAAGAAATTCTTAACTACAGCTGGTACTTGCAGACAATTGCTCAATCCAGTTCAAACCAATTCAAAGGAACGTGCACAGTGTAATATCCATGCGTGGCTATATTCAATAATTGCTTGTGGCAAATAGTGTTCATGATCAAAGAGACTGTTAGCACAATCCACATAATGGTTTTCCTGAAGGATGTTTTTTCAGATGTGAAGGTTGGAAATTGTCTGTCGCTCAGTGGATATCAAAAGGAGAGCTCCCCTCAGTCTGCCTCAGTCGTAATGCTTAAGGGGGGGGGGGGGGGGGGAAACAATCAAAAACCCCACACAACACACCACAAACAAACAAAAAAAAACCGACAAAAAAAAAAAAAGACTGAGCCAGTAACATTCCCTGAAGGTGGTCATCTTTGACAGATTTGGTGAGAACATTTAGCATCTTATTTTTCATTTTTTTAGCCTTTTTTTTTTAAAAAAAAAAAAAAAAAAAAAAGAATCTTGTTCTTATTCTCCAGAATCTATACTAAGTCTTTAAGACTGTTAGTTTGGACGTGAAAGACAACAAAGGACAACATAAGCAGACTAATTTTGAATACTTGCACTGGGGAGCTGAAAGATGCGGCATGTTACTTGCGTTTTACTTGCAAATATTCAAGTTGTCTTTTGCAAGTCATACAGATATGCAGCCATTGGCAGAATTATTTATACAACATGCACTGCATTCAAAACCAACAAGCCTCAGTTTTCACTGGCAAGCTCTCTCCTCACCCCTCCCAAGTCAAGGGACCACATGAGGGGGACAAGGAGGGTAAAATCCCTCCCACCATAAGAGAAGATCAGGTTTGTGACCACCTGAGGAACCTGAACACACATAAATCCATGGGACCTGATGAGATGCATCCCAGAGTCCTGAGAGAATTGGCTGATGTAGTTGCCAAGCCACTCTCCATGATATTTGAAAAGTCGTGGCAGTCAGGTGAAGTCCCTGGGGACTGGAAGAAGGGAAACATTGTGCCCATTTTCAAAAAGGGTAGAAAGGAAGACACTGGGAACTACTGACCTGTCAGCCTCACCTCTGTGCCTGGGAAAATCATGGAACAGATCCTCCTAAAAGCTATGCTAAGGCACACGGAGGCCAGGGAGGTGATTCGAGATAGCCAGCATGGCTTCACCAAGGGTAAGTCCTGGGTGACCAACCTCGTGACTTTATATGATGGTGTGACAACAACAGTGGACAAGGGAAAACCAATGGACGCCATCTATCTGGACTTCTGCAAAGCCTTTGACACGGTCCCCCACAACATCCTTCTCTCTGTATTGGAGAGGTATGGATTTGATGGGTGGACTGTTCGGTGGGCAAGTAATTGGTTGGATGGTCGCATCCAGAGGGTAGTGGTCAATAGCTTGATGTCTGGATGGAGACCGGTGACAAGTGGTGTCCCTCAGAGGTCCGTACTGGGACCAGTGCTGTTTAATATATTCATCAATGACATAGACGGAGAGATCAAGCATACCCTCAGCAAGTCTGCAGATGACACCAACCTGAGTGGTGTGGTTGATATGCCAGAAGGACAGGATGTCATCCAAAGAGACATGGACAGGCTGGAGAGGTGGGCCTGTGTGAACCTCATGAGGTTCAACAAGGCCAAGTGCAAGGTCATGCACCTGGGTCGGGGTAACCCCCAGTATCAATACAGGCTGGGGGAAGAAAGAATCAAGAGCAGCCCTGCCGAGAGGGACTTGGGAGTACTGATGGATGAAAAGCTGGACACAAGCCGGCAATATGTGCTGGCAGTCCAGAAGGCCAACCCTACCCTGGGCTGCATCAAAAGCAGCATGGCCAACAGGTCAAGGGAGGTGATTCTGCCCTTCTACTCTGCTCTGGTGAGACCTCACCTGGAGTACTGTGTCCAGCTCTGGAGTGCTCAGCACAAGAAGGACATGGAACAGTTGGAGCAGGTCCAGAGGAGGGCTACAAAAATGATCCGAGGGCTGGAGCACCTCTCCTATGAGGACACGCTGAGAGAATTGGGGTTGTTCAGCCTGGAGAAGAGAAGGCTGCGGGGAGACCTGATTGCGGCCTTTCAGTGCTTAAAGGGGACCTATAGGAAAGATGGGGAAAAGCTTTTTATAGCAGGGCCAGCTGTGACAGGACAAGGGGCGATGGTTTTAAACTAAAACAGGGTAGGTTTTGACTAGATATAAGGAAGAAATTCTTTACACTGAGGATGGTGAAACACTGGCAGGGGTTGCCCAGAGAGGTGGTGGAGGCCCCATTCCTGGAAACATTCAAGGCCAGGTTGGACGGGGCTGTGAGCAACCTGATCTGGTTAGCGGTGTCCCTGCTCACTGCAGGGGGGTTGGGCTAGATGACCTCTGGAGGTCCCTTCCAGCCCAAGACATTCTATGATTCTATGAATAATACACACAAATCTTTACTCTGTGCAACAAGATAATCCCAGGTTTCTTCAAGAACCCCATAAGCTGGAACGGCAAATAGCTATAGCCCAGCGTTCTCAAGGAAATTCAAATAAAGCCTAGGAGGCCAATTTACATATGGAAATGGAAAAGCAATATAGATTTATAAATAACAATGAGAATGAAGAACATTTAATTAAGAGTTATGCACCCTATGGGTATGTCTATAGTCAGCAAAGCACAATAATATAAAAGTTCCCAATTCCAGATGCAGTTTAATTGTGGTAATACAGACCTTTTACATGGTTTACTTTACGCTATGCTACATAGTCTATTGCCACTACCCAAAGACCTTTTTTAGCTGTAGACATACGCTGAGATAACAAAAAAAGCGCAGTGTTGCAGAGTGAAAAAGGGTAAGGTAAGTGCACTTTCAGAGAATTGAGATTGCCAGACAGATCACGTATCTATGACAGTGTTTGAGAGAGGAGCCGTGAATTGTCCTCTTCTGAGTGTCCAGTTCACAACAGACTGAGACAGGTTTTCAGTGACCAGAATTTGTGGCATTTAAGCAATTCTGAAAATTCTGGCTAAAACGTAACAGAAACTTGAGACCTAACACTTTGAGAAGGCTTTTGTATGAGTTTGAGACCTTCATGAGGAAGCATCCTGACACTTAATTACCTCCCAGTTATTGTCCTAACTTTACAAGGCTTTTTCCTAGCAGAAAGCATAAAGAATATTACAGTATCAAAATTAGAAAGACAAAATAACTGGTATGCCTATTAGCTGTGCAATAATTCCCTGAAAGGAGAATATGTCAATATCCTGACAGATCGTTTTGCTTCTATGGAAGGTTTTACTGTATTTGCAGTAAGCCAATCTGGTCTGTCACATACTCAATTTTTAATGCCAATGCCAGCATGTGTTTTTAAATGCAGCTACATCTGCCACTGTTAATTATCGAGTCATCTGACCACTGTACTGGAAAATAAGAATGCCATGATGACATGAAAGCATTGGAAAAGCCACTTGCCAGAAAGCCACTTCCTTGCGCTACACAGCAAGTTTTTTGATCCTAAGAGAGGCTGTATTTAACCATGGCAGACAGCAAGAGGAAAGAATTCTGCAAAAGATCTTAGTAGCAACCTAAACAAAACCTACTGTATTCAAAAAAGTCTACATATGCATTTCAGCACCAGGAGACCTGTAATAGACTTGCTCTTCAATAGATCTTTCCTTCCTGAAACAGCAAGCAGTACTGTTTGTAGAGAGAAGACTACATAAGCACACACACAGAGGTTTATTAAAAACACTTCTTTAAAAAAAAGTGGTTTATTAGTGAAACAGAAGTGTTAATCCTATCACTCTTGTACATAAGACTTCACTAGTAGTCTCATTTTTAATGAAAAAAGAAACCATGCCTTTTGTCTTAAAACAGCAAAGAGAAAACTCTAGAAGATCAGCATGTTTTGAAAATGCAAGCATGGAATCAATAGTGATGCCTATGCATTTTAAAGATCTGTAGCACTTAACAATGACAACTTGTTTTATTAAGCTACATACGATTAAAGCAGGAAAAAAAAACCCAAGTCATTGCTTGAATGCTAACAATAAGGAAAAGCAGTTTCCAAAAAGTACCTTTCTTTGAACTGTAATAGGAAGAGGAAAGGGAAACAATTACAGACGGGAAATCCCAGAACACAGCAGCCAACCTAATATTTACATATCATGTGAGAAAAGAAGGAGGGAATTGTTACCAGCAGGACAAAAAAAAAAAAAAAAAAAAAAAAGGTCAAAAAAACCCAAACCAAACACACACATACAACCCCCCCCCAAAACACTAGCCCTGATTTAGCAAGACTCTTACCACCTTAGAAGGTTGAACCTTACCATGAGAAAGTTAGCAAGAAGTAATTGCTCTAACAGAAGGGAACACAGGATAAAGAAATGAGAATAGGTGTTTCTATATCCTATATATATAATTTGATCGCTTCTGATGACTTAAGACTATAAAAACCAAATAAAACTACTGATCATCTATATAGTATTTTCTTATTTTCACAGAATTACAAACCCACAAAGTGTATTGAAGCAAATAAGAGGCCATTTCAAAGTGCTGTTCTTACTCCACGCTTGCCTGAACTTTAATCCACATTTGAAGGTGTTAACTACTTTTAGTACATGTGAAATTGCTATACATACCACTCCCCACCACAGGGCATCTGCATAGCTGCCAAACTCTGTCTCTCCAGAATCATTTACAGCATCTTTTTCAGCCAGGTACACAAAATAAGAGGAGAAAATCAGGCCCAGGAATCCAATGTAGAGTGTAGTTATCAGTTCCTGCGAAGACAATCAAAATAACGGCGTTATGATATTATTGAAACACTTAAATTACTTATCACTGGTGTTTTTTAAAAGATAATTGGAACAGGAGAATTTTATTTCAGCATTTAATAACCATTGACACCAACTGTTGGCTGCACATAGTAACAAAAATCCACTGAGGTCAACGGTGAAAGAATTTACACCGTAGCTCATGACTTGGTCCAGCATGGACATTTCAAACACAGAGTCAGCACAACCTCCTCACTTGCAAGCATGACTCATTAACCTTCTGGCCACCAAAAAGTAGTTGGGTAATTTTTTCAGACAGTGCCACATTCAAAACAGCTTTGGCATTTAGATACATACTTTTAGAAATATTCAGACTACTTTTCAGAAGTCTTGTTTTTTGGTGATTAAGTGCAACTACAAGTCAAAAGTTTACCAAAGTGGATGGGAATAGTTTTAATCTTTTAGGAACTTTTTACCCCTTGAACAAGGCAGAACAACCATACCTCGTTAAAATAAATGACTGCCTGCCTCCGCGCTAAATGTACTTGACATCATCAGCATGTCTGCACACACGCTGTTCTGAATACAAGGACTTTTGCATCAATTATTACGCCAATCCTCAGAGCACTCAAACTTACTTGTCTGTGTATGAACACTACTGATCCCAGCAGCCTCCACGTACCACCCTGACGGTCAACATGCAGCATTCGTAAAATCTGCAGAAAACGGATGCCCCTGGAACATAATTTTTAAATGACCGAAGAAACTAAATGTACAAGTAAAGAAATAGAAGGGGGAGAGGGTAAGTCTGTCTCTTCCGAAAGACCATTTTAAGAGAGAGACATAGTATTTTATGTTAGACTTAGCAGCCTGTCTCGTTTCACTCTGTTCGCCCATCCTTCATCTTGTTTGTTATGAAGACAGCATGGAGAGAGATCACATAAGAGAAGGACAGCCCTTTGTACACATGGCTAGTAAGGATAACTCAGGCATTCAGGCATTTTGGACACAAACTGTGAATACTCTAGAAATCATTCATCAACTCATATTTGGCCTGCTCGCCAGGGTGGGAAACAGCATAAAGAAACAGCTAACTAAATCTGAATTCCTCACCTTTGAAGAATTTCATAGGCAATTTGAACCAGGCAGTCCGATAATATTTTAAAATACTCTTTTTATGAGAGTCACTGCAATCCTAGAGCATCGCTGCAGCTAGTGCGCAGAGCACAGTACACTGCTGTGTACCATCTCGTTCAAGAAAACCAAGTGGTGTGACCTTCCTAAGCACAAGGTAGATTCAGTCCACCAGGAATTCACAACTGCTAACCCCAGGCATTTTATGAAGAAGCAGCTTGAAGACCTCAGAGACAGGAAGCATGAAAGAGTTGCTATGAAACTCAACCAAGAAACTAAAGCAGCATTTGGGTAGAACCCAGCTATAGTTGGGGAGAGGGGGCAGGGGTACGTGCACCTCTGTCCCCACCAGACATAAATGCATTACAACCAAACACACAGAAAATTTTATTTCCCTGCACCTAATGGGATCACTGTTTCACACCCATGCATCACGGGTGATCATGACTCTGTTACATGACTGAGCAGTGACTCCTTTTCTCCTGCAAGAACTGAAACAGGAGGTAAAAAAAGGAAAAAAAAACAAAAGCTATTTTACTCAGACAGCACTATTTCCTTTCATTGCATATAATTACCTGATAGCTGAAGTTGCAAAGACTTGACCTTTAGAGCCCACACAAAGAACTATCATGGAAGCAACAACTACAATTAAATCTGGAAAATAAAAGTCAATTGAAAAAATGAGTTAGCAGCATCTTGCAAGACTGTTACTAGAACCAATGCCAATATTACTTCAACAATTTGAACAGTCACCCCAAGTTAAGATTTTTGTTTATCTATCAAAAGATCTCTATTGTAAAATATAAAGAAAATATAAACATGTGATATGATAGAAAGGTTTTACTGGTCCAAGATGGCCACATTCTAGATGAATGACGAGAGTGATATGAATTACTGTAAAGCAGCCTCAGCAGCCTAGAAGCCTTATTAGCTATAACCCATGAAGAATTTCAGTTTCTATTATGTCTTCTGTATATCTTACAGTCTCTGCTGGTTTAGTCAGTAATTTATTCATTGACAGAGGTTTTGGGTTTTATCTCACATATAAGACAATTGCCTTACTATTATTTCACCTGTCCCAGGGAGAGAAAATCTGGCATTAGTGTATGAGTCTAATTTAGTTTAAGTCAGCCATTACCCTCGGACTATACTCTAAATCTCTGTGCCTCAGGCCTAGTTAATTCTGGAAAGGAACTCTGTATTTTGGAGAATGAAATAGTTCTTGATACATATGTAGGAATGTTTTGCTTTCCAAGCTGAAATAAATTGGATGGTGTTTCAGAGCCCCTAGCATTCTAGGTCTCAAGAGAAATGGATTGTGGACAGAGTACAAAGAGGCAGTCAAAGCCATTTCATAGTTGCAGTCACACCTGAAATACAGTTGTTATTGTTACATATATATGCACAGAGAAGCTAAACTATCTTATGATTGCAAAACACTCAGGTACAAAATTTTGTAATTTATATTCAGCAAAATTGTAGACAGTTGATAAAAAACTAGATCTTCTACTCAACAACAAATACTGTTTCTGAGTAGCGGAAACAACCATGTCACAGAACAAGAATTACTACGCTTCTATAACAATACTGCTTTTCCAAAATCTGGTTTGTTTAATCCATTTATATCTTAAGTGCTTCAGGGCAAGGGTCTTTAAATAGTTCTCTCAGTACTGGCTAACAATATAAAGATATATTTTGGATTATTATGTTTGCTTCTTTCAGTGAAATTGTTAAATGCATGACAAGCGTTCTAAAAAAATAACGGTTTGTGACATATTTGGAATATATGGATGTAATTTCTAAGAACACTGAAGTCATATTAGGAAGTCAACTGCAGTGAATATCAAAGGAAGCTAGGTGCTCAGTTCCAAATGTATCGCTGAAAACCGTATTTTAATCCCATAGATACACAAAGTAACTACAGTGCATCTATCATGCTCCACCACGCAGTACGTAGCTCAATTGTGCAAAATAAACTTATAATAAATTATTCAAATGGCTGCTACAAAAAAAAAAAAAGGCTGTTCAGTATCTTTAAAAAAAAATACAGTTGTAGCTATTGTACAGTGTCTGGGATCCTGAGGTCACAGGAGACAGGACTATGGCCAAGACTTATTTCTGGCAAAGTTAAACACTTGTAAAAACTGTGCTCTTCTGGAAAAACAAACCAAGCTACATTTGTTCTCAAATGACAGTGCCATGGATTCCTGAAAGGAAATTCAGATCTACATTAATGTTAATGACAAGAGCTCTTGCTCTGACTTGGCTTCAGCTACTACAGAAATTCTACTTCTCAAAACTTTCAAGGACAAGTTTTATTCATTGTTTACATCAACTTCGCAAGCTGTGCATACTCACCAATGATTGAAATAGGCTTCCGAGCAAAACGAAGCCTTCCCCATATTCCAACATATTTACTGCGGCATCCTGCTGACCATAACCGAACCACGTATTCTGTTCCAAAAAACACCACTAATACAATTTCCTAAAAGAAACAGACAGGGAACTAGGTTAATTCTCTACTGTACGTCTTTCCACTTTTTTCAGAAGGTATTAGGAAAGAGTAAAATAAAATGTAAAATTTGGAAGGTGAAAAAAAATGTCAGCTATACCAAAATTACCTAAACATAGAAGAACCTGTAAAAGTAAAGAAAGAAAAGATTAAGAGCAAGGCTAAACGCTTTAATTGCACGCAGTTTGGCTTGTCTACACACACTAAACATGAAAACCATCCTGTGCAATTCACTTGGTTTAATTCAAACAAAAGGTTTCCTGACTGAGCCAAAGAAAACAAGCAGAGTCTGTATTCAGAGGATGAGTATTCTGCTAGCGTATTTCATCCCAGGAAGAGGTGTGCTTCACATTCCATTTACTGTATCAGCTTAACCTCCCACTTACTCATACTTCTTCAGTCTTCCTTTAATCTCACATGGATTGAAGACAGATTTCTAGTACCCATTACCAATATGTCAGTCTCCGGGCGCACTGAACACATAGTGAGATCTCAAGCACACCCTTCCAATCCTCTTATCAACAACTATGAGACCAGCAGAAACAGAGGTCTAGTCCTGAAGCACTGCTGGTATCAAGCTACCTGCTAACCACAGACCTACACTAAAGTATGACTTTGGAAATGCCTACAAAGTGATAGATGTCAAAGACATCTGATGTTCTTGTTGATTAGACAGAGGTACAATTATGTTGTATTTGGAATTTAGTCATTGTGCAGATAAACCTCGCTTTTCTACAGTCTGGTTAAGCATGGCATACTCAGCATAGTTTCCTCAAGTATCGGGAGCTGCAATACTTCCTTATTGGCCAACTTGATTAATAACTGGCCACATTCTCTACCAGAGCCAACAGCAAAACCTACTAATTGGAATGGCAACAGTGGCTTGTAATTGAAAACACACAACACATGGCATATGGAAAGAGTAAAGCAGAGAAACCAATCACAAGGTATCACAGTTACATAGGATAATGCAGATTAAGAAAACGAGCTGCTTATTTCATGGAGTGATTTAATACTGCAGAGAAGACGACATGCCGCTGAACACTTTATCCAGCCTCCTCTCATTTCTGCAGGGTTCACTGTTTTTCATAACAGATTGGCAAACGGGACTCAAGATAGCACCTATGATTATTTTCTAAATTAACTGAAATAACCAGGATACAACCCTAGTCCAGTCAAGATGAATGGGAGTCATACTATCAGTTCCAAAAATGCATGAATAAAATAATGGGTCTGCACTAGCAAAAGGAGAAAAAAAGCAAAGAGAGGAAAAAATGTTATGCATCAGTTGACTATGCTGTAATCTTTTTGTAGCCCTAAAACACCAATCTCCTGATGGCATAACAAACTGTTCATCTCAGAGCACTACAGTGTTGAAGTTCGACTCCGTGACACTTCTAGAAAAGCTAGGAGAACATTAGCCAGGACTCTTTCCCTTAGTTTTAACAATCTCATAACGTGTGCAAGATATCAGATGCAGCAGTACAGCTATCACAATTGTTTATAGTCACTTGTATTCCAGTTAGATTTTCAAGATGTAATGAAACTGTCCAGATCATTGGTTGTAATAAACATGAAGCTCAGACCCTTCAACCCAGCCAAGATCCTCTTCTACAGCTTCATTCTGAAAGGATCCACCAGAACCCTTCCCTTTCTTTTTTAAATTAGACATATTTTAAATTGGAAATATTTTAAATTAAATATTTTTCAATAAAATAAACTCATAATGAACATCATGAATCTAAAGAAACAGCATCTGCACCAGACACTTTCAGGAAAGTCTGCGTCTTACGACAGAAGCTTCAAACACAATGAAACTCTCCCTTTGTCTAATTTTACCTCATGTTATTTACTTACAGTGAATGGCAAAATTATGAACCTTGCTTTACACGATATGCTGTTGAATTGTCACACCAAAATAAAGCACCAGAGGCCATCTTTTCTGATCAGGTGATTGTATTCGTTTCACAGACATGGTCAAGAAACTCCAATATCCAAGTACTCTTCTGTATGCAGAAGGCTGGTACATCTCTTTTCATCAGTACTACTGAGGAAACTCCCTTAACAAAAGAAAATAGCAACCATACAGGGAGCAAAAACTGTCCTTCGTTCAAACTAACTAATTTGAGGAAGGGATGTAATGCCCTCACATCATATGTGATAGCACAGATAATACTGTTCAGATATCCCCAAAAGCAAAAGAACAACAAAAAAATTACCTTGGTAGGCAAAGAAAAAAACAGAGAAAAGTTAAAGTTTTAGCACAATGAAACCACAAACAGCGCTCTGACCAGGCACCGTGGCCTTGTCAAGATCACAGTTTCAGTTTTATAGCAAGAGGTAGAAAGTGAAAGCCTGGATTGTGCTTTAAAGAAGCGTGTATTCTCTGCGTAGGACATTTGCATCGGAGTTGTGCGCGTATGTTTTTTAAAGGCCCTCCATGGTTCATTGGATAACAGGCACACCGGCAAGTATGCAAATGGGGGCTGTCCCAAAGACAATGCGACAGACACGCAGTCAATGGTTACTGTCATCCAGCTCTTTGCGTGACATGCAGACAAGCTTAGAGAACATTGATTGTCCTATAGACTCCGGTGACTGGAGGGAACGACCAGTCGGCTTACACCAAGACACATTTTTCACTCCTGACGTTTTCATAAAGGCTTATTGACCTAAATGAGACCCAAGTTATTCAGGGAACATCGGGGGTGAAAGTGCACAAGCTGTTCTTCATGGTCATACACAAAAACTCCAGGTATCCATTAGCAACTGGCAAATTCCCCCTCCCCTGCCCGTGGCTGTGTGATAGACAAAAGTGTTTTTAATATCTTGCGCTGTGTAAGTGTAATAAGTAGTCTCCTGGGGGTGGGGGAGGCTGACGAATTTCTGTCAGTACACACTTATATTAGCAGCCAGAAACCTGCAGATGACAAGGAAAAACTACATTAGAAAATTATGCCTTCCTGAGCTACAAAAGTATTGCCTGTATTTTCCCGATTAACATCTTAACATGAAACTTTACGTTAACTAGAAGGATGCCAACCTAATCCTTAGTTCATTTATGCTGGTGGTAATTAGGGCTAATTCCATTTAATAGGAGTTACCCTGGCAGAAAGCAGCAATGTCTCACACCTGAGAATTTCAGCAAATCTGAGTTGCACTACAGATTAATTTTGTCCACTGTTCCTTCTATACTTTCTCCTAACTGCCCACTTAACACCTACCTACAATTGCACTGTATAAAAGTTTGTGCTTCTCACGATGAATTAGCTAGACTAAAACATAGCTTCAACAACCTGATGTAGGAAAACAGAAGGATAAAGTGCTGAGCAGACAGAAAGGATCTAAAGGAGGAGTGAAATAAGAAACAAAGCAACATTCAGCACAAGGGAAAAATTAAAATAGAGAGAAAATAACTGCCTGCAAAACACTAGTAGGATTAAAGCTCAGTGGAGGAGTTTTCCTGGCTAAAATTACAGACACACAAGAACTGCACTGTGCAAGGACACACTCAACCCTACGTAACTTAACCATGATCTCCTTTCTGTAAGGTGAAAACAGAAATGCAACACTGAGATTAAAAACTTATACTGACATGGTAAAAAGAGCCCTCCGAGATGTGACAGTCGTGTACCTTCAAACCGTGGGCATACAGGAGCCCTCTTGCTTACGAGAGAGGGTTTTTTCCTTTCAGTTACTGTTTTGTACATGGTACCCTCACTTCTGCCATCCTTCCTGCTCAGCCCAGGCATATGCTTACTACCATCTTCATGCCTTCTCAACTACGTAATCCCAACATAGCCAAGTACCAGATTAACTCTGGATGAAAAGGTAGAGAAAATGAACACAAGATACACACGTAGATTGCTTTTCTTGAAGAACTCCACCAGTGCCACTAACTCTCCAGCTGCGAGCAACTTCTCACATGTAAATTCACAACACTTTCAACTAAAAGGAACAGGTAGACAAGACTAGTGTAAGGAGACTTGGGCATTTCTACAGTGGAAGAGTGCTTGGTGAAACTACAGTAGAACTCCAGGTAGCCATTTAGCAGATGCCAGGGAATGAAATATTTCTCATAAAGACCAGTAAAGGAGCTTGAGTCCTCACTGGTGCATTGGTGCAGGGGTGGGGTCAGTGCGTGGGATCCATTTCAGAAGTCTCACAACAGATTCTTCAATACATCTCACTACTCACTTCCACGGTTTGACATGGAAAGAGAAGTTCCTTTGAGCTGATCAGGTACTACATGAACAACTTTGGGAATTACTTCAAGTATAATGAAAGCGCCATCAAAACATGAAAATTATCCTTAGCCTGAGACAGATACATCATAACTTAATCACCTGGCTAAAGTATAGCTCTCATCTCCTGATGAAGGAACTTAGGCAGGATCCATAAAAACACAGTCCCCTGACAACCATACCCATGCTATCTGTCATTACAGCACATATCTCCACAGTTCCCATGGATTAATCAGTGTTTCATAACAAGCCCACAGAGGGAACACACAAAGAAGGGCTCAAAGAACAGCTGTCATGAAAAGCCCATGTATTAGGTTTGACTGACATCGAAGAACTGGACCTTCAATGGGTAAGGACACTTTAACTATTGCCTTGATAAACTTTGGGATGCCATTAGGCAAAAGAACAAGAAAGTCCCTTCCATCAGAGGACAACAGGGAAAAGTTACTTATGAAAAGGACTGTGACCGAGTTGAAGGAGGAACCAGACTTCTTCAGCTACATGACTGCAGAGTCAGATCTATGACAACAAATACACACAAGTATATTAGCAAAATGAGCATCTGGTTTATTTTGCTAATAAATACATCTTTAAAAGCCCTTCCTTTACTACTCCACCCCCACTGGATTGGGAGAGCTACGTCCAATATTGGGAGGTATCCAACATCCACACTGTGAGCTAAAGTGCAGTAGCAACTCCAAAAGGAAGGACAGAGTGCCTAAACTTAGCTGAAAGAGATGTTCTAAGCAATTAGACAGATTAATAGCTTTGGAAAAAAAAACCCCACAATAAAACCCTGACATAGAATGGATCATGACACCATAACAGCAGCTATTTAACAGATAACGAATCGTCTCTGGAGGCTGAGAAAGCATCTGCTTATGTAATATATTGCCTGTAGACCTCAAAGCTGCAACTGGTCATGGAGCATCACAGAAGTTCGTGCAGCCATTTGATGTGGGAGGACTAGATGAGGTAATCTGAAACCTGTTATGAACAAGAATGCCTTTACTCTTGATTCTAGACTTTTTTCAATGAACTCCATAAACATAAGAGATAAAATACACATTTTAGGAGCAAGGAGGCAAAGCATACCACTATGTTATTCCAACTGGCTACTGAAGACCAAAAAATCAAAGACGACATACAGCTTATTCCATCTGCCATAGAGGTGGCTGCCCTAAGATGAAAGGGAGATAACAAGCACTGGAAAACAAGAGGCATTGATGAGGGGGGTGACTTTAAGCCTCACAAGCACACGCTTCTTGTAGTGTAAGAATTTCTTCCCGCCCCAGCATTTTACTGGGAATACGACTCCTACCCATCTCTGCCATATCACAAGCCCTATTACGTTATCCTCATTGGAGGGATCAACTACATTATTCCCACGATTCTTTCAAATCTGGCTTCTTTCAGAGTCTAGCTTCAAGGATGATAAAGTTCCCATTAATTCCTTTAAACAAGGAAATAAGCTCTCCCATAGCTTATATAGGGATTGCAGGCAAACCAGCGTTACCTCAGCTACAAGATTCCTGCGGCATTACCTGCACTGATACCTATTTGTAAGGCAGGGAGATGGAAGAGCTCTGCTACAGAGCTAATGCGCCAACAGTAAAGTGGAACAGTAACCTCCTCACAATCTCAGGCAGCAGTAGTAGAGGACACTGCCAAAAGTTTTGTTCAGAAGTCGTGACAAGGAGGTCTCTCTGAAGGAGCCAAGAGAGGGGACAATAGATCTGCTGATGCTAATGCAAAGTGACGAACGGGGCACTTGCTGTCAGCCAAGGGCTGTGGAGCTGGATTGAGCAGCAGAGAAACAAGCTCAGCATCTTCACAAGCAGGGACACAGCGTATCCTCTACAGCCACCGAAAGGTCAAAAAAAGCAGGAACATGTCTCTCGTGTAGAGCAACAGGTTGCATTTACACTCAAGAAGGGTAGCACGCAAAAAAACGAACGACTGCAGGCTACACGTCAGTTCGGAGAGAGCTGGAGTCCACTTCACAGCACACTCTTCACCTGACACATCAGGGCTTGCAAAATGCTTCAGACAGCACTTGTGTATAGCCCGAGCAGGGCATGCAAATTAACAGCAGCAAAGGCAACTGTTTCTTCTAATCTCACTCACTTTGTATAGAGAGGCCCCTCTTTGTTCTGTTGAGAAAGGCAGGATTTTTTCCTGAAAGCTGTACTGTGTTTTCTAAGATACACAGAACGGCAAAATCAGATGGCCTAGGCAAACAGACAAAGACAGACACCAAGCTCAATAAAGTAAAAATCCCAACTTGATGAAGTACAGATCAAAAATAAAAAGATGAATGGTTTTTCATAGATATAAACACTTACTGAGCAACAGCAAGTGCCAAAAGCGCTACTTAGGACTGCGGGATTTTCCCCCCACACACACTTAATCTCCTCACTCCCAAAGATCTTGTAAACTGCATTGTTTCAAGTGAAAAACAGTAACGGTAAGTTTAAAAAAAAAAAAAAAAACCAAACCAAAAATTTTGGATTAAACAGGCAACGGAAAACAAAACCCCTTGATATCAGTGTAACATTTCTATCTTCAGAGGCCTACAGTTAATCCTAAAAATACTGGATAATGATACTGGATATCATTAAAGTCCCCTTATTAACGTTTTGAATTAAGATGAAATAATATTTACGTAAGTGTTCGTGTTCTGAAAAAAAGAGATGCTTACTAGGAGACAGGGTGAGAACAGTTGATTGTGCTGAAGCTTTTCTGTTTTCCCTTAATCAGTGCCGAGAGCACAAAACAATAGCGCTGGGACCAATAAAGAACCCTGCAGGCCTGCAATTTTAGGTAGAGATCTTCCAAAGGCTCCAAGCAACTAAATCCTATTGAATTTCAATAGGAGTCAAGCGCCTAACTCCCTTAGGTGCATTTACAAAGCCCTTAATTGATTTCCGTAGCGTTCTTCTCACTAGATGTTTCAGCCAAAGCCAAACGCAGGCAGTTGAAATTTTCCCGACTACAAAAGGCCTCAGATGTCAGCGGTGTAACTTTGCACGTGACGGCACGGTCTCAGAGCACGGCTGCGTTAGAGCAACTTTCCACACCGCCACCCCTGCACCAGCCTCCTCATAACACAGTCATCTTTAGTTTTTGAAATTAGCTGTTGATGATATCCACCAGGAATTTACAGAAGTAAATTAAGCTGAGCTTGCACATTCAGTTTACAAAACTCGTTTTAGCGTGGAGCTCTCCCCTGTCACGAACTATGCTCAAGAACTAGACTTTAAACCCAAAGTATCTGGCAAGAGAAAGGAAGTGTCAACATGCTAACACTGGTGCAAAAATGATTAAAAAACCTCACTCCTTTCTGTTATTTCATGAACCTCTTATTCAGGGCTTCATACAAATCTCTAAATGGAATTCATACAGGACGCTCTCCTTCAAAGTGAAAAATGCTCTGGCTTCTACCCAGTGCAGCATATGCTTAATTTTATATCTCACTGAATTCAAAAGAACTATTCACCTACTTAAGACTAAGCACACATACACACAGCTCAGAGATGCGTACTCATTCATTAGTACGTACAATATTCTAATACAAGTAGAAAGGACCTATTACAGCCTATAAAAAAAGTTTTTAAAAAATCAGTCTAAGCCAAATAGTCTAAATTTTTATGTTACGGAGATCTTTTCAGGTTAACACTATTTACACAGTAGCTACTTTCCCTGATCTGATTACTTTTATTCTGTCAAGTACCTTGTTGCAAGCTTTTTATTAACTAACCTTCCTCACTCATTTTTTAAAAAGCCACTTCATATCCACCATGTCCCTACACCGAGCAGTTCATAAGCCTTCTCTTTGGTCCACAGCTACCACTGAATTCATTGTGGGACCTCACGAAGGGACTGTATGCCTGGTTTTTTCCAGTTATAAATGACAGGGCAATAAAAGCCATTGTGTCTTCCAGCAAACCATGTTTCTCTTATTCCCCTAGACCATCACTGTTACAACACTATTCCTTTCTGAGAGAAAATAAATGTTGTACGATATCTTTTACCTGATCCACACAAAAGGAAGAATCTGGCCATTATCAGCCCAGCTTAACCTGCAATAACTTCATTTTGTACACTTAAAAGGGAATGTAATGGTAGATGGCCTTTTTAAGATGTAATGGCCAAGCTCTGGTCACCTGCTATCCGGTGAGGTAACAGCAACATTTGAAGTCGAGTGGCTTCAGACACACTGAGATACATTTGTTTGTTTGTTTGTTTTAGGCCACACCATGATAGCAGCCAGGAAGCAACTATACATTTTAAAATAGAAATTAGAAAGATTATTGATGGAAAAAAATATTTTTGTTCCACTGTTTTTGAAAAGTGGAAAATAACTTTATGCTTTCTGTGAATATTCATTTTTCCTCCTTACTCATCTCATTTCATTCTATTAGAAAGGGGCAGAAGAAAAGAGGAAAAACTGCAAAGGATGGTAAGCTAGAAACCTCTAGTTTCAATTATCTTTTACATTAAATCAATGTTTGCTCTTGAAAAAGGGTGGTTTTCAACAGTCATATTTTATACAAACTGCAGCCAGGTTTCATTCTATATTTCAATTTTTTTCTTTTTTTTTTCTATGCATAGAGTTTTTAAACACAAGATGTACGCCTGCAGAGTTAAGGCATGAAAGTGAATACTTTTTTATGATAAAATAGAAGATTTAGGAACTGCATTTTTCTCTCTAGAAACTTGCAAAACAAGGATTGTCAGAAAATAAGCTTTAATGAAACTGAATTTCCTTTTTTGTCATACCCACTCTGCAGTAAACCTGACCTCCAAAGCTTTACTATTTCTTTGAGCATTTCACTCCTCCAAAGCTGACAGCCCTGCATGTGCGTCACCTCAACCTTGGCCACATCCCAGACATTCTGACCTTCAAAGATTTCTCAGCTTAGGGCATTATCCAGAGCCCAAAGAAAGAGGAGACGCCCACAAGCAGTAGCAATGCCCCTCTTCCTTCCCTGGGTAGGCAGGAGTCAGGAAGACCGAAATAATAGGGGAGATCAGAGCTTGACTTGCTCTTCAGCTACAGGTTTCTCATATGGCTTTGAGCAAACCTCAAGCAGTTTTTAACTCCATTCCAAATCCGAGAAACCCGCTACTCTCACCGCCCTCTCCCACACACACGCTCCGAGACAACGAGATAGTAGCACTGCGGATGGAAGTATAGCTGGATATACAGAGAGGCATCACAAGGCCCCCACACCTAAATCCCATGAGCTATTATGAGCTATTTCAACAACTTGCTCCTGCAAAAGCAGGTACAGAGCATGCCAAAGAGGAACTCTTTCTGACAGAAGTTCTCTTACCTCTTTTGTGTAGACAAAGACATCCCCTCCCCAGCCCTGTCCTCCCTCCAGGAAGGGAGTTACAGAGTGGCACTGCGTGCTAGACAGCCTCGCCTCAGGATTCTCAGCTCTACACTTCCAGCTCCTCTATGTGGTTTTTGGTTTTATGGGACCCTCTCTGGGATGTGAGATGTGTTCTGCAAGTAAGACCTTCCCAGAAGAGCAAGAAATCACTGAAAGCAGGACACTACCTCTATGTCCACATATACTCATGATACCCTCTTTTTCTAGAAGCAGCATGTTTTCAAAATTCATCCTCCAAAAGGAAGATTTCTGGCCTGAGCAATGACCGTGCTCTTCAGTAACAGTTTAACAAGAACTAAATTTCAAATGGACTAATGCTGGTTTCAACCACCTCCAGACAACAAAGGGAAAAAGAAAATTTTCCTTCTTTCCAGACTGGTAGGACAGTGTTGCAGGATAGAGCTGTCAAGTTCTGAAACAAAATCCTGCATGGTTAGGAGCGGGGCATTCCTTTCACACACCTGGGTGACCGCCGCTCAGTTACCAGTGTCGGGCTCAGCGTTGATAAGAGTTCAAGTGCCGTATTTCTGTTTGACATTCCCATAAACACAACCTGCTTTTGCCTCAACATACTTGAGCTCTCTCCCAGGCCCGCCCCAGGGAATACGCATCATGCTCTTCCACACAGCTGCAAAAACAGTCACGCACTAAACCTGTAGTCCAGGCACTTAATACTCCTCACAGGAAAACACATGTGCTAGTTTAAGCTAATAAAAAAACCTCTCAGATGCCATATGTACACAGCCCGTTCAGTCAGCGTTTTACAGTTGCTTCTAAAATTTGTGAAGGAGGAGAGGAGAATTATTTGACATGCAAAATAAACCCAACTGACGGCAGCAAAGTCAGCATTTTCAGCAAAGTGGCAAATACATTTCACATACTGAAGGCAAGGAAGTTCCGCCTCGTGCCGATTTCCTGCGCCTGTTCCAGACGGTGAGCATTAAACAGTTGTGGCTATCATTCAGCGCATCAGGATTATAGCATACCAAAACGGGAAGTTAATTTATACCAACCAAAGCACATGATTAACTCAGTGCAAACTCTCCCTAGAGCTTTGATAATGTTCCAAATGGACCAAACTAAACTTACATTTGCAAAACGAAGATATAAGCCAGATCTCTCTGAAGTTGCATACCCCATTAACCAGGCTACCGTTACGCGCAAAGACTTATATTTTTACTTGGATTCATGTTTCTATCAGTTTGGGATCCAACATAAATAAATGGTGCAACAGAGGCAGCTCTTTGCAGAATTCAAAGTTACGAAAGGAGAACTCCAGCTCTGTGAAACTCCCTTCACTCACTATCACCTCTCCCCTGCTCCCTTTACAAATAAAGGACAAGTGCACTATTCATTGCTGGAAGGAAAAAAAAAAAAAAAAAAAAAAGAGTCTTAAAAAAGCCATGGCCTTCTCAGTGGCAGCTGGTCTGAGCTTCAAGACATCAAATACCTCGGGAAACTAATAGGCATTATATGGAATGAATTTAACAACAAAAAACCCTCAAACTGATATTTGGCAGAATTCAGCAACACTGTACTCCAAAACTCTTTGGAAAAGGAGAGACCTTATAAAAGCAATGCCTAGGACACGTCAAGAATAAACTAAAGGCTCTGCAACAGTACGTAGGCTATCAGGCAGCTGATGGAGCAAGCAAATGCCACCTGACCAGAAGAATCCCCTCTGCAGAATGGTATTTGAAGAGGAAAAAACAACTGCAACTTAAAGGAAGGGGCACAAGGAGCAAAAGAGACAGAAGAGCCTTTTCTGTGCTGAAACAATGGGCAATGCAGGACACACTGAGAGTCCACTTTAAAATATACGTTATTAGAACAACCAAAGCACAGGTTTCTGCATTCTAAATGCATTAACTTACCAGAACAGCTAACTGGTAGCAGTGGAGCAGGACTTCATATGATTGCATTACGATTGCGCTCATTTTTCTAAAGCTTGGGGCATATCTGCTGTTTATATGAGCTATACTTCCAGGTGATTCATGGTAGGATTTTTTCTAGGAATAGCTGAATTTTCTAGGGCCTCCTCCTTGATCTGAGATTTAGTGATGCTTAAATTAGTAATTAAACTAAACACATCTTTGGAAATGCCCAATTTCCAAACATTTTTTCCCAATATCTTACGTGATAAAGCAAATAGCAGCCTTACCCCACAGCTAGACAAATTCTGTCAGTAATTGTAAAAACATTTTGGTTTGGTTTTTTTTTCTTTAAATGTCAAAAGATCATCCAATTTTTTAGCCTTCCCTTTACACCTTCTCTGCAGTTCTCAATACTCACCGTTTCCAAAAATTGTTTTCAGTACATCTGCCCTGTTTAAGCTTCTCAAGGTCCCATTCTGTTAGATGTGACATTAACAAAAGCTGTAAGTCTAGTATGGACGCCAAAGGTCTTGCTGCCAAACCAGAGAGCTAAGTTTACTCATTGCAACCAAAGATGCTCATCCCACCCCAAAAGATACTTGTTCAGCAATGGAGGAACTGGTACGAACCAACACTTGTACCAGCTGTCTTAACAGAAACGTAGCAAGACGTTACGTTAAAGAAAGGTGACTCCTTGCTTTAAAGCTACTGAAACTTAGTATTTACTAACCCAATATGCAAGTCACCACTCTGACAAACAACTGGAATGTGTGACATTTTTCGCATCCTGTCATTATGGAGAGGCGATAACGTCCCTTCCACTGTCAGACATTCTTTTAAAGCAATATTTTCTCAGTATGCAAAATAAATAATTACCAGGCTAAGTTCTTTTCTAGGACAAGGAGTTAAAAAAAGGCAGTCCTGATGCACAACCACCGAATAACTGACACACGAATAGCACATGTGAAGAGTTTGGGTTACATCCTTTTTTAATGGTTTCACAAAAGAAAGAGTATCTCAAGTGGCCAAGATTCTAGAAATGACCAAATGTCAAAGATTTTAGCCAACCTTACAGATCTTACAGGAGGAAGAGGCTACTTAAACTGCAGTTTAGTCTGGATAGTTTTCCAGCGTTCTTAAAGCATCACTAAAGGTGGCTAAAACATGGAAAACAGGGTCAGAGGCCTGTCCTCCTCTGCCAAAGGGAACAAGGCAGCAAAACCAAACTCACCCATTCGGTGAGTTCCCTCTTGGTGGATGAAACAAGCAGGTCTGCCACGCTCGGATCTGTGTCCTATTTCCAGCTCTGCTAAAAATGGCTTTAATGACAACCTTGTGTTTCCCCTTCCTGACTACATAACACATTGCACATTTAACTTTGTACAGAAGTGTCAATTGCTAGTACTGTTCACAGGGTAATTAATAACAATTACATTACCCTAGAAAAGCACGTAAGGGACAGCTTTGTGTACAATGCGCATTTCCTCATCAGTTGGATAGCCAAAGGAAACCTACTCGACATTAAAGTATGGTACAGCTGTGTCCTATAACTGGGTATTTGAATATTTATAAGCTATTGCACTTGGGATAGCAAAGCTGATGACATGAATGCATGTTTTAATAAGTCCATCAATAAAGCTTTCCTCATTAGAAATCTGCCCCTAGCATGTTACATCAGAGAATTCTGTTACCATGAATCGTATTACTTGTCCCAAACGGCACACTGTTAAAAGCCAAAACATTGGGCCTATTTAAATGGCATGCTGTACAGTACTCAAGAAGTGGTAGAAACTTTCTGGTAATACTAACTGTGGTTTCACACCTTTTGAGTAATAGTAATGAATATTTCATGCTATGAAGACATGAAATGTGTTCATCTTGGGTGCTAAATCACCCCTACAAATGCTACGAAAGCCCTCTTTTTAAACACTGTGGAATTATTTTCAGGCTTTGGGAATTATCTCTTCATTGAATTTGATTAGGTTTTATGTTTAAAATTATAGCAAACAATGGCGGTTGTAGAATAAGCGATCAGTTCTCAGCACAACACCACGTAGTTGCCGCCACGTGACTCCTAGTATTGCTATGAGAAGTCATGTTTGACGGTTTTAATCTTAAGCACAGTGTTAAACATGGATACATTTTTTTTTAACATGGAGAGCAGGGTGAACAAGCTTTGAGGAAGGAAAAAATAAATCTATTACAAACTGGATGTATTTGTATACTAACTGGCTACTGCACTGATGTTTTCCATGGAAATTCCAGCCGCATTAGTTTTGGCAGCAGTTAAAGACTACTTTTGGAATCCTTAACAACATTCAAGGAGCTCCTTTTAACTTTACTTCATGTTCTGTAGTTCTTTCTATGCTTTAAAGCAGGGAAAGTAGGGTTGGGTTTTTTGGGGGTGGTTTTTTGGTTTTTTTGTTGGTTTTTTTTTTTTTCCAACCTTCAACTTGTTTTTCTGTTAAAATAAATACAAAGTCAGAATTCAGGCTCAGAGAACCTCACTGAAGTATTTATTCCCCTTTGAGAGCAGAGAAGCTCCTCTTCTCTCAGGTTGTACCTCTCACTGCTGCTCAGTACATTGTGCAACTCTGCCTGTGAGCCAACATGATCATAGGACTCGATAAAAGAAGCTATTAAGAGTTTTGGCAGGAATAATACTTCTGACATTTAGTTTCATCTGGATCACAGGATTAGACTTTGTTTCGAGGCTTTAACACTAAGCTACCCGTGCTACGTCACACAGAGCTGATTTCTGACACCTCTTCCACTGTATATCACTTTATTCTTGAATATTCCCATCCAAGTCAATGGGATGACCCTTGAAGCAAGCTGCAATCCATAACAAGCAAGCACAGTTGAACCTATCTGTTGAAAAGGGAAGATTACACCCTTACACTACCTATATCTAAGTACTGAGCCATAGATTCAATGATTTGTATGCATGTATCCAGGCATCAGAAATGTAATTGTACCATATTCCAAATATCAGCCGAACTATTAAAAACCTCTGTAACCACATGTGATGCATTTCAAGCATATTCATAATTACAAAATAATTATACAAACAACATCAGTATTAATACTGATTAACTAAGTTAGTACTAACCGCCTGGCTAGAAAGTGACTTCATGGAGAATGAAAACTCCAAGTAGTTGAACAGGGTAAACATGCAGGGCTTTTTCTATAACTAATGGAGAGAAATAGGCACATACAAAGGGAAATTAATCTCAAGCATCTTAGGCACCTTAAGATGTAATAAACTACACTTTCAGGAGTACCTATCCTTTTCTGTGAAGGGAAAGCCTATGCGATTGGCTTATATTACCCAACCTAACTTTCAGACAGCTAAAAGCTGCAAAGAAATTCAGACTCAGCCTAGAAGAACTACTTTGAATTATACAAGAAATTATTCCCAGCTTGGAGTAATGGTATAAACAGCAAAGTTACTATTGGTTCTCACTTGAAAGAGAGGGTTATGAGGGGGTTCTGGTTTGGGGCTGGTCTCCCTAGACAGGTCCATGTGATTACCTTGTCTGCCTCCAGTTTCTCTCTCAAAACTCCCAAATCCACTAGTTGATCTGGACAGATCAGAAGGTCAGGCATATCAGAGGAGATTTAAACTTCCTGAAAACTGTGAAAAGAGAAGGCCCAGCAGAAAAGAAATACCCTCTCTACACCCTGAGAGAAAAGATTTCATGTTAATGAACACACTCATCGGGATCCTCTGATTTTGATCAACACCCAGCTTCAGGAAGACTTACTGCAAGTTTCAGCTGAAGCCATTGGGCTTCATAAAATCAAACAAATAAAAATAGAAAGGCAAACAACCGTCCACCTCAAGACCTCCAATGCCTCCTAGCATAGAAAAATGAAAACATTATAGAAAAACTTACCATGATTAAGTAGAATTTTTCCTATTGATTCCTGTAACCTATGTTTACTAAAAAAAAAAGGGGGGACTAAATGCAAATAACTTTCAGAAAGGAGTTTTTTAAAACTATGAAACGAAGAGGTTTATTTTTCAGTTTTAAAGACAGTTCACTTGTCATGAAACTCAGGATGAAGTTAAGAGCGAAACAGAAAAGACTTTCTCTTCTCTACCATGTCCTCTCTACCACCACCCACCCATGTACTTCTTCAGATCATTACATGACTGTTTCCAGGTAGGAAAGGGAAGCATTTGGGGGGAAAAAAGTCTGACACCTAGTTTCAATGGTTTAACTCCACAGAGGGATGCAACTCTTGATTCATCCAAGCATGAGCTCAGGAGAGAAAGCAACCCAATGAATCTTCATTCAATAAGGAATATGCAGTCACTTCTTGAATCAACTCAGATTGATTAAACTTCTTTCATTAACTGTTTTCAGCTCATCTGGTTTATTAACATCTATATAACCCATCTGGGGCCCTCAGACATCTGCTGCACTTGCCTGATTTGTTTTAGGAAGCTCAGGCCCCTTTGTTTATTATAAGCATTTCTCAGATTTCTGTTAAGACTTTTAGATTCCCTTGATCTTTCTTAAGAACCATGGTAGCTAGCAGCTCTTATTCTCCATATAATCATTTACTGCTGTTGTCCAGCAGAGCTGAACACACTTCTCTCATTCAACCCCACATGCTCAAACAGAAATCATGGGTAGGGCTTCTCAAAGATTGACAGGTCTGTTGGCCTTCCATAAAGGGAGACGTATGGTCCAGGCTTATGCCTGTCCACACGTTTTCATTTTCTAGTTACAACTGGTCACAACAACCTGCTGAGTTCAAATGTAAGTGTCAGTAGCGGGCGGGGGGTGGTAGAAAACCAAGCATATATTTGTTCCCCACACATTCAGGATGTTGCTCTTGGGCCTCTTCTAAGACACTTTTCTGCATGCATGACACTTGCAGAAAAGCTATTGTCCATTACATTCATTTATTGGCATATGAAAAATACATAATGACATCCTCACATGCAAATGGAAAGACGTTTCCATTCTTTGATTTCCTCAAAATTTCTGAATGTTACACAGGACAGTATGAGCTGATAAATTTTATGGTAAACAGAAAAAAAACAACAGCATACCCAGCCACCATATCCTCAGCATAGTCTCTGCATATTGGATGCAGAATTTGTTCTGCAAAAATCAGTTAGGAATTTTCCTGTATTGTACACAAAAATATGATCTGTAATTGATTTCATTGATGCTAAATAGCTCGAGACTTTTACACATATTCACCAGTTATTTTGAGGTTTATTTGTAGCCATACAAGCTGCTCAGAATATTTCTTTTGAAAACTGTTAAGAGTTAACTGACTCAAGATTTTGGGGGTGGGGAGTGAACTTTCTAGAGTACAAGCCATAGTATGTTAACACAGACAGTATCTCACACTACATTGAGCTCTGCTAAGATGAAAGGCTGAGAGGGCTCACTGTATAATAAAAAGAGATCATGTAAGCAAAAGAGATAAATATTTACAAAAAGAAAACTGCCTTTAAATTCCTAAAACCCACCCCACACTGAAGAATCACCATCATATAGGCAGAAACATCACCATGGGGAAGAGCAGGGGGTGAGGGAATGAACACAAGCAATAACTTTCCTTAAAAAAATATTTATCTAAAAGTGGTTAGATAATCTTTGACTTTCGAAACTGCTGAACCAGTCAGTTCTACCTCATGTTCAGCATCGTACTATTAAACTAAGTCAAAAGTTTCTGTGGTTACTATCAGATGAAATGAGCTAATTTCCCCTGAGAACTGGCTACACTGACCAGATGTCTTCAGCCAGCTACTCCCCAGCTCAAGGAGGAGCAGCACATGCAATGCCTTCTCTGTTACTATGGAGATGGGTTTTCCCATCCACTATGCAGCCGGGCTTATAGTAGCTACCAGCTGTTGTCTCGACCGGTACTCCATCAGGAGAGACTGAGGAAAGAAAGTGGGAGACGCAGGGCTGAGCTTCTCCCAGCCCTGGACCTCATAAACTTTAGCCACAACGTCCAACCCTCAATCTTCTTAGCCGCCGCTTGGGCTTGTTGCTATTGTTTAAAGCCGCCTTACAGTGCTTCCTCTGCTAGTTTTACAGACTCATAATAGGTCAGCGGCAGCACACAACCAGCCCTTTGGTATAACACGTTCGATTGCTGGGCTGGAAACTTAAGGCTTCCCCAACTCACTCTTCTAGCCCAACATTCCCATCTAAGTGTTTTCATGAGCTTAAATCTAAATCTCCAGCAGTAACCCGTTTCAGGTTCCTGACATTATTCTTGCTCCCTACTTTCAAAGAAAAACTCCGTGGATTAATGGCTCCCTATCCTTCCTGCAAGGCTGGTTAATGCCTTCAATTCCTATTGCTTTTTAACTCCTGGGGAACTTTAATCCGTCTCTGACCATGCTGATGAGCTGCAGAGAAACAACACTGGTTAGGATTTTCATTCTTGCTTTTTCTTTTTGAATGCGGCCAAGTTCAAATGTCTAATTATAACATTGCAGAGTTAATGATCAATTTAACAAAGGCTTTAGAGTATCTTTGAAGTCATAACAACAAGCCAAAGGGGGTTTAAAACGTTAACAGGGAGCCTACGTAGAGAGCTTTCTTAGGATTATCTCTCTCACTAAACAACAAAGTCGAGTAATTTCAGAATACTTCCAGCAACCCCATGGCTCGATCTGGTTGCCACATAGCACAGAGCTCTAGTCAGTGTTTATTTTATAGTCCTGAGCAGCACCAATCATTACCCTATTCATTCAAGCATGTTTAATTCAATGTCCTTCAACTACTCAGTCATGCCTATTTGTAACTTTTAAGCAACGACAGAAAGGTACAGCAGGTACAGCTTGTCACCACATTTATACCTCACAGGCACTAATCACTAAGGTTAGATATACAATGTAAGTAGGGTATATATTCAGCTACAAGTGATGTTCACTTAAATGTATGATATGCAGCCTCTGCTCCTTTTGCTTAAGGCACACTTCTTTCCACTTATCACTGAATTTGCCTTCAGACGTATGTAGCTCCCACTGATGTCAGTGAGCTATAAATACACATCAGATGACACACTCTGACCTGTTTACGTTTTAATCTGACATATGTAGCCACTCATATTTTGTATATATTACGCATCATTGCAATGCTGAATCAGCACATCCAGAAATAACAATAAGGGCATGCTCAGCCTGGAGCAGCACACAGAGAAAGCAGTCAGGCTCCTCCTCGCTTTCATTTTACTGCAATCCTGCCAGTCAGCATCACCAGACACATTTTGCAGAGGTTTTTTTGTGTCCCCCCTCCGGCATCAGGCAAGGGTGAAGGTGAAAGGCATTAACATATCGATAAAAGGATAAGCAAGGAGTTAGGACAGCAAAGCAGTTATAGGTGAGGAGGCAGCCATTGCTGGTCCTCCAAACTGAGCTGAGGGGAAAAAAAAACCCACCCCAAACCTCAGGCTGCTTGCAAGATCTCCACAAACATTTTCCTTTGCACTATACTGAAGAACAGGGCTGGACATTTTTCCCCTTCAAAATTACAAGTAAGGAAAACTTCCATAGCAAGAAGCAGAGACAGTCGCTGGAGCTGGACACTGTGAGGGGAGCATTTCACAGGTTTGACCAACCAATTTGGCAGACACCCTGTGGCTTGCGGAGAGTGACAGGGCTGCAATGAAGAACTTCTAGGCACACAGGGGCTTATATATGGGGCATTATCAATGAAGAAAATTTATACTTTTTTTTTTTCCCCAGTGCTGCAGTTATAGACCACAATAATTTTAAGGTGACATGTAGGTTAAGTAAAAGCTGGATAAACTACATCAGTGAAAATCAGTGTTTCCTCTCTAAATCAGCCAGTGCAATCAGATTTCCTTTCAGGTCTCCTGGGTTATTACATCTTACTGCTTTCTTCATTTAAACTCAACTTCCCTAGACCTTATCTATGTGGCAATTTCCACTTCATGGTGAGTTTGTTCATTACATTCAGGTACTTACCCCTACAGCCCTGCCACAGCAAAGGATTACGGATGCTTGAGTCTAAAGATCACTTAAGCTCTGATAAAATGTAAAGCAATAAAGAAGTTAGAGAAGTCAGTCTATATCATGCTAAAAAAGGCTCACAATGAATACCCGAGCACAACACTGCTGCAACAAAACCATGGAGCTGGCTTCCCATTTGTGGGGGGAGCTCACTTGAACCCAAGAACACCAGTATTTCCAGAGACGATCAGGGCACTTATATCCCACAGAAGTAAAGGGGTGATTTTTGATTCTATTTTTAAAGCAATTTTGCTAGAAAAATCACATGATGAAACAGTATTTGGACATTATATCACAACCATCCCTACCATTCTTTCAAAAGGTACAACACAAACATCGTACTGCAACAGCAGTACAGAACTGTGTATTTTTTAATAAAATACAACTGCATCCAACAAAAGAAAATGAGTTACTTTTTTTTTTTTGAAAGCATAAGGACTTCGTTTAAAGCAGAAAAACAAACTCATTAGCTCTCCTGAGGATATATAGGACCCTGAAATCAGGGAGTGCATCACCAGGCACAACATTTTTGCCTGACATAGCTACACAACAGCTATAAATGTGCATTATATCCTGAGACAAAGTCTTCACAAGTGGTTTAGTAACCCCTATCATATCTTCCAAAGCGATGTAAACACTAGGAGCAAAATTTGCACACCTGTAAAGAAAGCTGGATTCTTCAAGCATAAACTGTGCCAGAGAGATGGTGGTGACAGGACATCTGTCAACTGACGCTTCTTCACCTACCTCAGAAAGATTCACCCATGCTTTTTAGACATTTTAGAAGCTTATATTTCATTTCAGAAATGCAATTAGGACTGCATTTGTCCACCTCACTTCCTGCTCTTAGCTGGAAAACCCATTGCTCCATCCATAAATCTGTGCAGGAGAGGAGCACCTCCAGAAACATGCTGAGAACCTAACTTTGATATCTCAGCCTCAGGCATGTGCTCATACTTGAGCCTCAAGCAAAAGCAGCACTCTGGTCCCTGAAAGTAATGAAGTACAAACAAAAAAATCCACCCAAACCATTTAAAAAAAAAAAAAAAAAAAAAAAAGCTTTGCTGTACCACAATGAGGTAAATGCACTGATTTTCTGCCAGATCCAACAGCAGGGATAAAAGAAGCAAGTGCATGCCAGCTCTTCAGCAGGCCATAAAATTCTCATTCTATTGTATTAAGTTAATCTGAGACCAAAAAAAGTTTAAACCAGTGATTCAAACTGTGAACAACTGCAGCAGCAAAGGAGCCACTGCAGCTGACTGTCTCCCACCTCTTACGGAAACAACTCACACCCAGGGGGACGGGCAAATGAATTTTTACATCCGTTGATACTAAATTCAACAGAAACAGTCTTATAGATGCTGGCTCAAAGGTTTCTTTTTTAGACAGAACCACTGCAGTGCAAACACAGCATCTTACAATTCTTTCTCATCATTTATGCAGCTCAGATTTTGAACATCTAGAAAATTCAGGGAGAGATATCCTTCATTTTTAGGCATTGTGTTTTGTGGTGCAGCGTATATTGAAAAAGCTGCTACTGCTAGCTTGTCACTTTTTGCGCCCATTTATCAAGTGGTTTCTATCTAGCAGATCATAGCTTTAAGTTTTGGGCACAAGAAAGCTCCTTAACATATTTATATGATGGCAAAGGCCTCTCCCCGTTTAAAATCAACAGTTCTGTCTTTCTCTGTCAAAAAGGGACACTGTTCTGAATCCTAATCCCTGCAGACCCTACAAGCACAACGGAAGTGGCAAGCAACGTGACAGTATCTCACAAATACTAAGAGAACAACCTGCAATACAAGGCTCTTGTAGCTGCAGTCTGTGGAAGGTTGCAATGTACAGGTGCTTGAGAGCGTATAAACACTATGAAAAGCTGAAATCTCTATCCAAACAGGTATAAGTAGCGAGGTTCAATATACATCCAAGAGGTTACACATCATTGTTATTTCTCTTAACCTTTTCCTTAAATGAATGGTTTGGTTAAGTAACTAAATGATGTATTTATTGCCAAATGTGCTTTTGAATGCACTTACTAAAAGACATGTACATTGCACTACTACAATTCTTTAATAAAAGAACATAAAGTTCTTTATAAACCATATCCATTTCTAAAACAGATATGTAACTTTTAGAATCCACCTGTTCTGATTCATCTAATGCCATGCACTACAGCAAGACAGAAATAAAATGCTTTATTTAAAGCTTTCCATAACAGTACATTTGTCAGCAATACATGATCAAAGCGTTTGCTTTGACTGTGCCATATTTGTTTAACTGTTACTACTGCTTATTTTAGCCCATACTAAAGAGTTTTGAAGAATATAACCTGGGCAGATGCCAGAAGAATGTAGCTTTTAAACAAACTTCTATTCAAAGAGCAAAATCAAGCTCTAACAACATAAGCAAGCAAAAATCTGTCATGTACACAAACCTTTCCTCTGTGGTTTTTTTTTTCCTTTTTCAAAAGATTTAGTGGCAAAACCAGGATTTAAGTAGTTTTCCTTGTAAATATTTCAGAAGACAGCAGAGAAATTCATGTATGGCTGTTGCTATCGCAAGAGCTATTTGAACAAATTTAGGAGTTTTACGTTAGTATTTTGATAAGCAGAAAATTAAGCATTCCACATCACAGCGGATTTCACCAACTTCTGTGTGGCTTGTTTTCTTGAGGACAAGCTTTGGGAGGGGGTGGTTTGGTTTTTAATCTGACGTGTTTATACGTTTACCAGAATCACATTCTCACACTTCAACGTGTTTTCTGGCTTTATTACATAACCAGTAATTAATTGCCATAATTTTTCATTTAATAATGGTCATTGATTCTGCCACGTTGCTTAGAATAAATTCAGTGCCTTTCTACACTCAATGTTCTCAATTGCTCTTAACTGTTCTTTCTAAACTGTAGGGTACTCTGACACAAACAACTGCAGAATAAGAATCCCGTGTGATTTAACAAAGCACACTCACAGATAAGCAGACTGTTCTGGGCACATGTAACAAACCGGAGGGCAAAGATTAATATTCACAGCAAATCACTAGGTTATAGGACAGTCTTTTTACACATTTATTGTGTAGAAAGATGGAAACGTTATTTCTCTACCCCGAATTGGCAGTAACGCTACTCTAAATCAGACAGTAGCGATACTGCTTTGACCCCCAAAGCTCCACAAAAGCCCACAACTTGATTTCACGTGCACTGAAAAATACAACAGGTAGGTACCAAACCTGAATCTAAATCCCGCCCGCGTGCGAAGAGGGAGTAAGCATCTGTAGCTCACTATTTTAAATTACAGGTGAAACTTTGTGTCTAATAAAGCTTAACAACAGCGCTGCGCGCATTGGCATTTTGGGCTTATGAATGTATTTTCAGGTCTGGTCCATATATATTCACAGTGCAGCTGGCAGGGAAGATCAAAGCAAAACGCAGCTGAAAAATGCCACTCTTCATCTGACTTCAAGGTTTGTCATGTTTCATGGGGTTTCCATTGCTAATAACAAATCTGTCCCTGCCAGCTGAATTAATTACACCAGATGAACGCAGATTTCACAGTGCAGGACCACTGGACGTTTCACAACTTGGAAAGGTGCTGCAAATTACAGGTGGTGACAAACACACAGGAGACTTTCAGGGACAGTTCCTGACCTGCAGTGGTAGTGACCTGTTCAGGCTCCTGAGGGCAACCTCTCCACACAGCACCTACATCAAGACCGCTCTTAGCACCAACCCTAACAGCAGCACCACAGGGAAGGAAACAGAAACAAATACGACCCATCACTCCTGCCAGCAGCTACTGGAAAAAAGATTTTGATGCAGCTCTTCTAGATGACCCCACCAGCAGCGTCTCTCTCCTTTGCACTCATATTAAAATGATGGTTTGTACACTTGCACTTCGCACAGAAGAGGAGTCCTGGCAATCCAGGAGTCAAAAGCAAGCTTGCAAATATTTCTGTTTCTTCTAGACAAAAACAAGTCTCCTCAAACCAGACTGCAAGGAGCAAAGGCCTTTACAAACATAGTAAATGCCTTCAGCTACTTAAAATGCAATGTTTATTTTACTTCAAAGATTTTTAGACTAGATTACCTTAAAGCAAAAAGTGCAAGCAAAATATTTTGGTCTTCTTTTCTTTCCCAACCTCTTAAAACATGCCGGTTGGTCTAGACCTACATATCACAGGCTAACATAAATAAGTGCATCTTTCATAAAATTTATTCCACAAACAGGAGCTAGACCACGGGACAGATGCAGCAGCTATATTTTAGACATTTTGGCATCCTTTTTCACCCGCTTCCATTTCCCTGCACCTTCCTTTTGATCTGGCCCCACCCTAGGAGCCAGTCATCTTCCCTTGGGGGCGGGTGTACTGGCACAGCTCAGCTCAGCCAGATGTTTTGAGGCAAGTTTCACTCCCTCCCTGCTACTTGCTCCAGAGACAGAAGAGGTACTGCTCCAGGCTGAGCTTCCCCCTCACTGGCTCTAGTCAAGCTTTCCAACTTGCAAATTAATAGCTAAAATAAGAAGCCAATTCACAGAAGAAAACAGGGGGACAGCATATGAGAAAAGATACCCTATTTATTTGATAGTTCAGACCTCTGTCATTAGCACTTTGATATCTATAAAGCAGAGCACAGATCTGGGGAAGCGTGTCTTTCAGTCCAGCCCACCTACTGCTTTTATTCTTCAATACTTAAGTCTCCATATTATGTTTGGGCCCAAAGCACAAACGGGCCCTCATCTACAGCCAACTCCCAGGCACCACAAGTAGCATATTAAATAGCAGCAGCTAGGGAAGCATGGAATACCTACAGGTGCATTCCCAGAAAAGCCTGACAGACAGAAGCGTACTAGAGGAGGTAGGAGGCAGGTCACAAATTTTAATAGCATTTAGTACGTTAAATATTATAGATTTTTCTTTCAAGAACTGACTTTGTCAGGGAGGTTGAGAACCTAGCTGTAGACTCTAATGCTTGTTCTTAGTCTTTCCTGCAAACGGACCTTATCATTCCATGGAAACATTAGCCTTCATTTTCTGAGACGTTAAAGACTACTTAAACCCCACTTTTTTAAATTGGCCCATGAAATAAAAAGCTATATATTTATCTCAGTGACATGCTCAAGCATAATCCCACAACTTTCTGATTTATGACGATTTGGTTTTTTGACTTTTGGGGTGAAGGCAATGAATCTAGTCATCTAGTAGAGTCTAACAAGTGATACAGTTGAAAAAAATTTTCTCTTGGGAAAAGGCTTGTCTGGTGACATTTGCAGCACTGGTGACTGACCCCTAGGGAAGTGGGACAGTCATACACAGATGGGAAATAGCTGGGAAGGAGCTACATGGAAGCGCTGAAACATTAGACCCTACCTAGTGGCTGAAAACTCAAGTGCGAGGTCCAGATGCTAAAGTCTGAATGTGTTAGCATCATTGTTAGGGAATTGATACTAAGTGACAGATAGATTATATTACATAAAGTTCAATTTCTGGCTGCCCACAATGGCTCCTAATTCAAACAAAGGCCTGACAAGCTACCGACAATAAATAAATCAAAGTAAAAAGCACACTGCTTTGAAACTTTAGCCTTATGGCTGGGAACATTACAGTAAGCTCATTTGTTAAAAGGACTGCTTGATTTTGACCTAATACTACTTTACCAAAGCAACTGAACATTATTGATTTCCTGTGTTATGAATTGAGATGAATAAAAATCTAAGAGATTACAAATAAAAAGCCTTCTTTGTTCTGTATATCACTTCCGCTATGCTGGTCAGTCAGATGCCATTGTTTTTCCTCCTGGTCCCACAGTACATGAAAGTCATCTTACTGGGAAATAAAACAAAATTAAAAGAGAGAAACAAAAATCTTGGAAAAGATTTCTACTGTTTGTTTTCAGCCTTACATCCAAGACTAAGAATAAACAAGAAAAACAGTAGCAGTTTTAAAGAATCGTAGAATGGTTTGGGTTGAAATGGACCTTTAAAGGTGATCTAGTCCAACCCCCCTGGCAAGGAGCAGGGACATCTTCAGCTAGAGCAGGGTGCTCAGAGCCCCGTCCAACCTGACCTTGACTGTTTCCAGGGATGGGGCATCTACCAGCTCTCTGGGCAACCTGTTCCGGTGTTTCACCACACTAATTTTAAAAAAAAAGTCTCTTCCACATATTTAGTCTGAATCTACCCTCTTTCAGTTTATAACCATTACCCCTTGTCCTGTCACAACAGAGGGCCAACCGTACCCTGGGCTTCATCAAAGGCAGCGTGGCCAGCAGGTGACCTTCTGCTCTATTGAGACCCCACCTGGAGCACTGCATCCAGCTCTGGAGGCCTCAGCGCAGAAAAGACATGGACCTGTTGCAGTGGGTCCAGAGGAGGCCACAAAAATGATCCGAGGGCTGGAGTACCTCTCCTATGAGGACAGGCTGAGAGAGTTGGGTTTGTTCAGCCTGGAGAAGAAAAGGCTGCAGGGAGATCTCATTGTGGCCTTTCAGTGCTTAAAGGGGCTTATAAGAAAGATGGGGACAAACTTTTTGCAGGGCCTGTTGCCACAGGGCAAGGGGTAATGGTTTTAAACTAAAAGAGGGCAGATTTAGACTAAAAAATTTTTTACACCCCAGACTAGTTCAATTTTCATTTTTGTTTTAAAATGTTCACAATTGTTTTGCTCCTGAAGCCCCTTGGGATAAAGGCCAGGATTAATATTTATATAAAAGTGATTAAAAGACATCTTAATTTAAAAAAGCTGACATGCAAAGTGATACTGTGCGTGAAAGCCTAGATGCACATTTAGAAAGGTAACACAAGTCACTCAAATTCTAAAAAGGTAGAAGCCCCCCAGATTTTAGTTGACATTGGCTTTCTATGTGTTTGAATTCTCCACACCTTGTAGACTTCTTCAGTTGGTAACAATTTTTAAGTTCAAGCTAGGGAAGGAACGACATAAGATACAATTCCATGATGAGTGACATCTGCAATTCATTAAGGAATTATAATACTCAAGAAGTCCCTATTCCAAGAGGTGACAGAAAACCAGAAATGACAGAAAGTATCTGATCATGCGCTTCATCCTTCATCGAAGCCACTTCACATTTCTTTCTCCACCTCTTACACCTTCGCACAAAAGGTTTCACTGGCAGTCTCTATCATCTTGCTCCAACTCTCTAAATCAACTAGGTTTTGCAAGTGAGAAAGCTCTAGCTCAACATCTCCTTTAAATATTAAGAAAAAAGAAATACCTTTTATAGCAACTTTGTCAATGCCACATTAAATTTAAGACCAAGGAGAAAGAGACAGCTGCTTCAAGGAACAGAGAACTCAGAGCGAGATAACGTCACCGAAAAGATGTTTCTCCTGCTTGTCTCCTTTTTCTCTCTGTAACAAATGGTCACCTAACACTAACGCCATTCACAATGCTGTCCTGCATTTTTATGCTATTCTATGCTCAAAGAGGCATAGCAGCATAATCTTCCACTTCTCATCTGCTATTTGCCGGGTGATTACCCTACCAGATGCAAGTAGCAATAATCTACGCATTTGCAGGAAATCTACACGAACACAGAACTGATGAGCTCTTATATTAAAAAGACATTCAAATCTAGGCCCCTGTTACCTGACTCTACTTAATGGAGATTTTAAATGCCAGAGGATATTTGTCTGAATTAGCACTGATTCCCTCTCCCTAGCAAAGAGCGCAAGCAACACTGCAGTGAGAAAAGGACCAAAAGAAAATGCCTTACCCTATGCATTTACAAACACTAGTCCCTTCTTTCCAAGTGAAAGCTAATTGCAGACACAAACTCAGGATAAATCAGCAATTTAGATACAGATCACAGAGCTCATTACATATCTATGAAGATATGATTTGGTTTTAAAGAAAGAAATATCCCTGCACATAAGCTACGAATCAAGCGAAGCTGCCCAAGACATGAAACCTAAAGGTCCCTTGTGTCCGAACTCTTAGAAACCAGAGTTCAGAGGCTTTCCAAAAGTGGAATCAACTCCTGAAATAGCTTTCTCTTAATGGCTTCACTAGCATTTCAGAATCAAGGCTTGTTGACCTTGAGAAAGTAAAGATTGACAGGCTGCCTGTTTGTTTTGGGATTTGCCATTTGACAGAATGGCCACCGAGCACATTTTTGTGCGACATGACACATGGCTGAGCTCCTCACCTCTGACTCCTATTGGCCATTAGCCTGACATAATCAATTAAGAAAAGAAAAGGAAATTTCATGTTATCGCTATACTACCTGAAAGCATTTTTCCAACATTTTACCATGGAGTTTCCTAGTTTTGTTACCAAAATGTAAAAACAGGTCTTTGTTTACAGTTACTCATTTTGATTACTGCTGCAAACCTTGTTCTGCTTTCAAGGTCTGTAAGATCCCAGATCTATTCCCTCCACCTCACCTGCACAATTGTATCACAAATGTATTTGTAAGCACATAGCACTGGAAAGTTTGACTTCAATACAGTCACTATACTGCCCCTCATTTTCTTGCATTTTTTTTTCCTTTCAGAGGAGATAACAACTCACTGAGCTTCCAGTTCAGAACTGGGAGTACGGGAAGAATTTTTTCTTTATACCCTTTTTAACTCTGTTTGCTTTAAAAAGGTACATGACTCATCATGGTTAAATATTTAACTGTTTCACTAATGAGCTGGATCCTAACACATAAGTATGAAAAGACATGTCATTGTCTGAAAAATCCCACTCATATCCAAGCAGCTTGTTAAAAATTATATATATATACACACACACACTAGGAATCTATAAGGTCAGTTGCTATCTCGGGACTAGTCTACACACACTTTCAGTACTGGTATTCTGTGTAGATATGTGGGGGCTGGGACTTGGCTGTGATTTTTTTTTTTTTTTAATCAAAATAGTTGCAGTAATTCAAACCCAAATGTGCCTGTTATTGTATTAATTATAATGATGACATAATAGTACAGTTATACCCTATGGGACTAGTCTATACTGACACGTGCAACCACGTGCTTGTGATCACTTTAATGACAGTACAAGATTGAAGATATTACCACATCCAACTCCTTATTACTGCACCTCTCATCTTGGAGATTACCACCCACAAAGCTGAACAACGGTAACCCATTGCGGAAGTGCTCTTAGCACTCTTCGATCTAACCAAATCAGTTTTAACCATCCTTGGTGGTAAACAAAGCTTTCTGGGGCAGCTAGGCACTGCAGCAGACTATGAAAGCAAATGCAATTCAATTCTGGGCAGAGTAAAATATTTCGAGCAACAAAGAGCTAGCAGATGACTGCTTCTTAAGCTTTTCCAGAGAGACATGCTTCTGCAAATCTACCTACACCCTGTTCTAGCCGAGTTTGAACAAAACAGCTTTTGTTTGTAGAGACAGCCTAGCTGCCAATTTGAGTTCAATAACTGGCTCTGGATTGTAGTAGGCATGCCTAGACCTGTAGGATAAAATTAATTTCAGTCAAGTTGGTCTCAATCAGCTTCCAGCCTGATATCCCGCTGTCCTGCAGCAAAACAGATGCAAAGTAAACATAACGTGCTACTTAATTCATTAGTCAGTCAAATCAACACGAGAGGCACAAACAGAGCTAAGTATGTAAAGTAAGGGCCAAAAATCTCAGCTTTCATATATATAAAAAAAAAAAGCTTTCAAAGTTCTAAACTAAGAAATGATACCAGAAATTGAATGTATTTGTCTTTTCAGTGTTATGATTGCTGAGGCCCATCACTGAACCTGAACATGTTGAGCAGGCCAAAGCTGGGACTTCTGTAAGTTATGTTCCTTCTCTGCTTCAGTGCCTGGCTGTGCAAGAGGCTGCTCACACTTCCTCCCACTCACCTTTTCACCACACCGTCTGTTTAGGCTGCAAGGTCTATGAGGATATGAACTATCTTTTAGGGCATGTGGGCCCCCACGCTACTGGGTGTTGTACTTGATCTTACAGGCAGGGCCCTCTGAAAGAGCTGCAATGTAAACAACAACAATAATAATAGTATCCTTTCTCAGAAGGACATCACACAAGTCTGCTTGCAAATTATGTTGCAGATAAAGTTTCCATCACACTTAACTACCAAAAGCTAACAACTCTTACTGTACAGTTCCACAAACACTTTAAGCCAGCACTGCTGCCAAAAGAAGCAATCCCATCGGGCCAAAAAAAAGGTTAATTTGAACCCATCTGGATTCTCCAAGGCAGTTTACAACATAGCTGCACAAATGCTTGTGTTGGCAGAAGGAAGGGAGCAGCAGGACCATTTCTTCAGGTGGCAGTGCCAGTTTATGCAGGCCAAAACCCGTTCTTGAAAGTGCAGCCTGGGTTCTCCGAAGGATTTATCCCACAAAGCCAAGTTAAGGTGGAAAAGCTATGGGTCACCCAATTTTACTCATAAAACTGCTAACACTCACCTCCCAAGAATGCTGCAAGGTATTACAGAAGTAAGATTAGTAAATATTTAATTTTCTCTCCTCCCTTTTCCCCCGCGCTGGCCACTAAGTTCCGAGTTTCGTATGCTAAATCAATGACTTGGCGCAGCTCCTAGAAGGTAGCTGTCAAGCTCCCTGCCTGTAGGCCAGATGGAGGTCAGTCATCATATGCACCTTTTCTGATTTAAAACTCTTCTGCAACATTGCAGCCAAAACAGCATCTAAATACATTGCACCCACCCTGCTGCAGGGAACCATGGAATAGTTGGATTACCTCTACAGCAGACCTCCTTCCTCACCTTGGTCTGGGGAACAGCTGCTGAGGGATAAAGGACAAGTAAATCAACTCCTTTTGCATGCATTCCACATGTAAACACATACTGTCAAGCTGACAGAAACAACAACGAACAGAAGTGCTTCCTTACCTTAATAAGGAAGTTAACAGCATGCTGGAGGGGGGGGGGAAAAGTCAGCCTCAGCGTCCTTAGTATAAGGGAACCCATCAAAGTGAGGCAGTACTCACCTTGCTTTCACAGAGTGGGTGTGAAAACAGGCATTTGGGTTATTTTGTTAGTTCTTATAACTGCTGTTCTTCATCCTACTGTTTCCAAGAGCTAATAACAATTCTTGACTCCCCATCATCTTAAAAATATGCCCATGTTCAATGGGCTAGGTGGAAATTCCTGATGTAAACAATGCCCTAAGGTACAGGTCCCTGAAATCAACGAACAGTTGGGATAGCTGAGCAGTGCAGAAGTTTTAGGACACCTGTCCCAATGTTTGGTCCCTAGAGGCAACCCAGAGAAACCTACAGAACTTGCTCCATTGCATGGCCTCTGATGCTGTCGCTACCAGGGCACATGGGCACCCATCCCGTGTGCGGCCAAGGCACAGGACACGCCAGGAGTGCAGAACAGAAAACACAGTACATGGCAGCTCTTTGAGCTATCAGGACTTCTCCAGCAGCTCAGTACGAACACCAAGTTCTAAGCTCTACAACAAAATTAATTCATTTTATAAGCTGAGATAAAGCGTAAACGTCCATGCTATGTATTACTAGCCACTAAATCAACAGCTCTAATAAACTCTTTCTCAAGACCTTCCCGATAAAATAGAAGTGGTGCCTATATTACAACAGGAACATTCCTAGAATCTCTTTGTGCAAGACAAGTCTAACAGAACTGATGCTTCAGTCATGCTGGCATTTTTCATACTACCAAAACAAAAGTACATTAGATAAAAATAAATTGAAAACATAAAATGTGAGAAATACAGTGTGTAGTTATATAAATCAAACTCTCGTGCTTTCTAGGTTATCCCTAAGTCAGGCAGACACTGTCCAAGAAGACTTTCCTGTTAATATTTATGCACACAGGAAGCTCTGCTGAAGTCATGATGACTACTCATATGCACAAATTTAAACATACAGCACAATTGCAAGTCTCATGCCATAAAAACTTCACTTATAAATGTAGAACCTAATTGGGTCACCTGTACCCATATACATAAAAAAACCCCAGCCTATAGTCTTGGCTTCTCCCCCCCCAAAAAAAACCATAGAATAGTCTCAGCAGGGTGGAGTTGCCAGAGGCTCTACTCAGTAAAAATGAAATCCAGCTAGAAGTATTTTTTTCTAATCATTGCTAAAAATAGAAATGTGTTCTATATATAGAAATACATATATAGGTGAAGAAGCATACACATAAATATATATGAAGAAATATCAGGGTGATCTCTATACCTTCTTGTTCCTTTTATGTGCACAAAGTCAGGTATTTGTCACTTTTTCATGGCGTGGCAAGTTTCTAACAGGACGTTCATTTATTCATTCCCCTTCCAAGAGCAGTTAGCACTCAATGCCAAGATGCGCTTTCTTACCATCAAACACAGAAGTCAAGAAATGAAACAATGAAGTTTTTGGAAAATGAACTCATACAAGCTTACTTTAGAAACTGCCAAGAAAAAAAAAGCCACCAAGAAGTCTGGTTGGTTTTGGTTTTTAGCTAGTTAATTGAACCCACTTAATCCAACATCGTAAAATAAAATTCTTAATGCATTCAATTTAAGTTATTTTCTCTCTACTAACTCCTGGAACCTCCTTTCTTCTAAGGCATTGGCACTGACCGCTCTTCTGCGCTACAATGACACCACACCTGCAGAGTTTATTCCCGTTTTGCCTACCAAGGGCCACTTAAAGCCATTCAAGAGCCACCAGCCAGTGACAGCTGGCAAACTCAAACCTGTCTCGGTAGTCTATCATATGTAATCAATTGCAAATAGAACTTCAACAGACTCATCCCATTATTTCCTAGCTAATTCCCCCTGGAAAAACAAGCCAGCAAACTTCCACTTTGAATCATGAAGCTAGTTTTGCCCCTGCCCCTCCTTCCCCCTGTCTCCCTTTCCCCCCTCCTCTTTGCATCAGTTCCCCGCACTGTTTCAGTTTTTCAGCTTGACATCCGTTATGTTATGTCAGCTGTTACATTACGCTTAAAACAATAGACTCCAGCTGGCTGAGGTCAGATGTGAAAACAAGGACCTAACAAAGCCATAGACCCTCCAGTTATACTGAAATTGAGATACACACTGAATGTAGCACTTAATGACAAACTACTTTCCAGACATTTGGGCAAAGCATAAAGGAAACACCTGTCACTGCAAACATTACACACTAATCCAGATAAACCCTAAATTTAAAAATCTTTTTTTCACTGCTTGGCTCTACTAGGCACCAGTATTTTGCAGTTTTGTATTTTTTTCCAAGATGGAATTTGTATTAACCTGCTTGTTTACTAAAATATTAAATAGTGAAAAATGTGTCTAATTTAAAAGAAAATATGTTTACCGTGTTTCTTTTAGTTTACTGAGCAAATGCTCAGAGTTCAACATGGATTTACACCCCAGAAAAGTTTGGTCAAACTTTAACCCTTAGGTAGAAAGCTTGACAAAAGTGAACAATAGATGTAACAGTGAATGAAACGTACTTTTTTTCAGTGATAGCATTTTCTTAGACGCACCTTTGAACAGAATTTATGCAGCTATACTAAAAAATAAAGAAACAAAACACCAGTATACTATGTGACTTAGGAGAGCAAACACAAGCTCTTGAGGACAGGCGAACTACTAATAACTCTGGAGCACATATCCCCCCATTTTTCGAAACGCTGCATACAATATAAAAGCAATGTTTTCTGAAAAATGTCATGCCCCTGTAGTCCATACCTGAAAAGCCGTGAAGCTTGCTCAGCACTAAAGGACAACTTGGCGCTGTGCTCATTTCAGCCTTTGGCCAAGACCCCCAGGCTGCCAGTGAGGGCGATCACCATGTCAGATCATGTAGGCCACCAAGCAGCCAGACGACAGCACCAATCTATCAGCGGTGGTTCGTGCAGGCCTGCAATCTGTCGCCAGCTCCACTGCAAGCTGGAGGAAGGTCACTCTTCCCAGAGCCTGTCTTAGTCTTCAGAGTTTGAGCCCCAATAAATGCTTGGTGCTTCATAGCCACCTCATCCCAATGTACTGTGGAGATAAATGCTAAATTCTGATGCCTTTACACAGTGATGTAGCTGCAGACTTTATTTTGAACAACAGTGTTCAGGTATGCCACCACAGAACTCCATGTACAGAAATGCAAGAAAAAGGGATTTATTTTGGTTTTTTTCATAGTTCTTGGAAAAGGCAGAACTGGAAGTAACCAATTTTCTGCATCCAAGCCTGTATTTATCAAATATACACTCCAATATAGCAGACCAAAATAAGAGTTCAAACCCAGGACTTTTGAACCTGCTAGAAGAAATGCACGCAATACATGTAAAAAGAGTTTTCTTTTCTCTAAAAATCACTGCTTATTCTTATCATATACATCTACAAGTCATTTTTGGTGGTAACTTTAGAGAAGTTTAGCCAAATAAACTTTTTTTTCCCCTCACTGAAAAGGGAACATCTAAGACAATAGCAAGAGCATACCTGGAAAGACATAACATACTGGAAATCTTTCAGTGTGTTAGCAAGTTTAGTATCTTTTTCTTCCTCCTCCACACAATTACTTGTCCAATTCATTTCACTGAAAGCTTTAATTGTTGTTACTCTTTTCTAAAAGACATCCACGTAATGAGAAAGCAGGTAGGCCAAACAGCATGAATTTTGTGGCTACAACCACAAAGTGGCCAGAGTTGCCTCTGGCAGCAACATTTACACAGCCCGTTTCTTCCACCCCTCTCTCCCAAAATTATTTTTGTTGATTGCTCATATAAAATTCCCCAAGCCCATGTGAAAAGCCATCTCTTTATTAATAGTTTACTTCTTCCAAAAGATATTTTTATCTACTTCAGGACACCATCCAAGGTCTGAATCCAGCCACCCCAGATGGGACACAACATGGTCCAATGCTGCCCTCTACAGATTTTAAAGGGAAACTATAGCTCCCTTCTGGAACTGTGTGATTTTTAGCACATGTCAAAACAAAAAGCAGCTCACCTTTCCCTTATCGGTCTTAGCATACTTTCCTTCCATATCACCTCTTCATTCCTTCCTGGCACTCCTCTTCAGCTCAGGCTTCATCTACACCAAACAGTAACAGCCGCCTTGTCTTTTCATTTTTTTAAAGCCCATTTCATTGAATTGGTTCAGCTGTCCCTAACAGACAATCTTATTTCCACTTGAGAAGCATCTGATTTGGCTGCCTCAGACCTGTTCAGAATGCACATAAAGCAGAATTTAAGCTGGACTAAAAGCATTTTCATGCAACCTTCTGAACCAAATTAATTAAATCCCTTTAATATTTACATTAAACACATAATTCTTCTATATGGACCAGGAGAGTTGACGAGGGATTGATTTGCAAACAGCTGGAACAAGTTAAGATGTTACTACCAGCAGCGTTTGCAAACCAACACAGCTGCTTTTACAGTGAAGCGGATTAGAAGCACTCACATGATATCTGCCAGCACAGCTCAGCTACAAACATCAGAACCACAAACACAGCAAGAAACACCTGGGTTCAGATTCAGAGGAAGCTCCTTGTTACAGCTACTAACTACACTGTCACCTAATTAAAAGGGTGAGCCTTCATATCACACACATTTGGCCTTTCTACTACAAGCTAATATGCAGAGAGGCTGACTTTAAATGAAAGCTGGGGGTCTCAACTTCAGCTATCAATGGAGTGACAGAAAGGAAATGCTGCAGTGAGTGATTCCCTGGACATCCGCTGGTCCAGCAAAGGAAAAGGACTGAAGAGCATGAGTCCACCATGCACATCGTCTACACCAGCTGACCCCCCTCTGAGTCAGACCAGGGGACATTGCTGAGACTGCAAAGGCAAATTTTTCACTTTCTCAGCTACAGCAGTTCTTTAGAGAGAGCCTGTAGAGTAGATCAGTTTGGAGAGCTATCACCAGGCATCCTTTACAGACATAGATCCCACTCAATTTTTCAAAAGGATGAAAATGCACCTATGTCCAGATCATAAGTCTCTGTCTTGGCCTTCATAACCAAGGAGGATAATCAGAAAAAAAAAAAATAAATGCTGGAACCACTTCAAACTATTTGAACCATTTGTTCTCTGTGAAGACCACCTTCAGAATCAAAAGCTGTAGGTATTCTTTCTCACAAGACCCACAAAACACTCCAGCAAACAAAACCCAAGGCTTATACTCAAAACAGAAGATTATATTAAAAAGAAATAAAATCTAGATTTCTCATAGGCCTAGACTCTGTGCCACTTCCTCTTAGCCGTAGGAATAATATTAATGACAATAACATAAATGTAAGCCACCCAAAACTATTAGCTTTTACCTTAATTGATAGTCTTTTTAATGCCTAAAAGTTGTTTAATCTCTTCAGTAACAAGTATGCTAGAGTAGAAAAGGAACTCAGAAAACATAAAGCTGGAAAGAGCTTACACTTTCATCATAAAAACATACCCTTCCTTTTTTTTTGTTGGAATCAATATTGAAATGAGATTCATACCAGAAAATAGCTTTTTCAGGCACACTAAATATCCCTTGGTTCAGCAGAATATTTAATCCCTTTGGATCAGGCACTTGGATTTTCTTAGATCATGCTGAGATAACAGCATTCTGCTGTGTTCTGGCACCATAAAATCCTTGCTTATGAAAATAAAAGAAAAATATGGCCTCTCTGGGAACATACATCTCTGAATTACTTTTTTCCATAGTTTAAATATTGTAGTCTCAAAATCAATTTTTACACAGATATACCACATTCTCTTTATGAGTCATGGCAAAAGCTCTCCCGCACCACTATTTTAAATGGGCCAAGTGTACATATACCCTTCAAAATGATGATCCTTTCACAGTCTTGGCTCAGACTCCAGCTCACGCTGGGCAAGTGCCAACGAGTGACTGGAGTCAAACCCCTCCAACAGCACCATCTAGTGAAAGAAGGATAAAATAAACACATGCAAATTTAAACAGTTTTCACTGCATTCTGGAAACTAACAAAAGGCCAATTCTCTCCTAATCTCCCATTACAACTGCATTTAGGTATAGCTTTCATCAAGGCTCTTTGCCTTGTGAAGTGTGGTGACAAGTAGAGAAAGATTCAACAGCTAATTGTAAGCTTTTTGTCTAAACCTGGAACACCACTTGGAACACATATAAACTTTCTCTTGTTTATTTTTCCAACATTAGGCTTGCATTTTTCTTATTGTTATGAAAAATAGAAGCATTTTAAAATGCTTTAAAATTACTGATAACATAGCATCTTCTATTTCCTCCTCTTGTAGTGGGAGACAATATTATAAGAGTCTTTTTTTTATATAAAAGCAACTCCAGAATAAAAAGGAAATAATATACGCATATAATCTCAACAACCTTTTTAGCTCTTATTTTCATATAATTGTAGTATCTTGTATGACTATATTACTGAAGTATGAAAGGCTTGTTCATGAAAAAGGGCACACTCAGCTTCCATTTGTAACTGTAACATGACCAGTCTCCCTTGTTTCAGAAAGACTACTCGCTGAAGTTGCATTGGTGCTTAGATCTTTCACAGGGTCAGAGCAAAATACTTTGGCTATGTGGCAAAAATAAAGCAGTAGAGCTCTTAATTGCGTGCTCAAGGGTCTTGTTTGAATAGTTTTTCAGTCAGGAGGAACAGATTCTGTACTTTTGCCAATGCGCATCTTCGATGCCATTCAACTTGTAAGAGGGCTGTAGAAGGGATTCTGTAACAACAGTAGTTTGCAGGTAACACACACGTGCTTTTACAGTTATTCCATCTTATTTTCAAGATGGACCAGATTTACAGTACCCATGCAGTAAGCTTATCTAATTAGACTTGCTCCATGGGGCTGTTCAGATCAGCATACTCATGTGCTAACTCTGTGTGCTCATTTCCAGACATTCAGCATGATACAGTAATTTCTTGCATTTCCAACCCTACGGCTGCCTGGTCAAAGCCTTCCCCCACATCCCCCCCCCCCCCCCCCCCCAAAAAAAAAAAAACCAAACAAAAACCAAAAAACAAGTCCACAAATCTCAAGTATGCAAAATTTCAAAGCATGGCACTGCACATTTGGTACCACTAGCTATCTCAGCCTTATATTTGGTGCACTACAAAGCATAATTCATTTAGAGAGAATTCTACCCTACATAGGAAATTATGTCTAAATAAAGGCAATCTGCTCTTGACAAAGCTTCAGTAATTTTCCCTCTGGAATGCAGATAGGGAAATGTGGACTCAATTTTATAATCTTAAAAAAAGCAGTTAAAGGTCTCTAAGTGATACTTCAATTATTTTAATCTCACAGGGCACGTGCTCGGGTAGTATGAGTGAAGTTTCACGAAGTTACTTGAGGCCTCAAAACCTCCAATTCCACATGGCCAAAGGTTCCCTCCTCACTGTCTCAGCTAAGCCCAAACAGAAAAACTTCTTCAGGATTCCCATACTCCTCCTGGTAGGTTGTTGCTACGCTGCTGCTCCTTTGAGGCCTCTCTCACTTGGTATTAGTTTGCAAATCAACTTGTTTGCCCTTCTTTGCTCACCTACAACAGCATTACCTACTTTCATTGTCTGGCTCCATATTAAAACTATTATTGTGGTACAACTAGAAGTCCCTCTACAAACACAAATGAGAAATTAATTCCTACTGCAAAGCAGTAGAAAGTGCTCTCCTAAACTTTAATAAGTCTCCTTACACCACCATTTGGGTTGGAAGCTTGCACTGTTTTTTCATCCCTATATCCTGTTACAATTGCTTTTACTTCTTTGCGTTTTACACTTTCTCTTCAACCAGTCATCTGATTAACTCCTCCCTTAAGAACTCAGTTACATCTAATTTTGACAGCTTGTAACGATATATTAGAATTAAAGAAAAATCTTAAAATAAAAGAACAGAATAGGAAATTTTACTGGGTAAACACTAGCAGGAACCAGATTCTGACACTTATATTTGTGTGCAAGGTGCACAACTCTTTTAAAAGTCCCACCAAAATTGGATAGAGGAGAGAGCATTCTTGCCCATATACTGCTTTGGATCAGCTGATCACCATAATCCCCTTAAGTTTCTTGAAAATTACCACAGTTAATCCTTTAAGAAAATGATCTCTGGATATGCCAATACTGAACAAAGAAACAACTGCTGAATTCCCAAGAAACCGGTTTCGTGATATAGAATAGGAACACTGATTCATACTACTTAAAAAGCAGGATAATACAGAATAGTATGAACACCCAATATGTATGGGATATTACATACATTGTATGTAATCCTGAATGTATTGCATACATATTACACTAATATAAAAAAAAAAAGAAAAGAAACGAAAATCCTGGAGAAGTTATCTCACTGAAACAACCCACATGTAAAATATTATGATACATTGCAAATATGAGTGAGATATCACAAGTGAAATTCATCACAGAAATTGGCAGAAGTATCCATAACTGCTAGTTATGGATAAAAAAAAATCTGTACAAAAAGAAAACCCCAAACCACAAAACTGGATGCAGAAATACATGCATAGATTCTCTTAGCTGGCAACTATTACACCTAGGAGTTCAAATGTTTTACAAGTTAGTTAAAAATAATATTATACCAGGCATGAAGATACCTTAAATAGAAATAGTGTCATTGACACTATATTTAATATACTGTATTCTTATTCTTATAGTATTCATATTAGATATAAAACCCCAGCACACTGAATAGGTAAACTGACAAAATTTATTATACTTGATTTGTTTTTTTTAAGTGAACTTTTTCATATTGATATCATACATATACATAACAATGATATTACTGATGCATTGCTACAAGAACTATTTTGAACAAACATTTAAATTGCTAGTTAGCATTTTCTCAATACAGTGACAGTGTTTTCACAAGTAAAATAATGGCCGTTTATTTACAAATAGAGAAATCAATGGTTTAGCAGGGTGTACTCCACCACTGAGGTACAACAGGTTTATATATTTTTTGTATGTTTAAAATCATGCCTCTCCAACTTCAAAACTAAGGGTCTTCAATGAAATCTAAGCTGGCAGGACAGTAACACTCTTGGAACATTATTTGATACTTATCTGTTGCAGCACTAATGTACAATAAGCAAAAGGTAAGAGCAAATTGTCTTAACTCTCATAAGTCAATGAATACCCATGAGTTACCTGCTTGTGAAAGAAAGCTGGATCTGACATCAACTAAAAGGAGGACTTCCACTTTTTTTCCCCCCCTATGGTCAGGTGTCTGATCTTTGCTATGGCTGAAAAATGGATTAACCTGAGTTAACTATGAGGGATTCAAGCTTCATTAGAACAGCCACGCGTGTTGGACACAACACAGATGCCCTCAGTAGAGGCCATCCAGGGTAAGACTTGGGTTTTGCACCAACACAACTTTTGGTGTTTCTGTAGCTTTACAGACTCATTAGGGAAAAGCAGAAAAGCCCCTTGTCAATTAAACCATAAGGAACATTCTGCTTGATATGTTATTAGCTCAGGAGATCAGAATTTGCACATTAAAAACAAACATGCATCAATCACATTAATGCTCACATACATACCATCCAAAATAACGTCCCTGTAGCAAGAGCTGCATACTGTTCAATTGTAGAAAGTACGCTGAAGATAAGGCATATCAGCACAATAAGGAAGCTGTAAATAAAAAATAAAACAAAATAAAATAAAAATAATGTAATGCAATCTAGTAAGAACCTAGAGGGAGAACAGATAATTATGCCATTACAAATTATCTGTACACACAGAAATGTCATTGGTATTGCATTATCTTAAAACACAGCTGGTAACTTTTGAGTGATCCTGCTTCATGTTGGATAGTTTATTTCTCTTCAGACGCTGAGCTTTTGGGTTGGATATTATCAAATGAAACCACACAATAACATTACCTTTAGCCTACCTTTAACACTTGCTGTTTCCTAGGCCCTCAGGAAAACAGCATCACATCAGTGAGTTATCAACGTTACTCTCATCCTAAATCCAAAACACAGCTCTACACACCAGTTACTAGGAAGAAAACTGGGACACCAGCCCTGCAGCCTCTGCCTTCGAAGCCCTTCCTTGAGCAGCTTCAGCTGTGCCCACCACCCTGCAGGACTGCTGCTTGCCCTGAAGGAACATAATGCATTTGGGAAGCAAAACATGTAAGACCCAGACTGGATGCTATCCACCACACACTAGGCACAGCCAGCTTCCAGCTCCCAAACAACTGCGTGTTTCTTTTTAAAACATGACATGAGCAATGAAGACTACTTAAAACATTCACTTGCTAAACACAGAGCTAGCTGTTAGGGATATTTTTCATAATTCTGTTGAGACAACCACCACCAATCCTTTGTACCCAACAGAAACTTGCTGCAAAATCCAGCATCTAAATCACACACACACACCCCCATTACAGATCTCTAAAAGTTAATTAATCAGGGTTTTTTTCCCCTCAGAAAAACAACAACAAAAAAGAACTGACATAATGAAAAAAACTGAACTCAAGAGAAGAAATATTAAAACAGAACATCAGTGGCTGCAGATTGGCATGGCTCAGCTGAAGTCACCCAGAGCCTTCACCTTTTGTCATGCAAGTGAGAACTTCATTAGGTGAATTTTTTGAAAGGCCAAGCACTCAAGAAAACAAAACTGTGTCAAGGTTGACATTATAAGCTAGACTGCCCAACAACTGCTTCAAAATACAGCGCATCTAAGTTCAATGCACACATAGAGAAATGATACTGTAAACACATTACAAAATTGTAGAGAGGAAGTTTGTAGGTAAATAGGTACAAAAATCAAATTAGTTAGTGGTAACAAATTGAAGTTAATAGGAAAGAGATCATCACATATCAACACAAACACACATATAAGAATATAACTTTACCACGGAAAGTATAAATATGTGGGTTTTTCCGATTTATCTCTAAAATCTTCTCATTTTACCTTGTATCTCTAACTTTGGCCATTCTTCAATAGAAGTGCAGACAAGGCAGGGGAACTGAAAGATGACCCACCCATTTGAAACATAAGTGTTCCCCAAGCATCCAGTCCTTCTAGCTGCAATATTCCCACAACTGCTGAAGACCGATACACATGACAACATGAACATAAACGGGTTCAGTTACACAGAGGTTGCTAAGGGTCTCTGGATAAAAAATCCAACATACATAAAAGTACTAGTTCAAAGCAAACAACAAGTTGCATAGGGTGGCGTAAGCTGTCTGAATATACCTTGAGTCGTAACAAATAATACTTATCATATCCCTTAACAGTAGTAGACTTGTTAAAAGTGTAACTCGGCGAACAGATGAAACCACAAGAGGGCACCAAGGCAAAGACCATCCCATTTCTATGCTTTTCCTAAACAAACACAACTAAAAAGAACCTAATAAGCATTAAAAGTGAAAGTTTGTGTGCCTAAGTGACAGGAAGATAGACTTAGGGTAAATCGTTTGCCAAATCTCTTTGCTTGTTACTATCAGAGAAGTTGAAGGCATCAAGTGCCAGTCACCACACCACCTACTTTTATGAGTTTTCATGCACATGGATCCATTTCAGTCTTACTGATTTTATGTTATTTTTTTTCCACCCCAGAAAAACTCTTGAAATTTATTGTTGAGCTCTTTCCAGGCTGCAGCATGACCCACCTTCATACCCACAAATACACATTATCCCAAGTGAAACAAAGATCTTCGGTCAGATATTGCTGCTTCTTAGCTGTTTCTTTGGCATTGGAGACAAGATGCCCACAAGCCCCACTAGTACAGCCGTGCCAGCGGAGCACCGCAGCTAAGCTACGAACCCTGCCACACCAGCATCACTGTTTTGCTTCTGACACTAGATGAACTGCACATAAGGAACAGAGGGTGCAAAATTCAGAGATTTAAAAAAAAAAATACATGGTCCTCCTCTGACATCAGCCTGCTGTTCATTTCCTTCCAACACTCGGCTCTTACCCTGTTTTCGTTTCAGTACTAGTGGCTTCCTCCTCCACTTCTGAAGCATAAGAAGGGAGGGAGGCACCAGGAAAATAGAAAACAGGAAAAGTTTGCCACTTCTTTTTCTTTTTTTGACAGCTACCTCCCCTCGACTCAGCCAGAAGTGGAGCACAGATTCTCAGTTACTTCCTACTTTCACTTGTTGACAGCAGATGAGACCACAGGAGTTAGTTACGAACAACAGTCGCAAGGACAGACCCTGCCTCAAATTTGAATTTGCTCTATGTGAAAATCATCCTGGGGAAATTTAACTGTCAAGCCTCAGAAAGCTTCCACTACTCATGTGAGAGCTGTGATTTTTTCTTTTCCCCAAATATTTAGAATGTACCTGAACTTGTGTGAATTTTCACAGGGAAAATTGAAGGTACAACCTTGGCAACAGAAGACAAAATTTCAAAGCCCCCAAACTTGTGTATTTTTTCAAAGCAAACACTACAATTTTCACATGCCCAAAATACCCTTATCACTCTTAATATCACTTTACTGTGATCACTATTAGTACATTTTCCAAAAAAAATACTCACCTTGATACAGATGCTAAGCACATAACTGTTCATTCAACCAGCTATTGTGGGCAACTGAAACTAACCTTACAGTAAGTATTAGACAAATTAGAATCATAGAATTGTTTAGGTTGGAAAATACCTTTAAGATCATGAAGTCCAACCGTTAACCTAACACTGCCATCCCACCACTAAACCATGTCCCTAAGAGGACATTACTAGCAGACAGATGGATCAGCCCTACCCTAATCAACCACATAATTCCAGATAGCGAAGTTAAAAGAGCTTTGTTTCAGACAAACTAAGCCTCACCTGCACCTCACTTAAATGACCACTCTGCTGCTGTTGGAAAGACACTGGACACCTTCAGGAAGCAATTTATATCCCATGTGAAACACGTTACTGTGCAAAGCGTTCAGTTATTTCAACTGTTGAGCAGGTAAAGGCTCTAAACTTGGACATTTGGCAAATGAATGTGGGCTATCCAGTGTACATGCTAATCCCAAAACACTTACTAGATGTCACAGAACAGTCATTTACTCTTCACTGGGTTGTAGCCAAGCTGCTTTACTGTAACATAACAAGTGGAAAAGCCCGTTACTTGCTTCTCTGTCTCACAGTAAAAATTTAAAAATACCTTAGCTCCCATATAATACCACTCAGGGACTTAAAGATCTAAGACAGATGAATGGTTTAGCCAGTAGCATCAGCCACTCTGGAACACTGCTGAGCATACAGTCCTGTGCTGATTTCACCAGTTGTATATGGGGTAGCAGAACACTCACCATAGTATCTGCCCTAACAACTCCAGTATAATACCTTTTCCCTCTACAGGAGACACAGACAGCAGAACACTGCAATTTCTTTAACTCTAGCTGTCATAAAAGCCTTGGTCTCTTGGAAACCACCAATCTTTTATCTCCTGAAACCCGCTGCTTATTTACCCTCTATGCAGAAATGTGACGATCTTCAAGAAAGGAAGCAGGGCGATGGGGAGTTTTCATGAGCTCTGATCTAACTCTTAGATTGTGGGGCCAAGCAAGTATTAGAGATCAGGCGACAGCGTGTGAAATTTTTCATAATGTCTGTCCCAGGTTACAAAGTAGCATCTGCCTGCGTGTAGATAAATCACAGATACTGCATCAGTAGTTGCACTCAAAAATACTTAGCTTTGTTGTTAACTCATATCTAACAGCGCTACGTTTCTTTTAACACCAAGATTTTTGTAAGCATCTGATCATCTCTGTCCTTCTGGATGTGAAACTATGAAACCACTATTAAAGCAGTGCGGACAGTAACACTTACAAAGCACAGATGCTTTCTGTCATGGGCTCCGTTTTCAGTAGACTATGACAGCCAGCACTGTTTTACTAGAAGCCAGTTTTGTGATTGTGTTTTCAACCCAGTTTTTACAGGCACTGCGTACCTGGTGGAGTCATACCCAGACGCGGAGCTATCTCAGTGTGAATAAAACAATGTCAGCACGCAGCCCTCCCGTAACACTTGGAGCTCACCTACACCCAAGCCTGTATATAGACCCGGGATGGGTGTCTATGCTGTACTACCCATTAAAGAGAGAAACACATACATAGACACAGGTGTATATAGAGTTACATGAGACAGTATGTGCACAGATGTGTGCGTGTTGGCAAACATATAATAAATAATAAAATCTGGCTTACTCTATGGAGTCAGCCAGACAATTTAGATACTTTTTTGTCTCAAACAGGTTTGAGAAGTCAAAGCATTTGCAGGAAAGAATCATACAGCTGACAGGTAAACGTGACCAGCTAGTATATGTATATGCCATATGTAGCAATACATAGGAAATATATAGGGAATATATTAAGAGCTAAAGGTAGATTTAATGGTTTATATCCTATTCTAGGATATATTTTGACTTTCAGAACAGATCCTGACTTAGGGCTTTTTCACTGACCTCACTGGCAGCTGCAGAAACTTGACACATTACAGGTACCTATCAGTATTTTGCAGCCTCCAGCCCTAAGCTGCTGCTTTTTTTTTTTTTCCCCCCCTGTATTTAACTATGGTTTTAGAACATTAGCATGTCTTTTTTGTGGCTTGAAACAACGTGTGGAATGAACAAAGGAGCAATTAACCACTTACTGAGAGATAACAATGCTTATTTAGTAAATGTTACAAGTAGGAGAACCAATAAAGGTTTATAAAATATGTCCAATGATGTGACCAGTAACATTAAAAATAAAAAGGTGCATGAGACAAGCTGGAGGTACTTACTCACCAGATTAATATGGTCTCATGCACACCCAGCCACCATCGTCAAAACCGGTACTAAAATGTGGGTAGATTTTATTACTTCTCGCAGTGTTTCTTACATACTCTCAGCGGCATTCTTTCCATGAACCTGGAAAAGGTTGGCATTAGGCACTAAGTTAAGCTGAAATCTCAGAAATATTTAATAGATGAGAAGGGAGATGCAAAGTTCAGCTCAATTTATACAAACCCAACTTGAGTTCTAACCCTCCAGGAAGACAGCCAGTTTTTCCTTGTTCAATGTCATGAAAGAGCTGGCTTAAGTCTGCTCTTTGCTTTCAAGCAACTTTTATTCATTACAGCTATCAATCTTGAAGGTATCCAACTACCTGTGCCCTTGCATACAGAGAATACTACTTTAGCTTATAACTGCTGGATCTATACTCTTCTTTTTGGCATGAGGTCAATGGCTAGTTGTAGTTCATCCTCTGTCTACTGGAGAAAATGACTGAAACTAAAAAATAAATATTCTGTAAATAAATAAAAAAAGTCGTTTGGGTCCTTCTATGTCTTTGGTAACATTCTACCTAAGCCTCCCTCTTGAACCTCTGTCTACACCTCACTTTTGGGCAACTGGAGTGTCTTTCTTTGAATGTACAGCTTTGTTCAGTCACACGCATGATCAATCACCAACCGTTCAACTTCCTCACCAGCCCTGTAAGTCAGGGAGTGGGTCTGGGTTTTTTTGTTTTGTGGGGTTGTCTTGTTTGTTTGGGTTTTACAGAGTAAATAATTTTTGTGCCATTTAACTTTTAACTGTGATAAGTTTCATAGGTAAACAAAGTAATATAAACAAAGTTTAACCTCCTCTAAGCATAGAGCTTTAGAAGAACTGGAAGGATGACATTGAGAATGAACGACACGAGTGTGCAGATTAAATATGGGCAGATTCTTATCTTGATCATCATAATTTGCAAACTATAATGCTGCTGCATATCCAGTTCCTGTTAGTTCATTAAAACATATGACAGCATCATTATTTCATCTTTCATCTCCACAGCTTACATATACTGACACTTACTTTTCACACTGCAAACACAAAAGGTCAACGGAATCATAAAAGGACATTTTCAGGCAGCTTTCCAAGCAACAACAAGAGTTACTGCAATGAGGATTTAGATAGACAGCTTCAGGTAAGACACACACTGAAGGCAGGGGATCACTCTTTCTCTTTGTCATGTATTCTGTCCCATTCCAGGCCAGAGAAGTCATTCCTTACTTAATTTTCATCAGGAAAATCCTGATGGAAAACCTGAACAAGTTTATATTACTACAAGTCAACATAAATCCCTAAGCACCTCATGCAGTACTATATAGTCATTCCCACAGTGCAACTAGGTAAACATTCATACTAATCCATACCGAGTAATTTCTCACTGCAGCTAGGCACCAGGTCTTTCATTCCAGGCTTTTCGGGATTGTTTGAGGAAAAAAATTCTAATAAAAGGTAGAAGTTAGAAGGGGGATAGGCAGAACTTGTCAAATGGAGCTGACAGTAAGAGAGAAGAAAGGACTCTAGGTCATAAACAGCATCACTAGGAAGCTAATACAGGATAGCAATTTATTTTATGGGATCATCATCAAGGTATAGTGTCAAGTACAAATACCAATTGGTGCTTTTAAAAGTAAGAAATTCAGTTGGGGTTGTTTTTTTAAAAGAGAAACAGAGTTTAACCATGCAGAGAAAACTGTCATTCTTAATGAAATTCACACACAAATATCCTGTATACGCATGTCTTACACTGAACTCGTTAGCAACTCTGAACTGAACACTGAAAAGACACAAATTCTATCACTACTATAAACTACTGGAGCACAGTACCAGTCTATTAATAGGAGACTAAATGAGCCTTCAATTATGCAACTGGTGGATGTCAGAGGTCCTCCATCACTTCCTCCATTAAAAAAAAAAAAAAAGTGTTTAAGAGAATGGTCTGGTGAAGGTACATGATTAGAATGAAGGAGCCCTGTACTTCAATTCACCTTTGCCCATACCTTTGGCCAACTTTGAAATTTTTATTAACACTGTATTTTTCTTCCAGAGTATGGCTGTGAACTCCCTAATCCTTGAATGAAAACTGCGTAGTAACTGCATTAGCTGTGCTGCCTAACCAGTTCAGCTAACATGCTTAGGAGAGAATCATTTAACTACAAAAATATAAAAATTTTAAATAGGGCAAAGTAATTAAAAAAAAAAAAAATCACCATAGCAAGGAGTCAGAAGAGACCAGTAACCTACAAAAACCACAGATGAAGCTAAAAAAAAAAAAAAAAAAAAAAAAAAAAAAAAGTACCTTATTCCTGATAACAAAAGAAAAGTGGAGGTTTATATCTCTGGCCACGCAGGCTCTTTGCATGGTTTTCCTCTAAGGATTTGTCTTATCTTTTTCTGTTTTGTTTTTGAGGCAGGGGAAGGAAGGAAGGGTACAGCCCCTTCCCACCTTCCAGCCTCTCTGCAGCATTAGGATGCCCAGCAGAGGGGAAGTATACTTGCATTCATGCAGAGAAGCATGATTGCCTCCAGGAACTGGCTACAACAGTTTCACAACACACGTTTCCTCTCTGTTATGCCCTACACAGGTCAAGGTAGTAGACAGATCACAATTCTCAGTTGTCACTTGCCATCAAAAAAACCTTCAACAGACAAAGTGTGAATGCTCTGTGCTCTGTTTGTGTTAGCTTAGGTCTATCAGATGGAGCTTCCTGTTAATATGTATTTGTTCCAACTGTAAGGCAGAGTATGGTTGGTGCTTCCTGAAGGAAACAATGGCATAATTTTTAACCAGCTCCTTGACTCCTTGTCAAAGAAATACTGTCTTCTAGCTCCCGTGTGAGAAAGCAGTTTTATTGTACAAGAAAGATCATATACAGTACAGCATAGCCTGATACTAAGAAAAACAGGTTAGCTATACAGCTAAATAAGCAAGGCTTCTATCACACTTACGTGGCTCTTCTGGGAGATTAGAGTCTGTGAAAATAATTTAAATTATGGGCAGTGTACCAAAGCACAAAGCACACAATGAATCAAAAGTCATTTAGGATACAGCACCAGAATTATTGCAGGAAAGGCCTTTAAGGTCTTGGCAAAGGGTATGATTGCAGTAGAAATGCAAACCAGACGTCAAGATGCTTCAAGAGGAAAGGTTAATTGCTCAGAAAAAGCAATGTTACTGCATCCTGCAATGAGGTATTGGTTCCTTTGAGAATAGGCATGGCTACACAGTACCTATCATCTTTTACGTCTTCAAGAAACTGGAACAAGTACATGCTACTTTTAGAACAAGTGCACGACCCAAGAGATGTGAACCACCGGACTGCAGAAGATTCATCAGGGCTCCTCAGGTTGTCCATACCAAGTTTCCGATGTGCCTGATCATTAACATGAAACCCCAACATAGCAACATGACAGCCATGGAAGGAGTTAAGTGCACACGCACAATGGGGGAAGGATGTCACCCAGCACTACAAATCGAAAGAATTTTTGCAGTTCTTTTCACATGCACCCCAGGCTTAGGAAGAGAAAAATATGTCATTAGTGCTCTTACTTGAAGACTAGAGCAGTACAGTGATACACTGTAAAACAAACTCTTGTGGTTTGATGAAACACTACAAAGCAGGAGAGAAAATGTAATTTTCACAGCTTGTTTTGCTTGGCATATCTCATCCTCACTTTTTGTCATTCCAAAATACCATTATGAAACCAGAACAGTCCTATATGCTCTCCTCATCCTCTCAGTTCCACGTTCAGGTTTGCCCACGTCCTGTAGCATCCCATTATTCAAAGCAAAACCCATCATCCAGCAGCATGTTCCAAAAGACATCCATCCTGCACACTCATTGCCTGCAGCTCTAACATACTGCCCATCTCAAGGTGAGCATCAATGCCAAATTCAGCTTTTACTTGGTTTAAGCATACATGCGAGCATAAGCAAAACTGAACCATGGCTTTTCAGCTGCCCAAGACAAGTCACGTGGTGGTGGTGGCACCAGCAAGAGAGCAGGTAGCATCCCTCAAAGGGCCCTTAAAGGATTTGAGACTAAATCACCCTTACTCTGTGCTGCAGCCAGGGTGGGGGTGGACATCTGCCCTATTCTACACAATAGGCAGATCTAGGCAAAAACAAACATGACTTGAAAACAGGGGCTTAGGACAATACCTCAGTTGCACACCACCACTGAAAGTGGTTTGCTCATATTGTAGTAGGGTACTTTCCTTTTTATTGGCCAATTCTGGATAAGTTTTCATTTTAATGAGAGGGGAAAAAAGAAAAGAGGTATGTTCTAGAAACTGAGTGCCACAATTCCAGTAAAACTTGTTTTCTAGGTGAAATTTTACACAGTCCATCTGAGGGCTCACTAAATCACTATTCCACTTGTAGCAGCAGAGCTTAAAATAATTTAGTATCCAAATATTAAAAGAAAAATACTAAAAAACTCTAAGACTTTGCAAAACTCAGCTTCTGAAAAATTGCCAAGCCTAGACTATTACTCTTTGTTATCAGACCTGAATGAAATAAATCTAAATAAAATACTGTTTTGTTTTTTAAACAAACTCGAAATTACTTTCCTTAAATACACAATATTTCTTTGAACAAGCAACAATATTTACTCTTAATGGCTTCTCTTGTTTGGGCTGGCCAGACACTATTTTGATAGCCTCGTCTGACAGACCATTTAAGAGCTGTATGTCTTACTCCTCTCTCTCTCTCCCCCCCCCCCCCCCCCCCGATTTACTTTCATCACAGAAGTACTGCTACAAATCACTTTCCCTCCCCAATTAAAGATCAAAGGACATTGTATTATGCCTCCTAAACCATGTGCATCTACAGAAAAACTAGACTTCGCCAGTTTCTAAGCTGACAGAATTGCTTGCTTAGTAACCAGCTTCTGGGTATTGCACATAGCCAACTACAAATGCTACCCTATCCCAAAGTAGTAAAACAAGGCAGAAGAAAGGAAATATTGTTTCAATACCTAAGGACAGAGGCACTATCCCACAATGCTGTACAACTGATTTACTAGTGTACGTAAACTTGTATGCTGATTTTATTGCAGTACAAATCAGGACTTGCACTTCTATATGGTCTATAAAGAAAACACCCACATTGCTAGCTCACTAAAAACCCTACACGACAGGAAAATATTGGCATTTTTGACAACATTGTTTATCTTTAGTTGTGAATAGACTGAAACCATGACAGGGACTAAAAAACTGCAAATAGCTAAATATATAAATGGGGAAGAAGTAATCATACTTTGAGCTACTGACCTGGATAGATGCTTAGTTTGATTTATTCCAAATATCACAAAAGTGATATCAGACCTGAGCAACTCCAGCCTACCCCTCACCTGATCCCCCAAATGCCTTCTCATGCTCCCTTCTCATGGAACAACTGTGTCTGAAAGGCGCTTTCATCACTGCTGGCAAGTAAAATGAAGACCGTGAGAAAGATCTGAAGCTGGGATAAGTACCCTCACCACCGTTTCCATTACAATCCTCTGCTTTAATTATCTAAAGGTACAGTTGACAGATGCTTTTGCAGAAATCTGTGTTGCCGCCTTCTTTTGAGCTTTTCCACATTCAGTTTGCTGATGGATTTCTAGGGGGGCTGGGGGAGAAACATGGCACCCTTAACGCATCACAGCTTAGAAACAAGGAGGAGAAACTCCATGACAGGTTAACATTCCTAAGGTGAAAGCAGATAAATTCAGCAGACAGATATTATTTCCATTTCCAGAGAGAAGAAAGTGTTTGCTGAAGGAAAGGCATAATGCTTGGAAGCTATGGCAACCTGACTTTCTTCGTTTGCTTTAAGCATGATGGAAATTTCAAATGCCCCTGGAGAAAAAGAATTAAAAGAGTCTAGAAAGTGACAGGCAGCATTTACACTTACAGTGACAGAATCTTTCTGTAAATACAAGAATCTCTAAAAATGTGCCATGAAATACCGAAACGCTCAATATTCCTTTTCTTCAAAGAAGCCCAAACAGATTAAATGCCAAAAATGCAATCTATGCTATGCTTAAAGAGCTTTAGCTTTGTGCCTTCATCACACAATAGACAGTTTTCCAGGCTCAAAATGATGAGGATAATTATTTCCATCATTCCAGCAATCAAGTTAGCTGTTTGTGGAAATTCCAATTGTATATCACTGGGCTAAACATTCTGCTGTACCATTTAAACTTGCATTAAGACCATTCAAGACTTGGATCTATAAATTGATCTTACCCTTTCAGAAATAAATCTTGCAAAGCTACACAACGTCCCCACAGACACCAGCATATTTGTTAATACCGCACACTTTATGAGCAATAATACAAGAATCAATGATAATTACCCACAGATGAAACTGAAGCAAAACAAACTTGGCTGTGTCAAAGAAAAAAGTATTTTCCTGAAAGCACAAAAATGGCATGACCTAGGTCAATTGTTTTTGTTAACTGCCATCACTAATCATTTGTAATCCAAGAGCAGGTTGGCAGTGTCAGCATGTGAGAAAATCTAAAGTTCAGTGCAAAATTATAAGAAACTTAATATTTCAGTATATCAGTACTATTCCTCCAATAGCAATCATCTATTTGCCAGTCTATGGCAGTAGCTGTGGTGGTGTGACCACAGCAAGCTGAGAACATGAATGAACCCAGATTCACAGAGAAAAGTAGCATCTTTTAAAACGATCTAATAAAGGTGGAAGAAAATTAGGCAAACTCTCAAGCATTAAATGAAAGACTCACTTGACTTTGAGCTTATCTGTCTTTTCCAGCCATACCCGCCAGCCAATGTACTGAATAGGAGAAAAAAAGGATGAAATTCTAATAATATACTAAAAGGAAAGCAATAAAAATAAGAAATAAAAAAAAAAAATCCCTCTGCCCAAAGAAAACAAAGTAACATTAAAAGAAAATTGTTCAAGAAAATTATAATCAGTTCTGAGGCCTGTATCCAAGTGGCATTACAAGGTGACTTAGTGTCCAAAATGCTTAAATTTCAAAACGGAACTTCAAAATTGGACACCCAACTACCAAACAACTTCTTTGTAAGAGAAGTTAAGATGAGGTAATTGAAGGTATGAGATGGTTAAATACACTGAACCTTAGAGGAAGGGCTCCTATTCAGGAATACAGTGGTTTACACAGCATCACAAAAATCAACTATTAACTGGACACAACCCTGCCGTGCTCACAGTAGCGGCCTCACTGCTGAAGCTGCCAGGCATGTGCTTTATTTTTCCTCTTCCACAAACTTTTTTGTAGTTGGAATTTTAAAAGACTTCCCCACCATAGTGATCAGAAAGTTTGGTTATAAAATGCATATTTTAATTATAAATATTAGTATATTCATTTAGACTGTTTTCCCCAACTAGCACCAAATAAAAGCATACTTACTGTAACATTATACAAGAAAAATACATCGGTATGTGCATACCTAATACCATTGCCAACTTCAGCTGCCCAAATATCATGCTTCCACTCTAAAAACCATGAGGCATCTAAACATTTCTGGCAGTCATCTTTTGATGCTGCAGAAGAAAGAAACCCTACGTAATTTGCAGTGAAATCTCAAATTCTCAGTCAGGTAACTTCAGGAGCAAGGATTTATCAGGATTCATTAATGAAAAAAGACCAGAGAGATGATAACATTTTGTGGCACATCCGAAGATGGGCCACAGCTTTAGGAGGGGAAAGTAGCCCCTTCAGGTGTACAACACCAACTTATCTCCACAGGGTGCTGGCAGATATTTTGTTGCATGTATAAAAGATATTTTTCATTTGTAAATGAGACCTCAGATTCAGAATACCAATGGATAGCTTCTATGTATTTTCTTAAGATTCCAAACTTTTGCTGCTAGCCCTACGACCTCCACAGTAGTGGAAAAGGTCAGTGCACTCATGTAGACCAGCTGCGAAGCAATCAAAAAGAACAGAGCAAAAAAAGCCTTGGATGGAAACTCCCTCTGAACTTTGTTATGCTATTCTGTCTCCCTGAACTTAAAAAGAATTGTTCCTAAACTGCATCATTTTAAGGCTATGATTTGACACTGTCCTTTAACACGCAGGTAGTCTCATCTGAATTCAACTGGACATTGAGCACTTGGTTAAATGCTTGCTGAACTGGGGCTTCACTCAGGGCAGATTCCAGCTCAAAAGCACATCTTCATTGGAAACAGCAGGGGAGCTTAGCTATGAAATTAACTTTAGGATTTTTAAGAGCTTCCAATATTTCTCATAATTCTGATATATCATCGCAAGACAGAATGAGGAAGCAAGGGTGCAGTGCATGGGAGACAGCACGCTGTGTAGTCTACTATTCCAATGTTAACATGGACATAAAATGATTACAGCTCTTACGAAGGCTTTCAAACTACACATAGCAAGTGCTTGCTAACAGCATACAAAACATTTCTGAAAACAGAATGCTACAAGTCAGGAAAAACATTTTAATTCTTTGGCATATTGACCTGAATAATAAATGACATTCCAGTTAATTGTTAACGTTGCAAGGCCTGACATTGTACGTAAAAGTTTGAATATGAACTTGTTTCAATTGCATGGAGGAAAGCATGCAGTATATCCGCAACATTAAGATGCCAAAAACATTAAATTACTCAAAGTTAGGACTCAAAATAATTCCACCTCATTTAAGCTTTATGAATACCAGAAGTATTAGGGCATTAAACCATAGTGCATATTATTTCAATTCCTGCTTATTTCTGTTTAAAGAGCCAATATTTTAAAGTATGCACTTAGTTTTATATGTGGTCATCTGCAATGAATAATAATCATAAAACTAAGTACAGGGGTGCAAGCCTTTATGAGAGGCAGACCTTGAAGATCCCTCTCCGGGAAGTCACCATTTCATGGCTAAACTACCAGGAAATATAAAATGATGATTTTCTGTCAAAGTTCAGTGCCCTTGAGATTAAGCTGCCATTTCAAGTGTATGTTTAGAAAGTGTCAGTAAAGTGTATCGATATGATCTGCCAACATTTCAAGAACATCCATTTCAGTGACATATGACCTCATGGCAAAATTATGCTTTAAGGTACTATTCTTGGCCCTAAACTACTAGACATTTTAAATAAGTATTAACATTTAGATGCAGCAGCATCTAAAACCCTAAGAAAACTGCAGAGTCAAGTTCACCCACCTATATGACACCGCAATAGATGCATATCCTCCCACGTGCATAACTGGCTGCCAGTCATGATATTCAATATGATACTCTCTGGTAGCCATTCACTTGATGGTATCTATCAATTCTACCTGTTTAGTTTTCAGCCATGGGAATTTATTGTTCAGAACTACATCCTGTAGATTCTGGTGGCAATGCACCGAGGGAAAAAAGCAGAGATGAAAGCTGAAGAGAGAAACACAGTACCATGGAATCATCTATCAAGAACACTGAGCTTTTTGCTTTGCTTTTTAACAAAGATTTGTATGTTTATAATCAAAGCTATTAAAAGCAGTCTAATGTTTTGAAGGCACTTCTGGAAGCGCATCATAATTAAAACATTACACTTCACAGGCATCAAGTACTCCATAACATTCTTCCATGTAAGGACCAAATTTCCATGTATGTTCATCACCCAGGAGCTCAGCTCATCCCTGATTCTTTTGAATAGATTTTCAACTTAAAGCATGGATCCCCTTTGAACATGTAGCTCCAGTTACAGATCCTAATCACTCAATCCCTAGTGAATTCAATAAACTACAAAGTTAGTCAAGTAGATGGTTCAGGATCCTTATTCCACGCTCATCAATAAATTTTACAGTAACAAAAAAGAGGTAAAAAAATACAACATTCAGGGCATACTAGTCACCTTGAAAGTCACAAGACAAAGAAAAGAAAATTACAAAGGACAAAAATAGCTGACCTTCTTTTTCAAACTGCAGCTTTAATGAAACATTTACTTCTTATTTCCAGATTACTTAGCAACAGGCTTGCCCAGATTAAAGCGCCACTCCATTTTTAATGGAATTTTTTCAGAACAGGCTAAGAAAGTCCTATAGCGTTCAGAATTTCAGGCCAGACCATGAAGGCCTTTTTAAAAAAAAAAAACAAAAACAAAAACAAATGCCAAAAACCCCAAACGCAAAACACTTAAATAGTACCATGCTTCATTTCCTTGAAGTCCACAAGACCAGCTGGAGACAGATAAGGTACTCTGTCTGTTTATCAATGTCAAAACCCAGCTTTCAATAATCAATACTGTTTTTAAAGGCTGAAGAACACCAGTAATGACAAAGAGCATTAGCAGAAAAGTCAGCATTACAGCGTAAGCCTGAAGGACATGGTCTGATTACAGACATTATTGAAATGGCACCTGTGCCATTGGAGAACACTTTTCTCTGCCATTTCACCTTCGTCAGTACAAACAAAAGCATTGTTCTACTTGGAAAGTCTTTGGCAGCAGATTTGGGAAAATAACAAAGTATCTCTAATGTGCATAGCACATAACATTTGTTTCATAATCTGATGAAGCAGAGTTAATTTCTTGACCAGCCGACAGGATATGCTTAATTAAAATTTTAAAAACGTGGAAGGGAGCTTTCTTAGTCTATGCACTCCTTTTTTTCTTCTCGAAGCAATTGCCTGGGCAGATTCCTACTCTAAGCAGTCTACATGTGACTACCACATGAGGCAACACTGAATGCCAGAAACTGGATACCAGTGCAAGCCTCTGGCTTTTATGTTTCCTAGATATTGTTTATATTTTTCTTAATATTTCTTAGATAAATACAGTAGATGGTGACACAGATTTTGACTATCTGCTGCTCAAAGAGCCACAACCATTAAAAATATAAGTAAGTAAATAAATACCAAGTTCCCATGCCCAAGGTGTCTTCCCCATGAAATAATCACTTCTAAAAGAGAGCTATTACATCTGGCCTCAAAAAAAAAGAAAGAACCTAAGGACAACTAATTTATGAAGTTCGCATTTTCAGATTTCCTTTCATATGCTGTTTCCCATTACTCAACAAATACAGAAAGAAAATCATGCTACTGTGAGATATCCTAACAAATTCTGTTGATGTGAATTCTTAATTGGGAAGAAGGGGGCAATTTCACATTGTCCATTTCTGACACAGATTTATTGGAGAACAGTATTTTATAATAAATATATATTCTTTTCAGTAGAATTCTGGCTCCAGACCTTCATTTGTGCTCAGAAAAAACTAGCACTGCAGATAAAAATAAGTGGGGCGCATCAGCAAACAGAATATTTATGTTTGAGCAGTGAAGTCACGAATGCCCTCAGCAACAGACTTCAAAAAAAAAAACCAAACCCAAAACCACCCAACAATTATTCTGAACAGTGAGAAGCTGCTTTATCTGAAACAACAATCCCGGAACTTTTAAAAGTGATTCATGAAGTTTTTGTGCCTTGCCCAAGTTGGCACAAACATATCCTTCTCATTCACCTCAGCCACTTCAGCATAAATTAAAGTAGTATTATCACTCCCACAGTAAAGACAACTTCCAGAAACAGGCTCCTTTTTAACCAAAAAAACCACCCATTTGAAAGATTTTTTTTTTTTCTTCTTCCTGAGACTGACTCCTTTGCATAAAGGTAAATTGTCAGATTAATTCTTGCTGTTCCCTATCATGTTTAAGAGATAGGAGCAGTTTGGGGATGGAAAACATCAGAAGTTGAGCATTCATAAGAGTCAGTGAAAAAAAGGTTCAGTGAAGAAATATATAAAAGTCCATCTGGAGTAACATGGGCATGGGAGAAATGAGGCTCCTGAGGGAAGACTCCAGCAGATGGCCCCAAAGCAGCAGCAAGTTGTCCACGAGCTGTTCTGAGAAAACAAGTGCCATTTCCAGTAGTTTTCTGTACACACTGCAAAAGCAAGCTGAAGTCCCAACTCCAGTTTGGTCTGCTGGTACTGATGCATTTGAGAAGGCACCCTTGTTTTATTAGAATGAGTGGAAGTTTTATTTATGCTGGGGGGATTTTTAAGAACATAAATTAATACACAAAGCTAAATCTGGTCAAAAGCTGTAATTACATGGACATTTATTTTTTTAAACTTAAATTCTCTTGTGCACATTGTTTCTATTTTTTATTCTTCCCTCTTGCTGGCTTAGGCAATAAAAGACAAGCCATTAACTATGAAGAGACAATCCTTTTCCCCTTCCTTTCTTCCATAAAAATGGAAATTTTACGTTTCATAGAAAAGAATTATCTACAGTAAGTTTTCTTCTGAGACAATGCTTTTATAGTGAAATGTTTTTCAATGGATATCCTGATCCTGCCCTTCATAAGCCATTAAATACCATTTCAATGTGACAAAAATCACATGGTTATAGTGCTGCACAGCTTTTCAAAAGCTTCTTCCATTGTGATTAAAAAACTTGAATCATTGTAGGAAGTATTTTAGGCATTTTCCAGGAATAAAGCGTCAGAAAGAGGGTACTGCACGTATTTCATTACATGTCATTAGTCACACACTTCCAAGGTTAGTTGCATCAAAGCCCTTTTAAGAATCTTAGGAATGGCTTCTCCTACAAGAACATCTAAAAGGCACATGCTCAAAAGCAATGCATTCTGATTAAAAATTACTGCATTCTGAAATGGGACTTTCAGGTCTCATGAAAATGTCTTCCTTAAATCTTCAGAAAATGTTTCATTAATCACAGCTGAAAACCAAACTGCCCTTCCTCTGAGTTCAGGAAGGTATGCTTGGCCCCAGCGCAGCTGTGCTGATTAATGAACTTGCTGTTTAAGAAAATAAAAACATTAAAAAGAAAGAGGTTTCCAATTTTTCAAATTTTTTTTTAATGTGACAATGGGATAAAGAGCAGCAGATGCTAGGTTACTGCCTGGTTCATCACATATATACCCCTTAGGCAGAGAAGTCTGTCACAGGGTAAACAAGAACACTGTACAGAGGCAATTGCAGCACTGCACCAGCTAAAACACTGTCTATAAAAAGCTTTTAGAAGTCTTGGAAAGCTACTTGGGGGGGGTGGGGGATTTTTATTTTTTTTTTTTAATTTTTATTCAGCCTGGTATTCCTGTTTACATTATGGCCACCACCACTTGTTTTATTATTGCTGCACCATGAGAAGGCTTCGAAAATAATTTAGTTTTCACCATTAACTGTAGTTAATTAAAAGCGGATAAACCTATTCATAAAGAGCCATTTACAAGCTCTCCTCTCTATCTGCAGTAAACATGCACATGCTAATGATTACAGAGAACCTCAGAGCTACCAAAGCAATTAACATAAATTAAGGATGGTCATCTTTTCCATGCTTTGCAGTAGACACTGCAACAAGACATCTCCCACTCTGTGGCCTTCCCTAATTATTTTAAAGAAATTCAGTAGTATCTAGTTCTCTTACTCTACTTTTTCCTAAAATTCCACTACCTTCTTATTTGCCAGGTATCAACTAGTCACGCATTGAAGTCTGATACTTCAAAAATATGTTACAAACCAAGAAATTAAAGTTCTGCATAGCTTCAACCCCAATATACCTCCTGATTTGAGGTAGTTCCCTTGCTCTTACAGACTGACCTTTAGTGAAAGCGTACTGTGTACTATATATTGCAAGTTTGCAGGCACAGAGCACATTCTTTGGTCAGGTTAACTCTGGGGGGGAACAAATGGATGCTAGCTGCTTCCTAAGTGCATGCAAACTTCCACTACAGTGACCTATGTAGCAATTATTGTCTGCATTTGCTAGCAAAGGAAAATGAAGTGACTTGTACAAGGTCATATAGCAAGTCTAATGCAGAGCTGAAGATAGATCCCCAAGGCCCTGGCTTCTAACAGCGAGTTTCATACAGTTAGATTACCACATACTGGCTGGGCCAGCTCTTCACACCAAAGAAATCAGCAGGCAGGGGGAGAGCAGCCTCCTGTCTTTGTTTGGCGTGGCTCACTTTTAGGCTAGCATCCCCCAGCCATTCACCAATTCCAGTGCAGGCACCACCAAGTCTGGGCACAGCCACTGCAGGAGATGTTTCTTGCCAGCTCAGCAGGGACAAAGGCAGCAGTATCCCAACAAGTCCAGCACACCCACCAGCTTGCTGGCCATCTACCCTGGTGCCCAATGCTGAGCACCCTGTGGGTCAGTAATGTCAAGGGGAGAAGCCCGAAGGACTGAGACCACCCTCAAGAAAGACCCTGACCTACTTATACATCACTGGCACCCTCTCCACATTGTCTTCTAGGGAAGGGCTCCATACAGGGAGGGCAACCCCTGCATTCCCCCTCAGGAAAGGGAAGCCATCCTGCGTGGGGGCTGGGGGCATGGAGGATGTGGGGACATAAGGACTGAAACTGCTTTGGCCACACCAGAGGTTCCCATCCTCATTTTTAACATCCGCCTCAGTATTTTCCTTTCTTACAATAAGCACCACTGATGCTCCCCACAATGTAATATTGATTATAGGCTGTGGTTTCCCATCAGAAACTGTTTTGTCATGACAGCTAGGAAGAAACTTGGCAAGCTACGTAGGTGTTTAAATAGTAAGAAATTTGTATCTTTTGGAAGAAGCTTACAGAGAGTTGCTCATAAGTATTTGCTTAATAATTTCACTCAAAGGAATGGAAGCAGAAAGCAAAAGTTGATAAGAGTGCCTAAGCTGGCCTTTGACATTGAGAAAATGATACAGACTGGCTAAACTGAAGGCCTTAAAAAGCAAAGTCACATAGTTTCTATCTGAGACAAACTGAGACACCACTGGTAATGCTAACAGAACAGTAAAAGGGCAAAATCATCAGATTTAAAAAAAAAAAAGGGGGGAGGGGGGGGAAGTGCTTTGTAGCAGCAGCCTGTATGTTTACAAGCAGAACAAGGCTGCATTTGTCAGAGATAATATTTATCTCTATTAGCTTAGATGAGTTTTATGTGCCAGAAGGGACACAGAATGCCGTATCTCTCCCTGCATCTTATACTAGAAAATGCTCAAGGTATAGATGTATGCAAGGACGTAAGAATCCGTGTTGAAGATAAAACCCCACATTACAAGTTTGAGCATTAGGGAAGAATCAGTGTTTCCTATCAATATTTGGAAAGATGACTGTGCAGCACTGTAGCCAGGTGATTTTTGCTTACTAAATATTTTGAGAGTTATCTAAGAAAGGGCTGAAACACACAAATCCCTGAAGAAGCCTTTTCCATTCCATTAACCTCCCAAATACCAAGGGTGTTTTAATTTTGCACACACACTGGGCAAGTCCACTGTTTGAGTCAGGATTTTGGGCAAGCAAAGAAGAGATCTCTACTTACACAGAGATGAGGAGTTACACCACTGCAGTAGGCACAGACACAGATCCCTTTGCACCACTCTGTCTCTGCAGCAAGGCGAGTCCTTGCATGAGTATATTGGGATAAATTAATTCCTACCTATTATAAGGCAGTCAACATCTGTTGGAGGTTTCATTTGCTTTTTTTAAACCTGCATGACCTTTCAAATGTTATGATGGACAAATGTCCCAGAATTTCTTTCTGGCCTTGTTAACACTGTAACAGGTTGTGGAACCATGCAATGAGGAAATAAGCATTTGAGCAGTGGTCAAGCCCAAAGAGATACAGAGTGCCAAGACCTTCAAAGCTGTATCAGGTACACAAGAAATCAAGGGTGGGTGTGAAACATGAAAGATGTTTTACTTCAAGTGAACGACAGAAGATTTAGGTTTTCTGATTTTATTTTGGGAGAAGAGGAACAAAGGAGAGAAGCTTTAGCAGTGACTTCACTTCAGGTATTTTCCCCAACTCAGCAATAAAGCCATTTCTAATCCAAAGCCAAAGTAATACAAATACAGATTTACCTGTTTCGGTACACATCATACAGAGAGGAAGAGCGGCTGAGTTGCAATCATTTCAGTGTATGATAATACAGCATTCTAAGTTGTTACAACGTCATGCAGTACCAATACAGAATAATTAGCCACTGTCTTGTCTTCACTCAGGATGAAGTTTAAGACTTAAATTCATTGTGTGTTTACGGATAGAAGGAAAGCAGGATTAAAGACTTTAGCGATACCATTTGTTCCATTAAAAATTAAGCTTTATAGGAATTACTGTATACATTTAAAATCATAGTTCAAATTATGTTAAAGTCAACTTATCTCAGTTCCATGAACCAGCGTTTATGGATCAGCGTCCCAAGTCAAAATTTATCTTTTCTTGGCTACATGCCTCCAGACTTAGAAGGTGAAAGACAGCTGATTGTTAGAACTGCAGAGTCTGAAAGGGAAACCACAGCATACCCATACACAGGCACACACATTCTATATCGCATTTCCTTCAGAAGCTGAAGGATTATCTGAAATCACAGAATGTTCTTAAAGTTTTATTTCTTGTGGTCTATCATAACATCACCCTGAACACACTTGGTATCACTCATCTTGGAAACTAGACAGGCTCGGGCCCAGTTACTGCTTGGAAGGAAGATAGCTTGTGAATACTAGGTGACATAGGCTTCCAAAGCTTGGCAGGAGTTGACACTTGGGTACAACATCAAGGGCAGCCAGAAGAGCTTCTACTGCCACATTAGTAACAGAAGACTAAACAAGGGAAATCCTGGCGTACCGCTGAATGGATGGGTTGATTTAGTGGCAGTAGAGAGGGATAAGGCCCTCAATGCCCTCTTTGCCTCAGTCTCCACCAGCAAGGTCTCCCTGACCTCTCTGCTTAGAAGCAAGGTTCAAGGAGGAGAAAAACTACCAGGAAGAAATCAGGACTAAGTTAGGTATGACTTGAGAGAACTCATCCTACACAAGACCATGGGACCAGACAGGTTGCGTCTGAGGGTGTTGAGAGAGACGGACCGTGACACTGTGGTTTGTCATTTTGAGGTGTGGTAAAGAATCCCCTGACAGCTGGAGAATGGTAGATTTTGCATGCATCTTCAAAATAGCCAAAAAATAATACAGCAGACTTTTTTCTGTGCAATGGCTAGAGCTCATAGAAGTCACAGCCTACACCACTGTTTTCAGTGTCCTGCTGCAGCTCAGACTGCCACAAGCTGCAGGCACTCTCATTCAACTCCACTGGAAGTTCACCCTCCAAAGCGATATCCACCGAGCCACAGACACAAGGGCAAGAAGCCAACAACGGAGCAATCAGGAAAAAGGAAATCCCTTGCATCACAAGATTCATCTGCCTGAAACCATCTGGAAATTGACTCTTCAGGATATAAAGTTCACAGCATACTTTCTAAAGAAATCCAAGCAAAAAAGATTCACAAGTTTCCTGGGCTTTGACCCAGAAGAGACTCGAACATCCTTCTCTGGTTCGATATAGTTCAGAGGAAGATTTAAGTGAGAGGTAAAAATTTTCCACGCTAAGACAGTCAGCCCCTTCCTCATCCTTCTCCAACCAGTCCCACTTAACCTACTTATTTCCAAAAGGATGAAAACCTGTTGTTTCATATCTCTGGGGTGTTACGGTGAACAACAGAACTCCATGAACCCCAAAATCAGGGAGAAAGATGCAGCAGCTACTCCCTTCAAATCAGAGGTTTGGAGGAATACCATGAGTAACTTATCAGCCAGCACGCAATCAGGAAGACTGTCTGCCTGGAGTAAGCCTACTGGCATTTTGCAACTTCTTACCTTTTTTAGCATGAAAGACAGAGGATTCATGGTGCAAGACTGATGATGCTAGTAGAATCTCACAAAATCCTAACGATCTTTTCCCATAGGTTTGGGGAGCTGTAAAACTGACTTTTGTTTCCACCAGCAGAGAAATCATTGCATGAATGCGTCCATTTAGTATAAAAATAAAACCATTGGCGCTTTTACCTTCGTCCACAAGCACAACACAAATACAGCAGGAAGTGATAATTGTCACTCCCTTGTCCCTCCTGTGTGAAACAGCATGTCAGTCCTTACAGAGCCCAGAAAAGAAAAAACATGCATTAAATTTGTCAGAAATGGCTTGATATTTTTCTTAACAAAGGCACCATTTGTTGATGGCAACCCATCACAATAGCTGCTACACTGAAGTTTAAGAGTTAAAAAAAATAAAAATAAAAAAAGCAAAAAGTTCACTTAAAAATTAAACTTCACTTCAGACTAAAGAAAATAAAGCCAACATAATGTGCTTTAACCAGCAGGCCTAGAGAAGTGCCCTGAGGGTAAACAGGGCAGACTTAACAGGTAGCATACAGGGGTTACAAAAATTGCATCAGGAACTTCCTAACTACCAGTTATTCTTCCAGACATCAGCCTGGTATACTGTCAGGTTACAAATGTTCAAACACACTCCTTTAGCAGCAGAAGTTACCAAAAGGTCTTAAATGGTAGGCATTCAGGGACTGCCTCTGTCCCATTTTGAGGTGACCAAATCCTACTGAAGAGATTCAGGCCATTTTCCAAAAAGCTGTGCGATCTAAATCCTGTCTCTGTCATGACTTCAGGGGGAAATGCTTGGTGATAATCTTCTGTTCTTCCTCCCCCATTTTTTAGTCTTCTAAACTCACTTTTTTCTCCTCTTTTTCTTCTGCTCTGTCACTGCTGCAAAGGGAACAAGCAAGCATGGAACAGTGACCAAGGAACAAATATTTTTTATGGCCCACTTTCAGTAATTTTAAAAATACAGAGATAAGCTGAAATTTTCAGAAACAGAATGTTCAACAGGGGGATGTTTGGAGGTTTGCAGTGTCTTTTGGATTTTAATTATCTAACAGCATTTTTTAGAGCTAGGAATTCTTCAAGCCAGGTTAAAAAATGCAGATAGAGTCCAAGGGGGTGCCCCTCACATGTTCACTGGTATCTCTGGAAACAATATCCAGTATATCTGGGGAATTAATGGAACTTTCGGGCAATCAAAAATAATCAATTTAGTTTTGGCTCTTTCACATGCTCTTGTTTATTCAGTCTCTCAAAGTAAACTAACTTCATTGCACTTTTGATTCTAGGTGAAACAGATAACCAAATGCTCAACCGAATTCATCAGTTCAAAGGGAGTTCCTCTTTTACACAATTAATCAGCTGCAAAGACACCGCACACACAGGGGCTTAGAGAAGAATGGGCCCAAGTACACACAGACACACCATAGTCACAAACTGAAAGAGACAGCAACCATGGATTACTCCATGGAATACTAGCAGCTCTAGTGGGCTCTTAGGTTTGCAGATGCAAATGGCAAATAGCTAAGGGCACACCATACTTGCAGGGGGCAAAGGAAAAAAAAACCCAAAACCCAAACCTCCAAAGCCCACAGAGCAGTGTAATGCAAGAGCATGTCCATTTGCAGAATGCCACATGTATTTATTCCTCCCAGGTCAGTTGACAGCACTCCGTAACAACCCAGTTTAGATGAGCACACATCAGATGAACAACCTGTCCTATCATCATGTGCTATTGTTCACACACAAGAGTTCTTCCTCACACAGTTTAAATACATAACATGGAAACTCTTGACGCAAATGGCCTTTGTTTCTTCTGCAAAAGATTTGTAACATTAACTCATTAACCATAAATATTTAAAGTTCAGCTTGTAACACTGTTTCCCCTAGACCACTACGCTTCTGTTAAGGTGCCGCTTTTAAACTTGTGTTTTATCTGGATGGCTTCTTACCAGCGGTTCCCAAATAAGGCAAGGAAGCAAGTCCAACACATTCAAGGTCACGCTTTGCATGTCAGATTGCACTGATGGTTATAACTGTTGCCGTTTTCCACCTTGAGAGGGCAGGAAACTAAAGGTCTTCTGGGTAATCAAAGGCACATGTAGAAACAATAAAATACACCCATAAAAAGATGAATGCCAAGCTTATTAATACAGTCTGCTTTGCCAGAAATGGCTGCTAGCTCTAAGTGTTCTCAGACACCTTTTGCCTGATTTTTTTTTTTTTTAAAGTACTACAGAGGTGTAAACAATCAATGCCCCTAAAAGCCACCACAGCAAAAAGCAGAAAAAGGACATCTGAAACTTTCTGTGTGTGACTTACCTGGAAACACTGCATTTTTTCCTCATTCCTGGAATATTGTGTTTAACACAACACAAGATGGATAATGAAGGCTACGCTTGGTTGTCCTTTCTGCATAACACTTGCTAAACAATAGGCGTTATGAACAGGTTATTCTGAACAACAGATATGCCAAACCAAGCGGAAGAAATCAGAAACTTTTTGAAGGAAAGTTTAATAATTTCTCAGGTAGCTGCTCTTCAAATATACCATCTCATTATTGTTCTCATTTGAAAAAAGTTATAAACTATGATAAATTATTTGCAACCACAGAGGGCAATAAGGAAGCACAGGGACTCCGCTGAACTAGACATCCTACATGGGAGTAGAAAGATACTGTCTCCTCTGAGGAACTCGGGAGTGTAAGAAAAGAAACAAAACTGTAAAAGAGAGGCAGATTGAAAAGCAACAGCACGGTATTTGCTAGGGACTGGTGGGATTTCTATGTGTTATCAAGTCCTCTTCTAGGCATCACAGGACAAAAAGCGTAACAAGGGATTTGAACAATAAGGTAGCCTTACTTAACATTTAACATCCACCTTCTTACAAGAAGAAACTGATTATCCGCATATTATTCTTTCAAAAGAACTGATTATCTGTGATCTCCCCTCAAAATTGTTCCAAATACATTAAAAAAAAAACAACTAGAAAAAGCCTTTCTATACTTTTTAGTCTTTCTTGAGGATTTTAAGGGGTTTTTTGTTCATTAGCTGAAAGATACAAGAGTTTAACTTGAATGCATACTCCAAGCTCTTCAAAGAGAGGAACAGAAGTGCATACAACTTACCTAAGGATGATTTTTGCTTTATTCATACTGTTGAACAATTTTCCTTTGAATTTTCAATCACTAGCATGCATTTACTTTGAGGTTAAACTGACAGTGCTGCAGCAGAAAGGTTCTCATTCCAAGTTAGGGTTTTAATTAATCAATCATTAAGTACTAATTGATTTCTCATTTGCCTGGTTTAAGGAGTCTTAAGATGTACTTCTATTATCTTATCATTTCAGTCATCTAATGAGACAGCCTGAGGAGTTTTGAGTTCTTAATTTTTTTTTTCAGTCCTCCTTTTACAAGTGTCATTTGTTTCATTAATACAGGGAAAAATTCACAATTGCTTGAACTGAGCAGGTTGTTCTTGGAGGTCTGATCACAAGGCACAGGCTGCTAGCATTGCTACTTGCTTTCCCTTTTCTCTTCCAAAGTGTCCTCCCCCAAAAGAAAAACAGGACACTGAAAATAGAGAACAAAACGTAGGCCAAACATAATTTAGTTTCGCTGGCCCTGGTTTTATGCTACCTTAGAGAAATAAAACCAAAATCGCTTTCCAACGTTTTGAGTCAATTTTCACCCTCAGCAAGACTGTCTTTACAAGACACTCAAAAAGGTGTTCTAGCTCTAAGTACCTGAAGAATACATAACCATAGCTACTCAGCCTAAATTATTTCAATATAAGTTTTCTTCCTCCCTCCAACTTTGTCACCTCAGTCATTGTAGACCCTGAAACCAGACTTATAAACATAACCGTTTCTCATCACCCCAACCAAATGGCGGAAATAAATCAAGCCTGAAGATTGTGTAATGACAGGTAACTTTCAACATCTTAATTGTCAAGGTTTAAATTTTCCCCCAAAAAAAAAATTTATATACACCAGAGAAGTCATTAATAATTCTAACATGTAGGTACTTTCCTGTATCAGCTGTAACGTCGAGCAGTGAATACAAAGGTGAGGTTTTTTAGGGGTTTAGCTTGTTATTCTTTTGGTTTTTTCCTTCGGTATTTTGAGTTTGTTTGGTTTTAAGTTATTTAGGATGGGTTTTTTTTTACAAACTTCTACATGCACAAATCCCAATTTAATTGCCAGCAAACTATGCTGTTTATGCAGCAATGAAAATGCCACGCACAGTTCATAAAAATCAAAAATCTATTCTACACAATGTATGATTTATACTCTAGATACAAAAGTACAGCTTCCTGTAGCAAATGAAATTACTTCAAGTTCATTTGTTATGACCGCCTGAAGCTTTGATGACCCAAAAGCATACCAGAAACTGAACCATCGGCCAGCCTGGTTCCCTGGTCCGTGTTTGCATCAGGCACTGCAGGGGATACAGCCTTGAGAATGACAAATTTCTGGATCTGATCTTTGCCTCAGTTGATATGTTCTCAAGTAAGATATTTGTGAAATATCTCTGAGTTAACAGTACAATACATACATATTGAGTTCCAAAACCATTTTTAGTTTGACCCAAAAGGAAGCACATTGCTTTCTTCTGTTTCTGGGCGCTTTCTTTCAAACAAAGCAAAGGACAGCTTCACAGAGGGACTTGAACACTGTTTACACACAGGAGGAACTGATGATAGTACTAGCAGTGGTTAAGAGGTTCATACACTGATAGGTGATTTTAGGCTGAGGTTCTGCAACCGCTATATAGCACTGCAATAATCCACAAGTGAGATCTACAGTTCTCATTAAAGTAGCTCAAGAATTTGGAAGATGCCTTTGGACTTTAAGGTGCAGTGATGCAGACATCGAAGTATATTTTAGCTTAGGATGCTTTCAAGCATGTGTAACAGGAAAGAAGTGAAGGTGATGATCAACCATATGCAGAGTTTCACTGCAATTAGTTGAAAGTTGCATGCATATGCAAATCTATTTGTCAGGTAGCACAGAAATCCACAGCACTAAATTCAAGCTGAGTTAAGGAAACTCTGTGCCACCCAGCAAGAAGTTAGTCAGGCCCACCCATGCTGGCTTCTAAGTACACAATACAGACACCTCACAGCAGAATTACAGCAGTATATACACACACAATACCCAATCACCACCAAGTAAATAAACAGTCACTGACACAGATGTTTTAAAGATATCTGAGAGAGTGTATAAGCAAAAATTAATGATGGGTTCTCGGCTTCTTTAACCTTGGCAGAATATTTTTCTTGGTGGAGGGGTTAGTTTGATTTTTGGGGCCCCTTATTTACTGAAACTTTAGACTTGCCAGAGAGATAGTTCCTGCCAGCTGCCTGAAAAGCACATAGTAATAGTGGATTTATAAAAGTCTTCATCACACACCTGAAATCACAGTGTTTAAATGACTGTAGGATTATAAAAGGATGTGGACAGCAGTCTTCAGGTGTGGTAGCTCCATTCAGCAAACACCAGGGAGGCTTTCCAAGCTTTTACACCCCTGCTTTGCCTCTACCAACAGACTAGAACAGGCTTTCTACATTGTGGAAACGCATATCGGAGTGGTAAAGGAACAGGGATAAACAAGTACCCCCCAGTGTGTTACTGCAGTTATCTGGCCAACAACGTTTGAGAGTTTGAAGTGCTCTTCAAACAAGTTAAACTTAATAACTTAATAACCTTCCTGTTGGGTTAACCACACTGAAAACATCTGTTTAACTTCACAGCTTTAGCTGGCATTACACAAACCTCTGCCCCTTCTTCATTCTGCATTTCTCCTCTGCTTTCTATCCCCTCTTGTTTTTCCTGAGACATTATCATACAATCATAGAGCAAACATGCCTTTGGCAGGCCCACATGGAATATCCACAGGTCAAGATGACAGAAAACAAATGAGAGTGCATCTCATCAGAGAATAAAGTACGTTGGAGTACTCTCTGAATGAACACTTATACAGTGGCTTTTGATTCTTTTTTTTAAATACTCAACATTTCAAATTTTGTATCACATTGACATCAGCAAGAGTCCCACCTACAGGGGAGAGCTAAAACTGAAATAGAAAGTTACCACAAAAGTAAAAAAAAAATTATACATATATTTAAAAAAAACCCAAAAAACCTGAAAGCAAAACAGATTGTCATGCAGAACTCCCTGGTAGAACTCAGAAACTGAGTTATTCAGTAGCCTGGAACCCCCATCCCACTGGCTGGGCTGCAGGGCTCCACGTTCCCCAGGGTGCAGGCTTCAGGTCACTGGGCTGGCTCCAGGCAAGGTCCCTTTCATAAACACCTGCCATTAATGTCTTCTGGTTGCTTATGGCACCTTTCATTCCATGCATTGCATTCTGTTTTGAACAGGATGTGTCCCAGCCTTAGAGAAAATAGCTGCGCTTGAGGCTAGCAAAAAAAGGAGCAATTATTGTGGAGGCTGTCCCATGCCACACTTTGTCAGGAGACTCCAGCATGATCCCTATTATTTATTGTTTGCATTGCCCTAGCACCCTCTACCATGAAGCAGTGTGGTTTGGAGGTAAACACTGCACACACACAAAAAAAGATGGCAACCTGACAGTAAAATTGTTTAAAAGATCAGCTGTGCTCAAAACAGATTACAGAACATCTACTATCAGGACAGGCCTGAGAAGGTAAAGACTTGCTGCCTTTCAAAAGGTGCCTACATTCAGCCAATTAATCTTCAGAATATACACTCAGATATTCATAGCTACGTGTCCCATACCTTCTGCAGAGCTCATATTCCTTGAACTCCCAGCAAGTCCCCTGGCTAACAAGATTAGGTATGTAAATGCATTTGTATCACATATTGGGTTAGGGAGAGATTTTCCAATCTAGAAACAGTGCATGTATTAAGCATTAAAGCTTGCTCTTCGGAGTTTATTTTAACACCAGAGCTTACAAGTTCTTCAGAAAGCACTTGGTTGTCAAGCTGTTGACACTACAGAACTGCTGTACTGGTTATTTTATGGTAATTACATAGCAGAGATCCGTCGTCTTTATTAAAAAGCCACTCCTGTTTCATGAGTAACAGGAACTGCTTGCTTCAAACAAAAAATGCAAGTGCATTCCCTGGCTAGAATTGTGAATGCTTAGAAAGATTTTGCTTAAAGGTAAACATTTGCTATCTCATGTCAGGAAAATAAAAGCTAACAAATACAAGGAAGCGGTAAAAGAAAAAAATCAAGATGAGAAGTGAAAAAATACACGCCTCCTATCCATTCAAGCAGTGGCAGCAGCGTAGTAATGCTGCCAGGGTACTCTGAACAAACAGACTTGAACTAGTGACCACTTGAAAACTGGCCGATTCCACCTCCCGCTTCTGTTTAATCATGCACAGCTAGCCAGCCAGCAGTAGCTTGGCTATGTATTTTTCCAGTAGGAGTGTCCCTCTCCATAAGCTAAGAGACATCAGTAGTTCAGCATTTCATAAGCCAAGGCAGTTTCAACTATGAAATTCCTCATGCAGGATGAATAAAAAAAAAAAAAACAAAAAAAAAAACCACAAAAAACCCCAAACCACCACACCACTAAAATCCTGGCAACTGGAAGTCACAAGGAAAAGCAGTTTCCTTCCACTTTAAACGTGGACAGAGTTTAACACAGTAAGTAAATAACTGCTCTAGCATCTAAAGGAGAAACAAAAATGCTGAAGGAAAAAGAAGAATTTCAAACGAAGACAGATATACATACAAAGAAAGGAAACAGAGAAATGATGCTTGTATGCTACTTCAAACAGCAGACATGGAAACAGCACATTAACAGGCATACACATTTGTAGGGGAGGTAATGGCATCTATTCTCTACATGTACATGTGTGGCACCAAAATACAGATGCCCTTGTTATCACCTCTTTTAGGTGCCAACAGGACTGTTCTACACATTACGTCCTTCCCCCTCCCCAATTCATCTACATGTCTTTTGGCAACAGACACTTGCAAACAAATTGCTTCTCAAAACCACCAGCTTCCTTGACCATCTCAACAAAAAGGAATAAGCATTAAATGCAAACAGCCACACTCGCGCTCCTAGAATTGGTTGTTTCTGGCCAAGTCTCATTTAAAGAATTCCAAACTGTACAGAGAGTGAGTGAACACAGCTCTCATTTCAAGTCAGTGAGGGACGCTCCAACATATCTTCCCCACCCACGTGTGAAAATCCCACCTACATACCACAGTGATTACTCAGGGATACAGCTGCTATCTAAGGGGTAGAGCTGAGATCAGGGAAGTGACTTCCATTGAAGCTACTCTTGATTAACTAACTGCTGTCAACTAACTGCTCCTATGGCAGCTGTCATAAAGAACACATTTTTTTCATACCAGCTTCTTGTTTGAAAGTTGCAGTTCCAGAGCAATTTTCAAACTAAAATCCAAGGGGTTTTCTTATTACTATTTTGTTTAGAAGTAGCTCAGATGCACTTTTAATTGCTTTTGAAATGCTTGCTTGGCATTTCAAAAACCTGCACATCTACCAGTTTCTACTGATCCGGTTGTAGACCCATGTGGAATTTCATGCCAGCTCAAATCCAGCAAGATGACTTAAAAAAAAAATGTAAAGACATCTCCCACAGGCAAAACCATCTACCAACATTGATGCAACTGGTCAAAGTGACTATCTCCAGCCCAGTTCCCTAAAGGTGGCATGAATTTTGGTTTAAAGTGTGCAGCATGAATATAGGGCCATTCAGTGAACATTATCTTTGAAGTTTCTGTTTCTACATAAATGCATAAGCATTAATGCAATGCTTAAAAATGCAATCTAAAAAGATTAGGTAATACAGACCTTAGTTTCAGTAGCAAAGTAATTACGATACAGCAGCATCTATAGTTCAAAAAACCAACTGTCCAAAATTCAGCATCTTTAACATTGCACTATGCATCTCCAGTCAACCTTTTCTTAAGACTCCATTTTGTTATTTCTTTACCTGTTAAATTCAATTGTTCAACCCGAGTTCTTCTTGAAAACAGAGTATTCCCATTGAATTCAATTTTACATTCAGCAGAATATTGCTTGCCAGAAACATCTAACACACAGCATAAAGCAGAGTTGCTAATACCAGATGACGTTAAACAAATGGCAACTCTCCACTGCCCAGCAATTAAAATTGATAAGCAGCCCGCGTTCTTCAGGACTCCTTTTCAAGTCTAACAGTAAGCTCTGGAATTGCCAGCCACTGAAGGTTTTTATGACTTTGCTTTTTATGAATGCGTGGCCTAACAGGAGATAAGCGCTTTTGCGCACTTGGCTGGTGTTTGCCCATGATCAAGACTGCTGACCGGGGGTTTATTGCTGTGAAAGATGCCAGCAGTACCCCAAGGACAGACATTCCAGCACTTGTCAGAGAGGCGCCAATTTCCACCTAAATCAAACACCACTGTGATTTCACAGAGCCATAGCAGTGCTGATAACAGCTTTAGACTTGGATGCCAGGGGAGAGAGCAGTCAGACTGTGGTATTCCCTACTGCTAGAATGAACAGCCTACAACTTCACTTTAATTTGTGGGTCAGGAAGGAAGAAGGATCAAAACCTTATCTATGATACAGTTGTCAGTCAGTCCCTGATGCCACTGCATTAACACATATCCTGGGGTACTGAAAGCAGTGCTCTGAGGTACCAGTGCAACATCAGGGCAGGGTAAACTCCAAAGTACAGACTGCCTACCTATTTGTATTGTCACTTTACCTTAGAGCCATGAATATTCCCACAGAACTACATGCTGTAAAGACATACAAGGCGTGGAGATCCCTGCCCTAGAAGATTGTGCTATGGTACATAGCAGCAATGTCTACCCAGTTAGGTATAGTCACTACCTCTGTCAGGCTCAGTGCCAGCTTTGGTCCCAAGAGCAGATAGAATTGTTGGTGCCTACCCATTCTAGGAAGTCCTGCCTCTCAGAGGCTTTGATAGTGCAGGCAGCCCCACACTGTGCAGCTATCTAGCTTTTGGGCCAGAACCAACCCACAGCCAGTTAGCACAAGTGCAGGGTTTGCATATGGATTCTGTCTACCTTCATGCTTAACACAGCTTTATCCACCCCGATCTAGCAGTCACAGCTCAGTTATAATCCACATTTAGATCTAGGAGAGCAGTGGAGACACCTGCATCTTTTAAAACCATCTGGACTGGTATCAAATTTCTTAGACATATGAAGTGGAGAGAAAGCTACATCCAGTAAATCTGTTTCTTTCAGGTCCACAGGGTGTTGACAGAGCCAGTCTCTTCACCTCCTCTTCTGTAAACAAAGTGATACGAAGCAGCCAGTAAAGCTGACTCAGAGTTGCGGGGAAGAAGTAAATTTACAGGCAGTCCTCATTCCTTAGTGTCTAAGCTATTTTTATTCTGTTTCATTTCATGTATTCAAACTTATTTTAGCTCATTAATATAAAGAAGTCATGTTTACACTTTGGGAATGAAAGCATACATTGTCTGGCTTTCCCCATGGCTATTTATCTTCCTTGCATTGCAACAGCAATGCTTTCCCTATGAGTATACTGTAAAAACCACCTCATTCTTCCCTACATTTATCATAAGATAAATGGAAGAACCAGGAAAAATGAAGAAACTACTTTCACCACTATGGCCTCTCCTAACAGTATAGGAAAACCGCTTATTCAAAGCAGAGCTCAATTACTAAATACCTTTTATAATACTAGTTTTATTTTACAAGGCAGGTGCTAATCCCAGTGGTGCAGCCAAATTTTATTCTGGTTAATCATTTGCTGCCTATGAGGCACTTTACTCCAGTTGATTTAATTTCTGCCTTCGGTTCCCATCCTAAACTCGCACGATTTTCCCATGGAATACCACAGCCACTGGTGGCTAAAATTCAGCACAATACGAAATCTCTTCTATACACCACATGGCTTGAGCATTTGGGAGGATGGGGAGCAGGCAAAAAGAGGCACTGTATAAAAAGTGACAATGACAATGAAGTCTGCTTAACACACACATGTGGTGAGAAAGACTGCAACTCCAATGAACACACAGAGCACTTCATTTTAGCAACGAGACAGAAGCATCACCAGATTGCATTTGTTGGGGCGGGCCAGAGCAAACCAAAGATACACACGGCTGTTATTTTCCTAACATTGCAAGGCTGCTTTTCTTCTTTCCTTCTGAAACTGCATTTGTCCCGAAGCCGGTGCAGCCAGTACACCTCACAGCTAGTGGCAGCTGATGGATTGGATCAAGCTCCCCGAGTTTTGGATCATTAAGTAAATAATTTTAAATGAAGCTGTATTGATTCTTTTTTTCCCTCTAAACAGGTGGCAATGGAAACATGAGGAGCTCATAAAAATATCCCTTTTAACAGAGGACATATAACTGATAAAAACAAACAGGAGCCATGACTAAATAATTGATAAAAACAAACAGGGGGCATGACTAAATAATTGTTTAAATATTTAAGATCAGTTGAACTACCACCAAACAGGGCAAAACTTGAGTTTAATCTTATGCCTTGAGTTCCCATTTGTAGAAAAAGACAGAATGATGGCCTCAATCTCCATTATAACGATTTTTGCAAAGTGCTTGGTAACACTCAGAGTTATGTACACATGAGTGCACACCTAGGTGCACATATAAACACACAACCTGAACATCATGTAGCTTACTGCACATCAGAGATTTACCTGACAAAGAAATAGAATGAAAATCCATTATTACTTCTTGATTCAGCTGTGGCAACAGGGTTCTTTTTCTTTTATTAAGTCTCAGGATGACATTTTGCCTTCACCTTCGTAAGTTTTCATTGATAAAATTATCAACTCAACATAGGCAAGCACTAGTTAAAAACATCTATGAGGAGGAATTACAAAGTTATCCAATCAATATTCTTACTTCTTTTGTAAATCAGAACAAAAAAATCCTTAAAAAAATACTTAGAAAATGCATTTGTGGATTTCTTTTCCCAAAAAAATTTGCACAGAAAGGAAAGGACGTTACTAAGCAGTAACCAGAGCTCTTAGAAATACATAAATTACATGTACAATACATTCACTGTAGATATACAGGCACCCCACCACGAGTAACACTGCAGCTTTGTCATATTTGGCCAGTGAGCCCACGGGGTGTTCCCTCTAGTCAGGACACGAGTATATCTGATGAAACGTTTATCTTTCCTTTCAACTCCCTATCAAAAACAGACTTCAGTGCAACATTCTTGTGGGAAAGAGTGGACACAGTGGAATTTCAGCATCTCAGAAGTCTTCAGCTGACAGTAGACAACGTTATTAGCCATTGTTAGAAATAAGCACTTTCAGCTAGCAACTTCCACATACTGAGTCCTACCCGTAGGCAGAACTCAGAGTCCCTCAGACGAACAATAACCGCAGAACCGCCCTGAGAAGCGCCACACAAGCTCTTAACACAGGTGCAGCAGGACAGAACTTGATGAAGGTAAGGACCCTGCTCCAGGTCATAAAAAAGACATTAAGATAGTCAGATATGTTGAATTCTAGTGAATTTTGACAACACAAGGATACCTCAAGTCTTATGAGGAGCAGCTGAGGGAATTGGGGTTGTTTAGCCTGGAAAAAAGGAGACCTGAAAGGAGGCTGTAGCGAGGTGGGTATTGGTCTCTTCCCCCTGGTAACAGGCGATAGGATGAGGGGAAATGGCCTCAAATTGCACCAGGGCAGGTTTAGGTTGGACACTAGGAAAAATTTCTTCACCGAAAGGGTTGTCAAGCATTGGAACGGGCTGCCCAGCGAAGTGGTCGAGTCCCCATCCCTGGAGGTATTTAAAAGATGGGTAGACAAGGTGCTTAGGGACATGGTTTAGTGGTGGGATGGCAGGGTTCGGTTAATGGTTGGACTTGATAATCTTCAAGGTCTTTTCCAACCTAAATGATTCTATTCTATGATTCATTTCTGCAGTCTCATGAAAGATCTTAACGTACTGCGTTAACTAGAGCCTGCAGAGAGATTAGATTACTATGTTCTTCAATCTCTTTCAGCTTCACACGAACAACCTTGAGGATTACTGAGAAGGCCTAAGTTTATCTGCCATGGAGCATCATACAAGTGCGTGCCACCACATATCTGTGGCAACCAGGCAATACCTGCTTAAAGCAACTTCAGCACAAAGGTCCATCTCAGTTGGAGAAGGACCAGCCACTAGTGAGTCGAAGGTTATGTAAGTTAACCCTAGTGACTGAGCAAGAGACAGGGCAATTTTGTCACCTGTTCACCTATTACAACATAACTCCTGATGCTGGGTAACCTGTCTTGATGATCCTATTAACCAGCTGAATTTCAGGGACAAAATCGCTACTTTTAATGCCTTAGAGATGACTCGTAGACTAACGAAAAGCCTGAAAAAGCCCCATAAAAATAGTCCCATGCCATGAGGAGACAAGTACTGCTCATAAAATAACCTGCTGGTAAAATGAGACTCAAAGGAGAGACACAGAATGCCCTTCTTACGGATTTTCAAGGGCACAGCTATCACCCATCACTTGTGGATGAGATCATTCGGCTCTGTTAAGTCCTAGATGGGTTGACACCTCCTTTCATGCTGAAACTAGGAAGTTCTTGCAACAAAACCCGTCAACCCTGAGATACAGGAGAATCTATTCAACAGCATGCTATCTCTTACAAAGAGGGGTACCAGAAAAGAGGTGGGAGTAAACACAACACAAAAAAAAGAGGGGAGGGTGGGAGTGGAGGGAGAGAGAAGCACTCTGGAGAATGACAGAAATTAAGCAAATTATTTCTGGTAACTCTGTCCAAGATCCAGGCATCGGATATTTGCTATTAGAGATAATAATCTAGGCCATTCTGAAAAAGATGGGAAACTACTTTGAGATGGAGGAAAAAAAGTAGAAAACAGTAGTGAACAATGTAGACCCAAATTCATGCATGCTACCAGATGGAGGAGAGCTCTAACAATCAAGACGCTCTCTAAATTTACCCATAGTGAGACCAAGGTATAGATCCACTTCTCACGAGATACCTAAAGCATGCAAGGTCTTTGCTTCAGCAGCAAGGCTGTCACTGCTAAGGATTATGATGGCAAGAGAGTAAGCAGAAAGGAGACATTTCCTTTTAAACCCTGATACAACTGTCACTTTTCTTAGCTATGTGAGAAGAGCCACCCACCCACCCCAGCCTGCTTGATGTCCATCAGCCACTCACTGTCAAATCAGCCTATAAAATCAGATATGGTGGATTCAGCTAACAATCAACAATGTGTAACATTTAATCCCAAAGATCTTTGCCAGTTTCAACAGCAAGACAGGACAACCTGGATGGGAGAGGAGCAGTTCTTGTTACAACAGCAGCAACGCACTGAAAAGTCTTAAAATTTGGCTCAATGTTGCTGTAAGAGCATTGGAAGGATCAAGAGAGGAAGCACCTAAACTCCACATATCCTTCATGTATCCATGCAGCTAAAGCCTGCAGAGTCAAAGGAATCTGACCATCACGGGTAACAAAAAGGCCAGAAGATTACCTACAGAGGTGCCATCAACAGCAGAGAAGAGGGCATGTTTAACAAACCTGTTCTCAAAAAAAACTCATAGTGGTTTTTTGATTGACCTAACATGAAACGAGCAAAGGCATTTCAGGGTAAGAAACAGAAAGGCTATGGACAGAAAGAGTGCCAACCCTCCACCTCACACACACAGAGGCCAAATGCAGGAGAACTCGTGTGCTGCAAGGTTAAGAAATTGCCCAGCTTCCAGGACCTGCACATATTCCTTTCACAGTGTGAATTAGAATCCTGCTCACCTGCCCCACCATAGGATCAATTACACCTTGATGAACCTTGCTGGACAAATACTCATCTAGCCTTCCAGGGAGGCCATTAAAGGCTTACCAGGCTTAAAGCCTTCCAGGGAGGAGATTCTACATCCTTTCAAGGCAATGCAGTTCATTGCTACCCCTCCCATGCAACGGGAGAAATTAAAAGTACGCTTTAAAGACCATTACTTCTTATCTAATTCATCTGAACATGAAGAGCAGATCTTTTCCCTCCCACCTAGAGCAGTCTTCTTTGAAGACTTCAAGTCATCCACCTTCCACTCTCCCACGTTGTTCTTTATGCTGAGCTATCTTTCCTCAGATCACAATATCATGTTTTCTAGTCCTTGGGTGGCTCTTACTCTCCCCCAGTTTTTTTTTCAGTTGGTCTACATCTTTGCTGCAATACAGTACTCAAATTTTCCATTTCCTATCCATACAGTACCAGTGCCATCAACAAACCACGTTCATAAGCAAACAAGGAAAGTATCAAGAATCTGATAAAATATATGTATGGCAACATCTGGTTTTCCTCTAGCCACAAACCCTTTTACTCCATCACACTCCAAAATTAAATTGACAGATTATTGTGGTTTGACCAATCCATGCTGACTGCTAACGTGTGTTGTATAAACTAACAGACTGATTTCCTACAAGTGCTTAGAAATACTTTGACTACTTGCTAGGTAGTTTCCAGCAGAATCCCTCAGGAGAAGAATCACATGGCACTTTGCATACATTATTTCAATAATGACAAATATAGACCACATGCAGGTTTCCTGAAAAGAACACTGTTTGAAGAGAAAGGCATTTAATATTAAACTTTCCTCAAAAAAACAAGACCACCTCAGCAGAGGCTAACAGCTAGTACCAAAACCTGCTTGAACGTTATCTATGCTATTTTATTTAAGAGATACAAGCTAGCATCCCTTTACTCTTATGAATACTATCCACTGAAAATTTCTAGAGATTATGCTCTTCTCATAGTACATCACATTTTCACAGTCTGCTCAACTTCTCAGTCTCACAGTGAGACTTGACAAATGTATGTTTTATATTAAAGCCACACAAAAAAACCTGCCACAGAAGTCATTGACAGATAACCTCAGTGCTTGAGAATGCAATAAGCAATTCACCTGCCCAAGAAGGGCTAGCATTAACACAGTACAGCTACAGCCTTGCATTCGCTGCAAAACTTGCAGAATCCAAAAGCCTTGTTTTCTCCCTCATTCTTGTAGCATTTTTCTCATTTTAATGGTTCAAATACATAGTTATGCAAAAAAGATCCTGTCATAATAGTAAATAAAAGCTCTGCAGAGCTGTCTTGAATGAACAGAACTGTGAACGCACACAACTAGCATGACTCTGTAAAACTTAGATGTCTGTGCCTGTCATACTTTATATACTGTTGAAACAGGGAGCTCAGACTGTTTAGCACTAGGATGCTGGATGACCTGTTGACAGAGAAAACATCAAGTGAGCAGGTTTATTTTGTGTGAAGTGCTGAGATAATCCATTATCAATACTTTCTGGGTCACAGATAAGATAACAGCATACAATCACATGAATTTTATTCATACTATGGAGAAAGCAACACACATTTATTTATTTACTCATTGTCAAGCTTGACCAAGCCTCAGTGTCTTCTAAAACAGAAGTAAAAAACAAACAAATCAAATAACTCTTCCTAAGTAGATCTAGTTGAGATTATTAGGGGAAAAGGGAAAAAAATTAAGAACTATTTGCTAGTTTGTAAAGGACAGATAAAGCCTTTGTTCTACAGAATGCAAACACTGATTCTTAACACAATCAGCACAGGGTGTTTCCTTTTTTGAAAGCCACAGGATGGAAGATCTTTCCTCTTGTCTCTGCCCCCTATCTCCATTGCCCTGCACAGATAAAAAAACTGGGTAAAAAAACCTGGCCGGATGGCCAAACCCAGAGAGTTGTGGTCAACAGAGTTAAATCCAGTTGATGGCCGGTAACAAGCAGTGACCCCAAGGGCTCAGTTCTAGGACCCAGTTCTGTTTAATATCTTTATCAGTGATCTGGATGAGGGGATTGAGTGTGACCTTAGTAAGTTTGCAGATGACACCAAGTTGGGCAGCAGTGTTGATCTGCTTGAGGGTAGGAAGGCTCTGCAGAGGGACCTGGACAGGCTGGATCAATGGGATGAGGTCAACTGTATGAAGTTTAACAAGGCCAAGTGCCAGGTCCTGCACTTGGGTCACAACAACCCCATGCAACGCTACAGGCTTGGGGAAGAGCGGCAGGAAAGGACCTGGGGGTGCTGGCTGAGAGACAGCTAAACATGGGCCAGCAGTGGTCCAGGTGGCCAAGAAGGCCAACAGCATCCTGGCTTGTATCAGAAATAGTGTGGCCAGCAGGTTCAAGGAAGTGATCATGCCCCTGTACTCAGCACTGGTGAGGCCGCACCTCGAATACTGTGTTCCGTTTTGGGCCCCTCAGTTGAAGAAGGACATTGAGGTGTTGGAATATGTCCAGAGGAGAGCAACAAAGCTGGTTAAGGGTCTGAAGAACATGTCCTATAAGGAGCGGCTGAGGGAACTGGGGTTGTTCAGCCTGGAGAAGAAGAGGCTGAGGGGAGACCTTATTGTTCTCTACAACTGCCTGAAAAGAGGTTGTAGCAAGGTAGGTGTTGGTCTCTTCTCCCAAGTACCTAGTTATAGGATGAGAGGAAATGGCCTCAAGTCACATCAGGAGAGGTTTAGATTGGATATTAGGAAGAATTTCTTCACTGAAAGAGTGGTCAAGCATTAGAACAGGCTGCCCAGAGAGGTGGTGGAGTCACCATCCCTGGAGGTGTTCAGAAAACGTGTAGACATAGCATTTCGGGACATGGTTTAGTAGGCACGGTGGTGGTGGGTTAACGGTTGGACTTTACGATCTTGGAGATCTTTTCCAACCTTAATGATTCTATGATTCGATAATTGGGCAGAGGCATTTGAAGGGTGTAAGAATGAGATTAGCAGCAGCAACTATTTCCTGCATTCATTCCCCTTTGCCCTACTTGTCAACATCATTACGGGAGACAAGGAACCTTTACTTAAGCGAGGCACCTTTATTTCAGCTCTTAGGTGGACTGTGGTGGCCTCAAGGGTTATTGTGAAAAAGAAGAGTCTAGCCAATTCCAGCCCATTTTCAGATGACTCAGCTTTGCTGGGAAGGGTATAGCTGCTGCAGGAGCAAACATATTCTTTGAATGCAATCCGTTACTTTGTAGAAGGAAGATACTTTCACTGTAACACTGCAGCCTTTATTGTGCTAGGGATGAGCAAGGGTTCTGTAATCTTTGCCACCAGTACCATGCCTCTGCTATTAAACCTGTCTTTGGAGAGAATCCAGGGAAGTAACCTGATGGATGATTTACACTCTGTTCTCAAACTGTGACCCAATTTTCTTCCCTATCCAACCCACATAAAATGATGCAATATTAACACTGCAATGAAAAAATATTGTTAAACATTGAAAAAAGTTAAATGTATCCCCAGGACTTCAGGGAGTACATTTTCAGAGAGGACTAGACACTTCTGAGCACTGGAATTATACATAACCAAACTAGCACAATCTTCTTGTGCCAGTTCAAGACCACTCCTGACAGTGAGCAGCTTATTGCAAGTGTGACCACTCTCTGGTCTGAGCAGAGGGGCCAAGTCTGTGTTCTTGCCCGGTCTAGAACACAAACAAGTAGGGAAGGAGAGAGGGAGGAGCATTTATTTTTAAAAATCTACAACAAAGCTCCTGGTGAGATGGTGAAAAACCTGGGTACGTTATGTAACTTAACATATTTACTACAGGCAAGAGACAACAGCCATATGGACAAAGTAAAAGTTCATACAGAATCAGCACCGTAAGATGCTTAGTCTTTCAGAACAAAAATTCCTTATTTTGAATAAAATAATTTTAATTGAGTTCTACACATCCTGTGAACAATGTCTGACAAGTTATTTTAATTGTCTTAATTTTTGGAGATGTGTATACAAGTTCTTGTCCTTAGTAGTTGATCCTTACCTTTTATCTTTACTAGTTGCTCCCACTGGAAAGCAAATATCTATCTGCATAGTGAAATTAATCACATGATGATCATTTCTTGCAGAATCAAAACAAATTGCTTCAACAAATGTTTATTAAATCTAAAGATGAGAAATGTAAGTTAAAACCTGCTAGGATAAACAAAGATAAATATTTTCTACTATTTCAAGATATTAGTTCACTACGAACAGTGTATTTCTCATTTGGTAAGCACTAGTCAAGTTACAGAATGAAGCATTTACTTTTTAAATAACCCCAGCAGGAAAAGGCATGCAAAAGGGTTTTTATAGTTAGGAGTAAAGCCTTTCAGTTTTCTATTACAAATATGACAAAATTGTACTGTCAAATGACATATCATAAGTCCCCTGGCATTAGCAAGACAAGTGTGAGATTCATGTTCCTACTGAAAACTTTAATATGAAATTAAAAGATCAGGATCAATATTTGCAGAAGAACCTTGCAAGGATGCAGAAACCCTGTCCCAGGTTTATTTTGGCTTTGGTTAACATTTTTCATAAAATATTACAACATCACATTGATTGTGAAGAACATATGAGAAAAACTAAAATTACTCTAGGTCCATTGCTAGGAGTATCTAAAGGCCACCTAATGATTTGCAGCATAACTTCCTATTTTCAGTAGTTTATAGCTTTTAAAGGATAAAATTCCAAGACTGCAGTTTTAGTTCTTGACGTATTCCTTGCATAAAGTCCCACATACAGACACATTCTTTTCTTAAACTCAAAAAGGATTCAATCAGTTTTGAGAAAATGCGTGTTCATTAACTTACACCACTGGCAGTTCTTAAACTAAAGCAGCTCAGAGTAAAAGCTTGCTTTTGTCACAGAGGTTGTCCTAAGCTTTAAGAAATCATTGGCTTCCCCTGTGCCTGCCGAATTTTTATTGTAATTTTTCCAGGTTCTAAGTTTTCTGTTGTAAAGTGTGGGTGTTAAGGGAAGAAACTGACATTTAAGAAATGTGGGACAGTACTTTTGCTTTTGGTGGGGTTTTTTTGTTGGTGGTGGTGGTTTGGGTTTTGTTTTTTTTACAAAAACAACAACAGAAAAACAAATACTTACACTATACCTCCACACTTACCCAGGCCCTGCTTTGCACTCTGTGCAGTTTCTTACCACACCCTGAACACAGATAACAGCTGTTACATTACTCTTCTGTACCATGAAGTAGGGAAAAGAGGAAGATGGAAATCCATGTGTCCTCAAAAACTGATCATGCCAGACAAGGGAAAAGTTCACACCAAGCACCTCTCTAGTCCTCCAGGTATACACAAACTGATGGCCAAAGAAAACTACTTAATTTAGAGCAGATTTAGAATTTCCTATAAAAAAAAACCCCACCACAAAACGACCCCACTGTGTAAAAACATACAGTAAAATTAATATTAAGTTTGACTACTAAAGCATTGAACGCTTCCTCCATTATTAAAAAAATAAATATACACACATATGTATCTTTCTGGTAGGAGGTAAAATACAGTTGCTACTACCATAGTAGAAGCTTGCAAATATATGTGCTCTCCCATTATCATTACTGGTATTATAATGGTTCTCACAGGCCATTATGCCAGATGAAGCATGACTGTATGAGGAGAGCTAGTATCTTACCTAAAAACTCACTAATCTACACATTCTTCTTTTGTTACTCAGCCTACCCATCCGGCTTATTTGCAACTGGCAACTTCCCAATGCATTTGAAACTTGTGTTGGACCTCTTGGTGGCAGGCAGAAAACACCTTGCCCCCAACAAGACACTATTTTCCATCTGGAACTGAATGAGCAAGTGTTCACAGCTTTTGTGTTCAGCCACTAATGCACATTAAACAATCTATTAACACACAAAATTAATGAGGTACTGCCAAGTTTAAAGTCAGCAAAGCACTGTGCCTGTCCATAGTTCCCTCCAGCATATGTTGGCACTGTTGTAATACATCCAGCACTCAGGCATTTGGAGCTCAGCCTAATTAGTTCACTGCAATTGAATCTCAACTCTAGCCTTGATTCAGCTGCAAGGAAAGTTTTGAAAGAGGCCTATCTACACAGCCTTGCACGTTTTTTCCCTGGCACTTGAAGACCCAGGGCAAGGAAGTGTGCCAGAATTGCCCAACCAACCATTTGACAGATATACAGAAATGTGAATACTGCACTTACTGGTTTTCTTAAGATCATTCATGTGCAACTTTTAAAGGCAGAATAATTCTTTTCCTGGAGGAAAGCAAATACCAGAGGAGGACTTAAAAATGTTATACTGGAAGGATGATGGGAAAAGAGAGAAGGCCTACCCCCAGGAAAGCCTGCCCAGATTTAATACATTTATAACATTTATGTGTGCATTCCATGGAGTTGTTTCTCCACTGCACACAACCTGGCTACACCAAGCATTAGTGTTCAGAAGTTTACAGCCTTCTGCTTCCATCAGTCACTCAAAAACCTAAACATCAGTACAATTACAAAGTCTTTTTTGCCTCCACAGAACTCCCCCCCCTCACACAGCTTCTGTGTCTGCCTGTGGACCACTCAACAAGTCGTCTTTTTCAAGTCGCTGACCATATCATGCTACCCATTTCCGAATGGAAACTGAATTTTTGTCATTATTGCTAGAGACACTGTGTGCCTTCAAAAGGCATTTTAATTAGAAGACATCCAGCTTTTCACCTTCCTTCCCCTTCAACAATCAGAATGCATTTCCACAATCATTTTCCTGCAGCAATCATTTAATAAGACAAATGATGCAAAGACAGTGGTTTAGTCCAAGTGACTTCCAGGCATTAACTACTAGTGGTTGACATTGAAAGGATCTGGTTTCCAATACTGCTTTTCTTTTTGATGACAGTCAATTACTAAGTAAACTTTTTTTTTCATTTTTAGTCAATTACACAGTTATTAGTATCTGTGTTTCTTATCCTGAGAACTTCTACCATCCCACTGGAAGAGAGAAATGGGGACCCCTCCTGACCTGTACCTACGCTGTCCGTCTTGAGGTGGTCTTGGCACAGGCTTGGATTGGTCTCAGTCACAGAACAGCCAGACAGTCCTCAGCAAAAATGAAACTTCTGTCAAGTTACAGATTGGGAAACATGGTACAAGGCAAGAGTGGAAAGCTCTATACTGGCCAACCCAAATACTATCTCAATCACCCAAGTCCCAAAGAAGCACCTTCATGCAATGTTGTAGCTGAGGGGCATGCAGCAGAGAAGGAAGGTGCAGCAAAACCTTTAAGTCACTTCTCCACCTCACCTGTATCCAAAATCTGCCAAGAGTCAAAACTTCAATATCAGGCTGGTCAGCAAACAGGGCCGACCCTGCAACAACAACTCCTAAACATTAGCACACTGTTTTATGTGTACGACCAGCTACGATAATGGGACAGGCAAAAGGTCTTCCTTCCTCTCTGAGAATACGTAAATTTGGCTTTCCAATCTCTTTTTGTCTTAGCTAAAAGTGTTACCAGGCATACTAATAGATACACAGTGCTAGATTGCAAACATGCCCACTCTGTTGCAAATCAAAATGCTAGCCTGTAGAATAGGGCTGGGGGGGGGGGGAAGGGAGGGGGGTAGAAGAAAGAAAAAAAGCTACAGTTTTGCCCCTTTTTCCAGTCGGTTTACTCAGTCTGAAAGAAAAGTCATGTGTGAGCACATGCACACACTGATTATTTTATGGATCTTTTCCCCTCCTCAACAGTTTACACACCTCAGAAGCACACTTGCAGTGGGAACATGACAAAAATGGGATTTAAAGTTGGAGTTACGCTTCTTCCTCACAGTCTTGTACGTAAACAGCACTATGTAAACACTGTATTGCCTTTAATAATTGATTACTGTAAGTCCTGATACACACGCGACTGGAATATTCTATCTACCCTTGCTTCTTATCTTTGCATGCGTACACATGCAGCCACACTTCTGAGAGTTTGCCTGTTTCTAGAGACCAGTCCCCGAAATCTCAACCACCAGCCAGTCCAAGCTTATGTAAACATCTTGAGATTCGAACAAACTCAATGACAATCATTGCTGATTAAACCAAACATATACAAAGGCAAAGTAAATTAAACCACATACACGCATGCAAAGATAAGATAGAAGCTGATTATCTTGCATGGCAACAAAGGAGAGCTGCCATACCGGAACAGACCAATGGTTTCCGAGTTGCTCCCTCTGGTAACGGCCAACACTTCAAAGAACATGTGCAGTGTATGTTGCCAGAAGTCATTATTTGCCATACTGAGAACAAGAGAAACCACCAGAAAGCTCATAACTTAAATTTCTTCAGGCACATTTTAAGATGTTTTATTTTAAACTACTCAGGGTAAGAAGCAGCTCCTCCCTCATGCACTTAAATCTAAAATAATTATTTTTAAAAATATCTGAAGACTTCACTTATTCTTCATAGTTATTTCCAGCGCTGGGACAGAGTCTCAGGATTTCAGCAGGCCACTATGAGGACAGAATTTAAGCTTCTTTTGTCCCTTCACAGAGCCTGAAAACTTGATTCATTAAGGCCACGGAACATTTCACCTCTCAAAGCCACGATCCCAAGGTGCACTACTACGATAAGTGCGATAAGATGCCCTAGCGCCGAAGGTCATTGAGAACGGTGGCACTCAGTCATTTCCTCACCTCTGACAGCCAAGGGGGGGGTTGGTGGCTCTGGCAGGACATTACCATACATGCAGCCATACCACAGGGCAAGCTCTTGCTTGCAAAATACAAGTTTCCAAGCAACCACCAGTTGTGTTTGCAGAAGCCACACATGTAAATCATCAGCTATCAAGCACCATTTACTTGCACTGGTAGAATTAAGTGTACATATACTATATATTTCAGTGAAATTTAATACAACACCAAACCAAGTCATGTAGCTGAAATAGAAGTTTCTGTCATCTCCACTAGCATTTTTAGGCAGGGGTTTTTTGAATGATAATTTAATAGCAAATTCCCCATTCCTTCTCCCCATAGAGAATAATTCCACAGCCTATAAAAATCTAGAATAAGTGAGGTACAATAATTCATTTCTTATTCTGCTCACTTGAGATGTTACTGCTCTTTGGTCTGAGCAAAGTCTCAGAAGAGACCTGTGCAGAGTTCAATCGATTTAATCAGCAACTGCACTATCCAATTATCTTGGAAAGTTAAAAACATCAACAAGAGAGAAAGAATATACATTTTACATTTTGGAAAATGGGTATTTCAGACACCTTTTGAAAGAAATAGCAATTCAGAAGTAAACAGGTCATTGGCCTGATCTAGTACAGCAACCCTTTATTGCTGTACAATATAACCAGATTCCATCCTTTAGATCAAGGGGTACACCAGGGGCTTTGCTGCACACCAAAACATATAGCAAACTAAACAATATGAAACAAACATACCAACACAGAGTCTGTGGATTAAAGCCCGGTGCTCAACTTCCCTTTTCTAAACATTATAATATGAAACTGAGGAAAATGAGTTCTGAATATCAGTTCTTAGCTGTTGGTATTCTAGATACCACTGACTGATTACTGAGCAGGAAAAGGGTGTGACAGGCAATCAGTAGATGTAGCTCTTAATCTCTTGATAAACAGTGTTTCAACAACCAGCCAGAGATACAGGTCCAGAACAAGTTAGATTGAGTATTCCAGGAGTTGTTTCAAAATTTAATCATTTCAGTGTATAATTAAGAACACAGCTACACACTGTGCACAACTTAGAATAGTGCAATAGACAGAAAATTAAGAAGCCCACAGTGCTCATTGCTCCCACCTCCGGGCTACATCTTGGCCAGGACCCTCTACTCAGCTTTGGTCTTTATGCCCTGATTTAACACCACTCCTGTTCCCTCTCCTTCCCCTCCGAACCTTTAAGATAGCGACTGAGACACCTCCCAGGCAGCTGAAAGCCCCCAGAATAAAGCGTGAGGTAGCCAGCAGAGGGGAGTCACAAAGAGGCAGCAGGCAAATGACATCAGTCAGTTAAGCTCATTTTGGCAGGATAATCATCAGGGTCCTCGCACATCACAAGGTAAAACCCAGCTTAGCTCTCTATGAATGTGTTTGTATGCTGACAACAAAATAATAAAGTTACTTCCTCCAGTGGGAGAGAAGTGTGGGAGAGAAGTGCATGCATGACAGTGGGGGGGCTGCTCTTGTAACTCTTGAGTCCTCCTTAGCTCTGCAGCTCATCCCTTGCAACCAACTGCTTGCAAAAAGCTAGCAAACCACAGGCAAAAATCACAACCCAAAGTCATGTCCCAAGCCTCCCCCAGAGTAGAGGCTGAGACACAACAGCTTCTCTGGATCAGACAAACTGTCTGCCTTTGTCCCTTGATTTTAGTAACAAACTTCTACTTTGTAGCAACTATTAATCTATCAATACTCAGTACCTGGCTGGCAGGGGCTGTACTCAAGGAGAGCATTCCTTGGTGCAAGCAGAAAACAAGCATCCCAGGAAGTTGCTGTGGGAGCTCAGAAAGCAAGAAAGTTGGGAGGGGTATGGACCAAAGATCAGTAACCTAAAACATGATTTAATGGGCACAACTGCAGGCTTATCTACCACATAAATAAAGAGAAGTTGGGACAGCTGAGGACAGTACAGACTCCATTCCCTCTGCTGGTGGAAATCAGAGTGAGGCTGTGTAAAAATATGTGGTACTTGCAGATTGCCTTCTAAGAAACATGCGATGGTGTTAGTACCCTCTGCTGTCTCCTCAGAGTCCAAAGAGAAGTAATTTGTACAATGCTTAATGAGAAGGCTTGAGAATATTTACTGCCGCTGTCATTCACCATTGCATCAGAAGAGCTCTTCTGGAAAGAGGGGAAACACTGGAGCTAATCCTTACAGCATGGATAAGCACGTATTGGGGGGAGAGACAGGCAATGACTTCCTGCATGTATTACAAGCTCTTTCCTAAAGTAGAATTACAAAATCTTAATTCTTGCACAGACGGGATTAATCCACACTGCTAATACTTGCAAAGAAAAAAAAAAAAGTTAAAATTCAGGCTAGAATCTTAGGTAGATAAAGGGATCTAACTTTCTTGTCAGGATTTTCCTAGGCTTGCTGCTGTTAAGGTTTAGAAAAGATTAGTTAAGATATCGAGCACAATTTACTTTCCCTTCTACACATACACCTGGAAGAGGTCAGAAATCCTAAGACGACTGCCTAAAAATCCTTTTTAGAGGAGAAAAAAAAAATTAACTCCTATTCCTGAAAGTGTTTTATGTTGTTCACCCACAACTATTAGACACTTCATAATTATGGCCATTAGCTGTTTTGTCATCTAATGGCATTATTATAATGCTGAAGAGAATGGAGCCCACAATTATATCAGCAGCTGCACACAGAGTCATCTCCCAATTAAACACATTCAGATGACAGCTCTTTTCCCTCCACTAAAATAAAGTTGGTACCAGTTACCCAACTGCCTAAAGACTCCAGAATCCTCAAATGTGGAATATAAGCACGCAATCCTGAACTTAAAATAATAGTTACTTAGAAATAGAATTTAAAATCGAAATACAGTAATTAGATCATAAAAACTCATTTTTGTCGAAGTATTTTGTCTTCGGATTTTGACCATAAAATATCTTTACCTCTAGCTGTTGCAATAAGCATGTTTATATGTAGTGCGTATATATATGTGTGTGTGTTTGTGCATGCATACAATAAACAGACACCACGATTCTGCCTGACCTTATTACCTACATTTAACATATGCAAATTGCTCAAGGGTCATGCAAGCCTTCCGCAACATCTCGATTAAGAAGCACCAATTTCTCACGGGGTCACTTGCTGATATCCTTGTGCGCCACAGACCTACCACACGCTGGCTCGGGATGGACACTGCACCCCATCGTGAATATTATATACGAAAGCAGTTTTCAACTTGCCTGCAGCTAAGTGGCTTTAACATCCTCCAAACCTCGACGTCCCCCTTCCTGTCTAAAAATAACAGCGATGGCATTCGTACCCGACGGGACAAGGAGTTGGAGCAAGCAGCAGTAAGAGAGGCAAGAAAAAGAAGCATCACCTGTCTCTCGTCCTCCTCCAACACTGGTAACACACCTATTCAGTCAGAAACAGATGCTGTGCAGCGAGCTAGAAAATAAGGAGTTCCCTGCATTAAAAATTACTAAAGAATGGATGACGCTATCACCTACTTCATTTCCACGCTCAGAACGAACAATTTATTTCAACTCCCAGGGTAACTTTCTGAAGAAAATTGCCTGAAGCCAGCTGCCGCTCTGACTAGATACACCTAAGAGCTCCTGAACTGAAACACAGCGTTTCTGTTTAAAACAAGAGCAGCTTTCCCCCAGAGTGTGACTTTTTTGGCTGGCTGTTTTCACCCTTTGGGGGGGGGGGGGGGGGGGGGGAAGCCACCTCAGAAGCCTGTATTTGCAAAACATTCAAGCCTTGAGCACCGGTCTGGTCTGGAAAGCTCCGCGGCTGAGGGGACCGCCGGGGCTGCCGCTCTCCCGCCTCCGCGGCGAGGACGAGCCCTGTGAGGGGAGGCGGGGAGGGGGCGCGGCGGCAGCGCAGGAACGGTCACCTCACGCTTCAGGGGCGGCGAGCGGGCGCGAGGGGCAGCCCCGAGAGCCCCTCGCACCGATGGCCGCGCCAGGAGACGACTTCCCCGCTCCGGGCAAGCCGCGGCTCGGCGTGGGCAACGGGGCCGCCGCGGCTGACAGGACATGCCGCTGTAACGGGAGCCCGGCGCGGAGCAGGTGGGCCCGGCGGGCGGCGGGGAGCGGGGCGGGTACTCACACGGTGAAGTGGTAGACGAAGCACTTCCAGCCCGTGGGCCGCTCCAAGAAGTTGTAGACCCTGCCTTGGATGCTGCTGCGGCTCAGCAGGGGCTTGCGGAGGCTGTAGATGGAGACGCGGGGATCGAGGCTGACGGGGGGCCGCGGGCAGTCGGCGTTCACCACCCCCTTCGCTCCTCAGGCGCAGCGGCCGCTCCGGCTCCGGGCTGCAACCCGCCGGCGGCTGCCCGCCCTGGGCGGCGGAGAGCGGAGCGTAGTGGGCATTGGGGGTGCTCTCGGCCAGCTCCAGCGCCGAGGGCTTCTTGCTGGGCGTCATGCTGCCTCTCCTGGGCAGCGACAGCCGGCCCAGGCTCCGGCTTTTCTGCTCGCCCGGGGGGGAGCTGGAGGACATGGCTGGGGCAGCTCGGGGAGGCCGGGCGGCACGGCGGTGTCGGGGCTGCGCTGCCCCAGGGAGCTGCGGGTCGACGCCGGTCGCCCTCTCCCGCCGCCGCCGCTGGCCCGGCCCCCTCGGGGGCGGCTCCTGGCCGGGAAAGGTGAGGGGAAGCCGCGGGGAGGGGCGGGTCCCGCCCGGTCCGGTCCGCAGTCCCGGTGCGGCCCGCCGGGAGGCGCTGCGCGGGGCGGGAGCTGCGCTACCTCAGGGAGGGAGCCGGGGCGACCCCTCAGCCTCCCCTCCGGCAGGCTCCCCCTGGGGCTCCCCCAATGTGGGCCGGGCAGCGAGCCCTGGCTGGAGCCTGGAGCCCCTCTCCGTGCCAGGCCACTCCTCATTGCTGCCCTGGGCCTGTTTCACCTGTCCCCTTGTCACCGACGTGGCTGCGTGGAGGTGGCCTCTTAACCTCTGCGAGGCCCAGCATGCCGCAGGAGGCGATAGGGTAGGGACCAGGGAGAAGCCTGCCAGCTCCCCAGAAGCCCAGCAGGCTTTCCTGCCCTTCTCAGCCCACAAAGCGCTCCAGTGTTTCCCAGGCCTGTGGCCTGTCAGTGGCTTGAGCTCCTGGGGTACAACCCCTTACCTGAGATTTAGGACCACCAGAGCCTTTAGGGCCTGCTGCTCCATCCCTTTTTGCAGAATTTCAGAGTCTGGGAGCAGCAGTGCTGTCAGCCTTGGGATTCTCCAGGAGGCTCTTTTTATACAAGTAATAAACAAGAATAAGGGCCTGGCCAACAGGCCACACAGTCCCTGGTGTTACTGTAACATAAGAGAGCAAATAGCTGATTAATTGAGCAAATTGTAGAACATAATAAATACAGTTTTGCAGAGTTGCATCCTCCACAAGTTGCATCTCTCACCAACACCAAAAACATTTTGTCTTCGTGGAAGGATGCGTGTGTTTGGCCGTTAATAACACGTTATTTTCAGGGCTTGGATAACTTTCCAGTGTAGTGGAGTAAGTTATGACTTACCTGTGATGTGAATCGATTTGTCATGGTAATAAGAGCCTTTTTGCACCAATTAGTTAACAATTTTTATTCCCAGAGCAAAAGAGCAGGGTGCTCTTTGATCTGGAGTGCTGGGCTTTTTTCCTTCTAGCCCAAAATAGAACAGAACTAGTAAGAGCTATGTTGAGTTCATGGTTGATACTGGTACTTGGGCAGGAATGTTGTGGGAAGATAAGGTGCTAAATAAAGTTAAACAAAAACAACCCTGCTAATTGCAGTTCCATTCAAATGTCAGGCTGCATGTATGGTAGGGGAACTGGGCAAGATCCTTCACTAGTGTAAACAAGCAAGACTGTAGGCTCTTTTAAAGTACTAATTTACACCCGTGAAGGATCTGGCTCCTTCTTAGGAATACAAAACCAGAAGTGTTAAAAAGAGAATTTGCAAAACTTGTTTCTAAACCAACAACGTACTAACCAGGCTTCCACCACCACCATAGCAAGAAGAACAAACTAGCTTAATAAAAACAGCATTTCAAAGGTAACTTTTCCAGCATCTGGTCAAAATAGAGCCAGGTTTCTCTATTTTGAGAAATTTATCTTTCTTGCAATAAGCCAGCAAGAAGAATGACTAATGGAAGAAAGGATGTCATTGCTACCCTTGAAGGCTCACTGTTTGAGGACTAGCCTGATAAAGTCTTGATATTAAAGTTAACAAATGTCTTTATATAAGTGTTCCACTTTAAAATAAAGACCAACATATTATCTGGGTTACACAGGACCTTATCCTGGAGCCAGCTGCAAAACATAATTCACAGAGTTCAGCAAAAAAGAGGCTGTATGTTTGTATGTACATCATGTTGTTCTGCAAAAACTGTTTTCAAAATCTTTAAAAAAATATCATGTCATTATGTTGTTATTTATCCATCGATTAACAAATAGAAACACCAACATATCTGAACCGCAGAAACAGAATTTCTGTATTACTTACTCAATTTCCTTCCAAAACAAAAGTTAGGGAGGTATTATGTACTTAAATAGCTACACAGGGAAGAAAATTGTTAACTAAATTTGATCCTCAGTGTTCAGTGAGAAAGTGTTCCATGCAAGCAATGCGTTTGTTTCAATAATTTTCTCAGTGCAAAACAAGAAAAGTCTCAAATATGTTCCATAGACCAAATACATTGAACTGTTTTTCAGGTCAGAAATATTTTCATAAGATTTTGGTTTGGACCTCTAATATTGGCTAAATCTTTCAAAGGATCATCACAAATAAAGGAATTTTTAAATATTTAAAATTAGTATTTAGGCAATATCTAAACACCTTTACCCTGCAGTCACAGAATTAATCAAAATCTGATGGATGATGATGTTTACTTTATTTAGTAAAACTCATTTTGTTAGATGATTCCCAGGTAGTTCATGATACTGAATGCTAGAACATCTGAATGCTAAAACAACTTTCTGGCATAGGTGGAGGCAAGAGCATACTTAAATAAAAGTGTCACATAGATGACTACTTAGTGATGAGAATCCAGAGAATAATTATCTTAAATATTTAAGTTACCAAAACTGTCCTATAATTTGCAACATTTTCAAGATGAATACTTTAACATGGTAATTCAGGTTCAATGGCAATTCCTGGTTTTCCCCTTCATAAGTAGCCATGTCTTGATATTGATCACATTCATTCTACAAAACAACAGAGCTGTTTAAGTGGAAGAAGAAAAAAAAAAAAAGCCAGAGAGTACGGCGTATGCATGGAAGAGCTAAAAGTGGGAAGAGGGGGTAGATGAGTGTTAAAATATGTTTATGGAGCTAGGTAGCTAGGGTTTGATAGTGAAGAGAGTAGGCAAATGCGTTGGATAAAGAGGATATAGGCTTTAAATATTAAGGTGGAACTATTACACTGAATTGTTTCTTAGAACAATAATAATTTAATCTACTTTGAGTATTTACAGAACTGTAGCAAAATTAATAACAATGATTTTGTTATTTCGCTGTTTGCAAGTACTGTTTTAAATCTTTATGTCTTTAAGAGGATTTTGATTCTAGAGATGACATGTCATAAGTCACTAAAGTACAATGATAATACACCAATGAAGGTGGTGGTGCATCTCCCAAATCTAGTAATTTAATCAGAACAGGGCTAGTAAAGCATTTCTGAAAATCCCACCATTGGGCTACAGTAGATCAGAAATGTTTGTACCAGCTTGGGGCTGTGTTTCTGTTATCCTGTACCAAATTACCACCGATATTTTGCATGCATAGTCAGATACGCTCATTACATACTATATTTTCACTTTGTGCCTGACATAGTATCATGTAAGATCATACTGCTAAGTCACTGCTGAATGTTTACAAGCTGGAATTTCTGCAGGCAGTTATAGAGAGACACCTTGATCTTTTATGCGATTACTTCCCTGTGGAAGCTAAGACTCAAACAAACAGTAAGTATCTGAGTGTTCTCCATCTTCTGAAGGCCTTTAACACTTAGGTTGCAGTTACAGGTTGCACCAGTTCTCCACTGGCATGGAGATCATCTTGTTTGCTGTTAGTTTACTTTGGGGGATGTTTTTTAAATGCCACTTTCCATTTCTGCCCAGCTATACTAGGGGACATGTTAAAGAACTCACTTCAAGGAGAGGAAATAGAAAGTTATTTTGTCTTACTTTTGGGATTCTTTTTCTTGAATTAGAGCACATATTTTGTTGCATTCCACTTCCTGGAGAATCCAGAGTTTAATCAAGTCGGTAGATCATTTTCAGAACACAGCCAGTGATGAAGGTAACTGCAACTCAGTACTGGACTGAGAATAAAGTCCTAGATTGTTGATATACTGTCATATAGCAATAAGTGTATGATGGTAACTTTTGAAATATTCTCTATCAATCAAAAAATTTCTGTTCACAGAGGTGTGTCATTACTTTAAAAATATTCCTATTAAAAGCTGAACAACTACGTAGACTTCAGGCACAAAGAAAAGCTTGAAAATACAATAATAACATGTTGAACAAATAAACCTCAGCCTTATGGTTCAAAGCAGAGGGAAAGAAAGTGGAAGGAGATAAGAGAGTTTGCTTCATTTTTTAAATCCTGGGAAGACTGTGGTTTAACCATTTCAGTGGGGAGATGGGGAGATTATATGTAAATTTTCATTCATTCACTGTTTTCTTAGTACCTGTACACATTTTTCATTGGACACCTTGGTAATCTTATTTACCGTTCTTTTTGATTGGTCATAATCTATTAATATACAAGTGGCATGCTTTTATGCCAGCTTACCTTTAGGTTTTTAATTTAAGCAAAATTTTTTTTACAGGCTCTTGAATATATTCATGCTTCTTATGTATAAATCCAGCAGATTATCCCTGATGACAGGCACTGCTAGTCAAACAATCGAGGTAGCACACCAGCAGAAACCCCAGATCTGCAGACTATAAATCATCTGAAACTGAAGTATGCCCCAAAAGCCTGACCATTAAGATAAAATTCCTATCATGTAACTTTGTCCTCCTCCATTAGTGCCTTGTGGTCCCGTGGCTGTATGGCTAGGGAGAATCCTCAGGCTAGTTCAGCTCGCTTTTTCCTTCAAGTGAATTTATTCCGGCTTCCCTGATCAGGAAGATCTACACTTACTGTGTCATTGCTCTACCTCCAGTGTAGGCCTCTATTAACTATTGCTGCCTAGGCTTTCTCTGAGTCAACAAAAGCAGTAGCACTATCAAGAAGATCAAGAAGTACTGGGCTAAGAATGTCTAGGGAAGGTGACACCTTCGCCATTCATTCGAAGAGCACCACAGTGCAGTGCTGGTAATTAGGACAAGTGCTGCACAGAAAGACACAGATATTCATCCTTAAGAATTACAGAGATTACAGCAGCCTAGCTGACAGGCAAAGTATGTCCTGGACCATACACTCAAATTGTTTCCTGAAAACTGGACAATATAGCCTCATCTATTCCGAAATACTGCCTTCAGTGGCAAATTAACTATCTGCGGACAGAATAGGACATGGAAAAACAAAAAAAACCCTCCTGCTCCCCCTCTTGAAACAAATTAACAAAGCAGGAGCAACCTAACAACTTAGCAGTTGATCAGTCGTAAGTCAGAGACCACATTAATGAATCACTTCAAAAAAAGACTAAACACTGTCAAAAAAAGACACAGTCTTAGAAGGTGTTTATGCAGTCTGCTCTTCTGTCAGACTCTTTCAAGACAAATGAGGCAGACAGAAAACAGCAGATAACTTTCTATTCAGGAAGTTTAAACTGGCTTTTAATTCTTCCCCCTCTTTATTGTTGGGTTATTCTTAACTGTGGACACAGTAAGTTTAGGAATTTGGTCAGCAGAGTGAAGTAAAGTTGAGGAAGATAGTAGCATGCAACAGATATCTGGAGTTTGGAGGCTAGCCAGTCCAGCAGCTGACAATCTTGATTAACATTGTCTGAATGCTATCTTACTGCATGGTTATGCCTACATTTATAATCTCTTTTTACATTGTTTCATAGGTTTTTAAAGGATATTGGTGCTGTTCTGGGAAAGAATGTTATTGTCTACCAATACTCAGATTTTAAGTCCTAAAGCAAAATTTCAAGAAAGGTTCTGAGCATATATTTAGACTTAAGGCACACAAATCATCTTTTTGGTTTGTTTTCATGCGTTCAAAGTTATGCATATGTTCAAATGCTTAACTGCTCTGCAACTTAAATTTGAACCTTGCAAGGTGAAAAAAAAAAAAAAAAAAGATATTTTCTATTTGTCCATAGGATTAGTCCTGCTATTTACAACAGTATTTCTATTCTTTGTCTTCCAGAAAAAAAAAAAAAGTGTCCAAAAAAAAAATATTTACAAGTAAGACTGAGCAAGCATATATAGAATCATAGAATCATTTACATTGAAAAGACCTTTGGGAAAGATCATCGAGTCCAACTGTTAACCTAACCCTGCCATCCCACCACTAAACCATGTCCCTAAGCACCTCATCTACCCTTCTTTTAAATACCTCCAGGGATGGGGACTCGACCACTTCCCTGGGCAACCCGTTCCAGTGCTTGACAACGCTTTCACTGAAAAAATTTTTCCTATGTCCAATCTAAACCTCCCCTGGCGCAACTTGAGGCCATTTCCTCTTGTCCTATCACTTGTTACTTGGGAGAAGAGACTGACACCCATCTCACTACAGCCTCCTTTCAGGTGGTTGTAGAGGGCAATAAGGTCTCCCCTCAGCCTCCTTTTCTCCAGGCTGAACAATCCCAGTTCCCTCAAGCTCTTCCTCATAAGACTTGTGCTTCAGACCCTTAACCAGCTTCGCTGCCCTTCTCTGGACACGCTCCAGCACCTCAGTGTCTTTCTCGTAGTGAGGGGCCCAAAACTGAACACAGTATTCCAGGTGCGGCCTCACCAGTGCTAAGTACAGGGGAACAACTGCTTCCCTGCTCCTGCTGGCCACACTATTTCTGATACAAGCCAGGATGCTGTTGGCCTTCTTGGCCACCTGGGCACACTGCTGGCTCATGTTTAGCTGTCTCTCAGCCAGCACCCCCAGGTCCTTTCCTGCCGCTCTTCCCCAAGCCTGTAGCGTCGCACAGGGTGGTTGTGACTGCAGTGGAGGACCCAGCACTGAGCCTTGTTAAACCTCATATCTGCAACAATACTTGGTAGATTCTTAATTTTTCTTGTTAATGAACATTCATTTATATGAAAAGCCAGTACTAGCAGACTGGAATTTTGGCTTATGTCAAGATCCAATTTTTTTCTACAGTGTTAGCCTGTTCTTTTTGCTGCTGTTGCTGATTTACCAAGAGCTTCCAGGTATAAGTGATTCTGAAGAACTGGGTCCTAATTTTTTACTTGTTTAGGAGAAGGACTTTTGGGGCAGTCTGCTCTTCTATCAGTCTCTTTCAAGACAAATGGGGCAGTAAGAAGACAGTAAGAAGAAAAAAGTGCAGCTAGAAATGTAGCTGAACTGCTTTGGTGCATCACGTCTTGTAAACATCCTTCTCAACACTTTTTTCCTGTTCCCAACCTACTTGCAAATATTGAATAAAGTTTCAGTCAGAAAAATAAAAACCTAAAACTTGTGAAAGCCTGATCAAACTAAGAGACGATACCTTTAGGAGATCTCAGTTACAATTTCTGACAGCCAGACACACTTGTGCATAGATGCATACATAGTCGCCCCAGTCTGTTTCAACAGTTGCCCGCGGTCTCCCATCCTCCCCAGTTCTTTGATGCAGTTAATCATTCAGCAGTTTTCGTAACTGAAAAAGGATTCTTCCAAGTATCACTGCAAAAGAGAAAACTGAAGAGGCTGACAAAAGGCTGCAACATTCATTTTCAACATTAAGGCAGATGTGGTATATTTTAATCTCAGAAGCATGTGAGACTCAACAGGCATTTGATTACTCACATAATGCCATACAGGATACAGTATGCATATTCTTACACATGCAAAGGTATCTGAGGGCAGTGACTAATGGCATTCTTCAAATAAAAAGATCCTTACGTCATCTTCTTGCATCAAAAAAAAAAATAATCTCCTCCTTCCATTAGTCACAAACCCTCTATTTGTTAGACTCAAATCAGTATCAAATAACACTGCTGAATAAGCTCCAGATAAATTAACTGAACTTTTGAAATTCCGAAACGCCCCCTAAATTTTTGCCCCATAGTTACTTACAGAGGGGACTGTGCTTAATAAAAGGATGTTCTGGTATTTCACAGGAAGGGTTTCACTCTTAGCAGCTGAGAAAGAAATCACTAGTTATCACTAAATCTCTTCCTGGTCAAGGAACACTTCCTGCCTGTGACTGTGTTAATCTGTAACATATAACATCCTACTTCACATGTACGGAATGACAGGGGATAGATAATCATTCTTTTTCAGCGCACTTGGCAACCCACTTTTGATGTCAGGAGTCATCAGTCTGCCACTTAAACATAACTGTGGTTGAACGTGCCTGTTAATTGCATGTAATTCACTAGAAAACTTCAGTGGGAGGTTATACACGTGCAATGCAAGGAATATAATGCTAACTCCATGGCAGAAGTGAAGATTTTTCAAACAATAATTCATGAAAGAGCTTTCTAATGCCCCAAACAAACCAACACAGAATAATAGAAAAGGTATTAGCAATGCCTCCTCCCTTGCCACCACACCTTTTCTCAGCAAGGTAACCTCTCAGTGCAAACAAAATGGAAACTATAAAACTCAGCGGATAGACCACAGGAGACCTGTGCAACAATCAGCTCTGCCAAACTGGAATTTCAGGTTGCTTTCATCTCACAAAATAAAGAGTTTTCATTTTACTAGTACCATACTTACAGGTGAAGCTAAACAATGCAACATAATTTAAGGTCTTGCAAAAATTCTTTTAAACTGTTCCATAATTGTGATTTAATGCCAAATTCTAGTCCCATCCCTGACCTTTTGCTAACTGGGTTAATTACAATTCTTGTCTTTGTGTCCTCATCTTCAGTGTCTCAGCACAGTCGCTTATATTAACAGGATTTCGTGTTTTACAGTAGCTATGCTAAAGCCAAAGCTTGCTGAATTTGTGCTCTGCAGAGCCCCAAAACTTCACATGTGAAGAACACCACAACTTCTTCTACAGTATTGCAGAAGTATAAAAGGGAACATTACAGAGCCCTTGTCATCTCCCTGATTGATTGCTAATTAAAAATCCAGTGATCCAAGTGGTAGCAAAACTACTTTTCAGAAAGCACTTGCATGCATGGTGAGTCACTAACATTTGTTAATTGGGCTATTAAACTGCTGTTAAAATTTGAAATCAGTCGAGAGGGCTCTGCTAAAGCACCATTCAGTGAGAAACTGAGCTTATCGATTGCAGACTACCTGAGCAACATCTGCATCCTATTCTTCTCAGAAATTCTGAAAAGAGAATAACTGTATTTGCTTTGTACCCCTCAAAAGAGCCCCACATAACCTTACTGCTAAATTACAAGTCACCTGAAAATGGATGTGCTAACCTCACTAATTCAGCAAAAAGGAAACAACCCTCCAAACCCATACCCTACCAGGAGAACAGAGGTTGTTTTTTCATAGAATCATAGAATGTTTTGGATTGGAAGGCACCCCTAGAGGTCACCCAGTCCAACCCCCCTGCAGGGAGCAGGGACACCGCTAACCAGATCAGGTTGCTCAGAGCCCCGTCCAAGCTGGCCTTGAATGTTCCCAGGGATGGGGCCTCCACCACCTCTCTGGGCAACCTGTTCCAGTGTTTCACCACCCTCAGTGTAAAGAATTTCCTCCTTAGATCCAGTCTAAACCTACCCTGCTTCAGTTTAAAACCATTACCCCTTGTCCTGTCACAGCTGGCCCTACTAAAAATCTATGAGATAATTAGTTAATTCATATTTCTATGAGATAATTAGTTAATTCATATTTCCTATTGTTTCAGAGCTCATTATAAACAACGACAATTCATTTGACCTGCAAAACTTTTTCGTTTTTCTTTAAAGACATCTAATGCCTCAAAATACCCTTTGGTTTTGTATATTCTATTCCTGGAGGTCCCTCTAGTGGCTGAAGTATCAAGTTTATCTGGCCTGGCTTAATAGGCTACAGGTGTTTCGTCTCATTTTTCTGTTAGATATTTCTCATAATAGACATAAATACTTCCTTAACACTGATAATTCCTCCTTCTAAGAACACTGAAAGTGAAATAAAAATATTTGTCACATCAAGAAAAAGGAAAAATAACTGGCACTTTAAGAATAAGGAAGCTAGTTCATACAGTTAGAAAATTATGCGTTACTGCTTGCAAGCCTGCTCAAATTTGCCATTCAACCACAGTGACAGTTGTGGGTTTTTTTTTCTTTTACAGGTCTATTTTAAGACAAAGAGAGGTAATACCTTATTATCAGAACGTCCTCTGACACAGTAAGTCTTCTACTTGAGAAGTCTCTCTTGTTCAGTATGCCAATTGAATAATTTGATGTGTAAGCCTCTCTTTAGGGTATGTATCTTTTTAAAGAGAAGTTGAGATACTCCCTGAGGAGTAAGCTTGCATTTAAAATTCAGAGTTTTTTAGAACCCAACAACGGTTCTTCTAAATTATAGGCTAAGGAAAGACAAACCTTGCAGTAGACAGCCATGTGGTACTACTTTTTTAAACTGGAGATACCTATGTGACTGACAGGCAAATCTCCCTGTGAGCTCTAGGCTACAATTTATCATGCTAGTTAAAATGCCTTGACAGGTGACTAGAAGTGTAGACATACTAAAAATACAGTTATACAGAGATGACATCATAAGCAACACTGCTTCTCAGTACTCTTCCCATCCTGCTGTAATAAAAGCGAGGGCTGTTTATGTCCATATCTGAGAAGCATCTACAAAGATTGAAAATTCAGTATCATCTGCTTGCTATTATTTTCTCCCTATGCCTGGTAGAGGAACAGTGTCTCTGAAGGGTACTTCCCTAGACCTCCCCTTCACTGCTCAAAGAAGCTTCTAGCTCCTTTTTCTTCTCTTTCACCTGAGGAGCTCTGCTTACCATACTGCTGTCCCCACTTTCAGCCGCAATCATTTAATATTAATTGGCCACAGACATGCATGCCTGTTTCTAGTCCAGAGCTCACAGCCCAACTGGTCCTCAGTGGGACAAGGTGCCTTATAACAATCACATAAGTGGCAACAGCAGAATCATTCCTTGAAGTGTTACATTTTAAGCTAGGGAAGAAATAGGACAAAGTGGCTTATAGAAATCATCCTATTTTTGAATACAGGAGACCTGATACTCTGAAAGGAGGGTGATTCAGTGACTTCTTTTGGTGCAACAAACCCCAAAATACAACTAATTTACTTATCTGCTCTAAACTGAGTCATAATATGGTAATTTGATGCAGCTGGGGATCTCACCCTAGCATCTTTTCTGTACTGACTTACTGTCTTTGCAGAGTCTTTTCAATATAGAGGGCCCTCCTGTGCAGTTTTTACATGGTGGTGTAGATTATGCTTATCAGCAGATGAAGCTCTTTACACTATTTGTAAAACAATGATCTCTCCTGCACTAGTAATTTAGGACTCCCAAAATGCTGGTGACAGGGCAGAGAACATGAGAGTATTTTCTAAGAAAAAGGCTGATGGCTTAGCCTTATGTTTTCCATTGAAAACATGTCTGTGATTTTACTTTGGTCAATAATCTAGGCAAATATTTGAAACAGAATAGCATAATACTTGACATTTACCATTACAAGCAATGATACATGAAAATTAAACCCTAATAACCTTAGTAGTTTGATGAGTAGCTGGCAATGCGGAAGGAAAAAAAAAGAAAACAAAGAAAAATAGGCTGGACTTCAACTCGATACATTAGCCAGATTCCCATAATAAATAACAAGAAATTATCAAAGAGAGCACCAAATAAGTATATTGAATTTAAGGAAGTGTTTTCAGTCCTCCATCAAAGAGGAAAGTTCCAGTCTCTAACCTCAGACTTGAATGACCGGCGTTCAGCTCCCAGTTCTCCCACAGACTTCCTGTGTGACCTCTGGTGTGTCATTGTTCTTATTTATGCCTCAGGTTCTTAATTTGTAAATGGGATAATAGCACTGTCCTTGTTTGTAGCTGTGATGATAAATGTGGTTGCATGTTAAGCACCCGGATTTGCTGGGGAAGAGGAGAAACAAGATTAGTCAGTATAAAGGTAGGGATGCTTTGGAACACAGTACAAGTTCTGGTGTGCAGACAGAATTAATAACATTGGGATTTTAAATCAAGACGTATTTTGAATGGAAACATGAACTTGAATGAATGCTTCAACTGCTGCTGATACCACACAGAGATTCTTCCTCTTCCTTGCATTCGCCATTGATGTGAAACATCACCGTGTAAACAAGTACAGAAATGGACATAGCCTGGCTTAGCAGCCACATAGTAATAGACTTAGTTGTCACCAGTAAGACTGATCTTTTAAGTTACAGGCCAACCACTGTACAAAGAAAAAACAAACACAGCCCATCACCATGGGGCTGGAGTTAATAATCGAAGAGGGAGAAATGGGAATTTGTTAAGGATGCAGCAATTCAAATGTTATGTTAGAAGAGACAGTTCAACTCAATGAACACTCATATGGAAGTTTCACCTTATAAGACAAAGGAATGTAACTAATAAGTCATTGCACATACACTGGCAGTGTGAACAAGACGGTGGGAAATGCTAAATAGTGTCATGAATTTGCAGTATAGCAAGTACTTTCAGCAGCTTACAAAACTTTTACTCTCAAGCATCTGAAAGATAGTAATCAATTATGAATCTTCATACTCCAGCATTATTTCCCTCTTGGCAGATTGATATGAAGTCTGGAAAGCTACCTGGAAGGGACACCTGCACAGGTGTGATGACTGGTCAGAATGGCCAGCAAGCCTTATTAGAACTCCCCCAAAAAGGTAATGAAACTGCCTAAGAAACAGGTTCATAATAAACACATCTGCTTTGAGCAGAAGGGAGATCATGCAAAAATAAAAGGTTTGCCTGACAGAATACTGGAGTTTAAATAGTACTTAGAGAGATAAAAACATACAGGATTTCAACAGAGAAGACACTTGCAGAAGAATAGTCCAGGAGGGACTGAGGTGGTCTTACTCAGGGTCTGGTACGTGAAGGGTTTAGCCTCAGATCCAGTATTGCTCCTTAGCTGTACATTAAGCTAAGCAAACCACTCAGTTCTACGTTAGAGGAGAACTTCTGCTTGGGCTATGACTTTCACTGTCTCAGCACCTAGTGCTTTCTGACAAAACTGTTAGTAAAATCTGGACAAAAATAGCCAGTGCCTTCAACACCATACATTACAATCTGGTTCAGCTTTCAGAGGACATTTCTTAAGGTCCTGCTTAATTTCAGCTTTTTATACTTCAAGCAACTGTCACTGTTGTAACAAAGATCAAAGATAAAGGACTTTTTATGACTGTGATGTAATGGAATTTAACACAATTATATTCCTAGAAATATAAGCATGTAACAGAAACATGGATAGTTAAAAAATAGTGAGATATGGGCATATAAAAGAAATTTTAAAGCAATCCAGAATAATTGCACAGGTCATCATGAGATAAACAAAATCTGCTGTTCTCTTGAAGAGATAGAATTTGGATATCTGACTGGTTTATGTCATTTTATGTTCTAATCAAAGCAATGTGTCAGAGATACAATTTTCTAAAGGTTGTAGAAACAAAGCACAAAGGAATCCAGACTTGTAGAAGAAAGGCAAGTTTAAAGCCTATGAAAATAGCAAAATATCCATTGAGGACACTGAATACTTATGGCATACATCAACTTATGCCAAAAAACCCAAGGCCCCAGTAGAAACATATAGGAATCATACCGCTTATTTTGATAGTGAAGGACAAAAATATTTGAACACATTACTATGATCATAAAAAAGTTGTAAAGCTTGGGCATGTCTTTGCCTTCTTCAAAGTAGCTTTGATTCACAGCAGTCAACTGAGCTGCAATAATTTATACCAAATGGGGTCTGTTATACATCAAGAAAGCCCCACAGGCAAGTTACCTAAGGAAGCATGGTGATGCAACATTTGTACTCTAAATACAGAATAAATCCCTTAAATGAATTCACTTTTAAGGCTGACATGCTGTGCACCAAAATTTGAAGTTGTCAGTGAAGATAAGTGGACAGTGTTTGTTTGGAAACCTAAATCATTAAGACAGCACTTAGACTGGGAAATATGTTAAAGATTTCCGTAGCTGGGAAAGCACGTGACTCTTCTCAAAGGGAATGAAGGATTAGTTACTGATGCAGTTCCTCAACATCCAAGTTACTGCAATAATTTGCAAAGTTAATTTAGAAAATACATTCACAAATGAAGTCCATTCCTGATGGTTGTCTGCTTCTCATAACTCTATGCTCCTCTACTGCTGCAGAGAAATGCTTATTATTTGCATCTCTATCTGTTTCACAGGGCTTATTTTCATCCCAGCGAAGAGCTATCGGTATCATTTTACACTAGCAATGTTTACTTTTATTGCAATAGGGACTGGCGTGCCAAGTAATCTGGTAACATCTTCCTCTTCCCAAAGAGGAAAAGGGAGCAGCAGAAAATAGCAGTGGTAACAATAGCCACCTCAATGCAACTTCAGCCCTGCAGATGGATGGTCGTGCCTGTTGCAAAGGACAGCCAGCAGGTAGGATCACAAACTATACTACATATTTTAAGAGATGCTTGTGATTCAACCAAGAAGAGATCACTACTTACTCCACATTTTCTTTCCCCTTCATCACCTGTGAGTAATCAGCAGCAATAAAAAACAGTCATTGCTACTCTTTCTTCCTTTTGAATAATGAAGTATACGTAAAACTTCTAGATTTTCTGTATCAGGAATTTCACAAGCTATTTGTTGCTGTCTGTTTTCTAGGTACTAGATAGCTTTCTGTAGGATTTTTTCTGTCCAGTACTTTGGTTTTCTTACATAAATAGTAGCTAACTTACTGTATTTGTCCTGTTCTGCAATTAGACGTCAGCAATGTTCTATTGTGCTCTCCACTGTTTAGACAACATTTTAGCTTGCACTAGGAATAACACTTTGAATCATGCTTGCATCTAGCTGATCCTTGGCAGTTATTTTGGCCTGATATTAGCAGGCTGCAGAGCTATTACAGCCAGGCAGTTGTCTACTATACAGCTGTTTCTGAGACAGCAAAGTACAGAGGTGGACCCGTGGCTTCTAGTCTCCTGCACTGTAGGTTTTTACTCTATGGGATTCTCCTACCAGCCCCACGAGTTTCGGACATGAGCATGCTCTAACATAATTGTACACTGTGCTACTCTGTTTTCCTCTTTCATATGTTTACCGTTCTCTCCTCATCCTCAGCCCTTCAAGACAATTCCCAACAGTATCTTGGGGCACAGAAGTTTACAGCTTTGTGTCTATTTTAATATTTGCTTTTCTAAAATTTTCATGTAATTATTACTTTACAAGATTGCATTCAGAACAGCAGATCATCTGAATGTTAGGTGACAGATTTAAGACAGAAAAAGCCCTCTTTATTTGAAGGTTTCTGATAAAAGGCAGTCAACTGTCTGTAAAGATTCTACATTCAGACAGGAGCACAGGGGACACAGCCAGAAATACTGACAAACCAGATTTTGGCTAATTTTATTCTTCATTAACTCTTCATCTTCATCTGGAAAAGCATCTTCTCCTAGGGTGTTAAAAAAAAAAAAATCAATAAATAATAAATGTGAAAGTCATCCTTGTCTTTGGTAAATTCTTTGAACTTTGCATAGTTTTTTTTATTCTAATGGATAGCTCAAGGGAACTGCTCTCGTAAATAAAATTATGTACACACATTTTCAAAGCACTACATCTATTATCTTCAAAATAGGCTTTTAAAGACCTTCATAGACATAAACTAAATGTCTGCTAATTAGTATCACCCCAGCTGAGTATGTAGCCTGGTCCAGTTTCATATTTAATATTATTCAGTATTTTACACTACATATGTTTTTGTTTCATCAATATTATAATCATAGCCAATGTGCAATAGGACACAGCATATTGATAGTAATAGCAGAAGTTACACATTTCTATAGCTACTTATAACTTTGCAGTTTGGTAGCCAATAATAATTCCATAGAGTTCTAGGTTTTGGCTCTTTTCCTGAGACTTGTGGGAAGAAAGAAAGAGGCTTTTTAAATTTTTTCTAGACTTAGATTCTGCAATTAGCTAGAAGTTACATGTTCATCTACATCAGTTTTGTTCTTTTTTTAAACAAATGTAAATAGCGCTGTTATATCCTCAATATGTAGCTCCACACTCTTGTAATTGTAAAATCTTTACCCCAGAAAAGTTATCATTCAACTTTATAGCAGAAATATTAATAAGAATTCTGTTAAATTTCAAACATGAGCATCTCTGACAATGTAGTAACTTCTGAAGTGCTATTCTCGGCTCTTGCCTCCTGCATAGCCCCACGCTATGAGGAGATGGCTCATGGATTGAGCACTAACTGTGAAACCTTTTTAACTTCCTGGAATAAAAAAGCTTACATGTCAGGGTGGCCGATTTAAGCTTCTATTTGCTTGCCTGAGGAAACCTGTGGCAGCACCATAAAGTACACTGTGTAAGCATATCTCTTGTTTTACTATATCGTGATCATATGGGTTACTTGGAGTAATTGGGACTTTTTAAAATCTCTTTTTGTGACATACAAAAATTCATTGCCCCTTTTATCTTTAACATATTAAGTATTCCATTGTCCAGATAAGATCCTTGCCTGCGTGGCAACTATAAAAATAGTTCATTAGAGCACTACAAAACTTGTCTCTGCGTAGCATCGTGTATTCGAGATCTGTAGCTATATTGCTACTGAGATAAAACAGGACCTTGCACTTTCAGAAGCGATGGCATCTCTTTACTGAAACTGAAACTGTGTATCTCTCCACCTCTCTGTAGAGTTCCGTCTATAGAAACTGGATTGATATAATGGGGTTTGGTTTTGTTTTGTTTTTTCTCTCATCACATCACCTTGGATCTACAGGTATTGACACACACACCCTCCCCAAAACCACCCAACATTGTGTTACACACTGTAGAAATGGGTGTGGGGAAAGCATCTCTTGTAATAGCAAGTTTGCTCTGTAATTGATTTTTTCAGGACCAAAGTATGCTGGGTGAGGCAGAAGCCAGTTTAACACAACTCAAAAAGTGTGGCTGTTGAAGAGGTATTTCTAGAGGAGTCAAGAGGCATATGAGGCTTAATGGTTTTGTTGGCTGGTTTGACCATAAATTTAAACAGGCCTTGATGAAATACAAACAAAAAAAATATCACTGAGAGAGGAAATCTTTTGTTGCATATAGCTTCCTTACAGACACCTGAGATGAGTAAAATTCACCTATGATTTACAAATCAGTTTGGTCAGTTATAGAGCAAATCTTTAGAGATGTCAACGAAGTTTTACAAATATTCTTGTTTGTTCCTTCCCCTCTAAGTTTCATCTCAATAAAAAGCAGAGGTTGCAAGAGGGAAGAAACTGACCAGGGCAACACTTTGAATGTGTATAAAATCAAGTGAAGGAAGCATCTGTTATTCTATTTCTCTCCTACAGCACATTAACCTCTGTCAAGCACAGAATTCACCACATTTGAAGATTTACCTCCTGCTTATAACTGGTTATTGCCAAGAGTACACCTGTCGGCAGAACGGTTCCAGACATAGGCAAAGCACATGTGTACAGGGAAGCACAGAGACTTTTAGTACACAGTGAATTTGGCAGACTTGGAACTCCTGTGCCAGCACAGGCCTCTTGTCCATCTGCAGGCAGAGATGTTCTTGAGTATCCCAAACATGTAAGAACAGGTGAGGTCCGTCTTTCTCCTATACACTGAAGCAGTCCTTAACAAACTTAGGTCAACCATTTTCATCTATATACCACATTCAGACACTTTCTTCTGTGCCTTGCAGTTTTATAATCTCCTCTTTCATTTGGATCTGATCTGAACCTATCTGACGAGTAACCTGAGGAAAAGTGCCAAAGAGCAAATTGGCTATGATTTGCTGCAACTGTGGGTTAAAAATCAATACTATCCAGAGGAAAAAAGAAAGGGCAGTCTTCCTTGTAGTGGGGAGAGGCATATATTTAAAATCTAGGGTTGGCAGGGCTTGCTGTGTGCAAGAGATCCAAATTTCTGGAAAAAATACATCATAGTGCCTTCAGAGGGTCTGATTTCTGAATGTGTGACACAGCCCAGTGAACTCAGATGCTTAAGCTCAAGGCTTCCTGAAATTCACAACTACATCCAAATGCAACTTCAGTTTTGTAGTTAATGGAAAAGATAAAGATGCATGTCTTATCAAGGGAAAAACTTAGAACAGTTGATGAACAATTTTGCCACTATCATTTTTGCACAATGCACTAAGTTCAAAATTGTGTCTTCAATTTTGTTGTATTTAAAAACAAAACAGACTAAAGTATTTTCCTCAATTCTCTCAAAGTACACCTTGTATACGGTTTATGCAAAGGAGATTCTTGGTTTTGAATATGCTTCCCCTTTGAGCTTACAAAATTTTCCTAAAGCACCGAACAAGCTCTTATAAATAGGAGATGATGAAAGCAGTCCCACAAGGAAACACAATGAAGAGGTTTTTTTCCCCTGTAAAAATTGCTATTTTCTACGTGCCTGCATGGCTACAGGCATGAAATTGAAAAAAAAAATAAATTGTACACATGACAAACACATGAAAAGAGGTGAAGATTACTTTAGCCTAGCTTGTAAAGTAGAACTTGTAAAGATTGGTACTTAGCTTAATGCTAGGAGCTAACTTTGTGAAGTCAGCTGTTGGCATTAAGAGAAACATTTGTGAATTTTTGCAGATTCTACAAGTATGATATATTAAGATCTTAATGAATGAAAAATACTAGCTGATCTGAGCAAAACCACACTAGGTTATGTCAAGCCTTTCCAGTTCCCAAGTGGTGATCCTTTTTATTTTCTAATACTTCTGCTTTCAGTAGTATTCATTGTGTCCTTTGCTCTCAGTAGTGCTCATTTGCCAGTGTTCACGTACAATCCACCTTCAACTAAAATTTTCCAGGTATGGTTTTGCCTGTCTTATCTGAACATTGCCCTTCCCGAAGCACTTGTTTTGAATTGGAACTATTCCCACGTTCTTGCATTTTCTTTCAGCATGAACCGTGGCGGTGGTTTCACAATACATTATTTTCAGGAGTTTGCATGTCATGCTGTAACCACATTAGTGAACTGATTTTGCTGAAAAAATGACGTGGCAAAAATGAGTTCTTTTTATGTGAACTCGGTCTGGTTCACTGTGAGGCCACACGAAGAGTTGTGTTGGCACAGCTTCAAAGTGGCATGCCATCCTCTGGGAACAGAGCAGTGAAGGTCCAGGAGCATTCGAAGCTAGTGTCAGCCTCTCCCCACACCCCATATATAATGCGCCATGTAAGCACAGCCAATGCCTTTATTTTAATTGAGCAGTGTTGCTGTGTGTTTTCTCTCATCTTTCCATCTGCTCCTTCCATTGTTTACATCCCTGATGTCTACATTTCCCTTTTATCACTTCTCCACCCTCTCAGGTTTTCTCCCTAGAATAAATTCACTTCTGTGAAATTCACTGGCTGACATCAGTATGCAAATTTCTGCAAACTCACTAAAAGTACATTATTCAAATAGCCTCTGGTGCTCTTTACTGTGTTAAGCGGATAAAGACAGAAACAAAAAAGACAAAGTACCTATATTTGCATTAGCATTTTGCACATTCATTTGTTAAAGGCTTGGTGCTGACCCTATCCAAACCAAAGGACAATCCACTCTCCTAGAAACTAATGGGAACTCTCCTGCAAATACTTGGTTTGCTTTGCATCCTTGTGTCCTGGCGATTACAGGAAGGATCAGGCTCCAGAGGCATACCCTCAAAATGTTAAAACAAAGCCTACGCTTCCCACGCATCTTTTTATAGCTTGCTGTTGTTCATGGGTTTTTTAAAATAATTTTTTCCTCCTCTGACATTTTATTCTGATTATTGACTATGCACAGATACAGTAAAGAAGAATTACTTGAAATAACATTCTGTAACAACTGCTGTTGCAAATTGACAGCACTGATGTTTTTGAAAGCTTCTAGTAGGGCCAATTCAGATAAATGTATCTGGAAACTTAACCCAAACTTCTGTTTTACTAGGCCACTTTCATGCTTCACTTCTTTGTGTGATTTTGCTTCGAGTTCCTTGTTTCTATTAATGTTTGCCCCTGTCTGGCCCTGTGTCTAAACACTCATAAAATCTCCAATTAGTGAACACATTCCCAAGGTTGTTGTCAACCTCAGCTAGCCTCTCTCACTCTGTCCTAGTCAAAGTATGGAGAAACCTTCCCATAGGTTATTTGCTGTGTACTTGTTGCATCCCTCCAGCTCTCATCTCTGGCAATTAACAACTTTTCTTTACCTTCCTGTCTGAATGTGACAGTCACGTTTCTTTTGTTCCTTTTTTCTATTTGTGCAATTCTCAAAGATTTATTTGCTACAGGCATGACAAAGCCCTATGCAGGACAGCTGGCCGGGATTTCTGCTGGTGTATTTCACCATCCCTGGGTCTTTATGCTTTATTTAGTAATTCCTTGGCAATCATGGCACATGATTCTGCTTTGTCATTAGGCTGTGATGCAGAAACATTTCATGCATCGTTACCAGAATTTGAATGTGCCAATTCCTGACAAACATTTTCCAAAGCTGCAATATAAATATAAGCAAGATAATCTGTATAATTGCACATAGATGTATATGCATTGGTCTTTCATACAGATACATACGCATTTATTTTCTGTAATGAATACTTCTTTTTGTCTCACATCATATATTTATATTACCACAGCAGGTTTAGATATTTTTCCCTTCCTGGATTCTAGCATTTACCCTCAGTTAAAATACTGGGTTTGTTTCTTCACACTTAAATGTGCACACCAGTTACAGTCCATCCAATTAATCTTTGGAACAAGTGCTGAAATTGAATATGAATTTTGCAGTGTTTACTCTGCCCTTCACTTATCTGTTTTTCTTTATTCTGATCCCCTCATCTGCTTTGTTCTTCATATTTATTATGTTTTAATTCAAAACAGGAATGAAAACATGTCTACTATTCGAAGCAAACAATTCCATTACACTGTTGCTGGCACTGGCCCAGTAAACTCAGTGATGCAATTTTCCTTGAGTGAGTACTTGCACTAAAGCCAGTAGGAGCATTTCTATTAGTAAAGTTACATAAGCATATGTGTATCTTGAGGATCAGAGCTGTGGACACATATCCAGCCCTTAGGGTTACGATAACATGCAGGTTAAGGTCAAGTTCTTTGGGTCACAATATACAGACTCCATCACAATCAAGGACTGCAGCCTGTTTGCTTTACTTGCTCCCTAACCAGTGGTATAAGGGTTTCCTTCTTTCCGAGGAAGTATTTCTCTGAGCGTGGTTACTATTGTATCCCTGGGCAGCCTTGTTACCATTCTTCCCTTGAGCCGTTGCTTGCTGACCTAGCCACAAGTACAAAGAGCACATCTTCCCTATCATCCTTTTGCACTGGTAGGCTATTACATTCTCCTTTTCCCTTCCTTCAGTCTTCTCTGCTTTTGGTTACACAATTCTAGTTTGCTCAAGCTTTCCTTCTCCTTTAGTGCAAGGTCTCTGTCTGTTCCTGTTGCTCCTGCTCAAACCTTCTCCAGCTGGTCTGTAATTCCCTTGATACCTGGCACCCAAACCCGAACAGAATATTGCAGCTAAAGCTGTTCTGATGAACAGCTGAGTGACTTCATCCAGGCTATCCTGTTTATACTGTCCTATACGTCATTCCTCTCTTGCACGAACAGCATAGCATTGCTCACTTATGTTGCTCTGCCTGTAACCCTTAGATCCTTTCCAACAGGACTGCAACTTAGCCAATGGCATCCCGTTACGTGTGTTGGAAACTGTATTTGCATCCATTGCATTTTCCTCCCTGTTAGTCACTTGCATCATTACTGTGAGCCCTCTCTTTTTCTGACCAATAGTTAAGGCTCACTTTTTGTTAGGATTTCTAGCTCACTCTGCACCAGTAAGGGCACAGTAATTGGTGTACTTTTCTTTTGCTCCACATGAAAGCTTCCTTTAAAGTTTATGAACCAATGGATTTGCTCCGTCTGCCACTGAAACTAAGGGGTGGTGGTGTTTGTGACTGATTTACTGATTTAACATCAACAATACTGGACCTACTGTGTTACTATATTTAATCATTTCACCTACTTATTCAAATGTACTTTTTGAGTGGGTGGAGGAATCTGATAGTGATTAAAAGTCAGGGTGTGTCCCAGCCTGCTGATCAGCATACTGGTATGAAGGAGAATTCTTACTACTGCTTAGTCCTGAGACCTAATGACTACCATACACCTACTCTCTTAATCGAACCATTACCCTTAAAGACAACAATTGAGGTCAAGCCATCCCTTGACTGGGCCCATTTTCACAAGATATGTTTGAAAGGCTCAAATTTGACCTCTCTTCTTCCGTGGACACAGCCTAACCCTGGTTAAAGTCTAAAGGAAGGATGAAATGGACTCACATTCTTGTCACCTGTCCAGAGGTGAACCATATGTCATTTGTTACCACACAAGAAAGAAGCACTGCACATTCACAGCGGGCTAAGTGGCAGTGACAATAGCTGGAAAGAGCCTGTGGAAATCTGGGGAAAATGGCGAGAGGAGTCAGAGGGGAAAAGGAAGCTGGGGAGAGAAGGCATGGCAGAGGAGGGCTGAGGAAGCAGAGTCAGGAGGGAGAACAGTCTAGAAAGGGATGTACATAGGTGTCAAAATGTTTCTCTGTGGTTCTGATCTCATAGCTTTTTCTGGAGAAATCCTTCAGGAAAGAATCTCCGCAGGTGTCCCCCCTTGTAGAGTCTCCCTACAGCCATCACAACTGTCCTTCTGAAGTTATACCTCCCTGCTAATTTCCTATATCCCAGAAATCTGGAATGCCCAAATAAGAAGTTAGGGTCGTCCAAAATGAAGGACTAAACAGCATTAGGACCAGCAGACTCCAGCATCAGAAGCACTGGTTGTACAATGGTACAATTCTAACAGCTCCCATTTATGAGGTTAAAGAAATAATGATTCACGAGACTGGCTGACACCTGGAATGATTTAATCAGGCCATCCCTAATGTAAATGACATTGACTCACATTTCCAGATGTAGGTGGAACTGGCAATTGTCTTGGTGTACTGGCAATTGCCTCATAATTGTCTTAACTTGCTTTGCTAGTTAGAAATAGTTTTCTAGGTTGTATTTCAAATCTGGTAATCATTAGAGGTACATTCTTTCCATAGATGTTTGTATTTATAGTCAACGGGAAGATCTAGGACAGAATTTGACCTACAACTTAAATATGTAGCAGCAGCCTACATAGAAAAATCTGTACTTAATTCTGAACCAGAACTAAAGTAAGATTGCTCGATATATACATATGTACACAATATACACAGATTGGGGCAGGCAAGATTTTTGTGGCTTTCCCCCCCCCCTTAGGTATTTCTGATGGCTTCTCTTTAGGTAATCTTTTCATCAAATGTAATACAATGGCATTTGCACAGATAATGGCAGGGGAAAAAATATTAGAATAGAAAAAAGTTGGAATTTTCTAAAAAGTTTAACAGAAAATAGTATATGGAAAGGGAGAAAATTATGAAGTACTGGTCACCCCCCAATGGTTTTTCATCCAGCTGTGTTTACAGCTTTTGTCTCTGCTTTCCTCCCTACCTTTCCTCTCATCCAAAAAGTGCTTAGACCATGCTCCTCTTTCCGGCTATCTGCCTATTCTTTCCCAAGGCATGGATTTATTCCAGACCCTTGCAATTAAACCACACTCCGTGACGTTACAGTGATGCAAGCTGACCGTAGTTAAGCTGAATGCAGTGGAATGTCATGACTTTGACCACAAAGATTTGACCCAATTACTGTGACCTGACACACTTGCAATCTAGTACAGCCTGCAGTCTCGAAGCAATAGCCCCTGAAACCACTAGAGACTTATGTGAAAGCTGGAACCAAGCAGAACAAGACTGAGTTAAACCCAGGAGAAAGGCACTCAAAAACCCTGTAATTATATTACATAGTTTGTTAATACCTGCTTACTTTGCTTGTTAGGGGACATTGGGTGAGACGTCCACACGCTTTTAAGAACAGAAGTCTTAACAATCCAGGAGGAAATGACAGAGCTGAAAACATCCTCTTCTGAATATATATTCAAATATTAGGGAGACAGTGCAGTCTGTGTGCTGACTGATCAGTGTGTAGTGAAGCTCCACTGTAGTGCAAAGTGGTGGTGAGGCAATGCACAGTTCCTGGGCGGATCCATGCAGTGTTCTGCAATTCTGCCCATAACAGCAAGGGGTTACAGAGCAGTAGCTGAGACAGCTGCTAGAGAAAGGTAAGGAAACCTTTAATGTGGTCAGCCTTTGTGCTTAAAAAACACATCTGCAAATCTTAACACAGCAGGGGTTTTTCTGGTGATACTATTCCTCATAGTATGAGGAAGTCTTGGTTTCATTTTTTTCCGCTTGTATAGTATCTGTAGAGCAGCCTTTAAAATCTTCTTCCCCACCCTTTTAAATACCAAGGCAACATTTCCTTGCTCCGTTAGCACAGTTGGGTGGAACATTGCATTGACGTGGAACATTTGCACCTGTAAGTTTCTACAGTCATACTGAAAATCACAGTATTTGTTCCTTGGAAGTCAAACAGCAGCAAGAAAAACTGTCAAGTGTCAAATCCCACTAAAACCAACCAAACAAAAAACCTCCTAAGAAACACCACCTCCACCACCACAAAAAAGCAAACTATTTGGTATTGCTCATTGGCTTTCTCTGTCAAAGCTCCTGAAAGCTGCGTGCAGAAACTTAGGAAATATCACTCCATAATAATCCAGGATCTCATCTGGTGTAGATTCTCAGCTCCACATAGAGATAAACTATATTCTTGCATGGATACCATTCACAAACCTGCATAATTTCCAGACTTGTTTTGCCATTCTGTCACAGTACCACTTTTTTGCTCTTTATGCTGACTTCCTGGCTTGGAATATAAACACTAGAACAACTTATAAGTCTCAGCAGCTCAGTGTCTTTATTCCAAAAGAGAAGTTACGGATAACCACACGATCAAATTTTGCAAGCTAGGATCTAGACTTAAAATTAGACTAGACTAGAACTAGACTTAAAATTAACCACCTGGGGCCTATCTATGAGTCCAAATTAACCATTAGATTACTTTTTAAATTGCTGTCTGTTCCAAGTTCATTGCTTGTGTAGATATAAATAAATCTAGGACAGTGATGAATGGTGACTAAATGTACCCTGGAGATGCAGTCCTGAACACTTTTTTTCTAATCAAATCCTTTGTTCTGTCAGCAAGTTCCAGGAAGTGATTTCTGTACTTTAGCATAGTCAAAATGTGTTACTGTGACTCTGTATTAACTATTTTTTTTCCCCAGAATACTGTCTTCTATGTTCTTAGGAGATAAAGCTACATCTCCAGTGGGAAAGTGGACACAAACAAAAAGGTGGGCTTTGCTGTGACTACCATTATTGATAATCCAAAAGAAGTTATTTTAGGTAAGACTCTTACCGTACTAGTCTGATACCCTAGTATTCAGAATAAACACTTAATTCTCTCTAGAAGTGACTACTGTGCAGGCAGGGAGAAGAACGAGAACAGCATCTTTAAAGCAGTGATCTCTGACAGAAGTTTGGGGGGTGGATACAGAGGTTTGGAATAGCTGTAGGAGAAACAAATCATGAGAAGGTCCATAACCACTTTTCAAAGGCAGATCAGAGAAAAAGGCAACTCCAAACAATGCCGTCACGGAAAACATAGAAGAAAATACAGCGACAGCAGTGGTGAAGCAGCCAGGATACAGGCTCCCAAGAGACTTCCCAGCCCAAGGGAACAGCTGGAGGGCTTGCTCCCTCTACCGGAGCATCCTAACAGACCCACAAGAGACTTCCTAGTTTGACCCACTTTTAAGTCCACAGCAAATTTCTTGGACTAAGAAATAAAGATTGATGCAGGGTTGATTACTATTGCTGGCTTACTGTCACAAGGATTCTTTTAAAGGACTGAATATGTACTTGAATATGCAGATGAAGGCAGAGGGGAGAGAGCTATTTCGTTGCTTTTGTTTTGAAAAGAAACAAGGCATACAAGTTGAAATCTGTATTTTTCAAATCAGTATTGTACCAGTTCAGTCAAACTGGAACGTAGGAAAAGCAAGCAGACCTTTTCAGTGGCTCACGTAATGCAGAACCACTACTCTTGTTATATGACCTTTGCTCTAGGACAAATTACTCACCATCATTCCTGTAGCCATGTACAGAGAAAACCACCTGCCTTTTTGAACTGTATGTTCTTGTCAGGTACAGCCTGGCCTTAAATACTTTGGCTTATGAATAAATAGCCTATTTCTACAACAGAGAGTAAACCTCTCCTAAAGTATCTTCAGATGAATACAATGTCATCACTTAGTTATTTAGTGTTCATGTTGGATAATATAAGTCATAGTAGCATGATGCATAAGGACATCAAGAAACCATGACTCAGACACTCACTGACACAGCTCTACACTTTTGGAAAAGGGTCACCTTTGGGCTCTGAGACACCCCACATGACTTTTGACAGTTTGCGGGATCTTGCACCTCGCAACTCAGCTTCCTGCCTGCTGAATGAGAGTTGAGAGCACCTTACTCCTTCATGCCTTTTTATAACTGAAGTTACATAGCCTCAGTGTGGAATCTGCCTCCTTCTGTATATAACATCCAACATTTAGTACAAACACCTCCAATTTTAGCTGAACCTTATAAGCAAAATAGTAAGAGTAAAACATTTGACTAAAAACTCAGCGAGATGTAAATTAATGGGTTTTGTAGCCTCTCCAGTTTAAACAGCTTCTCATTTTCCAGTTTTCTGTCATCTCAGTGAACACCTTGGTCTACTGGTGATCATCTTACAAATTCAATGGAGGAAATGGAAACCAAGCTCTGCAGCAGTGACAAAGAGGAAGCTTTCAAAAGAGAACTACCATACTGCATGGGAGAAGTAGACTTCACAGCTGCTGGGAAGAAGCGTGGAAAGGTACAACACTGAGGAGTTTTAACCCTTTAACGCTATCGCTGTTGTTCAGCTGTTACTTCTTAGGCTTAAATGTAGAGAATGTAGTAGTGAGGGTCAATGTCCCACAGTGCAAGGCACCACATTGTCCTCAAAGTAGGGACCATACCTTCCTGAATATGAATGTGATTTAAAATAAGGCCTATTAATATAGAAATCTGCCACTTGACTTGCACTGACATCCTGCAAGTACAGTTGATCACTTTTTCCTTTAAAAAAAAGAAAAAAAAAAAATCCTGTGCCCAGCTTCCTTAATTTTGCATCATTTCCCTGTCTTAACCTCTTTCTATCAGAAATTAATCACTATGGATTGCAACATTTTAAATATACTTTTGAGTTGTTTCAAGACTCTCCTTAAAGTTCTCTCTCTCTGCTGATATGCAAAGAAGGATGTACATGGACAGATCCGCCTCGTCACTAGTCCTTTGTATACATTAGTGCTAGAGCAAAAGGAATTCCTAGGCTCAGACATCTGCCTTAAGATTTTGTTTCATTGTTAAGCACAAAGCCAAAATATACACAGAACAGGAAGAAGTGATAGATTCATGTAAGATGTCCTTGAAAAACCAGACATGAAATCAGGCAAATATTTCAGCTAGTGCAGAAATTCATTGGCTTTGCTAGACTTCCATGGAACTGAAGGGAGTTCAAGAGGAATAGCAGCATTAAAGGAGAGTGCAATACGTCAGTCTGCAACACAGAATTAACCCATGGAACTGACGCAGTTAGTGAGATGACAATTATACAGAAGCCTGCTAAATTCATCCTAGTATTTAGTTCTCTGTCAGGTCTTGCTCAAATAAATTTTTCTTAAATAATCAAGTTGATGATAAATTTCCCTCTGCATTCATCATGAACAATATCTCTACTGTATCCTACTGTCCCATTGTTATCCAGTGTTTTTTTTTGTTTGTTGAAGTTTATTAAGGTCCTGAGTACCATTCATCCTGGAATTATATTTGAAGTAATGCTCGACAAATGGAATCTACCGGCTCCCAATTTGGTTGTCTCTTTAGTAGGGGAAGAAGAAAATTTCCAGATGAAGCCTTGGCTACGGGAAACCTTAAAAAAAGGACTTATAAAGGCAGCTCAAAGCACAGGTTAGTACTTTAGGCTTTAAATAAGGAATTTATATTCCTACTGGCTTCTGACACCTAGGATCCAGTGATCTTTTAATGTCAATGGGCCTGCTCACATGGTTATTTTTGGAAGTTCAAGGCTTTGCTGAATGCAACCTACAACCTGTATTTAAATAGCCTTGAAAAGGAAAGTTATTGTATTAGAAATAGAAAAAATAAGTTATTTCAAATCAAATTACTTTAGGCAACCATTCTTGAACTGTAAAATAATGACCTGACGTTATTGCCTCAGAGATGACACCAGAAAGGTAGCATGAGATGGGATCAAGTACATTGTCCCTCTTTGGTGCCATAGAAAAATAATTCTTAAGAAACCATAGGAATTTTCACTTCAGCAAGAGTGAATTTAGGTCCAAAATAAGAATTCTTGTTTACTTAAGGCTGGACAGCATCAAGACCTCCAGTTCCTTTATGTTACCTATTTGAAAAAGGTTGGTTAGCTGATAACCTAGGGTTCTCCAAATTCTTTGTCACCATAACAATACTGCTGTAAATCCTACTCTCCTGAAGAATTCACTCTCCAACACACACAAGAACAAGAGAAAGAGAACATCAGATTAGGCAGGTTATGCCCAAGCTCTTCTGCCACCAGGTGACTGCATGGGACTGTTTAGTCCTCAGTTCAAGGCAGTGACTTCCTCCACCCCATCCCTTTGCTCTTCCTTGTACAACAATCAGACCTGCTTCATATAGTGATGTTTCTGCTCATATTTAGACAGTAAGTGACTCTAGACTGGACACAGCATTCTTGATGGGCATACTGACAGCAGAGTAAAGATGGCAACATTGCATCACATGATATGTGAAGCACATTTGCTCAGGCACATAATTTCTTCTTGTTTTCCTTATTAAAGCCTCACATACTTTGTATGTATTTTAATTCTAAAAGTTACAGTCCATCAAGACCTGTCTACAGTTTATCTATCTAAAAAGTCCCTTAAATCCAGTACCTCAAGTAATGTTACTTGACACACAAACATGTTCAGTTATAAAGAAATTATCTATTTTTAAAAAAATCATTTCAGGTGCCTGGATTTTTACCAGTGCTTTACGTGTAGGAATAACAAGACACTTCGTGCAAGCAGTCCGAGATCATGCACTGGCTAGTACTTCATCCACAGTAAAAGTGATTGCCATAGGAATAACTTCACTCAGAAAAATTCAGCACAGAGAAATTCTGGACAACACAAAGGTATTTTTTGCTTATTCTACTCTTGAGACAGGATTGTTCAGAAGTAACCTGCACCTCTACAAAATTTCAAAGTTGTAGGCAGAACAACAATGATCAACTTAAAAACAAAAGTGGGGTTTAAGGTGTGTTTTGGGGGAAAACAGAAATAAAGAGCAGGAAGAACTGTTAGACCCAATGATCCTGCGCACTGCGCACTCAGTATACTTGTCAGCAATTCTGCAAATATCCAGCAGGTGACAGCATTAGACATTAGCTCAGTGACCGGAGTAAGGATGAATGTCAGGAAAAAATCATGCGTCCTAAGGTACCTTTAATTTTTTTTTCCCCTTGTCCACTTACTACAGAAGTACTTACTTCAAGCTATTTCACAAATACTATAAAAAGTGTATTTTATAGTATGGAACACAAGCCATAAATATTTCAAGACCAGGTTTTGTTAACTAGTCATTGGATTGGTGTCTAATATGCAAAAACTTCCTCAACACACCAGGCCAAAAATGCTAGCCACACAGGATTTTGTCTAGTTATTGGGAACTCTAGGGACTTCATAATTCAGATCAAAGCAATCAAAGTACTTGGGAAAAAAACCAACAACAATCGCCAAAAAACCCTCACCCAACAAAACATTTACTGAAAACGTCAAGACGAGTTGATGCTGAATTGACCTGGAGATGGAGAAAAAAAAATTATGGCATGACCTTCTTGTCACTAGATATACAGTCAGTCCTAAGCAGAATATTATAACAATGAAGGTGTAATGACAATGAATGACAGTTCCCCTGTGCTATTTTACTTCCCTGCAGAAGCTAAGAAACAAATGATAAAAACAGCCCTTTGAACTCACACCTAGTTCTCTCAGATCGGCTAGCAAGTACCAGCTAAAAGCTGGGAGACTGCTGGACCATATCAGCAGTTTATTGTCTTTGGGATTCCCCTTTTTCCATCCTTTTTGCCAAGGACAGCTACCTGTGTGCTCTACCAGGTGTGACTCTTTTAGCTGGAAGACTCTAACCTATTTGTGTGGCTGAACTGGTCTGAAAGGACCTCAGAGGAAAGAATTCGGTTCATTGTGTTTGTGAATTTTGTTCAGGAAAGTTGCTTTGGCAGATGCAAACTAACTATTTAGCCTCCCTCCCAGGTTAAGTGATCAAAACGCATCTGGATCTTTCCCAACCAGCAGCTACAAAACAAGTGCACTGGTCTTTTTATTATTGCATTAGATTTTCTCCCCCTTAACTAAAGCCCAATTTTTTGTTAAGGAATGTTTTCTGTAGAGCATTCCTGACCTTATGACTTCTGGCACTGTCTCCACCCAAAGACATTCTGATTTTAGTCAGTTACTTTAAGACTAAGGAACTATAGACAGGGATGTTGATCTAAACCCAGTTCTCTTTATACTTGGCGCTAACACAAGCAGCTTGTATAAAATAGAGCTAACATTCTACACTAGCAAGGAGAAAAACAAGCCCCAAGATCAGTGGATCCCTCCCATCTCTTCTGTGTTAATGGTATGCTTTAAACATCATAGAAAGATCACTTCCACACTTTCAAAGAATAAATAGGAAAATCCTCAAGGGCCCTTTTCAATTGGTTGTTGTGCCTCCAGGTCCTAATCAAAGGCCAGATCTCTGGCGAGTAGGCTTAATGTTACATGGCAGCAGAATATAGGCACACCCTCTGTCAAAACAAAATTTGAAGGCAAATTAATTGTGTCAAGAAGCTTTCCCCAACAAATGAGAGACAGAGAGAAGGAGCTAAAAGAAACTCGTGGCACTTGCTGTTTGTAAAAGACATGCAAGTTTACTAATTTTTTTTTCCTGGAACAGCCTCTGATGTTTCTACTCCTGCCAGAGCTGCTGGCAGGGAAAGAAGCCATAGGAACGCGCCTGATTATAACATTTTTCACTTTGCTTTGAAGGAGATTTCTCTTCTCCAGTTCAACTGTATGCAGGTTCACTTCAGAAAGCCACTTAAGGGCATGCTGTGCAGTGTGCTCAACTCTTCTACCCGCAGCGTGAAGGAGCTTGTCCTCTGAGTTACTTAATGTTTTTATGCATTAGAAGTGCTGCTGTGAGCTCCTGGCGATATGATTGCTACCTCTGCAACATCAGCCTTAGCCTTGGCTGTGGAGAAGAACCCGGATAACCCCTGGGTTGGACTTCCTCCAGGATTCAACCGGGCACCTGCTCTTCCTAGCGCACACTACCAAAAGCTGAGATTAAGAAAGGCTCTACACAAGATCTGGCTCTTAAAAAACAGAACACTAATCTCCCTGCCATACCTTAGTGACAACTGGGTTACTTGCGTAGTTATGCTGCTATGTCTCGAAAGGCTTTAACACCTGTCTGTGTCCACAAAATTAGTAGGAGGAAAATGAAATACACAGGCACAATAGCCAAGCTGACAGTCTGAGTTTTGTTCAACTCAAAGGCTGCAGGAGTTGGAAAAGATGCACGATAGAAGGAAATGCAGATTTTAAACACATGCTTTAATCTGCCTTACTTGCAACAGGACAGTGATTATGAAGATGAAAAAGAAGAATAGCCAGGCATTTACAACCTTGCTTGCAGCTAGGAATGATATATCAAAGTGGATGTGCAACAGTGGGAAAGGAAGGTTTATTAAGGAAGTAAGGGGAGCTTGAAAAAATGTTCATGGAAGACCATATGTAGCACAATCCTTAGAACAAAAGACTGTAACAGGGGTTCTGTTTTACCCAGACAGTGATTTTATGCAAAAACTCATTGATAGATAATTTCAAAATTAACACCCCTCACCCAAAATAAAAGAGAGTAAGATGGCACTTTCTGAAGTCTGCCTGTCACTCACTCTTTTAGAATGCAATTCCCAAACTGAGAATAACCGTTAGACCTCATATAACCCTGCCAATTAAATAAAGCTGCATTTAAATTGATATGGACATATAGCAGGCTAACATCTACTGGGCTAAACATGGACAAAATACTACTGAAATGAATAGGTCTGCCCCTGTTTATACCAGCTGAGACTTTAGCCCTCCAAGACATTACAGCTCCATCCACAATTACTGGGTCTCATGGCCCCTTTCCATTTGTCCAACAAACATTTGCAAAACCTGTGAATGAATGCCTACATTCCAGAGATGTCACTATGTTTTGCAGAGCCCAAGAGAGAAACTTCAGGGAATTCAGCTTTCAGTGCTGTCAAATCCGGCACCTTTCAGAAGGAACACATTCTCCTTCTCTACCCTTTTCAGAGAGTCTGTTTGAGTGTCTCAAAGGTGGTGTGCCATGTCATGGTGCAGACAACAAAAAACCAGAGATGAAGCACATACAAACTTGGACTGTGTTTTGTAGAGAACACTAATATCTCTCCTCTCTCTAGAATGAAAGTCTTGTACACTACCAATCAGATGATAACATCCAAGGCCCACTGTATTCCCTGGACCACAACCATTCCCATTTTATTTTGGTGGATGACATAATACCAGATGAGCCAGATGGAACCACTAAGCTACGTCTCACCTTGGAAAAACATATTTCAGAACAGCGTACTGGATACGGTGGTAAGTAGACGCTACATGGCCATGCTAAGCTGAATAATACTGATATTACAGTGGTACTTGTGGGCCCCTGGCCTTACCAAAGTCAAGTCCAATTCTCAGATTAGACAATCATCTACATAGGCAAGATCAAGTAAACACATTTGTCATTATGTAAGAAGCAGAACTAAGGTAACTTCTGAGGTTGAGAAAGCTGCTCTTTGAATCAAAAATCCTGACTTCTATTGCATCTCCTTTAACATAGCTCAAAGTGGATCTTCAAAGCATAACTCAAATTGCCTTAAAACACAACAAATGGAAAAATAAATCCAGCTTTAAGTGCCTTAACCAGTGGCTCCAAGAGATGGATGTTCATTGTTGTATTCTTTTATCCCCTCTCACATACAGAGTCTTGAATTGCTCCCACACTGGAAGAAAAGACTTGTTCCAAAGCCCTCTGAAATATTTTAAGCCATATTTATTTCAGGAGAACATCTTATCCTGGGTAAACAACATCACATCTAATGGCAATCTAAATCTATGTGACCTTTGTTTATAATGAGAACTGAGTATTGGGCAGGCCTCCTACTGCTATTTGTGGAAACAATTCTGTTGTAGTGATAATACAATTACTTTCACCTTTCCTTTGTTTCTGTAATATCTGCAGTGCTAGCACAGCTGAAACAGAAGGGAGAGCTCACTTATTCGCACCTGTATGCATCAATGGAATATTCATTTACATAGCCCATAGTACGGTTGCACAGATGTACCCGAGAGCATGAATGCACCTGAAGAATGCCTGTCTGGTGACTCAGATAGGAAAGGCCACAGGTGGACTGTAATGGCAGGCTGAGGTTGCAGTGCTGAAAATCAGAAAGTAGCCTCTTTCTGCTTGCAAAACCAATCTGATTGAACAAATCTCAGTGGAACAATTTTCTGTCAAAAAATGCTGATTCATTTGACAAATATTTCACTGGAACATACTGACTTCAGTGATATTTTCTGTAAACAACCCAATGTGTTCATTTAAGCTCATTTATATTCAAGCTGAGCAAAGACTTTACTGCAGTAAAACACTTTAGTAAGGTCATGCAGAATTTCCCTATTTTGAAAAATACCTAGAAGTCATTCAGAGGAAATTTTTGATATGCTGAATATTCTTTGTAACTTCCCACCTTCTCAGCATGAAATCAGAATCCCTCCCCTCTCCTCTAGCTAAATTTTATCTAAATCTATGGTAAATGAAAAATATTTGAAGCCATAAACATATCTTGAGGAACCAGTAGACCCAGAAGTGACTCTTCAAACTAGATCATCACCTTATAGAGGGATGGCAATGCTATGCCATTCACTAAAACAAATGAAGTTACTTGCCAATCATGTCCTGGCTACGGCTCAAGTTCTGCCTTATCTCTGTAGTCGTCGCACAACAGATACAACAAGTAGTAAGTGGTGACCTGTACACTGCTCTGGGAGACCTACAAAGGGAAACATCAAAAAATTGTTTGAACCAAATGCCTTTATCTTCCAGCTGAAAGAGGCATTAGTCTCATGATGCTACTGTTTTGACTGAGCTCTTTTAGGCTGATCTGTAGTCACCTTTGGGTTACAGAGTTCAGCATTTACGGTATAAACCATCTAGAAATAAGTGGGCCCCTGTGGGAGGATGGCTAAGGGCAGGGATGCCTGCATTGCTTCTTCCCCTGCTGCTGTGACATGTTAAATATTTCATTAGCATTTCTTTTAAATGTATAAGATTAGGTTATTAATAATCCCCACATTAGGCTGTGCTGAATGAAATTTTAAGTTGTTTAAGCAGAGTATATGGTTCCTATGAACTCACATCTGACTCATCTCACCCTAGCTGGTCTACACAGTCAGCCTCTTCATATTCTTAAATCCTCCTTTTATCAGGCTTTTCTCCTGGATCCCACTACACCTTCCCGCACATGCATAACATCTGGGACAAACTGACAGCTTTTCACTTCTAACTGTCTCTTAATATAAATAACTCTAGCTGCCTCTCTGAAAACCTAACAATCTTGCCTTGCACCCTAATGCAGCTCCATTACTCCCCTATCTGATCACCTTGCAGTAAATAAATAATTTAAAAAGTCAACAGTGCTATGACATACAGAAGTGCCAACATCCATATTTTGCAGCTGAGGTGCACTGAGGTGAGAACAGACTGGACTGCTTGCCAGGGATAACGCAAGATCTCCGAGGCAAAGGTGCCTTCATCCTGAATCTTAGACTAGGACCCTATCTGCTAGGTCACAGTGTTATGCTCTTCCTTTGCCACTTGCTTGCGCAATTGCCTTCCTTCTGCAGTCTCGCATTCTGATAGGTACCAAACCAGCACATAACAGGAGAACTATTTTCAAGGGGGCAGTAAAAACACAACAGTTCTGTGAAAGCTGTTAACTTTTTAAAAATTAAACCATCTATTTCACAGGAACGGGTAGCATTGAGATCCCTGTGCTTTGCTTACTGGTAAATGGAGGACCAAGCACACTTGAGGTAAGAAGCTGTTTGCAACTTTAGAATAAAGTAAATTTACTGGTGCTAAGTATTTAATGGAAAATTTGGCTGGATGACAAACACACATATTGGCATTAACATAAAGTCAAAGTTCCTATCTATACACCATTAAGAACTGAGTTCTATTAATACTAAATTTGCCAGTAGAAGAAATATTTTGGAAGAAATATTTCCTTTTGAATAGGCACCAGCTGATCATTAAAGCTTCCACTGCCAGCTCATACAGTGGGAAGAAGAAATCCAAACCCAAAACAAACCCACAGAAGCCAGCTCCAAATCTAGCAAAATAGAAATACTGTGCTATTACTCAAGATCACATACAAAAAAATATTAATCATTCAGTGCTGTCCAGCAGCAGAAAGACAACTGTCTCTCTCACAGAGCTCAGAGGAAGTGCAAGACCAGGTTTGCTAGATATGCCATTACTTTAGTGTCCTAGTTCCACTGAGCAAAAATACACTGTAGAATAGAAGACTGGAGAGTGGTCTACTAACAATTCCGTATCTTCTTCAGCAAAGGATCAGTTTGGATTTTTTCCTGAGTAGTTCTACAACTTAAAGAACCTGTTAACTAGGAAATACTCTTTGATTTCTATTTCACTTTTACTGGTATTTCATATTGCTACTTTGTAGCAGCTTGTATGTCCACATGGCTTTTTTTGCCTAATACTCTCAGATGAAAAGGAATACTCTATAGTACCTTTAGAAAGACATTTAACCATAATTTAGTTTCCAAGCGATGAGACTCTACCACACAAGCTGGTAACCTCTTTCAGAACAATGACTCATTTCTGGTGACATTTTATAGTTTCAGATTCCAGTCCTTGCATCTTGTCATATCTTTGTCAGCTGGACTAAAACACACACTGGTATTAGAAATCTTGCTGTTTAAACTAGGATTACATCACCTCTTGAGCTTTCATTCTAGAAGCTAAATATGGCAGTGTTTTCTATACCTTGGGTGTTGAAAAATCACATATCACAACCTATAAATCCTCTTTTCAAAGTTTTAGAGAACAAAGTGACTTGGAGACTGAAGGCCGCTAGCTGGAGCTGCTCTAAGTTTACATGTGCTGGGAATGGATAACTGGTTGCACTTTTTTAGAATATCAATTTCTTAAATCCAAATTGGATAATACACACCAAGGATTACAACAATTGTTAAGAAAAACAATTAGACTAAAAAAACCCCACGCAACAGGCGAATCAATAGTTAGATTCTTAGAGTCTCATTAGCTTCTTGCATAACACGAGCAAGAAACAGATTGTCAGCAAATAGTCACTGTTGCAATTACATGCCATGACCTCTGCTTTCCTCTCTCTCCACTCTCCTCTCAACAACCTGCCTGCATTCTAACTGCACAAGTAATAGAATTATCAGCCTTTAACTCCTGTAGTTGCTATGCTTCAGTGGTTTTTTCCTGTGACCTGATGTTGTATTCCCATAGGCAAATTCCTGATTTTCAGAATGTATCGCCAGGCTTAGCAACCAGAAGAGCCTGCTGAGAATTTGCTGTGTAGTGTTCTTCTTGCACTTGACTATGCTGAAACACAAACTGCAGGGGAAAAAAAGAAAAGTGTCAAGGACAAAGAAGTTTTATGCATTGTTTGTCCAGAGCAGGTTGCTTAGCCACTCAGCAGATGTGGTCAGGGCCCCATACATGGACGACCTGCTACAGAATCAGAAAAATCCTAATAGTTTAGAAGAATCGGGACTGACTCCATAGTGAATTTAGTTTAGGTACACATTCCTAATTTGCAAGAAATCCTTTTGAATAACATTTTCTTTCCATATAAGAGTTCTAAACATGTACTTTTTAAACTGCAGAGAATTTGCAGCGGCTTGGAAAATTCTGCTCCCTGGCTTATCTTAGCAGGGTCTGGAGGTACAGCTGACATCTTAGCTGCATTCATGAATGACCCACAGCTTATCACGCCAGAAGCTGTTGAAAAGCAATTTAAGGAGAAATTCCCTGCAGAAAGCTTCTTGTGGAAGGACATTCTCCAATGGACAGCAACAGTGAGCTCCTATGTTTGATAATTACATGCATCATGTTCACAAGCTTTCTTCTATCATTTCTAGCTTTGGTAGTCCATTCAGTACAGGTTCGACAAGAAGCTGCTCAGAAGTTTTGGGTACTCCAGTGGTCTGACACTAGCGTCATAGAATACCTCTCTAACATTAAAATCAAGTGCTCCATTGGTCATACAAGCTACTTTGTCCTGGTGATTCAGCTGAACACTTAGGGCTCTGTTCTTCCTCAATTATTTCCTCAAGTAACACCCAGCACCCAGGAACCCCACAGTCCTTCTAGAGGACGTGGAGCATTATTTATACTCCACAGCTGTGGAGCTTGTGCAGCTGTGACAGAAGACACTTAATTCATGATCTACAGCTGTTTAAATGGAAACCTAATTGTGGATAAACACAAATAAATTAAAAAGAATGAAGGGTGCTTAGAAATTATCCTATCTATTGTCAGTAATGTGTTCTTAAAAAAGACAAAACAGATTCACAGATTTGTCATGAGACACATTTGCTGGACTTAAACCACTATGTGTAAGTGTTAAGAAACAGAAAAACACTTTGAGATTTTCTTTATGTGAAGATTGAAGAGCACTGTGTGCCTCTGAGATAAACCAAGTTCACTCAACCTGACCCACTACTTATTCTTTGCAGTCCCTGCCATAATCCTTAGCTTTAAAAGTTCTACACATTAATTCCATTAGGCAGAACTTTGCCAGATCACTAACACAAGGGGATGGAAGGGCATCTAGAAGCAATATTGCCAGATGCTCTCAAAGTCTCGGTGCAGCTGCATGTAAGAAAGAAAACTCAATAAATAGAGAAGCAGAAGGAAGGAGTACTGTATATATCAATATTTGATGACTTTTACTCAAAGAAGATTTAGAGACTATGCTTTTAAGTAAACAACTCTGAGAGCAAAACTTAAATGTCAAAGCAGGAAAACGTAAGACAAAACTAGTGGTATGCTGGCCACAGCATGACTGTAAGTCAAATAAGAATGTGAGTTAAGGAAGGATCTTTTAATTAAAGCACTACTCTGGCTCTCAGGATATCCAAGTTCTATTCCTCCTATCCTGCTAGGTGATTTTGGAAAAGGCAGTAACTCCCACCTTGCCTTAAGGACTTATTTATATATGGGAAACTAATAACGTTTGTCTTCTTGCCAAACCTCAGCTTTACAATTAGAACGGAAGTTTTTGGGAAATACCATATGGGTGATCTCCACAGGGTTCTTAGGCATTGCTATATAGCAGTAGGACAACGCATAAAATTATTTTTCTTTCAACTCCCAATAGATTCAGAACGTTATTTCACACCAACATCTTCTAACTCTGCACAACTTTGAGCAAGATGGTTCAGAACTAGACACAGTCATTTTAAAAGCTTTAGTAAAAGGTAAGAACAATAAACAGAGCACAGTGTGATATTTGTATTATTTGACTTCTTCTATGCCATAAACGTATTTCATTCTTGTCCAGAGCAACTTCAGTTGGCTGTTGGATCAGATTTCATTTCTGATGCAGTGTTCTTCTGTTTGCTTATTGGCAAATTAACTGTGGCAGTTACCATAGCTCTTGCAACCTTGCTTTAAACTAGTGTTTGCTTTTTAATCTCGTGCTATTGTATAGTACTATTTTAATTGCTCCTTTATTTCACTACTTGCTTCTCTTAGTAGTAGAGGTTATAGAAGAACTGAAATATACTGGAGCAGTTATTCCAATTACAAGCCATTACAAAAAAACCCTCCAAAAAGCTAACAAAAACCACGAGTAGATCTGAACTGCCTTCGTTCCAGAAACAATCCATTTTTCCTATAAGAGATATTTTGAAAGAAGACATTACTTGCTCTGCCACCCATGTCAGTTTGTGTTAGCTTGTTTGTGTTAGCCTAAACTTAGCATGTGGAAAAAAAAAAAAGACTTTCTATTCCTAACATGCTAATTGAAACAAGAAAAACCCATACCCAGTCCTGTCCACCCCTTTCTGTAGTCCAAGGTCCCTCTTAAAAGCCTACAGACATTTAAGCTTAGTATTTTAATAGATAATTCAATTAGCAAAAATTATTTTTTAATATTAATATTTCTTAAGTTAGGGGGAAAAAAATGCTGTGAAGGGTTCCTGGTTAAGCAACCCACAGACCTGTGATAGCTGAAGGAGAGCTTGTATTGCTAATCAAATTACCAATACTATATTAAATTAAACATAACAACAAGTGTAAATTACTGAGCTTATTTGCATTTCCTATTTTTGTCAGCCTGTAAAAGTCACAGTCAGGAGGCTCAGGAATATCTGGATGAACTGAAGCTGGCAGTGGCCTGGAATAGAGTGGACATAGCTAAAAGTGAAATATTCAATGGTGACGTGGAGTGGAAGGTATAAGGTTTTATTGCCTTAGAGGACAACCGGTGTATAATCCAATGTGTACAGGACACTGAAGCATCCTGATAGAAGGTTTCAGTTTTTAACACTGCGTGCATTCTCCAGTAAGAGATCGTGCAGTGATAGTGTGCTTCCTTAGCCTGTTTGTCTTTCTGGTTCCTTATATGATAATGGCTAAAGATAGAGGAATAAAATAATTCAGTGGTCGTGGTCCCTTTCTTAAGCTCTTTGTGGACAAGAGTCTTTCCCCCACTTCTGTACAGATGTTTAAGCAAAAAATCCTGACCTTACAAAGCAAAAGAAGCACACAGATAATACTGTTAGAAGATGGTAGGAAGAATGTCACTGTTTCTAACTGATATATAAATACCCAGGCAGTGGGTATCTAACATCACCAAAACTCCTACAGCATGCTATTTGTGTTGATGTTTTAACATTAATGCTTATACAGACATTTTGTCATGGAGAAATGAAGAGTTCTACCTCTCTTTCTCATTGTACCCACTGTGGACCTGGTGGAAGACAAAATGTGCATGTCCATGTTAAATGTTACCTCCTTCCTCATCCATCCGTGATTACCTCCAAAAACAAGTTGCTTTTTTTTTTTCTTCTCCCTTCATCAATCTAGTCCTGTGACCTGGAGGAAGTGATGATGGATGCTCTGATTAATGACAAACCGGAATTTGTAAAATTATTTATTGACAATGGGGCTAACATGTCCGAATTCCTGACATATAGTCGTCTGCAGAGACTCTACTGTTCCATTTCTCAGAAATGCCTCCTCTATGAACTTCTACTGAAGAAACATGAAGAAAGCAAGCTGACCTTGGCAGGGCTTACTGGTCAACAGCATAAGGAGCAGAAGGAGATCTGCCCACTCTTCACTCTCAGTGAGGTCTCTAGAGTTCTCAAGGATTTTCTCCATGATGCATGCAAAGGTTTCTATCAAGACCTCAGACATGGAGGCAAGAAGAAATCTGTAAGTACTGCTCCCCTACAATTTAGAATTTGAAAAATTTTAACTAGGTCTAGCCTTTGAGGGTGGGGCAGGAAAGGGAAGATGAGAAACAGTCACTTCAGTTTCTTGTTCCTTTTTTCAGCTCATTATTATAGCTAAAATAGTTTGATCTTTTTAATTTCAAAATTTAAAGGGAAAAGAAAGGAATTTCTAAGATAGGTTGTGATTCCTCTTTCTCCCCTTCTGCACGTACAGTTTTATGCAAGGTTTTACTGTACCTTGAACTAGTGCTAAGATATGGCCTCTGTTTCAGGATCTGCAGAGACTCCTGTATCTCACCTTCTTCTAGCGCAACTTCCACAGACCTTTTCTCATTCTAGCAACTTGCACATGGAGAACAGTTTGTTGATCTTATTAGGCTCACATGTGTAAGAACAGATTAAGTGAAAGATATATGGGGAATATGAAGAGATGGATTTACGTTTACTAAGGAGTAATTAGACATAAAAATAGAAGTCTACATCTCTGATACAGAACTTCAAGCAGAAGTACTTGAAACGCAATATTCTCTAGGAGAAAGACAAGCAGGTGATGGTCATTTTCAATCCCAGGTCTGAAAATGGTAATCTTTGCTCATAAAACTATTCCCAGATTTATACTGTGTAGGAGTAGATTGGATATTCAATAATGTGCAGTATGTGATATTTGCCTTTAGATCACTATAGCCTTGTTATCGAGTGACATAACACACAGCAAGAAATAAGAACGATTGTGTGAAGTGGCCCTGGCAAGCACCCTGGCCAACACATGACAAGGATAACCTGTGATGGGTACCACTGTGGAATGCCTGTAGTGCACTGTCCACTGTTGTGCAATAGAAACATCATGATTTTTGTATTTTGACAGTGTATTTAACATTGAAACTCGTAAGTATTAAAGTTCTTGCAAGAGCCTTGGAAATAAGTTTGGATGGATGATTTCAAAACAGAGCAGTATAGAGAAATTTCATTAAGATCAGAGTTTTAGACAAAATAAACAATTAAACCTTTTGATATTTGCCAAGTTCTAGTTTCATTTTAAACCTTTAAAAACTAAATAAATTAAAAAAATAAATTCTCACTCAAGAGCTTCAATCACTTTTGCTTTGATAAAGCCTAGCTAAATTAATTAGTAGTATGAAAAGCTAAGTTTGAATCTAGTCAGGATTTCTTTGTTCACAAAGACAGACAATTTGGGGCACTACCTTTGAAGTCATTAAGCAGACTCACAAATTTCACAGAAATAAAAATTTGTCCCTGAAATTTTACTTACCTTTGTGGGATTTGGCAGTAGGTGATATAACTACAGACCTGTCAGCCTGACCTCAGTACTAGAAAAGATTACAGAGCAGTTCATCTTGAGTGTGCTCACCAGGCATATGCAGGACAATCAGGGGATCAGGCCCAGCCAGCATGGGTTCATGAAAGGCAGGTCCTGCCTGATCAACCTGATTTCCTTTTATGACCAGGTGACCTGCCTGGTAAATGAGGGAAAGGCTTGGATTTCAGCAAAGCCTTTGACACAGTTTCCCATAGCATTCTCCCAGATAAGCTATGCGGCTCATGGCTTAGATGGGTGTATTCTTCGCTGGGTAAAAAACTGGCTGGATGGCCAAGCCCAGAGAGTTGTGGTCAACAGAGTTAAACCCAGTTGGTGGCCGGTCACAAGCAGTGTTCCCCAGGGCTCAGTTCTAGGGCCAGTCTCGTTTAATATCTTCATCAATGACTTGGATCAGGGGATTGAGTGTGCCCTCAGTAAGTTTGCAGATGACACCAAACTGGGTGGTAGTGTTGATCTGCTGGAGGGGAGGAGGGCTCTGCAGAGGGACCTGAACAGGCTGGATTGATGGGCCGAGGCCGACTGTATGAGATTCAACAAGGCCAAGTGCCAGGTCCTGCACTTTGGTCACAACAACCCCATGCAACGCTACAGGCTTGGGGAAGAGTGGCTGGAAAGCTGCCTGGCAGAAAAAAACCTGGGGTTACTGGTTGACAGCTGGCTGAATATGAGCCAGCAGTGTGCCCAGGTGGCCAAGGCGGCCAATGGCATCCTGGCTGGTATCAGAAATAGTGTGGCCAGCAGGAATAGGGAAGTGATCGTGCCCCTGTACTCGGTGCTGGTGAGGCTGCACCTCAAATACTGTGTTCAGTTTTGGGCCCCTCAGTTCAAGAAGGACATTGAGGTGCTGGAACATGTCCAGAGGAGAAGAACAAAGCTGGTGAGGGGTCTGGAGTACAAGTCTTATGAGGAACGGCTGAGGGAACTGGGTTTGTTTAGTCCAGAGAAAAGGAAGCTAAGGGGAGACCTTATAGCCCTCTACAACTACCCAAAAGGAGACTGTAGCAAGGTGGGGGTCGGTCTCTTCTCCCAGGTAACAGGGGAAATGGCCTTGAGTTGTGCTAGGGCAGGTTTAGGTTAGACACCAGGGAAAATTTTTTCAATGAAAGGGTTGTCAAGCATTGGAACAGGCTGTCCAGGGAAGTGGCCGAGTCCCCATCCCTGGAGGTATTTAAAAGACAGGTAGATGTTGTGCTTAGGGACATGGTTTAGTGGTGGGATGGCAGGGTTAGGTTAACGGTTGGACTTGATGATCTTAAAGGGCTTTTCCAACCTAAACGGTTCTATGATTCTAAAGCCAAGTGCTGTAAATACAGCCCAGTTCAGATCACACTGCCTATTAGTTTTCTTCCTTTAAAAGCTTCTTCCCACAGCTGCCACCAGTAGCTCAATCCCATTATCGTTGGCAGCAGAAAGAGCATTGCTGTACTGGGATACCAGCATCAGTGCTGCTAAATTGTGTGTCTTATTTCAAGTTAGAAAGTACCAGTTACAAAGATTGATGAGACTTTTGGGATATCTTTGTCTACTACAAGGTTTTCAATGCAATTCAGTTGATTAAATAGCTGACTACAAACTGAAGGGAAAAAAAAAAAAACCCCGAACACCAACACACCCCCAAAAATGCCAAAAAAATAATCCCATAGTTTAAGTGATTAAAAAAATATATCTTCACAAAACTTGTTTTATAAAAAAAAAATCCACTCTGGCTGCTTCTAATTAACACAACAGATACAAAGACAGGTTTTAAACATACTTAAAACTGAGAACTTGACCTAAGTTGCCATACTTCCTCTGGAGAGTTTTTTATCAAACGCTAAAGGAATAAGCAGTGTTCTACCGAAAATACTCCCTGCATGAGGGAGAGGTTTCTCAAATGAAAGACTAAAAAGAGGGTATTGACGTACTCTATTCTTGTCCTGTACAGGGCCTTGGTGAGATTTATTTCTGTTGAAATAAAATGCCTTTTGTTCCCTTTTCTCTGAAACCATGTCCTCTGTGGCAGTTGAGCAGAATCCAATATAACTGAAGGCAAGCTCAGATTAGTTAATCACAGGTTTGTCTTGTATGATATTACACACCAGCAGTGAAACCCTGGCCTTAATAAAGTCAATGAGAGCTTTACCATCGACTTCAATGGAGTCACGGTTTCATCCAGAATGTTCTCACACATATTGAGTTATATTGGGGACACAAGGGTCCTTTGATTCAGTACAGAATGAACTAATTACCTCTCAGTCCTACAGAAAAGAAGAAGAAAAATCAAAATAATATTAAGTAGCTGGCAGGGCCAAGAGCCGCTTAGATCATGTCATTTGCGCGGAATGAGACTGAAAAGCAGGTTTTAATTTCTACAAACCATGTTTCAGGATAAAATGAATACAAAGCAATTACCTGGGCTCTTGGATATGAACCAGAAAAGCGAAAATCCTTGGAGGGATTTGTTTGTATGGGCAGTACTCCAAAACCGGCACAAGATGGCGAACTATTTCTGGGCTATGGTAAGCTTTAAGGTGTAGCTGCTTCAGATGAAATACTGGCATATTTCAAGTATATGAGATGTTTTTTCCTCAGCCTTGCAGCTCAGATGACAGATAGGTTTGTTTCTAAAATATGTGGCGTTTATAGGGTCTTTCATCTCCATGTGGTTCATGCCAGCAGGAGCCAGAGGGCCTGACAGAGCAGCAGCAGGTGTAAATCAGCACAGACTGAAATACTGCTGATTAACTTCAGCTGCAGAGCTGGCCCTCCTCTTCCTTGCTGCTGATGACTCACCACTCTCAGTCTCAGGTTTTGTTCCTTCTACAATAGGTCAATTATTTGGGTTCTAGCGCGATGGAGAGGGAAGACGAGTGCAATCGAGCATCTTTAGCTTACGTGCTGTACGCATAGGGAACAACAGCATCGCACTCTCAAAGGCTGAGCTTCAAGCTGGCATAATTGGCTTCTGTTTTACAGTATTCCACAACTGAGGCCCTGTCTCACGCATCTGGAGTGCAATGCCATAGCTTCCCTCCCCCCCACCCAGAGCCAGACACAGCTATCAGGCTTCATCCCTGAGCTTCCAGACACTGCATCTGGCATGGGGGCAGTCATGGGGAGGGACAAACTGCAGCACAGCTCTTCAGCCAGTGAGTGTGTGTGCGTGTAGACACATCTGCATCTTGCAGGGCCTTGTGTTTGCAGAGCCCTATTACCAGAAGGACACATTTCTCTGCTGTGTGCCACTGTTGTGCCTCTGCCAGCTGTGCTCCCTCCTTTCCCATACGTCCTTATGCAGGGTCTCCACACAGCCACGTTAGTGGTATCTTGGCACTGTGAGACTATTTTGCTCTATTTATGTAATGCATTCTTTTCCTTTCAGTCTTCGACTGCTACCCCAAATCAGGCTCCTCTAAGGTCAATCAAACCCAGAAATCTCCAGCCTTAGAAGGCACAAGAACTACCAAGACATGGTTTTCAATTCTCAAATACCACCAAAACTGACATTTTGGACTTTCAAGAGGGAATTTGAGGGAAGGTTCTTCAAAGGGGAGACATGCATGAATTGCTGTTGTTGTTAGATGTGTTCCTTGGTGAAGTCTCCCCAGTTCAGAAATGCCCTCCAGGGTATGGTAACAGCAGCACCCCTTTCAATTCTACAGGGTCAGGAGGGTGTAGCTTCAGCTCTGGCAGCCTGCAAGATCCTTAAAGAGATGTCCCGCCTGGAGACAGAGACTGAAGTAGCACGTACAATGAAAGAAGCAAAGTATGAGCAGCTCGCTGTTGGTAAGTAACGGCACCTTTTTAACAGCATCAAAACTTTAAGAAGTAACTGCCATTGGAAGGCAAGCAAGTGAAAAAAATACTGTTCTAGTTGTGAAAGGTCAACCGTCATGAATAATTTAACAGCCTTGCAGCACAGGCAGTCCCAAACATTCAAATACCACAGAAGGAGGACTTAAAAAACAATCATTTTGGAAAAAATCAGTGTTCCAAGACTGGCCCCTGGGATGCATGGAAGAAATTACTCTCCTGCTGCATGTTGGAGTAAGTGTCTGATCTTAGTACAAGGTGTGATACAGTGATGGGAAAGATAGAATAACCAAAACACTTCCAGGCTCACAGCAGCCTGGTTTTCCTGCAATATCAAGCTTGCTCTATAAGGGCCACTAGAGCAACAAGTTTTAAGGTTTGTCTTCGCTGCTAAAAATAATTTGAGATTACCTCACCCAGAAGAGGGATAACTGCACTGCAAAACTGCAGTGAGGCTCAGACTGGTTTCGCAGCAGACAAGCTGCCCCTCCCTCCAGCAGTAAGCATTCGGGCATCTGCAATGCCGGAATGCCAAGCACTCTCCGTTTTGCCCGATTTAAAACCAGTTGTCTGCACACAAGCTTCTCTGCTGATTTGACTTTAATCCATACCTGAAGGTAGAACTACTGTGAACAGAGGGCTTCAAAGTACCCCACAGATGGAAACACAGAGGCTCTTTCTCTCCCCTTTAGAGCTAGTACATCAAGCAGCTGCAGGCTTATGCAGAATTTGCTACATTATTTATACACAGATCACAATTTCCTGTCTTTTCACAGGGTCATTATTATTTACAAAAAATAAAAGTAAAGTTCTCATATAATCACAGGGCTCGAGTAATTTAGCCATGGAATTACAGGGCCTAATCCAATACACAGAAGCCTGGTCCTTGGCTTTGGTGAGTATTAGATCAGATCTTCAATTTTCATTTCTGGCCCGGATAACACTGTCAATATTAAGTAGAGCAAACATTCCTTAAGAGTGATAAATACCACAGCAGCTGCAAAAGAAGTCTGTGTATCGGCTTATTTTAAGTGAACTTGATCCTTTCCCCAGTCCTCACAGTGTAACAAGGTGTAGGCTGCCCTAGGAAAGGTACCGAGATAACGAATCAGCAGACTGCAACAGACACGAGAAGTCAGACCTTGTCTAATAAGAAAACCGTGACTTTTTGGGACTGTTTATCCTTGGTTTTGAGCTCCAGGACCAGCTTCTCTGGAAACAAAACTGCGCCACAACACTCTACCAAGTCTAATATTATTTTATGTCAAAGAGCTATGTCTTAAAACCAAGGATTTGTTGGCTACAAGCCAAATCTGAGCTGCTCCTTTGGTTTAGTCTATTCAGGAGAGTGGGGTCAGCATGGCAACTCATCCTTCAAAGTTTAAGAAAATCACCCAGGAGATACAGTTTTGCTTGATACTGAATAAAGCTCCACAGAGCTTTATGAGGCAGCTACAGATGAGGGACTATAACAAATACTGGCATGTTTCCAAGAAGTTTCTTATGCTGTTTGTTGAAGAACAGAGAAAGAGAAATTTCTCCTCAGACCAAACAACAATAAAAAAACACAACAACAAAAAAACAAACCTGTTAGCGGCCCCATGCTGAGAACGGAGCATGCAGATAGAAAGAGGTGAGAGGGAGGTACCGAGAAATTTACTCCATAGCTTTCTGCAAGTAGTGGGAAATTTTAAAATTACAGTGACTTTTTTTTAACAAAGCAAATCTATTTCATCTGCCCTCTGCCCCAACACATGTACACACATGCATAAAGCCATAGCAAGTTATTCATGTGTTCAGCATCATTCCTCCCTCCCTCCCACCTCCTCTTAGCTCTCTCAGGCTCTTTCAACTACTTCAGCCTTGCAGAAGTCTCTGGTGCAGCAAGGAACACCTGGCAGTGCTCAGGCTTTGCTGCCACTGTGCCAT